>CM062815.1:1062868230-1064340406 GCA_031772625.1 Pinus tabuliformis
AAGGGGTATTTTACCTTTCATTTCGAATCCAGAGAAGATAAGGACTTAATCTTTAGGAACGAGCCCTATTTTATGGATTCCAGAGGCCTGTATCTTAATAAATGGACCCCAAATTTTGACCGGAAACTAGATGTTCCCAGTGCTGTTCCAATTTGGGTCCGGCTCCCTCATCTCCCTCTTCACTGTTGGGGAGATGAATCGGTTCGAGCAATCGAGAACGCAATTGGCAGATTCATAGATCGCAGCAAACCAAAAGATAATATGCAAGCCTGTGCACGTATTTGTGTTGAAGTGGACTTAGGCAAAGGGCTTCTCGAAGCTATCAAACTCAAAGTGGATGATCGGAGCCATATTCAGCAGCTAGATTACAAATATATCCCATTCAAATGTAAGGTATGTCATGAATGCAGCCATTTTTCCAATCGCTGCACTAAACTTGCTGATGTTGAAAATGGCTCACAAGATGATCAGTGGGAAACAGTTCAAAAAAAAATAAGTTGGCCCCCATGGCCAAAGCTCCTCCGGAAGCAGGCCCTTCAGTCCCCTTTGCAGCTCACCCTTCTTCTTACTCCCCTTCCTTATCTGCCCTCCCCCCTCTCTCTCATCCCCCGCCCCCTTCTTCATCCAATCCTTTCTCTGTTCTATCCCCTCCCGATATCCTTCCCCTATAATCCTCCTCCCCTCCTCTAATCCAAACTGATGCCACTGAATCCTCTCTTCCTTTGGTTATCACCTCTCAGACTTCCCTTGATCCTCCTCCTATTAGACAAACCAAGAGCTCCTCCAAAGATCATGGAGCTGCCAGTGACTCTTTTAAAAAACCTGGGCCGAGTAGGAAATCTGCAAAGCAACATAGAGATGAGAATGCTTAGAAAGATATAGCAATGGGCATCCAGAACCCCATAGAATCTTATATTCTAGGGCAATATGACAAAGAGACAATCCACAAGGACCAAGGGGGGCGAGCACCTCCCCGTACCCCACATACTCAATGATGAAGTTTCTGTCTTGGAATAGTAGGGGACTAGGGCACCCCTCCAAAGTTGCAACCCTAAGAGATCTTATTCATTGTGAGAAACCAGAAATTTTTTGTTACAGGAAACAAAGCAAGGCCAGCAGGAAATGATTGGAATTATTGAATAGCAGAGGCAATACATGGGCAACATCAGTGAATCAAGAGGAGCCTCCAGAGGAATCACAACTCTCTAGAATCACAGCACATGGAGTCACATATTGGAAACTGTCAATCAGCATTGGATCAAAACTGTTTTAGAAAACAAAGCAGATAAGCAAATTTTAGTCATCTATAATATTTATGCTCCTAATCACTACAAAGACAAGGAGCGTTGTTGGAATGAGCTCAAAGCCAGCATAGATGCAAAAGAAAGTGATAATATCATTTTAGGGGGTGACTTCAACCTTATTCTCCATTCCAATGAGAAACGAGGAGGTAGCTTCTCCCCTGATCCCTACAGAGTTCATTTAGAAAATATTATGCAATATCATGACCTCATTGATGTAGCTCCAAAAAATCAAAGGTATACTTGGAGCAATTGTAGGTTAGGCAAAGGAAACATTACGGAAAGGCTTGACAGAATCCTAATCAATGTTACGCTTCTCCCCTCCTTCTCTATGGGGTATGCCACCATCCTTCCTTTCTCAGCCTCTGACCACTATCCTATAACTCTTACTCTGGAAACCCACTGTTCTCTTGGACCCATTCGTTTTAAATATAGTTCCCTATGGAACTGCATTCCAATAGTCAAAGAGGTCATTCAAAACACATGGCGCCAGCATGTTGAAGGGTCCCTTGGTTTCATTTGGGAAACTAAGCTAAGAAAAACCAAGCAGGCTTTAAAGGAATGGGAAAAAATTTGCTATAAGGAGCCCGAGAAGACCAAAAAGGAGATCAAGAGCAAACTAGATTGCATTCAGAAAGTAATAGAAGATCACGACCTTTCCCAGGAGACCCAAGCACAAGAAAGAGATCTTTACCTATAGCTATGTCGGGCAAACAAAGAAGAGGAACTCAAATGGAGGATAAAGTCGCGGCAGCTTTGGCTACAAGGAGGTGATAAGAATTCAACCTTATTTCATAAATATACCACCACTTGAAAGATAAGGAATAATGTAAATTTTATTTTGGACGTTGAGGGAAATTGACAAAGCACACAAGATGCCATTTGAAAGGTAGCCACAGATCACTACAAAACTCTCCTAACTGAAACCAACGAAGAGGAAGACTATTCAAATCTGCTACAATATCTTCCGAGCGGGATCATCAACGAAATGAATGACAATTTGAACAAGGAGATTGATGAGGAAGAAATAAGAAGAACAGTTTGGACCCTCCAACTTGATAAAGCTCTCGGCCCAGATGGCCTCTCCATCTGCTTTTATCGAGCTTATTAGGGAATTATAAAAAACGATTTAACCAAAATGCTCAAATGGATCCAATGCAAAGGTAAAATTGGAGGATTTACCAATGCCACTCACCTTGCTCTCATCCCCAAAGAACATCGACCCTCATCCTTTGCTCGATTTTGGCCCATCTCCCTTTGTAACTCCTCTTATAAAATGCTGACCAAAATCCTTGCTTCCCGCCTTAAATCCCTCCTCCCTTCACTCATTTCTGAAAACCAAGGGGGATTCTTAGCCAATAGACAAATTTCTGATTCTATCCTCCTCGTCCAAGAAGCTATTCACTCGAGTCAATCTAGAAACGAGAAAGGGTTTATTCTTAAGCTTGATCTGGCTAATGCATTTGACAGAGTAAGACACTCCTTTCTCCTGGCTGTTCTAAAAAAGATGGGGTTTGATTCGATCTTTTTAAACCTCATCCAAGCTTGCATTTCTGGGCCTTGGATCTCCCCTCTTGTCAATGGCAGACCTGGAAATGCTTTTCAATCATCTCGAGGTCTAAGACAAGGTTGCCCTCTCTCACCTTATCTTTTTATTTTGATGGTTGAATCCTTTAGCAAAGCTTTGGATTTCAATTGGAGGGTTGGCCTCATCACAGGCATTAATTTTGGAATGGGGTTAAGAATATAAATCACTCACAATTTGCTGATGACACTTTGCTAATTGGAGGAGCTTCCACCATAATAGCTCGGCGCTTCAAAGTTCTTTTAGATAAATATATGCAATACTCTGGTGGAATGGTTAATCAGTTGAAAAGTTGCATTTATGGATGGAATACCACAGCTCAAGTTCTTCACAATATTGCCAATACCTTTGGAGTTTCTTGTAATTATGATTGGACACATTTCACTTATTTAGGCATGCCAGTGAGTGCAGGTCCTTTAAAGGCAGAAGCTTGGGACACCGTAATTGACAAGATGAAAAGAAAAGTGCAGCAATGGGGTTCCATCTGGCTAAATCCAGCTGGTTGAATCATCCTTTTAAAATCAGGTATTTCCTCTCTGCCCTTATACCAATTTACTCTCCTTCAAGCTCCGGCCTCTTTTCATCATAAAATGGAAGTCATCCTCCGCCAATTTCTCTGGCAAGAGGGGAAAAATGACAAAAGGAAGTTCAATTTGGTTAATTGGAAGCAGGTCATACAGTCCCAAGACCGAGGAGGTCTTGGAATTAGATCTCCCAAATTCCTCAATCTAGCATTCGCAGGAAAAATTGCTTGGAGATTTATCACCGGCCTTTCTACGTGGTGGAAAAGGGTGTTGGAAGTTAAATACTTAAACTTCCCAAGGCAGCATCTTCTCGACCATGACATTCCTAACAAAGACTGCTCCAAAATTTGGAGATTGTGCAAAAAAGTTATTCCCTTCATGGCTTAGAACACTTTTAAAGTCCCCAAGGGCGGCGCTCATATAAAAATTGGGTCTGATAAAATCATGGGCCAAAAACCTATAAACAGTCATGATGGAGTCAACCCAATTCTCTCCTTTCTTGACAACATAGGCATTCAACACTTGGATCAGATTTCCCAGTGGGATCCCCAATGTCATTTATGGTTAGGATGGTCCTTTCCAGTCATCCCCATTGATCTCAAGGCAAGCTTTTCTGTTCTCCAAAGTCATCTTCATAGCATAGCACCTATAAAAAAGAATGAATTAGATGGCTTTCGTTGGGATCCTTCTGGATCTAGTTATACTATCCAAGCTTCTCATCAGCACATGTGCAACAGTAACCATCCCACACCCATCTAGACTCACTGGAAAACTGTTTGGAAATCTGAGGCTCTTCCTAAAATCAAATTTTTCCTCTGGACTCTTCTTAAGGGGAAAATCCTTACTGCAGAAAATTTTCAAAAGAGAGGCATTAGTGGACCTTCTCGCTGCCCCAATTGTCAAGCTGTTGAAGAATCCATTCAACACATCTTCATTGCTTGTCCCTTTGCTACCACCTACTGGAGAAATTTATCATGCACCAACTATATTCCTTGGAATACTCAGAATTCCATAGGAGAAGTTCTGCATCAATGGAAAAATAATTATCCATGGCAGCACAAGAAGAATAACATAGTTAAAAGGGTCTGGGACACCCTTCCTTATACTATGTTGTGGAACATTTGGTTGGCTAGAAATTGCAAAGTTTTCAAAGACAAAGAATCGACCACAAGAAAACTTTGCAATAAGGCAAGGAGTCTCGCTCTAGAAGCCATCTCTGTCAAAAATCAAAGTAATATTGATATCACTGATCTCAGCGTTGAAGAGCGGAATTTCATTGGTTACCTACTGGACAAAAACAATAGTAACCAGAATGGAAACATCACCAGCAACAGGCACAACAATGCAAGCCATAATTGGAAAATAAGATTAAAGGAAGAAGAGTTTTCAACATGGCTTAAAAATTGCAACAATTATTATCTTTTTTTTTTATGGTGCTTCAAAATCAAATCCCGGAATTGCAGGAGCAGGAGGAGTCATCTTCAATGCCAATGGGGATCGCATAGTCACTTATGAATGGGGACTTGGGCCTATCTCCAATAATAGAGCCGAAGCTTTGGCTCTATATCAGGGACTTGCCCAGCTCAGTAAAATTGGCATAGGTACAGCTATGATATTCGGTGATTCAGTTGTAGTCATCAGCCTAATGGCACATAACAGACAGTCTCCCAATGTTCTCCTTCAATAGACCATTAGCCGATGTCAAATTTTGGGCCAATCAATGAAAGAGGTGCGTTTCCTCCACGTCCTCCACACCCTCAACAAGGAAGCCAACTTCCATGCCAACAGAGCTTGTACCAAACCATTGGGTAGCCTCCTTTGCAATGCATTGGAAACCCAACACTATTTACCATGACAACAAATTATTTTGGTTACAATCAGACTTGCAGCAATCCTGGGATTTCTGACATTTGTGATGGGTCAAAGATTCATAAGATCCATGTTTCTACCAAAATCTGCCTAGAGATCTGACTTCTTCTAGAATATCTAACAAATATGCACGCCATCATTTGTTTAGTCGTCTTCTTTCCCTTCGCCCATCTCTTCATGCGTTGTCCTCCTCTTTCCCGTGACCTCCCATGCTTCTCCTCTGATCTTCCCTTTGTTCCTCTGTTGGGCCCTATGCGTTCCTCCCTCTTCTTATTCCTCCCTTCTCCCTCCCATTCTTGCATCGGGATATTCTCCATTCATGTTGCCCTGAGTCATTGCTCTGCGTTCTCCTCCCTGCCTTTTCCCCCTCTTCAATCTTGCGCTATAGTCTCTAAGCTGCCCCCCGATTCTCTGGCTCTTCTTCCTTGCTCTGTGTTTCTCCTTGTTCCTGCAGCGTGTTTCCAAGTGCATCGTCCTCCTTCAGCTCCCTGGTATTTGCAGCGCTCTAAGTATCTTTTTCCATTTGCAGCAATGGCAAGGAGCGAGGATTGCCTCCACTGCGCCGACCTTCAGGCCGAGCTGGAGCAAATCCGTGCCCACCAAAAGGTCATGGATGCCAAGATTGATCACCAAAACCGTCTCATCAATGAAAAATATGAAGTTGATATTAATCTGTTCCTTCATAGAACTTCTTCGCTACATGAGCAGTTCAATCAGCTCTCCAATAGGTGCAGCCACGTAGAAGAATCCATGGAAATTCTGAAATATATGATGGAAAAAAAAATGCAGTTCACACAAGCTCGTCAAGCTTCAAACAAGCCAATGTTGATAACAAGCCTGAAGAGTCTACAGCCAAGAAAATCAGCCACATCAACATAGACTGATCATGTTTTGTAGATGTTGTTTTCTGTTGTTCCAGTTTGTTAGGATATACTCTTGTTTAGGTTTTTTCAAAAGTCCAAAAGGCAGGAACAAAGAGGAATTATGTCCATCTTGTAACACTTCCTTTCTCTGCTTTCCAGGCTTAACATTTTGTACCACAGAAGTTCAGTCTCCTTTCTTTTTTCTGAAATTTAATATAGCAACCGATTATGTTACAAAAAAAAAAACAGAAACATATATATATATATATATATATATATATATATATATATATATATATATATATATATATCCAAAGAAAAATAATCAATAAATAAAACGAGGTCAACAATAAAATATGGGGCTCAGGCCCATTAAGAAAATAACAAAAATACTAAAAGGAGCTAAGAACGAATAGGATGATAAAATACATAAAAAAACACGAAGGATCAAGAAAATAAACTCTAATGAAGAATAAATCAACAACAAATATTATAGAAAGGATGCCAATACCTACAATAGTAATAGGGTTGTCAATCTCTCTAGCTTTTCTTTTAATCCCCCTGTCTTTAGTCTTTTGGAGAAAGGTTTAAATTTTTCTCTTGCTCCTAGAAAGATCCGGGTCGACGATATCATCTGTGACATTGAATATGGTATTAGAGACTTACCGGACATCACTAAAGATATCATTCGTCAAGACTGTTCGGTCGTCCTTAGAAAGGCAAAGCCCCCCAAGAATAACATCAGCAAACCTAAGTTTGATGCTATCAAATCGTTAAACGATAATAAGAATATTGTTGTTCTCAAATCCGACAAAGGTGGTGTTGTGGTTATTCTTGATAAATATGATTACTATCGAAAGATGTTGGACCACCTCCATAATGGCGGGAGCTACAGGAAACTCAACAAGGATCCTTTGAAGAAGATTTCCAAAAGTGTGGCTCTTGCTATAAAGGCTAGTAGCTCGGTCAACTCATTCAGCCATAAGCTTATTGAAAGTTGCCCTCTTACCCCCAGAATCTATGGTCTATCAAAGATTCATAAGGAAGGGGCTCCTCTGAGACCCATTGTCAACATGATAGGACGACCAACTTATCTTCTTGCTAAATATTTAGCCCAAAAGCTTAAGCCCCTTGTTGGCCATACAGAATCCTTCGTCAAGGACTCTGTGTCGTTTGTTAATGAGTTAACGAGTTTCAAGCTTGATCCAGATGACAAGCTTGTGAGCTTTGATGTGGTCTCTCTCTACCCTAATATCCCTATCAACAAGGCCATCGAAGTCATCAAGCGCATCACAGATCCTGATACGGCTTATTTAGTTGGTATTTGTCTTACTTCTACTTTCTTTTCATTCGATGAGGAATTCTATGAGCAAACTTGCGGTGTCGCCATGGGTTCCCCCCTCTCCCCTGTGATAGCTAATCTATTCATGGAGGATTTTGAATCAAAGGCCTTAGCCTCTTCTCGTCTTCTGCCTAAGTTGTGGAAGAGGTTTGTGGATGACACTTTTGTCATCTGGTCCCATGGTAAAGAAAAGTTGGAACTATTTTTCCTCCATCTTATTTATTTATTTATTTTAAAAACTAGTTGTTTAATATAGCGGTTACTTAGTAATATTTGTTTTTAATAAATTAATAAGCTAATATCTCATTTTAAATATTATTTTTCAAAACTAGTCGTTCAATATAGCTGTTACATATTAATATTTTAATAAATTAATAAACTAATATCATTATTTAAATATTATTTTTCAAGAACCAGTAATATTTGGTTTTTAATAAATTAATTTAAATACTATTTTTCAAAAACTAGCTGTTTAATATAGCTGTTACCTATTAATATTTTTAATAAATTAATGAAATAATATCATTATTTAAATATTATTTTTCAAGAACTAGTAATATTTGGTTTTAATAAATTAATTTAAATATTATTTTTCAAAAACTAGCCGTTTAATATAGTTGTTACTTAATAATATTTGTTTTTAATATATTAATAAATTAATATTATAATTTAAACATTATTGTTCAAATATAGCCGTTACTTGAAATTATGTCTCTACATTGCTCTCTATTTAAGCCTTTGCCATGGTCTGCCTCTTCATCTGGTCCTAATGATGAACCACACTTGTTGGTTCGAAACGCGTTGGCCAAAAAATTCTCTCATGTGATTTCTACCGAAAGACTTTGTTTAAAACACAAGTATTTTTAACAAAAAAAAGCATGACATGTTTGTTAAATGTTCGGGAGAAGGGATAGTAATAAACTAATGTTTGACTCAAAAATATTTCGACATAGGTATAATAATATTGTTGTTGATTTCCATTAACAGTATAACCTCTAAGGCAAAAATGTAGTTGTTCCTAAACCTCCTTCAAGGAAAGTTGTAATTAATCAAAAACAGACTAAACCCTAGAACGCAGAGGAACCTAAGAAAATAACGGAAATAAAGAAGGATACATCTAAGAAGGGTGATGAAAGCAAAAAAGAAGGAAATTTCAAGGATTTGAAAAAAGTTTAGTCTTCTTTCAATCTGGAGAATGAGATAGGAAAGGTTAAGATATCCATTCCTTTTGTTGAATTATTAAAGAATATGCAGTACAAAGAACAAATTATCAAAATGATAAAGAGCTCACCAGTTGATCAAACATTGAATATCAATAATCAATATTCTTTGAATATCCAAGATGATTCACCTACATTCTTATTTGGTCCACATGCTACTGAGATAAATGAATATGTGCCCCCCTTTTATGTCAGCTTCAACATCCATGATATGGTTTTACATAATGCAATGCTTGATTTAGGGGCTTCACACAATTTGATGCCCAAGATTGTTATGGATAATTTAGGGTTGGATATCACTAGACCCTATAAGGATTTATTTTCATTTGATTTTAAAAAGTACAGTGTCTAGGGCTGATTAAATACCTGGTTGTGAACTTGACTCAAATTCCAGCAAAGAGTATTGTGATGGATGTTGTGGTAGATATATACCACCAAGGTTTGGAATGTTACTTTCTCGCTCTTGGGAAGCCAAAGTTGGTGGTACTCTACAGATGGACATGTCATATGCCTCCATCCATGTTTTTGGAGAAACAAAGAGACTCTATAGGGAATTTGAAATGAAATATGTGGTAAGTAGTAAAGCAAAACCAGAAAATCATCCAATTTATGTTGTCAACACTGATTTGGGGTCAACAATTTTATATAATGATTTGAACTTGGAGGAATAAAATTAGTAGCAAGTGGAAGAGCAAATTCAGATAGAAAATGAGAAAGTGGCTAACATAAATGAGACATGGAGCATGTGTTTTGATGGGTCTGTTTGTAAAGATGGATCATGAGCTGGTATATGGACCATTTCACCAAATGGAGGTAGCCAAGTGTATTATTTCAAGTTATATTTTGAATGTTCTAATAGTGTGTCTTAATATGAGGCTTTAAACATTGGTTTGAACATACTCAAGAAGAAAAGAGCTAAAAGGATTCGTATTTTTGGGGACTTTGAGCTAATTATAAACCAATTTAAAGGGTTATATCAGAGAAAGCACCCAAGGATGAGAGCTTACAGAAATGAGGTTTGGGATTTATTTGATAATTTCTTTGTTGAGCCCAAAATTTTAGTAGTTTCTAGACAAGAAATTGCATTGTTGATTCACTAGCTAGTACAACAAGTATGTTCAAAATTCCTATTTACCCAAATAAAAAATATCATATAGAGATGAGATATAGACCTTCCATTCCAAACAACATAAAGCATTGGCAAGTCTTTGAATATGATCAGCAAATAAAAATATTTTTGGAAATGACTGGTGATTTTTCCAACAATCTTATTGATGAGGATAGAGATTTAGATAATCAAGTTGATACATATGACTTTGTAAATGTTATAGGACATCAGAAAACAATCCAACTAAGAAATAATTTCTTGCTTAGTGGGTTAGTTCCTCTAGAGAAGTCATTTGACAGCAATGATGTAGTTGTTAAACCAAAATTAATCTTGCTAGTAATGAATTAAAGGACTGCAATTTAGGCACAGAAAAAGAACCAAAAGTTGTCAAAATTTCAAATTCTTTAAAGGAGGAGAAAAGAAAGAAATATGTTGCTTTATTGAAATAGTTCTTTTTATGTCTTTGCATGGAAATATGAAGATTTGAGGGTCTATCACAGAAGTATAATTCAACACAATATACCCTTAAAGGAAAATGAAAAGCCTTTCAAGCAGAAACTGAGGGGAATAAATCCTAAACTATTGTTATTGATAGAGAAAGAGGTGATGTTGGATGATAAGATTATAATTTCCTTGAGATTTTCAAAATGGGTTGCTAATATTGTACCAGTAAGGAAAAAGAATTGGGAGATTTGATTGTGTGTGGATTTCAGAAATCTAAACAAAGTGTTATTAAAGGATAATTACCCACTGCCTAAGATGGAGTACATTTTACAAAGTGTTATTGGATCAAAAAGGATTTCAATGCTATATGGTTTCTTAGGGTACAATCAGGTATTGGTGCATCCTGAAGACCAAGAAAATATAGCCTTCACTACACCATGGGGAATGTTCATGTATTCCAAAATTCCTTTTGGATTAATGAACACAAGAGCTACATTTCATAGGGAAATGGACAAAGCCTTTGTAGAGGAGAGGAATAAATTTGTGGTACTATATTTGGATGATATCACAGTATATTCGTCATTTGATCAGAGCATTTAAAACATCTCAGACAAGTATTTTTGAAATGCAGAAAATTTGGTATTTCACTAAACCCCAAAAAATCACATTTTGCTATGAAAGAGGGTAAGATTTTGGGTCATATAGTATCTAAGGATGGAATCCAAAGAGATTTGAAGCAATACAAAAACTTGATAGCTAGAAGTAAAAAGGAGGTCCAATCATTCTTGGGAAGGGTAAATTTTCTACAGAGATTCATTCCAAACTTTATTTAATTCTTAAGGGTAATTAACAACATGTTGAAGAAGAGCAATGAAGTTAAGTTGACATTTGTAGCCTAGAAATATTTTGAACAAATGTAATCAGCAATAACTAAAGCCCATGTTCTTATCAGCCCAAACATCTCAAATGATTTCCTAGTCTTTCATTTGCTTCAGAGCACACTATTTCAGGGGTTTTGTTGCAGAAAAATCAGGAAAATCAGGAGCAACCCATTTCATTTTTTAGCAGGACTTTGAGAGATTTAGGGCTAAAATACAACAATTATGGAAAAATAGTCCTTTGTATTAATGAAAGCACTCAAGTATTTCAGGGTATATGTTCTACACTCTCATATAGCAACATTTGTTCCCAATGTTGTTATAAAATACATCCCAAGTCAGCCTAATAACAATGGTCAATGAGGAAAGTGGATTGCAAGATTATTGGAGTATGACCTAGAGATTAAATCAAAAAAATTAATCAAAGTTCAAGGTTTGGAAAAACTGATGACTGAAACCAATTGTGACACTTTGGGCATAATTTTTTTCTCAATTTTTTCCAATGATTCAGAAGAAAGGCTAGTTCTTAAAGTATCTGATGAACTTAGAAATTCCCCCTAGTACAGCGACATAATATATGTTTTACAAAATTTGGAAGCCCCACCAGGGATGAATAAAACTAGAGCACGATATTTGAAGCTGAAAAGTGCCAAGTTCTGTTGTATTGATGGTTACTTGTTTTGGAAAGATCCAACAGGGATCCTTTTGAATTGTCTCATTGAAGCTAAAGTAAGAAAGGTGGTACAAGAA
Source organism: Pinus tabuliformis (assembly GCA_031772625.1). Taxonomy (NCBI): domain Eukaryota; kingdom Viridiplantae; phylum Streptophyta; class Pinopsida; order Pinales; family Pinaceae; genus Pinus; species Pinus tabuliformis. Next base: position 1,062,880,115 of record CM062815.1, read on the forward strand.
TGTCATCAAGGAGTGTGTGGAGGGAATCACTACTAGAAAGCCATAGCTAACAAAATCCTTAAGGCGGGATACTATTGGCCAAGTATTTTTGTATGTACACAAAGAAGTAGCAGCATGTTTTAAGTGTCAAATTTTTGAAGGAAAAGCAAAACTATTCTCATTGTCTCTGAAGCCAATCTCAGTTGAAACTCCATTTCAGCAAGTGGGGGTTGGACTTTATTGGAGAAATTCATCCATAATATTCAAAACAACATAAATGGATATTAACTGCCACAAATTACTTTACCAAATGGATTGAAGCTATACCTACAAGACAGACTACTGATAATGTGGTGATTCAGTTTTAGAGAGTATATTTTCAAGATTTGGTTTCCCTAGAAAAATCATAACAGATAATGCTCAGTTTAAATATCATGAAATGGTCAAATTGTGTGAGAATTATCCTCTTACCTTAGGTCATTCAACGGCCTATTACCCCCAGGGTAATGGATTGGCTAAATCATCTAACAAAAGTTTAGTCAAAACCATCAAGAAACTATTAGAAGAGAACAAAAAGGCTTGGCATAATAAGTTTAAGTTTGCACTATGGGCAGATAGGATGAGCATCAAAAAGTCCATTCGTACATCACCATTCCACTTAGTCTATGGCACAGAAGTGTTTTTCCCAGTTTCCTTGAGTTTACTCATGATGAGATTATTGCAGGAACATGATGCAGAACCTGATGATTTTCAAAGAAGGACTAATCAACTTATTGAAGTATAGGAGCTAAGAGAGAAGGTATATCAGCAGTCTCAATTTTTCAAGGACAAAATCAAGCATATCCATGATAAAAAGGTCAAGGAGGATGATTTTAAGATTCAGGATTTAGTCTTGAAGTGGGATGCCAGATTTGAGGAAAAGGGGAAGCATGGAAATTTTGATCATTTATGGAAGGGGCCTTATAGAATTGTTGCTTTCAGAGGTAAAAATGATTTCATTTTGGAAGATCTAAATGGAGTGTTGTTAAGTGGAGGTCTAGTAAATGGGCACTTCCTAAAACATTTCTTGGTTTGAGAGATATCAGTATTCATAGTTCAAAGTACATATCCATGTTCAGAGCAGTTTGCAGGATTCGACAACAAATTTGAAGGATTTGAAGCGCGAGGTGAAGGCCATAAGATTCTAATTATTGGTTGTCACACTATAAATAAGTTTCAGTTTTATTTTTCAGTTAAGAAGTTTCAAAGTGTTTATTTTTCAAAATAAAGCAGATTGACATTTTCAAGTTTCTTAATAGGATATTTTCAGAGTTTTTTAGCCCAATGGATTAGGAACAGGGTCAGTGTGTTCTTTACTGCCTCTTGGGGAGACAGTATCCCCATTGGAGCCAATTGTTAGCATCAGGTTTACACCTTTCCCTAAAGGTCCAAAGGCTATATTTAACAGCTCATTATGCAAAGTCATGATTTGTAAAGGGCCTATATATTTTTTTGTTTAAATTGTTATATAATCATAGGGACATGTCAAATCAAATCATTTCACCTAACCCTAATCTTTTCCTGAGTTTTTTGCATCAAAATTAGCCTATCACAAGCTTATAGCTAGCGCTACGAAATATTTTCGTAGCGCTCACCGAAAAAACTAAAAGTTAGGTTTTTGAGCTGCCAAACCTATCATTTCAACTCCCTATGTGGTTTTTCACAAATATATATCCCTTTTCATCCATGATTTGATAGCTAGTTGCATGTTGAAGTCCAAGAAGGAAGTTTAAAATCAAACCCTAAAATTCCCAGTTTACCTTAAAATGGTAATTTTTAGCAAACCCAAAAAGAATTTACAACGCGCAAGAAGGTTCTAGAATGGTTTGCATCGTCCAGCCAGGGGAATTCAAGGTTGTAGATGCATTCTCAACATCATAAAAATTTTTAATATGGTTCAATCAAGTCATGTGAAGTGTTTTGAGCCTGATGGAATATATTTTGAAGTTTATCTAGAAATATTGGCTTTGTTAAAAAATGTCGCCTAGGGAAGTGTAGAGAATATGAGTCAACATAACGAAAAAGAGCCTTAAAATAAGCAAGCAGTTACACAGGGTAGTTGCATAGCTTCAACATAGTTTACATGTTCATGTACCAGTTTTTCTACCAAGAGGTGATATGAGTTGTAGTTCTAGATATCAAGCCTACAAGAGAGTGAACATTTCTAGATCCTATAATACAGCTATGACTCGTCCTTGTTCCAAAAGAATAGCAGGAGATATGTGCAGTAGTTTCACAAGATACTTTGACCAATGTTATGTGCCAAATAGAGATCTAAATAGCTAAAAGGATAGGATTTTGATTATGTTTTGTTAATTAAACTCTCATATATTGTAAATATTTTGCAATTATTTCTACCAGACTTTATGGATCTTATCTTATATGTATTTTCCCTATATATTACATGAGAAATGAGGAAAAAAGGTTGGATTTTGATGAAAAGATAGTTTATTGTCTGTGTGTTTTGAAAACTTTATTAATTTATAGTTTGCCAAGATCAGAAGATTTTGATCAGTGACACAAAGATTCATGTGATGGTATCTCTTAGTCTATATTTTCTACATGTTTTAGTGTTTCCCTCTTTGTAATATCATTTGAATGTAATGTCTTCTAATATTTGAATGAGAATAAATGTTAAATTCATCCTGGTTTTTGATGCTCTATCTCATAGATTCAAATATTTTCACTCATATCTTCTAAATCTACTTTAGGATTCATTTCATATGCCCTACTATAGTGGATTGTTTTTCTATTTTCCTCTTTCAGCTACAACGATGACTTGAAATGTCTAGGATGTGCCATCTACCTTGCCTTTATCAATCTTTGATCATACTGTGAGTATATTGGTAAGTTGCCTTAAACCCTAGCTTGTTGAATCCATTGCCCAATGGACTATCTCCCTCATGCCCAACTGTTGATGCCTCTAAAATTGTTGCATCAACATTGGGGAAACCACCTGGTCCGGACCTTAGTGCAGCTCCTTTTCTGTTTGGTGTGGTGGCTCTGACTGGATGTAATGGGACCAGTTTCCCAGTGATATATGAGTTGATGGGTGATTGGTTTGTAATGTATAATGGAAGTGATAAGTGTTCTATTCTACAATGCAAAAATATACAAAGATAACTAATCTATCCCAGGTATTCTTTTAACAACACGATTTTTTATTGTTTCTATTAAACAAATAACCATAAAGATGAATTATTCATAAAATAGAAATATGCATTCATATGATAATTACTTTGTTTAAGTAGTTAAACAAAGTAATAATAATAACATTATCGCATTGATCATAATATATCACTAACATATATATTCAAATGATAACAATTCTAAAACATTCAGAAATGACAAGCTAAAGAATTGCTGGAGAAACATATTTAATGTTGAAAAATGTTCATTCACATAGAGAAACAAGACAAGCACAAAGATAAAAGTACCGTATGCATTTGAATTCTCCCGATGTAAACAACATTCAGATTCTGCCTTCCTATCTGGGAACACCTTCAAAAGATGCAATAGTGCAAATCTTATAAAAGCCTCTTTAATAAAAATGCAGAACTTTGGTCCAGTTTTTTATCAAAAAATATTGGAAGTACAGTAGTGCAACTCCCAAGTCAAGTCTTAATACAAATTGAGGACCCTTTCTAAATACATGAAAGGTTATTTAAATACTAAAAATAACAACAAACTATCAATAAAAATTGCTATGCGTTGGTTTAACTATAAACATATAAATATGGGATTTATCCTGAAATAGCAGTGTTGTGGCGGTTGAAATGAATTCATTGTATCGGTTTCTTTTCCTGTGTTTGCAGTTGACAGATTGCAAGCATAGGCTGGATTTCTAGAGGCTGACTCATCCGGGAGTGTAGCTGAGCTATATAGGTGGCATCAGAGAGTTCGGAGATCATGCAGTTGATCGCATCTGAAAGACATTTCATGGCCATTTGCTAGCTATGTGGCTTGACAAGGAAAAACCAGAACGTTTCCCATGTCAAGCTCTGGATTCCTCCAATTTGCTTTCCCTTGTGTGCCAGCTCCTGTTTCCATTGTTGTTCCAATGATTTTGCTTTTGGGAGTCTTCCTGGAGAGCAATCAGTGATCAAATTGGACATATGCAAACTGTTATTTATCAATTCGATCAGACTATTCATTGCAGCTCTGCATCTGGACGTTGCTCTTTCAGCTTTTATTAACTGAGACTCCCATTTTTGAAAAAAGGATTTCCTTATGCGATTCCTGTATTCTGGGCGACTGGTAGCCATTCCTTCTTTGGAATCTTGCCAGGACAGAAAATTATTTAACTTTTCATCTGTCTTATCTAATTCAAGTCTGGCGTCTACTGCCTTTTCAATCATTGATGTAGAGATATCACATAAGGGGTTGGCTAATGATATATTGTGGCAAAGAATATCCAACTGTCGGGACAAGACTTTGGTTATTTCCAAAGGTTCTGTTCTGAATTCGCTTACCTGTGGATAACCTTTATACTTTTCTATATGTTCTTTCATTTTTGCGATTTGTTCCTCCTTTGCCTTCTTTTCTTGCTCTCTTAATATCTGAAGCTTGATCAACTCTTGAGACAACTCCTTTTGTTTATGAAGAGTCTGCTCATCAATCTTTTCCAGCTTCAAGTGCTATTTTATTTGTTCATTTAGTTGCCTTTGTTCTATTAACTGTTGTTCAAACTAATTTATCTTTTGTTGTTGCTCTGCCAATTGTACCTCAAGTTGGGTAATCATCTGATCCTTTTCCCTCATCAGATGGCTAACCTCTGTGGCTTTATCCATTGTCGCCGTTGTGTAGGCTCCTGCGAACTGAGATAGCTTTGTCAAATCCTCAGAGGGATCGACTTCTGATCTTCATACCATGTTTATCATCTCTGCTTGAGGAGTTAAAAGAGGACTTTGATCAATTTTCCTCCTCTTCCTATCTTTTAAATACATCCCTGTGCTTCGGACTATAGAAGACATCAAGTGGTGGTATTTCTTCAGTTTGCAGTACAATCCCCTCAATGGGATTCTCAGGAATAATCTCTATGTCCTGCTGAATTCTGGGCAGGCCGCTTATTCCTTCAATCGGAACTATGATAGCTTCTGGCTTCTATACTGTAGGAATTTTTGGTATAGTGAGCTCTTGGGATTTATTTGGGTTATTAATGATTGAGTCAAACTACTCCCATTCCTTGATTAACTTAGGATTAATATGAATATTCATATCAAGGGGCTCACCAGTTCCTTCCTGTGTTTGCTCCCTTTTTGGGGTTCTTTCTTTCTCAGGAGTCTTTTCACTAGTTTTCTCTTCAACTTGGCCTTGTGGTTGAACCACAGAGGTAGTATTTAACAAGTCCAGAGGTAGCGTTTCCAATCTCTGTGTTCTGAACTTGTAAAATCCCTCTAGTCCCTCTACTCCTAATTTGATTTTAGCCAATTGTTTCACCTGAGAAAATACCTCGGCTGAAGCAAATAAATCATCATAAATATCCTTCTCATGATCAAACTTGGCAATTTTGGCTTGAGAAGTGACATTGTAGGCAACCAATTTGGGGTCGTACTGCCTTTTTGGGATGATTGCTAACTTTAGCATTTTTATTTTCTCAGCTTCCTTCTCTGCATGTTTGAAATCATGCAGAGTGAAAGCACCACATCGGAGGGGAAATGAAGGCCACATGTGCTTTTTAGATTCCTTTAAGTTCCTTGATGTCCCTTCTACTGTTATCTGGTATGCCAATTCTCTGGCAAGTAGCTTATCCGGGATGTATAAAGGGAGAACATGAGGGTTAGCAGTGTTGCTGAAAAGTCTAATGTAGGTGAAATTTTCTTCACCAAACCAACTACCAATTGCAGTTAGGTCGACAGAGGCTTCCTCGGACAATCTAGGAGCGGGTTTATTGAATATGGCATAATACACAGGGAGGATGAAACCTTGACAGATTCTATACAAATGATTTTTGTAATGGGCTTTCCATAGTTCCTTATGATAGATGTGAATGGGGTTCGGGTCCTGCGAAGTCCATTTCCATCCTAGAATGGGATATTCAGAATTGAAACAGATAGTGTCCATTTCCATCCTAAAATCGGATTGGATCTTTTCATAAGGACTTGCATGTGTAATGTGATTAAAACCAAGCTTGCAATTAACATTGAATTATTGATTTTAACTAAAAAGGGGCCCATTTCTTGTTAAAGTTTTGGATAAAAATTTTGAAATGGGGAGGGTTGTTGTATAGCACAACAATTGGTGATTCACTAGGAGAAACAGTTATCTCTGAGAAAGTAATGCAATATCTATAACTTTCTAAATTTGGAAACCATTGAAGATAAAGAAAACAATCTAAGAATAGTTAGATAAAAATTAACTCTGAATATAATGAAAAGTTCTTTTGTAATTCCTTTTCCAATCCTAAAAATAAAAACATTCTAAGTTTATTCGAGCTTTTGATTGGTTGGTATAGATAAAGTAGGGGGCTTCTCCAACTTGGCTTTTAAGTTTACTCTATTGTCACAGGTAGTGCCTCTGCTGCCAGCAGATGTTTATAGTCTCGACAGGGTTACCTTTTAACCATTTAATCATTCATTGTTCCATCCATCTAAGAGTATGACTTTTGAAAGATAAATTCAAAAATATATGTTCACACATATTTTTTCTTTTTGTGTTTTTTATTCTTTCAAATTCTTTAAAAGATAAAAAGCCATTGTCCTAGTTTGGTGGCCAGCTATTGACAATGCCATTCACTGGTTGTAATTAAACTGAACAAGCTGGCTCATGATGAGACCCCTTGTCTTATGATTATAACCATTACCTTGTTTTGATATGAAATATTGGCAATGTCAGTTTGATTAGTTTCCTATGATCATGGTAAGCAGGCTCTTGATGAGACCTCTTATCTTTTATATCTAACATATTTTAGAATTACACTCTGAAAAATCATAAACTTAGTGGATGGGGTGAATGATTTTCTCCTTAAGAGTATATGGATGACATTTTTAGAGTTGTAGATGCTAAGTATGGAAAAGTCTTTACTTTTGATGAATAACCTCTCTTGGCTCTTTAAAACTTTTGAATGATTTATAGTATTTCCAAGGTGTGTGAAGGTTTTTACAAATCTAAAAGAAGTTCTCAGAGTTTTCTTTTGACTAACTTTCTAGAACTGCGGTCTACTCCTTAAAGGTTTCCATCTATCGAAAGTAAGTGTTTACAATACTTCCTTTAATAACTTTCCAATAGTAAAAGGTCAATGGAAAACTATTTACAACCTTATTTCCTAACAAAATTTGAAACAAACAAAACTACATAATGAATATTTACAAGTAAGAAGGGGTTACCTCCTTAAGTAAAGAATTTTTTCAAGATAAGCCCATTGACAGGAAGAGAATCTCTCTTTCTTGATAGATCTTGCAATATGAACATTGATGAGCCTATCTTCTCGATGATTTGAAATGGTCCAAGCCACATCTTTTGAAATTTAGTGTGTTTGCCTTTATCTTCGTGTGCTTTGTCCCATTTCAAAACAAGATCACCAATTTGTAAAAAATTTGGGCCAGAAGAATTTGTGTCAAAAGAAGATTTAATAACCTGTTGATGTTTTGCATGTGTAATTCTGGCTTTTTCCCTTTCTTCTTCTAATTTAAGGATTTGATCATATCTCAATTGAATAGAAGACGAAGGATTTTCTTCAATAAACTGCATTAAGGCTAGATATGGGAGTGCTAATTTTGTTGGTATGACAGCATCTTTCCCATATACTAAGTTGAATGGAGAAGTGCCTAATGAGGCCTTCTGTGTTATGTGGTTTGCCCATAATGCAAATATCAAAGACTTGTGCCAATTCTTTTCATTCTAGTCAACAGTCCTATTAATAATCTTGATAAGGTTTTTGTTGGTTGATTCTGCTAAACCATTACCCTGAGGATAGTAGTTTGCAAAATATTTCAATTTAAATACTCTCTTGAGAGCAAATTCAAGTATGGTGTTTCTAGAAAAATAAGATGCATTATAAAAAATGAGAGCATTAGGTACGCCAAACCTGGTAATGATGAACTGATCGATGAATTCAATGATTGCATCAGAGTTGGCTACCTTCAAAGGAATTTCTTCCACCCACTTTGTAAAGTAATCCGTGGCTGTAAGGATATATCTGTGCTGCTTGGAAGAATGTGGAACAATCTCTCCTATGATGTCCAGTCCCCATTGTTCAAATGGTTGTTCAATGTTGACTAGTTGCAAAGGAAAGGCTAGTTTCCTTTGTCTTCCACTAGCAGTTTGGCAAATTTTTCATTTCCTTACATAGTCATGGGTATCTTTGAATAAAGTGGGCCAATAATATCCAGCATGTATTATCTTGTGAGCTGTTGTATCACCTCCAAAATGTCCACCTGCTGGACCATCATGTAATTCCTGCAACACCTTTTGTGCTTCAGTTTTTTCAAGGCATCTTAACAAAATCAAATCATAATTCCTTCTAAATAACACATCATCAATGATTTCGAAGTGTTTTTCTTTCAATCTCAAGGCACATTTGTTTTTGTAAGAGAGATTAGGAGGAGCATATCCATTTTTTAAATAAAAGACCAGATCTGCATATTGAGATTCAAAGTTTATAATACTTATCTCGTTTATCTGAAGAGCATTGTCTGATTCTTAATGTTCTGGGATGTTTGAAGCTCCTGCTAACAACTTGCAAAAACCTTGACCTCTAACAATTTTCGCTGGTTTAATATCTAAATCATATTCTTGCAATGTTGTAACCCAATTGGCTCTCTTCTCTCCCACTTCTCTTTGGACTAGTAATTGTCTCACTGCTGAGAATGGGACTATTACTTTTGTATGAGCCTTTAGGAGGAATGGCCTAAAGTGTTTAATAGATTTGAACACAGCGAAAGCTTGCTTTTCTACTTCGGAATAATTAAGTTCAACACCTTGTAGATTAGAACTGAAAAAGGATATAGGTGCTTCAGCTTGCTGATCATTGATTTGTGTTAACACGGCTGCATAGGAAGTTTCAGATGCTAAAGTATACAAAATAAAATGATTAGAGAAATTTGGAGTGTTCAATGCAGGAGCATTAATGATCATCTTTTTTATTGAATCAAAAGCTTCCTTTTCATTATGCCCCCATTTGAATACTGAGTTTTTCTTAATCATGGTCTGTAAAGGTAAAACAATTTGGGAAAAATCAGGAACAAATCTTTTTACAAAATTTATTTGACCTAAAAATGATTGCATTGATTTTTTATTGTGTGGAAGAGGAATATCAAAAATCTCCTTGATTCTTTCTGGATCAATATAAATGCCATCTTTAGATACAATAAACCCTAAAAGCTTCCCTTGATCAAGAGCGAAGTATGATTTCTTAGGATTTAATGAAATCCCGTACCTCATATAGCGTTCAAAGATTTGCTTCAAATCATGTAAATGATTCGCTCTTTTCTTGGAGAAGATAGTAATGTCATCTAAATAGACAACAACCAACTTATTAATCAAACCCTTGAATGTTATATCCATTTCTCTCTGGAAGGTAGCTCCAGCGTTAATCAAACCGAAAGGCATTTTCTGGTAGGCATATGTTCCCCATTTAGTTCTAAAGGTGGTCTTTAGTTTGTCATTTGGGTGCACCAATATTTGGTTATATCCAGAAAAACCATCCAAAAAGGACATTAATTCAGAACCAACAACTGAATGAAGAGTTTGTTCCATAGTTGGCAGTGGGAAATTATCCTTTTGGCTTGCTTTATTAAGATTTCTGAAATCAATGCAGATCCTAATGTCACCATTTTTATTTCTAATAGGTACTAAGTTAGAAACCCATTTCAAATGTCTAACTGGGAAAATTATCTTAGCTTTCAAGAGTTTATTCAACTCTGCTTTAATCTGACTCTCTAGATTCGGATGTATTTTCCTCAATTTTTGCTGCACAGGTTTCTCCTCAGAAATCATTGGAATTGTATGTTGTATGATAGAAGTATCATACGTTTTTAGATCGTCATAATTCCAAGCGAAAACATTTCTATATTTATTAAGCAACCTGATAAAGGCAAATATTTCTTCTGGAGTAAGCCCTAGTCCTAGATTGATATTCTGTGGTTTGGCCTCAGTACCAAGATTAATTAATTCAAACCTCAAAGTAGAACTTTGAAGTTTTGAATTAGTGACTTGTTTAAACCTATCCTTGATATCATAAAGATCCTCAAGTTTGACCATAGATTTAGGTATGGAGTTTTCCTCTGTTTTTTGGTTTATTTGAAGATCATGGTCATTCTCATCAATAATTTGGTCATCATAGGATTTCTCAGAAGTTAAGAAATTCAAAATGTCTTCGTCATGATTAAAAACCCTCCAATTGGTGACATTGTCTCGAACAGATGGTCTAAAAATCAATTCGACTGAAAACCTATTAGGGTTGTAATCCTCCAATGGAAGGAGCTTAGAAGCAACATTGGCTAATAAATCAGTTGTTGCACTCTGAGATCTAGGAATGGAAGAAATATTAAATGCTAGAAAATGGGATATGAGGTCTTGAACCAAAGACTGATAATGCTTGAGGTGTCCTGAAAGGCAATGGATAGTATTCCTTACCTGTTTGATGACAATCTCAGAATCACCAAAAACTTTTAGATATTGAACCTTCAGGCCTATTGTTTTGTAAATTCCTTGAATCAATGCCTCATACTCAGTAGTATTATTTTTACACTCAAATTCTAGTCTACATGATAACATAGTTTTTCCCCCTCGGGACTAACTAAAATACATCCTGCTCCTGCACCGTCATTAGATTTTGACCCATCAAAATATAAAGACCAAAATATAGGCTTATCAACAGTTTTTTCTACAATTTCTTCAGCAATAGTAACACATCTTGATGTATCTATATGAGAAAAAATTTATATCTGTGATATGAAACTATTAACAGAGAAAGGTGATGATTGAGCATTAAAATTACCAAAGAATGATTCGGCTGAGTAATTTCCAAGAATGTTATTATTGAAAGCTATGGGTTGATTTTCCTGCTCAAACTCCATTATAGTATGGGTCATGTGCTTCTCCCAATCGATCTTAATTTGATTTGGTTTCCCTTTATAGGGAAGCCACATATGAGACCAATCAGTAGAAATGTAACCATGGAGCTTCTTAGACCAATCCCTTCTTAAAATTAACCAATAAAACTCAGCGATGTCAGCAATCAATATATCAATTCTCTGAACTACTCTAGGATCAGCTGATAACCTAATGGTGACTGAATTAATCTCTCCTAATACTTGAACCTTAGTTCGATCCAACTGAACAATATGTACTGCAGATTTTTGGGGCTCAATGTTCAATTTTGAGCAAACTGATGCTGGCATTATGTTTGATGAAGCCCCTGAATCTATTAAGAAATTGTGCAGATTTCTGTTGTATATTTCATAGGTCAAGAGAAAAGGAGGAGTATGAGAATTAGATCTATCTCTGAATAACACAGCATCAGCAGCATCTACTCTATCCGATGGTGGCTTACCTGTTCCTTTAGCTGCCTTGGAGAGTACAGCATTGGGAAGAGGAGAAGAAGGTACTACATTTAACTCTTTGAGTAGCAATTTCTGTTGATGTTTAAGCTTGCTAAGCTCAAACAAAGAAATATTCGCTCTAGTCTTCTTCATGTCTTCTATAATGTTGTAATCCATAGAGTCAGAGACTACCAATGTCTTGGATGATGAGGGCAGATTGGAAGATGATAGCTGATTTTGAGTAGGCAACACAGTAGATTTCTTTATGGGAGCCTTATCCTTGGCAGTAGGGCTTGCATTTTTCCTCTTTTGAGTTGGTTGAACAGGTGATCCGGATTTAAACAGGGATGCAACCAATTACAGAGATAACCATATACACAAAGATGCAGCGGAAATAATACTTCATTTCATTAATGGAAAATACTGAAATATGCTTACAAACAGCAATGGAAATAAACCAGCTAGGGCGATGGTAGCTTATCTTTGAGAAGAGATGTGGTGGCTACATGCCTCTGAACTGTTCTGAACTGTGTTACAATGAGGCTCGAAGGCCTATTTATTGTTGAGAAACAATGGAAAATCCTTCACATCCCAAAACCTAACCCTAGAAGATGAAACTCCAAATTGTGGGCCCCGTTTGGGTAAATTGGTACATCAATTTCCTGGGGTCGTAACTTTGGCATACGATCTCCATTTGACGCGTACGATAGCTCGTTAGAAAGATCTATCCGAGTACTACCACTTTGGGAGGCAACATGGGTCCATGGACCCATGTTGTCCCATATTTCCCAAAAAACGTCGTTTAGGGCCTCAAAACGGCTCCGGAAGTTCAAGACCCGAAAAACTGCTAAAAATAGTAAGTTGTGCTACAATTAAGGAAACTGAAAATGCTGAGAGAAACAATGGTGGGGGTCCAGGTGGACTTGGCAGGTGGCCACCAATATCCACCTGGAGCATTCCTCCCCCCTTAGGAAGCAATGGTACCCATTGCGTTGAGTTCCTCCATGAGATGAGGAAACTTTCGCTGAACTTGTTCCCTGGTGAGCCACTTGCCCTGGTGAAGGAATTGGCCTGCTTTGACAACTCGATACAGTTGGATATTCTATTGGCGAGTGTTCTTGATCTGTGTGTCCATGATCTGATTTGTTGTAGCTTTTTCCATGCAATCTGGATTTAATTCTGTGGGTGTGAGCTGTTCTGCAATGTCGGATGTGTCTAGCAATGGTGGAAAGTATGGCCGAAGGCGGTCCACATTGAACACTGGGTGCGGCCAAGGAATGGGGGAATGCTGAGCTCAAATGCATTGTCTCCCATAGCCTTAGTAATGGTGTAAGGACCATATCGGAGTGGTCTCAGTTTCTGATAGGCTCCAGTAAGGCGTTCCTTTTGCAAATGCAACTAGACTTTGTCGCCCACTTGAAACTTGTGTCGTACCCCTGTGGGTGAGGAGAAGTTGTTCCTGTGTCTTGTCATGACAGTATCCCTTTGCTGCTGCTGCTGCATGGAGGAACCCTTCGCGGGGGTCATGGATGTGATGGCAATCTTCCCCTTACTTTGGGAGTGAACCAGACAGATGAATTTCCTGGTCTGGGAGATGAGCTTGCTGCCTTTCTTAGCGGTGATCAAAGATGTGGCGGTAGGTGGGGCTACCTCCGGTTACCTGTATAATGACTTATTCAAAGAAATAATGACAGCACGAGGCCTGGACTCATACACAGCATGTCGCCTCCACAAGTATGGTTGGCCTAATAATACATCACAAACATCCAGAGGTGTAACATCACACAATACCTTGTCTGTGAAGGGTTTGATGCTGTAGGGAAGGCGGCACTGCTGGCGAACTTTCAGATCTCATCCTTCGTGAAGCCACCTGATACTGTACGGCTACGGGTGCGGTGTAGTCGGTAGGCCCAACCGCTTCACGACCTCTGCTGAAATGAGGTTCTTTTGGCTGCCACTATCGACAATGAATTGTAGCGGCGAACCCTTCACCCACATCTGTGAGTGGAAAAGACGCTCCCCCTCTTCTGGATCTATAGGTTCATTCTTCTGGATCTTGGCAGTGGCAACAGTGGCGTTGGGATCCGCATCAATGATCTGCTTCCCTTTGCCATTCCCCTTGTCAGGTTCTGGCTCAGGGTCAGAACATGGCTCTGATTCGGAAGCCTTCAACTTGGCCACCAGCGACTGCTTGGTTCGACACTCACTTGTGTTATGAGTGGGACTCTTGTGGAACTCACACCACTTTCCTATGTCCTTCTTCGACTTTTTGGTATTGTTCTTTTCTTGCGGCTTCGACGGGTTGTCTTGGGTCACCCCGCCTTGGCTTTGTCCTTTGGTCTTTGGATTTGTAGATCCAAAGTCTAGCTTCTTCTGTTTGGACTTTTGCTCGATTTTGACAGCATATTGGTATGCTGTGCCAAGTGAAGAGATGTTCAAGAACCCCATCTCTTCCTGGATGTATCTGTGTAGGCAGCCGCGGTATTTGAGTACCAGATGTAGCTCAGAATCTTTGATACCCAACTGTGTGCGAAGGGTATGAAAAATGTTTGTGAACTCCGGCACATCTTGGTCTCATCCCTGCCGCAGTGTGGTCCATTTGATGTATTTGTCCTCATAGCTTCCGACAGGGTATTACTGCTCCTTGATGGCATCCTGGAAGTCATTCCAAGTGGGTGCAGCTGAAAATAGTGAGCATGTACTTTCATCCTTCTGCTCGCAGTAGGTTTCTCACTAGTCCTTGACGTGGGGGGCTGCCTTGAGAAGAGCGAAAACAATCTTTTCCCGACTTGAAAATTCGTGAACAGAAAAATACCCATCTAGCAGATTTAACCATTTATCTACGGCATCTGCGTCTATTTGACCCTCAAAGATGGGGATTTCAAAATTAACTTGTACCTTAAACGGTGTGGTGTTTCCAGAGTAGCTATTGGAAGCCGATGCGTCGCCTCTGGGTAGCCGCTGAAGGATCTGCGCAAAGCTATCCATCATCGCGTTCCTTTGCCGCTCGAGCACTTCTTCGAGCAAGATTTTGATAGGATCTCCTGCCCCCTCATCTTTCTTCTCATCCACCATGGGAGGCCGTCAGGATTTGCAAGGCTAGTCTTGCAAAGGTTCGACCAGTTCAAGCCCTAACTCCTTATATCCCGACCTCGTTCGGGACATGCAAAGAAAAACAGAGAAAAAGCAGACCTCTCTGATACCACTGGTTCGGATTTAAACAGGAACGCAACCAATTACAGAGATAACCATATACACAAAGATGCAGCGGAAATAATGCTTCATTTCATTAATGGAAAATACTGAAATATTCTTACAAACAGTAATGGAAATAAACCGGCTAGGGCGATGGTAGCTTATCTTTGAGAAGAGATGTGGTGGCTACATGCCTCTGAACTGTTCTGAATTGTGTTACAATGAGGCTCGAAGGCCTATTTATTGTTGAGAAACAATGGAAAATCCTTCCATCCCAAAACCTAACCCTAGAAGATGAAACGCCAAATTGTGGGCCTCGTTTGGGTAAATTGGTACATCAATTTCTCGGGGTCGTAACTTTGGCATACGATCTCCGTTTGACGCATACGATAGCTCGTTAGAAAGATCTATCTGAGTACTACCACTTTGGGAGGCAACATCGGTCCATGGACCATGTTGCCCCATAGACCATGTTGCCCCATATTTCCCAAAAAATGTCGTTTAGGGCCTCAAAACGGCTCCGGAAGTTCAGGACCCGAAAAACTGCTAAAAATAGTAAGTTGTGCTACAATTAAGGAAACTGAAAATGCTGAGAGAAACAATGGTGGGGGTCCAGGTGGACTTGGCAGGTGGCCACCAATATCCACCTGGATCAACAGGCTCTGCAGTGACTTTACTCCTGGTACTTACTGGGAGAGCCTCCTGTTCGCTTTCAGTATCAGAATTGGGAAAAATGAAGTCTCACATACCATGACATTCAACTACCTCATCTTCTTCTGTTTCCTCGGATGACAAAATTGTGTCTTCATCCTCATCATTATCTGGATCTGATTCTGCATTAGATATGGCATTAGGTGGTTTTGATTCAGCTCTTTTGAAGTTCCTAAATGGCTTTTTAATGGAGGTTTCAACTACCCGTTTCTTTATTTCTACCATTTCATTAGACATAGCCTTTAAAACTTTTTGCAAACCCTCCATATCATATGGATCTTTAGCCACTTTCTTTTTTGAATCATCTTTAAAAGTAACTTTTTTGGACTTTCTCTCCTCAAGAATGGTTTTCTTTTTTAAAGCGATTATACGTTTCTCTATGGCGATTGCTTCTTTCATATTCTCTACTAAAGTAGGCTTTGCAGCTCTATCAACAAAGATTGTTATATTCGAAGGTAAGGCAGAAATATACCATTCACTTCGAACCTCTTCACTGGGCTTAGACGTAGTAGGAATTTTATTTAAGAGTTTATTAAATTGCGAGTTGAAATCTTTAATAGGTTCTCTAGATTCAGTTTTAAGATTGGAGAGATCATTGATTAATGTCACTGTGGATCTATCATCTCCGAACTTAGTCAAAAACTGCTCTTAGAAAGCATTCCAACTATTAATGGATCCCGCTGGTAATGAAAAATACCATGATCCAGCTTCTCCTTGTAAGGTATATGGGAAAAGCCTCACAATAGCATCTTCTTCTGTCACTCCATTTAAGTTTATTGACAACATAAAGTTGTTTATGTGTTCTTCTGCCAGTATTCCGATATCTGGATTAAACTTTGGCAACCATTTTTCGGGATGGGCTAGTAATTGACTTAAGGGAGCAGGCATTGCGACTGCCCCTAGATTTGTCCATGGCCTTGGTTGAGGTTGATTGTGTGCCATTGTGCTAATAGCAGAAGAAAGTGATGATGTAGTTACAAGTGGTTGGGAAGAGGATGTCGGAGTAGTTGTACCCTGTTGGACAATGATATGAAGTTGGGGAGTGGATGGTTGACTTTGCAATGGATTTGATGAAATTGATGATGATGATGAAAGAGTCTCATTGTCAGACTCTTCAGGTGTCTTCCTAGCTCTTTTCGTTTTAGGCAGAGGAAATTCTATTGGTTCGATACCAAGCTTTTCACTTTGTAATCTTGTAAGAGGATGAGAAGGAATATATTGCGCAGTCACACTGCCTTGGGATAATTCATACTTTTCTTGAGATATTGAAAACCCTTGAAGTTTTTGAATTAAAGACTAAACTTCAGGGGGTTCAAGAGTGGATTTGTCCGATATGTTCAAGTCCTCAGCAATGGTTGTTGGCTTTTCAACTTCTCACTTGGGAATTGGAGATTTAGAATGCGAGGGAGAAGTTGGAGAAGATAATGAGGGAGATTTACTCTCAGAATGGGCTATGGATTTGGATTTTCTCGTCATTCACGGTTCATGCCCTCCTTCTAGCGCAAAAAATGTTGATGCCTCTAAAATCGTTGCATCAACATCGGGGAAAACCACCCGGTCCGAACCTCAGTGCAGCTCCTTTTCCGTTTGGCGTGGTGGCTCCAACTGGATGTAATGGGACCAGTTTCCCAGTGATATATGAGTTGATGGGTGATTTTTTTGTAATGTATAATGGAAGTGATAAGTGTTCTATTCTACAATGCAAAAATATACAAAGATAACTAATATATCCCGATATTCTTTTAACAACACGATTTTTTATTGTTTCTATTAAACAAATAACCATAAAGATGAATTATTCATAAAATAGAAATATGCATTCATATAATAATTACTTTGTTTAAGTAGTTAAACAAAGTAATAATAATAACATTATTGCATTGATCATAATATATCACTGACATATATATTCAAATGATAACAATTCTAAAACATTCAGAAATGACAAGCTAAAGAATTGTTGGAGAAACATATATATATATATATATATATATATATATATAGATATATATATATATATATCAATAATAGCAATGTTGAAAAATGTTCATTCACATAGAGAAACAAGACAAGCACAAAGATAAAAGTACCGTATGCATTTGAATTCTCCTGATGTAAACAACATTCAGATTCTACCTTCCTATCTGGGAACACCTTCAAAAGATGCAATAGTGAAAATATTATAAAAGCCTCTTCAACAAAAATGCAGAACTTTGGTCCAGTTTCTGATCAAAAAATATTGGAAGTACAGTAATGCAACTCCCAAGTCAAGTCTTAATACAAATTGAGGACCCTTTCTAAACACATGAAAGGGTATTTAGATACTAAAAATAACAACAAACTATCAATAAAAATCGTTATGCGCTGGTTTAACTATAAACATATAAATCTGGGATTTATCAAGAAAATAGTTGTGTTGTGGCAGTTGAAATGAATTCATTGTATCGGCTCCTTTTCCTGTGTTTGCAGCTGACAGATTGCGAGCATAGGCTGGATCTGGAGGCTGACTCATCCGGGAGTGTAGTTGAGTTGTATAGGTGGCATCAAAGGGTTTGGAGATCATGCAGTTGATCGCATCTGAAAGACATTTCATGGCCATTTGCTGGTTGTGTGGCTTGACAAGGAAAAACCAAAACGTTTCCCATGTCAAGCTCTGGATTCCTCCAATCTGCTTTTCCCTGTGTGCCAGCTCCTGTTTCCATTGTTGTTCCAATGATTTTGCTTTTGGGAGTCTTCCTAGAGAGCAATCAGTGATCAAATTGGACATATGAAAACTATTATTTATCAATTCGATCAAACTATTCATTGCAGCTCTGCATCTGGACATTGCTCTTTCAGCTTTTATTAACTGAGACTCCCATTCGGAAAATAGGATTTCCTTATGCGATTCCTGTATTCTGGGCATATTGGCAGCCATTCCTTCTTTGGAATCTTGCCAGGACAGAAAATTATTTAACTTTTCATCTGTCTTATCTAATTCAAGTCTGGCGTCTACTGCCTTTTCAATCATTGATGTACAAATATAGCATAAGGGTTTGGCTAATGATGTATTGTGGCAAAGAATATCCAATTGTCAGGATAACCTTTATACTTTTCTATTTGTTCTTTCATTTTTGCGATTTGTTTCTCCTTTGCCTTCATTTCTTTCTCTCTTAATATCTGAAGCTTGCTCAACTCTTGAGACAACTCCTTTTGTTTATGAAGAGTCTTCTCATCAATCCTTTGCTTTTCCAGCTTCAATTTCTCTTTTATTTGTTCATTTAGTTTCCTCTATTCTATTAACTGTTGTTCAAGCTTATTTATATTTTGTTGTTGCTCTGCCGATTGTACCTCAAGTTGGGTAATCATCTAATCTTGTTCCCTCATCAAATGGCTAACCTCTATGGCTTTATCCATTATCATCGTTGTGTAGGCTCCTGTGAACTGAGATAGCTTTGTCAAATCCTCAGAGGGATCGACTTCTGATCTCCATACCACGTTCATCATCTCTGCTTGAGGAGTTAAAAGAGGACTTTGATCAATTTTCCTCCTCTTCCTCTGTCTTTTAACTACAGCTCTGTGCTTCGGACTGTAGAAGACATCAAGTGGTGGTATTTCTTCAATTTGCAGTACAATCTCCTCAGTGGGATTCTTGGGAATAATCTCTATGTCCTGCTGAATTCTAGGTAGGCCGCTTGTTCCTTCAATTGGAACTGTGATAACTTCTGGCTTCTGTACTGTAGGCATTTCTAGTGTAGTGAGCTCTTGGGATTTATTTGGGTTATTAATGATTGAGTCGAACTGCTCCCATTCCTTGATTAACTTAGGATCAATATGAATATTCGTATCAAGGGGCTCACCAGTTCCTTCCTGTGTTTGCTCCCTTTCTAGGGTCCTTTCTTTCTCAGGAGTCTTTTCACTAGTTTTCTCTTCAACCTGGCCTTGTGGTTGAACCACAGAGGTAGTATTTAACAAGTCCAGAGGTAGCGTTTCCAATCTCTGTGTTCTAAACTTGTAAAATCCCTCTAGTCCCTCTGCTCCTAATTTGATTTTAGCCAATTGTTTCACCTAAGAAAATACCTCGGCTGAAGCAAATAAATCATCATAAATATCCTTCTCATGATCAAACTTGGCGATTTTGACTTGAGAAGTGACATTGTAGGCAACTGATTTGGGGTCGTACTGCCTTTTTGGGATGATTGCTAACTTTAGAATTTTTATTTTCTCAATTTCCTTCTCTGCATGTTTGAAATCATGCAGAGTGAAAGCACCACATCGGAGGGGAAATGAAGGCCACATGTGCTTTTTAGATTCCTTTACGTTCCTTGATGTCCCTTCTACTATTATCTGATATGCCAATTCTCTGGCAAGTAGCTTATTCGAGATGTATAAATGGATAACATGAGGGTTAGCAGTGATGCCGAAAATTCTAATGTAGGTGAACTTTTCTTCACCAAACCAACTACCAATTGCAGTTAGGTCGACAAAGGCTTTCTCGGACAATCTAAGAGCGAGTTTATTGAATATGGCATAATACACGGGGAGGATGAAACCTTGACAGATTCTATACAAATGATTTTTGTAATTAGCTTTCCAAAGTTCCTTATGATAGATGTGAATGGGGTTCAGGTCTTGTGGAGTCCATTTCCATCCTAGAATGGGATATTCAGAATTGAAACAGATAGTGTCCATAATATAAGCACTCATGTAAAACGGGGGTATCACCCGGGTAGTCACAAACCTGTTTTTCCTATAGTCAAGTATCTGGTTGGCCATTTTATCAGACAAAATGGTCACCCAATCCATGATATAGGCATTAATTGCAGCCTCCATTAATGGTACCATCTCTATAGAAAATTTAGCAGAATCATGGACTCCAAAGAGTCTACACATCATTACACCAGCATAACAATAAGGAGAGGCCAATGAATCTACGAAGTACATACTTGATGATTCATGTTTGTGTTTGGTCGAAAAATGCCTCCATTGTCTGATAGGATCCGATTCAATGGCATTTGTTTTGGCGAAAGCCTCCAAGAATTCTTTGTTATATCTCTTCTATAGTTTGAGCAAATGGTACATTGATTTGATATCTTCTACTCTGAACACCCAAACATTCTTCCATCAGTTGTAAAGAAAGTTTTATCTGTAATATTGATGTTCTCAATAACCCATTTGACCACGTCATTATAGGGTAAAACTTTGGTGCGAGCTGCTATTCTATGAAGATAGGAGTAGGAAAAAATTTTAAGAGTATTCTCTGACTTATCCGTGCCATCTACTGTTACTTCCTCTTCGATTTCTTTAGGATCCTCAGCTTCCAACAAATTGTAGATACTCTCCCATGAAGCTTGGCCTAGACCAAGGCAGGTAGTATCTGATATCAGGACTTCCTTTACTGGTTCTTCTTTAGCTATGACAGGAGCCTTTGGTTTCTTTTCTTTCTTTGTCATTTTAGCCGAATTCATCAACTCAGACTTGTTCTACAGAGGAAACAAAAGAACGTAACAGAGAAACAAACTAGTTCAAAGCAAATGCATAATACAAGGCTTAATGGTAATTCAAGCATGATAAGTAATACGAAATGAAATATTACTGTTACACAGTAATTTGTCACCATTGGTCACCGTCCCTGTTACCCCTTTCCCGTACTTTGGAGGACTCATTCCGGGACCTGTGAGCAGTGACATAACTTGAAAACACTTGCATTATGTTCCCCTAAGTATGGACTTCATGTGCCCTGAAGACACCTCTTGCAAAATATCCCTGAAAAGTTCCCTTTTTCCATTAGCGCAGGTCCACAATGCACTACCCGCGGCAATGAATGAGATCCTCAAAAGAAGGTGCGACCATTGGCGCTCTGTCTTAGAGTAACACCCGTGCCCAGATGTTTTTTCCCTTCAAGTCATGAAGTCTTTTGAGGATAAAGCTCATCTTCTAGATGTCGAGAGTCATCATCTATCCTTTACATCTATCCACAGCGGCTTTTTGGAGATAATGCCAATCCATAATGGGTGTCTTGATTCATTGTATTTTCTTCCCCTTCTCCATCTATAAAAGTCTATCCTCATGCATTTGACAAGCTAGTTTTTGGAGTGATGCTAGTTGTGATAACGCTTGTCTTGAGTGATAGTAAGAGTCTTGGAGCATAGGGAGGTTATGCTGCCAGAAGTCTGAGAGAGAGAAGGTCTATTGCAAGACATGTATAGCTGCTCGCCCAGCCAGAGGAGAGAATCAACGTCAGAACTTTGGTTGTATCTTTCTCTGTTGATTATTCATTAATGAACGACTATCATTATGGTTCCGATCTTACTGTTTATGATGATAATGTTTGATCTATTTCCTTTCTGACTGAAATATAGTTGTATTTTAGTGGATTTTATGCTTGTATTCGCTTCGTTCTTTACATGTGCAGGTATTCGTTCGTGGGGATCGTGAGGATTGTGACCTGCCGAAGCAAGGGAACGGGAGTATCAACTCTTCTTCGACATTAGCGTTGGACTCCAGGTTGGTTCTCATAATCCACTTTCAGTTTGCAACTAGGAACTTGCATGGTAGCGTGAATTGATTGTTGCTAGACCCATTTTGGGCTAGTGGGATCACCTCTGTCCGCAGAGGGGATTTACCTCTCCAACAATTACCATGGATGAAATCCTCAAAGGATTCAACCTTAACTATTGTATTAATGACTGCCATAACTTCCAATCGTGATAATTAAATGTAATCATGATATGTCACATCACACATTTTACTGACAATCTCTTAAAGCAGATCTCTTGGCTTTCCCGATCAGCGATTAGTGAAAATCGCATATCGCAGATCGGGAGGTTCAAAGGTATAGCTTAAGCTGTTACCACAGGTTGCTCCGATTGCGATAAGGTGTGAGGAGGCAGGATAATTAACAAATCATATGTTTTTCGTTTATTATTGATTTAAAGTTTAAACCTGCCAATATACGTTTAATAACCTTTTATCGAAAAGCGCACTTTCCTTTATGAGATCGCATCGGTGAATTCCAAAGGGCTTTCGTTATGTGTCTCATGGTATCTGTGATGGCCGATTACAATTGTATTATCGCATCGGAGGTTTGGCATAGACCTTTGGGATGCTTCGTTGTTCAACTTGCGATTTGCGATCTCCGATAACATTATCACATCGGAGATTTGCCAATGAGAACTTATCCTTTTAAATAAAGGATGTGACATATTATTTTACATTTGTTTTACAAAAAGGTGTTGGATAATATCTATATCGGATCGGACCTTTTCATAAGGACTTGCATGTGTAATGTGATTAAAACCAAGCTTGAAATTAACATTGAATTATTGATTTTAACTAAAAAGGGGCCCCATTTTATGTTAAAGTTTTGGATAAAAATTTTGAAATGGGGAGGGTTTTTGTATAGCACAACACCAACCAAACTCTATTTCAACATAGCAATTGAAGATATATCCATTGTGTGAATGTACAGTCAATTGATAAATTTAGAGATTAGGTTGTTAAAGAGAGCCCTCTCTTGATTGAAGGGGCTAGCCTTCAATTTGTAAGATTGGTTTGTAAAGGTTACCTTAGAGAGTTTTTTGTTACAGCCAAGAGAAACTTTCTGAGTGATGAAAAAAGGGACAGGAAAGGTGGATCGAAGGTATAGAAGGCAAAAGAAGTTGAAGAAAACTTGTTTTTGGGATATATCTCTCTCATACATATGAAATTTTAGGTTTTCTGAAGCTAAAAAGGAGGTCGAAACTGCAACTTTGAACTGCAAGAGAGGGAGTTGTAGTGACAAGTTGTTGGAAGAAAAAATATTCTATCTTGACCTTGCTGACCTTGGGAGGATCTGTCTTGCTCAAGAACGGACTCAAGAATAAGCTGGATTAGGATTTTTTCTAGCAATTACTAGCCCAAAATTGCAGGACAAACCTACAGGGCCGAAGTTGCGGCTAAAAGTCGGTTCATGTAGGATCAAGCTGTGATAAACTGAATGGAACACTTGGTACTTGGAGGAGGCCTTGTGTTGAGAATGCAACAAGATGATGGAGCTTAGTGGAAAGAAGTCGCCTTCACTAAGTGGGCCCGCAGGCTATTTTTGGCGCAAAGTCTATTTTTAGACATATGGATCATGGTCTATGAGTTGCAGGATGCTATTTGTGGATGATTGCTCATGTTGGTAAAAATAGATGGACTTCTATTTTTATACATATGGGCGGATTCTATTTTTAGACTGTCAGGCTAAAAATAGAACAGTCGAATATTATTAGCTCATAATAATATTTGGACTATAAACATTATCTTATCCTCTTGGAGCACTTCAGTTTGAGCTACAGATGTGGCACATGCAACTGTCAGAAGGAAATACGCTTTTCTTGTGGGTCAGTTGAGCTATTGCATGATGGACTTCAGTTAGAACTCAAGTGGTTGAGTTTGGTGGAGTTGATTGAGGAGTTGATGGAGTTGTGTTCAGTTTGACTTGGTTGAACTAGTTGTATTTAGTTTAACTGCAAATACACTAGTGATGAGTGATGTGAATTAATTGTTAATTAATTCGCTAATTATTAACTCATAAAGCAACTAAAGAATACATCAGTTAACTCTCAGTGCATGGACAGTTCAGTGGAGACAGGGGTTAGAGGTTGAGATTGCTATCAATTGTGACTATAGTTGTGCATAAGATCTTGCACAATCAATGGGATTGAGTAATGCCAATGAGTATTGTGTGGCTCAGCCAAGGAAATACGAGTTTGGTTCAGCCATTCATCATTATTCTCATGCAGGATTGCGCAGTGGAGGAAGGCAAATAGTGGAGGAGATTTTAGGCATCAGATCTGAGCTAGTTTGTGTGTAACAGGTGGAGATAGTAC
Source organism: Pinus tabuliformis (assembly GCA_031772625.1). Taxonomy (NCBI): domain Eukaryota; kingdom Viridiplantae; phylum Streptophyta; class Pinopsida; order Pinales; family Pinaceae; genus Pinus; species Pinus tabuliformis. Next base: position 1,062,904,356 of record CM062815.1, read on the forward strand.
TGAGTACTTGTGAGCAGTATTGTACTATGTATTGTTACATGTTCTCAATCATTATAATATACAGATAGTGTGGGGTTTTCAGCTGTATGCTTTCCCCGGGTTACATACTGTGTTAATGTGTGCATGCGATTGATGTTTCATTGTTTTTAATGTTGCAAAATTGATGATCAACGTAGAGGAGGTTATGTATTATGCATGTATTCCGCAATAGTGTATAATCAGGGTAATATCTGTGAATAAGTGTCATATTATTCAAAATTTCTACAGCTTGGTCTAGGGTTTAGGTCTTTATTGCCTCATTTGAAGCATATTCTATAAGAAGAGAAGAGTTTATAGGTTTTCCCCTTATAGGGGTTTTTCCCTGGCTTGGAGCCTATCTTTTGTGTCCACTGTCTTTATTTTTTTTCTCTTGATGTTTGTTTGATGTAGAATATCTAATAAAGAAACACGAGAAGAATAATAAAATTCACAAAAAAGTATTAACAAGTCCAAGCTTATCCCTAAAGTATACAAACTTTTCCGTGGATAGAGGCTTTGTAAGAATATCGGTTATCTTCTCATCAGTATAGATGTAGTAGATCTTCATTATGCCCTTCTAAATCATGTCATGAATGAAGTGGTACTTGATCTCGATGTGCTTTGACCTATCATGGAAAACTAGATTTTTTGCAAGCTTCACACATCTTTGATTGTCGCAATATATCACGGTCGATTCTAGCACCTGATGAAATATTCCTCAAAGTAACTTTTGAAGCCACGCTAGTTCACAACTCGCTAAACCAACTACAATATTCGTTGCCTCGGAGTGTTGAGTGCAACAAATTTTTTCTTCTTGCTCATCCACGAAATCATAGTGAAGCCAAAACTAAAAAAACCTATGGATGTACTCTTTATATCTTCATCACTCCTTACCCAATCTGCATTTATATATCCCCACATTTGTTTATCACTGTTTGAGACATATATCAAACCATAATTGGTTGTACCACACAAATGTATCAATATATGCTTTTTTGCTATCTAATGATCATTTCGTTGTTCCACTTGGAATTGGCTTAGAGTGTTCACTGCAAAGAAAATGTATGCCCTAGTGTTAACCAAATACATCAGTGAGCCAATCAGCTTCCAGTACATGGATGGATCTACCAAATCTAACTCAAAGTCTCTTAACTTTCTCAAAGTTGTCACCATGGGAGTTACCATAGATTTACAGTCCATCATTCCAGCAAGATCTTGATAATATACTTCCCTTGACCAAGGAATATTTCACCATGATTCTGCCATACTTCCAACCCCAAATAGTAGTGCATCAACCCAAGATCCATCATGTTGAATTTAGAGGCAAAATCCCTCTTACACTGAATAATGAGATGCCTACACCTGTCATAAATAAGTCATTAACATACAATAACAAAATCACAAGTCCATTCTTCTCAACCTTGATATATAGGTTTGGATCAACATTAATTTTGGAGAAACCAAGTCTTGTTAGCTAGTCATCAATTCGATAATTCCAAGCTCTTAGTGTTTGCTTGAGTCCATACAAGGCTTTCTTCAATATGTAAACGTGAGACTCTTTCCCATGAACCTAAAAACCTTAAATTTGTTCTATGTACACTTCTTCCTTAATCACACCATTGAGGAAAACAACCTTTACATGTATCTGATGTAAATACCAACCCATAGAAGAAGTAATAGAAATAATAAATCTAATAGTAGTGTACCTAGAAACCGAAGAAAAAGTCTCATCATAATCCTCCCTCTTTCTGGGAGAATCCTCTAGCCACAAATCTCGCCTTGAATTTGTCAATATTGCCATCCACTACATGGTTAATCTTGTATACCCATTTCGAGGTTACCATTGACTTCCCTTCAAGTATAGGCACAATTTCTCATGCGTCATTCTTCATAATTTATTGGTATTCTTCCAGCATCACATCCTTCCAAACTTGTTGGTTAGTTGCTTCTTCATAGGTGGAAGGTTCAAAATCAATGAGATTAGTCATCAATGTTTCATACCATAGTACCTCTTCGGTATCTTTCTCTCCCATAATGCACCATGCGGTGTTGCATGTCCTTCTGCTTCCTGCAAAGTAGATCTAAGCCAAGATGGCCTCTTCCTAATGTAAGGAATAACAACTGGATCCATTGGTTCTCTAGGCCCTTTTGGCTCTTCTTGATGATCTACTGGATGATTTGAAGGATTGGATGGACATGAACCCTCTTCCTTGGGAGATTCATTATCTTCATCATCATCAAAGTCCATGGTGACTTCATTAGACTTCCAATAAGAAATATTCTCATCAAAGGCCACATCCCTACTGACCTCAACCTATCATTGTCCCAAAACATAGATTTTATAGACCTTTTATGATTCAATGTATCCAACGAATATTCCTTTATTTCCTAAAGGCTCTAGCTTCTTTCTCTTATCTTTTGGTATATGAATGGACAACCAAATATTCTCAAATGTCCAACCTAAGGTTTATGTTTGGTGAATGCTTCTTCAAGAGTCTTCTCTTCCAAAATTCGATGAGGACTACTATTTTGAATATAGAGTGTTGTTATTGACACTTCACTCCATAATAACATAAGCAAGTCTTGATAATGCATCATTTCCTTAACAAATCCTTCAATGGTTATGCTCTTTCTTTCAAAAACTCCATTTTTTTGTGGATTGTAAGGGACTATCAACTCCCTCTTAATCCTAGCTTCTTTGCAAAATGCAACGAGCTCCTTGGAGGTGTATATTATTTGATCTTAGAATCTTGATTTTATTTCCTTTCATGTTTTCCACTTCAACCTTAAATTCTTGAAACTTGTTGAAGACTTCATCGTTTGTCTTCATGAAGTAAAAACATGTCTTGCAAGAAAAGTCATCAATAAAGGTTACATAGTACAAGGATCCTCCAAGGTATTTTACTAGCATTGGACCTCATACATCATAATGAACTGGATCCAAAATTTTCTTGGACCTACTTTTGCTGCTTGGAAAAGTATTCTTGACATTCTTCCCAAGTGCATAACCTTTACATACTTCTTCATGCTCCATCTGCAATTATGGAACACCTAAAACCATCTGATTTAAAGTTGGCAAACCTCTGAAGCTTAGCATATCTTCTATTCCAAATTTCACATGGATTGATGTCATTATGTACCAATGCTTGAGTAGGTTGTTTCAAGATTCTATACAACCTTCCTTCACGAACTCCAAAAACTCTAGTAGAATCCATACTTGAGCCCTTGGGCTATAAAAGAAATTTGCCATTAAAAAATTCTACTCTATCTCATTTATCTTCCAAACATGAAATAGAAACCACAAACCTGGTACATATAGTATGTTGCTAAGATGAACATTTTCACCTTATTCTAGCTCAATGGATGTTTTCTCAACACCTTTGACTGCATAATTGTTGTTGTCTCCAAGCTCTACCCTTTGAGATAATCCTCTTTCCATTAGACTTGTAAGATTGCCGTGATCTCTTGTCATATGTCTTGAGGCACCACTATATACTAGCCACATATCATTGCTATCTGTAATAGAACCTCTAAGAGCAAAAAAATAAAAGAAATCTTTGTCACCTAAATATTCATTCTTAGGTTTCTTCGGATGTCCATCAATGGTTGTTGTGGTAGCATGTTGCTTTCCTTTTCTCTTTCTATCATTTGATCCTTTGGGATATTGATTTTGAAATGACCATATTTGTGACAATGATAGCATTAAACTTCAGCATATCTTTCTTTCCTTGAGAAGCAGGTATATTACCTTCTGGTCTTCTACCATCATTTATTCTTTGGAACCCAAATTTATTTCTTCCTCAACCTTCTTGGAACGTGTTGAAAATGCTGGAGAGTCACCTTCTTTAAATCTTTGAATCCTCCCTTTTAAAATAAGTTTCGATTATTATTGAGTACATGAGATCCATAGTTCTTCAAAGCTTGGAATGTCCTTCCTGTCATAGATACTAGATGAAAATGAATCCCATGACTCAGGTAAGCCATTAATTTTTGCAATCATGAGTTTTTTTTATTGAAATTGATTTGATCAATTGCTTGAAGTTGATCTCTTATTTGAGAGATATTCATGAAATATGAGGCCATAGCATCAGTTCTTGAAATCTTAACATCACAAATCTCATTCTTCAAACTCATGGCTTGACCAATGTTGTTGATTGTGTATAATCCAAATATGGCATCATACATCTTCTTTGAAGTGTCAATATTTGCTACATATGGAATCAAAAGATCTTTTATAGATTCTACAATAATATTTCTGGATATGAGACCTTCCCTCTCAAATTTAGCTTTCCCTTCATAATCTGATGGTTTAGTAACCTTTCCCTTTACAATATCCAAGACGTCATTCTTTGCAAGGATGAGGTCAATCCTTATTTTCCAAGACCTAAAATTTGTAGCTCCTTCCAACTTGTTCTCTAACTTCATATATGAACCCATAATCATAGATAGGAAATCAAATTGTAGATATAAGTATTTTCAATGATCTTTCCTTTACCAAAGCTCTTTAAGAGTGGTTTCAAACTTCTTTCCTTCACTAAAATTTTGATCTCATGTTTATTTTTCAAGTGTAATAGATACAAGCACTAATTTATGAAATAATTATAATTACTTCTAATGATGTAGATATTCTTTTAGCACTTCCAGATTATCATTAAGCAATTACACTTCAAAAATTCAACCATAAATGCATAAGAACAATAGAAATGATAATGCACAAACACAACACAATATTTTCCCTAGGAAAACCTAGAAAACCCAACCTTTTCCTTAGAGAATTTTTTTAGTTCAAAAACATATACACCCAATTCTGATAGTCAAATATGATGGTCAAACTGACCAATAATGATATGGTCAAACAACCCTCTTTTCAAGTCAATCTTCTGCCCAACGAACTCGACCCTCTCTAAATGCCTAGGCCAAATTTTGGCCTCCTTGTGTTTTCCCAGAAACTTGGCTCTACTGCCCAAAATTTTGCCCTTGCTACCCAAAAATTGTTGCCCAAAATGTTCTTCCTACAGCCTAGAATATGCCCAGAAAGTCACACATGCGAAGTAGAGAGAGACAAATATGTTAGAGATGAATTCGTCCTTCTTGTCCTTCTTCATCCTTCTTCTTCTTCGCTTGGATGCCCATAATATGTCTTCTTGTGTGAGAGGTTGAATGGCACCTTGTGTAGGAGGTTAAGTGCTCTATATATAGTGTTCTTCCTATCTGAATAGGTGTCTCTTCACTAGGGCCGACTTGACTTGAAGGAGGGCTGACTTGAAAAGTTTGGAGCCAAAAATTTAAATTTCAAAATTCAATTTTTCTCTTTTTAAACTGGCATGAAGAACATGTCTTACATTAATCTTTTCAAGGGCTAGTAAATAAAATGAAATGAAGAACATTTCTTACATTTTTATTATATATTTTAGGGAATAAAATATTAATTGTGAAGATTGACAATAGCTACAAAAATTCAACAAATAGTTCAATAATATTGGTGGATTATTCGAAGAATCTTTGGTAAAGATTGTGAAAGGGCCTTAACTGAGAGTGAATTTATTCAATGTCATGGAAGAAAGATTAAATAACAATGAACACTTTAAAGCTTAAACAAATTCATCATAAATGCAAGTTTATTTTTGAAAGATTATGGAAAAGGTCTATACCAATATCAATATTTAAAGAATCTATGAAATAATACACAGAACTGAATGGTGGATGGAAAGATATATTGGTACATCAATAACTTGTTATTGAATGTTGGGTGATAAACTTCATTAATAATCACCCTTTTTTAATATCTAATTTTTATATGTTACCACTTACTGTGAAATTTTATATTATATAGATAGTGTTTTTTGGGATGAGGGGAGGGAGCATTGCATATAAAAACTTATTGGTGTCCCTTTACCATGCTACCTATAGTGTATTGTTGTCATCAAAATCACTTAGAACTTGCATTTGGCCTTATCTATGTCCACTTAGATATTTCAACTCAAGTTATGTACTGCTAATTTGTTTGGAAAATGTAGGTCTAATGTCCAATTAGGCGTTTCACTATAGACGAAAGGGCTTCACTGGATATGACCAACATTTCATCTCTACTTCAACTTATAATCTAGCATTCCTCTCCATAATCTCTATAAATTTCCTTTACTTTTCATGAATAAATTATCATATTTAGTCACCATAATTTATTTGGACCATAGGGATGGATACAATGGCAATGAAGCTCATATCTACACAAGTTGGCCTATTTCCCTAGCTACTTATGCACCCTTCTCCTCAATTCCAATCACCTTTGTTTCGTTGTGGCTAGCTATGCCCCCCCCCCCAAACACCTTTTTGTTGTCCATCATCGAGCTCTCCACTACGTTTGAGCTTGGCTCATTTTGTCTTTGCAACCCATGTCGGGATTGTATCTCCCTCGGGTATGCATCCCTGCATTTTGTCAATGTCAAATCTCATCATGGGTTCTCCTGGAGCTATCTCATTCAATATTTTCATGCTTCCATGGTCTTCTACCCATTATTCCTCTATTATGGTTAGCAAAGCTCCTTCCATTTCCATCCCCACTAGTTCTGAGGATGATGAGGAAGAAAATTTAATCAAATATAGTAGTTTGGTATGTCATTTCTTTGGGTTTTTTGTGGCTTAAAAATATTCAAGCTTGGATAGAAGAAAAAATAAATTCCTATGATCAAACAAGAAGTTTTCGTCCACCCTTGTGTAAAGGGTATTTTGTTGTTGATTTTGATAGTGTTGAAGGTAGATATTTGATCTTTAACTCAAGTACATGGTTTTGGGTCAATGTTGGCATGTCCCAGAAGCCTTAGTCTCCCTCATTTGATCCTTTCACAAAAGTTCTAGACTCCCATTTGGGCATGGCTTCCAAATATGTTGTTGCATCTATGGTATTTTCCCTCCCTTTAGGCCACTTGGTCTGATTTACAAAAAAAAATTGTGTCGTTTGTGAAACCTAATTGTTGGGTGTGGAGCCTGATTATCTTCTTTATTCAAAGGTATCACTGCATTGGACCCCAGTTCATAATGTGGTGGCAACGTCGCTCGTAAATGTGTGTCTTCGAGGGGGGTGACGCTCCCGAAGCTAAAAATAGATGTAAAATTGCCTTTTAAAATGTTGTAATTTCATCGTCAATCTGGGTCGTTCATTAGGTGGAAATCTGACGGCAGACGTTATGTTTAATTTAGGGTTTTTTTCCCTATGTCAGGCCAGGCAGTAACTCCACAAAACAAACAACTGATTCGTCTATTATTCCATAGGTAGGTCATTGTTATATACAATAGGATTGATTGTTCAGTTCATCTCCTGATGACTGTTCACATTCCCAATTTATTTATTTACACAAAATTCCCCCAATCATGAAGATTAGGTGTCAACATTCCCCCCCTTAATCTGAAGGGATGTTGGTGAGTCCAAGCATCATTCTGAATCGTTCAAGCTTTTCCCTTCCAAGTGCTTTGGTGAAGATGTCTGCAATTTTCTCATTTGTGGAACAATGATGGAGATGGATTGTTTTGGCCTCAACATGATGTCGAATCAGATGATATTTAGTATTGATATGCTTTGTTCGATCATGGAACCTTGGGTTCTTGGCAAAATTTATTGCAGAGGTGTTGTCAATCATGAGTGGAGTTGATTGTACTTGTTTTACCTGCAAATCTTCAAGAATTTTCCTAAGCCACACAATTTCTTTCATTGCTTCAGCTGCTGCCACGTATTCTACTTCTGTTGTGGAATCTGCTAGACAGCTCCTGATCCAAGACTCATAGCATATCCTGAAGTAGATACCCCAGTTTCTTTGTCTCCATCGAAGTCTGAATCAGAGTATCCAATCAAGCTGAAGTCGTCCACCTGTGTATACTTGATTCCAAGGTCTTGAGTTCCCTTCAAGTACCTTAGAACTTTTTTGCAGCAGACCAATGTCCCTCACAAGGCTTTTGCATAAACCTGGAGAGGATTCCAATAGCAAATGAAATGTCTGGTCTGTAGTAGTGAGGTAGATGAGACTTCCTACAAGCTGTCTATACTTTATTGCATCCTCAACTTCCTTTCCTTCAATAGATGTGATCTTTAAGTTTTTTCCATTGGAGTAGTAAGAGGATTGCACTCTGTCATGCCAAACATGTTCAACAAATCTCCAATGTATTTCTTTTGAGAAAGAAATATGGACTTTGGATGTTGGGTTACTTCAATGCCAAGATAGTAATGAACATAGCCCAAATCAGTCATTTCAAAACTTTTCCCCAATTCCTTCTTTATGGATGCAATGTAGCTTTCATTGTTCCCTGTCATTAAAATATCATCTACATATACCACAAGATATACAACTGTTTTTCCAACTTTCTTGACAAATAAAGTTGCATCATCAAGATCAAAATGATTGAAGTTGAGTTTCAGAAGATGCTCAGTTAGTTTTTCATACCAGGCTCGCAGTGCTTGTTTGAGGCCATATAAGGACTTCACAAGTTTGCATACTTTATGTTCATGTCCTTTCACAGAAAATCCTTCAGGCTAGGACATAAAAACATTCTCTTTTAGATCTCCATTCAAGAAGGCATTTTTTACATCCATTTGATGGACTTTCCAACCGTTCTGAGCTGCTAGTGCAAAGAGTGTCCAGATGGTGGCCCATTTTGCTGTGGGGGCAAAAGTTTCCTCATAATCGACCCCTTCCTTCTGTGCAAAACATTTTGCCACAAGCCTAGCTTTGTGCTTGTCAAGTGAGCCATCAGCTTTGTACTTGTTCTTGTAGACCCACTTGCAGCCAATTGGTTTGGTTCCAAATGGAGGATCAACCAGCTTCCAAGTGTCGTTCTTTATGAGGGCATCATACTCCTTTTGCATCGCTTCTTTCCATTCATCATGAGAAGCAGCTTCTTTAAAGGAAGTTGGTTCAAAATCTATAGACAAGTTCAATTCACAATCATAAGAAACATCCATATCAACAGGTGAATTAGAGTCATCTACATCACCTCCATTTTGTCGATTTGAATTTCTGGTTCATGTTTTTCCAATTTCATCAGGATGAACACTTTCAAGTGTCTTTGTCAGCCACTTTGGGGGACCTTTTTGAGATGGTCCAGGCTGCTCTGTTGATTGAGTTGGGACTGAATCAAGATTGAGTCTCCCAATTCTATCAATTACATCACTTAAAGCATCATCCATTGTTGGAGTTTCAGTCGGGGGAGAGTGTTCTTCAGAAGAAGATTCCACATGTTGATCTAGTATAGGAATCCCCCCTTCAAGATGTGGAATCTAATTATAAAATTCTTGAAATGATATCGTTTTTGCGAATCTATCCAAGCGATCAAGTTTCCTCTCAACAACATTGTCAGATTTGGATGATTCAAGAAAAATTACATCTCTGGATACAACAAACTTTTTATTTACTTCATCATAGAGGCGGTATGCTTTGGAGGTGTTTGAATACCCCAGGAAGATATACTTATGACTTCTAGCACCACATTTTTTTCTATGTACCTTTGGTATCAAAGCATAATAGGTGGAACCAAAGATCCTGAGATGTTTTACCGAAGGAACATGTCCATACCATAATTCATAAGGAGTCTTGTTTCTTATAGCATTAGATGGACATCTATTCTTTATATATGCAGCACATAGAACAGCATCAGCCCAAAACATTATCTTTACATTTTTGAAGAAAAGCATGGATCGTACCATATTCAAGATTGTTATATTCATTCTTCCAGCTACACCATTCTGTTGGGGATTATAAGGCACAGTTGTTTGATGTTTGATCCCATGTTGGCGAAGATAGTTTTCAAATTCATTTGACGTATATTCTTTTCCATTATCAGTGCGAATAGACCCAATATGAGATTGTGCATCATTTTCAATCCATTTATGAAAATTCTTGAATGTTTGGAAGGCATCAGATTTGTTCTTCAATAAATAAACCCAACACATTCTGGTGTAATCATCAATAAATGTCATGATATATTTATCTCCATTTGCAAAAGGAACAGGCATTGGACCACATAAATCTGAATGAATGAGTTCAAGCTTCCTATGTGCTCTTGAATGTGAATCATGAAAATATTGTTTGCTATGCTTTCCTAGAATGCAAGCATCACATTGCTTATGTTTCCTAGGAATTGTAGGCAAACCAGCAACACCATTTTTCTTCAATAAGCGGAGACTGTCATAGTTTAAATGTCCAAATCTAGCATGCCATAATAAACTTGATGGAAGTGTACCTTCTTCATGATGAGAAATATATGATAAATTTTGTGCATGAGCAGAGGTTCCTTGCAGTTTGAGAAGCCTTTCATCTTCTATTCCCCTCATGACAAGTGAGTGGTCAGAATATTTTCTTACCTCAAGCTTGCCATCAAACATATGAATGGAGTGACCTTGCTGGCGGATGTGGACCAGGGACAGCAAGTTTCTCTTGAGCTGTGGGAGATATAGAACATGATCCAGAAGAAAGTCTGGAAGACCAGGAAGTTTAAGCCTGATTGTGCCAAGCCCTAATGGCTTGATTTTTGACTGATCTACAAAGTATACTGCTCCATCAACATTATCAGTGAAATCTTTAAAAAAATCTTTTCTATGAGTCATGTGACAGGTTGCTCCTGAATTAAGAAACCAATCATTTTTCAAAGAAGCAAGTGAAGCATTAAACAAATATTCATTTACTCTAATGTTACATTGTGCCTCAATATAGTGAGCGGATTCAGGTGCTTTACCTTTGTCTGTATCATCAGTTTTACCTTTCTGTTGGTTTCTTTTCTGCTCAATTTTGTCCCATGGTAGCTTGCATGTAGAGGCATCATGTGATCCATTTCTTTTGCAGCGAATGCAGTGTAAGTCTGCCTTCTCTCCTTGAGAATGTCTGGCCCCCTTGCCTCTGAGATATCTTCCTCTTCCTCTTCGTCCACCTCTTCCTCTTGTAGAATCTTGAGCAAGATGTTTTTCTTTATGAGCAAGGCACACAATCTCTTCAGAAGATTCAGGGGTTGTCTTCTTTCCAAAGGCTTTCTCTCTTTCAGCAAACTTTTTCACAAGAGAGTCAAAGGTTATATCTTTAAGATTTCCATTTGCTTGTAAAGACTCAAGATAATTGGAGTAAGTAGGATAGAGTGCCTTGAGAAAAGCAATAACATGGATATCCAGCTCAACCTTAGTGGATTTGATATCATGCATTATAGACTTTACTTCAGATGCAAGAGCAAGAGGATCATTATTTTTTAGTTCAAGAGTGAAGAGTTTAATCATGAGCTGAACAACTTCAAGTGCAGAATGTGAGTCATAGAGTTCTTTCAGCTTTTGTAAGGCTTCAAAGGCAGTTGAATATGATGAAATATGATGACTCACCTCTTCATGTACAGATGTTGCGATTAATGCATAGGCTTTGTTGTTCTTGTTTTCCCAAATGACGAGCTCTTTGTCTGAGGTAGGTTGTACAAGGTCATTGTCTCCTTCTCCGACACACACTCCTTTCCACAACTCATTGAAGATGAGGGTGTGTTTTATCATCTGGGACCATTTAGGATAGTTCTCTTTGCCAGTGAGAACTATTCCTACCATAGAGATGATTGAATGCATTCTGTAAAAAAAATACTTTTGCTGATATACAATGAAATTGTACTCAAAAGGGCAAAAAGATTTCAAATACTTTATGCACTATGTTTTCTTCAAATCCCTCCAATGTTTATAAAAACATCCTCATATAATATATCCAACATATAACTGGACCATACTATAAACTTAGTTCATATTCCATATATATAAATCAATAAAATGTTATGGGACAGCGTTATTACCATATACCAACTCTGATATAACAGGCCTCTGGTCGGGGATTTGTAACCCACAAACTTCAGCGTGTACCCAACAAGCAAGTAATGCGGTCAACAGTAAGGAATGGTAATTCGACTCCTTGTAAAGCGAGAAACTCGACCAGGTGGACAAATACACTCCCACAAAGAATTCAATTGATGAAATTTTCTCTTTACACTTGTGAACTCCAGGCATAATGAAATTTGAGGATAGCTAGCATAATTTCTCCCTTTTGACAGCTCAAATAAACTCACTCACCGAAGAATTTCTTTACTCCTGTGTATAATAATAATTTCGGTTTCCTCTAATCCCTTGACACTGTGGTAACAAAATTTTCTTGTAACTTGGTCGTTGGTCAGTAATTAAATTGTCGGTGTTCAGCTTGGGGAAGAAGAGAGGTTCAACAATTATTTTTACTTGACCCAATTTGGTATGGAGGCTCGGTTAGATTACGGCTCTATCAAACAATCAACCAACCCACACTTCTGCTAAACAACAACGCATTCAACGCAGTTCTCTTTTCAATTTAATTTATAAATACACAGTGATTAATGAGAATAGAGGAACCTGGAGCCTCGTTCAGAGAGCAGCCCAAAATATCAGTCACACGTAGAGATAAAACCAGCCATATAGATTCAGATATACAAGCTTCAATAGATGCAACTCAACCCACTTAAATTACTAGGAAACTGGTTGAAGGTACTGGGCATTACTCAGTATAAACTCGTGCCCATCCAATAAAACCGCAGTTCAATTCCATATACAAAAGCGGTGTATTACCATTCAATAAAACCGCAGTTCAAACGCACAGGCATATACCAAACGGTGTAAACGCACAGGCATATACCAAAGTCGCAAAGCCAGTTCAATACCATATACAATTTCTGATACAAACTCATTCAATAAACAGCGCATTCAACTTCGAACATAACGCATTCATTCAACATCGTTAATATTCAAAAACCATACGCATACCATTCAACTTCGAACCATGCGCATACCAGAAGCTGGATCTTCATCGATGGTGGCGTATCTCTGCAGTGGCACCGTCAGGCCTCAGCGCTAAAACAGGAAATGACAGTATGGACAGATGTACAGTGCTGGCAGAGGTAGGTTATTTCAGGTCTGAGGGGAATAAGGCAGAGGCAGAGGCCAGGACAGAGGAGTTACAGGAGCATAATAGTTAAAAAAAGGAGCTGGCTCTGATACCATGTCAGGCCAGGCAGTAACTCCACAAAACAAACAACTGATTCGTCTATTATTCCATAGGTAGGTCATTGTTATATACAATAGGAGTGATTGTTCAGTTCATCTCCCGATGACTGTTCACATTCCCAATTTATTTATTTACACAAAATTCCCCCAATCATGAAGATTAGGTTTCAACACCTTAGAAGGCAACCCCTCGCTATATATGAGGGAATTGTATTGCATTTATGTAGATGTGTATTCTGAGCGAGAAGAGAGAGGAGATTGAGAGAGAAGAGGGAATTACAACGAATCTGTTGTAGGTTGTATCTCTTCATTTTGCTGGATAATATAAAAGGAAGGACTGACTGTTTCTCCATGGACGTAGCCCAGATTGGGTGAACAACGTATATCTGTGTCTCTCTTGTTTTATGAGTTTTATGTGTTTATATTTCTGCAATATTTTTATGTGTTTCATTGCTCTGTAATATATAATTTTTTAACAACTGGTATCAGAACAAAAGTATATTTCGCTGATAAACTCACAGGAGAGAAGGGTTCCTGGTTCAAGTGGGAGCAATGGTGGAAGATGGTAGATTTAGGGTCAAAAAATTTAGCGACCAAAACTACCAGTTGTGGAAGATGCAGATGGAATATTATTTGTACCAGAAATATTTGTACCTACCATTGAATGGAAAGACAAAGAAGCCAATGAGTATGACAGACACAGAATGGCATATTCTCAACTAGGGGTGATTTTAGGGGCGAATGTTCGCCCTTTGGCGAAATTAAGCAGTTTTAAATTTTTAGTGGGCGAATATTTTGTATCATAGTACATTTTTACAAATCACCTCAAATAGCCCACCTTATCTTAAGGGAGAGGGTAAAAAAGGTAAATTTAGCCCTTGAAATTAGGAGTTACAACCTTCCATTCGCCCATTTTCAAGAATAGGTTTTATTTAAGTGAATCCATTCGCCCATTTTCAAGAATAGGTTTTATTTAAGTGAATCCTATGGGCCAAAGGCCCAAATACCATATTTATAAAAGAGGTATAGTAAATTAATAAAAATATAAATAAATGAGAGGTATGGTAAATAAATAAAGGATTTTTTATATTTACTCCATAAGTCACCTTATATACATGCAAGGGTGTAAACAAATAAAAATATAAGTAAAGTGGAGGTATGGTAAATAAATAATATGTCTTTTTATACTTACTCAAAAGGTATGGTAAATAAATAAAAATATAAATAAACTAGACGCATGGTAAATAAATAAAACCTCTTTTTATATTTAGTCCATAACCCTCGTTCTATTTATGAAGGCTCAAGAAAGAGGTTTTATTTAAGTGAATCCTATGGGTCAAATACCATATTTGTAAAAGAGGTATGGTAAATTAATAAAAATATAAATAAGCGAGAGGTATGGTAAACAAATAAAACATTTTTTTATATTTACTCCATAAGTCACCTTGTATTTATGAATGGTATGGTAAATTAATAAAAATATAAATAAACGAGAGGTATGGTAAACAAATAAAACATTTTTTTATATTTACTCCATAAGTCACCTTATATTTATACTATGGGACAAATACCATGGACTGGATTGTTATTAATACCATGCAAAAAAACATTATTAACCCTAATATTAGTATTAATAAAAAAAATGGCACATGGTATTGACCCATGGTATTCACCAAAATGGCACATGGTATTGACCCATGGTATTCACTTGGAATGTAGCCTATTTAAATGGGGGAACTAAACCAGCATAGATCCATCTTGACTCTGGATCTACTAACCCCCGAGAGGTATCAAATAGCGTGATATGCAAACTAGCATAGAGTGAAAAAAATATTTGATCCAATCAAGAGTAAAAATGGATGTTGTAATTTAATGTATGTTAAATATTTTAGCTTGGTTAAAATAAAAATCAACTTTTAATTTTATTAATTTTTATAAATTACTAATAGTAATTTTTAAGCTCCAGGTTTATAATAACCCATGGTATTGACCCATGGTATTCATGTGAGCATAGACTATTTAAAGGGGAAATTCTATCTTAGATCCATCTTAATTCTATGTCTACCAAGTGCTCAGAGGGATAAATAGATTTCATCCCCATAAGAGTGGTAGATGTGGAGTTAAGATGGATATAGGTTGGTTTTTATGATAATGAAGATATTAAATAGACTTAGGAAATTATATTGTAAAAACATCTTAATGTGAATGGTTAAAGCATAGACATTGGACAAGTATATTTGTATACTTATGTTTTAAACTTAAACAAATCCAGGGCTAAAAGGAATGGATTGATTGCACTAGTCATCCTTCTATAACTTTCCAACATATGCTGGAGAAAACAGATTGTAATTTCAGTCATTTTTCTAATTGCAAACGGGAACATACTTGTGTATTGGCAGGGTGGTTACGAGGCCCCTATAAGTGGAGTAAACAGATTGTAATTTGGGTAATTTTTCTAATTGCAAACAGGAACATACTTGTGTATTGGCAGGGTGGTTACAAGGTCCCTAGAAGTGATGAATTTGAATTTTTCTTGGTTTTATATATAGTATTAGGTTTTTTCTCATGCTTTCTGTGAATGGCATGGGTGAATTTTATCCTACACCCACTAGGTTATTGATATGTAATTTCGGTAATTTTGATTTCAAAAGATATTTTAAAGAAATGCAATGATTTCATTTGTGTATTCAATAAACACAAGATTTTATAATTGAGTAAAATATTCGCCATGCTTGGTGAGAGATTCGCCAAAAAATTATATATACATATCATATTATTGATAAAATCGCCTTCCATTTTTCCTATATACCATAGAGATTCGCCCATTTATTATACATGTAAATTTATGGGGGTTTCTTAAAATTTTCCCTGTTCTCAATAGAAAGGCACTTGGAACAATATGGTTGTGCCTAGCGGTGATGGTAGCCTTTAATATTTCAAAGGAAACGACAACATAGGGTTTAACATCGGCATTGGACAAATTATATGAAAAACCCTCGACCTCAAATAAGTTATGTTTTATGAAGCGTTTATTTAATATGAATTTGTCACAAGGTGGATTTGTTGCTGATCATTTAAATGAATTTAATACAGTTACCAGTCAGTTAAGCTCTGTAGGGGTAACTTTTGATGATGAAGTTAGGGCTCTGTTATTTCTATGCTCATTGCCAGAAAGTTGGAATGGTATAGTTATGGCCATTAGTAACTTTGTCTCTAGATCTATTACTTTAAAGTTTGATGATGTTATCGGTGCAATCCTTAGCAAGGAAATGCAATGGAAAAGCTTCGGTGAGACATCAGGTAATGCTTTGACTGTAGAGACTAGGGGAAGAAAAATGGAAAGAGGAAAGAACGTAGGATATCGCAGTAAGTCAAGGAAAGGCAGATACAAGTCTAGATCGGGGATAGTTTGTTGGAAATGCGGGAATAAAGGACACTTGAAGAAAGACTACAAGTCTCCGAAGGGAAAAGAAGGAGATGTACAGCAAGAAAAAAATCATGAAGTGAATGTGATAGGTGATTTGTTGCAAGATGCTTTAATTCTTTCATTAGAAAATATTATTGATGCATGGGTGGTAGATTCAAGGGCCTCATTCCATGCCACACATGATAGGAAACATTTTCATTATTATGTTCAAGGATTGGATGATGATAAACCTTGTAAAATCATTGGAATGGGTACAGTTTTCATAAAATAACAGAATGGAAATCAATGGTTGTTGATGGAGGTAAGGCATGTTCTAGATCTGAAGAAAAATATAATTTCAATAGGGCAGTTGGGAGGTGAAGGTTGCGTAACTACTTTTACAGGTAAAACCTGGAAGGTCACTAAATGAGCCATGGTAATAGCAAAAGGAGAAAAGGTTGGTACATTGTATTTATGCAATGGTATTTATAATTATGTTAACGCTTTAACCTCTACAGGAGAAGATACGACATTGTGGCATCACAAGCTCGGGCACATGAGTGAGAAGGGGATGCAGATTCTTCACTCAAGAAATTTTTTTCCAAGTTTGAAGCATGTGTATTTGGAATTCTGTGAGAATTGTGTTTATGGAAAACAGAAGAGATTCAAATTCCTCAGAGTTGGGAAAGAAAAGAAGAGCAAAAAATTAGAGCTTTGGCATACAGATGTATGGGGACCTACTCAAGTATCATCTCTCGGTGGATCTCATTATTATGTTACTTTTATTGATGATGCAACCAAAAAAAACTGGATTTATTATATTCAAAATAAATCTAATGTATTTGATACTTTCAAGAAATGGAAAGCTTTGGTTGAAAATGAGACATGAAAAAGGTTGAAGTGCCTCAGATCAGACAATGGAGGTGAATATTGCAGCAAAGAGTTTGATAGGTATTGTTCAGAGAATGGAATTTTCAGAGAGAAGACAGTTCCAGAAACACCACTAGAAAATGGTGTGTCAGAAAGGATGAATAGGACAATCATGGAGCATGCACGGTGCATGAGATTACATGCAGGATTGCCTTTACAATTTTGGGCAGATGTTTTAGATATTGTTATTTATCTAATAAACAGAGGGCCTTCAAGTTCCTTGGATAGTGGTATTCCAAAGGAGGCATGGACAGGTAAAAAGGTAAACTACTCATTTTTAAAGACTTTTGGTTGTAAAGACTTTGTCCAAATTAATAAATAAAATAGAACAAAGCTTGAGGAAAATTCAAAGAAATGTACCTTTATTGGATATGGTGTTAATGATTTTGGTTATCGCTTTTATGATTATGAAAAACACAAAAACATTAGGAGCAGAGATGTCATATTCAATGAAAAGGTTTTGTATAAGGATCAAATGTAGGAAAAGAAACATGAAAAAGAAAATAGAGAATACACAGTGCTTGATGAGATCCCAAAAAAAGTGAAGGTGCCTGAAAATCATAATGATCAACAGCCAAAACAACAACAGCAACCACAATAGCAACAAGCACCTCAAACACCTGAAAGTGGTGTTAGAAGATATATCAGGATAAGTAGACCCCCTAAACGATACTCTCCTTCATTATATTATGTATTTTTGACTGATTCTGGTGAACCAAAATGTTATGAAGAAGTAGTGCAAGTAGAAACCAAGAAGAAGTGGGAGCAAGCCATGAAAGAAGAGATGGACTCCTTAGTACATAACCAAAGTTGGGACTTAGTAAAGTTGCCTGCAGGTAAAACAGCATTGCAGAATAAATGGGTTTACAAGTTGAAGTAAGAAGATGGAGGTAGAAAAAGGTATAAAGCTAGACTTGTGGTGAAGGGGTTTGCACAGAAAAAGGGTATATACTTTGATGAGATGTTTTCTCCTATTGTTAAAATGACTTCAATCAGAACTATTTTATGATGCAGGAGCATCGGCATTAGCCAGCAATGTGGAGGATTGTCCACATGTTGTGGCTAATCACAGTAAAATTCATTAACTGTTTGGTCGAATTCGGGATTACTGAGAAGGATAAAACTTCTCAAACAGTTTGTTATTGAAATAAGTATGAGATTGCCTTATTTTAAATTAGAGATAAGATTTGTTAAATATGTGTGCACGAGAACTAGTAAATAGGGAATTCTGTTAGAGTTTTAAAAATAGAAGATTATGTATCAATTTGTTAGCAGAATTACTGGAAGGATTAATGAGAGGAAATTGTAATAAGCGAGGAGATCTTTGCAGTGTTGGGGTGTTGTTGTGTGGAGCGAAAGCTCAAATTTGCAGAGAGGTGTGTGTGGATTTTTTTTGTTTGACAGAAATCTAATTCATGGTGTAATGGGCCAAAGGCCGAGGATTGTTCTGCTGTTTTATTGTGATTTTAATAAATATTGAATGTATTATTATACGATGAGTTGTGGAGTTTGGACAGGGTTCTTCTCTATGTAATTGTTTGAAGTGATTGCGATGCGTGTGTGTTTCTATAAACTTGTTAATAATGCGAGCTTGTTGATCGACCATCGATCACGAAAAAGATTGGTGGTGATTTAAAACAACGTTTAACTGTTTTGTATGAGCGTTCTGTTGAAGGTCTGTTGAAATTATGGGTGAATGAGGTGGAACCAAAGCATAGCGTATGGAAATTCTTTCAATTAGAATCCTGGTACAGATAAATCGAGTTCTCAAGGATGAGCTATGTATTGATTTGATTGATATAGTCACGGTTCTGTGTGTGTATTTAATTATATGAATTTCCGTGTTGATGTGAATCGAACAATAGTCGAGATTGTTCATAGAAAAGTCCTCAATACAAAGAATTTAATGTCAAAACATTGACAGAACCCTTTGGACGAACACGAAGCGTTATAAGCTGGTTTTGAAATTGAATCGAATCAGAACTGTGGCAAGCGGTATCGCATCAGATCAGCGATCTCTAATTTCCAATTTCCGATTGGATCGGATCGGAGCAGCGGAGAGTTACATCGACATTGTGGAATTGGCATATGTGAGAGTTTGAATCGCTTTAAACAGTGTTTGATATCATATCGGTGCGCATTGGAGTTGTGGAGCAATTTAGAATGGTGAAATTTGTAGTAATATCGAATTGGCATGGGATCGGCGATCTCCAACCTTCGATTTCCAATTCATAGGATCGGAACTGTGACAATTGTAATCAAATCGGAACAGGAGAGATTGCATGTGATCTCTGGTCGGCGATTATATGGATCGGAACTGTGGTTCAAATGGGGCTGTGGCATTCAATCCTCGTGATTGCGATTGCCGATTAATTCACATTGAAGATTGCACATGATGGAGAAGACGAAAAATAAAAAGAGGATCGATAATTTTAGAAAAAGGGTCGAATTGAATTTAAGTTGGAGAATTGCATATCAGCTTTGTTGAGTCGACTTGAAGGGCGCAGTGATTAATAGACACGAACCTCGAAGATATGGATTTGAGCGATAGCATCATCAAAAGAGGACGAGTTGCTGAGATTGTGCAGAGTTTTTAAATTCGGTTTATTGTTGAGAATCGATCTGTTTGAAGAGGAGTATCTGGAATCTGTGGCGCTATAATATTGAAGATTGGATAAATCTGTCTGAAGAAGAAGCGCTCGGCTTCAATTAAAAGAATATACTTGAATTAGTTGAAGGTTCTGGATTTAATGAACCTTGAAATCGAATGGCATTTGTAGGTAGAAAGGGATGGTGTGAAACTGTGTGACCAACAGTTAATGGCGGTCAAATATCTAGACTGTTTTTTTTAAATGGGTTAAAAAGTGTTGAATTGTAGCGCTCAACGCAGAGTGAATGTTAAAGGTGTGAAAATTTGCCAGATACTGAAGATTTGATTTGAGCATTTACTGAGATGCATTCTATATGCATCGGATTATTTTTTGATTCTGGGTTTGCAGGGTCAGCCCTGCATCAATTTTGGTATCAGAGCTTGGCTCTGTTGAAATTGAATATGTTTGTTTTCTGAATGAAGTTTAGTACCAGATTACAGCAGAGAGGAAATTCGTTCAAAATACAGGTGACAGCTTAAGAAAGAATGAAGACTGCAGCAATCTAGACTAAGAGAAGTTGTGAGAGAAGAACCAGATGTGTTCTTAAAAGCAGAATAAGGAAAGTCCTTAGAAGTGGCAGTGAACCTGTAGAATTCAACAAGAGATTGGACAGAGGACAATTGAAGTGTTCTCGAAAGAGAAAGTGAGAGATTGCAGAAGCCTAGAGGGAGCAAAGGTGTTGCTCAAGAGAAGATTCCAGATAGGGGATCGTGCTTACCAAAAGACTGAGTGAGGAGAGCTTAGTGAGGTAAGATTGCAGTAAGGAGGACTTACTGTTGCAGAGGTGCGAGGAGCTCATGGAAAGAGAGGAGCAGAAAATGACTACAGATAGTCATAGCGGAAGTTCACAAAGAAGCCACAGCAGAAGGGAAGATGCCAAAGCAAATGGCATGAGGATGAGTCAAGAAGAGTTTGACCGAGAGAAAGCTGAGATAGATTTTCAGATTGGAATATTGATGAAGATGCTGCAGAAAAGTGTTTGGACCATGAGGAAAAGAGTAAAATGGCCAAGACTACGGGAAAGGAGAAATCAGCAAGTGAAGTCAGAGATAGTAGAAGAATTGAGAAAGATTGAGCAGATATTGAGTGCTCAAGAGGAATCAGAGAAACTCAGAGAAGAAAAGGTAGAAATGAAAGTTTCCATTTGTAGACTAGAACAAGGTGAAATGTTGGGGGAAGAAGATAATGAGAGGTCAGCTAAAGATCTTCTGGACTACTAGCAGAATTCAGAAAAATTTGAAGATATGTTGACACAGGAAGCAGATGAGGCAATGAAGCCTTGTGATTTTGATTCTTACAGTTTGTGTATGTTTGCAGGATATGCAGAGGATGATGGATAGTCGATTGAAATTGTCACAAACAGGAATGAAGCTCTTGAGGTGAAGTACGATGGAGAATCCCTTTTAGGGGAAGAAGGCGTTGATCTATTGCAACAGAAGGAGTTCATAGATGAAATCCTGTTTGGTGTAAAACAGTCAGATGAGGTTGATATAGGCCAGAAGTCTAATGACAATTCCATAGTGGGACTACAAAAAGGTAAACCAATGAATTTGTTTAATGGAATTGATGAAAGATGCTTGCAATATGATGATGTGGAAAACAGGTCAACTCAAGAGGATTGTCAGGAAAAGAATGAAGCTGAGAATGGAAATTGTGATGAACTGCTGGAGAGATTTCACAAGGAAATAAAATTCTTGGAAAGATTACTCAAGGAACCCAAAGGAGAAACGAAGCTTACAGAACCTGATGGAGGAAAAGGTGTCGAAGACAACATTAATAAATATGATGCTGAAATCAGAGAAATCGAGCAGCGATTATTTGAAGGTGAGATGAAAGATCAGGAGCAACAAAGGAGTTATGTCCTCAAAGGCATGAAGGAGACAGAAATATTAACTCAGCAAGATGGAAGTAATCAGAAATTTGGAAGGAATGATCAGCTACATGAGAGTGAATTTGAGGAAGGTATCAAATTGCAAAAGTATAGAAGCTGGTAGCAGAATGAAGAACCAGAAATTGGTCTGGCAGTACAAAGAAAGATAAGTGAAGACCGAAGATACAGATGGAGACTGAAGAAAAGGGTGAAATGGAAGCTATTGCAACGGAGGTTGAATGGAAAACTGATGAACGAGTTCAGGAAACTAGAACAAATTCATATTGATTTGAAGTCACCGCAAGAAGGATCCACTGAAATCCAAAAGATCTATGATGGAGGATTGGTGCTTGAAGCATCAAAAGAAAATGGAAGGTATTGTATTTTGAAAACTGAAGGTTGTTGTGTGTTTGCAGGCCACATTGACTTGAGGAAAGACAAACAGTTATTGAAGACTGTTGAAGAAATGACTACTCATAGTCACATGCAGAACAAGGAGGATGGTAAAAGAATTTTTGAATTCAAAGGATACACTGAGTCATTGAAGATCCTTGATCTTGAAGAAAGCCAGAGTGAAGGAGGATTAAAGACAGATATTGCGGACAATGCAGTTAGTAAAGATGGGGCAGAACTTTTGAGAGAACTTCCAGATGAGATGGTAGATTTGTATAAGTCGAATCTTTTGATGAGGAAGCCAAGTAAAGCATTTGTGTTTATTGAGTTGATTAATTTTGATGAAGATTTATATGCAGGAAAAGGGCAGTGTGAAGTCAATCTGAACCAAGAAGAACAGATCGGATTAATGGAAGGTATGCTGGAATTTGAAGCAAGGAATGATGAAGTCATGAATGAGAAACCAGAAGAAGAACCTGGGAAAAGGCATTTGTACATTTCAGAAATGTATTGGCACAAAGATTATGATGTTCTAATTCAAGAACACAATCAGTTGCAGCAGAAAAGTATTCAGCACACGAGGAGTGAAATGGACAATGAATTGGATGAGTTGTGGAAACTCATACTACAACATTCCAGTAAAACAAATGCAGGACAAAAGAAGAAAGGAAGATTAGCTGGAAGAAATGGTATAGGTGAAGGGAATGGAAAATTGCAAATTAAAGTGAGCAAAGTAGCAGCAAAATATGTGAAAAGGACAGCAGCAGGTAGTAAGACATTACAGTATAAAGGATGGAGGCTTGAAGGACAAACAACAACAGCAGTAACTAAGGACAGACTATCAAACCAAATATGGGATCCAGGAGGACACAGAACAAAATTGCATGATCAGGAGATCATGGTTAATTTAAACTTCGGGAGTCTGATGCAGGAGCATCGGCATTAGCCAGCAATGTGGAGGATTGTCCACATGTTGTGGCTAATCACAGTAAAATTCATTAACTGTTTGGTCGAATTCGGGATTACTGAGAAGGATAAAACTTCTCAAACAGTTTGTTATTGAAATAAGTATGAGATTGCCTTATTTTAAATTAGAAATAAGATTTATTAAATATGTGTGCACGAGAACTAGTAAATAGGTAATTCTGGTACAGTTTTAAAAATAGAAGATTATGTATCAATTTTTTAGCAGAATTGCTGGAAGGATTAATGGGAGGAAATTGTAATAAGCGAGGAGATCTTTGCAGTGTTGGGGTGTTGCTGTGTGGAGTGAAAGCTCAAATTTGCAGAGAGGTGTGTGTGGATTTTTTTTTGTTTTTGTTTGACAGAAATCTAATTCATGGTGTAATGGGCCAAAGGCCGCGGATTGTTCTGCTGTTTTATTGTGATTTTAATAAATATTGAATGTATTATTATACGATGAGTTGTGGAGTTTGGACAGGGTTCTTCTCTATGTAATTGTTTGAAGTGATTGCGATGCGTGTGTGTTTCTATAAACTTGTTAATAATGCGAGCTTGTTGATCGACCATCAATCACGAAAAAGATCAGTGGTGATTTAAAACAACGTTTAACTGTTTTATATGAACGTTCTATTGAAGGTCTGTTGAAATTATGGGTGAATGAGGTGGAACCAAAGCATAGCGTATGGAAATTCTTTCAATTAGAATCCTGGTACAGATAAATCAAGTTCTCAAGGATGAGCTATGTATTGATTTGATTGATATAGTCGTGGTTCTGTGTGTGTATTTAATTATATGAATTTTCGTGTTGATGTGAATCGAACAATAGTCGAGATTGTTCATAGAAAAGTCCTCAATACAAAGAATTTAATGTCAAAACATTGACAGAACCCTTTGGACGAACACGAAGCGTTATAAGCTGGATTTGAAATTGAATCGAATCAGAACTGTGGCAAGCGGTATCGCATCAGATCAGCGATCTCTAATTTCCAATTTCCGATTGGATCGGATCGGAGCAGCGGAGAATTACATCGGCGTTGTGGAATTGGCGTATGTCAGAGTTTGAATCGCTTTAAACAGTGTTTGATATCATATCGGTGCGCATTGGAGTTGTGGAGCAATTTAGAATTGTGAAAGTTGTAGTAATATCGAATTGGCATGGGATCGGCGATCTCCAACCTCTGATTTCCGATTCATAGGATCGGAACTGTGACAATTGTAATCGAATCGGAACAGGAGAGATTGCATGTGATCTCCGGTCGGCGATTATATGGATCGGAACTGTGGTTCAAACGGGGTTGTGGCATTCAATCCCCGTGATTGCGATTGCCGATTAATTCACATTGAAGATTGCACATGATGGAGAAGACGAAAAATAAAAAGAGGATCGATAATTTTAGAAAAAGGGTCGAATTGAATTTAAGTTGGAGAATTGCATATCGGCTTTGTTGAGTCGACTTGAAGGGCACAGTGATTAATAGACACGAACCTCGAAGATATGGATTTGAGCGATAGCATCATCAAAAGAGGACGAGTTGCTGAGATTGTGCAGAGTTTTTAAATTCGGTTTATTGTTGAGAACCGATCTGTTTGAAGAGGAGTATCTGGAATCTGTGGCGCTGTAATATTGAAGATTGGATAAATCTGTCTGAAGAAGGAGCGCTCGGCTTCAATTAAAAGAATAGACTTGAATTAGTTGAAGGTTTTGGATTTAATGAACCTTGAAATCGAATGGTGTTTGTAGGTAGAAATGGATGGTGTGAAACTGTGTGACCAACAGTTAATGGCGGTCAAATATCTAGACTGTTTTTTTTTAATGGGTTAAAAAGCGTTGAATTGTAGTGCTCAACGCAGAGTGAATGTTAAAGGTGTGAAAATTTGCCAGATACTGAAGATTTTATTTGATCATTTACTGAGATGCATTCTATATGCATCGGATTATTTTTTGATTTTGGGTTTGCAGGGTCAGCCCTGTGTCATTTTAAGTCTAGTAGCAGCTGAATATTTGCATCTTGAGTAGTTAGATGTAAAGACAACCTTTCTCCATGGGGAATTGGAGGAAGAGATATATATGCAACAGCCACAAGGATATGAGGTAAAAGGGAAGGAGAAACTAGTGCACAAGTTGAAGAAGAGCTTGTATGGCTTAAAACAGGCTCCAAGGCAATGGTATCTAAAATTTGACAGTTTTATGTCTAAACAAGGTTATACTAGATGTCACTCTGATCATTGTGTTTATCTCAAAAGGCAAAATGATGGCAGCTATACTATATTGTTATTGTATGTAGATGACATGCTTGTTGCAGGTTCTAACATGCAGGAAATAAATGTGCTCAAAATAAAATTGGCTAACTCATTTGCAATGAAGGATTTGGGTGCTGCAAAACAAATCCTTGGTATGAGAATAACTAGAGACAGGAAGAATCGCAAATTAACATTGTCTTAGAGTGAGTACATAGAAAAGGTGTTGAAAATATTTAATATTCAGAATACAAGACCAGTTAGTATACCTTTGGCTATCCATTTCAAACTAAGTAAGGAGATGTGTCCCAATACTCGGGAAGAAATGGCTTATATGTCTAAAGTTCCATATGCATCAGCAGTTGGAAGCTTAATGTATGCAATGGTCTGCACAAGGCCTGATATTGCACATGCAGTGGGAGTTGTAAGCAAGTACATGAACAATCCAGGAAAATAACATTGGATGGCGGTGAAGTGGATTCTCAGGTATTTAAGAGGTACCACAAATCAAGCATTATGCTTTGGTGGTTCAAACATTTCTCTACAGGGATATGTTGATGCAGATATGGCGGGTGATAGAGATAACAAGAGGAACACAACAGGGTATGTGTTTATTGTAGGTGGAACATCTATCAGTTGGGTTTCAAAACTGAAAAGTGTTGTTGCACTCTCAACGACGAAAGCAGAGTATGTTGCTGCTACAGAGGCTAGTAAAGAAATGATTTGGTTACAAAGGTTTGTGGATGAATTCGGTAAGAAGCAGGAGTTGGGAAATTTATACAGTGACAGTCAGAGTGCCATGAATCTTGCTAATAACTTTGCATTTCATTCCAAGACTAAACATATACAGCTCAAGTACCATTTCATACGGTCAATGTTGGAAGATGGACAGTTGAAGCTAGAAAAGATACACACTAGCAAGAATCCTATAGATATGTTAACAAAAGTTGTAACCAGGGAGAAATTAAGATTCTTCTCGGTTTCAATTGGTCTTCAAGTATGATGATGAAGATGAGAAATAGCCAGGTCCAAAGTGTAGTCATTTTCCAGCAATGAAGCAGCGTTGGAGTTGTTATAATCAGTCTTCAAGTGGGATATTGTTGGGTGTGGAGCCTGATTATCTTCTTTATTCATATGTATCGCTGCATTGGACCCCAGTTCGTAATGTGGTGACAACGCCGCTCGTAAATGTGCACCGCCAGGGGGGTCCAAGGGGGGCAACGCCCCTAAAGCTAACAATAGATGTAAAATTGCCGTGTAAAATGTTGTAATTTCATAGTTAATCTGGGTTGTTCATTAGGCAAAAATCTAACGGTAGAAGTTATGCTTAATTTAGGGTTTTTTTCCCTAGAAAGAAACCCCTCACTATATATGAGGGAATTGTATTGCACCTATGTAGATGTGTATTCTAAAGGAGAAGAGAGAGGAGATTGAGAGCGAAGAGGGAATTACAGCGGATCTGATGTAGGTTGTATCTCTTCATTTTTCTGGATAATATAAAATGGATTGGTTGTTTCTCCGTGGACGTAGCCCAGATTGGGTGAATCACGTATATCTGTGTCTCTCTTGTTTTATGCATTTTCTGTGTTTATATTTCTGCAGTATTTTTATGTGTTCCATTGCTGTGTAATATATAATTTTTTAACACTAATGACAAAGTATTGCACTTATGCAAGAATCTCTATGGAAACAAATTTAGGGTTTCTTGCTGAAATCAACTTAATTGGCAATGATTTTTATTGGTCAAAAATTTAGACTATGAGTGTGTCTCCTTGCAATGTAGAGCTTATTTTCCTACAATCTATATAGTTACTTATTGTTCAAATGGGTTAAAGAACAGGAAGAATGTTATGAAACCAGCTCACAAAAAGATAGAAAAGATAGATCAACACCTTAGAAATAAGCCTCTTCAAGGGGGAAACCTCCTTTACATTACACAAATGAATAATTCTTAGATGATACAAATGATAAGACCTCATTTCTATATATAGGAGTCTAAGAGGTCATAATATAATCAGAGTCGACATAACAATAATAATGTAAGGCCACAATAATAACAATAGTGGGCTTCTATGGGGCACAATAATAACAATATGGGGACTAAATGGGTACAAAAATATAATAAGGGGGTTGTACTCATAACAATAAGGGGTTGCACTAGTAGTATAGGGGCCTAACATGCCCCTCTCCTTCAAAAAGTGCTTTCCTTAACGCTTTAGTAGTTCTTGATGCTTCTATATAAAATTCTTGTCCTCCCATGTGGAATATTTAGAGGGTAAGTTCTTCCACTTGATGAGATACTCTAAAATTGATCGATTTGGTAGCTGTCGGGTTCTTGTTTATGTGACTGCTCCAGGTTCCAATATGATTTTTCGTTCCTCTTCAAGTTCTGGTAATATTGTTTGAATTGGGATCTTCTGCAACTTTTGAATGAGTGGCCACACTTCTTCGTCCTTCTTCCATTCATCCCTTGTTTCATTTATCCAATCTGGTTGGATAATAGAAATAGCACAAAACAATGATTTCACATCCTCATCCTTTCTTGAGAGTGCATCTGCAACAAAATTTTGCTTCCCTTTTTTGTAGATGATGTCAAAGTCATAACCCAACATATTTGTGACCCATTTTTTCTGTTCTTCTAAAGATAATATTTGTTCTAAAAAGTATTTAAGACTATCATGATCCATTTTTACCTTGAAGTGTCTGCCCATTGGGTAAGGTCGCCATTTCTTAAGTGCATGTAGTATTGCCAACATTTCCTTTTCATAAATAGCTTGCTTGAGATGTAGTCGTAAAAATACCCAATCACCTACATCAAAACTTTTTCCACTGCGATGTTGATCTACCTGTTGTTTCATTCGATTTTGCACCAAAGTGGCGTTATCCTTTAAAAGTTGGAGAACTTGTTGTTGATGCTCGATGTGATCTTTCACTGCTTGAACCTTTTTCTTCTCGATATGTCCTTCTATCTTGAGATTTTGAGGAGTGGTAATTTCTTCCAATGCTTTACAACATATGGTTAGATTCATTTCTTGATGCTCGATGTGATCTTTCACTTCTTGAACATTTTTCTTCTTGATATGTCCTTCTATCTTCATAGTTTGAGGAGTGGTAATTCTGGCCAATGCATTACAATATATGGTTGGATTCATTTCTTCTTTATCAATGTGATCTTTCACTTCTTGAACCTTTTTCTTCTTGATATGTCCTTCTATATTGAGAGTTTGAGGAGTGGTAATTCTTGCCAATGCTTTACAAGATATGGTCAGATTCATTTATTCTTTCTCTGGGGTTGGTTCCTGGTGTATATCCTCTTCTTTTGATGTTTCTTGATCCTTTTCTTCCTCCTCTTCATAATCTATGTAAAATAATTTCTTCTCAGCACACTTACGACCTTTAGTGCATTTGCTATCACAATTGTAACAAAGCCCTTTTTCTCTTTTTTCTTCCAATTGTTGTGGTGTAAACCTTGTAGGTTGTGGAAGGTTATGAGAAAACACACTTCCATAATTATAGTCATGAGTGGTGGGACTCCTTGTTTCCATAATTTCGCTTTCAATTTTTCTTGCCCACCTGAATGCCTTCTCCAATGAATCAAGTTCCCAAAGACGAACCTCGTGTTGGATGTTATCCTTTAAAGTCCCTATGAAGACATCAACCATTTTCTTCTCTGGAATATCATTTACCCTTAAATTCAATTTTTGGAAGTCCTCAATGTGCTCTACCATTAAACCCTTTTATTTGAGATTTATCAATTGGCTAAAGAAGGTGTTGCTCTTTGTGTCCTCATAATGTGATATCATTTCCTCCGTGAAAATTGACCACGTGACAAGTGGTTTATGAGAACAAAACCCTTTATACCATAAAAATTGATTCGGTTCTAAACAATTAGATGCAATACGTACCTTTTGTAACAGTGGTACACCATGTAGATCAAAATATTTCTCCATCTGTAGTATCCAATTTACCTTATCCTTGCCATCAAACTTCCTCATCTCGCTTTTTCTTGATTTTAGGAGCTCAATATTGAAACGACTGTAACTCTGTAGTTTCGGATCTTTAAGTTCTGAAATATGACCTGCGGTAGCCCTCTGCATCCTCTTTCCAATGCCACCAGTCTGATGGAAATTGGATTTTCTCCAAGAAAGAGTTATGCACAATCTCCCAAGATGACCTGATTATATACCTTTTCAGAAGAGCGAACTTGTATGACATGCCATGTGTCACTGTTTTGACCTTCGGATATGAAAAATATACACATGAAACTACAGTCTGTCCTCTTTTTGCAACTTCTTACGAAATTTCAATTTGATGCTCAGAGAGACAGCTATGACGATTTTCCCCAGGTCACTTGTTTGGGATGCAATTCGGGAGCCTACAAAAACCCTAAATGTCTTCAACTGTATCTCCGAAAATATAGTGAAACAAGAGTTGAAATTCAGGTCCAAGCGTTAGCGAGATTTTATCTCAAATGGGTTTTTTTCTTAGCTTCTAACACACCGCAGAAAAAAAGTTATAGCGAAAATTCAACGAAGACCTGTTTAGAGAAGTGAAACCCTAGAATCCAAAGCTCCGATACCAAATATTATGAAACCAACTCACAAAAAGATAGAAAATATAGATCAATGCCTTATAAATAAGCCTCTTTGAGGGGGCAACCTCCTTCACATTACACAAATGAATAATTCTTAGATGATACAAATGACAAGACCTCATTTCTATATATAGGAGTCTAAGGGGTCATAATATAATCAACGCCGACATAACAATAATAATGTAAGGCCACAATAATAATAATAGTGGGCTTATATGGGGCACAATAATAACAATATGGGGACTACATGGGTACAACAATATAATAAAGGGGTTGTACTAATAACCATAAGGGGTTACACTAGTAGTATAGGGGCCTAACAAAGAAGAAGCAGTGAAAATCAACCTAATGGATAGGTTCTTCCAAGAATCACCAACTAATTATGCGAGATAAATCTCATCCAACTCCTATTCTGCCCCAAGTGGGTAATGTTTCCTAAGAAAAACAACAATATCTAGTTTTTCAAAGTCCACCAAAAGTAGATCCATTCGTAAAGGAATTAGGACATGAATCCCATGGTAAGTCGGGTCATTCGACAATAGAAAGTTGCACAAATCAAGTTGATGAAGTTGATTCTCAAGAATGAGAAGAAATCTCAACAAAAGATATTCAAGATCTAAATTAACTAGCAAGCACTCCACCATCTTCAAAATAACTCTAGACAAAAATTAGGGAAGAAGTAAAAGAAATCTCAAGTAGAATTCCAACCAATTTTCTAGAAGTTGTATCAGAAAATATTAATCATGTATTGATTTTATCTATTTTTGTGTAATCAATTCAAGAGAATATATTGATGTCAAAAATGTTGGAATGTAGCTCTTATGAGTATTGGAAACATAAGTCAATTACACTCTTCATGGGTGTGTTGAGAGTGTCTAATTTAGGTCTTTATGCATCAATTTTTTGGTAAGATAAAATTTCTTGATGTACCTCCGCTACATTTCACATATTTGCTCAAAAAATTCCCAGTTATTGTTAAAAAATAAAATAAAATCTTTTGACTATAGGATCTGGAACGATTTGACACTTTTTGATCTATTATTGTTAGTGTTATTGTTGTTGTGATAGTTTCAATCACGATGTTTTATAGCTTGCTAGATTTGATATTACTCTAGATACATTTATCCTAATATTTATTGCTCACATGTCCAACTCATCATTGTTCACTAATCGTGTGCTTCATAAGTAGCCACACATTGTTATGGGGCTTTATGCCCATCAAGATTTTAATTTGGATCATTTGCATGGTGATGCTTCATCTCACCCACTTAATCATCACTTAACAAAGTAAATTGTTTTAATAACAATGATTATATTACTTTCATTGAAAATCCAAGCAAAATTTGGCATTCAAACTACCAACTAAGTTGTCCAATTGATTAAAATATTAAGGCTTGCAACAGAGATAGACTTGCTTCAAATGTATGTCAAAATCAAGCCAATATTGTCATTGCAATATTTACAATTCAAAGCAAGAGAAGCCTTTAAATTACAAACTTGAATTTCCCCACCCAAAATATGTGTGACATCAAAAACTTTACCCTTTGGTTTTGCATCCGTGTCTTTTACCAAGCATAGCTCATGCATACAAAATTAAATATGTTAATCCCCAACAAAACCAACCTTACATTTAAATGATGGGAGGAAATAATATGGTGAAAGTGAGGTGTTTGTAAATGAAGACACTTATACAACCTATGTACATGTTGAATTACTAGAATGAGTGGGGATAAATGAGTTTTACATCTACAACCACTTATACAATTGACTACACGCCATTTTAATGATGCAATTATGTTTGTGCAACTCTAAGTACTAGAATGTGTAAGAATGGCCAATTCCAACACCTACGACTACTTACACATTTAGTAACAAGTATATCATGACCTCCTCCACCACATTCTCCTACAATGAGTCCATTTTACTTTTTTCTGAGGAAAAAATTATGATTTTATTCAACCTAAAACTAAGGAACAAAATTACATTCTACAAATGTTGTCAAGCATTTAGTCATGTCATCCTTTTGGTTGATGAGAAATATAAAGAAAAATAGTACAAAAATTACATAAATTTCATTGTGGCTTAAGTGTGGTAATAATCACTTAGCTTCCCCTTTTTGCCTTCTTCTTCTTAACCTTTTGCCAAACCCCTTGGGTGGTTTCAACTGCTACCATGGCTAATTCATTCTTAGTTGCTTGTATATGGGCTTCTTTGCTTGATTCAGAACTCTCAGATGCATGAGTTCTCTTTATACCCCTTATGCTCAATTTGTTAAGCGTTTCCTCTTTCCACTGCTCATCTGCTTTGATCTCTACCAATTTAGTGCCCTTTTGGATATGGGTCACGATTCATGTCTAGTCCACACCCCCTCCATTTTCTTGGTTACCATGTTGTTCATGTGGTTCCTTATTTGAATTTTCTACCATGTTCTCCTCTTTTTCTTCTTCAGAAAGGTAAGGATCAAATACTTGCCATCCCTTTGGCTTATGATCCTAACTCCTTTTCATTTTTGGGAGCTTTTTTTCCTGAGGGCACGTGTTATGCAAGTATCATGTTTGAAAAACCAATCGACATATAAATGGTGTGTTCTCATAATCTAAGACTTGGGTCCACTTAAGTTTTTATGTTTTAGATGGATGTTATCAGGTAGACCTTTGTTGAGGTGTATCTCTACACAGATTCTGACAAAAGTAATACCTTTTTATGTTCTATCAAGGTCCATCTTTTTTTAATTTTCCCAAAAAGTTCCCAACATCTTCTAGAACCCAATGGTGCTAGAAGAGAAGAGGGAGGCTTTTTTATCTCACGCAAATCAACATTTTTGTGACCACCATACTTATGGCATCGAAATTTGGGAACCATGGGGTGATAAAGAGCCTTTCCCTACCCCAAACCAAGGCCCATCATTTAGGACATTTTGCAGATATTTTTGTGTTTCAAATTCAACTATGAAGAAACCTTTGGAGCATAAGTAGATGTTATAGTTAGGTGTCTAGGAAAAGAATATCCAATGGTGAAAATCTTCATATCTCGGTCAGGACCTATTAAACCTGCATATTATAGCCATGGATTGAAAACCAGAGAAAAGTGAGTTTACCTCTTTGTTTTTAACTTCCATGGTTGGAGCTTGTTCCATTTGTTCAACAATCTAGGGTCCTGGCATATTTTGGTTCTGGTCTACAGGAATGGAAGCCTTCCCTTTCACCACAACCTTGAACGAGACTAATCCATTAGGTTTTCTAGAACCTGTATTAGGCTTTTTGAAGTTTGTAGATCCACTCCGCAACCTCAGATTTAATATTATGTCGGAATTCCTTGCCACACCATAATCTTTTAGCTGAAAAGAATATGGAGCACTTTCCCCTCATATAACAAACATTGAAGAGTAATTGGTATTCCCAAGTTGTTCTGAATTCTTTGCTTCAGATTTCCCACTAGATCTAAGCCCCGGATCTAGAGGATAGAGGTCTTCCTATTAAAATCTTTAAGGAAGATCTAGTATTTTCCTATCTTCGTCTTTTGTCCAAATTTGGGGATAAAAGATAGAGAGGAAACCCATAAGAAGGTGGATCCCCATTGGGAATCAGATCTACTAAAAACTACTCCTTTGATGGACCAATATTTTGACAAACGTAACTCTACATGCAAAGAATCATGATTCGATAGCCCTTCGTGGCATTATTTTCACCCATCACGAGCCACAAGATCATATTGACCCTATCCACATCCCAATCTGCAGGAGAAAAGACATTTGGCCATGACATTTTCATGCATGCCATACCTCTAATGGCGTCGCGAACTATGAGGGGTATGTTGAATGGGTGATCCGTGATCCAATTTCACGTAGTTTCCCCTGGCAGAAAATACCAAAGCTTGCCTTCATGATTTGTAAGTGCATGATTGCAAGAAAATCGTTATTTCTCTGTAGGCAATGTCAGTAATGAACCCCTTTCATTATCGTAAAGAGAAACAATCATCACAGTCTCATGCCATAGATCTTCTTTGACACCTGTAGCAAGCTCATAAACAACAACATCGATAATCAAAAACCTATAAAATAAAACCTTGATGCTCACCATCACTTCATCCTTCTATTCTTCATTTCATAAATCTATTATTACTCAATCCAATAAACAATAATTTTAATAAATTATTTATGAACCATATTAATTCTTTATTCATTATTCATAAACCATGTAAAAAATCTCCATATTTTCAAACAAATCCATGGTAAAACTTGAAACCAGAGAATAATGTAAAGCCTTTATCTCATCATTATAAATCAAACTCTGTCCTTTTCACTCTCACCAAATACATGGTAAAACTTGAAGCTAGAGAATAAAGGATGTTTGATGATGATATCCATCCCTTTCACTCACCTATCAAATCGACGGTGACTTGAAATTAGAGAATAGTTTATCGAATACCGTGTTTGGAAACTTTACACACTATTCACATGACCTTAATGTTCACCAACATTGGAATGTAATTAAAAGTAATTAAACTTGAATCGTACATTAGTGTTTTCATGGAAATTTCAATGATGATCTCCACACTTTAATGATTTAAAGGGGAATAAATTGGTTAGAACCAAAAATGATTTGTGTTCAAAAGCATTTAATATTCTGTATCAAACATTTAGAATTTTGTGCATTTAAAAATTTAAATTAATGGAATTTTGTGTATTGTAAATCAATATATACTTATAAATATTAAATAATAATAATATAATTATATTTTAAAATTAAATAAAAATTATAAATAATTTTTATTTAATTTTTAAATATAATTATATTATTATTATTATTTTATATTTATAAATATATATTGAGTTACAATACGCAAAATTCTATTGATTTAAATTATTAAATATTTTTAAATGTACAAAATTTTAAATATTGATGTAGAATATTAAATGCTTTTGAACACATATCATATTTGGTTTTACACAAAACGATTTATTCTCATTTAAATCATTAAAGTGTGGAGATAATTATAGAAATTCTCATTTAAATCATTAAAGTGGGGAGATAATTATAGAAAATTCCAGAAGATACACATATTTATTTTTAAGTGAAAATTGTATATCTTAATGTTTAATGTCAAATTTCACTAGCACATTTGGATTTCGAGAGTTTTGTTCTTTAAGGCAACCAAGGTTTGAAACTTACAGTGGTCTGGATGAGACACCAAAAAAATACAGCCATGTTGAAGGTTGGTGTGGCCCAAGTCAAGTGTGATATCTAGGTGATTTGACAACTTAGATGCCCCTAGGTCACAGTTTCTTCAATCACAGGCTAGTCCCCTAAGTCATGCACATACTAGCAAAAAAAATGTATACCTTATTATAAATGTTGTTATAATATAAGTTAATTAATCTAAAATATTAACATAATGGCTTCTTTTTTTTGTAAGCTAATTAAGAGGTGACATTGCATAAAATAGAATAGCAATACATAGTTTGGGTTAGTTGGTTTGCCACTGGGGAAACCAAACACTTTGCAAAACCATAAGTTTCTTGTATATCTAATTCAAGATAAATTGTCTTGCAAAAAGACACTAACTGTATATCTAGAATGACTCATATCACTATAGCCTAGTTGATAAGACACAACAACTATACAACTCTTGGAAGGAAAAACCAAAGAAAAACAAAGTTGGACGTATGAGCTTTGAATCTGAGAATGTTGACAAGGTCATCAGTAGTTTATCTTTGAATGTCTACAAACTCTTAGGAATTTTTTCTCTCTGCTAGGGCAGAAAGATTATTATCAAGAGCCTTGAGTTGCAGTTGCATTTCATCCATCTAGACTAGAATCTCCTTTTTAAACTCATTTTTTTTCCATCGATATCCTTTTCCCAACAAGGTTTTAGTTTACCAATATAGGTCCACAATTATGTAATAATTAATTTCACTGGTTCTTATGTTATCAGTGTTAAAAACCCAAGCCTCATCTAAACATCAATATCAATGTTTGGAATAAACTTCCTCTCCACCCTTACTTCCTCCTATATGGACTCAATTTCAACTTGAATGAGAGGCAAATTCTACTCCCAAAAATTCCCCATAGACACCTTGAAAACTTTATAGGTGTAGGATTATGCTTATCTCCCAAGACCTCTTCATCTATGACACCCTGGAAAACCATGTGGCATCTTCCCTCTCCCTAGAAAATAAAAGGGAAAGTGCAAGAGAGAAGACATAAAGAAGAGTCCTCATATAGAAAATGACCTCATAATGCTATGTATCTCCAAATTGGTGTGCCCTATCCTATCAACTCCAGTTGCAGAGAAAAAAAAGTGGAGGAGATCAAGGGTGGGAGAAGCCTAATGGTGGAGTAACATCCCATAATACAAAATAAACAAAATCAAAATCAATAGACCATACTAACGCATATGCAGAAGCCATGAGAAAATTCTTATCCATTAAATTGGATGAGTTAATTGATGATTGAAGGAACATGATAACAAAGGTCAAGTTTGGAGCCCCAACTCCAATTGAACCATCATCCCTCGAAGTGGTCACTTGTAATATTCAAATTGCAACATATCATAGCAAGTTTCCTTCCCACAAAAAATTCATTATAGCAGATACCTCTTCAATAAGCTCACCCTTAATTATTATAATGCACACACCATAAATGAGTTATAGATATAACACATGTTGCCTCAAGCATGTAGTCACATGAGAGTTCTCAGAATGTGGGATCATATCTTCGCCCCTACTTGGGGATTAGTCACATCCTTGTCACCTCATCCAAGGAACTCAAGCTAGCATTAACAAGGGCAAGGCAACTTCAAACAAGGGTCTTTCATTGGGGGGATCCCACTTGTCCAACATCTCCTGTTGGCGAGAAACCCCTTCATTAGCTAGCCTATCATCTACCTTGATGGCAGCTCTACGAACATGGTGGGGGGATGGCGAACATTCAAAACTTATGGAAGAAAGGATTTTGTGCATTGTAGGCCACCATCTAACCTATAACTATTGGAAATCTTACTAATGGGTGAGCCTTATTGCATCTTCCTTAAAATCTGAATGATAACCTTAGAATCTCCTTTTATTGCTAATTTGAGAAGCCTTCCCTTGAACCAATGAGGATACAAAATTCCAAAGCATGGAATTATGTAGCATTATTAGTATTTGTACCCAAATTACTTGCACATAGACATTATAATTCTCCTTTATCATTTTGGAATACATAGTTGAAAAAACTAATGGACCCAAGATTACCTTTAGAGGCTACATAAAAAAAATGCAATAATATAAAACCTACCAATGAAGGAGCCTATTTATCAAGGATGATGCTAGTAGGTTCCTTAGGTACCTTGTGCAAGGAGACGGTACTAGGATGGAGCTCAAGGGTCATCATTATAAGAGTTTTATAGCCATCACATTTCCAATTTTGATGACATAAGGTGTTTAAAGCAAGGTTTCTTTAATGCTTTGCCTTATCTTACACCAAATGTGGTTAGCATCTTGTTGTTCATTTATGAATATTTGTCATTCCTCTATTTACAAACTTCCTAAAGAAAAATCTCGGGAAGAATTGTCAAGGATTTTTTATCACATGATTGGTATATATGTTTTTTCTCCAATTGAAATGTTTCTTTTAGGCTTGATCAATCATGACCCAGATGTTAAAATCCAATCACCCCCTTATCTGATCAAGTTACAACAAATGTACAAGTATTGAGAAGATGCTCAGTTATTTCCACTATCATGTGACATAGGTGACAGAAATATGGCCCTTGGAATCCTTGACAGGATAAAATATACCATGTTAGAATTTTCTTTCAAGCTAGTAGCCAATGAAAAAAAAAAAGTTCAACCAAAAGATTTTTTCAATATATCTTATGCCATATCGCTTGTTTAGAAAGGTCAATGTGCCTAAATGCAAGTATATAAGCTTCCTTGATATGAAAAACTTCCTTTGGCTCATATCCTCGTTGTAATTTGCTTGTGTCTTCATTGATTTTCATCTTTCACTCTATTAGTTCCTTCCAAAATGATTCCCAATCAAATGGTTCTAAGAGTGGGGTCCAATATTCTTTAGGAATTCAAGTTTTCCATTAGGGTTCTTGTGCTATAGGATACCAATAGAGAGAAACCTAAATTCTATTATGGGTTTTCATTAAGTTCCTTATTTCCTGTAGCTCTACCTAGTCTATCCATTTTGGTATTTGTTGCCAAACATCATTCTAAAATAGAGCAGTCTGGCCATCATTGATTCCCCAAAAATAATGATCTTGAATAATATGCCTATGTTACGAGGCTAAATTCCAAATTTGAGAGTCATTACTTTCTCATAAAAGGCCTTGATCTACTGTATTCAAGCCATGCTTTCTTCTCCATAATTTTGCGCATAATGCATTATCACTCTAAATCCGTTTCCACCAAGTTTTGGCCCCTAGGACTAAGCTAAGTGCTTTGTGATCTCTTATTCCAAGTCCTCTTGCCGATTTAGGAAGACACAACTTGTCCCAAGTAAATAAGGTCCACTTTCTTTCTTTTTGTGCCCCTTTTCAAAGGAACGATTGTTGTCAAATTTGTATAACCTTTAAAAGGAGTTTAAGAGCTGCAAGCGTTGAAAACAAGTATAGATACATTATTTGGAGTATGAATTTAACAAGAATAAATCAAATTTCCATGTTAAGAGAATGAAAAGTCCAACTTGTCATTCTATTTCCTAATTTGGAGAGGAAATCCTCCTAGGAAGCATTACACATAACATTTTCAACAAGAGGGGCACCTAGGAACTTAGACAAGTGAGAGCTTCATAAAAAACCTTATGGAAATATTAATTTGAACAATAGGGGGACTTTTGAAGAAAAATATTTCTGACTTATCCTAATTGAGTGAGGTGCTTAAAAGTGCCATAAAATCATAAAAAACTTGCTTGAAAGCATTGACCTCACATATTACTAGATCTCTAATGAAGATGGTGTCATCTACAAATTGTTAGTGTGACACAATTAGATATGTTCCTAAAAGGCTCAAACCTTTGATTTGGTTGTTTGAAACTACTATTGGAAGAGATTCGTTGAGGACCTTAGCCATCAAAATGAAGAGGAAAGGAGAGCGAGGGTCCCCTTGGTGGATACCTCGAGGAGAAAAGTAGCATAGGGCGAGCCATTAAAAAGGATGGAGAAGAATGTCAACAACATGAGTGACATGATCAAATTCATCCATTGATTAGACAAACCAAAGGTGAAGAGGACTCGTTTGATGTAGTATCAACTCACTTTTTCAAATGTCTTAAACATGTAAAGTTAAATGAGCACCCTTGCTTGCTTGGATGTGTTCAATAAGTGAATCATTTCATGGGAAAGAATGATTGCATTGACAATTTTCCAACCTACTAGAATTCCTAACTGCTCAGGAGAAATTAATCCAAGTAGTAGGGGTCACTAGTACAAAATGGCTAATTAGTTACTAAAAAAATAAAATTTGCATATAAACAACTATTTTTCATTCCGTGACCAACAGTAACTAATTTACAGTATCTTACAACGTGACCAACTTTTAGTCATTTTTAGCTTAGTTATTAATTGGTTGTCTCAATTTTATTATCTAGTAGTATATTTAGTCATAAATTTCGTCCATTGATTTAGTCATTAATTGCCACAATTTATGACCAAATATACAACAAAATATATTACTAAATGATCACCCAAGAAACCCAATTAAAGACTAAAGAAATATGACCAAAATGTTGGTCGTGCTATAAGATACTGTAAATTAGCTACTAATAGTCATATATATGCAAATTTTAGTCCTCGTTTGAAATCAATTAATAGCCAAAGAAATATGACTAAATTTTGGTCGTGTTATAAGATATTGTAAATTAACTACTAATAGTCGTATATATGCAAAATTTAGTCATCATTTGTAATCACAAATTTATCATTTGCAATAGTCATTTATCTTTTTTTGGTAGTTTCATATTCATTATATAAATGACTACTTTAGTAATTTATAGTCGTTTCATTTACTTTCATTAACAACCATTACAAACAACTAATTTAGTCATATATTCATTTTATTTGTGATCATCATTAATCAACATAAATTACTAATTTAGTAGTTTTAGATTGATTTTATGTGTTCATTATTAATCAACATAAATTAATTAGTATGATTTTGCAACTAAATTTAAAAAAAAATGTCATACAATGTACATGTTCATCTAATATGAAAACACAAAGTTACAAATGTTAATTATAATACTAAATAATATCAAGTGCAACTATAAATAATTTCAACCACGAAAAATATATTATATAAAATGTCAAGTATTACAATATGAGTTTCCAACTTAATATTGGTTGGAGTAAAATTTACACATGAAATATTGTTTCATCACTTCAAAACATTATCATTGTCTTGTCAAGGCATTGCAGGTGAATTAACCAATTATGAGGACTTGACCATCAGTGTTTGTGTGTGTCTTATGTGGGATATTGGCTCTACAAGTATGGATAGACCAGTTCTCTTCTCTCTCTCTCTTTAATTTCATTTTATCACTCCAATGTTATTGTTCTCCTCTTTCTTCAATTCTTGCTTCTTACTGTCAATACTGAGTTCCTTTTCTGACAAATAAAGAAGATACAATGCAGATTATAAGACATGAAAAATGATGAACAATGGAATATAAAACAAAGCATACTATAAAGGATTTATATGATATATACGTTAACATCAACAATATTGTCAATGCCATTTTTCCCCATTACGTGGCCAAATGACCTGTATAAACAAAGCAAATAAAACATCACCATAGAAAATAACACCTTAGTATTCAACCTGCAAGGAATTTTAGGCACAATCATGAAAACTAAGTTACATGCTAAAAATCTCAAGCTATAAATTACTTACATAGTGTGGGAGTGCAAACAAAACTCCTAGAAAAAGCCAAATCTAAGTTTAGAATAAAAATAAATGAAGTAAAAAGGATACAATAATAGGATAACCTTGTATACATGTATATAACTGGATAATGTAGAAGGCTAAGTGAATAATTTCAAGGCTAGAGGTCGATGACGTCAAAAATTCCCAAGTCCGATGAACATTTCTTCAGATAAGAACTACCATTTGGGTCCATTGTCACATATGAATAAGCCAACTAGTCTATATCAAATTATTAATGTGTTTTATATTTATGGATCACTACGAAATAAGTAGATAAATTTCAAAGACAATTCCCTTCCCATTGTGTTCTTTACCTGTCATACAATATATTAGCTGTGATTTGGAGCAAATTTCCAACATTGAAAATATGTAGCAATCACAACTAGTAATCCCCCAAATAGGATTATTTTGGAATGTAACTTTTAGATTCCAGTTGCTATATGATTATAGAATGGAAAATCCACACTGAATTCCAACACCAAACTTCCAATTTTAGGGAACACCTGTGGCCATCCTCAATCACTCAAACTCAAAACATTAGTGATCATTATAATGAAAAGATAAGATATGAGTAGTTTTGATCTATTTTGCAGATTTGCATGCAAAGCACCAATAGTTTTCCCATGTTTACCATACTTGTAATTTCCAAGATATAACACATCGATTGATCTTTTACAGCAAATACTTGATTCGATACAAACAAGAATTTAACATATTACAGCAATACCACCAATGTTTGATCCTCAATTCGTTCAAACTAGTTAGCACAAAAACTTCAAGAAAGAGAAACAAGTAGAAATAACAAATCCATCGATTAATAATCAATCAAAAAAGGATAAGATTTTTGTTGAAGCTTGATAAAAAACTATAAATTATATTGACATTGCACTGCAACTAGTGGTCTTATTCAAAGAGGAATACTACTTGGAGAACTCATCTTCCAAATTCTTTGCTATATCCATGAAGCTTTTTGTTATCCTCAAGATAGAATTCGCATTCAATATTTTAGGTTTCAAAAGCTTCCAAAAGGCCTTGCCAAATGAAGCTATGAATTTCATTGATTTTCATAAAATTCTTCTTGTGCTGTGTTGAGGGCCCCGAAATCGGGTCAACAACAAGGGGGATACCCACCCGGTCGGGAACCTGGTTGGCGGCTCCGTGCCCGTTTGGAGTAGCGGGTCCGACTGGGGGTAATGGGACCAGTTTCCCAATATGAGGGGTGTGTGTGTGTGTAGAGTTTGATGGTATTGATTTAGGGGTATTTTAAGCTAATTTAATTCTAACTTCTAAACTAACTCTATGCTATTGTAATCTAATGAAAAACAATACATCTAATCTACGCTAACCCGGGGTAAAATTCTTTCATTATGCGATCTAAAAAGATTTCGAACAATAGCTGGTAATAAAGATCATTCAGCTATCATAAGAATATAAATCAATTAAGATGAACCATTCTGCATAAGAAGTTAGGCAAAACAGTTGTGAACAGCATATCGCATAATTAGTTATTCATATGTCAAGCACAAATAAATGACTCCACCGTACAGAAGTGCCAAATGGTAATACACACATTCATACATTAACATATAAAGAACTCAGCTGCATATCACTTTAGGAATACAAGCAGAAATTAGTCAAGAGATAAAAGTACCATTTATGACTGATTTCACTAATAAACTTCAAGCAATAACGATTTATTTCTAATTGTTCTAATATCTGCTAAGAGTACAGAAGTGCAACATCAGTAACAGACATTAAAATGCAAACATAAATAAATCTCGATCCATCCATTCATCAAAAACCCCCTCCGAGGGTGCAAAAGTGCATGTTCTGAGGACAAGTTTTTTGACAGATTTCCGGACCCTTCTCCAAATGCCATGAGAAGGGTTAAATACTACTAACTAATTAATCTTAATTACACAAATTTAGGGAACGGCTTCAAATGACCGCCCTTTTGCTAAAAGCAAATTTATTTCTAAAAATCAAATCTAATTTCTAACCGTTTCTATATCTGCTCCTTAGTGCTGTAAGCAATGCGCTGTTCGCCGTGAAAGAGTCGGCTGGTTGTCCTTTCCTTTTGTTCGAGCTTGAAATTTAGAAATAACAAGAGCTGGCACCTCTTTCTGACAGACTAGAAGATATTTTCGAAAACCTTTCTCTAGCTGGGTGTATTCGCTGTGCGTATACTTAGTACAACCCAGGTTCCTTTCGAACTGATTTTGCTGTTGCTATTTCAGTTTCCGGTCGTGCGAATGACTCAATGAGTTAGGAGTCGCGTTGTATGTACAATCCGCTGTATCGAGAATTGCTTTCGTTCTTTGTTCCAGGCTTTTCTGGAGCGTCCTCCTTCTTTTGCGTTTCTCTTTTTGCTTTACCCAGTCTGAGCTTCAAGATCTTTTGCAAACACGCTGCTTTTGTGCGCCTTTGACTCTGAGTCCTGGATAGTCTATTTTCATTAGCGCCTGTTGGGCGATACTCTGGAATCCGCGGTCCTGCTGCATGCGGCATCCATTTGTGGAGGCATCTTCTCTCTGTTACCCCATTGGCGCTTTCCTCTTTTCCTTAGATGTTTCCTGCATATAGATTTATATCAGTTACATGTCTTGCAGTTTACGCAAAGAAGAAGAGAAATGACGAAAAGATTGACATGAAAGCATTAAGTTCTAATGAATGCGTAATTCTGACACTCATCATGATTTGACTCTTCGAAAAACGCGATACAATCATTCTTGGATACTGAAGCATGCGATCATTAATTTCCCTTAAGGTGCGCGCTCAATTTTGGGTTTACCATTTATGTCGGAGAATTCTTGCGATGAGTCCCTTCTGCGATTGGAATCGCAGTATCGAGGACTGCGACGTCATCAAGTGTTATCGCAAATTGCCAATATCGCAGATCGCAGTTTTGAATGATCGCAGATCGCAAGGTTTTCGCTTCATCACTATGTGTTGCTTATGCGACATTGCGACGTGCGACGTCGCATATCGGCCGTCGGCGATTCCTTAGGTTTTCCCTTTTTGAGCGTTTTTAATGCACGCGATGTGATGGGTTCTCGCGTCTCTCTTTTTCAGTGTATTTATGCGCTTTGGGAAAACGCTTCTCTCTACCTTTGCGACGCGATATAGCTCTTAGGGAGTTAATACAAAAGATTTTTTAAACAAAATATTTTTTGGATTTTTGGTTAAG
Source organism: Pinus tabuliformis (assembly GCA_031772625.1). Classification (NCBI taxonomy): domain Eukaryota; kingdom Viridiplantae; phylum Streptophyta; class Pinopsida; order Pinales; family Pinaceae; genus Pinus; species Pinus tabuliformis. Next base: position 1,062,948,545 of record CM062815.1, read on the forward strand.
GGTCCCCCTTTGCTTGATGTTATTACTAATATCAAACAAAGAGGGGGGTTGTTGGTGACCACAACAATGGCGATTCACTGTGAAGAACCAGTTATCTCTGCTTTTCTATTGACCGTTCACTTCCGAAACAGCAAAATTTTAATATGTCTAAATTTTGTTATGGACAGATAGAGTAGATTACCCCTCACCTTGTCAACGATACTTTGTCTCAACCTTTTTATGTCCCAATTGCTTGCTTCCTCAGGCTTTTTCTTGCATTCGCACCAGACATTACTTGGTCTTGATTAAAGATAAAATAAGGTCTTCTCTGCGTACTGGCTTAAAAGTATGCTCATTTGTCATAGGTAGAGCCTCTGTTGCCCGCAAGCGTCCATAGCCTCGACAGGGTTACCATGTTATCCAACAATGATCCTTTTTCCTGCTTGAGGTTATTAGCAACATTCCAGAGAAAAAAAAATCATTTTTTGACACACTTTTCCCTTTTTAATTCTCTAAAGAACAATGTCTTGGTTTGGTGGCCAAATTATGACACATTCATTCACTTGATTTACACTTTTGCTGAACAAGCCGGCTCGTGATGAGACCTCTTGTCTTTTGATTGCAACAATCTTAAGTCGTTGCCCTGTTTTGATAGACAGTATTGGCAAAGTCAGCAAGTTATAATATATGTGATCATGATAAGCCGGCTCGTGATGAGACCTCTTATTCTTTGAGATATAGTGTTTTCCTTGGATTGTTTCTCTGAATGCTGCAATTTCCTTTTAGCAGGGAGGAAATCATTGTTTTTCCTTAAGAAAGCTCTGGACGACAATAATAGAGTTTTTGAAAACAACAGTTTTGCAGAGAATACTTATTTTATTATTGATGATACCTTTCATTGTGCTGATATAAAACAATTCTTTACCAAAGGTTGCTTTTGTCAAAGTTTTTTAGAGGTTGAAACTAATATCGTAATCAGGGTGAAGTTAACTCTATTTGTCAATAATAAAATTCAGATTTTTCAAAAAAATTTGCTATTTGTACAAGCGAAATCAAAATCTGATAGAGAATTGGCGTGCTCTTTCATGAATCCTTTTAAATGATCATTTACAACCGGTTTTATTCATAAAAAGAGAAAAACAAAACAAAATAAAAACTAAAAATTAAATCTATCCTACAAAAATTAGAAGATTTCTCTTTTATGGAAAATACATTTTGAGAATTTGTCCATTCACAGGCAGAGAATCTCTCTTGCCTGTTAAATCCTGCAACACAAAAGTCGAAGGGCCTATGACCTCTACAATCTGAAAAGGACCAAGCCACAGCTTCTGGAATTTCGTATGTTTGCCCTTTTCTTCATGAGCCTTATCCCATTTTAAAACTAAATCTCCCATCTGAAAGTTTTTTCTGGTCATGATGCTTGAGTCAAAAGAAGATTTTATTAGCGCTTGGTGATGAGCATGGGTTTTCCTAGCTTGTTCTCTTCGCTCTTCTAGTTTGATTATTTCCATTTGTCTTAATCGTAAAGAGGAAGTAGGTACTTCATCGATGTATTGCACTAAAGACAAAGAGGGAATGACTAGGTGAGTTGGAAGAACCACTTCTCTCCCATAAACTAAATTAAAGGGAGAAGTGCCGATAGAAGCTTTCTTTGTAATTCTATCTGCCCATAAGGCGTTTACCAGCGCTTTGTGCCAATTCTTTTGGTTTTGGTCGACTGTCTTTTTAATAATCCTGATTAGGTTCTTGTTTGTTGATTCGGCCAACCCGTTACCTTGCGGATAGAGTTGGTAGAATACTTCAGTTTGAACCCTCTTTTGAGCACAAACTCAGTCATTGCATTTCCAGAAAAATATGATGCATTATCAAACATTAAGGCCGTTGGCAATCCAAACCTAGTGATGATAAACTGATCTATGAATTCAATAATGTTTTCAGAATTAGCTGTCTTGAGAGGAACTGCTTCTACCCATTTGGTAAAATAGTCAGTTGCCGTGAGGATATACCTATGCTGTTTAGAAGAGTGAGGAACGATCTCACCTATTATGTCCAGGCCCCATTGACTGAACGGTTGCTCAATGTTAACCGGCTGCAGTGGCATGGATGACTTCTTTTGTTTCCCTGCAGCAGTCTGGCAGACTTGGCATTTCCTTACGTAGTTGTATGAGTCTTTGAACAGCGTGGGCCAGTAATATCCTGCACGCAAGATTTTATGGGCGGTGGCTTCTCCAGCATAGTGTCCACCTGCTGGTCCATCGTGAAGTTCCTGCAAAACCTTTTCGGCTTCAGTTTTCTCAAGACATCTAAGAAGCACAGAATCGTAATTTCTTTTAAACAGAACATCATTTATGAGCTGGTATTGTTTAGCTTTCAACCTCAGGGCTCTCTTCTTGGTGTGATCCAGGTGAAATGGAGCATACCCATTCTTAAGAAAATAAATGGTGTCAGCATATAATGATTCTGCGTCGTTTAGGCTTACCTCATACGTGTGTACCTCTTTAGACGAGTTCTCAGGAATTTGCGATGCTCCAGCTAACATCTTGCAGAAGCCTTGACCTCTCACGATGTGTGCTGGCTTGATCTCAAGATCGTATTCTTGTAAGGCGGTGATCCAATTCGCTCTCTTTTCACCCACGTCCTTCTGTATCAGGAGGTTTCTTACCGCTGGGAACGGTACTATGACTTTGGTATGGGCTTTTAGCAAGAAAGGTCTGAAATATTTGATTGCTTTGAAAATGGCATATGCCTGTTTCTCTACATTTGAGTAATTAAGTTCAGCACCTTGTAAGTTCGAGCTAAAGAATGCGATTGGAGCTTTTGCCTTTTCTTGATTCGCTTGAGTTAAAATCGCAGCATAAGATTTCTCTGAGGCAAACGTGTATAAGATAAAAGGTTCTGAAAATTTTGGGGTTGCTAAAGATGGAGCGTTGATGATAGCTTGTTTGATTAAGTTGAATGCTTCGTGCTCGTCCATACCCCATTTAAAGTTTGAATTCTTTTTTATCATTTTTTGTAAAGGAGAAATAATACGTGAAAAATCCGGGACAAACCTTTTTACAAAATTGATCTGTCCCAGGAAAGATTGCATGGTCTTTTTGTTATGGGGCATGGATATCTCGGAAATTTCTTTGATTCTGTCAGGTTCAATGTGAATACCAGATTTTGACACTATGAATCCGAGCAATTTCCCTTCGCTTAATGCAAAGAAAGATTTCTTTGGGTTGAGCGAAATCCCATACCTCAAACACCTTTGAAAGATTTGCTTCAAATCTTTGAGATGGTTGCTTCGTTTTTTGGAGTACACTGTTATATCATCCAGGTAAATCACTACTGATTTATTGACTAACCCTTTAAACGCGATGTCCATGGCTCTCTGAAAGGTAGCTCCGGCATTGATCAGACCAAATGGAATCTTCCGATATGCATAAGTGCCCCATTTGGTTCGGAACGTAGTCTTTAACTGATCATCGGGATGCACCAGTACTCGATTGTATCCTGAGAATCCATCCAGGAAAGACATTAATTCTGAGCCTGCTACTGCCTGTAATATTTGTTCCATAGGTGGGAGGGGAAAGTTATCTTTCTGACAGGCCTTGTTGAGATTTCGAAAATCGATACAGATTCTAATGTCTCCGTTTTTCTTCCTAACGGGTACCATATTGGACACCCATTTGGAATGCCTGACGGGGAAAATTATTCTGGCTCTCAACAACTTATTAAGCTCAGTTTTTATCTGATTTTCTAGGTTAGGGTGTATTTTTCTGAGCTTCTGCTGGACATGTTTTTCATTGTCAATCATAGGGATAGTGTGTTGAATGATAGAAGTGTTGTAAGTCTTCAGCTCATCGTAATTCCAGGCAAAAACGTTTTTGTACTGTCTCAGAAGACGGATATATGTTGATTTCTCTTCAGGGGCTAGGTCGTGGCCTAGGTTAACGTTTTGTGGCTTCTGATCGGTCCCTAGGTTCACCGATTCATAGTTCAGAGTTGAACTGTAGAGTTTGGCATTAGCTGACCTTTTGAACCGACTTTTCAAATCATATAGGTCTTCTAACTTGACCACCGATTTGGGTATAGCATTGTCAGTGCTACTTTGTTGTATTTGGTGATCATGATGGCCTTTGTCGATTATCTGATTTGAGTAGGATCCTTCAGAGGTGAGGAAACTTACGATGTCTGGATCGTCGTTGAATACTCTCCAGTTAGTGATGTTGTCAGGGATGGACGGTCTAAAGATTAATTCTATTGAAAACCTATCAGGACTAAAATCTTCGGAAGGAATCAGTCTAGAGGCTACGTTAGCTAACAGGTCTGCATTCGCGTTTTGAATTCTTGGAATTGACGAGATGTTGAATGCTATGAAATGTGCAGTGAGATCTTGAACTAACGATTGATAGTGCTTTAAATGACTTGACAGGCAGTGTATGGTGTTACGTACCTGTTTTACGACGATCTCAGAATCTCTAAAGACTTGAAGATACTTAACTTTCAATCCGATTGCTTTGTATAGGCCTTGAACCAAGGCTTCGTACTCCGTTGTGTTGTCCGTGCAATCGAACTCAAGTCTGCATGTGAGCATAATCTTGTTCCCGTCCGGGTTGATCAGAACGCATCCTGCTCCTGCTCCCTCATTGGATTTAGACCTGTCAAAATATAATTTCCAAAATAAAGATGTATTTACAGAATTATCTAAAAAACTAAAACATTTTGAGTCATCAGTTTGGGAGAAATTTTCAACTTGGGATAAAACTGAATTCTCTAAGTAAGGTGAAATATGAGCATTGAAATTGCCGAGGAAAGTATCTACTGCGTAATTGCCTACAATGCTGCTATTGTATGTTATGGCTTCATTTTCTCCTTCTAGTTCTGTCACTATGTATTTTTGGTGCAACTCTCGTTCAACCTTTATCTGATTTGGTTTACCATTGTATGGTAACCACATGTGCGACCAGTCGGTTGAGAAATATCCGTGGAGTTTCTCCGACCAATCCCTGCTAAGAATCAAACCATAGAACTCAGGGATATCAGCTACTAGAATGTCGATAACCTGACACACTTTTGGGTTAGACGACAATCTTATGGTCACCTGATTAAGTTCACCAATCACTTCGACTTGGGATCGATCAAGTTGAACTATACGTACTGCGGATTTTTGAGGTTGCACATTCAATTTGGCACATATTTACCTGGGTAAAATATCCGTTGAAGCACCAGAATCGACCAAGCAATTGTGCACGTTTTTATTGAAGATTTCGTATGTGAGAAGAAAAGGAGGAGTATGAGATCTTGATCTTCCTCCAATCAAGGCGATGTCATTTGGATCAATATTATTGATCGCGTTGGTTGGAGGCCTTCCCAGATTGTGGGAAGCTACAGCTGTAGGTAAAGATGTAGTAGGCACAGCATGTAATTCTTTCATTATTATTTTCTGCTGGTGTTTCAATTTACTCAATTCATAAAGAGTGATGTTAGCCCTAGTCTTCTTCATGTCGTCAATGATGTTATACTCCATTTCATCCGACACTATCAGTGTTCTTGATGGAGGTGCTTGATCAGATTGGACTGGGCTAAACTGGGTCGCTTTAGCAGTTGTCTTTTTCGTTGCGACCTTATCTTTTGTTGCAGGGCTTGCGCCCTTTTGTTTTGGGGTAGTTTGGGGAGGATCAAGTTGATTTCTGCTTCTCATGCTAACAGGAAATGCTTCTTGATCCTCTTCTTGTGGGAGGATGAAATCCCACATTCCTTGTAGTTCCACCACCTCTTCATCGTCGGTCTGCCCTTCAATGGTATTCTCTTCTTCTTCTTCTTCAGATTCGACGTTTGAGACAGCATTGGGTGGCTTCGTCTCCATGGGAGGGTTTCTTTTAAAAGTCCTGAAAGGCTTTCTTGAAGACGTTTCTGCTACTTGTTTTCTTATATCAATCATCTCATTGGACATGGCCTTTAATACTTTTTGTAATCCTTCCATATCGAAAGGATCTTTCGTTTGCTTCTTCTTGGTGTCTTCTTTGAAAGAGATCTTCTTAGATTTACGTTCTTCAATTGCAGATCTCTTTTCAAGGGCTACTACGCGTTTTTCAACTGCTAACGCCTCTGTCAAGTTGTCAACTAAGGTGGTCTTGTTTGCCCTATCTACGAAGATAGCCAAGTTTGGAGGTAAGGCCGTGATGTACCATTCACATCTTACTTCCTCGCTGGGTTGTGAAGCAGCGGGGATTTTGTTGAGGATCTTATTGAACCGTAAGTTAAAATCTTTAATGGGTTCTCTAGCCTCAGCCTTAAGATTAGATAGGTCATTGATCAATGTCGTCGTGGATCTGTCATCACCAAACTTGGTGAGGAACTGACTTTGAAAAATGTCCCAGCTTGTGATGGATCTGGAAGGTAACGAAAAGTACCACGACCCGGCTGTTCCTTGCATTGTATAAGGGAAAAGCCGGAAAACAGTGTCTTCGTTAGTAACTCCGTTGAGATTAACAGAAAGCATGAAATTATTGATATGTTCTTCGGCTAGCATGCCTGCTTCTGGATTGAATTTAGGCAGCCACTTCTCAGGATGGGCCGGTATAGGGCTCAGGGGTGGAGGCATTAAAACCGCCCCAGGATTGTTCCATGGAGACTGGGCCATCGTTGAGCTGCTAGTCAATGGAAGTGCAGAAGATGATCTCTGATGCTGAGAAGATGGAGATATTATGATCTTCGATGATCGCGGAGGAAGGGTTGCGGAAGATGGATGAGTGATCTGGGGTGAAGATGTGGGTGGCTGACTTCGCGGTGAGGGAGTTGAAATGGACGAGGTAGATGAAAGAATCTCTCTGTCAGACTCTGGAAGTGCTTTCCTTGCTCTTTTCCTAGTGGGGAGAGGGATTTCAGTTGGCTGGATGCCAAACTTTTCACTCTTCAATCTGGTCAGGGGATGAGCAGGATTGTACTGCGAAGTCACGCTGCCTTTAGATTTATCAGACCTCTGAGTAAAAATAGAGAATCCCTGGAGTTTACGAATCAAAGTTTGAAGTTCAGGGGGATCAATGATAAGTTGGTCTGATATATTAGAGTGTGTAGCAGCGGTGGATGCCCGAGCGACTTCTAGCTCCGAGTTTAATCGTACCGGAGAAGTCGGGGGAGTTGGTGAGGGTGATTTGCTCTCAGAATGGTATTTAGATTTTAACTTATGCGCCATTCATAGCTCGTGCCCTCCTTCTAGCACCAAATATGTTGAGGGCCCCGAAATCGGGTCAACAACAAGGGGGATACCCACCTGGTCGGGAACCTGGTTGGCGGCTCCGTGCCCGTTTGGAGTAGCGGGTCCGACTGGGGTAATGGGACCAATTTCCCAATATGAGGGGTGTGTGTGTGTGTAGAGTTTGATGGTATTGATTTAGGGGTATTTTAAGCTAATTTAATTCTAACTTCTAAACTAACTCTATGCTATTGTAATCTAATGAAAAACAATACATCTAATCTACGCTAACCCGGGGTAAAATTCTTTCATTATGCGATCTAAAAAGATTTCGAACAATAGCTAGTAATAAAGATCATTCAGCTATCATAAGAATATAAATCAATTAAGATGAACCATTATGCATAAGAAGTTAGGCAAAACAGTTGTGAACAGCATATCGCATAATTAGTTATTCATATGTCAAGCACAAATAAATGACTCCACCGTACAGAAGTGCCAAATGGTAATACACACATTCATACATTAACATATAAAGAATTCAGCTGCATATTACTTTAGGAATACAAGCAGAAATTAGTCAAGAGATAAAAGTACCATTTATGACTGATTTCACTAATAAAATTCAAGCAATAACGATTTATTTCTACTTGTTCTAATATCTGCTAAGAGTACAGAAGTGCAACATCAGTAACAGACATTAAAATGCAAACATAAATAAATCTCGATCCATCCATTCATCAAAAACCCCCTCCGAGGGTGCAAAAGTGCATGTTCTGAGGACAAGTTTTTTGACAGATTTCCGGACCCTTCTCCAAATGCCATGAGAAGGGTTAAATACTACTAACTAATTAATCTTAATTACACAAATTTAGGGAACGGCTTCAAATGATCGCCCTTTTACTAAAAGCAAATTTATTTCTAAAAATCAAATCTAATTTCTAACCGTTTCTGTATCTGCTCCTTAGTGCTGTAAGCAATGCGCTGTTCGCCGTGAAAGAGTCGGCTGGTTGTCCTTTCCTTTTGTTCGAGCTTGAAATTTAGAAATAACAAGAGCTGGCACCTCTTTCTGACAGACTAGAAGATATTTTCGAAAACCTTTCTCTAGCTGGGTGTATTCGCTGTGCATATACTTAGTACAACCCAGGTTCCTTTCGAACTGATTTTGTTGTTGCTATTTCAGTTTCCGGTCGTGCGAATGACTCAATGAGTTAGGAGTCGCGTTGTATGGACAATCCCCTGTATCGAGAATTTCTTCCGTTCTTTGTTCCAGGCTTTTCTGGAGCGTCCTCCTTCTTTTGCGTTTCTCTTTTTGCTTTACCCAGTCTGAGCTTCAAGATCTTTTGCAAACACGCTGCTTTTGTGCGCCATTGACTCTGAGTCCTGGATAGTCTATTTTCATCAGCGCCTATTGGGCGATACTCTGGAATCCGCGGTCCTGCTGCATGCGGCATCCATTTGCGGAGGCATCTTCTCTCTGTTACCCCATTAGCGCTTTCCTCTTTTCCTTAGATGTTTCCTGCATATATATTTATATCAGTTACATGTCTTGCAGTTTACGCAAAGAAGAAGAGAAATGACGAAAAGATTGACATGAAAGCATTAAGTTTTAATGAATGCATAATTCTGACACTCATCATGATTTGACTCTTCGAAAAACGCGATACAATCATTCTTGGATACTGAAGCATGCGATCATTAATTTCCCTTAAGGTGCGCGCTCAATTTTGGGTTTACCGTTTATGTCGAAGAATTCTTGCGATGAGTCCCTTCTACGATTGGAATCGCAGTATCGAGGACTGCGACGTCATCAAGTGTTATCGCAAATTGCCAATATCGCAGATCGCGGATCGCAAGGTTTTCGCTTCATCACTTTGTGTTGCTTATACGACATTGCGACGTGCGACGTCGCATATCGGTCGTCGGCGATTCCTTAGGTTTTCCCTTTTTGAGCGTTTTTAATGCACGCGATGCGATGGGTTCTCGCGTCGCTCTTTTTCAGTGTATTTATGCGCTTTGGGAAAACGCTTCTCTCTACCTTTGCGATGCAATATAGCTCTTAGGGAGTTAATACAAAAGATTTTTTAAACAAAATATTTTTTGGATTTTTGGTTAAGGGTCCCCCTTTGCATGATGTTATTACTAATATCAAACAAAGAGGGGGGTTGTTGGTGACCACAACATGCTGAAAAAGGATAGTTTGACCATGTGATAGATAATTCAAGCAAGTATAAAATTGTGTACAATATTTCTTAAAAGTCTTCATGTTAAAATGAAAAAATGCATATTTCAGATAGAAAAATAATCTTAATAGAAATGGTCAATATTTTTTATTTTTATTTTTAACAAGATCGGTTAGATGATATATTACCAAAAAAGGGTGTAGAGCAAGCTCCAATTACATTCAGCTATATTGCGATAGTATACTAAGCAACGAGACGAGAGCGCAGTCCCTTCTCCTGTGCTTAATTTCCAAACTTCATAGATTCTTTTAACTATTCTAGAATATTGTCGGACATACTGACCTACTAAGAAAACAAATTTACATAACATAAATTCTCATTGGGTTTATGGCTTGTTGACTGAGTATTCTTGGGCTGCTTCAGTCATGTTGTTGTAGTTGGCTGAGTTTTCTCCTTCACTGCTCGTAGTGTTGCTCTTGTAGTATTTTACTGCTTCCTGCAGATGCTTGCACTTGGTTTTCAGATCCTTTATCTCATGTTGTTGCACTGCCATATTTTGCTTTTGAAAGCTATACTCCATTCTCATTTCACTTCTTAGATCTTTGAGAGACTGCTGCAACCAATGTATCATGACCTTGTTTCCTTTGCATGCTGGGCATGAGTCGTTCCTGGCTGCCTTCTCAATGGGGTTAAACTCCATCTGACTGTTGTTTCCCCTTGCTTTGTTGTAGCTGCTTGCGCTCCCTTGATCCATCGTTGCTCTGATTTGATGGCCTCTGTTCTGAACTTTTTGTGTAGTTGTGGATATTGCCGCTGAGATAGATAATATGAGAGAGGGCCTGCGGTTATGAAGAGGGGAAAGAAAAATGCGGCGGTGAAACTCTGCGATGAGAGCTGGATGAGGGAAGGTAATGGTTGTAGGAGCAAAGAGCGGATGGGCCACATACTTATGGGCAGAGCCAAACATAAACGGAGGGCTGGGGGATGAAATGGCTGCCAGCTGAAGTGCGATTGCAGGAGGACGATGAACAGAGGGCGGAGTTGAGCTAGTTAGAAGGAGATATGGAAGCTGAGTATACCGCGTGGAAGCCTGCGTGAGGAAGGGGACTGCGCAGAGAGCTGATGCTCTTGCTGACCCAAGAGCTGGGCTTCGAGAGCGCAGGGCTGGAGGCGCTATGGAGAGTCGATGGCCAGTCACGGGCCTTAGGCAAATGAAAACTTCACAGCAAATCGAAATTCGCTCTTCTATCCACTCTTTTTTAAAGTTGTGATGCTTCTGCGCTGTAGGCTTGCCTTTGAATCTATTGTTGAGATGATCTCCCCATGCGTTGAAGTTGAGAGTTGTCACTTGCACGCTTTTTCCTTCTCTGGCTCGATTTCCTTCTGAGCGTTGCTTTGCTTGCTCATAAACCTTTTGACTTAGATTGTTGTTTCTGACAATGATCATTTGTTTCTCCTTTTTTCCTTGCTTTTTCCTCTGCCTTTCCATGATTTTCTGAGATTTCTTTGGGCTGTGTGTTTTTTGATTTTCTGTGTTTTTTGTTTTTTTTTTTCCATGATTTGTCTTGCTTTGTCCCTTTTTTCCCCAGTACATTAATCTTTTCAAATTCATTTTGATCTTATGGCACAGAGTGATGGTATTCCTCATTGTTTTCCTGGACTCTTCCTTCATTCATCTCCACTGCTTGATTTGCATGAAAATCTGCCTGTTGATTGTGACGCCTCAGTATATGTTTAAAAGTTACACTACCAGAGACTTCTAAATTCCTTCTTATTCTTTTGATAATTCTACTCATAAACTCGTTGCTTGGACTTTTGGTTTGGATCATTGCCTCAATTATGATGGTTGAATCTCCCAGGATTACTGGATTTTGGATTCCTCTTTTTTTAATTATTTTTGTCCCCATGAACAAGCTGTAAGCTTCGGCCTTATTATTTGAAATTTGTCCCAATCCCCATTCATATGTGACAATTTTTTTCCACTTGGATCAAAAATTATCCTGCCTGCTCCTGCCTTTCCAAGATTATTCTTGGAGGCTCCATCAAATTGCAAACAATATCTATTTTGTAGTCTTTTCCAACTTTCAATTTCTTCTTCAGTCATTCTCAATTTCCAGTTTTTCCCTGAGCTTTCTTTTCTCTGTCCCTTTTTACCATTGTTGTCTATTATGGCTTTGCTAAGCCATTCTCTTTCTTCTTGTTGAAGGATACTATAATCCGTTGGAGCAGTTCCTTTTTCATTGAATATTTCTGAAGTTAATCCCCATGTTTTTGATAATGTTTTTCCAATTCTAGGATTTTGGTTTTTAAAGATGCACTTGTTCCAATCTAGCCAAATTTTCCAGCATAGGACTGTTGGAATGCATTTCCAGATTCTTATAATTGTGACTTTCTTCTTTCTTGCATATGGGTAGGATTTCTCTAGAATTTTGAGAAATTCTGATAATGTTTTACCATAGTCTATATTTACTTCCAACGGGCTCAAGAGTTGCTCCCAACATTCTCTTGAGAATTTACAGTCCTGAAATAAGTGTTGCATGGTTTCTTCTGCCTGCTGGCATAATGGGCATCTTGATGGCCCTTGGAATCCTCTTTTTTTAAGGTTTTCGCCAGTCAGAATCTTTCCTTTTAATAGCGTCCAAATGAAAAATTTTATCTTAGGCAAACTTTCATATTTCCATGCTATTTTCCATGGTTCCCAATCTTGCTGATTGGTTTGATCTTGGAGAATTTTATATCCAGTTTTGACTGTATATTGCCCATTACTTGGGTCCCAAAGGTAATTGTCTTCCTCATCACGATGAATTGGTGCTGCCCCCTTTAGATGCTGCTTGATTTTGTTCCATTGTCCTTCCATGTTTGTTGGGATTGCTGGCCTTTTCCATTCCTTCCATTCCTTCTGATTCCACAGGGAGATTGAATGTAAGGTATTAAAGCCTTTCCCTCTCATCCACTCTTGAATGCCATCCATTTCCGGGTGATCCTGTAATGGGTCTTTTCCCATGATTCTGTCTTCCCATATCAAGATTTTTTGTCCATTCCCTGGAGTTTTGGAAATGTGGCTGCTCATTATTGGAATGACTCTTTTGACTAGCTTCCATACTTGGGTGCTTTGTCTTATTGGGATGTTTCCATTCAGTAGATTCTCCTTGGAACCATTTAGATATTTGTTTATGAGGGCTTTTTTCCACTAGCTCTCGTTACCTGTTATGAGTCTCCAAACAATTTTCATTCCCAGGGCTGCATTCATGAGCCCAGGCAGCCGAATGGACAGGCCTCCTTGTTCATATGGTAGCACTACTTGTTCCCACCTCACCAAACTAAACTTTTTGTTTTCCTGCTTCCCTCCCTGCCAGAGAAAACTTCTTAGAATTAATTCCATCTGCTTGTGGGCACTTGTTGGTGCCATGATTAGAGCATATTGATATATTGGTAATGCAGCAAGGAGAGCCTTAATTAATATCACCCTTCTAGCCATATTTAACCACATCATTCCCCAATTCTTTATCCTGTCTTGCATTTTCCCAATTTGTTTTGCCCATATTTCTGCCTTCATGCTCTCTTTTGATATTGGTAATCCCAGATAGAGGAAGTGATTCCAATTTTCCTGTGCTGGGATTTCCATGATTTGGGAAATTCTTTGCATAGTTCTCGGTGGAATGTTCCACCCATAGATCCTGCATTTTGTATTATTCAAAAGTCCACCTGACACCTATAGAAATGCATCCATTATTTTTTTGAATCTTCTTGCTATTATTGTTGATGCTCCTCCCATCAACAATGTATCATCTGCAAACAAGGAGTGATTTATGGTTTTTATTCCTTTTGCTATTCTCAATCCTGTGATAGTTCTTTCTTTCCTCTAAGTTTCCAATGCTCTACTAAGAGTTTCTACCATTATTATATAGAGAAATGGTGATAGAGGGTAGCCTTGCCTGAGGCCTCTTGTGCTTTGGAAAAAATCACTGGGTCTTCCATTGATGAGGGGAGATATCCAGGGAGTGGATATGCATTCTTGTATCACTTCTATTATTTCCTTTGAGAAGCCCAGTTTCTGAAGTACAACCATTAGATATGGGTGGCTGACTCTATCGAAAGCGTTTGCCATATCTAGTTTGATTATGATACCTTTTTCTTGCTTTAAGATACTAGAGTGGATAGCTTCCTGAACTATGATGACATTGTCAATGATTTCTCTGTTTGGGACAAACCCTCCTTGGTTTTCTGAGATAATTAAGTGCAACACTTTCTTTATTCTATTTGCCACTATTTTTTTTATTATCTTGTAGGAGGAATTGCACAGAGAAATGGGTTGGAACCTATTGAAGGTGGAAGGGTTTGCTTCCTTTGGAACCAAAGCTAGATAGGAAGATCTTGTGTGGCCTCCCATTTTTTTTTTAAACATTCTTTTCCATTCTTAAGAAATCATTTCTGATTGTATGCCAATGATTTCTGTAGAAGGCTATTGTGAATCCGTCTAGCCCGGGCGCTTTGTCCGGATGCAGGCTCCAAATGGCCTCCACAATTTCTTCTTCTGTGAGGTCCTTACACATGTCTTTGTTTTGTTCTTTTTTTATTTTCTTCTTTGTATGCTACAAAATTTCTTCATATTTAGCCATTTCCTCCATTGCTGATAGTAAGTTTTTGAAGTGCTTGTGGGCTACTTTTCTTATTTCTTCCGCTCCTTTGATTTCTTGATTTTCCACTTGTATTTTTTCTATTTGGTTTCTAGCTCTTCTTATTTTCATATTGTTGTGAAAAAAAACGTGTTCTTGTCCCCTACCTTGAGCCAGAGGATTCTAGATTTCAGTCTTGCCTCTTCCTCCTCTTTCCTGTTTTCCCTGTATATCTCCCAGAAAATTTCTTTCTCTTTAAGGTAGTCTTGCTTGCTTTCTTCTTTACATTCTTTTTCAGCCTGCATGCTATCCATTTTCTATTGTATCTCTTTTTTCTTTTCCTTTTCTTTATTTCATTTAACCTTGCCCATTCCTTTAGCTCAGTTCTTCCAATTTTTAATTTTGTCTCCCATATGTACTGTGGTGAGCCTGATATCCTTGGTGCCCATGCTGCTTTAACTAATTCGCTGATTTCTGTGTTTCTATCCCAAATTGAGTTGTACCTGAATGGGAGTGGGCCTTGGATTTCCATTTTTCCCATTGCTATTACAGTTGGTTTATGATCAAAATTTGTGGTGTGAATGACTTTGGATTTGATAGAGCTGTACATTGCTGCTATGTTTTCTTGGATCAGGATTCTGTCCAGTCTTTCTTTTATGTTACTTTTACCCACTCTCTTGTTATTCTAGGTATATTTTCCATTGTTTGGAGGAATATCCAGAAAGCTATATTGTTCCATTATTTCTTCTAAAGAGTTCCTAGATGGGTCTGCTTGATAGTTTCCTCCAAACTTTTCCTCTATACTTCTAACCAGATTTAAATCTCCTCCTAAATTATTTTTCCAGCTTGTGTTTCTTGTAATACTTCCTTAATTGTTGCCCAGCACTATTCTTTCTCCTTATAGTGGTTGGGGGCATATATATTTATCACCCTGTATTTCTCTTCTGTGTTGATCCTCCTAAGATCCGTTAAAATCCAGTGCTGCCCTATTTTTTCCCCATTAATTCCCACCTTCCTTTTTTCCAGATTGTGCATATGCCTCCTGATGCTCCAGTTGCCTGGATTGCTTCCCCTTCATATTGCCTAAACTTTTTTTTAAGATTTTCCAATTCTTGGTTGTTTACTTTTGTCTCCTGGATCATAAGGATATCTGGGTTCTCTTTTGTCAAAATGTCTCTTGTTGCATTTTCCTTAACAGGTGTCCCCATTCCTCTGTAGTTCCAGGAGACTATTATCATTATTTACTTGTTGGGTGGTGCATGGCTCCTTTCCCCTTATGCTGGCTTTTCTCCATATTTCCTGTACTTTTCCCTAGATAAGTGTCCATGGGTTGTTGTGTTCCTAGGGCCATTTCTTTTGCTGCTGCTTCATCCCTTATTTCTTTATTTGTCTTTCTTCCAAACTTTTTTTGGTTTTCTGCATTTGGGAATGCTTCTTTAGCTTGTTTTCTGGTTAATATCCTGTCTACTAAGGGAGGGGAAGAGGGGGGACTGCTGGGTGATTGGGGAGCGCGGGGTTCTAGATCTGGATCTAGATCTAGATTTGGCTCCAGGGGATGGGGGATCTGATGGGAGCAGTGGATCAAAGGGGTTCTGGCTAGCTAAGTTTACTTTTGGCGAGAGGGAGTGAGCTTCAGCAGATTGTGTGGGCTGAGAGGAGTGCTGGACTGGTTGTTTGTTGGCTATCTTCTTTCGTTTGACCTGTTCCCATTTATTTTCCAGATCCTCAATCTTTTCACTTTCATTTTCTCTATTTTTTGTACATCTATTTGCAAAATGACCGTATTCATGACATACCTTGCATTTGAAGGGGATTTTCTCATAGTCCAGCTGTTGTATGTGCGTCCACTGATCCACTTTTATTTTGATAGCTTCTGGGAGACCTTTGCCTAGATCCACTTCCACGCAAATTTAGGCGCATGCATGCATGTTTTCTTTAGGCTCGCATCTGTCTATGTGTTTCCCAACTGCGTTTCCTATAGATTTAATTGAATCATCTCCCCAACAGTGGAGAGGCAGATGCGGCAATCTTACCCATACTGGAATAGAATTTGGGACGTCCATTTTTGGATCAAAGTCCAGTGTCCATCTGTTCAAATATAGTACCCTTGCATCCATAAAATATGGATTGTTCTTGAATATCAGATCGCGGTCCTCTTTGGTTTCGAAGTGGAAGGTGTAGTAACCTCTACCACAGAATCTGATTGAGATCTTCCCAGATATTGATGCAGCCCAGTTTCTTTCTATCCACTTTTGCACAGTCTTGGGTGATGGCCACAACCCAGTAAACTACCCTACTAACCCTCGTTCTGCCAAGGAGAGTGCTACTTTTCTTGGGAGTGCTGGAGGGAGAGATATTTCTGGTATTTCTTCCATTATTTTAACAAACTTTGAAACTGACAGTTTGTTCTTTGCTGGACCCATTACAGAGATGAGGGAAGCAAAAGCTTTTTTTGTTACTTCTAATTCTTTCTAGTGATCTGTGTGATGATGATCTTCATCTTCTGTTGGATCCATATTGCTCAAACCCCAGCAGCAGAAGGCCATCGAGGGCCAATACGATCTGGGGCAGTATCTTCCTGTCGAATGCTACAGCTGCATTCTCGCCTTCCTCTTTCTGTCGTTCTGACTTCAACAACAAGGGCCACTGAGGCGCAGCGAATGCTGCTTCGTGCTGGGAGTCGAAACGGCAGCTAGGGCTGCATGCTATCCTCAACTACTCTCAGTGACATCTCCTCCAAATTATTGTTTATTATTCATCTCTTTCATAGAGATGGTCAATATTACAAAACAATAGAGTGGATATAAAATCGAAGGTAGAACTAACAAAACCCTAATTGTAATACAATTGATTGATTATTCTAAGTGAAGCCAACTAGATATATACAAGTTTTCATTTTCATCTTTCTTTCCCTTATCTTTATTGGACGTGGAAGCTAACTTGCCTACATCTTGCAAGGTTGTTTTAGAAAGAATATATGTGCATGATCATATTCCACACTTTATTTTCCATGAACAATCGCAGCAGGTATTGGAGTAATTAGTTGTTGCATCAGTTGAGTTGTCAACTTTCATTTTCTCAATTTATGTTTTCGTGCATTAGCATTATTTGAGTTTTCCTTAGTGGAGTTTTAGATAAGAAAACAACATGTATGTCAAGAAAACATTCATCGTGCAAAAAAATGACTAATTATATGATGCCAACCCATACTTCTTTATTGTTAGAAGAAAACCAGTCAACTACGCTCAACTAACACCATTAAATTTTATCTAAAACCAACATGGTGGACATTTGAAGTTCTTCTACATGAACTTGTTCCTTTGTGTGGATAAATTTCTCTTTGTGTGTGGCAAGGGCTATTAACTTTTCTGAGAGTGATGACTTATACTTACCATCATATTTTACCGTTTCCAACTGATTTTTTAGCATCTTGACAGATAATCCTTTTTGTTTCATCTCAATTGTGTATGATCTCATTGCCCCTAACATATATGACCTACACATGAGGCTACTAGTACAAAGAATATAACACATACCCAACAATCTGAAGGGAATTAATAATTATAGATTTCTATGGATTAATGTTATAGCTTATAGGAGCAGTTGGTTGTTGCCTAGAGATCTTTGGGAAGGCCCTAAGAGAATGAAGCTAGGACTAGTCAATGGTCCAAAATTGGACCCACTAATTTAATTTTTTTCTTTACAAGTAGCCATGATGAATGTTCTTAACCCTTATTTTTATTATGTAACAATGTGTGAATTTGGATTAGTAATGCTTCTTAGTGGAGATACTTACTGGTGATATTTTCCAACATTCAACACATTCCCTCTATTCATTATATTTCCATTTTTCTTCTTTTATTCCATTGTGTATGCTCCCATCCACAGCTATAATACATAACAAAAATACTTCCATGAATTCATTCTCATGTAAATTCAATGCTCTAGGCTCAAGATGATTAATATGATATTGTTTGTAAGAAATATGAACAATATATTGCAATAAACAAGCACAAATGTGGTCATAATCTAGCAAGCCAACCAAAATAGGAAATAAGAAAAATGTCAAACATGGTTGAGAGAGATGGAGATGAATATATCAAAAATTGATATTTACTTGTATCATAATTCAAATCACCCTCCATAGATCTATCTTAACCCTAAACCTAGCAAGCACCAAGACAGACAAAATCCTTTGAAGTACGAACCTTTCCTTAAGTTTTTACACTCTAATAAATGTTTGCACCTTGAATATCAACACATGATAGATACACGGTTAATATGAATCTACATTGGTTTATATTTTATTGATAACACATCAACTTTATATATTTACGGTTTTTGGCATATTATAGATGTAGATTATAGAAAGCACCTCTCAATGCAATGTCAGATGTCAATACATTTAGTTGAAAAGCTACAAAGAGAGGATATTCTTTAATGGTTTCGTTACAAGGATAATATCATAGAAACTAGAGAAATGAAGAGCAGAAAAGAAACTAAAGATAGACAAATCAATTAAGAAAATTTTTAGTAGGAGAAGTTGTTGATATCTTAAGCCATGTTAGCACTAGCCGAACCATAAGACAAACAAGTGACTCAAAGGTATTTTAGAGGCAATAGTCCTAAAATAATTTAGGAAAGATTCTGATCTAGGTGGATATTGGTGGCCACCCGCTAATTCCACTTGGATCCCCTCTAGTGCTTCTTACAGTTTTTTCAGTTTCCTTAATTATAGCACAGTTACTATTTTTAGTAGTTTTTCGGGTCCTAAACTTCTGGAGTTGTTTTGAGGCCCTAAACGACGTTTTTTGGGAAATCTACCGCCAGCGATTTTTCTTTCTAAAAATTGTCTTTTCCGTCGTAGTCCTCGGAGAGATCTTTCCAACGGGCTATCATGCACGTCAAACAGAGATAGTACGACCAATTCGCGACCCCAGGAAGTTGATGTACCAACTTACCCAAAAACGAGACCCACAATTTGCGTTTCATCTTCTAGGGTTAGGTTTTGGAATGTGAAGGGTTTTCCATTGTTTCTCAACAATAAATAGGCCTTCGAGCCTCATTGTAAGACAATTCAGAGGCATGTAGCCACCACATCTCTTCTCAGAGATAAGCTACCATCGCCCTAGCTGGTTTATTTCCATTTATGTTTGTAAGCATATTTCAGTATTTTACAGTAATGAATTGAGGTATTATTTCCGCTGCATATCTGTCTTTGTGGTTATCTCTGTATTTTATTGTGTTCCTGTTTAAATCTGGATCAGTGGTATTAGAGCGGTCTGCTTTTCTTCTCTGTTTTTCTTTGCATGTCCCCAACGAGGTCGGGATATAAGGAGTTAGGGCTTGAACTGGTCGAACCTTTGCAAGACCAGCCTCGTAAATCCCGACGGCCTCCCATGGCGGATGAAAAGAAAGATGAGGGGGCAGGAGATCCTATCAAAATCTTGCTCGAAGAAGCCCTCGAGCGACAAAGGAACGCGATGATGGACAACTTTGCCCAAATCCTTCAGCGGCTACCCAGGGGTGACGCATCGGCTTCCAACAGCAACTCTGGAAACGCCACACCATTTAAGGTACAAGTTAATTTTGAAATCCCCATATTCGAGGGTCAGATAGACGCAGATGCCGTCGATAAATGGTTAAATGTACTAGAGGTTTATTTTTCTATTCATGATTTCTCCAGTCGGGAAAAGATTATTTTCGCTCTTCTCAAAGCAGCCCCCCACGTCAAGGATTGGTGGGAAACCTACTGCGAGCAGAAGGATGAAAGTACAGGCTCACTATTTTCAGTCGCACCGACTTGGGATTCATTCTGAGATGCCATCAAGGAGCAGTACTACCCTGTCGGAAGCTATGAGGATCAATACATAAAGTGGACCACGCTACGGCAGGGAAGGGACCAAGACGTACCAGAGTTTACTAATATTTTCCATACCCTTCGCACAAAGTTGGGTATCAAGGATACAGAGCAGCATTTGGTACTAAAATACCGTGGCTTCCTACACAAGTACATCCAAGAAGAAATAGAATTCCTGAACATCTCCTCGCTCGGCATGGCATACCAGTATGCCGTCAAGGTCGAGCAAAAGTTTAAACAGAAGAAGCGAGACTTTGGATCTGCGAATCCGAAACAAGGGAAAGGTGCCCCCAAACCGCAAAACAAAGGACAAAGCCAAGGCAGGGCGGCCCAAGACAACCCGCCAAAGCTGCAAGCAAAGAACAGCGCCGCGAAGCCAAAAAAGGACACGGGAAAGTGGTGTGAGTTCCATAAGAGCTCCACTCACAACACAAGTGAGTGTCGGGCCAAGCAGTCACTGGTGGCCGAGCTAAAGGTTTCAGAATCAGATGCATGTTCTGACTCTAAGTCAGAACCCGATAAGGGGAATGACAAAGGGAAGCAGATTATCGATGCGGAGCCCAACGGCACTGTTGCCACCACGAAGATCTAGAAGGAGGAACCTGAAGATCCAGAGGAGGAGGAGCGTCTCTTCCACTCCAAGATGTGGTTAAAGGGCTCCCCGCTACAGTTCATTGTTGACAGTTGGAGCCAAAAGAACCTCATTTCGGCAGAGGTGGTGAAACGGCTGGCCTTACCGACCACAGCACATCCACAACCATACACCATTGGGTGGCTGCACCAAGGACGGGATCTTCGCGTGAGCCAACAGTGTCACCTTCCATACAACATCAAGCCCTTCACGGATGAGGTATTGTGTGACATTTCTCCCCTTGAAGTTTGTGATGTGTTATTAGGACAACCATACTTGTGGAAGCGACATGCTGTGTATGAGTCAAGGCCCCGTGCTGTTATTGTTACTTTGGGAAATAAGTTGTACAGGATACCAGAGGTAGCACCGCCTACCGTCATCTCTTTGGTTACTGCAAAACAATGCAGTAAGATCATTCCAAAATCGGGAAGTTTGTTTTCCTGATGATACACCCTCAAGAAAATAAGAAGACGGTGGCCACGACCTCCAGACAGGGCCCCTTCGCACGACAACTACAGATGGACAATGTCGTGGAGGAGTATGAGGACATCTTCACCTCCCCCGCAGGGGTTCCTCTGCACTGTCAGGTTAAGCACTCCATTGATCTAACCCTAGGTTCGTCGCTGCCCAATGGACCAATCTATCGGCACTCGGTTCTGGAGAACAATGAAATCAAGAGGCAGATTCAGGAGCTGCTGCAAAAAGGTCACATCTGTCCGAGTTCATCGCCCTGTGGGAGCCCGATCGTGCTAGTACAAAAGAAGGATGGGACTTGGAGACTCTGTATTGACTATCGGGCGCTGAACAAGATCACTGTCCGTAATAGGTACCCAATCCCACGGATTGATGACCTCCTGGACCAACTAAAGGGGCAAAATATTTCAGCAAGATCGATTTAAAGTCAGGATATCACCAGGTACCAATCGAACCCTCCGATGTGTGGAAGACTGCCTTCAAAGCCAAGGAGGGCCTTTTCGAATGGTTGCTTATGCCTTTCGGATTGACGAATGCTCCTGCAACCTTCATGAGGCTAATGGACGACATCTTGTGGCCATTCCCAACTCATTTGTAGTGGTATACTTGGATTACATCTTGATCTTTATCAACACTTGGGAAGAGCACCTCCACCACATCCGACAGGTTCTCCAAACACTGCGACAACACAAGTTATGTGCCAATTTGGAGAAATGCACTTTTGGCATGACCCAGGTTCAGTATCTGGGATACATTATTGATGAACGGGGGGTGCATGTGGAACCAGCCAAGATCCAATTCATTCGGGATTGGCCATCTCCAACCACTCTGACAGAGCTTCGCAGCTTTCTAGGCCTTGCCAACTTCTACCGCAGGTTCGTGTTGGGATTTTCTCATATCACTTGGCCCTTGAGTCAGGTCACCAAGGGCGGAGCGAAAGAAAAAAAAAATTGGTCTGAATCTCAACAGAAGGCATTCAAAGATCGACTCTGCACAGCACCAGTTCTTCCATTACCAGACTTGCAACAACCATTTGAGGTCGAGACAGATGCCTCTGACTATGCTATTGGGGCAATCCTTACTCAACACGGGCATCCAGTGGCATATCACAGTGAGACACTTTCAGACACAGTCCGGAAGTATCCCACTTATGACAAAGAGATGTATTCCATTGTGCAGGCATGCCGATAATGGAAGCATTACATTTTGGGGAAGGAAACGGTCATCCACACAGACCACCGACCCTGCAGTTCATACAGACCCAAGGGAATTTGCAGAATGATCGCCATCAGAAGTGGTCCACATACCTGCAACAGTTCCATTTGAATATCAAGTATAAGAAGGGCAGCACCAATAATGTTGCAGATTGCCTCAGTCGACCACTGATCATGGCGTTAACCATCGTGCTCAACTCTTGTGGGCACGAGACTTCTGATTGGCCATTGCTCTACAAAAGCGACCCGAAATTTGGCCACACATACCAGACACTCTTGGAGGGTCAGCATGTTCCAGATTTTCACCTCCAGGACGACCTGTTATGCCACCTGGGTCACCTTTGTGTTCCTTCAAGCGAGCGTGCCAAGATGATCTGGGAAGCACACTATAGTCGGGTTGTTGGGCATTTTGGGGTCGAAAAAACGGTGGCAGTACTGCAAAAATATTTCTATTGGCCGAATCTTCGACAGGATGTCGGGAAGTACATCAAATCATGCACTGCTTGCGCCATTGCCAAACCAACCATCAAGAAGCAAGGCCTCTATACCCCGCTGCCTACCCCTAGTTGACCTTGGGAATCCATCTCCATGGATTACATTTCAGGCCTCCCTTCCACTAGGCATGGAAATGACTGTGTTTTTGTGGTCGTCGACAGGTTCTCAAAGATGGCCATTATGGCGGCCTGCAAGAAGAATATCACAGCAGAAGCCACTGCTAAACTCTTCTTTGAACGAGTATGGGTACACTTTGGGATCCCACAATCTATCATTTCAGATCGGGACAGCAGGTTCCTCAGTACATTTTGGTCTCGCCTCTGGTCGATGCTGGACACCAAACTCACTAAGTCCACAGCCTTCCATCCTCAAACTGATGGCCAGACTGAGGTCGTCAACAGGATGATCATACACATTCTGCGCATGTAAAACTCAAAGCATCCATGCACATGGGATGAGAGCCTCCCCTATGTTCAGCACAGCTACAACCGGGCTCTTGTTTGGTCAATTTAGTGTTGTCTAAATTGCTATCATTAATTGTCAACCCGGGGCTCGTAAGCTGATGAAGTGAGATGTACAGTATGTACTTAAGTAACCTTTCCTAGTTCTTTTTGTCGTTTTTGGATGATGTTTGTGGTTGATTTAACTTCCTAAGATGGAGTGATGGATTTATAAACAAATGAGTGTGTGTGAGTGCATATGGTGGTTTCTAAATGCTTCTAGAACTTTTTAAAGAGAAAGCTTGAAAAGTGACTTGCAATGGAATTGAAACTTCAAATGAAAGCAAAGCATTAAACAAAGTGACTAATGGCACTAGTCCACTATCTATGCTGCTGATAGGAACAAAAATAGCATCTATGTTAACTCAATGGAAAGTGAAAAACACTACTTTAACTGCAAAACTTAAATGACAAATCATAACACTTCATTCTTTCTTAACACTCTGCCTCTAGCTGAAATTGTTCATGTGAAAAACAGTTAAGAAGGAATCAGTAATATGAGTCAAAAAGCTAATCAAACCAAGCTGCCACTCAATGATATTTTGGTCCAATAAAGGTTAGACAATTATGATGAGAAGACCATCAAAAGGTTAGTAAGCAACTTGTCAAAAACTTGATAAAGTAAACTAGCAATGAAACGAAGTAAGCAAGGTAAAAATCAGCAGCTAAGACAAGACAACTTCAAATACCATCAGTGATAAAAAGAAATAAAAACACACTATCCCGGGCTCCTAACACACCTGCATAAACAAACTAATCAGTTCTGAAAAGTGCTGGAAATGTAAAGGCATGAAATCAAACTGTACATTATTATACATGTTCAAAGAAATGAAAAACTACAGAAATCAAACTATACATTATTGTACATGTGAAAATGAAAACAAAGAAAGGCAGGAAAATAAAGTTAAAAGCTACTGTACATAGGTTGTGGTAGATGGGGGCCCTCCATCCACTCAAGCAGCTAAAGATCAGCTACGCAGAGATGAGCAGAAACAGTCTTCTTATATTAAATCAGCATGTCAAAATACAGTGAAAAAGTGTTGTAGAAACAGTCTTCTAAAACAGAGTTTGATAACCAAAACAATTACAGCAATTACAATATCAAAAAGCTAATCTCTAAGCGTTGGAAAATGCTTTATTTATAGGCACAGAGACAAACTGTCCTCTGCGTAAACTAAGCAACTACAGTCTTAACTAATTAACTACGCAGCAACACGCAGGCAACTCCGTGCACGTTTGGAGGAAACGGTCATCATGGGGAGTAAATCTATGGTTAGATCCTATCCCTTGCTATCTTCGTGGCGTGGAGGAAGTGTCAGCTGTGGTTCCGTGTCTCAGTTGCTCAAGCAAAGCCGTGCCACCGTCTGGAACTTAACTGTTTGACCGTGGGTACTCCTGCGTTGACCGGGGGCATACGTGACTGATTTGGCCCAACCAATAGCATACGAACCATGTATACATCCATACCAACGTGCCCATGTGGCCCGTTCCTGGAGAAGACACGTGGAGTATAGCAAACAACAAAAAGGCTGCGGAATCTCTGAATAGCTGCGGAATTTCTGAGTAGCTGCGGAATGCAGAACAGCTGCGGAATTGCTGAACATGTACCAAAATTCTAAACAAACAGTCAATCATTAGCACAGTCAACAAATCATGTTAAAAAGACATATAATGCAATGAATTGAACAAGTTGATGGAGGAAATGATGTCAGAAGAGAGAAGTGAATAGGGAAAAGTTGTTGGGAGGACAGGTAAATGAGTGCAAGGTTGAGGCTCAACATACCCCCACTGCGAGGGTGTTGCATGTCCTCATGCAACCAAAATTTTGTCATAATCTTTCAGTTCACATGTTCAGATGCCTCTGCCAAGACATCCAACCTTCTCCTTTTCCTTCCTGTTTCCAAATTTGTTCTTGGTTTCCTAACCAAGCACCTGAATTTCAAGTTGACCAAGGCCCTGCTTAATTTCTTGCATTTCCTCTTCAATTTCCTGTTCTTTCTTTGCCAAAGACCCAAATGAAGCATTGTGTTATCGTGGATCATTTTTTCCACGTTTCTCTGTTCTTTCAATGCTTCGTTTTCCTGTTTGATGTGGCGGTTTAGGACCTCTAGCTCAAATACTTCTTGCTTCAGAGATTGAACCTGTTGTTCAAGGGGCAAGACAGTACTAGGACCAGCAACATATTGCTCTAATGTTTCCAAATAATCATATGCCTCCTGCTGGACAGGGTCAATGTCAGGTGTTTGTCTTGGCTTAAATTCAAATCCTTGAAAACTACTTTCTCTCTCTTGTTGGAAAGGACTTTCTTCTCTTGGAGGACTTAGCTCAATATCTAGCTGCATTGGAGTCTTCTCAGGTGTGCCCAAATTAATGAAATGGGACTGTTTCTCTTTAGTCACACTCTTCTTCCCTATAAGTCTACTGCTTCTTCTTACTTGCAGGCTAGTACTCTTTGGTTCTTGCTGTTTTTGCTTTTGTTTCTTTTTGAAGATGGCAGTTTCATGAAGCTGAGCAAGCATATGAGCTAATGTTTGGGTATCTTCTTCACTTGAGGGTTCAGGTGAAGAGTATGACTCTTGCAAAATGGCTTTCCCTTTATCCCCCTTTTGTCTTTTTGTTCTGCTTCCCTTTTTCTTTTCCTTTTGAATAGTTTCTTGAACAATTTCTTGGGCAATTCCTTGAAGAGTTTTTGTAACAATTTCTTGGGCAGTTTCTTCAACTTCTACAGCAGTGTCTTGGGCAGCAGTCTCTTCTTGGGTAACCATTTCTTTCCCTTTTCTTCTACTTCTTTTTGGCACCCTAGGAGAGCTACTAGAGGCTTTTGCTGCCTCTTGAAAATGGTTTCTAACAAGGAATTTCTCCCATGTATCCTTTCTAATTTTTAACTGCTCCTCAATCAAGATTTTAATGAGTCCATGGTGATATAGGTGGGGCTCAATGTTTCCCACGTGTTTCTGAACAGTGGCACTCATTTTTCTTAGACTAGCTAGCAAGAAATAAGGAAGATTGATGGTATGTTCACCCATAAAATGCGTCATTATCTTTGTATGATAAACATACATTATACCAAATCTGCCTTCACATGTTAAAAATTTCTGAACTAGCAAAAGTAAGGCAGTCCATTCCTTTTTAATGACACTTACAGGTATTCCTTTGGTGAAGATAGTGGTATCCATACCTGGATTTTTCAACATGTTCTTCCACTCTTGGCCTTCAACAGCTCGATTTTTGAACCAACGTTCCCCAGTACGAGGCAAAGCAGTTGCTTGAGCCAAGCTGCTCTCTGTGACAGTGAATTGTAGGTCTCCAATCTCCACAGTATTTGTTTTTCCATCAAACGACCGAGCAAAGGCCTTGGTAACTTCCTTGTGATATCCTTTGAACTTCTGAATAAATTTTAACCACTTGGCCTTCTGCAGGGCATTCTTCGTTTGTGGGTAACCGTCTAGAAACTTAGAACCTTCTGGCTCTGCTCTTAATAACTTGCCCATTTCGGTTACCAGCTCTCTTGCTGCTCTGACAGCGTTGTTTGAATACTGGAGAGAGAGCTATACGGGAAAAACAATGCTCAGCAGTGGGTATTACGGCTACAACAGAACGCTCAGCAGTGGGTATTACGGCTACAACAGAATGGTCGTGATGCAATTACGAGACTGGTGGTCAGGGTTTTGAGCGGAGAGGTGAGGAAAATAGAACAGAGTATGTTCACGGTGAAACAGAGTAGTGAATGAAACCGAGAGTGAAAAACGATGAAATCGAGGGAGTGAACGGCAATAGAAATGGGGTTATGCATGCGTAGAAGGGTGTTAAAGGATGAAACGGCCGAATCCCATGGACGTCGGGTGGCTGTGTACACCTGGCTGCGGAATGATTAATTGGAGAGCCGTGGTACAACAGTACACGTCACTCTGGTACGAAGAATTAATGAGAGAGAGCAGGCCGTATTAAGTTCAAATCTACAGCAATTAGGGAACCGTTGGGAAGGTGGCGAGGTGGATTACGCAGCATAATGGATGAGGAGTGGACGGGGGTCTTGTCAATCATTACATTACGTGCCTCCTACCATAATCCGAAAACCATACATAAATGATATAACTGTTAGTTAGAAATTTAGAACATACCTTCGTGTATTTGCATTTTGATCCCTTTGCTAATTATGATGCTAACCTTTGATTTATTGCTGCCTTTGTATATGCCATGTGTCCTTGCTCTTTTAATGATGCTGGTGTTTTTGACTGCAGATTTTCTTTTTGAAACAGAGTTTGTTTTTGTTGCAGGAACAGAGTGTATTAGCTACGGAATCTTGATATCAGCTGCGGAATTGGCTCCTAGCTGTGGAAATTGCAGCAACACTTTTCTGCCTGCACAAAGAGGATTAAAACAACTTGACTAAATGGAATAGTCCTGAGAGGGACTTTATTTGGTGAAAATGAGATGGAATGAATGGACTGGAAGAAAATGAAGTGGAATGAAAATGATGAGATGGATGAGATGGACAGAAAAAGAGAGAGATTTTTTTTTTGGAAAATATAAAGTGTCAGGTGACCTTGATTTTCACTTCATATTTTCTGCATAAGACTGCCAATCCAAGATTGGTTTTCAGGCTTATACAAGAGATTTTTTTCTTTTTTTTTTTCTTTTTTTTTTCTTTTTTTTTTTTTTTCGACTGAAAGGAACAAAAACTAGGCTGATGGAGGAGAAGAATTCTTCTCCACCAGCCTCATTGCAGAATCTTCTTGGAACATTTTAACAAATTCCTCCCTTGAGAGTGGCTTGTGGTAGACTTTCAATCTATGGCCATTCACAATGAGAGGAGTCTGAAGCTCATCAATGGTCTTCACTCGAACTGCTCCATTTTTAAAGACTTCATCAATCTCATATGGCCCAAGCCAATGAGTTTGAAATTTTCCTTTGAAGTCCTTAAACTTGGAATCAAACAATAGTGCCCAATCTTCCTTCTGAAACTTTCTTTCTTTGATGTGTCGATCATGCCATTTAGTTCTTTCGTGCTGAACTAGATCGGTCCTTAGAATTGCATCTTGTCTTATTTCATCTAGCTCATTTAGCTGGTCCATTCTATGTTTTTGAGCTTCTGATAGGCTCATCCCCAATTGAACTGCCATCTTGAAGGTCTTGATTTGGAACTCAATGGGGAGCAGGACTTCTTTCCCATAAACAAGTTCATAGGGAGAATGTCCTGTTGTGTTCCTCCATGTAGTTCTATAGGCCCATAAGGCTTCAGGAAGCCTTTCCGCCCAATCTCTTCTATGAAGATGAACAGTCTTGGTGATAATGCCTTCAAGGACTTTATTTGTAGATTCCACTTGACCATTTGATTGCGGATGGTATGGAGTAGATGTTCTGTGCTTGATTTTGTATTCCTCCATCAGCTTCTCCATCAATTTAGATGTAAATTGGCTTCCCTGATCTGTCACAATTTCTCTTGGGACACCAAAACGAGTAAAAATATCCTCAAAAATAAATTGAACAACTGAATTTTCAGTGGTAGAAGGCAATGCCTTGGCTTCTACCCACTTAGTAACATAATCAGTGCAAACCAATATATACTTCTTTTGCTTAGATGGTGGATTAATAGGTCCAACGAAATCTAGAGCCCATTTCTCAAAGGGTTCGATGCATACCTGTGGCTGTAGTGTCATTTCATTTGAAGGAGTTGGTCTCCCAACTCTTTGGCAGCTGTCACACCTTCTAACATACTGCTTTGCATCTTTAAAGAGAGAAGGCCAATAATATCCTAAAGAAAGGATTTTATAGGTTGTCCTCTTGTCAGCAAAGTGTCCGCCGCATGGTTCATCATGACATGCCTTAAAGATGTCAGGCATTTCATCTTCCCGAACACATCTTCTGATCATACAATCTGGCCCTGTTTTGAACAATTCATTAGAAATCCAAGAATAATGTGAACTCTCCTGAATGATTTTCCTTTTCTCATTAGGAAATAAGTGTAGAGGTAGCTTCCCTGTAACTAGATAATTAGCAATATCTGCATACCAAGGAGTCTTGGTAGTTACTGCAAACAAGTATTCATCTGGAAACTTATCCTCTACAGGAGAATCTTCGTTAGTGTTTTGGATTCTAGACAAGAAATCAGCTACTGTGTTTTGTTTCCCTGGTCTATCTAATACAGTAATGTTGAATTCTTGTAAAAGTAAAAGCCATCTTCTAACTCTGCCATTAGTAACAAGTTTGTTCATGAGATATCTAATTGCAGAGTGATCAGTATGGACAAAAGTTTCATAGCCGGTTATATAATGTCTAAACTTGTTGATTGCATGAACAACGGCTAAGAATTCTTTTTCAGTCACAGTGTAATTTAACTCGGTGGGAGTCAAAGTTTTACTAGTGTAATAAATGGCATAAGGGACCAAATCCTTTTGTCCCAAGACAGCTCCTAGAGCTGTATCTGAAGCATCAGTAGAAATGTGGAAAGGGAGTTTCCAATTTGGCCCTCTCAAAATGGGTGCTTCAGATATTCTAGTCTTTAAAGTTTCAAAGGCAGACTAACATTCAGGATCCCATTTGAACTCACAGTCTTTGGTAAGTAATTTGAAAAGAGGAGATGCTATCTTATTGAAGTTTTCAATAAATCTTCTATAATATCCAGTAAACCCAAGAAAACTTCTAACATCTTTCTGGCAATTTGGAACAGGTAACTTGGAGATGACTTCCACTTTGGATCTATCAACTTTAATTCCATCTCCTGAAATATGATGTCCTAAAACAATTCCTTCAGTAAACATCATAAAACATTTTTCATGACTTAATGAAAGATTTGTTTCTTTACATCTAATTAGGACTTTTTCCAAATTTTCTAATGCTTCTTCAAATGTGTTACCATAAACTGTGAAATCATCCATGTAGACCTCTACACAATCATGAATTAGATCTGAAAAGATTCCTAGTACAACCCTTTGAAATGTAGCGGGTGCATTGCATAATCCAAAAGGAAGTACTCGGTAAGCAAAAGTTCCCCAAGGACAAGTAAATGTGGTTTTGTCTTGATCTTCAGGTGCTACCTGAATTTGATTGTAACCACTAAAACCATCCAAAAATGAGAAAAACTTTTTACCTGCTAAAGTATCTAATACTTGATCAATAAAGGGCAAAGGAAAGTGATCCTTCAAGGTTGCTTTGTTTAATTCTCTGTAATCAATGCAAACCCTCCATTTACCATTCTTTTTAGGTACTATAACCAAGGGAGAAACCCATTGGCTATCTGAAATAGGGTAAATGAAGTTTACATTGAGTAACTTCTGGAGCTCTTCTTTCACTATCTCCCTAAGATTTGGATTCATCCTTCTTTGAGGTTGTCTGATTGGTCTACTGTTTTCCTCAATGTAGATGTGATGAATGCAAGTCTTAGGGTCAATACCTTTCATGTCGGTATACTCCCATGCAAAAGCAGTAGAATGTCTTTGCAAGACTTTGGTTAGCTCTTCCTGTTGGGATTTTTCCAAGTTTTTGTTAATGTTTAATGTTTTTCCTGGAAAGATCTCAATGGCAGAACTACCAAATTCTTCCATAGAGAAAAGAGACATCTCTCTAGATGATAGACACTCTATGTCAGAATCCAACTGAAATTGTGTAGAGTCATATTCTGAAGATGGTTCAAAATTTTCTAATGTATTCAGAATTTGACTATCTTCACTAATCTCAGAAATGGTAAAGACAGGTTGTATAGTATCTTCATCATCAACCCACTCATTATCTCCTATTTCTGTAATTGCTTTCGCTGGAGGATACAGATTGAACTTCTTTGTTGAATTTCCATCAGAAATATACATATCCCCAGACCTACAACTTATGAAAGCATCAGCTGTGGCCAGCCAAGGTCTTCCTAAAATAAGAGGATGTCCTCCTAGATTGTTCTTGGGAGTTAAAATCATAAAATCAACTGGATATTCCCAAGAGTCTAGGGAGACTGGAATGTCTTCCAATACACCATCAGGTTTAATGATTGATCTATCTGCAAGCTGCAGTAAAGTAGGTGTAAAGAGAAGGTTAGGAAGTTTTAACTGGTCCATGGTCTGTCTACTCATAATGTTGATAGCAGCCCCTAAATCAATCAAAGTATTTGGTATTTCTACCCCATTGATATATGTTTTGACAATTGGACTACCGGGATCTACATATTTCTGCATGGTAATCTTTCCCATCATAATGTCTGCAATTTTTCCTACCAGGTGGATCCTTCTGGTATCTCTTGGTTTCCTTCCTGGTCTTTTAAGGCTCAACTCCTTTATTGTTTTGGCTAGAATGGGAATTTCTTTAATGGCTTGTAACAAGGGGATCTTGATACAGACATTCTTCAATTCATCTAGAAAATTATAGTCAGGCAACCAAATTTGCTTTTCCACTCCTTTGTCGATTTGTAACCTTTCAGGAAAAGGAGGTGTGGATGAAGATGTAGGTTGCTCAACTATGGGAGTTGTGGGGGTTGATTCTTTTTCTTTTTCTTTTTCTTTTTGAGTGTTTGGGTTTTGAAGGGATGCTTCAAAACCCTTATTAGCTCTAAGAGATTCTTTCTCAGAAATGCTTGGTTGTTGAACATTTATAGAAGGTTGATCTAAGATTCTACCTGATCTGAGTTGTACTTCATTGAGAGGAACAATCATATAGGTAGGGAATGGTTGACCTTCCATCATGTAAGCATTTTGAGGGTTCCTATTATTGGGGTTTGGCAATGGCTTAGAAGGAAGTTGATTTGACTTTTGTTGGGATTGGAGCAAGAGTTGAGAATTTTGATTTTGTGGAGAAGGTTGTTGTTGTTGAGGGAATGGCAATGATAGTTGTTGACTTTGATTTGGAAGTTGTGGAGCTTGCTGATTCTGAAAATATGGAGGATATTGATAGAATTGAGCAAATCTCCCATAAGGATTTTGCATGCTTTGCATCCATGATTGAAAAGGATTTTGAGGTTGAGGCCAAGGTTGTTGCCAAGGATTCCAATTTGGTTGGGGTTGAAAATTCATAGAGTTGTTAAACCCTTGATTTTGTTGCCCCTGCCAAGGTCTCCTTGCAACAAAATAGAGAGATTCAAGTGTATTTGGATCTTCTTGAAAGACTGCTTTGAGCCCAGGGATTGAAGGACAATCCTTGGTCTCATGGTTTTCTGAGCAAATTACACATGTTTCCACAACTTGTGCTTCCAAGGGACATTCCCTTAAAGCATGTTTCTTCCTACATTTCGGGCAAAAGATGGCCAAGGCCTCGGCTTCTGCTTTCTGTTTATTGTGGATCTTAAGGGTGTCTAATTGTTCACTTAGACTCCCTAAGATGTCAGTTTTGAATTCATCAAGCATATTGCCGATCTCAGCCCTACTTACTGATCCAATTGCAGATTTATTTGCTCTGAGGAGAGAAGGATCTCTAGGCCCTTTTTGAGTTTTTGATTTGCCCCTTGAGAGATGGACACATAATTCTGCTATATCAGAAAGTGGAAGCTGAGATATATCTCCCTTCCCCATCATATTCAAAAGATCTATCCATTCATCTCTAATGGCTTTTAGTAATAGGGCTTTCAAGGTCTCTTCATCCAAGTTACTCATTTTTGCTCTTTTCAAATTATACTGAAATCTTTCAATCAATTCCTCCAAATTCTCATCTTCTCTTTGTACCATTTTAAATACCTCATCCTTGTGATTGGTGGGCATACAATAGTCCAGGTACCTATCCAAAAATGTCTGTTTCATATCATTCCAAGACCTAATGGATTGAGTGACTAACCCCATGAACCATTTCAAAGCTTGTCCTTTCAATGTGGAAGGGAACAAATTGAGTTTTTGAGTGTCATCCAAATAGTCATAAGTTCTACATACGACTTCAAACTCAAATAAAAATGTTTCAGGGTCCTCATTCCTTGATCCATGAAAGTTCGGGAGGACAGATGGTGAGATGTTCTTCATGGTGGCCCGGGAATCCTCATCAACTATAGGGAATCCAAATGAGTTATCCCCATCCCTATTTCCTCCAATATTACCTCTACCTCCTCCATTATTTCCTCCTCCTCCTCTACCTCTACCTCTACCAAATCCAGGTGCTTCTTCCTCTGCCATGGTAGTTTCCCCAGAGACTTCAGAGTCTTCTGGTTCTTCTACTAAGGGTGTATGAGAAGGATTCCCTCCTTCTTCTTCAGGTGTTTCTACTTCTTCAATTATAATTTGCCTCTCTGGAGAAAGAAGGAAAGGATCTCTTTCAGACTCGATGGAAGGTATGGGAGAGTTGACTCCTGCTTCTTGAATTCCGGGAACCCTAGGACTAGGAGTGTCAGTTGGAGATAAGGGAGGTGTCTCTTGTCTATCCCTTGAAGTAGATGGACTTGTAAAAATCGAACTCTTGGCTCTAGCTAAAAACCTTCCCCTAGAATCTCTAGCTCTATGCATGTCATTTTTTATTTTTTCTTCAAGTCAGGCTAATAATTCTTTTTATGATCTTCCAGGTCACTCTAGGTGCAAGAAGAGAGCATACTTAAGAAACTATTAAACTAATAACTTTCTCTTTTCTGATCCTCCAGATCACTTTAGGTGCAAGAGGAGAGCATACTTTGAGAAGTTATCAATTTCCCTTTCTTGAAATTTTCTTAATTTTTTTTTAGAATTGGCTACCTAATTTCACTTCCCCGGCAACGGCGCCAAAATGTTTGGTCAATTTAGTGTTGTCTAAATTGCTATCATTAATTGTCAACCCGGGGCTCGTAAGCTGATGAAGTGAGATGTACAGTATGTACTTAAGTAACCTTTCCTAGTTCTTTTTGTCGTTTTTGGATGATGTTTGTGGTTGATTTAACTTCTTAAGATGGAGTGATGGATTTATAAACAAATGAGTGCGTGTGTGTGCATATGGTGGTTTCTAAATGCTTCTAGAACTTTTTAAAGAGAAAGCTTGAAAAGTGACTTGCAATGGAATTGAAACTTCAAATGAAAGCAAAGCATTAAACAAAGTGACTAATGGCACTAGTCCACTATCTATGCTGCTGATAGGAACAAAAATAGCATCTATGTTAACTCAATGGAAAGTGAAAAACACTACTTTAACTGCAAAACTTAAATGACAAATCATAACACTTCATTCTTTCTTAACACTCTGCCTCTAGCTGAAATTGTTCATGTGAAAAACAGTTAAGAAGGAATCAGTAATATGAGTCAAAAAGCTAATCAAACCAAGCTGCCACTCAATGATATTTTGGTCCAATAAAGGTTAGACAATTATGATGAGAAGACCATCAAAAGGTTAGTAAGCAACTTGTCAAAAACTTGATAAAGTAAACTAGCAATGAAACGAAGTAAGCAAGGTAAAAATCAGCAGCTAAGACAAGACAACTTCAAATACCATCAGTGATAAAAAGAAATAAAAACACACTATCCCGGGCTCCTAACACACCTGCATAAACAAACTGATCAGTTCTGAAAAGTGCTGGAAATGTAAAGGCATGAAATCAAACTGTACATTATTATACATGTTCAAAGAAATGAAAAACTACAGAAATCAAACTATACATTATTGTACATGTGAAAATGAAAACAAAGAAAGGCAGGAAAATAAAGTTAAATGCTACTGTACATAGGTTATGGTAGATGGGGGCCCTCCATCCACTCAAGCAGCTAAAGATCAGCTATGCAGAGATGAGCAGAAACAGTCTTCTTATATTAAATCAGCATGTCAAAATACAGTGAAAAAGTGCTGTAGAAACAGTCTTCTAAAACAGAGTTTGATAACCAAAACAATTACAGCAATTACAATATCAAAAAGCTAATCTCTAAGCGTTGGCAAACGCTTTATTTATAGGCACAGAGACAAACTGTCCTCTGCGTAAACTAAGCAACTACATTCTTAACTAATTAACTACGCAGCAACACGCAGGCAACTCCGTGCACGTTTGGAGGAAACGGTCATCATGGGGAGTAAATCTATGGTTAGATCCTATCCCTTGCTGTCTTTGTGGCGTGGAGGAAGTGCCAACTGTGGTTCCATGTCTTAGTTGCTCACGCAGAGCCGTGCCACCGTCTGGAACTTAACTGTTTGACCGTGGGTACTCCTGCGTTGACCGGGGGCATACGTGACTGATTTGGCCCAACCAATAGCATACGAACCATGTATACATCCATACCAACGTGCCCATGTGGCCCGTTCCTGGAGAAGACACGTGGAGTATAGCAAACAACAAAAAGGCTGCGGAATCTCTGAACAGCTGCGGAATTGCTGAACATGTACCAAAATTCTAAACAAACAGTCAATCATTAGCACAGTCAACAAATCATGTTAAAAAGACATATAATGCAATGAATTGAACAAGTTGATGGAGGAAATGACGTCAGAAGAGAGAAGTGAATAGGGAAAAGTTGTTGGGAGGACAGGTAAATGAGTGCAAGGTTGAGGCTCAACAGCTCTCCACAGCTCGACTGGCCACAACCCTTTTCAAGTGGGATTGGGATTCCAACCACTATGTCCCATCGATGTGTCCATGCCATTTGCAGCTACTCACGCAGATTCTGCTCATGTTCAGTCCGAAACAGATAAGGCAAACAGCTTCATTGATCACATCCAACATATTCGCCAGTAGGTCCATGACATTCTGGAGAAATCAAATGCCAAGTACAAGCAGCGACATGATCAACATTGGGTGCTACACAAGTTTCAAGTGGGCGACAAATTCTGGTTGCATTTGCAAAAGGAACGCCTTACCTAAGCCTATCGGAAACTCAGACCACTCTGATATGGCCCTTACACCATTACCAAGGCTGTGGGAGATAATGCATTTGAGATCAGCATTCCCCCATTCCTTGGCCTACACCCGGTGTTCAATGTCGACCACCTTCGGCCATACTTTCCACCATTACTAGACACGTCCGACATTGCAGAACAACTCACACCCACAGAGTTAAATCCAGCTTGCATGGAACAAGCTGCAACTGATCGGATCATGGACACAGAGATCAAGCACACTCGCTAGCAGAATATCCAACTATATTGAGTTGTCAAAGTAGGACAACTCCTTCACCAGGGCAAGTGGCTCACCAGGGACCAAGTGCAGCAGAAGTTCCCTCATCTCATGGAGGAACTCAACGCAATGGGGACCATTGCTTCCTAAGGGGGGAGGAATGATCCAGGTGGATATTGGTGGCCACCCGCTAATTCCACTTGGATCCCCTCTAGTGCTTCTTACAGTTTTTTCAGTTTCCTTAATTATAGCACAGTTACTATTTTTAGCAGTTTTTCGGGTCCTAAACTTCCGAAGCCGTTTTGAGGCCCTAAACGACGTTTTTTGGGAAATCTACCGCCAGCGATTTTTTTGTCTAAAGATCGTCTTTTTCGTCGTAGTCCTTGGAGAGATCTTTCCAACGGGCTATCATGCACGTCAAACAGAGATAGTACGACCAATTCGCGACCCCGGGAAGTTGATGTACCAACTTACCCAAAAACAGGGCCCACAATTTGGTGTTTCATCTTCTAGGGTTAGGTTTTGGAATGTGAAGGGTTTTCCATTGTTTCTCAACAATAAATAGGCCTTCGAGCCTCATTGTAAGACATTTCAGAGGCATGTAGCCACCACATCTCTTCTCAGAGATAAGCTACCATCGCCCTAGCTGGTTTATTTCCATTTCTGTTTGTAAGCATATTTCAATATTTTACGGTAATGAATTGAGGTATTATTTCCGCTGCATATCTGTCTTTATGGTTATCTCTGTATTTTATTGTGTTCCTGTTTAAATCCGGATCAGATTCAAGAAAACTAAAGGTGATCAAGCAAAAGAGTTAAATTTATGTCAAACCACAACAACAAAAATATAAAGTGGCTTTAATCATCCAATCGCATGTGCATCCCCTGTTCTTCATAGTCTATAACCAATGTAATATCCCATCCATGAATTCACATTACCAAAAACAATCATGCATTTGAGTAGGCACCTTCACACCTTTGGTCTACAATGTCTTTCCTACCACTACATGCACCAAATTTCTATGATAGGGTCATTCATAAACCCTCTCTACTTGGAAATGAAGTATTAGTTACATGTTCAGGTCAATAGACAATTAATTTTTCCACATGGATTCCATTTTGAATGTGCTTTGCCCAACCCGAATGGCACAAATTTGAAAGGGATAGCACTGGGTAAAGTCCTAGGTGCAAGGTCTTGGTGGAATCAGCCGAAATAACTTCTCATGGTTCCCTTGTCGATCTAGTAAAATTCAGTTATTTTTGTAAAATAGTACATCGCTGGTAAAAAAATTCAACCTTAGGGGGTATTTTTCCATGTTGATTAGTGTAGACAGTATTATTTTGTCTCCAAGTAAAAAATGAAATAACCAGTTACAACAAATAAACGTCATAATTGAAATGTGACATATCTCCTACCATATACAAGCGTTTACATGAAATAGGGCACTCACCTAGTTGATTGTAGACAACGAATATGCATCTAACACTGCAGCATTTGATGAGTGTACATGTAGGGATATATACAATGAGATTTTCAAAACCAACAAATCTAATTGAGTTATCCCAATGTATACCCTCATAAATGATGCAGTGTTGTGTTTATTAATTGCTATTAATTGTATCAACATATATGTCATGATTGTCCAATGTTAATCACTATTATGTTAAGCTAAATATCATAATGCAACCTTCACTAATATGCACTTCAACAGAGAAGTTTACAATGTATCATCCAATATACATTACAAGGAGATAATGTCATTAATACATATCAAAATCCTCGTGGAAATATATTTCAATTAAATTTTTATTTTAAGTTAGCTTGCAATTAAAACAATATCACAAACACAATAGGGAAACACAAAACACACAAGTACCTCTAAGCAATGTTAGTGCCTAAATGAGGGATAATATATTACAATTATAGAAAAATTAAAAGCTCTACCTTAAGCTGATGAGAAGACCAAGGCATATCTCTCATGTAGTTGATTGTAGGGTAGGGGCAGATATGTCATGAAGGTCCTCCTATGCTAAATACTATTGTACACGTTAAATATCAGAACACCATCTTATCTAATGTGCATTTTTAACAGATCAATTTGCAATGTATCATTCGATGTGCATTACAAGGAAATAGTGGCACTCATGCTAAACAAAATCTTCAAAAAGGGATATGTGTTAGTGCCTAAATGAGGGATAATATATTACAATTATAGAAAAATTAAGAGCTCTACTTT
The DNA here is from genome assembly GCA_031772625.1 of Pinus tabuliformis. Taxonomy (NCBI): domain Eukaryota; kingdom Viridiplantae; phylum Streptophyta; class Pinopsida; order Pinales; family Pinaceae; genus Pinus; species Pinus tabuliformis. Next base: position 1,062,986,872 of record CM062815.1, read on the forward strand.
AAGCTTATGAGAAGACCAAGGCATATCTCTCATGTAGTTGATTGTAGGGTGGGGGCAGATATGTCATGAAGGTCCTCCTATGCTAGATACTATTGTACACGTTAAATATCAGAACACCATCTTATCTAATGTGCATTTTTAACAGATCAATTTGCAATGTATCATTCGATGTGCATTACAAGGAAATAGTGGCACTCATGCTAAACAAAATCTTCAAAAAGGGATATGCCATATTAATTTTAATTTAAAAAACTTGTTGTGAAGAACACATCACAAAGTCAAGAAAACCCTCAAAATGGAATATATTACTTTACTTTTAATTAATTTTCTTACAAACACCACAAATACAAGAAGGAACCACAAAGTGGACAAGAAACCCTGAGCAATTTTAGTGCCTAAACAAAGAAATACACATTGCAATTTGAGTAGTAAATATTAAAATACATACCTGACAAAGCTGATGTGAACCCCAAGACTACGATGAGATGAAGAAAAATCCAGGCAAATGAAAATCCCATAAGTGACCAATTCTCATGTGAGATTCCTTGTATTACAGTTAAAGCAAATCTGCCATGAATAAAAATCACATCAGATCAGATGATATCTACAGGAAATCATAAATACCTATATAGATCTGGTCTCAAATTACCCAAATCACATTAAATTTTGTTTTGAACGATAAAAAACAATGCACCCACAACAAAACATTTTTTGCTCTGGCGAAAATATTTTGTTCCCACTAAATAAATAAATAAGCCATAAATAATTTGAAGAGAAAAGGCATGATGAAATATGAATAGACCCTTGTTTTCAGGTTTGAACCAGAGCTTTCTAAATACAACATTCTTGTCCATAAAACCCTTGATAGCAATTGGTGAATGATGAAGGTAATGATAAAGAAATTCCCAGAGTGCTCAAAACGCAAAGATTGGAGTATTATGTCTTCGAGCAGAGCAATGTCTTCTTCATGCGAGTCCTCCTCAATTATTGCTCGACGTATATTTTTGGTAGTTGAAAATGTAAAGTGGCTTTTCAGATTATTCATAGTATAACCTTATGAATAATATACCCTTCCTATGGTTCTTGTAGAATACTTTGTATATCCAGGTTATAGTTATGGATTTTCAAGAATTCAGGTAACATAGGGTTTTAGAATTACCCCTGTAAAAATATAATTTTGGGCCATCCTAATGCGACCTTGGTAGAAGATGCCATTTTTTATTGGAAAACTAATTTAAATTGTTATGTGGTTTATATTCAACTTTGATGGCTATGGTTGGATAGTCAATTCCCTTAAATTTTTCTTTGGTTTCCCTTTGAATTCATCATTCCAAAGAGGTTCCATTACATAATTTGGACTTGTCTACAGAGCTCCCATTAAAAAGCTGGGACTAATTACATTCCAAAGAGGTTCCATTACATAATTTGGACTTGTCTACAGAGCTCCCATTAAAAAGCTGGGACTAATTACATTCCAAAGAGGTTCCATTACATAATTTGGATTTTTCTGTGGCGTTCCCATTAGAAAGTTGGCACTGATTACTAAAGAAGTTAGAGATTAAATTTGATGGTAGGTGTTAAAGTATTATTTTTTTAATAATGTAAATGCCTTGTATAGAGTACATGTGAAGGTGTAATGTAAGTATGTAAACAATTTTAAATATCAACTTAATTAAAAAATAGAAAAATAATAAAAGTGATATTGGGGATGATTATAAACATTTAAATGTTGGGTTAATTAATAATAAAAATAATAAAAACCAATTTGTTATATTTTTTTTTTGTTATTAACTTGTGAATAGGTTTTTTTACAATACTGTGGGCGAGTATCATGGCTTATCAATACCACATACCCAAAAACCATAAGTTATTTCACAACCAGAATATTTTATAATAATATCACAAGATTCTTAACCATGGATATTCACCCCCACATTACCATGGATATCATTAACCTATAAAAATTAGGCTTTGTTTCAATACCATGGGTCAATACCATATCTTATCAATACCACATACCAAAAAAAAAACTTATTTCACAATCAAAATATTTTAAAACAATATGAAAATATTATTGACCATGGATATTCACCCCCAGTTTACCATGGATATTATTAACTTGTACATAGGCTTTGTTACAATACCATGAGTCAATTCCATCGCTTATCAATACCACATTCCCAAAAAAGACAACTTATTTCACAACCAAAATATTTTATAACAATATGCCAAGATTCTTAATCCTGGACATTCACCCTCACTTTTCCATTGATATTATGAACTTGTGAATAGGCTTTCTTATAGTAGCATGGGACTAATACCAAGGCTTATCAATACCACATGCCAACAAATCACAACTTATTTCACAATCAAAATATATTTTAAGAATATGACAAGATTCTTAACCATGGATATTCACCCCCAGTTTACCATGGATATTATTAACTTGTAAATAGGCTTTGTTACAATACTGTGGGCCAATACCATGGCTTATCAATACCACATGCCCAAAAACCATAACATATTTCACAATAAAAATAATTTATTTTAATTTAATTTTATAACATTTTTTAAATTGAAGCTAAAAGGAAAAATATTATAATTACTTTTGAGATATATCTAAACTCTTTATCCTCATCACTACTAAAAATATTCCCATAGAAATTAAATTAAGGTTTTAATAAAATTAAAAATGAGAATACTTTTATATTTAAATATGTGAAATTTATATAATATAAATAGTGTTAATAAGCATCAACATAGATCCATATTAATTAAGCATCCAAGGGATGACAAAAAGAAAAGTGAAGGGGAGAGGGGGGGGAAGTGGAGGAGGGAGATAGTGACAAGTTTGGAGGGCAGAGAGAGAGAGAGAGAGAGAAAGAGAGAAGGGAGAGATGGAGAGAGGTCGAGGGAGAGAAGAGAGGAGGGAAGAGAGAGATAGGGAGAGAAGGGGAAGAGATAAAAAGGGAGACACATAGATGTAGGGGAGAGAGAAGAGAAGAGAAAGGGAAATAGTGATAGAGTTGGAGAGAGAGAGAGAGAGAGAGAGAGAGAGTTTTGGAAGGAAGAGTGATAGAAAGAGAGATGGGGGGGTGGGGGGAGATAGAGGGAGGTGGGAGAGAAATGGGGAGAGAGGAATCAAGAGAGAGAAGGAGAGAGAGATGGATTTGGAGGGGGATAGAGAGAGGGAAGGAAGAATAAATACATAATGGGGGAGAGAGATAGATAGATATGGAGAGAATGTGTGCATGTTTGGGGGTGAAATAGAGAGAGTGAATAAGAAAGAGACACATAAATACAAAAATAGATATTATATAGTATTATATAACATGCATAGATCCATCTTAACCCTGAGTCTATTAACCAATGAGAGGGATCAAATGTACCGAGGTGCGCACCTTTCCTCAAGTTTTTCACTAAAAAAAGAGGTTTTCACCTCGAGAGATTGGATCCCTCCCGACGCTTGATAGATTCGGGGTAAAGATGGATGATGATTTTATGAGGAAAATCATAATTGGATATTTTTCATAATTTTAGCATAATTGCATGTATTTGATGTATGGATTTGTATAAATTATAAATATTTTTCATGAAAATTATTTTTGCACATCAATAGCATGGAGCGTTTAACATAGGTTTTAAGGGGTGGCACAATGATCTTGTAGGATTCAAGGTAATGTCTTGAAACCTCAACAACCTTTCATACAACATAGACAACATTGTGCCTACCAAGTTTCAAACCCCATATTCACATTCAACAAGTTGTGTGCACACCTAGGGGTTCACATGCCTATTAAGAGGAATCCCAACCATCACAGAGCCATCATGGAAGCCCAACATTGACATATGGTACCAAAAACATAAATAATGATCATCATTGTTATGAAATCAAACCATCTTTAGCAACTAAGAAAAGATTCTTGTAGTTTCATGTATTCCTATGTTATGTCTAATAAATTAGGTGGTGGGAAATGCCATAATTTTTTTTCCAATAAGAAAAAGACATCATTTTTGTATTAATATTAATGCAAAGATGTAATTTACATCATCTAACATATACTAAATTTTCTTTAACTAAATGACATGATATTGTAATATGTTCAACATCTAATGTTCGGGCAATATCAAAATCCCCATAGGATTCAAAATAATTTCATAAGACTCTAGTACTGCTATGTTCATAATGTATGTTCGAACTAGATCAATAACATGGTATCCAAGTTAAAAACTAGTATCCTAATTTCAATGGATATGACCTGTTGACGGTGCTGGACCTGCCAACATCAGGGGATCTCCCCAGTATGAAGTCCCAACTAGACCTCACACCGTTTGGTGTAGGAGTCCCATCTGGTACGATGGCCCGGTTTCCATTATATTAAATATTTGCCTCAAGAGTGGTCTACTTTGTCTTTCGAGAAGTGAAGTTCGCGTCCCTGGTGAGTGTAAGTGTCACTTGTGTCAATGGTTCTTACACCATAAAGGGAGAGGGTGGGAGTGGGTCCCAAGTCAGTTGGGAGAAGTCCCAAATCTATTAGGAACACACAACACAACAGGACATGCACAGCTTCCAGAGGAGCAATCCACATGGATGCGGCAATCACAACACACAAGGTAATATAACACGTACAACACTCAACGGATGAGTCCAAACAAGTGCAACGGTTATTACAGCAAGTTTCATGTGAAAGGTTTGTCTGGTGTCCGGGAGAGTAGTATACATGGCTGAGATAGTGTTAACAACATATACAACACATTTCCATTAATAGATTATGTATTACAATAAATGAAATAGTTCGGATGTAGAACACAGGTTAAAGAAACATGCATCACGAATGTTAAATATTAGTCTTACAATAGTTACAATACATGTGTGAAAACGTGCTGGCCTGTTGGACGGCTTTTGAATTAAGTGAAATTTCCAAGACACATTGTTACACCATACATCACTAAACCCGAGTGCGGGGCGTTGGAGCTACTACTAACTCCTCAAAGAAAGGATTACAGACTCTCTTGGCTATGTGGGAGGAGTTGAGGTGAAAAGTCCTTTCCATGTATAAATGAGGGGGTATTTATAGCCAAGGGTGAAAACTCACCCTTGTGGCTATTTGAATACCCTCATGATTGTTTGACTTCCATGACTTTTCAACTTTACATGACTCTTTGTACAAGTGGGTCTCTTGGACTTCCACGTTACATTACCTTGATTGACAACATAACCCATAGTGGAGATGTGGGTGACATGACTCGACATGACAGTGCTGGTACATTCATGCTACTGTCGGAGTGCATGTCGAGCTACAGTGCTACTGGGTGATGGATGTCTTCATGGTGTATCACAGCTTCACCTCCGCATGGCAAAGTGCACGGAGTCTTCGATGGTCTTTGGTTCGCTTGATGATGCTTAGGCATGTTTCTCCTTGCTTGCATGTTGGAAGACTTGAAAGGCTCATTTGTTCATGAAAGGTGCATGTTCGTCCATTTGTTTGTTCATGAGCACATCTTGCATGCTTGCTCATCTGTCCATCCGCAAACATATATTTTCATAATCATCTATTCGCGAGCACATCTCTTCACATGCATCGTTCGTTCGTCTGTTGGTGAACCTGTCCTTCTGTATGTGCTCCCTTTGTTCATCCCATTCGTTGTCTTGCCATGTTTGTTGGTGTCCCTATACCTGCAGTCACTCATGACAAGACGACATTAAATCCAAAACCTCCTAGTCTACCATGACACATGATCATTTCAGATGCGGGTGATTGGGAGAGGCAGCAAGGTTATGAAGAAGGATGATGGCTTCGGGCACTGCTGATGAAAACTGCCAAGAGTCACTAAGTGATGAAGATGGGCAATCCAAGTCGAAAATGATTGTCTATGAGGTTTGGCTCGACTAGAAGGAAAAATTGCGCAACTTTTGGGAGGGATAGTTTGGGCTGCAAGAAGGCAAGCTAGGCAGGATCTGCGTAATTTCTGGAACGAGCGAGCAGTAGGGGCTTAAAGGCAAAATTTGTGCAATTTTCTAGAGGAACAAGTTGGGCTACAAGGAGGGTCAGTAGGCAGAGATTGTGAAGTTTTTAGGAGGAACTGCACAGGAGCCTGGCAGCCAAAACTGTGCAATTCTCAGAGGGAGCTGGCAGTTGGCTGTTGGGGTCACTGGAAGCCAAAACTAAACAATTCCTAGAGGGAAATGGCAGTTGGCTGCTGGGGTCACTAGCAGCCAAAACTGCGTAATTCCAAGAGGGAACTGGCAGTTGGCTGCTCAGGTCACTGACAGCCAAAACTGCGCAATTCCTAGAGGGAACTCGCAGTTGACTGTTGGGGTCACTAGTAGCCAAAACTGCGCAATTCCCAGAGGGAAATGGTAGTTGGCTACTGGGGTCACTGGCAATAGAAATTGGGCAATTCCTAGAGGGAACTGGTAGTCTGCTACTAGGAGCTGCTGGCAGGGGAAACTGCGCTGAGGCCTGGAGACCGACCTGCTGATCATCTTTGCACAATTTCTGAGATGAGCAGACTACTAGGCAGCTAAGGCCTACTCATGAAAACTGTGAAATTTTTTGGATGAGCATCTGGTCGACTGTCAAGATGACTAACTGGGAAAATTGTGTCATTTTTTGAGGGAGACAGGGACGAACACTTAGTGTCCGTCCGACCTGTCTACGCAATTTCCTCAATCAACTGAGCGAGTAAGGTCAGTGGCCTCTGTGCAATTTTTTAGGGGAGTCAGTCCTGGGGTGACTACCTGGTCCGACTATCCGGGTGGCTAGCATAAGAGTTGATTGAACTACTTGTGGGAAACACGGCTTGGAAAGACTAGCTTGGTACTTTTGCGTTGTTCTGGGTGACTGCCTGGTCCGACTGTCTGGGTGGCCAGCATAAGATTTGATTGAACTACTTGTGGGCAGCACAACTTGGAAATACTATCTTGGTGCTTTTGCGTTGTTCTGGTTGACAGTCGATCGATTTGATGGCAAGGTGATGGTCCGGCTATCAGAGGGGAGTCTGATCGTCATAACTTCAGCAAAAATGACTAAGTGTGTGAATGATCGAAAGATGCATAGGTGATCATGCAAACACACACTCACATGACTCAACAACGAAACGACTCAAACCATCTAGACACACATGTTCAACATGACTGACCGATGGTGCAAGTGACAAGCGCAACACTCGTGATTGATCGTTCATTGATCGAGACGACGCTTCTACGATAGTGAAAGTGACTCTGTGTGTGAGTACAATAGGTGCTTTCATAGAGAACACAATAAGCACATACGAAGCGAAGACTTTGAGCATAACCAGAACATGGTCACAAGCATGACTTAGACACTAGCATGCATAAACTTGAATGAAATGAACAAGCAAGGCAGATGCGAGGACTTACACGAGCTCACGGAGTGAACCCGAGTGTGTGCATTCATCAAGTGAAACTCTCCAGGGAGGCTCTGAAATTGGTGCAAACCATAATTTTGGAGGGTGGTTGTAGCCGCTACAACACTTAGTGACACACTGGTAGAACTCCAGCTTCTCTATTTCAGTTCATTACTAGCACAGGGCCTTGGTATTTCGGGGAGTATTGAATCATTTTGTAGGTTACTTTAGCTTCCCCACTTACCCCATGGACATACATGGTTCACCCTTTGCCAACTCAATCAAACACAATCAAAAGATCAGCTTACTCAGCATTTCGAATCCGAGAAGGGTAGTTTAGCTTGCGAGCTGAATATTTTCAGAGTATAAGTTTTCATCTCTGGTGTTGCTCCACTACAATCAGGCTTGGACAACACCCTGGTGAAGGCACGTAGGAACACACTTATTACTCCACTACCAGCGAGCCTGGTCAGTACCCCGGTGGAGTTTCATGCTTCACCTCTCTACACAGGAAGCCTTTCTCTTCTTTCGCCTTTGTATTTTCCAAGAGGACTGTGCATAGGAACTTATTTATTTTTGGGGCGGAAGAGGGATCTCGACTTATTGAGAGAAAAAGATGTTTTTCCTTCAGAGAAGCATGTAATACCTCTATTTGCTCATTTAGATTTTCCCCTTCTCCATTTCTACTAGTTGGATGAGCTTGAACACACAGAGCAGAAGGCTGAGTACAGGGATGGGGCTTCCCAGTGTGGACACAGGTTCACGAATGGACCGAAACTTCCCTTGCAGATGGTTCGTATTTTCCATCGAGACTTCATCAGCTGAAGGTTACAACCAAGCACAGAGAAGGCGGACACAAGACTAGCCAAGTGCTATAGTGTCACAAGTTTCCCTCAAATTTCATCCACATACTCTATTCAAAAGCCAGAACATAGTAGTTGGAAGCACTTATTTCCGAAAACAAAAATAGTAATATACCAAGAAAATAAAACAAACGTAAACAAAAATAGTAAGAAAAACAAACAAAGTGAAAACAAAAACAAGCAAGCAAAGCAACCAAGTCAGCAAGAAAACAATCATGCAAACCAGAAAGTAAAGACAAGCGGAAAAGCAAACACTACTCCTACTCCTACGTTAAACGGTCGAGGTTACATGAAATGAAATTTCCAATGAAGCCATCGTAGGTGTACCCAACCTGCAGTCACAAAGATATGAGCGATTAAAATAGATAAAAAAAAAAAAATATGTGCAATAGAAAATGAAAAAACTTGAAAAACTTGCACATAAGAGAGAAGGTCTCGCCTGTGGATGGAAGAATGTGTCACAACCACCCAACACACATGCTTATCTCTTATGTGACTACCGTTTTTCAAAAAACCTCGGAGGCCCCTTGCGAGTGTGTGTTGTTCTACACCAAGTTTCTCAGTGAATGGGAGGAAGGAATGAAGCTTGTTACCTGCAACATGACTCGCCAAGTAAGATTGTTCCATCCATTCAGCGATTGGATCATAAAATTCGTGTAGAAATTTTGAACAATTTAACACATATTCAACAGAGGTTATCCTGATCATGTACTATTGCGGAATACATACACAATACATAAGCTCCTCTACATTGAACATCAATATAGCAGCATCAATAACAATAAAACATCAAGAGCATTCACACATTAACACAGTATGTAACCCGGGGAAAGCATCTCACTAAAATTCCCACACTATCTGTATATTAATGATTGAGACCATGTAACATTACAAAGTACAATGCTTATCACAAGCAATCCAGTACCAGCTCCACCTGTTACACACAATACAGCTAAGATCTTATCTCCAAATCTATTCCAGTGCTTGCCTGCCTCCACTGCTCAATACCTGCTCAAGAATGAATGAGAATGGTCTACCAAACTCGTATTTCACCTCCAAAGAATCACTCACAATGTGTAAGACGTGAGCAGAAGCTATAAACTAGGAATACATGAGCAAACTCATTGGCATACTCAATCCCTTGATTGTGCAAGATCTGATGCACAACTATAGTCACAACTGATAGCAATCTGATTCTCTAACACCTGTCCCTATTGAACTGAACATGCACTGACATGCAACTGAGTTAGCTGATGTATTCTATAGTTGTATTATGAGTTAATAATTAGTTTAACAACTCATCATTAGTCTATTTGCAGTTAGACTAACTACAACTAGTTTAACCAAGTCAAACTGAACACAACTCCATCAACTCCACAATCAACTCCACCAAACTCAACTGATTGAGTTCTAACTGAAGTCATGCATGCAACAACTCAACTGACTCATAAGAAAAGTGTACTTCCTTCTGACAGCTGCATGGGCCACATCTGTAGCTCAAACTGAAGTGCTCCAAGAGAATAAGATCAAGTTTATAGTCCAAATATTATTATGAGACAATAATATTTGACTTTTCTATTTTTGACAGCCAGTCTAAAAATAGACTTTGATCACCCACACTTTGGTCACCCACATTGTGATCACTCACACTGTGATCATCCACACTATGATCAAAAATAGAACTTGCGCCATAATTTGCCTGCGGGCCCACTTAGTGAAGGCGACTCTTTTCACTAAGCTCCATCATCTTGTTGCAATCTCAACAATTCGTGATGGCCATTTTGAAAGATTTGTGATCTTTGAGTAAACGGATTCTTGATTCGAGAGAGGGGATTACAATGGAATATGATACAGATAGATAGATTTGGACATTCTCATCAGTAATGTCAAGACAGTGAGGGCCTACCATATCCATCAGTGCAGGTTGAAGTGCCTCACTTGCTTGACAGAAGTCTAAGAAGAAATATGTTACATGGTGAAGATCATAGTGCGCAAAGCGACTGCCATTGGATGTATTGTTGGGAAATTGATAAACTACATGGCAGCCACCCAAGATAGAAGAGAAATCAAACCAGCCAGTCAAGATGTCGAATTCCCAATTTGACATGAACAAAGAAACCTTTTGAGCAATTGTATGAACGCTCTGAATGAGGGAACCAAGTTCGTTGTGCACTAGGCATGATGGAAAACCCACCTGCAACTGGTGAAAAAGTGTGCAGGAATCATGGTCATCATAGAAATGTAGAAAGGATGCCAGCACTACGAATGTGTGAAACCAGTTGGGGTGTGGCGAAATGAGAGTAGCTTGATTAACACGATAGGTTGTGTGCTCGTCATCACACAAGGAGATTCCTAGTGTGATGAGTGGGCAGATTTGATGTGTAAAATTTGCAAGAAGACCAAGGAATTGATTACGAGAGAGAAAATCTGATAAGTGTGATTCATGATAGAGATGATCAACTTCACTGTCCCATGATTGGATGAGGGACAGACACTCCCAACCCTAATTGGATGTAAGAGAGGTGCATGAAGATGGACATGTTGTAACGGACTCGTGGATTCGATCATTAGCAATAATCTGAAATTTTGAAATATCATACCCCGAACAGTAAATATTCTTTACACGAGGTTCCATGTCGAGTGCAACCATGCAGATAGACAGATTTTGCATGAGAAACAAGATCTCATTTGGTTTGACGAGCTTACTAGATTCGCGAGGCCTTGACATAACCATCAACGGACGTTGAAGTGCCTCGACTCCCTTGCATGTCCTGAAACTTTCCAAAATTGAAAAATTTCAATTTTTGGTGTGAACCAGACCATGCATGGCTTGAGGATGATTGTTCTTATTGATTTCAAAACTTAGCTTAGGATGACATCCATCTTTGTCACAGGCTTCATCAAAATTTTCAGCAAGCTGACTTGACGAGCCATCTTCATGCAACACACAAGATGATGATGAGTGGGAAGAGTCCTCTGTGTTGAAACTATTTTCATCATGGACAACATCATTCCCTTGTGTCGATCGAGGAGATAAATCAGATGATAAAGAAGCAAGAGAATGTGGAGTGTCTCTAACGCATGTTGATGCACTGTGAATGATAGGACATATAGGCAAGTGAGGTGTATAGGAAGCTTCAATATGGATGTATGCTTTTACCAGTGCGCATTCCATATCTAAGTTAGAGTGTACGTGAGATGACAATAGATCATATGATGTGCTTGGGTGTTCATCACAACATACGGAAGCATGGGAGTGATGACAACCCAAGACTGGAGGTTAATCGAAAGAATTGATTGTGCATGATGTTTCACCAAGATTTGTGGATCAAGGATCGATTAAGAATGGAAGCTCAATGTTTTGAGAGGGATTTATTGTGTCTTCATTGTCCTACTCCTCTGCTTGTATGATGAGACTGCCTTGCACATGACTATAACTTGAGGCAACAGCTCGAGAATCAAGAGAGTTCGTGTAGCTAGCTTGTGAAGTAGATCGCTCAAACGAGTCATGGTGCAAGGAGTCATGGCATGTAGATGATGGAGGATGGCAAAGATGCATATTAGACTCAATACTTGGGTTAGTAACGGTGATGTCCTCTTGCAGAATGGAGGGATGAGTTTTCGCCATAGGCTTTCCTAACCATTATGGAATTTCCTCCATTGGGGTGGGAGACAGCTAAGCAAATGGATTGGGAACATGCTGCGCAGACCTCTCAACTTTGCAACTACTGCAGGGGGCACCCTATTTGATACATGAGGTGTCTCATGATTTGCAAGAGTTGAGGAAGAAGGGAAATCAGGAAGTTCACCATTTCGGGAGATATGAACCAAGCGTTTTAGACCTTGGCTCATGAAGTCAAGGTCCACGAACTGCTCAGGAATTTCGTGACATAGGTGAAGGAAGCGGGTAGAAAAGTCCTCAAATGATTCACCAGGATTCATTCTTAAACGAGAGATTCTTTCATAGACATCTTGGTGGTCACACTCATCGAAGGCTTGATGGAGCTCTGTGATGAAAGTGAGAAGGGAATGGATGGAAGCAGGTGGCAGGGTCTGACACTATCGATTAGCATGACCTTCAAGGGTGAGGAAGAAGAGTACATAAACAATCCCATCACTATCGTTTTCATGAGATTCACAGAAATGAAGAAAATCATAAATGTGCTCGGTTACGGACGTTCTGTCCTCACCGTCAAACTTTAGCAATGTAAAGTGATCGAGAAGTTGATCAAGGATTGATAACTGATTAAGGGAGAAATGAGAGAAACACCTCGGGAGCACGAATCGTGTATTATTCATTAGGTAAGAGATTCAACCCAAACGTACGGGCCCAGCTTGTCATCTGGCCCTCCTTCTAGCACCAAAATGTTGACGGTGTTGGACCCGCCAACACTAGGGGATCTCCCCGATATGAAGTCCCAACTAGACCTCACACCATTTGGTGTGGGATTCCCATCCGATATGATGACCCGCTTTCCATTATCTTAAATATTTACCTCAACTCTTACTTGTAAGCACAGGAGAGTGGTCTACTTTGTCTTCCGAGAAGTGAGGTTTGCATGCCTAGTGAGTGTAAGTGTCACTTGTGTCAATGGTTCTTTCACCATAGAGGGAGAGGATGGGAGTGAGTCCCAAGTCGGTTGGATGAAGTCCCAACTCTATTAGGAACACACAACACAATAGGACATGCACAGATTTCGGAGGAGAAGTCTACATGGATGCAGCAGTCACAACACATAAGGTAAGATAATATGTACAACACTCAATGGATGAGTCTGAACGAGTGAAACGGTTGTTACAGCAAGTTTCATTTGAAAGGTTTGTCTGGTGTCTGGGAGAGTAGTCTACACAGGTGAGACAACGTTAACAACATATACAATACATTTCCATTAATAGATTATGTATTACAACAAATGAAATAGTTCAGATGTAGAAAACAGGTTAAAGCAACATGTTGTTGAAAAGTGTGCAACAAGAAATTCTTGTTGAGAATGCAACAAGATGATGGAGCTTAGTGGAAAGGAGTCGCCTTCACTAAGTGGGCCCGTAGGCAAATTATGGCGCAAGTTCTATTTTTGGATCCCAGCAGGGATGATCATAGCAGTTGTGACCACAGCAGGGATGATCATAGCAGGAGTGACCATAGCAGGGATGATCATAGCAGGAGTGACCACAGCAGGGATGATCATAGCAGGAGTGACCACAGCAGGAGTGATCACATCAGGAGTAATCACAGTAGGAGTGATCAAAGTCTATTTTTAGACTGGCTGTCAAAAATAGAAAAGTCAAATATTATTGTCTCATAATAATATTTGGACTATAAACTTGATCTTATTCTCTTGGAGCACTTCAGTTTGAGCTACAGATGTGGCACATGCAGTTGTCAGAAGGAAGTACGCTTTATTTGTGGGTCAGTTGAGTTGTTGCATGCATGACTTCAGTTAGAACTCAATCAGTTGAGTTTGGTGGAGTTGGTTGTAGAGTTGATGGAGTTGTGTTCAATTTGACTTGGTTAAACTAGTTGTAATTATTCTAACCGCAAATAGACTAATGATGAGTTGTTAAACTAATTATTAACTCATAATGCAACTATAGAATACATCAGTTAACTCAGTTGCATGCCAGTGCATGTTTAGTTCAGGAGGGACAGGTGTTAGAGGATCAGATTGCTATCAGTTGTGACTATAGTTGTGCATGATGATTTGCACAATCAAAGGGATTGAGTATGCCAATGAATTGGCCAATACCAAGTATTATAGCCTCTGCTCACGTCTTTCCCAATGTGAGTGATTCTTTGGAGGTTAAATACTAGTTGGTAAACCATTCTCATTTATTCTTGAGCAGGTATTGAGCTGTGGAGGCAGGCAAGCAGTGGGGGAGATTTGGAGATCAGATCTGAGCTGTATTGTGTGTAGCATGTGGAGATAGTACTGAGTACTTGTGAGGAGTATTGTACTATGTATTGTTACATGATTCAATCACTATAATATACAGATAGTTGGGGTTTTTAGCGAGATGCTTTCCCTGGGAAAATACTGTGTTGATATGTGCAATTGATGCTTCTATGTACGTCGTGAATGTTTCTTCTTCTGTAAATTGATAATCAACGTAGAGGAGGTTATGTATTATGCATGTTCCGCTTATAAGTGTATAATCAGGATAATCTCTCAGAATATGTGTCATATTATTCAAAATTTCTACACATGCATCACAAGTGTTAAAGATTAGTCTTACAACAGTTACAATACATGTGTGAAAACATGTTGGCCTGTTGGCAGGCTTCTAAATTAAGCGAAAGTTCCAAGACACAGCGTTACACCATACATCACCAACCCTGAGTGCGGGGCATTGGAGCCACTACTTACTCCTCAAAGAAAGGATTACAGACTCTCTTGGCTATATGGGAGGAGCTGAGGTGAAAATTCCTTTGCATGTACAAATGATGGTGTATTTATAGCCAAGGGTGAAAACTCACCCTTGTGGTTGTTTGACTACCCTCATGATTGTTTGACTTCCATGACTTTTCGACTTTACATTACTCTTTGTACAATAAGTGGGTCTCTTGGACTTCCACGTTACATTACATTTATTAACAGCATAGCCCATAGTGGAGATGTGTGTGACATGACTCGTGACATGAATCAACATGACAATGTTGGTACATTCGTGTCGTTGTCGAAGTGCATGTCGAGCTACAGTGTTGTTGGTTGATGGATGTCTTCATGGTGTATCACAGCTTCACCTCCACATGGAAAAGTGCACGGAGTCTTCGATGGTATTTGGTTCACTTGATGATGCTTAGGCATGTTCCTCCTTTCTTGCATGTTGGAAGGCTTGAAAGGCTCATTTGTTCGTGAAAGGTGCATGTTCGTCCGTTCGTCTGTTCATGAGCACATCTTACATGCTTACTCGTTCGTCTGTCCGTGAACATATATTTGCATGACCATTCGTTCACGAGAACATCTCTGCACATGCATCATTCATTCATCCATTGGTGAACATGTCCTTCTGCATGTGCTCCCTTCGTTCATCCCATTCATCGTCTTGCCATGTTTGTTGGTGTACCTATACCTACAGTCACTCATGACGAGACGACATCAAATCCAAAACCTCCTAGTCTACCATGACACATGATCATTTCAGATGTAGGTGACCAGGAGAGGAAGCAAGGTTGTGAAGTGGGATGATGGCTTCGGGCACTGCTGATGAAAACTGCGCAAGAGTCACTGAGTGATGAAGATGGGCAATCCAAGTCGACAATGACTGTCTGCGAGGTCTGGCTCGGTTGGAAGGAAAAATTGCGCAAATTTTGGGAGGGACAGTCCGGGCTGCAGGAAGGCAAGATAGGCAGGATCTGCACAATTTCTAGAACGAGCAGGCAGTAGGGGCTGGAAGGCCAAATTTGCACAATTTTATGGAGGAACAGGTCAGGCTGTAAGGAGGGTCAGCAAGCAGAGATTGCGTAATTTTTGGGAGGAATTTCCCGGGAGCCTGGCAGCCAAAACTGCGCAATTCCCAGAGGGAACTAGCAGTTGGTTGTTGGGGTCACTGGCAACCAAAACTGTGTAATTCCCAGAGGGAATTAGTAGTTGGCTGCTGGGGTCACTTCTGGGACAAGGTCCCCTAGAGTCAATTTTGGGGTTAAAAGCCCAAGTTTTAGGGCAGAAAGCCCAAGTTTTTGCATATAAAATGTAAAGTCTCCGCAAGTTGTGGTTGCAGAGCGTGTAGATGTAAAGTGTCATAAAGGTTTTTTACCCTTCTTTTATGTAATTTGTGTCTGTATAAAAAGAGAAGTCTTAGAGAGTCTAAGGCAGTGCTAAGTTTTTATATGGATGTAATGGGTCAGTAAGAGCTAAGAGCGAAGAGTCTTAGAGTAGAAGAGAGGCTTTGCAACTGTGTGCGCAAAGGCCTAGGTAGAAGTCCGCAGTTGAGTGCGCGGACCCCTGCAGCTGAGTGTGCAAGGTAGTTAGAATCTGCAAGAATATCTAGAGCATTAATAGAGAAGATTATTCTGGAGATATCTGTGTTTGATCTATTTACTTCTGTTATGAATGAATGAGATTGTGTTATGATGAGTAATGAGCTTATGATTGAATAATGTGTTGATACATGATTACGTATGTTTTAAATTGTTATATGAATACAAGTAATAATGTTTGTTTATGCGAATAATATCTTAATGCATGTTAAAGCTGACAAACACTTAAGCCAATCTAGCTAAATACGGAAGTAGGAGTAATTACATAAGCGTGTAAGTGGATGAATCACCTGTTTAGGGTCCGTGAAAGACAGTCCTAGACCTTTGCAAAGGTCTAGAAGTCGATTAGGATAATTATATTGATAATCCCTAAAAGGATCTGTGTGAAGGCAGAGTTAGGGCGTAAATCTTGGTTCCAGAAACTTGGTTCTAGCATCCCCCCATACTGCTTCGAGTGAGACTTCAGTCCACGCTCCACATATTGATGCCAAAAGGGCCAGTAGCGTAGGGATTTGTTTGGATAATTTAACATTGAACCTAGGTCAGGTACCCCTAAGCCAACAAATGGTTTCGTTTTCGGGACCGGGATTCATAAAGAGATGTGTGATGTCGCATTAATGGAATCCAACTAAGAAGAAAATTAAAGACTGGTTGGATAGAAAGATCCACAAATTCGCTGCGCAAGAAAACAGGAATCCGCTATGGACAAAAGAACAGCGGTTGGACAGATATCTGTACACAGAGATACACGAAATCTTTCTTTTGTTCCTTCCCAGTTGAATTATACGAGTGGATCGCTAAATTGGAAGACGGCCAAGGAAGGTGGAGGCTTAATGGTCTGATATTGGGGACCTCGGAGTTAGTGTGGAGATTGGAAGCCTTTGAAGATAAGATCGCACGCGTTGTCGATCATTGGCTCGATTGTATCATAGGACGATTTGTGACAGAGTTCGCGATCAATACTTCGGTCACTTACAGCAAATCAGAGCAACATTTCTTCAAGGGATCGCAAGCTAAGTATTTAAGGTCTTTAAATAATTAGATTAATATGCTCTTTTGTGAAAAGTGGGTTATGTAGTTACCTTGATGTTTGGAGCTACACAAAGTGGAAATATATTCAGGGATAGAGGGAGAACATGCCCTGAATATAACCTGTTGATCGAACCTCCTCTAAGTGATGGCGAAGAAGCAGCACAGGGTTCAACACAAAGCATTGTTCATTTAATAAGGTGAGGGTTCTCGCGAATACCCCATCCACCCACACCACCTCCATATTCACCTCCGCAGCATACACCTTCACCAACACCACCACCACCTTCACCACCATTCAATATGGCGAATGCAGTAAAGTTTCCTGTTTTCAAGGGTTTGGGAAATGAGCATCCGGACTAGTTTTGGTTCATCGCGAAGGCTGTATGGTAGGCTCAGGGTATTATAGATGACCAAATGAAGAAAGCAAAATTGGTTACTGATTTACAGGAACATGCGCTTACGTGGTACATTAAGTACTACACTCATAACCTGACAGTTGCATTGGAAGATATTCAAATTGCGCTGAATAAGGAATTCAATAGGCCCAAGTCTGAAGTGCAATCGATCGTTTGATTCAAGGAAATCATGATGATGTTTGGCGAGACACCCTGGGAGTTAGATTAGATATTGAAATGCAAGATCCGTGAAGCTAACATGAATCTTACGGATGGGCAGCACTGCGAATGGTTTGTGGCATCGCTCTTGCCTCATCTAAGGGTTGCTTTATCAGAGCAAAATATTGGACCTAGGCAGAAGCCCTGGAGATTACAATGAGATTTCATGAGACATCGATTCAAGAGGCTACTTTGGGAATTCATCACATTCATGCGGAGTTGCAAAACCTTTTCCTAGAGTTTCAAAGTCTGAAGAAGGATAGAGCAGTTCGGCCAGAGGTGTGCGAGGAAGTTTGGTGTCTAAAATGCAAAAGTTAGGGACATGACAAAGATCATTGTCTAATCTTCGCGAATTATGTTGCAAGGGGAGGATCGATGCCTCTTAGGCCAGAAGCTCAAGCAGGACCAAGTACAGGGCCTACACTGTGGTGTGTTATCTGTCAAGTAGCTGGAAAACATGTGATAGACAATTGCCACTTACTCCAGAAATTTGTACAGACACCGCAAAAACTCTTTTGCAACTTTTGTAAATCGATGGTTCATGAGGAGCGTAATTTTCGTAGCTATGAGCTAATGATGGATATAACGCCCGCATATCGAGTGCAGGCAGAAACTCGGCCTCCAGACCAAGGCGCTGGGTGAGTGCGAGGAGGATATCAGGGACGTGGATGAGACCGAGGTGGAGGAGGACCTATTAGAGGTCAGGGGCAGGCTATTTGCTACAACTTTGGGGGACCAGGACACTATACATGAGAATGTACGAATCCGATGCACCTATCGTGATGATACTATACTCAGTTCAACCATGCAATGGAAGATTGCCCTGTATTACTAGCTAAGATACGCAAAAAGGGGGCACAGCCTCAGCAGCTGACTCAAAAACTGCAGATGATGAGGGCTGAACCCCACGAAGAAGATCCTAATGTGAACATCGTGCTGCGAAGTTGAATGACGACTGGCGAAGACAAGGGAAAGCAGCGTGAAGAAAGTGAGTGGGTCCGCAAAGCTCCAGAAAAGGACGTCGGGATTGATCTGGAGCACATGAGGGAAACATTTATGGAAGCAAAGAAAAGCTTCACTGAGGCCTCTACCTCAGGAAGTCAGAATAATCTAGCTGAAGAAATGGACCCTTCTATGCTTACTACTTTCCTGGAGACCTGTATGAAGCTGCTGTGAGATAGCAAGGCTATGAAAGGATTATAGGAGCTGATAAATAAGTGTGCCAGAAAATAAAATGCTCCTAATGGACCGCACGTAGTGAAGAATATTGGTAATCATAAGGCAAGGATGGGGCGTGAGATGAGGCTCACCGCGCAGATCGAGGAGTATGAGATGGATTGAGTTATTTTGGATCTAGGGTTATATGTGAATATTTTGCCTAAACGGATGTGGGAGAGAATGGGGATACCTGCGCTGCAATGGTCCCCGATTCAGTTAAGGATGGAAAATCAATAAAAGATCATCCCCATGGGAAGATTGAAGGAAGTGACAGTAGATATTGAAGGCACGAGCACATTGGCTGATTTTGAAGTTATTGAAATTGTGGATAACAACAATCCCTACCCTGCACTCCTTGGGATCGATTGGGCCACTGACATGAATGGGGTGATCAATTTGAAGAAGTGGATGATGACATTTGAGAATAAATCTCTCCGCTTAGTAGTACCCCTGGACCCTGCAGAAGGGCCGTGCTATACTGAACCGGTCCGTGATTATGAAAGAGACTATGATTGGATCAGATTTATAAGATAACGGCACAAGATCAAGATTGGGTGAATCCGACAACTGATGGACGTATTGCATGGGACTGCAAAAGTTCCTACACATCAGATTCATATGAGGAATTGGAACACTGGAAGAATCAATTGCACGAAGTGTCTACGTTGCGTTGTAACATGATGACCAAATCGTTGCGTTCTATATCGTCGGAGGTAAGAATTCTGCCTTATTATTATAGTTTAACTGATGTTGATAAATGTTTGGATGCATTTGAAAGGGCAGTTCCAGAGAAGCATCTCTTTCAAGCGTTGGATTTGGTTTTGCGCGCTATGCACATAAGATGGGGGGTACGCACAAAGACGGTTTTGATGATTGGCGCATGTACAAAAAGATGATGAGATTAGGGTTTGGTCGCTCGAAAGTTCGATTAACAAAGAAATATGATGGGAGGAATGATCCGCGCGATCATTTGGAAAAATGGACTGAAGTTTATGGAGCGGAGCCTCAGCCTGAGTGGGTGCATTTGTTCTGTCATACTTTGGATGTAATACCGATGAATTGGTACTTGGAAACAGAGCTCTGCCATGGCACTGAAGAGTGGGATGTTTTGTGACAAGGATTCTTGATGACATTCAGTTTTGAGGATGGATTTGAATGTATTGATGAGGCGTTGCAGGAGGTCAAGGCAACAATCTTCATAATACCGCAGGATCCTTTGGATTTGATTCAACTAGATTGGACCACCCAGCTGCGCCATGCCCTCAAGTGCTACAATGTGACTGTTGAAGAAGAAGACGAAGATCCAAGGAACATTAATATCCCATTGACTGAAGGTCACCGTGAAGTCAAGGGACCACAAATAGAGAATCCAGATATCACCGCGCCGCTAAAAACTAGAGAGGTGAACATTGGCATAGAAGCGGAGACAAAATTTGCAAAGATTGGGGACTACTGGGATGATGCCACAGTGGATAAGGTCGATGAGTTTCTCTGCAAATATCAGGACTTATTCCCTACAAAGTTTTCAGACTTGAAAGGGATAATATGGGACTTGGGTGTTATGAAGACTACTTTAAAGCCAGACACGAAGCCTTCAAGCAAAGGCCTTATCGCCTCAATCCAAAGTATAAAGAAAAGGTCCGCTTAGACTTGGATAAAATGCTTGCAACAGGTATTATTGAGCCGGAAGAAGAATCTAATTAGGTAAGCCCAATGGTAGTTCAGGAAAAGAAGCAAAAGGATGAAATAAGGATATGCGTAAATTTTAGGAATTTGAATGATGCCCGCATGCATGATCCCTTTCCAACTCCGTTCACCAATGAAGTGCTAGATAATGTAGGAGGAAAGGAAGCGTATTCTTTCACCGATGGGTTCTCTCGGTACCATCAGATTAAGATCATGCCGGAAGATAGGAGTAAGACGACCTTCATCACCAAGTGGGGATTTTTTCAGTATACAATAATGCCTTTTGGATTGAAGAACGCGCTGGTGATTTTTTTGCGCGTAGTCATCGCGGCATTCAAGGACTTCATTCACAAGTTTTTGGAGGTATACTTTGATGATTGGATGGTATTTGGACTAGTAAAGCACCATGTGGCTAGTCTACACTTGATTCTAGATACATGCCAAAGATATCATATCGTGCTAAATTTGAAGAAATGTTCGTTATGTGTTCCTTTCGGAATCTTGCTAAGTCATGTGGTATGCAGACAAGGATTAATGGTGGACCCTGCGAAGATCATAGTTATTATCAATCTAGAAGTGCCAAGAAGTGTGAACAGTTGTGCGCAACGCTGGGGCATATTGGATATTATAGGAAGTTCATCAAGAATTATGCCTAGATTACCACGTCAATGGAAAAGTTGCTAAAGATGGATGCTACATTCTGTTGGAATGAAGAATGTCAATGGAGCCTATATGTGTTAAAAGAAAAAATGGTCACAGCGACGATCCTAGTCTTCCCGGATTGGAAGAAGGAATTTTGTGTGCATGTGGACGCATCATGTATTGTGCTAGGAATAGTACTGACACAGGCCGGTGAGGGAGAGTTGGATCACCCTATAGCGTTTGCAAGTAGGAAGTTGTCTAAAGTTGAGAAGAACTATTCAACGACAGAGCGCGAAGGTTTGGCTATGTGTACATGCTCTAGAAGTTGAGACACTACTTGCTAGGCAGTCAATTTAAGATGTATACAGACCATTATGAATTAAAATACTTGGTCAACAAGCTTGTGTTGGGGGGGGGAGATATGCAGATGGTTTTTGTTGTTTTTAGGAATATGATTTCGAAGTAATTGTGAAAGACGATTGAATGCAGGACCAGATCATCTGTCACACATTGAAAAAGGAGAGGAGCCTACCAATTTCGAGGAAGGATTGTCTGACGTGTAGCTCTTTGCGGTGCACATCACAGACAATCACTTTGCAAACATTATACACTTCATAACTACAGGAACGGTTCCAGAAGGATACACTAGTCAACAAAAGAAGGAATTGTTGGTGTGCATGGCAGACTTTTCTGTCATTGCAATACATTTGTATAGAATGGGATCAGATGAAATAATGCATCTTTATGTGCCTAATTTTGATCAAAACAGTGTCCTCGTTGAAGCTCATGGAGGAGCCGCGGGAGGACATTATGCAAGAAAAGCAATAGCGTAGAAGATTTTACGCGTTGGGTTGTGGTGCCCGACACTGCATAAGGATTCCCAAGCTTATTGTAGGGCATGTGATGCATGTCAGAGAACCGGTAGGCCATCGCGGAGGCATGAGCTACCCCTAAATCTGCAGATGTCATTGCAGCCATTTAAGAAATGGGCGATTGATTTTGTAGGACCGATTCAGCCTCCAGGAAAGAAGGCGGGTTGGTTGTATATCATCATCGCGACTGAGTATCTGACCATATGGGCGGAGGCACAACCCATGAAGGACTGTATAGGGGCAATAACAGCAAAGTTCCTATTTGAATATGTGATGACTAGGTTTGGTTTCCCAAAGATTTTGATGAGCGATCGCGGTGTGCATTTACTTAATCAAACGATCAGCGTGTTGACAAAGTAATTCCAAGTTTATCATCATAAGAGTACGTCGTATCACCCTCGGACTAATGGGATGGTTGAAGCATTTAATAAAATATTAGAGAACGTGTTGGCAAAGGTTTGCAATGCACAGAGGAATTATTGGGACGTGCACATACCAGCGGTGCTATGGGCTTATAGAACTACTTGTAAGAAACTGACTGGAGAGACACCTTTCAGGTTGGTCTATGGTGTAGAAGCTGTGATTTCGATGGAGTACATTATGCCTAGTCTACGCATAGAAGCGTTCACAGGAATGGCGGACCGTGGAGCCCTGGAAGAGAGGCTCGTGCGGCTGATAGAGCTTGAAGAAGATAGATTTTTGGCAGGATTCCATCATCGAGTTTAGAAGGAGCGCGAAAAGGCATGGCACAATCAACACATCAAACTGCATACCTTCAAGGTAAATGATTTAGTTTTATTGTATGACAACAAGTTTGATAAATTTCTAGGGAAATTTCGGATTCATTGGTTGGGGCTATATGTCATCAAAGAGATTACCAAGCATTTCAGCTTTTGAAATTGAATGGAGATCCATTTCTAAGGAAGGTAAATGGTAGCCAATTGAAGCTATACACTGGGGATCGAACGAGATGACTATATGACGGAAGCATAGTCTTAGCGCTCCAGGTATCTGCAAGGAGGTGCGAGACTATAAACTACATTGACCGAGTTGTAGAGCTACGCGACTGGCGGACTGCACAGAATGGAAGAATGTCACAGCATCAGCAGAAATGCGAAGGAAGCTGCGCTATAGGAGGAGAGACCGTGAAGGGCAGCCAAAAAGTGACCATTACTATCACTATTCATGATTTGACAGTGAGAAAATGGCTAAGAGGGGTGGGGTGGCAGTATTTAAGGCTGAAATTAAGAGAGAGATCTTTGAAAATATGCCGCCAATCTAGCATTTATGAGCAAATTTTGGGGGGAACGGTCAGATTTGAATTCGAATTTACCTATACATTATAGATGGCCACCCAACAAAAAAAAAAAGCATTCTGAGAGTTTATGTGTCATGCTATCGGTTGCGCATGAACCCTGTGGTTTCTTAGGACTTGGTGGCTAGTTTTGTGTGTGACAGGTTACCTAAGGAAACCCAGGAGCTCCTTAATAGCCTCATGTCTGCACCCGTAGAAACTACAAGTGTTGGAGGGTCTATTGCCTCTGAGGGAGCTTCCCCTGAGGTCGTAAGTATGGAGGTGCCCGCAGCGATGCCAAAATTTCCGAGGTCGCCTAGGCCGAAGCCTACCCCAGCAAGAGAGGTTCCCAAGATGAAGAAAGATCAATAGAAGAAGATGCTGCCAGTGCGAGTCGCCAAGAAAACATCAGAGAAAAGAGAAGCCCACCGTGCAGGAGAAAGGTAAAGTGGTCGATTTAGAGGCCGATGAAGGCGCATACGAGGGCACATGGGACATTGATATTGAGGGGGTAGACCCTATTTTGAAGCTACCATAGTACATCCCTCCGCACCAGGGCAAGGTGAAGGTCTCGAAGGACCCAGATGAGGGAAATTTTCTCCTTAATACACCCCTACTACCAAAACATATCACTTTTGAAGCTCCGCGCTTGGCGAGCGTCCCACACCTGAAGCTTGAGGATTGGGACTTAGCAGACGTTGAACAGTTCCCCCTCCTAGAGACTGATACTTTTATGAAGCGCGTGTTCTATGAGGAGTCTGGTGTCACCACGCTGGAGCCAGTGAAGTGGATTCGTGGGGTGGAGAAGGCAGGATTGTTGAATCTGCTATGGGTGCCGCATTACAACCACGCTCCCATAAATTTGATTGTTATCAAAGAGTTGTTGTGCCTTGTGCACGACAGGTGCCTATGGTTGGGAGAGTCAATCCCTATAACTGACATGCTAATCCATAGGATCACCTTACTACCACATTCAGGGCTGAATCCGGCCAAGGCATTTGGTGGAAAGATGGGCGAGCGCGACCTCACCGAAAGGATGAAGGACAAGTTTAAGCTTGTCAAGAAGCCACGCGGATATTCAATTTCGAGTATTACGGACCCCATGGTGAAGGTGGCCACCCAGATCTTGGTTGGCAAGGTGATGAGGAAGTGTCACGCAGATGAGGCACCAGAACTAGTGGTTTCATTAGCGGCCCAATGCGCGGAGGGCGTACAATTCAACTGGGCGCACTACCTGTGCAGCAAGTTCCTCGTGAACTGCAGGGAGGCACAAGACCATAGCAAAACATTCCACTACTCATGGTTGTTACTGTCGATTGTGTTGGTCGCGTGGGAATTGTTGGAGGACAGCCAATTTCCTCCGATCGCGAAAGATCTTCCAGAAGCAGCGAAGTTTGCTTCGCTATGGGCCACAAAGGACGCTGAGCGGGTCTGGGAGAGTAAAATATTTTGGGTGTTGATGGAGGCGAGCATCTGCGTAGCCATCAACCGTAAGCCATGGCTATCACCAACTGTCTTTGAGCAGTTGTCGGGATACATAGAGTTCAAAGCGGACTTCCATTGTATCTCCATCCGGGTGCAAAAGGACCCAGAACAGAAGTGGTATGATTTACCATACCTAGCAACGGATGATGCCATTGCAGTGGTCCTCGAGCATTGGACAGCAGATTGGTGCACAGCATCAGAATTTTCCATCGAGTCTAGTAAGTCTTCGGAAAATCAGAAAAAGGAAGCGGCTCGGTTGAAGGTTCAGCAATTCGCTGAAAATCAAAAGAAGGAGACTGAGGACAAAGCCCGAGCAGAAGCAGAGTGCACCATGAAGGAACGGGAGGAAGAGTGTGAATCTGATAGAAGTCAAAAGTCTCCTTCGCCATAGACAGAAGAAGACGAGTGGTATGAACAGGGTGGTGGAGACCAGGAGATCACTCCCTTTTAGGTGAAGCGGAATAGGGAGCAAGAGCAGGAAGGGCTGCGCAAAAATACCAAGGCCACTAAGTCATCACTAGACCCGATCACCTTGACAGAAGGCGACTTGGATGACATTGGGGATAAGGTAAGGGATATGATAGCAGAACTGCTACAACAGTTTGAGCAGCAACAGAAGAAGGCATTAAGTGTCATTCAAACAGGTCTGCACAAGTTGCAGATCCAAACTACTCGACTGCAGGCAGGTGTAGGACAGAGTAGTGCGACGTCTACCAGTTTGGCATCGGGAATGACTAAAGTCGTGGAGTTGGTTCGCTCTTTGGATCCCCAGGTCATCACGCTGCCTGATGGAGCCTTAAACGTGAAGACGGATGCTAACAAGGCTATTGTCATTACTTTAAAGAATATTGGTCTCAACTTGGCCGTGCTCCCAAGTGAAGTCCTTAACAAGCTATAAGCAGGTGTGATCGCAGAACTTAGGGCCTGAGAGTAGCACGCGTTGAGTGTGATCTGCGAGCAGAAGGTTAACAACGAATAGATGTTAATTGAGAAAATGGTAGCGCTAGACACCTGGAAGAAGGTTCTTGAGAAGAATGAGTGAACCACAACAGTGGTAGCAGAAGCATGCATAACCGTTCCAGAACTGCACATCCTAGAAGAGGCGATGTTGGAGGCCAAGATTCGGAAGTTGGCCACAGGTGTGCGCAACGCAAGGACATAGATGGCCAAGGTTCAGTTTGAGCTAAACCTAAAGATTACAGAGCTCGAGTTGAGGGCACATCATTCAACTCCACCAGAGGTCAGAAAACAGCGTGAAGTCGCTGTCAAAGATGGAGTCCCTATAGTAGATGTCGCGGGGGCGGAATCAAGGATAATTTTAGGGGCGAATGTTCGCCCTTTGGCGAAATTAAAGGGTTTTAAATTTTTAGTGGGCGAATATTTTGTATCATAGTACATTTTTACAAATCACCTCAAATAGCCCACCTTATTTTAAGGGAGAGGGTAAAAAAGGTAAATTTAGCCCTTGAAATTAGGACTTACAACCTTTCATTCGCCCATTTTCAAGAATAGGTTTTATTTAAGTGAATCCATTCGCCCATTTTCAAGAATAGGTTTTATTTAAGCGAATCCTATGGGCCAAATACCATATTTATAAAAGAGGTATGGTAAATTAATAAAAATATAAACAAATGAGAGGTATGGTAAATAAATAAAACATTTGTATATTTACTCCATAAGTCACCTTATATACATGTAAGAGTGTAAACAAATAAAAATATAAGTAAAGTGGAGGTATGGTAAATAAATAAAACATCTTTTTATACTTACTCAAAAGGTATGGTAAATAAATAAAAATATAAATACTCAAAAGGTATGGTAAATAAATATAAATATAAATAAACTAGACGTATCGTAAATAAATAAAACCTCTTTTTATATTTAGTCCATAACCCTCGTTCTATTTATGAAGGCTCAAGAAAGAGGTTTTGTTTAAGTGAATCCTATGGGCCAAATACCATATTTGTAATAGAGGTATGGTAAATTAATAAAAATATAAATAAACGAGAGGTATGGTAAACAAATAAAACATTTTTTTATATTTACTCCATAAGTCACCTTATATTTAGGAACACTCAAAAAATGGGTTATATTTAGGTGAAACTTATGGCCAAAATACTATGGGACAAATACCATGGACTAGATTGTTATCAATACCATGCAGAAAACCATTATTAACCCTAATATTAGAATTAATAAAAATAAAAATGGCACATGGTATTGACCCATGGTATTCACCAAAATGGCACATGGTATTGACCCATGGTATTCACCTGGAATGTAGCCTATTTAAATGGGGGAATTAAACATGTAGCCTATGCTAAGATTCACTAGGACTTTACAAAGTTTTATTATTTAGTGAAAGACTTGCCAAGATCTTACAAGATTTTATAATTGAGTAAAATATTCGCCAGGCCTGGTGAGAGATTCGCCAAAAAATTATATATACATATTATATTATTGATAAAATCACCTTCCATTTTTCCTATATACCATGGAGATTCGCCCATTTATTATATTTATAAATTTAGGGGGGGTTCTTAAAATTTTCCCTGGGCGGAATGCACTACACTCTTCGAGAAATCGATGGAGGTACTCATGAGACTGCAGGAAGATCCTAACCTACAGAGGTTAAATATCGAGGCAAGGGAATTACAGCAGCAGTATGACGAAGCAAGAGCGACGGTGCGCACCGTCGCTATCACGCAAAGATTGGCAAAGCTGCAGGAGGCAAAGCAACTGAAAGAACAAGTGGAAGCAGTGCAACGAAAAGAGGCAGTCCTCAAGGCAAAATTGGGGCCTTGGCTAGATGAGGTTTATGTGCTCTCCGCCACCATTGGGGAGAAGTTGGCCAGCCTGCAGAACACACAGCAGAAGATCCAAGCGAATAGCATAGGACCAACAATGGAGCAACTAGTAGAGCAGGTCAAGCAGGTAGCTACGCAGTGCACAGCTGAAGTTGCAGTGGTGCAAGTGGAGTTGGGAGGTCTTCACAGTAAGATCCCCATGTCAGCAAAGTGACTCAGGGCCAAGTCACCATATTTGTGTTCGGGGCCTGTTGGGACAGGGACCCTAGAGTCAATTTTGGGGTTAAAAGCCCAAGTTTTTGTATATAAAATGTAAATTCTCTACAAGTTGTGGTCGCGGAGCACATAGATGTAAAGTGTCATAAAGGGTTTTTACCCTTCTTTTATGTAAGTTGTGTTAGCTTTAGAAGAATTACCCATGGTCTGTGAACCATGGGATTATATAAAAAGAGAAGTCTTAGAGAGTCTAAGGCAGTGCTAAGTTTTGATATGGATGTAATGGGTCAGTAAGAGCTAAAAGCGAAGAGTCTTAGAGTAGAAAAGAGGCTCTGCAGTTGTGTGCATAGAGGCCTAGTGTAGAAGTCCACAGCTAAATGTGCGGACCCTTGCAGTTGAGTGCGCAGGGTAGTTAGAGTCTGTAAGAAGATCTAGAGCATTAATAGAGAAGATTATTCTAGAGATATTTGTGTTTGATCTATTTACTTCTATTATGAATGAATGTGATTATGTTATGATGAGTAATGAGCTTATGATTTAATACTGTGTTGATACGTGATTCTGTATGTTTTACATTGTTATATGAACGCAAGTAATAATATTTGTTTACGCAAAAAATATCTTAATGCGTGTTAAAGTTGACATACACTTAAGCCAATCTGAGTAAATACGGAAGTAGGAGTAATTACATAAGCATGTAAGTGGATGAATCACCTGTTTAGGGTCCGTGAAAGATAGTCGTAGACCTTCGCGAAGGTCAAGAAGTCGATTAGGAGAAGTATATCGATAAGCCCTAAAAGGCTTATCGATTTGCGTGAAGGCAGAGTTAGGGCGTAAAATGGAATCACTACCATCTCTAGGTGCGGAAACTTGGTTCCAGCATCCCCCCATACGGCTTCGAGTGAGACTTCAGTCAGCGTTCCGCGCATTGATGCCGAAAGGGCAGTAGTGTAGGGATTTTTTTGGCTAATTTAACGTTGAACCTGGGTCAAGGACCCCTAAGCCAACAGTCACTGGCAGCCAAAACTACGCAATTCCTAGAGGGAACTCGCACTTGGCTGCTGAGGTCACTGGAAACCAAAACTGTGATATTCCAAGAGGGAACTTGCAGTTGGCTGTTGGGGTCACTGGAAGCAGAAACTGCGCAATTCCTGGAGGGAACCGGTATTCTACTGCTAGGAGCTGCTAGCAGAGGAAACTGCACTGAGGCCAGGAGGCCGGCCTGTTGATCATCCCTATGCAATTTCTGAGCTAAGCATATTGGCTGGCAGCAGAAGGCCTGCTCATGAAAACTGCACAATTTTTTGGATGAGCAGACGGATGACTGCTGAGATGACTAACTGGGAAAACTGTGCCATTTTTTGAGGGAGACAGACAAGCACTTGGTGTTTATCTGGCATGTCTGTGTAATTTCCTCAGTCAACTAAGCGAGTAAGTTCAGTGGCCTCTGCGCAATTTCTGAGGGGAGTCAATCTTGGGGTGACTGTCAGGTCCAACTGTCCAAGTGGCTAGCATGAGAGTTGATTGAACTTCTTGAGGGCAGCGCAGCTTGAAAATACTAGCTTGGTTCTTCTGCATTGTTCTGGTTGATAGTCAATTGAGTTGATGGCGAGGTGATGGTCTATCAGAGGGGAGTCTGTTCGTCATAGCTTCAACAAAAATGACTAAGTGTGTGAATGATCGAAAGATGCATAGGTGATCATGAAAACACACACTCACATGACTTGATGAAGAAACAACTCAAACCATCCAGACACACGTGTTCAACATGACTGACGAGCGGTGCAAGTGACAAGCGTGACACTCATGATTGACCATTCATTGATCGAGACGACACTTGCACGACAATGAACGTGACTTTTTGTGTGAGTGCGACAGATGCTTTAATAGCGAACACAACAAGCACATACAAAGCGAAGACTTTGAGCATAACCAGAACATGGTCGCAAGCATGACTTAGGCACCAGCATGCAAAAACTTGAATGAAATGAATAAGCAAGGTGGATGTGAGTACTCACACGATCTCATGGAGTGAACCCGAGTGTGTGCAGTCATCAAGTGAAACTCTCAAGGGAGGCTCCACAATTGGTGCAGGCCAAAATTTTGGAGGGTGGTTGCAGCCGCTACAATATGACCCTAATAATAAAAAGATGTAGATATGCATGATAATCTATCAATATGTTAATGTAATTCCCTGTGAATTTGATCAAAGGGTATAACCTTAAAGGTTCTAATCAGCTCCATAACTCTAATAGTCCATTGATGCAGTAAATAAGTGTTTAAGGAAGTATAACCTTTCAACCAATCTATAACAACTTTTGAATCCCCTATCACTTGTAAGTTTAGATTGCTAAAGTGACATAATTAAAATGACTAATTTTACGATTGTATTACTTATTAAGTAGTCATATTTATGTTACTAGACTAAATTAGTCATTCACATTAGTCATTTTTAGTTGTATTACTTATTATCTAGTCGTATATTTTAACCCGAGACTAAATTAGTCGTTTATGCTAGTCATTTTTAGTTAATCACTTAATATTGCTCATTTTTTGTGGTATTTCACTTGGAAAAGCTACGGTGACTAACTTTCTCAGTGACCTAGTCACTAATTTCTTCATTTTCTACTAGTGGGTTTAAGATCGTTGGCAATAACCTTGTTAATAATTTTATAAATACAATTATAGAGAGAAATGTGTTGAAATTTGTTATGTTAGGATATTCCAACACATAGGAAATAGTTAAGTATAACTTGGTCTAGTGTAGAGTTAGGTAAAGTGTTTTTCTTTATATGTACTTTTGTAACTTACAATCCGACGATCACAATATGTAGTGATCCGACAGTTCATTCTCTTCGGTATTACCGACACTTGATCTATGGCTTAACACTTGATTGGTCCATGATCTCTATTTAAAGAGCATGGAGGGTCATTTGTAGGGTAACCATTCATGAGAAAAACTTATGTAAATTTTCATTCTTTTATTAATAAATTTCCAGAAGTGGTCGCGTTGGCTCAAGCCGTGGACTGTTTCCCTCTTTGATGGTTTTAACCACGTTAAGAATATTGGTGTATTGATCTGTGATCTATTTGTGAGTGGTGTCCTTTGGTGTTCTGTTTGAGGAACTTACCCTGTAAATTCCTACATGGTATCAGAGTCAAGTTGAGGGTCGCATCCGTTGGTGATCCAAACCTAAAGCCGATAGAACTACATTCAACTGTTGTTTCCTAGATCTACTGTTTCTGACTGCTTTTGGGTCAATAGGACTGCTCTTTTGTGTTAGGAGCATCTATTCCAGTGAGGAACCCCTTTCATTTCACGTGAAAAGGTTTCTGGTAGCCCTAGCTAAGTCATTTTTAAGATCTGGAGGTATACGTTGTTTATTTGCAGTTTCTAGTTATTTTCTCTCTGTTTATTTCGGTTTGTTTATCTCTTTGTTTTTTATTACTGGATCTACACCTTTCAATTCTGTGTATGCTCTTTGCACCACGACTCTGTGCAATCTAGGCAAATCAGAAATAGAAAGGAAGTTTTTTTTCTCATGTGTATGCTCTTTTCCGCCATGCCTTAGTGTGATCTTGGAAAATCAGAAACATTGAGGAAAATTGTTAGTTTCCGGGGAAAGCTAACTTCAAACCATAAGGTTTTTTTTTTATGTTCGTTTTGGGTTTTGTGGTTTTTGTTTTGTATGCAAAAAAGAGTTTTCTCAAGTAAGCATGCACCCCAAAGCTTCGGTGACTCAAAAAAACAAACACAAAAACAAAAACCTTCCTTCCTCTTTTCCAAAAATTATTAACCTTTTAAACTAGCTCACTTGGTCCAGAGTTACTTTATGAGAATAGAGGTCTTGAGTTCAAGTATTTTTTTTTGTTGAGTTACTTTTTCAAAAGCACATGTAACTTATGTTTTAAAGTTACTTTATGTAAAAGTGTTCTCACCCATTATAAAAAGTGATTCACTTATAATTCTAAAGTCTCTTTATCTTTTATTTAAGCTACAATTTAGTAGGTAGCTCATAAAGTACCATTGTAAAACTGACTTTCACTTATTTATAAAAGTGAGTCATATAATTTTTTTTTTAAGTAAGCTAATTAAATTAAGTTTGGAAAGGGGGCAGATTTTTTTTAAATATAACATTATCATTCATTTCCGCACATTCCCGCACTTCGTCAGCATCTTCAACATCTTTTCTTCAAAAAGCCATAACTTCTTCATCCGAAAGCCATTTTCAGAGCTGTTTTTTTTTAATTAGCCTAATTTTTCAAGATCTTTCCATTGGAACACTTAGTTTCAGCATCTATAGCTTCAGTTTCTGTTAAAATGGAAAGTCCATGACAAGTTATTCTTGACAGCAACAACTACTTCCATTGGTGGTCGTACATTGTGGATTTACTTAAAAGTAAAGGTCTTTACAAAATAGCCTCAGGCCAAGAAACCAAACCGAAAGATGAAGATAAGGCAGCCAAATGGGAAAATAGGCAAGATCAAGCACGTGGGTTGATAGGGATGTCTATTTCTCCAGACCTTAGATTCCATATCGCAGAACTTGATACTCCTAATGAAGCAATGAAACAAATCACTAAAGTTTTTGAAATTAAAAATGAACTTAGAGCCCATCAACTCAAAAATGAGTTGCTTACATTGGACCCCAATAATTTTTCTTCCATTGAAGATTTTTTGTCCAAGTTCAACCTTAGAGTTCTCTTGGAAAGTGTTAAGGTTAAGAAAGAAGATGGTAACCTTATCTATTCCATTCTTACTAAGTTGGGACTAGTCTACTCTATGTTTGTTTCCACCTTCCATTCTACAAGAGAAGCCTTCATTTCTCAAGGACAAGACTACAAGTCCCCTTCCTTTGATGCCTTTTGTGATTCTTTAATAAGAGAACAATAAAAACCATTGCACCTTGGTCTTCTTAATCTTGGAAACTCTTCTAGGAAAGCCTTAGCCGCCCAGCAGCAACTAAATTCAAAGAATCCTAAGTAGTCATATCCTAAAAAGAATGGTCCTAAACCAAACAAGGGTCCTAAGCAATTTCAGTCTCAAAATTAAAAATCATTTCAACAAAATGATAAGGCAAATAAAAACAAAGGGAAGAAGACTGATAGACATTACCACTTTTGTAATTGAGATGGCCACTTAGAATCCAAATGCTTTAAGAAGATGGAAACCTTGGAAGCAGCAATGAAGAAGTATAACATCCATTTGGAGCACTCTTCAACTTCAACTTCATCTTCAGGAATAACACTTTCTGCATGTGGTTGTCAAACATCTCGGTCTAGATATACACTAAATGTATCTTCTTCTTCTAATTCTCATGAGTGGCTCATTGATTGTGGAGCTTCTTATCACATGGCAAAAAACAAAGCCATGGTTTCTTTTTTAAATGATTGTAACACCAAAAATGTATATGTTGGTGATGATAGATCTCTTAGTGTTGTAGGGACTGGAACTGTTCATATAGACAATGGCCAATTTATTGATGTATTTTGTGTTCCAACCTTATCCTGTAAGCTTCTATCTATATATTAGATAACTCATTCAGGTGAAGGTAAAATCGTTGAATTTTCACCTCACAATGTTGTAATTAAGGACCTAAGAGATCCTAGACAGATTTTAGTTACTGGCATTGCTAATGATTCTACAAGGTTGTATACGTTTAACAACTTTGGGTCATCAAATCTTCCCTCGGTATTTGTTCTCATAATAATGAAGTGAGCAAACTTTGGCATGAGCGATTTGGTCACTTAAACTATCGCTCCCTTCAGAATCTATGTAAAGAAAATATGGTGACAGGTCTTCCAATGGTATCTTGCAGAGATGGTGTTTGTTTCAGATGTGTACTTGGAAAACATCATCGAGATAGTTTTGAAAAACATGCCTCTTGGCATGCCTCAGCCCCTTTACAACTTGTGCATAGTGATTTATGTGGTCCACTTCTAGTTGTTTCATTCTCTGGCTACAAGTATTTCTTAACTTTCATTGATGATTTCTCCAGACGCACTTGGGTATACTTCTTAAAAATCAAGAGTGAAGTATTTAACATGTTCTTGGCCTTTAAGGCCTTTGTTGAAAAACAATCTGGACATCAAATTCTTAAGCTAAGATCTGATAATGGCGGAGAATATGTTAACAACAAATTCATCAACTTTTGCACTAAGAATGGAATTCAAACGCAACATACTGTTCCATATACTCCACAACAAAATGGTGTAGCTGAAAGGAAGAATCACACCTTAAAGGAAATGGCTAATTGTATGCTTCAATCTAAAGGACTTAGTCTTAATTTTTGGGCAGAAGCAATTAACTGTGCAAATTACATAATAAATCGCATTCCTACTAAGGTTTTAAAGAATATCACTCCAGAAGAAGCATGGATCTCAACTAAACCATATGTAAGTCACTTTCGTGTTTTTGGAAGTGAAGCATGGGCCCATATCCCAGATGAGAAACATAAATCTTTAGAACCTAAGAGTGAAAAATATATTTTTGTTGGATATTCTGAAGATGTCAAATGATA
Source organism: Pinus tabuliformis (assembly GCA_031772625.1). Classification (NCBI taxonomy): domain Eukaryota; kingdom Viridiplantae; phylum Streptophyta; class Pinopsida; order Pinales; family Pinaceae; genus Pinus; species Pinus tabuliformis. The sequence continues at coordinate 1,063,021,471 of CM062815.1, forward strand.
CAGACTTATTCCACTTAAGTACAAAAATGTTATCATTAGAAGAGATGTAAAGTTTGTTGAAAATATATCGGCCTACGAGACTAGTTCAGCGAATGTTCCACCTCTCTCTATCACTTCTACTTTTGAAAATATTTCTTCTTCAGATGATGACAGTGAGGATGATAATCCTCCCCCACCTTCTCAGGATCCTCCTTCAGCTCCTGAGCTTCCAAAATGGGTTTGTGCTACTCGAGATGCATGAGGTGCTCTTGCCGGTGATCCTACAGATCAACGACATACACGTTCTCAGTTCGATAGAGCCTCTTCTTTACTAGCTCAAGCTTCAGCTAATTATGATCCTGACACCTTTGCAAAAGCTTCAGGCCATCCATATTGGGACGCAGCTATGAATGAAGAATATCATTCATTCTTGGCAAATGATACATGGGATCTTGTTCCCCTCCCAAAGGGAAGAAAACTTATTAGATGCAAATGGGTTTACAGAACCAAGTATGGACCAGATGGAAAAGTTGATAAACATAAAGCTCGTCTTGTTGCTAAGGGTTTTTCACAAGTTGAAGGCATTGACTATACTGAAACCTTCTCCCCTGTTGCCAAAATGAACTCTATCTGCCTTGTTCTTTCCCTTACTACCTCTTTCAAATGGGAAGTCCTTCAAATGGATGTTAAATCTGCCTTCTTGCATGGAGACTTGCATGAAGAAATATATATGGAACAACCTACTGGCTTTATACAAACAAACTCCAACCTTGTATGTCGGCTTAAGAAATCCCTTTATGGTCTCAAGCAAGCCCCTCGGGCTTGGTATGCCAAAGTGGATAGCTTTCTTTTAGAAACTGGATTTTCTAGGTGTCATTCTGACAATACTGTCTACACCAAGAAAGTGGGCAAGTCTCCTATCATTCTTTTTCTTTATGTTGATGATCTTATCCTTACTGGTAGTGATCCCAACCTTATAAACCATGTGAAGTCCAGCCTTAAAAAGAAGTTTGAAATGACAGACTTAGGACACTTGCATTATTTTCTTGGTCTTCAAGTCTTGCAATCCAAGGAAGGTATTTCCCTTTCCTAGTCCAAGTATGCATGTGATCTTCTACACCATTTTCACATGGAAGACTGTAAGATAGCCCCTTCTCCCGTTCAGTCTGAAGCCAAACTTTCAGTCACTTGTAATTCCCCTAAAGTTGATGCTACCTTATACCATCAACTTGTAGGAAAACTTTTGTATCTGACCCATACTTGTCCTGACCTTTCCTTTGTTGTTGGCCTTATTGCTCGATTTATGAAAAACCCACATGAAAGTCATTGGAAAGTAGCTAAAAGAATACTTTGTTATGTTCGAGGTACAATTCATTTTGGAATCCATTACAATGCAGAATCATCTCCTCTATTGGTTGGTTTCAATGATTCTGATTGGGTTGGTGACCCTGATGATCGGAAGTCTACTGCAGGTTATGTGTTCACTCTTGGTTCAAGACCTATTACATGGGCTTGCAAGAAACAAAGTTCCATTTCTCTTTCTTTAGCAAACGCAGAGTATCGTGGTGCCGTAGAAGCTAGTAAGGAAGCCCTGTGGCTTTGTCAAATCCTATCATAGTTTGGCTTTCAGCAGCAGCATCCGACTACACTTTGGTGTGATAATCAAAGTGCCATTCAGCTATGCAAAGATATAGTCCAACATCAACGCAGCAAACACATTGAACTTCACATGCACTTCATCAAAAAGCTCATTGATGACCATGTTCTTGAAGTGCAATATTGTTCAACAAATGATCAAGTTGCAGACATCTTTACAAAGGCTCTCATAGAGGCAAAGTTTACTAAACTTCGATTTATGGTTGGATTTCAGGAAGTTGTCACTAAGGGGCGATAGGCTCTAATGTCTCCTTCCTTCTCCTATTGTGTCATATTTGTACATCCTTCAATCCTATCCCAAGTTGTTCTTAAGGGGGGATGTTAGGATATTCTGACACATAGGAAATAGTTAAGTATAACTTGGTCTAGTGTAGAGTTAGGTAAAGTGTGTTTCTTTACTATGTACTTTTGTAACTTACAATCCAACGGTCATGATATGTAGTGATCCAACGTTTCATTCTCTCCTCAGTATTACAAACACTTGATCTGTGGCTTAACACCCAATTGGTCCATGATCTCTATTTAAAGAGCATGGAGAGTCATTGTAGGGTAACCGTTCATGAGAGAAGCTTATGTAAATTTTCATTCTTTTATTAATAGTGGCCGCGTTGGCTCAGGCCGTGGACTGTTTCCCTCTTTGAGGGTCTTAACCACGTCAAGAATACTGGTGTATTGCTCTGTGATCTGTTTGTGAGCGGTGTTCTTTGGTGTTCTGTCTAAGGAACTTACCCTGTAAATTCCTACATGTTAGGATCTTTAGCTTTGTCTTTCTTTGGAGCTAAGGCAAAAAAAATAGAATTAAGGGCGAGAAGAACATACACGAATCTTCAATAATTTCCTAAACATCATGTTTAAGAGTTGATCAACATGCATGGAAATTATTCATAGTGAAGTTTTTCATTCCCGGGTATTTTCCTTTTGGAATATCCATAACCGCCTACTCCACATTTTCTAAGGTTTCTTATCTTAAGAGGGCACCATTCTACTCCACTGTTACTAGTTGTCAAGGAATATGTTGCATTATTTTTTAAATGGCTTCCCCTATATCTGGTTGGGATTTAGTTAAGAGGATTTGATAATAATTTATAAACTCCTTCTCGATATCAACATTATCTAATAATTTATTACCTTAGTTTCCCTTTATTAATGAACTTTGATTCGATGATGATGTTTTATTATTGACTTGTGAAAAAATGTAGAGTTTATTTCCCCTTCTTTTAGCCATTGCACTCTGTATTTTTGGATCCACAATCATTCTTCTTTCTTATGCCTGACATCGAATTGGGTTTGAAGTGTTGCTTCTCCTACTATTATGCAGTTGCCTAGTGTGCCCTTCCAAGATAATCTATTGTTGGATATGTCTCATTTTGTCCTCTAATTCTCTCTTAGCCTTGAATATGTCCCCAAATTCTTCCTTGTTCCATTTTTTAAGCGAGAGTTTTAGATACCTAACATATTGTTGGAATTTGAACATCAAGGTTCTGTAATATACTTGTGTTTCCTACCACTAGTTTGCAATATTTTCATGAAAGGACAGATGTTCTAACCAAAATACCTCAAATCTAAAAGGTTGATTTTTTGGACTTCCTTTCATATCTAGCTCAAGTTTGATTAGCTAGCAGTCAAAGCTAGAAAAAAGTAGAATTGAAGCTTCCATGTAAAGACCCAACATCCTAAGGGATTTAGAAATAACAAATATATCAAAGCAAGAGTCCACTTAATGAATTTCCACACATTGATTGTTCCAAGTATGCATCCCATTAATAATATCCAAGTCCACCATGTTCATAACCTAAATTGCTTCCTTGAATATCTCATCATCTATGTCTAATTGTCAAATCCCACCTTTATTCTTCACTAGAGATGTTATAATGTTAAATCCATCCCCTATAATCTAATGATGATCCTCAATGATGTTATGGATTCCTTGCATTAATTGAAGAAAGGTGAGCTTGTCCTCTATTGCTTGAGGGCCATAGAACTTTGTGATAAAGCTCCAATTCATCTGATCCTACTAACTAAAAGTTGCCTAAGATCACTATTTTCATGATAAAAAAATATATGACCATTACTTTTGTTGAATTCCACAATATTTCTAATCCATCAATTTCCCCTTGAGCATATATAACTATGGTTTGACAACCTCTCCACCTAGTAGAGCCTATATTTGAAATCAGATCGCTAGAACATTTATCTTCTTGGATCATCACTATAGAAGGGTATTCTTTCATGATGTATTCCTTGATTATTTTTGTTTTATTTCCAATTAAAAGCTTTTATATTCCACAAAATAGTTATTAAGTATTGGAAGGAGAAGATAGGAACTTGTCAATCATAAGATCTATTATCCCATAATTCACTAACATTTTTCCTAATTCTTATAGGAGTTGTTTATTGTTTCACCATCCTCACTTACTCTCTTTCTTTGCAAACTTTGAAACATATTTGAAAGTATGGATCTTCACAAATAAGGATGAGAAAATTGGATTCTTACCTTTTATATGATCACTCAGTGTTGCTTTACTTCTAATAGAAGTGGTTTTGAACAATTATGTCTATTGTTAAGGGATGGTGTTGGTATATTTGTAGTCACATGCATCTTCTATGTAATGCAAATCAAGCTCCCTAGGATCCATGTGTTTTCCATATTCTAATTCTCCACCATATGCTCCATCAAGAGAAATTTCCTCATCCTCACCTTTGATAATTTTAGTATCTTCATCTCTAATTTTCCACCTCTTGAGTTGATATTTGGGGTCCATTTTGTGATCACCCAGGGGCATTTGATGCGTCTAATTCTGATTCAACATTTTTGTGCTTACTTGTTTTCCCTTAGAATATTTGGATGATAGTTCAAAGTTATTCGTGGTTCTAACTTCCTTTGGATGTTGTTGTGTTATTGGTTTTTTTGCTAGTCTTTATACGTTGGTTAGATTCTCAAAACCTTTCACATCCTTCTCCATAGGGGTGTTTGGCTAGGGCAATGGAATATTTAGTGGATATTCTCTAAAAGTATGGCCATGTTATTTCATTTGCGACATCGAAAAGAAATGTCTCATACTCAATTAATTGAATCTAATATGTGTCCTTGTAGCTTAGAAAGATGTATTTTAGGAGGGCTCGAGAAACATTCATATAAATACAACTATGAGCATTAGAGGTACACCGACCTTTTTTGGTACCTTCAAACATTTTGACAAAGGAACCCATATCATTACCTATCCCTTCTAGGATTTTTGGATCCAAGAATTCATGCAGTAGGAGTATAGACGAATCCATAACAGTGTGGTAGTGAAGTATTCCATTTTTGGGTTGATTTTTTCAATCCTAATTGGATATCTAGTCCCTACTGAATTGAAAATAAAATTAACATTCTCAGAGATACAACCTTTATCTTCTAGAGTGGTTATTTTCAAAATATCGAAAATATGAAAAAGCATATAATAATATGGAACACAAAAAAACTTTACTAATCTAACCTTGATCCGGATTTAAACAGGAACGCAACAAATTACAGAGATAACCATATACACAAAGATGCAGCAGAAATAATACTTCATTTCATTAATGGAAAATACTAAAATATGCTTACAACCATAAATGGAAATAAACCAGCTAGGGCGATGGTAGCTTATCTCTGAGAAGAGATGTGGTGGCTACATGCCTCTGAACTATGTTACAATGAGGCTTGAACGCCTATTGATTATTGAGAAACAATGGAAAACCCTTAACATTCCAAAACCTAACCCTAGAAGATGAAACGCCAAACTGTGGGCCCCGTTTGGGTAAATTGGTACACCAACTTCCCGGGGTTGTAACTTTGGCATACTATCTCCGTTTGACGCGTACAATAGCTCGTTAGAAAGATCTATGCGAGCAGTGCCACTTTGGGAGGCAACATTAGTCCATGGACCCATGTTGCCTCAGATTTCCCAAAAAACGTCGTTTAGGGCCTCAAAACGGCTCCGGAAGTTCAGGACCCGAAAAACTGCTAAAAATAGTAAGTTGTGCTACAATTAAGGAAACTGAAAATGCTGAGAAAAAAAATGGTGGCGGTCCAGGTGGACTTGGTAGGTGGCCACCAATATCCACCTGGATCATTCCTCCCCCCTTAGGAAGCAATGGTCCCCATTGCGTTGAGTTCCTCCATGAGATGAGGAAACTTTTGTTGAACTTGTTCCCTGGTGAGCCACTTGCCCTGCTAAAGGAGTTGGCCTGCTTTGACAACTCGATACAGTTGGATATTCTGTTGGCGTGTGTTCTTGATCTGTGTTTCCATGATCCGATCAGTTGCAGCTTGTTCCATGCAATCTGGATTTAATTTTGTGGGTGTGAGCTGTTCTGCAATGTCGGATGTGTCTAGCAATGGTGGAAAGTATGGCCGAAGGCGGTCCACATTGAACACTGGGTGCAGGCCAAGGAATGGGGAAATGCTGAGCTCAAATGCATTGTCTCCCATAGCCTTAGTAATGGTTTAAGGACCATATCGGAGTGGTCTCAGTTTCTGATAGGCTCCAGTAAGGCGTTCCTTTTGCAAATGCAACTAGACTTTATCGCCCACCTGAAACTTGTGTGGCACCCGATGTTGATCATGTCGCTGCTTGTACTTGGCATTTGATTTCTCCAGAATGTCATGGACCTGCTGGCGAATATGTTGGATGTGCTCAATGAAGCTGGTGGCCTTATCTGTTTCGGACTGGACATGAGCTGAATTTATGTGAGTAGCTGCAAGTGGCATGGCCACATCAATGGGGCATAGTGGTTGGAATCCCAAACCCACCTTAAAAGGGCTATGGCTAGTGGAGTTGTGAAGAGCTCGGTTGTAGTTGTGTTGAACATAGGGGAGGCTCTCGTCCCATGTGCGTGGATGCTTTGAGTTATACATGCGTAGAATGTGCACAATCATCCTATTGACAACCTCTGTCTGGCCATCAGTTTGAGGATGGAAGGCTGTGGACTTCGTGAGTTTGGTGTCCAGCATTGACCAGAGACTGGACCAAAATGTGCTGAGAAACCGACTGTCCCGATCTGAGATGATAGACTGTGGGATCCCAAAGTGCACCCACACTCGTTCAAAGAAGAGATTAGCAGTGGCTTCTGCTGTGATATTCTTCTTGCAGGCCGCCATAATGGCCATCTTCGAGAACCTGTCCTCGACCATAAAAACACAGCCATTTCCATGCTTAGTGGAAGGAAGGCCTGACATGTAATCCATGGAGATGGATTCCCAAGGTCGACTAGGGGTAGGCAACGGGGTATAGAGGTCGTGCTTCTTGATGGTCGGTTTGGAAATGGCACAGGCAGTACATGATCTGATGTACTTCCCAACATCCTGTCGAAGATTCGGCCAATAGAAATAATTTTGCAGTACTGCCACTGTTTTCTCGACCCCGAAATGCCCAGCAACCTGACTATAATGTGCTTCCCAAATCATCTTGGCATGCTCGCTTGAAGGAACACAAAGGTGACCCAGGTGGCATAACAGGGCATCCTGGAGGTGAAAATCTAGAACATGCCGACCCCCCAAGAGTGTCTGGTATGTGTGGCCAAATTCTGGGTCGGTTTTGTAGAGAAGTGGCCAATCAGAAGTCTCATGCCCACAAGAGTTGAGCACGGTGGTTAACGCCATGATCGGTGGTCGACTGAGGCAATCTGCAACATTATTGGTGCTACCCTTCTTATACTTGATATTCAAGTGGAAATGTTGCAGGTATGTAGACCACTTCTGATGGCGATCATTCTGCAATTTCCCTTGGGTCTGTATGAACTGCAGGGGTCGGTGGTCTGTGTGGATGACCGTTTCCTTCCCCAAAATGCAATGCTTCCATTGTCGGCAGGCCTGTACAATGGAATACATCTCTGTATCATAAGTGGGGTACTTCCGGACTGTGTCTGAAAGTGTTTCACTGTGATATGCCACTGGATGTCCATGTTGAGTAAGGACTGCCCCAATAGCATAGTCAGAGGCATCTGTCTCGACCTCAAATGGTTGTTGTAAATCTGGTAATGCGAGCACTGGTGCCGTGCAGAGGCGATCCTTCAACTCCATGAATGCCTTCTGTTGAGATTCTGACCAAAATAATTTTGCTTTCGCCCCTCCCTTGGTGACTTGACTCAAGGGCCAAGTAATATGAGAAAACCCCAACACGAACCTACGGTAGAAGTTGGCAAGACCTAGAAAGCTGCGGAGCTTTGTTAGAGTGGTTGGAGATGGCCAATCCCAAATGACTTGGATCTTGGCAGGATCGACATGCACCCCCTGTTCATCAATGATGTATCCCAGATACTGAACCTGGGTCATGCCAAAAGTGCATTTGTCCAAATTGGCACATAGCTTGCGTAGTGTTTGGAGAACCTGTCGGATGTGGTGGAGGTGCTCTTCCCAACTCTGGCTGAAGATCAGAATGTCATCCAAGTATACTACTACAAAGGAGTTGGTGAATGGCCGCAAGATGTCATCCATTAGCCTCATGAAGGTTGCAGGAGCATTCGTCAATCCGAAAGGCATAACCAACCATTCGAAAATGCCCTCCTTGGATTTGAAGGTAGTCTTCCACACATCAGAGGGTTCGATTGGTACCTGGTGATATCCTGACTTCAGATCGATCTTGCTGAAATATTTCTCTCCCATTAGTTGGTCCAGGAGGTCATCAATCCGTGGGATCGGGTACCTATTACGGACAGTGATCTTGTTCAGCGCCCGATAGTCAATACAGAGTCTCCACGTCCCATCCTTCTTCTGTACCAACATGATCGGGCTCCCACAAGGCGATGAACTTGGACGGATGTGACCTTTCTGCAGGAGCTCCTGAATCTGCCTCTTGATTTCATTGTTCTCTAGAACGGAGCGCCGATAAATTGGTCCATTGGGTAGCGGCGCACCTGGGGTCAGATCGATGGAGTGCTTGACCTGACAGTGCAGAGGAACCCCTGCAGGGGAGGTGAAGATGTCCTCGTACTCCTCCACAACCTTGTCCATCTGTAGTTGTCATGCAGCGGGACCCCGTCTGGAGGCCGCGGCCACCGTCTTCTTCTTTCCTTGAGGGCGTATCATCAGGAAAACAAATTTCCTGGTTTTGGAAATGATCTTACTGCATTGTTTTGCAGTAATCAAAGAGATGGCGGTAGGTGGTGCTACCTCTGGTATCATGTACAACATATTTCCCAATGTAATAATAACAGCACAGGGCCTTGATTCATACACAGCATGTCGCTTCCACAAGTATGGTTGTCCTAATAATACATCACAAACTTCAAGGGGAGAAATGTCACACAATACCTCATCCGTGAAGGGCTTGATTTTGTATGGAAGGCGACACTGTTGGCTCACGCGAAGATCTCATCCTTGGTGAAGCCACCCAATGGTGTATGGTTGTGGATGTGCTGTGGTCGATAAGCCCAACTGCTTCACAGCCTCTACCAAAATGAGGTTCTTTTGACTCCTGCTATCAACAATGAACTGTATCGGGGAGCCCTTTACCCACATCTAGGAGTGGAAGAGACGCTCCTCCTCCTCTGGATCTTCGGGTTCATTTTTCTGGATCTTGGCGGTAGCAACAGTGGCGTTGGGATCCGCATCAATGATCTGCTTCCCTTTGTCATTCCCCTTATCAGGTTCTGACTCAGAGTCGGAACATGCATCTGATTCTGAAACCTTTAGCTCAGCCACCAGTGACTGCTTGGCCCGACACTCACTTGTGTTGTGAGTGGAGCTCTTATGGAACTCACACCATTTTCCCGTGTCTTTTTTCGGCTTCGCGGCGCTGTTCTTTGCTTGCAGTTTCGGCGGGTTGTCTTAGGCTGTCCCGCCTTGGCTTTGTCCTTTGTTTTGTGGTTTAGGGGCACCTTTCCCCTGCTTTGGATTTGCAGATCCAAAGTCTCACTTCTTTTGTTTAAACTTTTGCTCGACCTTGACGGCATATCGGTATGTTGCGCCGAGGGAGGAGATGTTCAGGAATTGTATTTCTTCCTGGATGTACTTGTGCAGGCAGCCACGGTATTTGAGTATCAAATGTTACTCCGAATCCTTGATACCCAACTTTGTGCGAAGGGTATGGAAAATATTGGTGAACTCCGACACGTCTTGGTCCCTTCCCTGCCGCAACGTGGTCCACTTTATGTATTCATCCTCATAGCTTCCGACAGGGTATTACTGCTCCTTGATGGCATCCCGGAATGAATTCCAGGTGGGTGTGGCTGAAAATAGTGAGCTAGTACTTTCATCCTTCTGCTCGCAGTAGGTTTCCCACCAGTCCTTGACGTGGGGGGCTGCTTTGAGAAGAGCGAAAACAATCTTTTCCCGACTCGAAAATTCATGAACAGAAAAATAACCCTCTAGCAGATTTAACCATTTATCTATGGCATCTGCGTCTATCTGACCCTCGAATATGGGGATTTCAAAACTAACTTGTACCTTAAAGGGCGTGGCATTTCCAGAGTAGCTGCTGGAAGCCGATGCGTCGCTTCTGGATAGCCGCTGAAGGATCTGGGCAAAGCTGTCTATCATCGCGTTCCGTTGTCGCTCGAGGGCTTCTTCGAGCAAGATTTTGATGGGATCTCCTACCCCCTCGTCTTTCTTCTCATCCGCCATGGGAGGCCGTCGGGATTTGCGAGGCTGGTCTTGCAAAGGTTCGACCAATTCAAGCCCTAACTCCTTATATCCCAACCTTGTTGGGGACATGCAAAGAAAAACAGAGAAAAAGCAGACCGCTCTGATACCACTGATCCGGATTTAAACAGGAACGCAACAAATTATAGAGATAACCATATACACAAAGATGCAGCAGAAATAATACTTCATTTCATTAATGGAAAATACTGAAATATGCTTACAACCGGAAATGGAAATAAAACAGCTAGAGCGATGGTAGCTTATCTCTGAGAAGAGATGCGGTGGCTACATGCCTCTGAACTGTGTTACAATGAGGCTCGAAGGCCTATTTATTGTTGAGAAACAATGGAAAACCCTTAACATTCCAAAACCTAACCCTAGAAGATGAAACGCCAAACTGTGGGCCTCGTTTGGGTAAATTGGTACACCAACTTCCCGGGGTCGTAACTTTGGCATACGATCTCCGTTTGACGCGTACAATAGCTCGTTAGAAAGATCTATCTGAGCACTGCCACTTTGGGAGGCAACATCGGTCCATGGACCCATGTTGCCCCAGATTTCCCAAAAAATGTCGTTTAGGGCCTCAAAACGGCTCTGGAAGTTCAGGACCCAAAAAACTGCTAAAAATAGTAAGTTGTGCTACAATTAAGGAAACTGAAAATGCTGAGAGAAACAATGGTGGGGGTCCAGGTGGACTTGGCAGGTGGCCACCAATATCCACCTGGATCAAACCTCCTATGCATAATAACAACATTTAATCAATAAAAGAAACGAAACAAAGGGAAAGGATAGACCATATTTACACGGTAAAACCGCAATTGGGGAAACATCCACAGGAAGGTAATAATGTCTCTATTATCTTGAGAAATCTTAAATCTTAGAAAAAGAACCACTACAATTTCTTCACATTTTACAAAGATAAGACTTTAATATTTTTTTGTGTTTCCCATGGGATTCCCAAACCTCTATTATATGCCAATATATATTGAGTAATTACATCCCAATAATACATGTGGGATAATGTAATTTCACCACTTTATATAATAGATTATTACAAGGGTATGATGAATATGGGATATACCACTTTTACATAAAGTTAGATTTTCTTATCACGTAACCTAGGTAGTGTTACCTTCCAAAAGTACACATTCCAACACTACTCTTGAATGATGACGAGGGAGATGGAACACTTATGGAGGAAGATGCCATTACATAAACACTCCCCCTTTATGAAAACTTCCCACATTCCCAAAAACTTTGAAGCATACAATTTTTTCTTTCATCATGGATATGGTGAAGAGGAATTATGAAAATTGTCACGAGCAACTAACAACACTTATGAGGAAGTTTGAACCTAGTCTTCAATAAGAAGGAAATATTTATGAGGAAGTCTGAACACTATCATCGACAACAATCAATACTCCTTAAGAATATTGAACATTGTCACCAACAAGAAAGCAACACTTCTAAGGAAGTTTGAACACTTTCATCAGCAACAATCAATACTCGTAAAGAAGTTAGAATAATGTTATAATGAATGTTAATCAAACACAAGAATAGATAAAACTATATTTACCAATAACAATGAATGATACATAGCAATATGAATTCTACAAGCTTCTATGAAATGCACTCAACAATCATTCATCACTCCAAACACAATCCATCCTGATAATTGGCACTGATCCATGGTTTATCCTTTCACCTATTCACTACACAAACCTAAAATCATAGCTACCATGTTTCCAAGAGTTGTTATTCCTCGATAAATTCCTCTGATTCTTATGGGGATGATGATATGGCTTAGATGTGGGATCATGTATAGATTCACTAAGGTTAGAATAACTCTATTCATTACCAATACTTCTAAGGAAGTCTACAACAACATTGTTAATAATTTTATCATTATTCTCAACACAATAAGTACGGGGGGACTCTTTCAAAAACCTAGTTTTAACTCATGCAACAAATAACACCTGCCAAGATTCATCATGACTTATGTATATAGTAAGGTAGGAGTGATAGCATTATATCAAGGACCTTCTCTAGATGTATGTATCTCAAGGGATACATGATTGGAAATATCCTATCCATTTTTCCCAACTACAACTCCATTATAGCCCATTTTTATCAATATTTAGGACCCAATACATGTAGTGTGATTTCAAAGATGGGAGAAACAACATGACTAGTGGCTAATAGACCATGTGATGAAAAAAAACATCATAGTCATATAATCAATGGGAATACAAGAAATATCATTAGTAGATGAGTCTAGATACTCAACATCATTAGTATTATTCTCAACATTATGTAGACAATTTACTTCTAAATCAAGGTTACGTTTGCATTCAAAAAATGAGTCGTGATCTTCCTTTGAAACTTGATATTGATTTTTTATTCCTACTTGTTCTATTTGCAAGTGAACAACAATAGACTGTAAGGTTAGGACTTCTTGATGACGTGGATCAATAGAATTTGCCTCTAGGGAATAGGTAGTAACATCATCAATCTTGTCATACAAAAAGGCTAAAGCTTTGCATGCCTCGATCAGGTTATCGCCAACTGTTATATGTACCTATAGATTGTTTAAGATAGCTTTCCCAATGATTCCTCTTACCTATTTACATCATTATTTCCTAGGAAATTATGTTTTATACTATGTATGTCAAACCTAAACTCAATCATCATGTAGCTTTTCAAATAAAAGCAATATACCAGAAGAAGAATATCTTCTGAACTGTTGTTGGTGAACGTACTTCCACTTCCACAGGGTCAATTTCATGTTGGAAAGCGATAGGGTCTCCATAGTTGGTTCCTTCTCTAACTCTTTTAACCGCATTTGATGTACATTCTCATAAGCCGCATGGGATTGTGTCGCCTTCCCGAATTGAGTAGGGGGTAAAGTAGCCAATGTGGAAGTAGTGGTAGTTGATGCGCTCGACTATAATATTTTTTGGGACATATATGGGTTTACATTATGCAAGTTTTTGTGTCGACTTTATTCCACATATTATGTTTACCTCACGAAGGGAAGATCATTACCATAGATCAATTGGCTTATAACAAACCCAATCCCAATGCTTTGTCAAATTCTATTGTCCCATCGGTGAACAATTCTTAACATCCTACTAATAATATAAGGGTTTGAACGTATTCTTCATTAATGAGCACTTTTGCTTTTTCGCCTTCAGTGATGCATATTAATACCATTTTTGCGACATCTAGGGTGGTCTCGTAGGATCATTCTTTCTGAATCAATTATTTTTAGGACCTCTGGACTTTTCCCTCTCCTACTGCCGCATTGGAAGAACGAAAGGTCATTGGATGGCTTATGATGTGTCTATGGCAGATATTGCATAAAGTTATTGTTAATAATTCTATAAACTTCTGTAAAATATCTGCTCCACCAAAAGATTTGGATTATGATATGGTTCTAGTTTGGGCAGCTAAATCGACCATGGCTATGGATTGCCTTGATAGTGTCCTGCCATCTAATGAAGTGATCCTAGAAATAATGATAGGTGTAGAAAGGCCATGGGATGATTTGCATCATTGGTCTTATCTTTTCCCTGATTTGCAAATAGTTGAGTCTAGTTTGTCCTCTTCCACATCGTATGGAAATGTTCATAGGCCCTTCAACCCTTTAGTGCCAAGTTATATTTTTGTTGAAGGGAACATGGATAATATCTCACAAACTATGTTGGTGAACATTTCTATAGATTCAAACATTATTGAAAATGTATTTATAAGAGTTGATTTTCCTCCTAAATAAGTCAATATCTATACCAATTTTTTTAAAGAGTTTCGTGATGTATCAGCATGGTCTTATGAATAAATGCCTAGAATTTATCCAAGCATTGTATAATATGATATCAAGGCCTATGAAAACGTGAAATTGGTACACCAAAATCTTTGACCAGTAAGCCCTAGGAAAGTGGAGTTATTAAGGCAGAGATAGAGAAACTGCTCAAAGTAGGATTCATCTACTCTGTTCCTCTAATGGAATGGGTTTCAAACCCTGTTCTTATTGATAAGAAGCAAGGGATGATTTGTGTTTGCAATGAATTTAGGGACCTTAATAAATCTTGTCCGAAAGATAGTTTCCCTACATTGTTTATTGATTAGATTATCGATAAGTGTGCGGGAAATAAGATTTTTTCCTTTATGAATGAATTCTCTAGATATAATAAAATAACAATGTGTCCTAAAAATCACCATAAGACAACTTTTATTTGTCCCCGGGTTACCTTTTCATATAGGAAAATGCATTTCGACCTTAAAAATGTTGGGCTACCTTTCAGTGGGCCATGACTTATCTTTACACGATATCACACACATTGTAAAATCTTATTTGGATGATATAGCCACTCACTCTCGAAAGAGAGGAGAACATCCAAAGCATCATCACGTAATTTTTGAAAGATTTCATTATTATAAAATCTGATGGAATCCTCATATGTGCATTTTTTACGTAACGCTGGGTCGATTATTGGGATTCGTTGTGTCTAATGAAGGGATTAATATTGATACCTTCAAGGCTTCAGTTTCCTCCCCAATCTAATTTTGTCAACTTCAAATTCTCCAAGGTAAAGACAATTTTTTTTACGGAGATTCATCGCTAATTACACTGAGATAGCTAAGGGATTTATGCGCCTACTGAAAAAGGAGTCCCATTTATTTGCAATTATTTTGCTCAATGTTTGTTCAATGCTTTGAAAAAGGCATTGACCTCTATGCTTTTACTAAGCCCACCTGATTGTGGAAGATACGTCCTCTTATATCTTGTAGTGGCAGCACTTACCATTAGTATGGTTCTAGCTCAGGAAGACGATGTGTTTTAGGACATGTTATCTGTTACCTTAGTCATGGCATAGCATGTCCTGAACTCTGATATTCTCACGTTGATAAATTGTCATTGGCAATATTTCATGTTGGGCTAGCAACTTGTCATTACAATTTATTGAAGAAAACCATTGTAGTTTTTAATGTCAATCCTTTTCAATATGTCCTTGGTAGGCGAGCCATTAGGGGCAATTTAAATAAATGGATTGTGATTTTGCAAGAATTCTACCTTGAGTTTATGTCAGCAAAATCTATGAAATCCTTGGTTTTCACCAAAATGATCTCAAAATTACCTTGTGAAGGAGATCCTATTTATGATGAATCATTTCCAGACAAACACTTTTTTATAATATCTTTACAAGATCCTAGGTATGGAGACATCCCAGTATATCTCCAGACTTTGAAGTTTCCTCGATCCTTTTCTAAGGATGATTGTCGATGACTGTCACTTAGCTAAAAATTATTTGATTATCGGTGATACATTATACCATCATGGGGTTAATCAATTTTGTGATGATGTTTAACCTTGGAAGAGGTTGAGAAGGTACTTAATGATTATCATAGTGGAGCCTATGGCAATCATTTATCTTGGATGGAAATGGCACATAAAATTTTGCGTGTAGGGTATTTCTGGTCTTCAATTTTTAAAGATTGCATTAAAGCAGTCAAGAAATGCCACGCTTGTCAATTCTATACTTGGAAAATGCACACCTGACCTACTATGTTTTTCCCCATTCTTATCGTCAATCCATTTACTAAGTGGGGAGTGGACTTTATGACTTATCACCTAGCTTCGGCTAGGGGGCATAGGTATATCATCGTGGTTGTCGACTAATTTACTAAGTGGGTTGAAGTCATGCCTGCCTATAATAATGATAGTGACATTATTGTGTTTTTCCTATTCAATAAAATCATTTCACTTTTCGATATACCTAGAGAGATTGTCACTGACCATGGCAGTCACTTTCAGAACAAAATGATTTATGAATTAACTTCTATGTTGGGATTTAGACAAGAGCTACTCATTATCCTAAAGTGAATGGTCGGGTTGAAGTCGTCAATAAGTATTTAAAGATGATTCTACAAAGAACTATTAATCAAGATAATTCTAATTTTCACATCATGTTAGATCCTTCTATATGGGCATATTGAATGTCTATCAATACTACTACTGGATTTAATCCTTTTCAATTGGTTTATGGCATGGAATCAATTCTCCCTATAAAATTCCAGATTCCATCACTTAAGTTGGTAGTCCAACTTCTTCCTGATACGACAAGATTAGAAAAGTGTCTTGTTCACTTAGAACATCTTGATGAGCAGCGTCGAGATGTCGCTATGGTGAATGAGGTCCATAAAAATTTGTTTTCGGGCAAGGTTTATAGGTTATATCGGAAACCCACATATAGGAGCCCATGGCCTAACCACATTGACTAGTTTTTGGTGGTATAAATACACCCTATGGGTTTGCCTAATAATAATCCTAATTATTGGCATCCTTACTCTGCCAAATTATCCCCATATCAGGTTTGTGTTATCCCATGCTCTTTGCACTTCCATGTCTCTAACAAACCCTTGTTTCCATGCATATATGTTGAGACCCATTTATCTCACATAATACTACTTCTATTGGAGAGGAGGTTTTTATTAGCCCTGTTAGGAAGGATCCAGAGGAAGGTTCCATCGGTGCCAGCCAATGGGACCAAGTTGTATCATAACCACCTCTTATTGATATCATTTCAATAAAGAATCTCATGTGCCATTCTAGTTTTCATTTTTCATATTTATGAATGTCTATTTGTAATGGATATTGTTATGATCTAATTTTTTTTTTATTCATATGTACTTTTAATGTTGTGATCTGATGGTGCTTTCTTGTCCATCTTGCAGGTCTACAACTTCAAGAGGAAGAGCTAGGGTTTGGAACCTGTGGGATCGTTAACAAACATAACACCTATGGATATACCTTATTTATCTACCCATGTCAATTCAAGTATTTTTCATGTCTGATTGAGTTTTCTTGATTGAATTATGTGTCTCCTTTGTTGGGGCTTTCAACCCTATCCCTAGAGAATATTTCCTCAAACATAATTGGCGACTCCACTGGGAAAATACTTTCTAGTATATTCCTTAAGCATTGTTCAGATTGATCTGGGCGTTTGGGTTATCTTTTTTCAATCTTTTTAGTCTTTTGGTATCCTATTGGACCAGATATTCCATATTGATCTTTTGGATCTGGGTTTACTTTTTTATTTTTCCCTAATGCAGTCACCAATTTTGTTTAATGAAAATATTCTCTAGGGCTAGGGTTCAACCCCAACAAAACAGACACAAAATTCAATCAAGAAAACTCAAACGAACATGCATAATACTTGAATTGAAAAAGGCAGGAAAAGAAGGCATACCCATAAGTCTTATGTTTGTTAATGATTCTACAGGGTCCAAACCCTAACTCTTCTTCCTAAAGATACAAACCTGCAAGATGAACAAGAAGACACCAATGTATCACAACATTCAAAGTAAATATGCATATAAACAAATTAGATCATAACAATATCCATTACAAATACACATTCATAAAGATGAACAATGCAAATTGGAGCAGAACATGATTTTGTTTATTGAAATGATAGTAGCAAGAAGTGGTTAAGCTACAACCTGATCCTGGTTGTTCGCACAAATGGAACTTTCCTTCGGATCCTTCCTACCTAGGTTGTCTAATACCTCCTCTCCAACAGAAGGAGTATGATGAAAAATAAATTGAGCTTAGCATCTATGCATGGAAACAAGGGTTTTCTAGAGACAAGGAAGTGCAGAGAGAACAGGATAATGTAGACCTGATCTAGGGATAATTTAGCAGAGAAGGACACCAATCATTACGATGCTTACAAGGCCAACCTGATGAGGCTCATCAATAGGTAAACTATATGGGTCACAATGCCACTCTCAAGCTTATTAAATTGTCTTTTCTCACATTCATTTACAGATTTTGTTATATTTTTCTTAGTGAGAAGAGTAAAAGTGAGTTACTATGTCATATGGCCTAATGTGTGTTAAATGCAGGAAATTAGAGCAGTTTTGAGTCGAGTTGAGTACAGGGACTTGGAGTAGGCAAGAAAGAGAGATTCTAGGAAGTGGTCTCCCTCCTTAACTCCTCAAATCATTTGAAGATTCTCCCAACCTATCTCATCGTATTGGTGTCACTGGCAACCAAGAAAGCCAAGTTCATTGGTAGCTAAGCCAGTGCTAGTCAAGGAAGAGCTATTCTTGAGTTAGGGAGCCAAGTATCCCTATTTTCTAGGGAGTTGTTGGTAGCTCCAGTTTTGTATAAATAATAAAGCTAAGGGACTCATTAGGATTTGAAGTTTTAATTGAAGTTTTGTTGGAGGCCATTAAGCTAAAGCACATTTGAATGTTAGTTTTATGATGTATTTGAAACTTCTTGATTGATAATGACAAAAATTGTTTTGATCAAGCACTGAGTTGACTCAGAGGGTTGAAGCTCTTGGGCTAGGGCCCAACCGTAGCAGCAAAATTTCCTCTCTTTTGTATCTGTTGTTATGAAACAAGCTCACAAAAAGATAGAAAAGAAAGATCAACACCTTAGAAATCAGCCTCTTCGACGGGGAAACCTCCTTTACATTACATAAATGAACAGTTCTTGGATGATACAAATGAAAAAACCTCCTTTCTATATATAGGAGTCTAAGGGGTCACAATATAATCAAAGCCGACATAAAAATAATAATATAAGGGCACAACAATAACAATAATGGACTTCTATGGGGCACAATAATAACAATATGGGACAATAGGGGCACAACAACAATAATAAGGGTTACAATGCCTATAGTAATGGGGGAATCACTAGTATTATAGGGACCTAACATGCCCCTCTCCTTCAAAAATGTGTTGTCCTCAATGCTTGAGTAGTTCTAGATGCTTTTGTATAAAATCCTCATCCTCCCATGTGGAATCTTTAGTGGGTAAGTTCTTCCACTTGACAAGACACTCCGAAATTGATCAATTTCATAGTTGTCGAGTTCTTCTTTCTGTGACTGCTTCAGATTCCAATATGATTTTCCTTCCTCGTCAAGTTCTGGAAATATTGTTTGAACTGGGAGCTTGTCACCAATAACCTTCTTTAAGCGCGAATCATGGAAAACTAGGTGCACTTGGGAAGCTGCAGGAAACTCCAATTTGTATGCCATAGTACCAATATTTTGCAACACCTTGTACAAGCCATAATAATTTGGTGATAATTTATTATCCTTCTTATCTTGCTTGAGGGACATTTGTTTATATGGTTGTATCCGTAGAAATACCCAGTCACCTATATTAAAACATCTTTCATTGAGGTGTTGATCTGCCTGTTGTTTCATTCTATTATGTGCCAAAGTTAGGTTATCCTTTAAGAGTTGGAGAACTTGTTGTTGATGCTCGATGTGATCATCCACTACTTGAACCTTATAGTTTTCTCTTAAATATGATGTGATGGATGGTGGGCGATATCCATAAAGTGCCATAAATGGGTCATTTTTGCTGCAGTATGGAAGGAAGTGTTATACCACCATTTAGCCAAAGGCAACCATTTGACCCATTGTGTCTATTTATTAGATACAAAGAAACGAATATATCCTTCCAAACATTTGTTAATATCTCAGTTTTCACATCAGATTGAGGATGATAAGCTGCGCTATGAGCTAATTGAGTACCAAGACAAGAAAATAATTTTTTCCAAAAATTTCCAGTGAAAATGGGATCTCTGTCGCTTACAATAATCTTTGGGTTTCCATGTAGCTTTTGAATTGTTTCCATAAATGCAATAGAAACTATACTAGCTTTAAATGGAGGAGATAATGCAAAAAAGTGTGCATACATGGTAAGTTTGTAAACTACCACCATGATGACACTCTTTCCTTCGGACTTGGGTAAACCTGTGATAAAATCCATTGAAACCTCCTCCCAACGTTGACTTGGAATGGATAAAGGTTGTAATAGACCCGAGGTCTTAATTTTTTCAACTTTATTTTGTTGGCAAACCAAACATTCTGCCACAAACTTTTGAATATCAAATTTAATGCCATCCCAAAAAAATTCCTTCTTAACCCTGTGGTAAGTTTTTAAAAATCCCAAGTGCCCTCCTAAGGGAGAGGTGTGCAATTCCATAGGAATATTTTGTTTGAGATGGGAATTCTAACATAGGTATAAGTGATCTTTTTACCATAACAAATCATATTTCCACCTAAATGTATCACATGTATTGGGATCTTGTTGTAACTTTTGAATGAGCACCCACACTTCTTCGTCATTCTTCCATTCATTCCTTGCTTCTCTTATCCAATCTGGTTGGATAATAGAAATGGCACAAATCAATGCTTCCACAACATCATCCTTTCTTGAGATTGCATCTGCCACAACATTTTTTTCCCTTTTTTGTATATGATTTCAAAGTCATAATCCAACATCTTTGTGACCCATTTTTGCTGCTCTTCTGAAGATAATCCTTGTTCTAAAAAGTATTTAGGACTAACATGATCTGTTTTTACCTTGAAGTGTCTTCCCATTAGGTAGGGCTTCCATTTCTTAAGTGCATGTAGTATTGCCAACATTTCCTTCTCATAAATAGCTTTGTGTAAATTCTTTCCTTTGATTGGACAAATTTTGAAAGCAATGGGTCTTTCTTCTTTCATTAAAACAGCACCAATTCCATTTCCTGAGGCATCACATTCCACAATAAAGGTTTTTGTGAAGTCTAACGTAGCTAAGACTGATGCTTGGCACATTGCCTCTTTAATATGTTCAAAGGCCTTTGTTGCTTCTGGAGTCCATAAAAATACATCTTTCTTCAATAATGTTGTTAGAGGTGTTGCTATTCTCCCATAATTCTTAACAAACTTGCAATAATACCCTGTCAACCCAAGAGATCCTCGCATATGCTTTCTGGATGTGGGGATTTTCCATTCCTTAATGGCTTTAATTTTGCTAGGGTCTACCTTAACACCTTCATGAGATATGATATGACCCAAATATTCCACCTCTTTTACTCCAAAGAAACATTTGGAGATTTTTGCATATAATTGTTTCTCCTCCAATAGTTTGAGCACCCTGTCAACATGTTGAACATGATCCTTCCAAGACTTTCTATAGATTAGTAAATCATCAAAAAATACTAACACAAATTTTATAAGGGTTTGAAAATGGAATTCATCAAACATTGAAATGTAGAAGGTGCATTGGTAAGGCCAAAAGGCATGACCAAAAATTCATAATGACCCTCATGAGTTCTAAATGTTGTTTTTGGAATGTCTTCGCTCTTCATTCTGATTTGACGATATCCCGAACGAAGATCCAACTTGGTGAAGTAAATTGATCCATGCAATTCATCTAATAATTCATCAATGACAGGAATGGGAAATTTAACTTTAATAGTGAGCTTGTTGAGCTCCCTATAATCCGGACACATGCGCCATGATCCATACTTCTTGTGCACCAATAATATTGGAGCAAAGAAAAAACTTTGACTAGGTTGAATTATACCAACCTCTAGCATTTCTGCAACCATACGTTCAATTTCACTCTTTTGGGCATATGGATATCTATAAGGCCCAATGTTTGGAGGAACACATTTCCTAGAATCAAATGAATAGCATGATCATGATCATGAATAGGTGGGAGACCTTTGGGAGTCTCAAATACCTTGGAATGATTGTCCAATACTTTTTGGAGATCTGGAAAAATAGATGATTTAGATGTGGGAACCTCTAGAAAAAATAATTGTGCAATTACGCCTCATTGTTCTTTCTTTAGAATATTTTCCATTCCATTAGAGCTAATTATCTTTCCTAGTTTCCCTGTGATACCTCTTAATTCAACTTCCTTTCCTTCCGAAGAAAATTTCATGAAAATTTCTTGAAAATTAAAATCTATTGTACCCAAGGATTGTAGCCATTGGACTCCTAGTACAACATCAGTACCCCCCATTGGCATGGAAAGCATTGGGCTATTCAATACATATTCTCCCATGAACAGCTTGTATTATGGCACTTTCCAGAGAAATTTATGGTTCCTCCACTTGCAACCATCACTTGACACTCTGGTTCTAGATATAGGAAGCAATTCAATTCCTTAGCTATTTTACAATGAATAAAATTATGGGTACTGCCCGAATCAATCAACACTATTACCTTTTTCTTCTTGATATGTCCTTCTATATTCTTGATAGTTTGAGGAGTGGTAATTACAGCCAATGGATTACAATATATGGTCGAATTCATTTCTTCTTTCTCTAGGTTTTGTTCCAGGTGCATATCCTCTTCTTTTGACATTTCTTGTTCCTTTTCTTCCTCCTCTTCACAATCTATGTAAAATAATTTCTTCTCAACACACTTATGACCTTTACTGTATTCACTATCACAACTATAACAAAGCCCTCTTGCTCTTTTTTCTTCCAATTGTTGGGGTGTCAACCTTGTAGGTTGTGGAAGGCTAGGATAAACAACACTTCCATCCTTTTAGTTGTGAGTGGTAGGCTTCCTTGTTGCCATAATTGCTTTCCATTTTTATCGCCAACCTGAATGCCTTCTCCAATGAGTCAGGTTCCCAAAGGTGAACCTCGTGTTGGATTCTATCCTTTAAAGTACCTATGAAAACATCAGTCCTATGCTCCTCTGGAATATATTTTAGCCTTATATTCAATTTTTGGAAGTCTTCAATGTGTTGCATCATTAAAACCTTTTGTTTGAGGTTTATCAATTGGCTGAAAAAAGTGTTGCTTTTTGTATCCTCATAATGTGCTATCATTTCTTCCATAAAAATTTCCCAAGTGACAATTTGTTTACGAGAACAAAGCCATCGATACCATACAAACTGATTTGGTTTCAAATATAAAGTTGCAATGCGTACCTTTTCTATGTTTTGCACATTATGGAGATCGAAATATTGCTCCATCTGTAGTGTCCATGTTATGGGATCCTTGCCATCAAACTTCCTCATATCGATATTTGGAACATTGTTGCGGGTGAAACCACCGTAGGGCTTTGGGTTGAGAACCCCAATAGAGCAAAGGGAAAACCACAACAAGAAATTCTAAGGCAATAAACCAAAATACTTATTCTACTAAACTGTGTAGGAGTGTCCTTACCTGGATGTCCTTCGTTTGGGTAGATCCTGTAGGGTGCAAACCCTCAGCTTCTCCTGATGTTCTTGAAACCTAAAAATTATTCAAATGGAACATACATAGTAGTAGAAACATAAAGCATGTTCATGATATTAACTTTAAATCATATAAATGAATGACTAATTATACATCAATATAAGATTCATAAATAGATTACAACATAATTTGATGCATAAACACATTTAATATCGGAAACAGAACAACATTCCTTTTATTGAAGTTAGCTACAAGTAAAGTGGAGAAATACGACCTAAGTCCTTCTTCGGCTCCAAGCAAAACTGTCCTCTGGATCCGTCCTTTCCCGGCCTTCAGCAATCTTCCTCCATCACCAATACAAGGATATCTCAAGCAAGATGGAGGATATATATAACAAGGAAACAAGGTTTCCTGAAGCTTTGGGGAGTGCAGGAGGCACAGGGGTTCCTCAAAATCGATCAGGGATAATCTTACTATAGTATCAATATCTCATATCTTCTCCCTTAAGGCCTTCCTATGGAGGTTTATTTATACTTCTCCAAATTAGTTTTTTCAATTGGGAAACAGTTGGGCCACGGGCAATAGGAGGTGAGTAACAGGTAAAACCCGTGAACTCCACCTGAAATTAAGGAAATTTAATTTTTTTAAGTGTTTTAACATATGTACGCAAGTTGGATATATGCTGGCCCACATGTACACACTTTTATCACAAGGAAAAGTAGCGTATAGGGAATAAAACACTGTTTTTTAGATTTTGGACCAAGTCTGGAAGGAAGGGTTGTCATAGACCATAATCAGAGCATAAGAACTACCAAGAGTGGTAAATGGTGCTATAAAAAACATGGTGGGTTTTTAATCCAATGTTAGAGTCTATAAAATCATGATTAACATTTCTTTTGTTCTCATCATGAGTTTCCTTTACTACCCTTTCACCATTAGTAAGCATTTCCTGTAGCAACTTAGTCAAATCTATCTTCAAATATTCCATGTCGCCTTTTAGTTTTTCTTCTATACCATCCATCTTAGCATCCATTCCATTCATCTTAGCTTCCATGCCATCCATCTTAGCTTCCACGTCATCCATCTTAACTTTCACGCCATTCATAATAGCTTCCACACCATTCATCTTAGCTTCCATGACTTTCTTTAAACAATCAATCTTAGCTTATGTTACCTTTTGTGAGAGTGAAATTTGTTGCACTTGGTATCGTAATATTGTTATATCACGTTGCATTTCTTCCTCTTCTTCATGAGTCATGCTAGAGCGTTCACGTTGCTTACTAGGTGATTCCATTTTATTTCTTCGAGGCGTCAATTTATGATAATTATGCTTCATGATGCCCTTTGAACTTCAAACTAAGTTTTCAACC
Source organism: Pinus tabuliformis (assembly GCA_031772625.1). Lineage (NCBI taxonomy): Eukaryota > Viridiplantae > Streptophyta > Pinopsida > Pinales > Pinaceae > Pinus > Pinus tabuliformis. The sequence continues at coordinate 1,063,046,087 of CM062815.1, forward strand.
CAAACTTATCCAAAATTTTAAAAAGACTACACACTTTTTTTCTCTTTGTAGAAGCTTGATATTGAATCTGTTGTATCTTTCTAATTGTGGATTTCCAAGGTCTGAAATCTATTCCTGCGATATCCCTTTGAGTCCTATTTCCAATGCCACCAGTCTTATCAAAATTGGACTCTCCAAGAAAGAGTTCTGCCCAATAACCCAAGATGATCTCATTATATAATTTTTCAGTAGAGAAAACTTGTATGATGTTCCACGTGTCATTGTTTCGACCTTCAATCTAAAAGAGATACATAGAAGACTACAGTTCGTCCTGTTTCTGGAACTTCTTACAAAATTTCAATCTGATGCTCAGAGAGAAAGTTATGACGATTTTCCCAAGGTCACCTGTTTGGAATGTAATTCGGGAGTTTGCAAGAACCCTAACTTCCTCAGATAATATCTCCAAAAATATAGAGATCCAAGATCTAACATTCAAACCTAAGGTTCAGAACGATTTCTGCTCAAATGGGTTTTTTTTAATTCTGAAAAGTCGCAGAAAAAAAGTTATAGCGAAAATTCCACAGTGGCCAGTTTGGAGCAGTGAAACCCTAAAATCCAAAGCTCTGATACCAAATGTTATGAAAAAAGCTCACAAAAAGATATAAAAGAAATATCAATGCCTTAGAAATCAGCCTCTTCGAGGGGGAAACCTCCTTTACATTACATAAATGAACAATTCTTGGATGATACAAATGAAAAAACCTCATTTCTGTATATAAGAGTGTAAGGGGTCACAATATAATCAAAGCAGACATAACAATAATAATATAAGGGCACAATAATAACAGTAGTGGGCTTCTATGGGGCACAATAATAACTATATGGGGACAATAGGGGAACAACAATAATAATAAGGGCTACAATGGCTATAGTAATGGGGGAATCACTAGTATTATAGGGACCTAACATCTGTATTCTTAGCTTAGAATGTTGATTAACTGCTGAAGTTTATTTATGTTTATGTTTAGCTTAGAAAGTTGATTAAGTTGTTGTTTATCCATGCTTTCATTAGCGAAAGAGTAGATTATTGTTGCGTTTTAGTGAAGGAAAATATACCATAAAAGCTTGTGACAATGAACTCTATCTCATCTCCCTTGTGGGATCATGATTAGGGAACCCCACTCTCACAGCCCAAAAATAGAGTTTGTCTTTTTTTCATTGCCTAAATTAAGTCTCATTCTTAGCTAGATAATTGTTTATGATTTCTTGGAAATATTTGCAGTTGTTATTCTGCTTCTTAATATTGTTGTAGCTTATAAGGTAGTCCATTTCACATATCTAGTCCTTAACAATAGTTGGATCATATTTTCTAAATTCAACTCATCTTTTCCATGTTGACATGTAATAATTTGTAAATGAAAAGTGAAAAGGTTTTTAATACAGGAATTGTTAATCTGTAGGAAGGGACTCCTCCAACCAACTCCACCTAGGTCTTCTCCACCTTCTATTGATGCATACCAGCCCATATTTTGAACCTCTATTTTCCAGCCACCGTGAGCAAGTTGACTTAGGCAAATATCTGACCTTCTTGGAGTGTTGGGCTTGGCCTTGGGTGGTTCACCTTCCCTACAACTTCCACAATTGTCATACACCTTTTCAACACTTCATCCCACCATTCTTGTCCTCCAAAATCTCTCAGCCAACTTCTTGTATCATTTCATGACATCTTGTAGCAGTTCCCTATAGCAACCTGTTTTGACCCTGTTTGACCTGCAATGATAGACTAACCTATTTTAGGAGTAGGTTAACCCCTCATATTGGACTCCATAACCAAAAGTGCCACCTAGACCAGTCCTTTCACTCCTTTCCTTCCTGCAAGATCAGATAGAATTATCTCTTCTATTTCTAAGTTTAGCAATTAGAACTTTATCTATTCTGCAAGTATGAATGAGATAGTTAATGCATGCATGTTTTACTTATGAAATGATAGAGTAATCTTCCATTTTCAAGCAACCCTGATAGCTAGGTGATCAAGTACAAGATTAGCATAGTTTCCTTTATGCAAGTGATTTGTGTCATTTCATAGCATTTACAAGTTGGTAGCTTTCATTTCCTGGTTTTACAAGCATTTACCTTCTCTGCACTAGAAATATCTTTACATTCCACTATCAGTAGTCAGACTCCATGTAGTTCAATAGAGGAATGGTTTGGAACCCTAATGGTCAAGTGCCCCAGTTAAGAAGTGACATGAGTATAATGATGCATTTGTTGTGTATATAGCACCGTCACCTCCAAGTTTGTACGAAACCTCGGGTTGATAAAGTAAAGCTGGTAGCCCTCGGAGTTGTAGTAGTCTTGTTGCGATACTGAGGCTCATCACTTTTTGGCATTGTTTCCAGGGAGGTGTATAGGTAGATGTAATTTCTGCTTTTTCTTTCTATTTTGAATTTGTTGGATAGATGTTACTCTTGCTTCCTTTCTATCTTGCATTTGGTTTTGAAAAAACTCATAAAAGAAAAAAATATATTTCTTTCATGCCTCGTAGGAGTAGAGACACTTTAGGGAAATTCTTGCCAAATAATCCCACATCAAACATTCAACCTTCCCTCTTCTTCGGTGACTACCAGCTTCCCTCTCTGACTGCGGGAGAGTTAGAGGACCCCTTAGGTGAACAACCTGAAGTATTTGAAGAATCTATTGGGGAAGAATAAGAAGAGGCTTTTCCACACACTTACACCATGGCTAAAAACATAAATGAGGCCAAAAACAGAAATTAGGGTTCTTTTCCCATTACAGAGGAGCCCGATCAGTGTATCCGAATGCTATGGAGGCAAGAGTCAGGTTCCAGAAATATGTCACCTTGGAGCACACGAACACCATCGCAGACTACCGATCTTGGCATCAGTATGTTACTGTTGATCAGCGCGAGGATGTTGAGGAGTTGGAATTCCATGGTTTTCTAAGTCATAGCGATGTCTAGCATGGCTTTCTCAAGCCATTTCTCTCACATGGGTACATGTGCATTGTAATGTAACGTCATGTCAAATGTAAGTCAAGTGTCAATAGTAGGATGTAACAGTCATAGAGTAGATGAAGAGTCATGAGGGTATATGAACTGTCACAAAGGGGAATGTCAAGGGTCACCCCACCCTTTGTTATAAATAGTCCCTCATAACTCATTGTAGAGGCTTTTGGTCAGCCAAGCTTCCGATAAGACTATCTTGGAGAGAGCTTGGACAGTATTGTAACGAGCCTTGGCTTCTCCACTGCACAGAGCTAGTACATCTCTTTGGAGGAGCAGGTGGTTGTGGTTGTAATGTTCCGCTATCGGAACTAGTGGTTGGAAATGGATGTATTGTATGACTGGAACTTACACTTCTTAATATAACAAGAGCCAGCATGTTTCATGAATATGTTGTATTGTATTCTATGCTATCTGGTTTACTCTAAATGATATATGTATTGGTTTGCTTACGCATACATGTATAGCTATTTGTGTATGTATGTATGAATCTTTCTGAAATGTGTTGTTGGTTTAACCATCACTTTGGATTGCTTACTAACTTTCCTTCCATGTTGTGATGTATCTTTGCTCGTGCGTTCCCTTCTTAACTGCGTGCTATCACAGGTTTCCAAGGGGCACACTCATCTCAACCCTGTGTGTTAGAACCTCTCATGCACCTTCCTTGGCTCACTATAGTTGTCACACCCTTGTTACCAACAGACTTATCTTACTTGCATCTGTGTAAAATATTTTTTTTAATGCATTACCATACGACCCACTGTTGGGACTCCTACACCAAACGGTCTAAGGTCTAGTTGGGACTTCTTACCAGGGATATCCCCTGACATGTTGGTGGGTCCAACACCGTCAACATTTCTAGCACTAGAAGGAGAGCCAGATGACAAGTTGTGTCCTCTCATCCTGTTCTAAACCTTTGCATATCTATCAAGGATTCTTTCACTCTTCTCCCTCCACAATGTTTTTTGAATCATGAAGATGTCACCATCACGAGGGAGTTTTTCGATCACTTGTCCACTTACACGTATGATGGTTAAGGCGAAGTGGCCTGGCCTAAGTTCTTACATGTTTTCCTTTCCATGCTACTTGAGGAAGATGGATGTTCTGACGAACATGCTAGCTTGTTGCTTGCATACACACTTCGTGAATCTCCACATCGGTGGTTATGCAGCCTACTGGCTGACAGTGTGCACTCACTTGAGCACTTCTATGATCTCATTGAATACACTTTCCATTAATTTGATCCAGACCATCTTGACAAAAAATTGTTACAACAATGGAAGGCTCTGCATGAATCGACTATGGATTTTTGGCAGCGCTTCCGTGACTGGCAGTTTCAAGCTCCGAAGAGCGAGTAGAAATTTTTCTATATTTGGGACCGGTTCGAGTATTGTGTTAAGAAATCTACTCGTCCCAAGAAGAAGTTTGAAATCAAGCCTCGCTCAGTATTCTTCAATGATGGAACTGTGAAATCCTAGATGGATGCGGTCACTGCCACAAGCGATTGTCTTCCATACCCTCATCAAACAGCTCCACCACTACAGAGTGATGTTGAGTATCGTGCCCACACACCTATTCAGTTGTCACATCCTCCCAACATCACTTCGCTTAATTTTCATGCAGATTTGGTTGTGTTTCCATCGAGTTGTCACATGCATTTTGTTCCACAACCTCCGTCCTCGCACTCGTTTGTCCCTCCGGATGATACTGTCTTGTGTTCTTCCATTCAGACTCTACGCTTGTTGTGAAAGAGGAACAAGCCACTAACAGAGTTGGTGTTGCACAACCAACATGCATTGGCATTCATGAAGAATATGAGTGGGAGCTTGAGCATCAACACTCGGCGAAGGATGACTCCCTTCTATTGAAAATGGCAACAAGAAATGCTAAAAATAGCATTACTATAAATAGCAGTTTGGGTACCAGTGTTGGACATAGCAACAAGGAATGAAAAATGGAAGTGCTAAAAATAACATTGCTATAAATAACATTTCGGGATAGATTCCAATTTTAGTTCGTCCCTCAACTAAAATTGAGAAGTAAAATTCAAATTTGATCTTAGCAACTATTTGTAAAATAATCAATTAATTCGTCTTGAGTTAATTAGTTGTAGAAAATAAAACATGAAGTCTATGTGAGGACATGCAACAGTTTCTGCATTGATTGAGGAATTTATCCATCAATTAAGGAGATAAGGATGAGTTGTATTTGAGTTGTAATTAGTTAGCTCAGTTAATTGAGTTAAGTCCAGTTAGATTAGTTCCAACAGTTTGTGGAATTAATTGTGAGTTCAGTTAGTTAATGCTTGCATGCATATAGATAACTGAATATTCTCTCATAAATAACTCATGCATGTCAGTTCATTCAAAGACCGAGCTGAGATCAGAGGAAGGGATAGTGTACTAACAGTTGGAGGATTTTTCCTATAAAGGAAACTCATCCATGCAGAAGGAATTACCTCCTTCAGGTTTGTACAGTTATTTCTGAGCCAAGTGAGCCGTGTGAGGTGAGAATTCACACAAGTGGAAGCATTGGACCCTAGGAAAAACTATGCAAGGAAATAGGAGGCTTGGAGGGTAGAGGACAAGGTTTGTGAGAAGCCTTTGACTGTCTATGAGCATCAGAGGGATTGTACTGAGAGCTAGATAGCTTGTGAGCTAAAGCTTTGTGTAATCCAGACATATTTCCACTTGTATGATAATACAGAGATCGGGGTTTTTAGTTGAGGTTTTCCCCAGAGTATTCTTCTGTGTTTCATGTGTATGATTTCTTCTTCTCTGTTATATGTGTTATGATTGATCTAGATAAAATTGATTAAGCTTCCGCAAACTTTGATTGTAGAAGTAGATCTAGTATTTTGTTTTATTATATTGCATTATCAGGTGATCTATAGTGGGAATTTCCACATGGTATCAGAGCAAAGGTGATCAAAGGCGAAGAACAGTATACAATAAGGGAGAAGTTTGAAGTTTGAGGTTCCTGAATATAGAAATCCAGTTCTTATCACATCTCAATTTCACCAATGGCGTTCAGCGATTTAAGACTCGAGTATGCCCTTGATGGCAGCTCAAATTATATAGCCTGGAAGGATCACATCGAAGCAGTATTATATGATAACGGTCTAAAAGAATTCATTGATCAAGAAGTCCCCAAGCCCGCAGCATCTGACGCTACAGAATTGGTGGAATGGAAGAAATGTATGGCTAGAGCTAGGAGAATCCTCCTGGAGGGAGTTCGAGATCACATAGTCTCAAGCCTCCATGGGAAGGAGACATCGTTTTTGATGCGAAAAACATTGAAAGATCTATATCAGAACAGCAGTGATCAGAGGAAGCTAGCGCTGAAAGACAAGCTTCAGAAAATCAAGTGTGAAAAGGGCGACACAATCTCTACATATCTGAACAAGCTCACCACCTACAAGGATGAGCTTGGAAGTGTAGGAATCATGACAGCCGATGATGACATGGTGAGTCTAGGTCTCCTCTATCTTCCTAAGAGCTGGCATAGCTACCAAGACTCAGTAAATGGAAGAGAGAAACTGCCATGTTGGGAATGACTTTGGTCGGATTTGATGCAGGAGGAGATAAGAAGAAGCACCAGAGATGGTTCTTCATCCAAGGAGGATGAAGTGTTGGAAATACTGAGAGGGGGGTGAATCAGTATTTCTTTTCAATTATTATTTATATCAGTTAAAAACATTTATATTTGGAACACAAAAGTAGATAACAGGAATAGATGCTTTTATTAATGTGATATTTGCAATAAAGCAAGTACAATATATATATATAGTTTCAATCAATTTCCAAGCACCAACTTGGACTCTTGTGAGGCTCCAACCTCCAGAGCACTAACTCTGTCTTGTCAAGGCACCAACCTTGAATTTAGGAGCACCAACTCCCAAGGACACCAATCCTTTCAGTTTTGAGGCACCAACCTCAAGGGCTCCAACCCTTTGCTGTAAACCATTTGGATCTATTTGGTTGTAATTCTCTGCTCCCAACCCTGCTGGGCCTATGACTTACTTCTGTCCTCCTGTTCCTTCCACTTCTGCCAGAACTTTGGCTTCCCTTTTTTCTTAAAATTCGCAATCAACTCTAAACTTTCCTTGTTCTTTGTTTTATATTCCTGATACCCCTGGCCTTTAGCTTCCTATCTCCACTGGCTCTTCAGCTTCCTCAATGCTTGCCTGATCTTTCAGCTTCCTCTGCGCTCACTCTTCGGCTTCCTCTGTCTCTTCAAATCCATCAATACATATAGGACATGTTAATGTGGAAGAGAGGCCGAAATACAATAATGTTGCATATTAAAGAAAATATCAGAGAGGCCCCCCTTTTATAATATTCATACAATATACAATAGTAATCCCGCAATCGCAATTGTAATCGCAACAGTTCAGGCCCACTAAATTATCGAAAGCGTTAATTTATGCTTTTGAACTTAAAAACCCAGGCAACATTACTTATCGGAATACACAGGAATACATGGAAAAACACCCTCCGAACACATAAGGTCGGACTTCAAATGCATTACGCCCACATCTATAATTTCATTGGGTCCGCTCCTCCACAACTTATCGCAATCGGTAGATTTTCACATAACATAGCCAATTCCGCTTCTACCGACGGGACGGATGCGACATTCAATGAACTATTTTTAATGAATCCATCGGGTCCATATGTATATATCGCAATCGGCGCTTTATAGTGTGGCAAGGCTTTACAATATATATGTGATATGCGATGGATGCGATAATATATTAAATCATATTGCACTGGTGTAGTCGGGTCTATGTTATTATCGCAATCGCAGTTTTAACGTGACAAGGGATTTAGGCGTTGCGGTACATAACTCCCGATATGACGAATGCAATATGTCATTATGGTGCGACATAATAGTACCATCAGGTCCGCAACTGTATATCGCAATTGCGGGTTTCAATGTGGCACTTAATATAACCCGCCGCTGTGATTTCTCCTATATATATACTCTTCTACTATATCGCATCTATAATATATATATATATATCTATATATATATATATATATATACTCCTCCACTCTATGTATTCCTCCGCTCTTTCCTCTATGCTTCTCTTGCTCCTCTGATCGGTCTTCCTTTGGATTCTGATAGTTCTTTTTGGCATATATTACATGTGATACTCCTGATGTGGCTCCTCCGCTAACATTGTTTATGCTCCTCCGCTTATGCACCTCCGATATGTGTTTCTCTTGTTTCTCGTGGCTTCCAATGACCTCTTCTTATGTACCTTCGCTGATGCGATCCTCTTTCCAATGGCTTTGCTCCTGTTCTTCACAAGTCTGCTCTGCTTCTCCTTGGCTTCATATTGACATTAATGACAATCTAGATCAACAATCTCCCCCTTTGTCATTGATGGCAATATTCTTCTTCTCTCCCCCTTTGACATCAGTGGAAAAGGAGTGCACAAGGACTCCCCCTATCGAACTACTCCCCTTGTCCTGCAACATCTTTATGAATCAACTTAAGTGATGCTAAAGAGATAACCCCCATCTTTTGACGAAGATGTTCAAATGCTTCTCGAGGAAGAGGTTTTGTGAAAATATCAGCTATCTGCTCTTTAGTATTGATATATTCCAAGATGATGTTTTGTTCAGCTACTTGTTCACGAAGGAAATGATACTTGATTGGTATATGTTTGGTCTTTGAGTGCATCACTGGATTTTTGTTGAGGCTGATCGCACTTGTGTTATCACAATAGATGGTAATTGGTTGATTTGTGCCTATGTTGACATCTTTTAGAGCTTCCTTCATCCATAGTATTTGAGTACAACAATCTACGACAGTTATATACTTGGCTTCAGCTGTAGATAGTGATATGGATGTCTGTTTTTTTACTGAGCCAAGATACTAAACAGTCTCCCAGGAAGAATGCATTTCCACTAGTACTTTTTCGATCATCAACACTTCCGGCCCAATCAGCATCAGTGTATGCAGTCACAGTAAGAGTTGAGCTCTTAGGGTACCAAAGACCGAAATCAGAAGTTCCTTTCAAGTATCTGAGAATTCTTTTTATAGCCAACAAATGGGATTGTTTAGGAGCTGATTGAAATCTTCCCACCATTCCTACTGCTTGCATAATGTCGAGTCTTGTAGCAGTTAAGTACAGAAGGGCTCAAATTATTTACCTGTAATGAGTTGCATCTACCGGAGGGGAGTCATCATTTTTGTTCAATTTGATATTTGTGGTCATAGGTGTGCTCATGGGTGCACAGTCTTCCATTCCATATCTTTTAAGCGTGTCTTTAAGATATTTGGCTTGAGATATAAACAGGCCAACCGTGGTTTGAGATACTTGTAGTCCAAGGAAGTGAGATAACTCTCCTATCATCGACATCTCAAACTCTTTTGACATGTTTTGATAAAATTCATAGCTCATCTCATCATTATTACTAGCAAAATCAGATCATCAACATAAAAAATTGTGATTAGTAACTTATCCTCATTCGTCTTTATGTAGAGATTACTTCCTTCCACCCCCTTCTTGAAGCCTTGTTGTTGTAGATAGTGATCCAATCTTTCGTACCAAGCTCTAGGATCTTGTTTCAACCCATATAATGCCTTTTTCAACTTACAAACAAAGTCTTTTCCTTTTGTTAGATTAAACCCTTCTGGTTGCTCCATGTAGACTTCTTCCTTGAGTTCTGTTATAGACATTTTGGGGCACTACAACCCCAAGCATGAAATGTCCATAAACCAAGGGCTCCTAAGTCCCTAAAAGTGTTTTTCTAACCCCTAAAGGAACAAGGTCAACTGATTATAGCTTCTCCCAGAAGTTCTCCATGAAAAACGGCTCAAAACTGGTCAAAACAGGATCATTTCAGCTGCTCCATAGGCAAAGTGCATTGCATCTCACCTAAATACATTGTGTGGGTGCGTTGCATTTCAAAAATCCCTTCTATGGGGTGCGATGGGCGAGAAGTGACAAATGGCAGTGTCATTCCGCGAGGTGGAGAGGCATGGAATCTTCCAGAAACTTCTCCTGTGACACTTACCTCTCTGAATTCAACCAAGGATGAGTAAGAGATCATCAATCTCCAAGTGGAAGCAATAACTATCAGAGGGAAGACACTAATCAAAACACAAGCTGACTCATCTCCCTTACAGATATCTATATATGGATCCCTCATCCCAGAGATCCAGAGGCTGGAATTTTGCATATTGTAAGGAATTGTTGTTGGTTTCTTGAGACAACATCATATTGTTGGGTGATCTAAGCTTTGTATGAGGTGAAGAGGGGCTTCCTTGCTGAGAGGATGATGCTGGGTCAGAACAACTGGTTGTAACTCTCTTGGCTCTTTCTTGTTTATCAATAAAAATTATTCAAGTTTTCCTCCATACTCTTGTGTCATTTATGTTTTACGCATTTGTATGGTCAATTTACATCTGATCCTATATTGTTTATGATTATAGATCCATGTTCTTGTATAGTGCTATGCTACTATGATCTTACAGGTACTCTGTGAAGTTGAGCGTACAAGTGAGCAAGTAGCGAAAGACTATCAAGAGAGAGAGGAATCGAACTAGGAGATTAGCACAAGACAGAGGTCAGTCTTCTTTGTTCTTCTCTCATCTATATTTCATAAAGGAAAAATGAAAGTAGCTTTACTTTGTTTGTTTCTAAGGTAGCTATCACACCTTAGTGGGATAAGCAGTTCTGTGTAGACACTTTTCCCTGTAACAAAATGGCGACTCCGCTAGGGACGAATTAGTTTGTTTGTTTATCTTCCTTGTTGTCTATTTTATAAACTTACAGACGGAGCCTGAAGTCGAGCCAGGTAGCTTTCGAACTGCATTTGCTATGCAAATGCAAAGTAGATAAATGTCGCTTCAATCAATCTCCGGGATTTATTTATGACTTAAACAACTGATTCACAAACTCTCTTATTGCCCTTGTGGTAGCTCTTAGAACCTCCTTAGATCTACCCTTGATTTTTGCATTACTGATTACCATTTGCTTGGCCAAAACCCATGAACTGAACTGAAAACTGTGACCCGGAACCCAAGCAAAGTCTCATCTTTGGCCCAGCATAGGTATTGTTCTATGAATCTGAAATTCAGCGCACTTCCCGAGTGTAGTAGGTGCACTGCATTTCAAATTCCCTGTGTTACAGGTGCGCTGATCAGACTAGGCATTGTTCAGTTTTGGTTTCTGTGATTCATTCTTTCCAGTTCTATTCATGAATTTTGCTGCCTGTAATCAGTATATCTCTGTTTGAAACCCCTTTTCCTTGTTGTTATTCCACCTCCTTTGTGCAAAATAACTGTAAATGTTTTTGTGTATTTGTTGAGTCATTTTCAGTTCTCCTTTGCAAAAAGTAACGTAATCGTACTGTCATCCTTTGATTTGAAAGTGTCGCAAGTGTCGTTTTCAGTCATAGGAAAGAGTTTGGTTGCTTTTGATAGTCGATTATCCTGTTACTATTGTATTTGGTCTGAATTCGTAGTTTTTCTAGTGTCAAAAACAAGTATTCATTTCCAAATCGTAAAATGTTGTGATTGTCTCCATTTCTGATTTTGAAAAGAAACTTGTTAATAATTGTCGCTTGAAAAGTAATTCAGATTTGTGCATCAGCTTTCTTTTTACCATTCACATACTAAGAAATCCGAAAACAAATACATGCATGTGCATTTGCATTTAGACTGTTTGATTGGTTTGATTTAGTACAGTGCATTTAGAGTGTGCTCTTTGCTCTTTGTGAAAGAATATTGTCTCTCTTTCCTTAGTAGCTAGGGTTTTTATTGCACAAAGAAGATAAAAGACTGTTTATACATCTACATCTCGCGGTGAACCTGAAAGGAAAATTTCTTAAACAAGATCAACTATAAAATAAATTCAATGAATCTAACAACGCTTTGGAAACTAACGCACAACATTTAGAAGTCTAGGCTAGAGATGTATTCCGGCGTCATAAAGCCTGGTAACTGTTGTTCTCACTGATGGTTGGGTGATTCCTCCACTTTGAGACGATAAGTGCCAGTACGGACTTGTGCTCCCACGTACCGTCGAGTATATTTTGGGAGACCACAATAGGCTTAATCCTTTATCCATAGGAAGCCATGTTTGCCGCCCTATCAATCGCAATGCACTGAACACAACATTCGGGAAGATTGACTATCGTACCGTAAAAAGTATTCTGCAGTTTTGCGATTGGTTTGGTAATCCCTCTACCTAGATTTCCAAAGCAGTCCCTTTCGTTCCTTTTCAGACTCCTTAATGGAAAAGGTCCATCTGATCACTTGTCACTTCAGGCTCATTAAAAATCGAAGGCGACTAGAGTCATCTTTTGTTTTTTCTCGACTCTTAAAAATTGAAAAAACAAGTTGTGTCAAAGCGTCTAAAATTCATCTAATTCGGAAACATACTTACCCTTTATTTTTAGTTGATCGAGTAATCCGCAATCGTGGAAGAAAGTCAATAGGAACCCTGTCGTTCGTAGAGGCTTACGAGTCAACTGTCTTTGTCTCCGAAATCGAAGCTAGTACGGACAAAGTGAACTCGTTTAACCGGTTCCAAATCTCCTGGTAAAGTTAGAACAAGTGTTCCAACAACATCAGAGACTCTGGTTACTCCAAACATTTCTGGTATCCCTGCCTTTACAGAAGAAGTTCAGCAGCCACAGAAGGACAGTAGTACTGATCCTAGTCTGAGGGTAAACACTTGTATCACTGAACTAGTTCCATCTACAACCTGTTCGGAGAGTGTTGTTCCCCAAACATCTGTAGCTGCAGATTCCATACCTTCTTCGGCACCAGAAATATTCTACGGACCTGACGGTCTACCCCTTCCACCTGGTCTGATTACTATAGAAGAGATTGTGGAACATCCTCCAGTTAGTACTCCATTGCAATTTGGAGTCAGGATCGCTCTGTATCCTTCTTCATCAGAAATTAGTCTACCGCTAGCGGAAGCTCCTGTAGAATCGCTAGGTAATCTTTTGGATAAACTAGAAATGTCTGAACAACCGTCAACATCTAGGACTGCGTCGTCTGACACAGCGACGGTAGAACTCCCTGCTATCACTCCAACAATGTTCGTTGGTATACCATCTGTCCCAACTAGCTCTCAATCACTAGAAGGAGCCCACTCAGGGGCCATTTCAACGGTATGGTCTATTCCTGTTTGTTCATCCGGAATAATATCCGGAAACTCTTATGTTGAGTCTCGACAAATTGATCCATTTGGAGGTCAATTTGGGCAGTCCGGCCCTCAAGGGCAAACCATTCCCTTAAGTACCGGATTACCACTGTATGGGGGGCAGTATACCCTTTCATTATCCCCTCCGGGAGGACAGCTATACGGGAGTTCACAACAAAATTCGGGTTATTCTGGAATTACGTCAAGCGGTTGGGTACCAATACTACCTCAACAACCAAGAGTTGTATATTCAATGCAACAATGCTTACCTATGTCAAGTATACCAACTACGCCAGCTATTGTGACGGTGTCGCAAGTTCAAGCGCTGCCTGTTGTATGCCAACCTCAGGTTTCTCAGGTTGTAATGCAACAGCCCCTTGACCCTGCAACTCAACCACAATCGTTGACTGGTGGAATGACACAGGTTCAAATGGGTACAATTACCCCTCATCTTGGTCAAACAGTTAGTATCGGGCAACATCACATGGCTTCACAACCATGGCTAGTGCAATACCAACAACCGCAGTTCCAAGAAGTATACCAAGGCTCTAAGCAACAAATCTTTGCGAATAGTGGGCAACCGTATATTCAAAACAGTCAAAATCAACCATTCTACAATGGTCATGCCCACCAACCTTACCAGAGTTACCAGCATCAAATGCATTATGCTGGTATGCAAAGACCAACTACTCAGGCAATCCCATCTTATCCTGGGTATGCTTCGCCTAACCTGAATCAACAGTTACCCTTCGTGGTGACTTTAGAGTTACCTGATTTAAATAGGTTAACAAACGATCCAATCGCTTACGCCCCTTGGTGGACAGCAATTCCACATAAACTTCCATCAGATATTCCTAAATTTAATGGAAATCCGGGTGAAGATCTGTCGAATCACGTGATGACCTTTCATCTGTGGTGTTCATCAAACACCCTAAACGATGATTCGATTAGGCTTCGCCTTTTTCAGAGGACGTTAACTGGTCCGGCAGCAAAATGGTATATCGAATTGCCTAGAGCTTCATCTGAAAACTTCAGTACCCTAGCCACAACCTTTTTAACCCATTTTTAGTTACCAATAAGGTACGAAACAGGAACGGAACTTCTTACCAATTTCAAACAAACGAAGGCCACTCACATATCTGATCATATACATGAGTGGTGATGTCATCGTAGAATGGTGAAAACGTATGTTCCCGATCAGCTTTTAGCTGAATGGTTTATTAAGTCATTATTTCCTTCCATCACGGAAGATGTGGCAAAAGGGGGAGTCGTCACCCAAGAGCAGGTTATCGCTCGTGCGCAATATTTGGACTTGATTTACACTCAGTCCTGCACGCTCTACGATAAAATACCTAACGCTCCTAGACCGGAATTCTCAGTTCCTCCTCCTCCTAAATCAAACAATGACTCTCATGCCGGCGATGGCGTGATTGGCGCAACAGACACGAAATTGACAAAGGCTACATCTAAAAAGGCCTGTAAGATTTCCAGTCAAAATGCAAAAGAGGAACTTCTTGCCTCGGAAGTAAATGTCGTATCGACAGATAAAGGCAAAGAAACCAAGCAACCAGGGGGAAAGAAGAAAGGCAAAGGGAAGAAGAAGAAACAGGAAGAATCATCACCTGAAAAATCTTCTGCAAACCCTCTTGGAAATAGGAAACCAAAAAATCCATGCTTTATATGCGATGAGGATCATTGGACCGCAGATTTTCCACACATAGCTAAGCTTAAAAAATTCTTCAAGAATTCAAAAACCTCGGCAGTATTGACTGATCCGTTTCCAAATCCATGGACAAATCTGGTTGACAGTGGAAATGCTTCCCCGTCTCAAGTGCTAATGTTGTCGGTTTCCAAACAGCAAAATGATGCTTTGATATCGACAAGAAACAAAGATTATGGGAATCCACAGTTGTCGAACAACAAGGATAAAGATCAACCTAGTAGTTCGACAACAACTTCGACAAAAGTTGCGCCACCCATCATTCCCGAGTTGACAATAAAACCGCCAAAGGGAGTAGTACACAAGTCGACGTTTAATCCCCGCGCTAGAGCGGCGCAGCATTATAATATAGTGGAAGATTTGGCCCAATCGCCATCCGCTATGTCGACTCTTGAGGTACTACAAAATTTCCCATCCCAAAAGCAAGCTTTACTATCAGCCATTGGTGGGATAGACCCAAAGGATTCCAATCTTGTATCCTTCGATCATAAAGGATACAATCCTCAGTTACCAGCTCAACTAGCTTTCCTCGTTCAAGTGAAAGCCCTCAGAAAAACTGTTCATCGAACAATTATTGATGAGGGGGCATCTACATGTATTATGTCGATGAGTTTCTGGAAAACTTTAGGATCTCCAACCTTGTTGCGATCTTCGATGACATTAAAATCATTTGACGGAAAAACATATACCCCATATGGTATTCTAAGTAACTTGAAGGTTGAACTAGGAGGGAAAACAGTAGAAATAGATGTTGAGGTAATCGACGGAAATCTCGATTACAACATCCTACTGGGAAGACCATGGATATATGCTATGGCTGCTGTTGTGTCGACCTATTTTAGGAAGATTGCATTTCCCTTTCAGGGAGGGATTACAATTGTCAATCAACAAAACTTCCTCCCCAACGGTTCTCAAGTTACGGGAAGCATTCCAATGATCCATGGAAGCCACCATTCGCTTCAAAATATCGGAGTAGGCCTACTAAAAGATCCTATATTAATGGAAACTTTCGCCCTTCCACCTCCAATCAATTTGGCGGAAGTAGCGTCAGTAGGAACCTGCAATATGATATCTTCTAAAAAGATCTCAGAAAACGATATCAACATGGATCATGCGCAGGTTTTGCCTCCAAGCCCAACAGAAATATTGTAGCAATCAATGTTCCTAGCATGGGAGGCAAACCCAAATCAACTCTCATCAAGCATTTGGATAGATAGGTCTAAGGAATATGGTACCCCTTCAGATCCTTGGCCACGAGTGCATGTCACCGACGAAGGAATTGTTCAATCAATGGTAATTGAAGGGGCACCATGGGATGATTACCACCATCGTTCCCTTCTTCCAGATTGTGAAGAAAATACTCCTGATGACCTTTATCATCCTTCAGTTTTTGATTTTCTATCAAATACTGTAAACACGGTGGATTCCGAGCGAAACTTGTCCAACATTGAAGAGACTATCGCCATAAATATCTCGACCAAAATAGATGTTGTAGAGAATATTTATGTTGGCAAATGTTGTTCTCCTTCAAAACTGGAAATATATAATGCTCTTTTTCGCGAATTCAGAGATGTCTTTGCTTGGTCATATAATGAAATGCCAGGCATTAACTCGAGTATCGTTGAACACGAAATCAAGATGTATCTAGATGTCAAACCAGTACGACAACAGCTACGGCAGGTGCACCCCAAAAAAGCCGCTACCATTAAGGCAGAAGTTGAAAAACTTCTCCATGCTGGTTTCATTTACCCGGTTCCTCTAACCGATTGGGTATCGAATATTGTCCCTGTTATGAAAAAACAAGGAACAATAAGACTGTGTGTCGATTATAGGGATGTAAATCAAGCTTGTCCAAAAGACAACTACCCTACACCCTTCATCGACCAGATAATTGATGAATGCACCAGATGTGAAATCTTTTCATTTATGGATGGATTCTCTGGGTATAATCAAATAAATATCCGCCCACAGGACCAGTCAAAGACTGCATTTATTTGTCTGTGGGGCACATTCTCATATCGAAAATTACCCTTTGGTTTAAAGAACGCAGGGGCAACATTTCAGAGGGCAATGGACTATGCCTTCCATGACATCAAAAACATCGTTCAACCATACCTCGATGACCTTCCGGCTCATTCGCGAAAGCGGACTGATCATCCGCAGCATTTAAGAGCGATATTTCTACGTTGCCGACACTACAAGATACGACTCAATCCACACAAATGTGTATTTTCTGTCAGTTCTGGTCGTTTACTTGGCTTTGTAATCTCGAAAGACGGGATTCGTCTCGACCCATGTAAGGTTCAGGCAATCATAAATTTGCCTCCACCTTCAAATTTGCTTTAGATTCAGAAACTCCAAGGGAAAGCAAACTTTCTGAGGAGGTTCATTCCAAATTACGCTGAACTTGCTAAAGGTTATACGCGTCTTTTGAAAAAGGAAGTACCCTTTGTCTGGAATCAGGTTGCGCAAGCTTCCTTTGATGCTTTAAAAGAATCCCTAATGAAAGCATCATTAATGTACGCTCCCGATTATCAAAGAGACTTTAACCTGTATCTGGCTGCAGCGAATACAACCATCGCAATGGTTTTAGTTCAAGAAGACAACGGAATTGAACATCCTATATATTATTTGAGTAAGAACTTAAATGATACAGAAAGCAAATATTCTTATGTTGAAAAGCTAGCGCTCGCAGCTGTTCAAGCGATACAAAGATTTCGACACTATGTCCTCTTTCGAAAAACTACCATTCTGTCAGATTGCAACCCCATGACTTATATATTGTCGCGACAGTTGCTGGGGGGAAAATATTCAAAATGGATAGAAATTCTACAAGAGTTTGATTTGGAATTTGTAAAATCCAAGTCAAAGAAAGCTCTGGTTTTCGCAGAATTATTATGCGATCTCCCATCGTCGTCCAACGATGAAACATCCGAAGAAACGATCGTGGACGAAAATTTGTTTCTGATATCTTCAAGCAATCTGTGGTATGGGGATATAATCATTTATTTCCAAACACAAAAATATAGGCCGAATACCTCTCGCTCCGAACAAAAACGTATTCGATACCAAGCAAAAGACTACGTGATCGTCGGTGATACACTTTACCGTCGTGGTATCGATACGGTTCTGAGAAGGTGCCTCACCCATGAGGAGGCCGAAAAAGTCCTGAATGATTGCCATTCGGGCACGTGTGGGGGGCATCAATCCGGTTATGCTACAACGCAAAAAATTTTACGAACAGGATACTTCTGGCCAACAGTGTTCAAAGATTGCATAACCGCAGTCAGAAGTTTCCATGCTTGTCAAATTTTCGATAGCAAAACTAGAAGACCACCCACACCTCTGCAGCCAATAGTTGTTGTCGGGTCATTCGCCAAATGGGGCATCGATTTCATGACATGTAACCCCACCTCGACCGGGGGGCATGGGTATATCATAGTCGCAATTGACTATTTTACCAAATGGGCCGAGGAGATGCCTACATTAGATAATACTGGTGAAACAACTACCCTTTTCTTTTTCAATCATGTAGTCGCCAGATTCGGCGTCCCACAAGCTATAGTCACAGATCATGGATCGCATTTTCGCAATCACATGATGGTCGAATTAGCTGCCAAACTAGGGTTGTCTCACGACAACTCTACTCCATATTACCCGCAAGCCAATGGACAAGTTGAAGAAATCAACAAGGTCCTGAAGCGCATGCTGCAAAGGATGATTGAGTTCACAAAAGAAGTTGGCACCTAATCCTGTACTCATCCTTGTGGGCTTACCGAACATCGGTAAGGAATGCAACCGGGTTTACACCTTTCCAACTGGTATATGGCCTGGAAGCAGTCTTACCAATCCAGTGTGAAATATCGTCCCTCAAACTTGCAATTGACCTTCTCCCTGGAACTTCAGAAGAGGAGGCTCATTTCTTGGAACTAATCCAATTGGATGAAACCCATCGTAATGCCGCTTTGTCTAACGAAGCCCATAAGAAACGAGTCAAGGCGTTGTTCTACAAGAATGTCAAACCCCGTGTCTTCTCAGAAGGTGACTTGGTCTTGCTTTATGACCAAGAATCCGATAAATTGGGGGCAGTTAAATTCAAATCTTTATGGATGGGCCCCTATATTGTTAAGCGAGTGTTAGCAAAAGGAGCGTACGAGTTAATGGATTATGACGAGATTCCACTGGCACAACCTCGTAACGGGTTGTACCTCAAGCGTTACTATGCGTGATTCAGTATAGTAACCTGTATGCTTTTGTTATGTTTTTGTTTTCGCTAAAGTGTTTGTTTTGGTCAAGTAATCCACTTTTTACATTTATTGTAGATGTCAAACCTCTTGGAGTCATGTGTTGGATATGCCGACGGAGCGAGTTGTAGTTCGCGGAACCTATCTTCCGCGGCCTGGGCCATTTTTGATCCAAGCGGCGAGTTAGTAAGTTTCAGAGGGGTATCTATCGGTCGATCAACGAATAACATCGCTAAATATAGCACGTTGATAGAACTTCCCTCTGATGCCATCACACATGGTATACGCCGACTGATTGTCAGGCTAGACTCACAACTCGTCATACTACAACTCACTGGTATCTACTGTGTCTGAAATCCAGCTATCTATCGCATGTTCCTAAGGGTTAAGATTTTGGAAAGGCAATTTGATTTTATTCAATATCAGCATATTTCCAGAAGCTTAAACACATTAACTGACTCATTGGCAAATTATGTGTTAGATAGACATTTGCAACATTTATAAAAAGAAGCATACCATCAATATTTGCATTTGGATCATGTAACTTAACCAAAATAAAACTTCGAAAATCAAAAATATATAAAAAATTGTTTATGGTTTACATATAATGTTCTGTAACTAAGACAAAAATTTTCAAATGACCCAAAACTCAAAACGCTAGGGGGCACCCTAGTCTAATGATGCTCGTGATAGCAAGTCACAGCCTGTGCGATCATGCGTAAGAGCCGAGTCCATCGTCTTGGCACACCAGTAGTATGCCGCTGCAACCTCAAGGGCAGCTCGTCAGTCCTCACATCTGGAATACCAAGAGTGAGGCCCTCAACCTGTTCCTGTAATGTTGTGAGAGTCTCGGCCACATCGAGGTCGCGAAGGATAGCCCTTCCAACAGCCTCTCCTGCTGGGGCGGCAGCTGGCACTCTCAGGCGTACTACTGGCCGAACGGGACCAACATCTGCATGAACACATGAGTTTGATTAAGTCTTGACAGAATAAAGCACAAGGACATTATAAAAGAAAAACGATAAACAGGAATATGGTCAAAGAATTTACCAATGGCGCCCCACTGTTCGCCAGCCGACAGTACTAAATCTGGATCACCCCAGAAGTCCATGCCAGCATATGGATACTCGAAATAAACCATCTCCTAACGATCAAACCACCCGAAGAAGGTATCAGAAAAGGAAATCTGAGACTGACCAGCATGCCTAGACATATGGTCGACCCATCTCTGCATACGTGGTTTAGTCGGTGAAGGTAAATCGAGTGCAATATACTGCGGCTGCATCAGTGGTATCTTTTCCAAGGCAAAGGCGGTCAAAATAGAACCATACCCAAAGTTCTTCAACCTCCCACTCTTCACCTTGGTCAACTATTCTTTCATCACAAGAAGTACTGCGTCGCACCAGTTGAACACCTTCGGTTGGAGACATTCCAAGGCATACTGCATATAAGATCGGTTGGCTACATGAAGAGCCGCACCACCAGCCATCCTACCAAAAGTGAACAGAATAGTCCTGAGGGACCTATCAGTGACATCACGGATGATGATCTTGCCGTCCTTACTCAGCTGAGATCCCTCTCTGCAATACCGGCGAACATAATCTCTCACAGATTCACCTCCTCGAGCCGAACCTGATAAAGAGATGGGGGCACCCCGCCTCGACAAGTAAGTCAAGAAATAGATGTCCACTACAGTCAAGGGGATGGATTTGCCCCTAATCTGGAACACCTAGTTGGTGGGATCCCAAGCATCGAGCAAATACTGCAGCAAGTTGATTTGTTGTCTCATGCTAGAAATGCGGAAAAACTTCAGCAAGCCACAGTTCCGCAGTGTGTTTACTGTAACTGGATCATGCAAACAAGCATGTCCTCTTCTTCATGCTCACGTTCTCACCATGTAATAGTCATCTTGCTCCAAAAATCTCTGAAAACAAACAAGAGAAGAGTTAGATCCTGATTTTGGTGAGAAACAGGAAAAATTTCCATCAAAAATTGTGCATAAAATTCCTTCCTTGCGCCCATTGCACCTACAGTAGTGCTCTGGGTGCGTTGCATGTCAGATGGCCAGTAGACAGGCCAACATCCAACGCACCTTTCGATACACAAGGGGTGCGCTGAAGCCAAGGCAAGTTTTTCAAACCCCATAGGCTCACAAGCTCAGAATGCAAAATGGAAAGCATGAAATGAAAGAGCTCAAGTTTAGCTCCTACCTAGTCTAGACGGCGCCGAGAATCGTCCACAGAATCTCCCAGAATCAGCTGATGAAAATCAAGGGGGAAAAGCACCTCCAAAGCTCCAACAAACCAAAGTTCAAATGAAATGGTAAAATGAGAGGTAAAGGCACTTTTACATTACTTTTTACGTAATACGAGTAAAATATTAGTGTTCAAACTCATTTTTCAAACATATATTTTTCATTTCTAACTAGTTTGATGAAGCAATTGAAAATGCAGTACAATCTCTGAAAGAACAAAGCTACTTATGGTAAAGTCAAGAAATGACCATTGAATCGAGTAGTTTTAGCGCATAGTTCAAGCTCGTTAAAAAATAAACATAAGCCATGAGAAAATGTTTCTCCCCGCGTTTAAGCTCATTAAAAAATGAACTATTTCCCGGTAAATAACCATCGTGAATGTAGTACTTCAGCCTTTAAAGCCTTGGTCGTGTTTTCATCTTCACCTCCACTCTGTATTGGCCGATCATTCACCTCCATTTGATTGTTTACCCCTTTTGAGGAACAGCTGCGAAGAGTGATTCCACTAGCCATCCTTGTAACACTGTCGTGATTGGAAAATTCCAAACCTTACCTGGAATCAGCTGCTACCCAATTTTATCACTCATTCCTCAAAAGACGAGTCTCCTTTAAGCTCTTTTCAACTGACTCGTAAAATATGAAAAGATTTCCGAGCCATTGGCCTCTCCAGCTCGTTAAAGGGACCGGAAGTGTTATCCCTTCTTTAGATTTTAATATTTTTGGACCTGAGGGATTATTACACAAAAAGATCGAGCGCTTGTTTTGTTCGGCTCGTTAAAAGTATCGAAAATTCATCCCTTCTGTATTGTTTTATACTTTTTCGGACTTAAGGGATTAGATGACGAAAAAGGAATTTTGGAGTTTCCTTTACGTTCCTTTTCAGACTCTCTAAAATTGAAAAGGACCGAGTTATCTTTGTCATTAAACTCGTTAAAACTTAATAGCGACAAACTTGTCCATAGCAGACAAGAACGAGTTTCACTATCGCTAGGCTCGTTAAAACATAGCGATGGGTTTGCCCGAAGGGAAAATTATATAACAAGCATATGTTATCCTCCTCAAGCTTGACAAAAATAAAGAGGTACTGGTCAGCAATGACTGGGGAAAAATTGGGAAGAAAACTTGAAGAAACTTTGTTGGTAGCAAGTCGCTCTTGAACATGACACTTTCACTCCGCATCCAAGTCGGGTTGGGTTGTTTCATTCACCGGTCACATCACCATGGTCCCATCACACCATCCACATTTGGGGTTAATGCTACCAATCCATCACGTCAGTGTCGCCGATATGTTCAAGAGAAGTCATTCAGAGAATTCACCTGTGTCTCACCCGCTACAATACATTTACACTCCATTCTTTCATGACCGCCACCCTGAACCTTATGTCATCAGATTGTTTTCACCTCCATTAAAATCATTTGCTCTGTTCCGTGTCATTGATGTGGGATTCATTAAGGCCCTCCTGTGACGAATCGCTTCTTGTCGACATCAACTCATTATCCAAGAAGTCGATCTAGGAACACCCCGTTCAGTACTTTGAAGCTTGCATGCCTCAATGGCAAGTTTCTCACTTCCGACGACAGGTTTACATCAATGGCCTTCGACCGAAAGATTTTGCGTGGTGTTCGACGCCAAGTCATTTATTCACACCACGTGAATTGTACTGTAGTACCTTGAGGGTCATTATCATTATCGGTGATTCCTCTCGCGCCTGTTAACAGCTTACATCATTGGCTGGTAATCAGGCGATGTCTTTCCATGTTCGACTCCAGAACATCTCTCACATGGATAGACTTGTACTTCGAGTGAAGATCGAACGAGATTGAAGACCCCGGATCTAGTTTCATCCATCCGGGCTGCGATATATATTCAGGGAAATAAAGACATCAAATGTACATCATTGCTGCACAGATAATCATCCAATCAAAGGGATGATGACTCTACCAGAATCATCAGTCTACACTCAGACGATTGTCTGTCCTATGTACATGAAAATGAATTTATAAAGCTGAGCATGGGAATGCCCGCCTCAGCTAGATCATGAAAATATTATGAAGATAATGTATTGTATTGTATCTTATTACAGGTCTCCTCCCAGCTTGAAAGAACTTTGGATCCTCATAATAAAGCATTTCACCCGACATGAAAAGATTAGCGACCTCATGCTTTAGGGGGCAACTGTTATAGACATTTTTGGGCACTACAACCCCAAGCATGAAATGTCCATAAACCAAGGGCTCCTAAGTCCCTAAAAGTGTTGTTCTAACCCCTAAAGGAACAAGGTCAACTGATTACAGCTTCTCCCAGAAGTTCTCCATGAAAAACTGCTCAAAACTGGTCAAAACAGGATCATTTCAGCTGCTCCATAGGCAAAGTGCATTGCATCTCACCTAAATACACTGTGTGGGTGCGTTGCATTTCAAAAATCCCTTCTATGGGGTGCGATGGGTGAGAAGTGACAAATGGCAGTGTCATTTCGCGAGGTGGAGAGGCATGGAATCTTCTAGAAACTTCTCCTGTGACACTTGCCTCTCTGAATTCGACCAAGGATGAGTAAGAGATCATCAATCTCCAAGTGGAAGCAAGAACTATCTAAGGGAAGACACTAATCAAAACACAAGCTGAATCATCTCCCTTACAAATATCTATATATGGATCCCTCATCCCAGAGATCCAGAGGCTGGAATTTTGCATATTGTAAGGAATTGTTGTTGGTTTCTTGAGACAACATCAGATTGCTGGGTGATCTAAGCTGTGTATGAGGTGAAGAGGGGCTTCCTTGCTGAGAGGATGATGCAGGGTCAGAACAAATGGTTGTAACTCTCTTGGCTCTTTCTTGTTTATCAATAAAAGTTATTCAAGTTTTCCTCCATACTCTTCTGTCATTTATGTTTTACGCATTTGTATGGTCAATTTACATCTGATCCTAGATTGTTTATGATTATAGATCCATTTTCTTGTATAGTGCTATGCTACTGTGATCTTACAGGTACTCTGTGAAGCTGAGCGTACAAGGGAGCAAGTAGCGAAAGACTATCAAGAGAGAGAGGAAACGAACTAGGAGATTAGCGCAAGACAGAGGTCAGTCTTCTTTGTTCTTCTCTCATCTATATTTCATAAAGGAAAAACGAAAGTAGCTTTACTTTGTTTGTTTCTAAGGTAGCTATCACACCTTAGTGGGATAAGCAGTTTTGTGTAGACACTTTTCCCTGTAACAAGTTCCCCATTCAGAAATGTTGATTTTACGTCCATTTGATAGATTTTGAATACTTTTGAGCAAGCAAATTCCAAGAACATCCTGATAGCTTCCATACGAGCTACAGGTGCAAATGTTTCTTCAAAGTCGATTCCTTCAACTTGTGAATAGCCTTTACAAACAAGCCTTGCCTTGTTTCTGATGATTTGTCCATCTTCATTCATTTTGTTTTTGAATACCCACTTGGTTCCTATTATGTTTTTGTCCTTTGGATGACGTACCAGCTCCCATGTCTCATTCTTCTCAATTTGAGACATTTCTTCTTCCATGGCTTTTACCCAATGAGGATCCTTACTTGCTTGAGTAAATGTTTCTGGTTCTATCATAGATAGAAGAGCAACATCATGTTTCCCTGGTGTGTTTTTCATTCTTCTTTGTGTCTGCATACCTTCATCTACATTGCCAATAATCTACTCTTCTGGGTGATATTTTTGGAGAAACTTCATCTTTGAAGGGGTTTGAGACGATTCTCTTTCCCTGGGTTTTTCTTGATCTATTCCTTCTTTTTCAAGTTCTTCTTCTTCAATGAGAGGATCAACTTCATGTTTTTCAATTTCTTTTTATGGAAGGTCTT
Organism: Pinus tabuliformis; assembly: GCA_031772625.1. Classification (NCBI taxonomy): domain Eukaryota; kingdom Viridiplantae; phylum Streptophyta; class Pinopsida; order Pinales; family Pinaceae; genus Pinus; species Pinus tabuliformis. Next base: position 1,063,071,308 of record CM062815.1, read on the forward strand.
CATCAATCTATACATCAATGCTTTCCACTATTTTTCGTAGTCAATTATTATAGCACTCCTAGGCTTTGCTTCTTATAGAATATCCAAGAAAGATCCCTTCGTCAACTCGAGAATCAAACTTTCCTGGTGAGCCATCATTTATTTTTATGAAGCACTTACTTCCAAAAATCTTGAGTATTTTACTAAAGCAGGTCTTCCTTTCCATAATTCATAAGGAGTCTTTTCATTATTTGGTCTTAATTGAGTCTGATTCAAGGTATAGACAGCTGTCCCGACTGCTTCTTTCAAGAATTTTGTCTACAAGTTAGCTATTATTAACATTGTTCTTGCCATTTCTTGAACTGTTTGGTTTCTTCTTTCAACTACCCCATTTTGCTTTGGTGTTCTAGCATCAGAGAGCTCTCTTTTGATTCCATGTATTTTACAAAATTCATCAAATTCTTTTGATGTGAATTCTCCCCCTCTATCTGTTCTGAGACACTTAATCTTAGAGTCCTTTTCATTTTCCACAAGAGCTTTAAGATTCTTAAAACACTCAAATGCTTTGGATTTATATTTTATAAAATATACCCACATAATTCTAGTATAATCATCAACAAATAAAACAAAGTACCTTTCTCCTTGGAGTGTCGGAGTTCTAGTTGGTCCACATAAATCAGCGTGAATGATCTCCAAAGGCTTTGATGTAGAAAACTCCTTGGTATTGTGACTTATTCTAGTTTTCTTTCCATGTTGACATGGGACACATACTCCTTGATTTGGTTTGAATAACTTTGGGATGTCTCGTACTGCATTTATCTTGCTAATATTGATCAAATTATCGAAGCTCGTATGTCCAAGTCGCTTGTGCCACAACCAACTTTCATCTGTTTGACTTAAGTAGCATTTATCTTTTTGAATCTTGTTCAGAATGTAGATGTTGTCTGGTGTTCTAACCCCTTTCGCCACAAGTTCCCCTAAGGAAGAGTCCCTTATTTCACAGTCTTTGGTGCTAAAGAAAACATTATGTCCTTGATCATTGATTTGGCTAACACTTAGGAAGTTGTGTTTGAGCCTGTCTACTAGAAAAGCATTTTGAGTTTTTCCTTTTCCATTAATAAGAGTAACAGTTCCTTTTCTAGCAATTTTGCAAATCCACTTCCAAAGGATACATTTCCTTCCTTTTTGTTCAATGAGACAAACTTTCTTTTGTCCCCTGTCATGTGTCAGGAGCACCCACCATCCACAAACCAATGATTTTCATTATTTTGAGCACATAGAGCTAGGCCACATTTATCTGTGTTGGGATTCTCACTTCTTGCTTATCCTTTTTTGAGTGGGCAATTTTGTTCATTGTGTCCATTATTATTACATAATGAGAAAATCAGATCAAATTTGGCCAAGGGATCAAAAGAATTGTAGGTCTTGATTTGTCCTTGCCCTTTGGGGCCATATGGTTGTTTATTTGATCCTTCAGTTTTGGTGTGTCATTCTTATGAGCCATGCAATGTCTAGCTTGATGACCAAAATTTTTACAATGGAAACAATGCCCAAAAAAGATAGTTTTGTACCTGTTGTAATAGCCACGATTTGAATCAACATTCTTCCTTGGAGTTACTCCCGCTTCATTCTTTGAATTTGAGATGGGCCTTTGATGAAATATTGTTTTGTATCTATTGTAGCATACATGATTCGAATCAACATTCTTCCTTGGAGTTATCCTCTCTTCATTCTTTGGATCTGGGATGATCCTTTGATGAAATAATCTTTCTTCCTTTGGGTTGCTGGAAATTACATTGGCATAGCTTTTCGCATTATTCTTAGTGCTTGATGATTCTCCTTCAAAACCTATTCCAGATTTATCATGTTGAGTTTTTTTATTATTTAGGATAGTGTCAAGTATTTGAGAGCTTTTCCAACCCTTTTAACTTGCTCCAATTCCTTCCTCAGAGATACTATTTCAGCTTCACGTTCTTCGCAAGCTTCTTCTTTTTCTTTTAGCTTGTTTTTCAAGAGATCTTCCCTTCTTTTTATTTCCTCGTTTTCTACCTAGAGAGAAATGATTTTATTCCGTAATTTCTCATTTTCTTCAGTGTCACTTATTAACAATTCATCTACATTTGCATCTAAGCCCTAAGTCATCATCATTTGTGAATGCCATGAATAATACTTCTTGGCTTCCAGCATGGTCATTTTCTTCATTTGATTCTTCATTACCTCCTTTGCGGTGAGGGGACTAGTTAGTTTACTTCTTTTTTATGACTACAAATTCATCTTCATCAGACTCGTCTTGCTTAGAAAGGAAATTCTTCTTATTGAACCCTTTTTTTTGTATACCATTCTTTTAGAATTTTCTTCATCATCACTATCATGCTTATGAGGACATTTTGCAGCATAATGACCTATTTTTCCACATTTGAAACAAATAAGAGGGTATTTACCTTTTAGCTTAGATCCTTTCTTCAGCCTTCGTACAAATTAAGCCAATTCATATTCAACATCGGAGTCATCAATACTGACATTCCTTTCTTTCCCTTTTTTTGATTTTGAGGCCTTGAATGCTGCATCTTTGGAACTTGGGCAACCTTTTCTCATCTCATAGGCAATGAGGATTCCATGGAGTTCATCCATATTGAGAGTATCTAAATCCTTCACTTCTTCTATGGCACTTACTTTGGAGTCAAATCTGTCTGGGAGAGATCTTAAGACCTTTTGAACAATGGTGCTTTCTTCAATGTTTTCGTCCAATCCTTTAATAGAGTTGACCACTTCAGCTACTCAGAGTAAGTATGATTCAATATCTTCTTCATCATCCATTTTCAGACTTTCAAATTTCCTTATATGTGTTTGAAGCTTTTCCTTCTTGACTTTGGAGTCCTCGTCGTATAAGCTAATTGGCTTATCCCATACTTCTTTGGCAGAGTTACAATTCATGACTTTTGTAAATTCAAAATCAGTGATTACATTAGTGATGGAATTTAAGGCTTTTGCATTTGCAACGTAGACTTTCCTCTCGTCTTGATTTGTTGGAAGAGTGGAAGGAGCTATGTACTCATTTAAGACCGAATGCCAAACTTCAGGTCCAAGGGACATTAAGTAATAGGACATTCTCTTTTTCCAGAAACCAAAATTTGTTCCATCGAACAAAGGAGGTCTTCCTAACACTTCTTGATTTCTCGTCATGACTAAGAATCCTTCTTCAAGTTGTTAGGCTGATATGAAGAAGCTTTCTCTGATACCAATTGTTGGAAATACTTAGAGGGGGGTGAATCAGTATTTCTTTTCAATTATTATTTATATCAGTTAAAAACATTTATATTTGGAACACAGAAGTAGATAATAGGAATATATGCTTTTGTTAATGTGATATTTGCAATAAATCAAGTACAATATATATATATATATATATATAGATATATATGGTTTCAATCAATTGCCAAGCACCAACTTGGACTCTTTGTGAGGCTCCAACCTCCAGAGCACCAACTCTGTCTTGTCAAGGCACCAACCTTGAATTTAGGAGCACCAACTCCCAAGGACACCAATCCTTTCAGTTCTAAAGCACCAACCTCAAGGGCTCCAACCCTCTGCTGTAAACCGTCTGGATCTGTTTGGTTGTAATTCTCTTCTCCCAACCCTGTTGGGCCTATGACTTACTTCTGTCCTCCTGTTCCTTCCACTTCTGCTAGAACTTCGGCTTCCCTTTTTTCTTACAGTTCGCAAGAAACTCTAAACTTTCCTTGTTCTTTGTTTTATATTCATGATACCCCTAGCCTTTGGCTTCCTTTCTTTGTTGTCTCTTCGGCTTCCTCAACGCTCACTTGATCTTTCAGCTTCCTCTACGCTCACGCTTCGGCTTCCTCTGTCTCTTCAAATCCATCAATACATACAAGACACGTTAATGTGGAAGAGAGGTCGAAATACAATAATGTTGCATATTAAAGAAAATATCAGAGAGGCCCCCCTTTTAAAATATTCATACAATATACAATAGTAATCTCATAATCGCAATCGCAACAATTCAGGCCCACTAAACTATTGGAAGCGTTAATTTATGATTTTGGCCTTAAAAACCCGGGCAACATTACTTATCGAAATACATGGAAAAACACCCTCCGAACACATAAGGATGGACTGGAAATGCATTACGCACGCATCTATAATTTCATCGGGTCTGCTCCTCCACAACTTCATTGCAATTGGCTATTTTTCACATAACATAGCCAATTCTCGTTCTGCCGACGGGATGGATGCGACATTCAATGAACTATTTTTAATGAATCCATCGGGTCCATATGTATATATCGCAATCGGTGCTTTATAGTGGGGCAAGGCTTTACAATATATATGTGATATGCGACGGATGCGATAATATATTAAATCATGTTGCAATGGTGTAGTTGGGTCCGCGTTATTATCGCAATCGCAGTTTTAACGTGACATGGGCTTTAAACGCTGCAGTACATAACTCTCGATATGACAGACGCAATATATCATTAGGGCGCGATATAATAGGACCATCGGGTCCGCAGCTGTATATCGCAATCGGGGGTTTCAATGTGGCACTTAATAGAACCCGCCGTTGTGATTTCTCCGATATATATATACTCTTCTGCTATATCTCATCTGTATAATATATATATATACTCCTCCGCTATATGTATTTCTTCGCTCTTTCCTCTATGCTTATCTTGCTCCTCTGATCGGTCTTCCTTTGGATTCCGATAGTTCTTTTTGGCATATATTACATGCGATACTCCCAATGTGGCTCCTTCGCTAACACTGTTTATGCTTCTCCGCTTATGCACCTCTGATATGTGTTTCTCTTGTTTCTCATTGCTTCCAATGACCTCTTCTTATGTACCTTCGTTGACGCGGTCCTCTTTCCAGTGGCTTTGCTCCTGTTCTTCACAAGTCTGCTCTGCTTCTCCTTGGCTTCATATTGACATTAATGACAATCTAGATCAACATGAAGAAAATTGTGCCTTAGCGAGTAAGGCAAAGAAAGGGAAGGAGAAGGTTTCTCATCCTAATTCGAGTTCTTCACAAGATGGGAAGAAGTGCGATGCTTTCATTGTCATGAGGTGGGCCATTTTGCTACAAACTGTCCACTGAAGAAATCCAAGATGGGATCCAAGGAAGGATCTAAAGGTGAGGCATTGGGATCACAGTTCAAGTTGGATTTCACCTTCTTCGCATGCACGGTTTCATCCATGGTGGGATGTGGTTGGTTTCTTGATAGTGGAGCTTCTTTCAACATGACCGGTGACAAGAGTTTGTTCAGTACCTTGGAGGAAAAAGATTTCCAGATACTCATAGCGATGAGTAATGATGAAAAGTATAGTGTCTGAGGTGTAGGCATGGTTGTTTTTCAGAGGGAGCATGGAGCTGGCATTACCTTGACCAATTTCAAGTATGTACTAGGACTGAGGAAAAAAATGGTGTCGATCACTATGCTGGAAGACAAAGGCTATGATGTAGTCTTCAGTAAGGGAAAGGTTTTTCTTAGACACACAACACGAGACAGGTGAAGCAGATCGGTTCATGAGTCAAGAACCTGTATGCTTTTGAGGTTCAAGATGCATGAAAAGCCTTGAGGAGCAAGGCAATTGTTGGAGACTTGGTGGTTGAGAGGGAGAGTACATTATCTCTCAACATGCAGCGCCAGAAGAAGTCTCAGACAATTGTGGAGGAGCCACAATTAGTGAAGCAGCTTCAGGAGGTTGTGGAGCAGCCACAATTGGAGAAGCCGAGAGGAGATCGAGTGGAGGCATCCACTCATGCAGAGACCTCCAGTAGGGGGAAATTTGGAGCCAAGTGGGCAGAGGGAGCACATGCAGCCATACCTCCAAGTAGGAGGTGGGGCGATGTGGAGTGACAGTCCCAATAAGGTTGGAATAGGGGTAGGATCATTGAGGTACCCAACCTCTTTGATTAGACCTTCCTACAGAAGCCCTAATGAGGAGTAGCAGGACTAGCTGAGTGGGTAGAGACAGATGTGGATGGAGCGGCAGAGAGAGATACAGTCCAGGAGTCCCAATACTGTGCAGAGCTAGCAAGCGGCAATAATGCAAGAGGCACAGGAGTGTTGCACCAGTGTAGGATGGCACAGAGAGGTGTTCAACAGTGCGAGATGCATGGAGTGTTGCAGCAGCTCAAAGGTCACATAGGGAGCACTTTTCAGCGGTAGAGGAAGCTTCAGCATCAGAGGATGTTTCTAGCCCAACAGGGAGGTCAGATGGGAGATTTTTTGTTTCTTGAGTTGCTGGAGCAATAAGACTTGGGAGAAGTGTTGCAAACAAAACATTCCAAAGGTTCAGGATCGGGTTCGAGTTGAATGCCTTTCTTGTTGAGAGGGAGTGTTGAAAATGGCAACAAGAAATGCTATAAATAGCAGTTCGGGTACCAGTGTTGGACATAGCAACAAGGAATGAAAACTAGAAGTGCTAAAAATAGCATTGCTATAAATAGCATTTCGGGATGGATTCCAATTTTAGTTAGTCCTTGAACTAAAATTGAGAAGTAAAATTCGAATTTTATATTAGTAGTTATTTGTAAAATAATTAATTAATTCATCTTGAGTTAATTAGTTGTATAAAATCAAACATGAAGTCTATGTGAGGACATGCAATAGTTTCTCCATTGATTGAGGAATTTATCCCTCAATTAAGGAGATAAGGATGAGTTGTATTTGAGTTGTAATTAGTTAGCTTAGTTAACTAAGTTAAGTCCAATTAGATTAGTTCCAATAGTTTGTGGAATTAATTGTGAGTTCAGTTAGTTAATGCTTGCATGCATGTAACTGCTGCTCGCCAGATAACTAAATATTCTCTCATAAATAACTCATGCATGTCAGTTCAGTCAAAGACCCAGTTGATATCAGAGGAAGGGACAGTGCACTATCAGTTGGAGGATTTTTCCTATAAAGGAAACTCATCCATGCAAAAGGAATTATCTCCTTCAGGTTTGTGCAGTTATTTCTGAGCCAAGTGAACAGTGTGAGGTGAGAATTCACACAAGTGGAAGCACTGGACCCAGGAAAAACTGCGCAAGGAAATAGGAGGCTTGGAGGGCAGGGGAGAAGGTTTGTGAAAAGCCTTTGACTGTCTATGAGCAGTAGAGGGATTGTACAGAGAGATGGATAGCTTGTCAGCTAAAGCTTTGTGTAATCCGAACATATTTCCACTTGTATGATAATACAGAGATCGGGGTTTTTAGCTGAGGCTTTCCCCAGAGTATTCCTTCGTGTTTCATGTGTATTATTTCTTCTTCTTTGTTATATGTGTTATGATTGATCTAGCTCAAATTGATTAAGCTTCCGCAAAGTTTGATTGTAGAAGTAGATCTAGTAATTTTCTTTAGTATATTGCACTATCAGGTGATCTACAGTGGGAATTTCTACACCTTCCATCTGAGCCTCCTCTGTTCTTTCCTGACGTCTTTGGTGAACCTTCCATCCATGATTTCGCATGTGTATCTTCATCCACAGATGCACCCATTGTTGATCACTCGCAGGACACACCGGATGTCAGTCCATCATTCGACAATGGAGAGGATAAGTTATTCATTGAAAATCCACTTGATCTTTCATCTGCCTTTTCCAGAAACACAGAGGATGAATTTGTTCACTTTTCATCTACCCATTTGTTTGATTCATTAGATCATGAGGATGTCGATGAAATCATTGATTTTTCTGATCGTGGTTGTCGTGATCCATTTAATCCCATATTCGATCACGATCATGATTCTATCGCAGTTGATTTTTTGAAGCCACTGGTTTATGATGATCTATCTAACGATGAAGTCGAAACACCCAAGACTATCGAGGCACTTCAGCCCAAGCTTATGTTTATGTCAGGACCTCGCTCTCTTGGGGTTAGTCTCACTTCTGATCAGGAAATTGTTCAATCACCCAAGGCTCCTCATCACTCATTTGTATGCATTGAAGATTAATCTCACACACAGATCATGCTTCCTCCACTCGAACTACACGATCCTATCACTTATGAATTGGAGGAATCTTACATTGCAAGCACACGTGCATGACACAAGTTTTCTTTGTTTCTTTCGTTTGCTTCCATGTCACAGTCAAGAGTGTGCATATGCTTCAAATTTGCACGCAGTGTCGCATAGCACCATGGTAAGTCCACGGACTGCTCTTCATGTTGGAAATAATACTGAGAGGGGGGGGTGAATCAGTATTATCAAGTTCTTTTGATAAATCTTCCTTATTTATTCTTTAAATTATTTTTGCATGTCAGTACCATAAAACAATGAGCATGAACAAAGAAAACAGATAGTCACACCAAAGAACACCAGATGTAAGGTGGAAACCCAATGTGGGTGAAAACCACCTGCTGCAATATGTCTCTATCTTCTTTCAAATTAGAAACTCTTTTTGCAATGGTTTTGTACTGGTGCAGTACTTTACCAGTACATAGGCTGCAACCTGCAGAGAGCTACAACTCTCTCTCGTTTTCCAGTCTCTCCTGGAAGGGAGATACAACCCCCTACTTCTTTTCTTTCAAGGACCACTTTTCATAAATTTTCAAACTGGATCCATAAACATCAAGAGATCATCAAGTACAAGTAAATCACCCAGTCAACTGCAGTAACCAGATCAACAATAATAGTAAACAGAACCCAGAACACCTTATCAACAGAGAAAAGTCAGCCAACAAAAGATCTTAAGACAGATACGTAGTTTTTTCTTTCTCTGGTCTGCGTGGCTCCGCACATCACCTTCTGCTCCCCTGCGTATACACGGAGAGACCCTTCTGTTGCACTGCGTACCCACGCACTGTTTCTTCAATCGCTCTGCGTACTGTTACTGTAGGCACGCACCCACAGATACTATTGCGTCGCATACTGCTACTGTAGCCACGCACCCACAGATGTTATCGCGCCGCGTACCTACGCACCTGCGACTTCTGAAGCGCCGCGTACTTTCCCTGTGCCTACGCACCTGATCCTCTGTCGCGCTGCGTACCCATGCACTGCGCCTTCTTCTGCTCTGTGTACCCACGCAGTGCGCCTTCTTCTGCTCTGCGTACCCACGCACTTGCACTGTTAATCACCTGCGTACCTCTGGTTAGGGCCGAAATTGGCAGTCCACCAGTGTGCTACAGATCGTCAGATGCCCAGATCTGTTCATGCGCTCGAGAGATCACCCTTCACAGATTCGCTTTCAACTTCACTTTTATATAGATCAAGCTTTTAAGACAATAACCCAATATTTCAGATCTTAAGATATTCAATTTTCAAAAAGATACTTAGCCAAGTGATCTCCTTTGCTTTATATAGGCAAGCTCTTCCTAAAATCATGGATCAATACCATAGATCACCAATACAAGGGGCCCTAAAACATGGGGCTCAATAATAATAATAATATAAAACAATACCACGGGCCAAAACCATAGAATCAAGAACGGCGGGCTAAATACCACGGGCCAAACATAGGAAACCCCACGTGAACGCGCTTCTCTGCCTTGAAGTAAGTGAACTGGGGGTACGCACCTTCTGAACGGGTGACCTGCGTGTCTGGTCGCAGTCCCTTCACGGCGTACCTGCGTGTACGCACCTTTTGAACTATTCTCCTGCGTACCTCTTAATTTTCAACATTTTGAGAGCCTGATCAGAGCATTGCCACTTGAGGGTGTTGCCATCAAGTACAACATCTGTAACATAGAGCCATACCAGAATCATAATGCCAACAATCTCCCCCTTTGGACTTGATGGCAACCTCAAAAACTTCAACATCATTCTCCCCCTTTGACATCAAGGGCAAAGGGTTATGCTCCCCCTAAGAACATGCTCCCCCAGATCTGCAAAGAAGAACCATAATCCACCAAACACCATGAAAGAGATAGAGACATATTGCAGCAATATTCAGACCAGCATCCATGATCTTCTTCTGTACGTCCTCCATAATGCCAACAATGCATTATATGCTCCCCCTGAACTTGTGCCATTCGATCTTCAACCAATCCGCAACCTAGCACATGTACGCATATGCCCCAAATGAGCCTTGCATACAACCAACTATCAGAAGAGATTCAACAAGATGATGCATCAACAACCCCCAGCTTTTGCCTGAGGTATTCAAAGGTCTCCCTGGGCAATGGTTTGGTGAGTATATCAACAACTTGTTCCTTAGAAGGAACATACTCCAACTTGACCTTTTGTTCAAGTACTTGTTCCCGGAGAAAATGATACTTGATCGGTATGTGCTTGGTCTTTGAATGCATGACTGGGTTCTTTGAAATGCTGATTGCACTTGTGTTATCACATAAGATGGAGATAGGTGGTGTACAAGTGATTTGAAAGTCCTGCAAGGTCTGCATCATCCAAAGGAGTTGAGTGCAGCAAGGTGCAGCAGCAACATATTCTGCTTCAGCTGTAGACAAGGCAATCGAACTATGTTTCTTGCTGAACCAAGATACTAATCTGGAACCCATAAAGAACGCACCACCACTTGTGCTCTTCCTGTCATCCACGCTTCCTGCCCAATCTGCATCTGTATAAGCATGAAGTGTGAGATCTATATCTCTAGGATACCATAAGCCATAATTTTGAGTCCCTTGAAGATATTTAAAGATTCTCTTCACTGCCTGAAGATGAGTTTCCTTCGGATTTGCTTGAAATCTTCCAACTATTCCCACTGCATGCATGATGTCTGGTCGAGTACCTGTCAAATAAAGTAGACTTCCAATCATAGATCTGTATGTTGGTTGATGCACTGCTGCTGATTCATCATTTGCACTGAGGCTACATCCTGTGACCATGGGTGTACATACTGGTTTTGCATCTTCCATGCCATATTTCTTCAAAATCTGCTTGAGATACTTGGTTTGAGACAAAAAGATCCCTCCTTCTTTTAGTTGGATTTGCAAACCAAGAAAATATCTCAGTTCTCCCAGCAAGGACATTTCGAATTCTTTCTGCATTACCAAGGCAAAGCTTTGACTCATAGCTTCTTCATTGCTGCCAAAGATAATGTCATCTACATACACAACAAGTATTAGCAATTTGTCATTTTCAACTTTTATATAAAGATTGTTGTCTGCTGATCCTTTTGAAAACCCTTGTTGATGAAGATATTTGTCCAAGCGATAGTACCAAGCCCTTGGAGCTTGTTTGAGACCATAGAGAGCCTTTTTCAATCTGCATACAAGATTTGGATCGTTTCCAAGAATAAAACCATCTGGCTGCTCAATGTATACTTCTTCTTCCAAGTCTCCATTCAGAAAGGCTGATTTCACGTCCATTTGAAATACTTTGAAGTTTTGAAAGCTTGAGAGAGCAAGGAACATTCGGATGGCCTCAAGTCTTGCAACAGGAGCAAAGGTTTCTTCAAAATCTATTCCTTCTTGCTGCGCATACCCTTTACAAACAAGTCTAGCCTTGTTTCTAATTACTTCTCCATTTTCATTCAATTTATTTTTGAAGACCCATTTTGTCCCTATAACGTTTTTATCCTTTGGTCTAGGAACCAGCTCCCAAGTGTTGTTCTTTTCGATCTGCTCAAGTTCTTCATCCATTGCTTTCACCCAACATTCATCTTTGCATGCCTCTTTCACATTTTGTGGTTCAGTGGAAGAGAGTAATGCCAAATAGCTTGAAGCTTCTGCAACTGTTCTTCTTGTTTGTACACCTGCTTCTTTCTGCCCCAAAATCTGAGATTCTGGATGATTCTTCTGAACATATCTGGATGGAGTCTTCTCTTCTATCCTTATCTGCTCTTCTGGTTCTTCTTGAGGTTCTTCTTCTTCATCATTCCGTCTTTGAGGGTAGTCTTCATCTTCTTTGATATCTTCATGATTTACTTGCCTAGGCATGTATCCCTTCTCATCAACCACTACATCAATGCTGTCAACAATTATTCCAAGTCTTTTATTGTAGCACTTGTATGCTTTGCTGTGTGGAGAATAACCAAGAAGAATGCCTTCATCTGCTCTAGGTTCAAGTTTTCCAAGTTTCTCATCAGTATTCTTAATATAGCATTTGCTCCCAAAGATTTTGAAGTGCTTTACCGAAGGAGTCTCACCATACCAGAGCTCATGAGAAGTTTGAGTGTTGTTCACCCGGACATTTGTTTTGTTGAGAATAACCACCGCAACATATGCAGCTTCACCCCAGAAAGTTGCGGGAGTTCCAGACTCATCAAGCATAGCAAGAGCCATTTGTTGGACTGTTTTGTTCATTCTTTCCACTACTCCATTTTGCTGAGGAGTTCTAGCTGTAGAGAATTCTCTTCTTATCCCATGTTCTTCAAATAAATCGAAAAATTCATTTGAGGTAAACTCCCCACCTCTGTCGGATCTGAGGCACTTAATTTTGTATCCTGATTCATTTTCAACCAAGGCTTTAAAGGATTTGAATTTTTCGAATGCTTCATCTTTGTGCTTCATAAGTCCTAACCAGACAAATCTGGAGAAATCGTCAATGAATAATATCAAGTATTCTTCTCCTCGGGGTGTCCTTTTCCTGAATGGTCCACATACATCTGTATGTACAAGCTCAAGAGGCATGCTAGATGATCCTTCCTTCTCTGGAAAGTTAGTTTTGGTTTGCTTTCCAAACTGACATGATTTGCATATGGTGTTGTCTGGAATTTTGATATCTGGAAGACCGTGAACTGCCTGATATTTGCATGCTTTCCTTATTTGTGAAAAGCTTAGATGCCCCAACCTCCGGTGCCATAACCAGTGTTCATCATCCTTGCTTAGATAGCATTGTTGTTGTCCTTCTTAAAATATGAATAGATTATTTGGAGTTCTTTTACCTTTGATCACCATTTTACCTGTATCAAGATCACGAACAAGACATCCATTTGATCTAAATATTACTTCGGTTCCTTGATCACACATCTGGCTGACACTCAGAAGATTATGCTTCAATCCATCAACATACAAAACATTTCCAGCTTTGACCTTTTCTTTTAACTGAGCAGTGCCTTTTCCTTGTATAGTTGCAGGAGTATCATTTCCAAAAGAAACTTTCTTTCCCTTTTCTAAAGCAGAATATGATTCAAGTTTTTCTTTATCACCTGTCATATGCTTCGAACATCCACTGTCAATGTACCATAGATTTTCATGTCCCTCTGCATAAAATGCTATCCCATATCTTTCTGCTTGTGGTTCCTTTATTCTCCATGTTTTGGTGCTTGAGGCTTGTTCCTTTGTCTGTTGAAACCTGCTCCTGCATTCAGAATCTTCATGACCAAAGTTATTGCAAATAGAACATTCAACTTCATTTTCAAGAACCGAAAAGTTGTTATAGGTCCTTTTTGTAATCCCTGTCATACTTCTTTGTTTTTGAGCTTCTCTAGTCATGATCGTTTTATATGCAACACACTGAGCTGCTTTGTGATCAAAGTTATGGCAAGAAAAGCATTGTCCATTGAAGAAACTCCTGCGGTTATCAAATCTTCCGGCCAAACGATTGTAATTCCTATTGTCATTTATTCTTGAAGCAAATTGAGAGGATTTTACCTGTGGCTGGTTGTAGCTTTTGTTCATCCTTAAGACGGATTGCCCCTGGTTTGCCTGATAGTCTTTGTTTGTAATTGGTCCCTGCTTTACCTGGTGATCTCCATTGTGCTTTTGCTCATTCCTTCTTGCTGCATCAAGATAACTCTTTGAGGTGGATTCTTGAGAAGTTTCTCCAATATAGCCCAGACCTGTCTTGTTTAGAGGAGAACGATGTACATTGATGATCTCATCCAGAGTTTCAGATCCTTTGAAAAACTTAAGATTAATAGCCTTTGTTTTCTCAATCTCTTTTCTAAGACCAACAATTTCACCTTCTAACTTTTCAAGATATTTTTCTTTTTCATCAATCTGAAATTGTAGAGTATCAATGATCATATTCTTTTCTTCTATACATGTCTTGAGTCTAGAAATTTCTTCATGAAAGCTATCCACATCTATAGCATCCATGTAATCATCATCTTCAAATGCCATTAAAAGTTTATAGTCATTACCTCATTCATCTTCATCACTATTTGATAGACCATCACTATCTTCATGAGTGTAGTAGCTTTTCTTATTTGCAATCTGTTTCTTGTTCCATCTAGCAGGTTCCTTTCCTTTATCCTTATAAGGACATTTCGCAGCATAATGACCTACTCTTCCACAAGCAAAGAATTTAAAAGGTAACTTACCTCTGAACCTTCCAGAACCCTTTTGAAGATTTCTGACAAAATTTGATTCTTCTTCTTCTTCTTCTGGCACATGACTTGCTTCATAATAGTCTCCTTTGCCTGAAGCCTTGAAAGCAGCTTCTCTTCTGTCTGATGGACCTCCCTTTCTCATTTCATAAGCAGTTAGAATTCCGTGTAGCTGAGACATAGTAAGAATCCGTAGATTTTCCTTTTCTTCTATTGCAGACACTTTAGATTCAAACTTGGGGGACAATGATCTTAGAACTTTTTCAACCACAATAGCCTCTTTTATTTCTTCACCCAAGTTTTTCATGCAATTAACAATCTCATCTACCCGAAGAAAACAGTTAGCCACACTTTCATCATTATACATTCTAAGATTCTCATACTGAATCCTGAGGGTTTGAAGTTTAGCACACTTTACCTGTTCATCACCTTCATAGCTCAAGACAATCTTGTCCCATATTTCCTTTGCGGATTTATATTGCATAACCTTTACGAATTCTGTTTGAGATAAGCATCCTAGCAGAGTATTGACTGCTTTAGCATTTGTTTCATATTTCTTCTTCTCTGCCGAATCTGTAGGAGTAGCTGAAGGAAAAGTGTAGCCTGTATCTATGATATCCCAAACTTCTGTACCAAGAGATTGAAGATAGGCAGTAACTCTTACCTTCCAATAATTGAAGTTTGTCCCATCAAAGATTGGTGGCCTGATTGATGCTTCCCTCTCGTAGTTGCTCATGATGAATGATCTTCCTCCAAGCGATCAAGCTTCTCTGAAGGACCTGCTCTGATACCAATTGTTGGAAATAATACTGAGAGGGGGGGGGTGAATCAGTATTATCAAGTTCTTTTGATAAATCTTCCTTATTTATTCTTTGAACTATTTTTGCATGTCAGTACCATAAAACAATGAGCATGAACAAAGAAAACAGATAGTCGCACCAAAGAACACCAGATGTAAGGTGGAAACCCAATGTGGGTGAAAACCACCTGCTGCAATACGTCTCTATCTTCTTTCAAATTAGAAACTCTTTTTACAATGGTTTTGTACTGGTGCAGTACTTTACCAATACGCATGCTGCAACCCACAGAGAGCTACAACTCTCTCTCGTTTTCCAGTCTCTCCTGGAAGGGAGCTACAACCCCCTACTTATTTTCTTTCAAGGACCACTTTTCATAAATTTTCAAACTGGATCCATAAACATCAAGATATCATCAAGTACAAGTAAATCACCCAGTCAACTGCAGTAGCCAGATCAACAATAATAGTAAACAGAACCCAGAACACCTTATCAACAGAGAAAAGTCAGCCAACAAAAGATCTTAAGATAGATACGCAGTTTTTTCTTTCTCTGGTCTGCGTGGCTCCGCACATCACCTTCTGCTCCCCTCCGTATACACGCAGAGACCATTCTGTTGCACCGCGTACCCACGCATTATTTCTTCAATCGCTCTGCGTACTGTTACTGTAGGCACGCACCCACAGATACTATCGCGCCACGTACTACTACTGTAGCCACGCACCCATAGATGCTATCGCGTCGCGTACCTACGCACCTGCGGCTTCTGAAGTGCCACGTACTTTCCCTGTGCCAACGCACCTGATCCTCTGTCGCGCTGCGTACCCACGCACTGCGCCTTCTTCTGCTCGGTGTACCCACGCAGTGCGCCTTCTTCTGCTCTGCGTACCCACGCACTTGCACTGTTAATCTCCTGCGTACCTCTGGTTAGGGCCGAAATTGGCAGTCCACCAGTGTGCTACAGATCGTCAGATACCCAGATCTGTTCATGCGCTCAAGAGATCACCCTTCACAGATTCACTTTCAACTTCACTTTTATATAGATCAAGCTTTTAAGACAATATCCCAATATTTCAGATCTTAAGATATTCAATTTTCAAAAAGATGCTTAGCCAACTGATCTCCTTTGCTTTATATAGGCAAGCTCTTCCTAAAATCATGGATCAATACCATAGATCACCAATACAAGGGGCCCTAAAACATGGGGCTCAATAATAATAATAATATAAAACAATACCACGGGCCAAAACCATAGAATCAAGAACGAAGGGCTAAATACCACGGGCCAAACATAGGAAACCCCACGTGAACGCGCTTCTCTGCCTTGAAGTAAGTGAACTGGGGGTACGCACCTTCTGAACGGGTGACCTGCGTGTCTAGTCGCAGTCCCTTCACGGCGTACCTGCGTGTACGCACCTTTTGAACTATTCTCCTGCGTACCTCTTAATTTTCAACATTTTGAGAGCCTGATCAGAGCATTGCCACTTGAGGGTGTTGCCATCAAGTACAACATCTATAACATAGAGCCATACCAGAATCATAATGCCAACACTTCATACACTTGCACTCACTTATGTCTCGTGGGAATTTTGAAACACGGAGTGTGGTTTTCTTCATTGTTATATCTTTCTTGCTTGCTGGTTTGCATAACTGGGTTGCTGATGGACCTAGCCTTCACCAAAATGGGTCAACCAATGCGATAGTGGCTACATTAGAAATATCACTTCACGTGATCATGCCCATGCACTGTTAATTTAGGAGTAGAAGTAGTGTCTGCTTTTAGTTGGTTTTCTTGCATGATTGTTTGCTTATTTTCTTTGTTTGCTTGCTTGTTTGCCAGCTTGTTTGCCTGCTTGGTTGCTTACTTTGCTTTCGCTTTTGCTTCTACTTTTGCTTTTCTTGTTGTTTGTTAGTTTGCTTGTTTTTAGGTTAGTTTCGTACGAAACCATGTATGACTCTTGAAACAAGTTGGGTAAAATACCAGAGGCCTTGAGCAACTATCACTCCTTGGTTATCTATCATCTTACCTCTGTATGAATAACTTGTTATTTTTAGTCCATGATACGTCGAAGGAAGATATGTACCATTTGAAGTGAACCTTGGTGAAAACACAATGCTTGCATGCTAACTAGTGTCACCTACTCTAGTCGGTTGTTTTTGGGTTAACCCTTGTCAGCTCAGTAAAGTAGAGTAAGGTGAGGAGGAAAAACCTTAATAGGCACGTCAGAGGTATAATAAACTACTTCTCTACTGGGACAACCTCTTATGCTCTCAATAAGTCGGGATCCCTCTTTCACCTCTGAAATGAATAAGTGTTATGCACAGTTATGAAAATGAAAAAGTGAAAAAAAGGGTTTGAAAAAATGAAAATGAATAAGGCGAAAGAAGAGAAAGGCTTCCCGTGCAGAGAGGTGATGCAAGTAACTCCGCTAGGGTACTGACCAAGCTCGCTGGCAACAGAGCCATGCTTGTGTTCCTATGTGACTCTGTCGAGGTACTGTCCAGGCCTGCTAGCAGCGGAGCAACACCAGAGATGAAACTAAGACTATGACGACTATACATCTTGTGCACCAATACACCCCTCAACCCCAATTGAAACAATTGTGTTTCCTTGGCTTGGAATGTGTGTCAATTGACCAAGACCTTGGAAGATGCTACATCTTACAATCAAGCTAATGTGAAACTAAGATGAACTGAGAACTAAAAAATGCTTCCGGTGGTGTTAAACTTGCTTTTCACGAACAAGGTCCATTCGGAGAGCTGGAGTTCTACCAGTGTGTCGCCAAATGTTATAGCGGCTACAACCACCCTCCAAAATTTTTCCTTAGCTTCGTTTTGGTGCCTCCCTACCAACCTTTCACAACACCTTGTCTTGCTTCGTCAAGTACACAAGCTTCAATGTTTTTCTTGCACAAATACAACCTATCGATCAAAGCTTGATGCATTCCCCTCACAGGCTCCTCATCCGGACTTGGTCCAACTGTAGGTTGAGTAGCTCCACAAAGAAATTGCATAATTTTGGAGGGCAATTATCCTTCCCTCCAGAAATTGTGAAATTCTATCTCGCAACCTATGGGCTCCAGAATTGCGCAATCCTGCTAGTCAAGCTTCACCCAGAAATCTGCGCAATCCTTCCCAACAGAGCTGCTTAACCCAAGAATTGTGCAATCCTAGGTAGCAATCAGCTGCTCTGCCCAGAAATTGGGCAAATCTCCTAGGCAACCAACCCAGCTCCCATCCAGAAATGTGCATTTTCTCACAGTAATTGAGCAGCCTCATGCATGAGCAATTGGGTTAACCAGTTCCACCTGGGACCAAGGAAATTTGACTTGCATGCATGACTTGCTTTTTCCAAGAATAAAAATTCCAACATGCAAAAATCATCCCATGATTCAGGGAGCTATTTTTAGCAGTTGAAGGTTACATGCAAAATTAATTTTAGAAACTTTCTTCCAAGTGTCACTTTTTCCTAGATTTGTGGCATGCTCGTCATGAGCTCAAACTTATTTATTCAACATATCAGAGCTCATTCTTTCACATTGATCTTGGAGCTCTGACATCCCACAGCACATCCAGGACACTTTGACACATCTGGCTCATCTATTCACGGGTAAGTGGTCTCAACTTGTCTTTTTTAGCATTTTTGTCGCTTTTTGTGTTTTCGCTTGTGTGAGTGTTGTTTGTTTGATTTGTTTGAATGCTTGTTGTTGTTTACATGCATACTAGCTTGTATTAGCACCGTTTTAGTTTTCGTTGCTATCTCACTGTTGTCGCATGCATGAAACTGTTTTGCACGAACAGTCGTCGATTCGGCGACTCGCTTCACCCACATGCATCTTGCTTTGTTCACTGAATCTTTCATTCGATGTTTGCATGAATGATAAATCAATTCTGCTTTCACTTAGTGTCACCATGCATTCACTTTCAAATTTTCTTTCAGTTGCCCGTTGCGCAATATGGAGAAGGAAGGCTCTGTCCTCCTCTCCAAAAATGTGCATTTCTATCCAGGCACTGTCCTACAGGACTGCTTTGCGCATTTCTGAGGGACAGTGACTGCTGGCCCAAAAAATTGTGCAATGCAGTCCCTGAGCCTGTAGTCATTGCCAGCCGGAATTGCGCATTGCGCAATCCCATTAGTCACTAATTAGCTGGATTACACATTGCGCAAATCCAGCAACCAGTCTTACCTCCCAGACAGCCCAGACATCCTTTTTTCCAGTTCCAGCATCTAGACACCCAACCTCCTAGAAGAAATTGAGCAATCTTTGACTATCATTCCCAAGGCATGTGTTATGTGATTCCCCGAATTTTCTTTAGTTTTCACTGATAGATTTCTTGCCATGCATGTCACTTTGTCTCCAGATCTTCCAGGTGTTCATCTACCTATTAGCAGTACAGGATCAATGGCCTCCAAGAGAGCAGGATCAAAGGACAGTGACGGAAGTGCAACTAGAGCAACAGTTGAGCAAGTGTCTACATGTCTACCTATCTATGAAGATACCAAGTTGTTTCTAGACAAGGACATCAAGCTGAAATGGCAAGAGGTCAATGAAGCATTTGCAGGCACCTTTAGGGAAGACCTCAAAGACCGTTAAGTGTATGTGAACATTCACAAGTCCAGCTTGTACCAGATTGCATGCAAATACCCCGCTTTCCCATGCGTGGACATGATACACTATATCGTCTCGCACACTAATCTCAAGACGATGACTCTGAGTAGTGTCAGCGGGACGTAGCTTGCCACCTTCTGGACATATGATTATGATGAGATGTATGAGATGTCAAAGTCGTGACTATCATGGAGACTCCTTTCAGCTTACCCAACAGTAGTGCCAACTCCAAATACATTCTGAAGAACTGGATAAAGGAGCTGGCTAGATTCAGGATGACACCCAACCAGATCTATAAGATGAAGATAATACGAAAGGTGAATCAATACTTGGTCATATTTTCATGTCAACTATGTGACAAGGAAAGCATGGAAACCTTCCCATAGAGTTGGGTGATCACGCTGGACCAACTGGCCAGAAAGGGTAAACCATGCAACTGGTCCGGCATGTTGGCTCATCAGTTGAAGGAACAGGTAATGAAGGCCCGACAGTCACCCGGAGGTATGTAAGCAGAGATCTACATGTCTACCTACATCTTAGATGTAATCTATGCCTGACGGGAGTTCCCGGGCTTGGACTGGGCATGGTCACCAGCGGAGACTGTTGTGAACACATATTGTAAGTTGTTGTCTAAATGCAGCTTCAGAGGAGTAATCACACGGTTGTCCGATCATTTTGTCACCCCAGTTTACAAGATGATATTCGAACAGGGTCCACCCTGCATGTTGAGGGAAGCAATGGAGGCACTCATAGACATTGTTGATCGGTATGCCTCACCATCTGGCACCTTCATATGAATGTTCAGCATGGAGAAGCTTCTACATGTTCTATCGAAGTTTTCCTTAGACATACTCGTCATGTAGGAAGTAGCATATCACATCTCGGTAGGATTGAGTGCTAGACTGCACCGTAAGAAGAAGGCACCTTGGCCCTCTCTTCCGTTTCGGATTGGGTTATACGAGATTCGGAGTTTCAAGCAACCAGATGTCAAAGCAGAATAGATGAAGAAGTATCCATTCGAACTCTGAAGTAACAATCCGCATGACCCACATTTTCTTGTGAAAGATCACTGCGCCTGAGTACAGTTCAACTGGATCCACGAGGCATTTCATTGGGCAGAGGAGGACCCACGGAGATATTGCTACAGTTTCTCCAGACCCAATGAACAGGTCGGCTTTGTTGTGGAGTGGTTAGCAAAGCAACGTGAAGCAGCGTCCTGGAGAGCACCAACACTAACAGCAATAACAAGTGTACCAGTGCACAACAAGGGCAAGAGGAATATTGTCGATCGCATGGAGGAAGAGTAAAGTTGCAAGTTCCGAGTATATCCATTGGTAGAGAAAGTAGCTATGGCTATAGAGGTGAAGAGGCAACAGCGTGACAAGCGAATCACGTAAAGTCAGAGGGAGAAGAGAAGAATGGAGGAAATAGAGAAGGAGTTGCATGAGCTGAAGGAGCAACTCCGAAAGGAACAAGAGCTGCGCAAGTAGGAGATGCAAGCGCAGCAACAATGTTAAGTCCCTATAATATTAGTGATCCCCCCCATTACTATTGTCGTTGTATCCCTTATTGTTATTATTGTGCCCCTATTGTACCCATATTGTTATGATTGTGTCCCATAGAATCCTTCTACTGTTATTTTTGTGACTTTATATTCTTATTGTTAGGTCGGCTTGGTTATATTGTGACCCTATAGACTCCTATATATAGAAAGTGTAGGAATTTACAAGGTAAGTTCCTCAGACAGAACACCAAAGGACACCGCTCACAAACAGATCGCAGATCAATACACCAGTACTTTTGACGTGGTTAAAACCCTCAAAAAGGGAAACAGTCCACGGCCTGAGCCAACGCGGCCACTTTAGGCAATTTATTAATAAAATAATGAAAATTTACATAAGCTTCTCTCATGAACAGTTAACCTACAAATGACCCTCCATGCTCTTTAAATAGAGATCATGGACCAATCAGGTGTTAAGCCATGGATCAAGTGTCGGTAATACCAAGGAGAGAATGAACCGTCGGATCACTACATATCGTGACTGTCGGATTGTAAGTTACAAAATGTACATAGTAAAGAAACACACTTTACCTAACTCTATACTAGACCAAGTTGTACTTAACTATTTCCTATGTGTCGGAATATCCTAACATCCCCCCTTAAGAACAACTTGGGATAGGATTGAAGGATTTACAAATATGACACAATAGGAGAAGGAAGGAGGCACTAGAGCCTATCCCCCCTTAGTGACAACTTCCTGAACTCCAACCATAAATCGAAGTTTAGTGAAATTTGCCTCTGTGAGAGCCTTTGGAAAGACGTCTGCAACTTGATCATCTGTTGAACAATATTGCACTTCAAGAACATGGTCATGAATGAGCTTTCTGATGAAGTGCATGTGCAGTTCAATGTGTTTGCTGCGCTGATGTTGGACTGGATCTTTGCATAGTTGAATGGCACTTTGATTATCACACCAAAGTGTAGTCGGATGCTGCTGCTGAAAGCCAAACTCTGACAGGATCTGACGAAGCCACAAGGCTTCCTTACTAGCTTCTACGGCACCATGATACTTTGCTTATGCTGAAGAAAGAGAAATGGCACCTTGTTTCTTGCAAGCCCATGTAATAGGTCCTGAACCAAGAGTGAACACATAACCTGCATTAGACTTTCAATCATCAGGGTTGTTATAGACATTTTTGTGCCTCAGCATGAAACATGAAATGTCAATAATCTAAGGGATCTAAAGTCCCTAAACATGTTGTTCCTGCCCCTAGAGGAACAAGGTCAGCAAACCACAGCACTAAATATCAGTTCTCCACCTGAAAACACTCAAAAACAAGCTAATTCTAGATCATGTCAACTGCTCCACTGAGCATCTGCGCTGAATGTCAACTACTCCACTGTGTATCTGCGTTGAATGTCAACTGCAAAGAAGGCTACCTGCGCTGGGCGAGTTTGGCCAAGTGGCACAGTCATTCCTCAAGGTGTCAATGCCCAGGAAGCTTCCAAAATGACACTTGGATCAGGGAATTCGACTTGTGATGAGTAAGAGGGTCTAGATCTCCAAGTGGAAGCAAGAACCTCCAAGTGGACTCAAGAACTAAAGAATAACTGAAGTGGGAGAGGACACTAGTCAGCTTCATACCAAGCTCAAGCTGACTCATCCTTTCTCCAAAATCCTATATATAGAGCTCTCTCATGAGGTCTATGTGGGCTGGAATCTTGTGAATGTAAGGAAGTGCTGTTGGTTTGAGTATAGAACTATTGGGTGATTTGCTTGAAGGAGGTGAAGAGGAGATTTCTTTCTGCTGGGAGGTGATGCTGGATTGGGCCTTTTATGGTTGTATTACTTCCTGAACTTTACTTCTTCCATTAATAAAGCATTTGAGGTTCTTCTATATGCATGTGTCTCAATAGTGTATTGTTATACTTGTGTATTTGATTTATTCTAATCCTTGAATCAATTATGAATGTATGCTTCTTGTAGTTTCCCTCTCTTGCCATTTTGCAGGATCTTGATGTAGCTAGGCCAGTGAAAGAGCAAGGAGCTGGGAGCAAGCAGCAAAGAGAGAAGATTGGATCAATCATTAGCGGAAGACAACGATTAGTGGATCTCTTTCTCCCCTCTCTTACATCTCATAAAGAAGTAATCTCGAATAGCTTTGCTTTGATTGTTGTTGAGGTACTATCACCCTTAGAGTGGGATAGGGTCATTCCATATTGGATACTTTTCCCAACAACAAATTGGCGACTCCACTGGGGATCGTATCTTGTTGGTTGTTTGTGTTTTTGCTATTCATTTCATAAACACAGGGAGTACCGAATCGAACTGCATTTGAGTCTTTCAAATGCAAAGTAGAGGGCAGCTACTCTAGCTCAGTTTCTGGGCAAGTTTATGATTTGAAGAGCTGATCCATAAGGACTCTAAATAGCTCTTAGTGATAGCTTTTCATCCTCCTTTTCATCCCTTAGTGTGTACTTGACTGATAGCTTCTGATTTGGCCAAAAACTGTGAATTTTTTAGCAATCTGTGACCCGGAAACTGAGAAAAATGAAAGTTTGTCTCTTCAGTGCAGGTGTTGTGAAGGCAATCTGCATTTCAGCGCAGTTCCCGAAGGGGCTACCTGCGCTAAAGGTCAAACTGCCAGTGTACTACCTGCGCTGAACCAGTTTTGCCTAGTGCTACTGGGGTTCCCTCCTGTTTATTGCCATGTTTTCACCCTTGTTTTTGCAGCCTGTTACCAGTCAATGTACCTATCTGAAACCAACTTTCCTTGCCACTATTCCGCCTCGGTTGTATAAAGAAACTGTGTTTGTTCTTTGTGTATTTCTTATATCATTTACAGTTTCCCATAACGAAAGTGAACTAGTCTTGCTGTGGCCTCTTAGATCTAGACCTGTGATAAGGGTCGTTTTGATCTTAAGAGTTAGTTTATTTGTTGTTCATAGCTGATTAAGCTTTTGCTTTCGTCATATGGTTTGAATTTATATATTTCTAGTGTCGAAACAAGTAAATCTTAAGGTGTCTTTTGATTTTGGACAAGCTTGTTTGCTTTCACTTGAAATTGAATTCGAAATTATACAACAGCTTTCTTTTTGTATTGCACCAACATTAAGAAAGAGAAAAGAAATACCTGCATTGTGCATGAGCATTTTGACAGATTGCATGTTGATTTAGGAAAAAGTGCATTAGTGTGTGCTCTTTGATCTGTGTGAAAAGATGTTGTCTTTCTTTTCCCTCAGTAGTTAAGATTTTCAAAGTTGAAAGATTGAAAAGCTTGCTTATCATCTTAGACTGCATTTAGGAGTGTTACTATACATCTCGTGGTGATCCATAAAGGCAAACTGCTAAACAAGATCAACCTTAAAATAAATTGAATTTACATAACAACGCATTGAAACATAACGCAAACACATAGAGGTCTAAGCTAGAGACGTGTTCCGGCGTCGTTAAACGTGATATCTTAGCGTTAAGTGGTTGGGTGATTTCTCCATGGTGAAGCGATAAGTATCAATACGGACTTGTGCTCCCACGTACCGTCGCGTATATATTGGGAGACCCCTATAGGAACAAAGCCTTTATCCATAGGAAACCGTGTCGGCCGCCCTACTGATCGCAATGCAGTGAACACAGCATTCACGAAGATCGACCACTCGTACCGTAAAACGTATTCTGTGGTTTTGCGAAAAGTTTGGCACACCCTCTGCCTAGATCTCTAGAGTAGTTTCTTTTGGCCTTTTTCAAACTCTATAACTGAAAAAGTCCATCCGAGCATTTGTCACTTCGGGCTCGTTAAAACATCGAAGGAGACTAGAGTCATCTTTAGCTTTTTCTCGACTCTTAAAAAGTGAAAAAGCAAGTTGTGTCTAAAGTGTCGTTATAAAATTTATTTTAAACGGAACATAATCACCTCCTATTCTTGCGTTGATCTGTAGGTTGAGAACATGGAACGCCCCAACCAAGGAATTCCACATGATGGAAGTCCTAGTCCTTTCTCCTCTTGGGGAGAATTTGGTGCGCCCCACATGGCCACATTGTCGCTTCCAGGACTGACAATTGGCCTGCCTATTTGGCTATTCTCAACCAATGTAGTTCAGAACACCATGGTTCCTGAACAGTCGAGTCAATAGTTAGATGAGTCTAGAGCTGCCCACCAACCTTCTACTTCCTATAACTCTTCCTCCAATCCTTCATCTTCGCAAGGTAGAGCCGGCAAAAGCCAAGCTCCCATGGAGAAGAAGGAGAAGAAGAAGAAGGAGCCTAAGGCGACTGTAGGCAAGCAAAAGACATCTGACAAAAATCCACACACAGCACAGACCGGGCCTAAATCGCCATGTGTCATATGTAGAGGAGACCACTTCCATAGAGATTGTCCCTGTATTCCCTGGATACTAAGGGACTGGTCCCCTCGATTGCACAATTCGGGAGCATCAACCTCTGATAGCCATGTTGAATGCTTACCGTCAACCAGCGAAAGTGAAGGTTCAAGACAAAGAGGGGGAGCAAGATCCCCCTGCAGACTGTGTGAAGGCAATCACGCCATCCACCGTTGTCCCTTCTTAGACGAAGCGAAGAGAGTTTTGGAAGATCGTCCGGTTTCACCGTTGAGACTTCCTCCTGGATACAAAAAACTCGTGCCAAGTCCTTCGTTGGTTGAAAATACAGCTGGCCCGCTCAAGTGGTCAGCTGAAGCGTCAGTCATTGAAAATGAACCTACTGAATCCAGACCGGACGAAAGTCTAAAGCTCGATACAGCAGTTGACCCGGTTCTTCCTTCAGAGGTTTCATCCTCAAATGACACCGTCACTGAAGATTCATCTTCAAATGACACCCTCACTGAAGAGAATAAGGTTGACACCATCCAGATTCTTTTCATCAACACCGACTCTGATGAGCATCAGGGCAATGCGCCCATTCCTTTATCGCAGGAAGGAACATCGTCAGGGTCATATCCGGCCGTGTATTCGGTCCCACCACCAAGCAACCTGGTTGTGTCCTTTGATTGGAACCAACTAGGCAGACCCCGGTTGCCAGCCAGTGTACCATTCAGAATCATAGTCCAAATTTATAGAATGGTAATGGCTGGCACTATCATTGATGAAGGGGCATCTGTGAGTATCCTTTCCTCTATTGCTTGGAAAGCACTGGGTTCCCCGGAGCTTTTACCTGAGATAAGAAATCTCTCGGGTTTTGATAAAGGAACCAGTCAACCATTAGGGATCCTCCCCAATGTGCCTGTTACATTGAAAGGGAAGACCGTTCAAATGAACGTGATGGTCGTTCAAGGACCCTTGGATTATAACCTACTCCTTGGACGAGACTATATATATTGCATGGGAGCTATAGTCTCCTCACTCTTTAGAGTAATGTGTTTTCCACACGAAGTAAGAATGGTCAAGCTCGTAGACCAACTTTCATTTCCGGGATCACGCATCGCAAATAGTCACATACCAACCCTCAATGGTCTATTCAATCAAGAAATGTCTCCACCCCCAGTCCTCCTTCCCGATGAGTGCGAGTGATTCGGAAAGATAGGACTGGAACCCAGGGGGCATGCATCCTGGTCTGCTTCGGGCAGAGGAAACATTGGGTATAAGGTAGAATTTCCGCGAAAGAATATGACTAGTCCGTACCCCGTCCGTGGATGGAAGAGGGGTTGTTCTAGAATAGGATTCTTTTGTTAAGGTCACTTGTTTGACAAAGGTCATTCACCATTGTCTACTTCGGTAGACAGTGCCGAGGAAATGTTTTCGTTTGATGGTGTTAACAAAACAATCTTTGGGTAACCAGAAAGAGGCAAGCCTCACCCTTTAAAACAAATGTTTTATCGGATAAGTAGGGGCAGCCTTGAAATTGTACTTTATACCTCGGGGCATGCAACCTTTCGGAGTGCAAGCAAGGGACGACTATTTATTTTTTTTAATTTTTAGGTCCTCCCTTTAAACCTGTAGGTCTAACCCTTTAAACTCGTAGGATTAGCCGTTTCCGAACTTGCATAAAGAAAGGATGAGAGGGAGCATAGCTTATGTGAGGCGCGAGCTCTATAAAAAATGGGATCTTACAGGAGACATTTCTTATCTTATGACTGGGATAATCGAGCAGTTTTACCGCGGAATTTATGCTCGTTAAAAAATAGAAAAGCGAAGATCCGAGCAGTTTTAGCACATAGTTCATGCTCGTTAAAAAATAAACATAAGATTGAGCAAGAGTTTCCTCCAGAGTTTAAGCTCATTAAAAAATGGACCTATTCCGGTAAATAACCATTGTGATCGTAAATTTATTAGCCATAAAGAGCCTTGGTCGTGTTTGCACCCGCCACCTCCATTCCATTTGGCCGATCGTTCACCCCCATATGATTGTTTACCCATTTTGAGGAACAGCTGCGAAGAGTGATTTCACTTAGCCATCCTTGTGACACTGCCATGATTGGAAAATTCCAACCTGTACCTGGAATCTGCTGCTATCCCTGTTTATCACTCGTTCCTCAAAAGACGAGTCTTCTTTGAGCTCTTTTCATTTGACTCGTAAAATATGAAAAGTTTGCCGAGTTTTGGCCTTCCAGCTCGTTAAAGTGACCGGAAGAGCTATCCCTCCTCTAGATTTTAATCTTTTTGAACCTGAGGGATTATTACACAAAAAGGTCGAGCGCTTGTTTTATTCGGCTCGTTAAAGTTATCGAAAATTCATCCCTTTTGTATTGTTTTATACTTTTTCAGACTTAAGGGATTAGATGACGAAAAAGGAATTTTGGAGTTAACTTTCTGTACCTTTTCAGACTCTCTAAAAATGAAAAGGACCGAGTTTTCCTTGTCGCTAGACTCGTTAAAATGATTAAATAGCGACAAACTTGTCTTTAGACGAGAACGAGTTTCCCTATCGCTAGGCTCGTTAAAACATAGCGATGGGCTTGCCCGAAGGGCAGGTTATAGAACAAGCATATGTTATCCTCCTCAAGCTTGACAAAAATAAAGAGGTACTGGTCAGAAATGACTGGGGAAAAATTGGGAGAATCTCAAAACTTTAATGGTAGCAAGTCGCTCTTGAACATGACACTTTTCCTCCGTATCACATCGGGTTGGGTTGTTTCATTCACCGGTCTCATCACCATGGTCTTCGCCAAACCATCCACATTTGGGGTAATGCTACCGATCCATCGCATCAGTGTCGTTATATGTTCAAGAGATGTTGTTCAGAAAGAGTCAACCGTGTCCCATCCACTGCCATACATTATCCTTCATCCACCCATGATCGCCACCCTGAATCATATTTCACAGATTGTTTTCACCTCCACTAAAATCATTAGCTCCGTTCCGTGTCACTGATGTGGGATTCATTAAGGCCCTCCTTTGACGAATCGCTTCTTGTCGACTTCAGCTCATTATCCAAGAAGTTGATCTAGGAACAACCCCTTCAGTACTTTGAAGCTTGCATGCCTCAATGGCAAGTTTCTCAGTTCCGGCGACAGGTATACATCAATGACCTTCGACCAGAAGATTTTGCGTGGTGTTCGACGCCAAGTCCTTTATTCACACCACGCGAATTGTACTGCAGTACCTTGAGGGTCATTATCATTATCGGTGATTCCTCTCGCACTTGTTAACGGTTTACATTATTGACCGGTAATCAAGCGATGTCTTTCCATGTTTGACTTCAGCGCAATTCTCACACGGATCGACTTGTACTTAGAGTGAAGATCGAACGAGTTTGAAGACCCCGGATCTAGTTTCATCCATCTGGGCTGCGATATATATTCAGGAAATATAAAGACATTTGATATGTACATCATTACAGCAGATGGTCATCCTACTCAAAGGATGATAATTGCAGCAGAGAATTATCAGTCTACCATCAGACGATCGTCTGTTCTATGTACCAAAATGAATTTATAAAGCTGAGCATGGTAATGCCCGCCTTAGCTAGATCATGAAAGCAGAATGAAAAATAATGTATTGTATTGTATTTTATTACAGGTCACCTCTCAGCGATTGAATGAACTTCGGATCCTCCTGATAAAGCATTTCACCCGATAAATGACCTCATACTTTAGGGGGCAACTGTTATAGACATTTCTGTGCCTCAGCATGAAACATGAAATGTCAATAATCTAAGGGATCCAAAGTCCCTAAACATGTTGTTCCTACCCCTAGAGGAACAAGGTCAGCAAACCACAGCACTAAATATCAGTTCTCCACCTGAAAACACTCAAAAACAAGCTAATTCTGGATCATGTCAACTGCTCCACTGAGCATCTGCGCTGAATGTCAACTGCTCCACTGTGTATCTGCGCTGAATGTCAACTGCAAAGAAGGCTACCTGCGCTGGGCGAGTTTGGCCAAGTGGCACAGTCATTCCTCAAGGTGTCAATGCCCAGGAAGCTTCCAAAATGACACTTGGATCAGGGAATTCGACTTGTGATGAGTAAGAGGGTCTAGATCTCCAAGTGGAAGCAAGAACCTCCAAGTGGACTCAAGAACTAAAGAATAACTGAAGTGGGAGAGGACACTAGTCAGCTTCATACCAAGCTCAAGCTGACTCATCCTTTCTCCAAAATCCTATATATAGAGCTCTCTCATGAGGTCTATGTGGGCTGGAATCTTGTGAATGTAAGGAAGTGCTGTTGGTTTGAGTATAGAACTATTGGGTGATTTGCTTGAAGGAGGTGAAGAGGAGATTTCTTTCTGCTGGGAGGTGATGCTGGATTGGGCCTTTTATGGTTGTATTACTTCCTGAACTTTACTTCTTCCATTAATAAAGCATTTGAGGTTCTTCTATATGCATGTGTCTCAATAGTGTATTGTTATACTTGTGTATTTGATTTATTCTAATCCTTGAATCAATTATGAATGTATGCTTCTTGTAGTTTCCCTCTCTTGCCATTTTGCAAGATCTTGGTGTAGCTGGGCCAGTGAAAGAGCAAGGAGCTGGGAGCAAGCAGCAAAGAGAGAAGATTGGATCAATCATTAGCAGAAGACAACGGTTAGTGGATCTCTTTCTCCCCTCTCTTACATCTCATAAAGAAGTAATCTCGAATAGCTTTGCTTTGATTGTTGCTGAGGTACTATCACCCTTAGAGTGGGATAGGGTCATTCCGTATTGGATACTTTTCCCAACAACAAGGGTCACCAGCCCAATCGGAATCAGTGTAACCAACCAATAGAGGAGATGCTTCGGCACTGTAATGAATCCCAAACTGAACTGTACCTCTAACATAATGAAGTATTCTTTTAGCTGCTTTCCAATGACTTTCACGTGGGTTTTGCATAAACCGAGCAACAAGGCCAACAACAAAGGAAAGGTCAGGACGAGTATGGGTTAGATACAAAAGTTTTCCTACAAGTTGACGGTATAAGGTAGCATCAAATTCAGGAGAAGTACAAGTGACTGAAAGTTTGACTCCAGACTGAAAGGGAGAAGGGGCTGGCTTACAGTCTTCCATGTGAAAATGGCGTAGAATATCACAGGCATACTAGGATTGGGAAAGGTAAATACCTTCCTTGGATTGCAAGACTTGAAGACCAAGAAAATAATGTAAGTGTCTTAAGTCTGTCATTTCAAACTTCCTTTTAAGGCTAGACTTCACATGGTTTATAAGGTTGGGATCACTAACGGTCAGGATAAGATCATCAACATAAAGAACAAGAATCATAAGAGACTTGCCCACTTTCTTGGTGTAGACAGTATTGTCAGAATGACACCTAGAAAAGCCATTTTCTAAAAGAAAGTTATCCATTTTGGCATACCAAGCTCGAGGAGCTTGCTTGAGACCATAAATTGATTTCTTAAGCCGACATACAAGGCTGGAGTATGTTTGTATAAAGCCAATAGGTTGTTCCATATAGATTTCTTCATGCAAGTCCCCATGCAAGAAGGCGGATTTAACATCCATCTGATGGACTTCCCATTTGAAAGAGGCAACAAGGAAAAGAAAAAGGCGGATAGAGTTCATTTTGGCAACAGGGGAGAAGGTTTTAGTATAGTCAATGCCTTCAACTTGTGAAAAACCCTTAGCAACAAGATGAGCTTTATGTTTATCAACTTTCCCATCTGGTCCATATTTGGTTCTGTAAACCCATTTGCATCTAACAAGTTTTCGTCCCTTTGGTAGGGGAACAAGATGCCATGTATCATTTGCCAATAATGAATGATATTCTTCATTATAGCTGCTTCCCAATCTGGATGGCCTGAAGTGTCTACAAAGGTGTCAGGATCATAATTCACTAAAGCTTGAGCCAGTAAAGAAGAGGCTCTCTCGAACTGAGAACGTGTATGTCGCTGATCTGTAGGATCACCGGCAAGATCACCTGCTGCATCCTGAGTAGCACAGACCCATTTTGGAAGCTAAGGAGCTGAAGGAGGATCCTGAGAAGGTGGGGGAGGATTTTCATCCTTGCTTTCATCATCTGAAGAAGAAATATTTTCAAAAGTAGAAGAGATAGGGAGAGGTGGCACAGCCGCCGAACTAGGCTCGCAAGCCGATATATTTTCAGCAAACTTTACATCTCTTCTAATGATAACATTTTTGGACTTAAGTGGAATAAGTCTATATCCTTTGACATCTTCAGAGTATCCAACAAAAACACATTTTTCACTCTTAGGTTCTAAAGCTTTATGTTTCTCATCTGGAATATGGGCCCATCCTTCACTTCCAAAAACACGAAAGTGACTTACATCTGGTTTGATTGAGCTCCATGCTTCTTCTAGAGTGATATTGTTTAAAACCTTAGTAGGAGTGTGATTTATTATGTAATTTGCACAGTTAATTGCTTCTGCCCAATAATTAAGACTAAGTCCTTTAGATTGAAGCATACAATTAGCCATTTCCTTTAAGGTGTGATTCTTCCTTTCAGCTACACCATTTTGTTGTGGAGTATATGGAACAGTATGTTGCATTTGAATTCCATTCTCAGTGCAAAAGTTGATGAATGTGTTTTTAATATATTCTCCGCCATTATCATATCTTAGCTTAAGAATTTGATGTCCAGATTGTTTTTCAACAAAGGCCTTAAAGGCCAAGAACATGTTAAATACTTCACTCTTCAGTTTTAAGAAGTATACCCAAGTGCATCTGGAGAAATCATCAATGAACGTTAAGAAATACTTATAGCCAGAGAATGAAGCAACTGGAAGTGGACCACATAAATCACTATGCACGAGCTGTAA
The DNA here is from genome assembly GCA_031772625.1 of Pinus tabuliformis. Lineage (NCBI taxonomy): Eukaryota > Viridiplantae > Streptophyta > Pinopsida > Pinales > Pinaceae > Pinus > Pinus tabuliformis. Next base: position 1,063,103,526 of record CM062815.1, read on the forward strand.
AGGGGCTGAGGCGTGCCAAGAGGCACGTTTTTCAAAACTGTCCTGATGATGTTTTCCGAGTACACATCCGGAATAAACACCATCTCTGCAAGATACCATTGGAAGACTTGTCACCATATTTTCTTTACATAGACTCTGAAGAGAGCGATAGTTTAAGTGACCAAATCGCTCATGCCAAAGTTTGCTCACTTCATCATTATGAGCAACAAATACTGAGGGAAGATTTGATGACCCAAAGTTGTGAAACTTATACAACCTTGTAGAATCATCAGCTTGTTGGCATTATGTTTCTGGTATGGCTATATGTTACAGATGTTGTACTTGATGTTGTACTTGATGGCAACTCCCGTGGCAAGGCTCTCAATTTGTTGAAAATTAAGAAGTACGCAGGAAATCAGTTCAGAAGGTGCGTACCCGCAGGTACACCATGCAGGGACCGCGTCCAGATACGCAGGCCAGCCGTTCAGGAGGTGCGTACCCCCAGTGCACACATTTCAAGGCAAAGAAATTCACATGTGGGGTTTTCTTATGTGTTACTCTTGGTATTTAGCCGACGGTATTGGGTTATTATGGTGTCGGCTCGTGGTATTGTTCCATGATTTTAGGAGGAGCTTGCCTATATAAAGCAAAGGAGATCACTTGGCTAAGCATCTTTTGCAATTGAATATCTTTAGATCTGAAATATTGGGTTATGGTCTTAAAAGGTTGATCTATATGAAAGGGTAGTTGAAGGCGAATCTGTGAAGGGTGATCTCTCGAGCGCATGATCAGATCTGAGCAACTGTGCCACTCTGGTGGACTGCCTACTTGGCCCTAATCAGATGGCCGCAGGTGTTTAACAGAAGAACTGCGTGGGTACGCAGTGCAGAAATAGGAGATCTGCGTTGGTACGCAGAGCAGAAACAGTAGACCTGCGTCGGTACGCAGAGCAGAAGAAGGAGAGCTGCGTCGGTACGCAGAGCGACTAAGGTTCAGGTGCGTCCGCATAGTAAAAGTACGCGACGCGATAGTATTTTTGGGTGCATCCCTGCAGTAATAGTACGCAGTGCGGTTGAAGGAACAGTGCGTGGGCACGCAGTGCGGCAGAAGGATCTCTGCGGGTATACGCAGGGACGCAGAAGGTGAAATGCGTAGCGACGCAGGCCACAGAAGGAAAAACTGCGTCCCTGTCTTAAAATGTTCTGTTGATTGAATTTTTCTGTTGATAAGGTGTTCTGGGTTAGTTCTGTTATTGCTGATCTGATAACTGTAGTGGACTGTAACTTTTATGTACTTGATGATCATTTGATGCTTTATGAAAAGAAGTAGGGGGTTGTAGCTCCCTTCCAGGAGAGACTGGAAAACGAGAGAGAGTTGTAGCTCTCTGCAGGTTGCAGCCTGCGTACTGGTAAAGGACTGCACCAGTACAAAACCATTGTAAAAGGAGTTTCTAATTTGAAAGAAGATAGAGACATATTGCAGCAGGTGGTTTTCACCCACATTGGGTTTCCACCTTACATCTTGTGTTCTTTGGTGTGACTATCTGTTTTCTTTTGTTCATGCTCATTATTTTATGGTACTGACATGAAAAAATAATTCAAAGAACAAATAAAGAAGATTTATTAAAAGAATTGTATAATACTGATTCACCCCCCCCTCTCAGTATTATTTCCAACAATTGGTATCAGAGCAGGTCCTTCAGAGAAGCTTGATCGCTTGAAGGTAGATCGTTCATCATGAGCAACTACGAGAGAGAAGCATCAATCAGGCCACCGGTTTTTGATGGGACAAACTTCAATTATTGGAAGGTAAGAGTTACTGCCTATCTTCAATCTCTTGGTACAGAAGTTTGGGACATCGTAGAGACAGGCTACGCTTTTCCTTCAGCTACTCCTACAGATACAGCCGAGAAAAAGAAGTATGAAACAAATGCGAAAGCAGTCAGTACTCTATTAGGATGTATATCTCAATCAAAATTCATGAAGGTAATGCACTATAAATCCGCAAAAGAGATATGGGACAAAATTGTCACGAGCTATGAAGGAGATGAACAGGTAAAGCGTGCTAAACTTCAAACTCTCAGAATTCAGTATGAGACTCTCAAAATGTATAATGATGAAAGTGTGGCTAACTATTTCCTTCGGGTAGATGAGGTTGTTAACTGTATGAAAAATTTGGGTGAAGAAATAAAAGAGGTTGTTGTGGTTGAAAAGGTTCTAAGATCATTGTCCCCCAAGTTTGAATCTAAAGTATCTGCAATAGAAGAAAAGGAAAATCTACGAATTCTTACTATGTCTCAGCTACATGGAATTCTAACTGCTTATGAAATGAGAAAGGGAGGTCCATCAGACAGAAGAGAAGCTGCTTTCAAGGCATCAGGTAAAGGAGATTGTCTCTGCTACATGGAATTCTAACTGCTTATGAAATGAGAAAGGGAGGTCCATCAGACAAAAGAGAAGCTGCTTTCAAGGCATCAGGTAAAGGAGATTATTATGAAGCGAGCCACGTCCCAGAAGAAGAGGAAGAAGAATCAAATTTTGTCAGAAATCTTCAAAGGGGTTCTGGAAGGTTCAGAGGTAAGTTACCTTTTAAATGCTTTGCTTGTGGAAGAGTAGGTCATTATGCTGCAAAATGTCCTTATAAGGATAAAGGAAAGGAACCTGCTAGATGGAACAAGAAACAGAATGCAAATAAGAAAAGCTACTACACTCATGAAGATAGTGATGGTCTATCAAACAGTGATGAAGATGAACAAGGTAATGAATATAAGTTGTTAATGGCATTTGAAGATGATGATTATATGGATGCTATAGATGTGGATAACCTTTATGATGAAATTACTAGACTCAAGAGATGTATAGAAGAAAAGAACATGATCATTGATACTCTACAATTTCAAATTGATGAAAAGAAAAAACATCTTGAAAAATTAGAAGGTGAAATTGTTGGTCTTAGAAAAGAGATTGAGAAAACAAAAGCTATTAATCTCAAGTTTGTCAAAGGATCTGAAACTTTGGATGAGATTATCAATGTGCAGCGGTCTCCTCTAAACAAGACAGGTCTGGGCTATAATGGAGAAAATTCTCAAGCATCCACCTCAAAAAGTTATCTTGATGCAGCAAGAAGAAATGAGCAAAAGCACAATGAAGATCATCAGGTAAAGCAGGGACAAATTACAAACAGAAACTATCAGGGGCAATCCATCTTAAGGGTGAACAAAAGCTACAACCAGCCACAGGTAAAATCTTCTCAATTTGGTTCAAGAATAGATGACAATAGAAATTACAATCAATTGGCTGGTAGATTCGATAACCGCAGAAGTTTCTTCAATGGACAATGCTTTTCTTGCCATAACTTTGGTCACAAAGCAGCTCAATGTGTTGCATATAAAACGATCATGACTAGGGAAGCTCAAAAACAAAAAGGTATGACGGGGATTACAAAAAGGACCTATAACAACTTTTCGGTTCTTGAAAATGAAGTTGAATGTTCTATTTGCAATAACTTTGGTCATGAAGACTCTGAATGCAGGAGCAGGTTTCAGCAGAAAAAGGAACAAGCCTCAAGCACCAAAACATGGAGAATAAAGGAACCTCAAACAGAAAGATGTGGGATAGCATTTTATGCAGAGGGACAGGAAAATCTATGGTACATTGACAGTGGATGTTCGAAGCATATGACAGGTGATAAAGAAAAACTTGAGTCTTATTCTACTCTAGAAAAGGAAAAGAAAGTCTCTTTTGGAAATGATACTCCTGCAACTATAAAAGGAAAAGGCATTGCTCAGTTAAAAGAAAAGGTCAAGGCTGGAAATGTTTTGTATGTTGATGGATTGAAGCATAATCTTCTAAGTGTCAGCCAGATGTGTGATCAAAGAACCGAGGTTATATTCAGATCAAATGGATGTCTTGTTCGTGATCTTGATACAGGTAAAACAGTGATCAAAGGCAAAAGAACTCCAAATAATCTGTACATATTTGAAGAAGGACAACAACAATGCTATCTGAGCAAGGATGATGAGCACTGGTTATGGCATCGGAGGTTGGGACATCTAAGCTTTTCACAAATAAGGAAAGCATGCAAATATCAGGCAGTTCGCGATCTTCCAGATATCAAAATTCCTGACAACACCATATGCAAATCATGTCAGTTTGGAAAACAAACCAGAACTAACTTTCCAGAGAAAGAAGGATCAGCTAGCATGCCTCTTGAGCTAGTACATACAGATACATGCGGTCCTTTCAGGAAAAGAACACCTCGAGGAGAAGAATACTTGATATTATTCATTGACGATTTCTCCAGGTTTGTCTGGTTAGGACTTATGAAGCACAAAGATGAAGCATTCGAAAAATTCAAATCCTTCAAAGCCTTGGTTGAAAATGAATCAGGTCACAAAATTAAGTGCCTCAGATCCGACAGAGGTGGGGAATTTACTTCAAATGAATTTTTCGATTTCTGTGAAGAACATGGGATAAGAAGAGAATTCTCTACAGCAAGAACTCCTCAGCAAAATGGAGTTGTGGAAAGAATGAACAGAACAGTCCAACAAATGGCTCGTGCTATGCTTGATGAGTCAGGAACTCCCGCAACTTTCTGGGGTGAAGCTGCACATGCTGCGGTTGTTATTCTCAACAAAACAAATGTCCGGGTGAACAACACTCAAACTCCTCATGAGCTCTGGAGTGGTAGGACTCCTTCGGTAAAGCACTTCAAAATCTTTGGGAGCAAATGCTATATCAAGAATACTGATGAGCAGCTTGGCAAACTTGAACCTAGAGCAGATGAAGGCATTCTTCTTGGTTACTCTCCACATAGCAAAGCATACAAATGCTACAATAAAAGACTTGGCAGAATTGTTGACAGCATTGATGTAGTGGTTGATGAGAAGGGATACATTCCTAGGCAAGTACATCATGAAGACATCGAAGAAGATGAAGGCTACCCCCAACGACAGAATGATGAAGAAGAAGAACCTCAAGAAGAACCAGAGGAGCAAACAAGAATAGAAGAAAAGACTCCATCCAGATATGTTCAGAAGAATCATCCAGAATCTCAGATTATGGGGCAGAAAGAAGCAGGTGTACAAACAAGAAGAACAGTTGCAGAAGCTTCAAGCTATTTGGCATTACTCTCCTCTACTGAACCACAAAATGTGAAAGAGGCATGCAAAGATGAATGTTGGGTGAAAGCAATGGATGAAGAACTTGAGCAGATCGAAAAGAACAACACTTGGGAGCTGGTTCCTAGACCAAAAGATAAGAATGTTATCGGGACAAAATGGGTCTTCAAAAACAAATTGAATGAAAATGGAGAAGTAATTAGAAACAAAGCCAGACTTGTTTGTAAAGGGTATGCGCAGCAAGAAGGAATAGACTTTGAAGAAACCTTTGCTCCTGTTGCAAGACTTGAGGCCATCCGAATGTTCCTTGCTCTCTCAAGTTTTCAAAACTTCAAAGTATTTCAAATGGACGTGAAATCAGCCTTTCTGAATGGAGACTTGGAAGAAGAAGTGTACATTGAACAGCCAGATGGGTTCATTCTTGGAAATGATCCAAATCTTGTATGCAGATTGAAAAAGGCTCTCTATGGTCTCAAACAAGCTCCAAGGGCTTGGTACTACCGTTTGGACAAATATCTTCATCAACAAGGCTTTTCAAAAGGATCAGCAGATAGCAATCTTTATATAAAAGTTGAAAATGACAAATTGCTAATACTTGTTGTGTATGTAGATGACATTATTTTTGGGAGCAATGAAGAAGCTATGAGTCAAAGCTTTGCCTCGGTCATGCAGAAAGAATTTGAAATGTCCTTGCTAGGAGAACTGACATATTTCCTTGGTTTGCAAATCCAACAAAAAGAAGGAGGAATCTTTTTATCTCAAACCAAGTATCTCAAACAGATTTTGAAGAAATATGGTATGGAAGATGCAAAACCAGTATGTACACCCATGGTCACAGGATGTAGCCTCAGTGCAAATGATGAATCTGCAGCAGTACATCAACCAACCTACAGATCTATGATTGGAAGTTTACTTTATTTGACAGGTACCCGACCAGACATCATGCATGCAGTTGGAATAGTTGGAAGATTTCAGGCAAATCCGAAGGAGACTCATCTTCAGGCAGTGAAGAGAATTTTCAAATATCTTCAAGGGACTCAAAATTATGGCTTATGGTATCCTAGAGATACAGATCTTACACTTCATGCTTATACAGATGCAGATTGGGCCGGAAGCGTGGATGACAGGAAAAGCACAAGTGGTGGTGCGTTCTTTATGGGTTCCAGACTGGTATCTTGGTTCAGCAAGAAACAGAGTTCGATTGCCTTGTCTACAGCTGAAGCGGAATATGTTGCTGCTGCATCTTGTTGCACCCAACTCCTTTGGATGATGCAGACTTTGCAGGATTTTCAAATCACTTGTACACCACCAATCCCCATCTTATGTGATAACACAAGTGCAATCAACATCTCAAAGAATCCTGTTATGCATTCAAAAACCAAGCACATACCAATCAAGTATCATTTTCTCCGGGAACAAGTGCTTGAACAGAAGGTCAAGTTGGAGTATGTTCCTTCTAAGGAACAAGTTGCTGATATTCTCACCAAACCATTGCCCAGGGACACTTTTGAATACCTCAGGCAAAAGCTGGGGGTTGTTGATGCATCATCTTATTGTTGAACCTTTTCTGATTGATGGTACAGGTTCGGGGGGAGCATATAATGCATTGTTGGCATTATGGAGGATGGTCAGAAGGAGATCTTGGAAATAGCTGCAATATGTCTCTATCTCTTTCATGGTGGATTATGGTTCTTTGTTGCAGATCTGGTTCATTTTCAGGGGGAGCATACCCCTTTGCCCTTGATGTCAAAGGGGGAGAATGAAGCTGAAGTTTGTGAGGTTGCCATCAAGTCCAAAGGGGGAGATTGTTGGCATTATGTTTCTGGTATGGCTATATGTTACAGATGTTGTACTTGATGTTGTACTTGATGGCAACTCCCGTGGCAAGGCTCTCAATTTGTTGAAAATTAAGAAGTACGCAGGAAATCAGTTCAGAAGGTGCGTACCCGCAGGTACACCATGCAGGGACTGCGTCCAGATACGCAGGCCAGCCGTTCAGGAGGTGCGTACCCCCAGTGCACACATTTCAAGGCAAAGAAATTCACATGTGGGGTTTTCTTATGTGTTACTCTTGGTATTTAGCCGACGGTATTGGGTTATTATGGTGTCGGCTCGTGGTATTATTCCATGATTTTAGGAGGAGCTTGCCTATATAAAGCAAAGGAGATCACTTGGCTAAGCATCTTTTGCAATTGAATATCTTTAGATCTGAAATATTGGGTTATGGTCTTAAAAGCTTGATCTATATGAAAGGGAAGTTGAAGGCGAATCTGTGAAGGGTGATCTCTCGAGCGCATGATCAGATCTGAGCAACTGTGCCACTCTGGTGGACTGCCTACTTGGCCCTAATCAGAAGGCCGCAGGTGTTTAACAGAAGAACTGCGTGGGTACGCAGTGCAGAAACAGGAGATCTGCGTCGGTACGCAGAGCAGAAACAGGAGACCTGCGTCGGTACGCAGAGCAGAAGAAGGAGAGCTGCATCGGTACGCAGAGCGACTAAGGTTCAGGTGCGTCCGCATAGTAAAAGTACGCGGCGCGATAGTATTTTTGGGTGCGTCCCTGCAGTAATAGTACGCAGTGCGGTTGAAGGAACAGTGCGTGGGCACGCAGTGCGGCAGAAGGATCTCTGCGGGTATACGCAGGGAAGCAGAAGGTGAACTGCGTAGCGACGCAGGCCACAGAAGGGAAAACTGCGTCCCTGTCTTAAAATGTTCTGTTGATTGAATTTTTCTATTGATAAGGTGTTCTGGGTTAGTTCTGTTATTGCTGATCTGATAACTATAGTGGACTGTAACTTTTATGTACTTGATGATCATTTGATGCTTTATGAAAAGAAGTAGGGGGTTGTAGCTCCCTTCCAGGAGAGACTGGAAAACGAGAGAGAGTTGTAGCTCTCTGCAGGTTGCAGCCTGCGTACTGGTAAAGGACTGCACCAATACAAAACCATTGTAAAAGGAGTTTCTAATTTGAAAGAAGATAGAGACATATTGCAGCAGGTGGTTTTCACCCACATTGGGTTTCCACCTTACATCTTGTGTTCTTTGGTGTGACTATCTATTTTCTTTTGTTCATGCTCATTATTTTATGGTACTGACATGCAAAAATAATTCAAAGAACAAATAAAGAAGATTTATTAAAAGAATTGTATAATACTGATTCACCCCCCCCTCTCAGTATTATTTCCAACACAGCTATGCCAGTAGCTAAAATCTATCTAGGATCTCTTAGGTCCTTAATTACAACATCATGAGGTGAAAATTCAACGATTTTACCTTCACCTGAATGGGTCATCTGATATACAGATAGAAGGTTGCAGGATAAGGTTGGAACACATAATACATCATTAAACTGACCATTGTCTAGATGAACAGTTCCAGTCCCTACAACACTAAGAGATCTATCATCACCAACATATATATTTTTGGTGTTACAATCATTTAAAGAAGAAAACATGGCTTTGTTTTTGGCCATGTGATAAGAAGCTCCAGAATCAATGAGCCACTCATGAGAATGAGAAGAAGAAGATACATTTAGTGCATAGCCAGACCGAGATGCTTGACAACCACATGCAGAAAGTGCCATTCCTGAAGATGAAGTTGAAGTTGAAGATTGCTCCAAATGGATGTTATGCTTCTTCATTGCTGCTTCCAAGGCTTCCATCTTCTTAAAGCATTTGGATTCTAAGTGGCCATCTCGATTACAAAAGTTGCAATTTCTATCAGTCTTCTTCCATTTGTTTTTATTTGTCTTATCATTTTGTTGAAATGATTTTTCATTTTGAGGCGGAAATTGCTTAGGACCCTTGTTTGGTTTAGGACCATTCCTTTTAGGATACGACTTCTTAGGATTCTTTGAATTTGGTTGTTTTTGGGCGGCTAACGCTTTCTTAGAAGAGTTTCCAAGATGAAGAAGACCAAGGTGTAAGATTTTTTCTTGTTCTCTTATTAAAGAATCACAAAAGGAATCAAAGGAAGGGGACTTGTAGGCTTGTCCTTGAGAAATGAAGTCTTCTCTTGTAGAATGGAAGGTGGAAACAAACACAGAATAGGCTGGTCCCAACTTAGTATGAATGGAGTAGATAAGGCTATGTTGTGGGGAAAAATGCCTATGCAGGACGATCCTATCCACCTAAGGTGTGACAGTGCCTTAGCAACAAACAGAGACAACTATTCTAGTATTCTTCCTTTATGAATTAAGAATGAAGAGAGATAGATGGACTAAACGGTGTCTTCCATTTGTCCCTCGATCCGGTCTCTCTTCTCTTTGAGGGTTCCCAGCTACTTGCCTTCTCACTCGCCCAGCTTCAAGAGGTTTCTGCAAGATCACAAGAAGAGAACACTACACAAGACATGGATTCATATTCATAACTAGTTCAGGATTAGAAATAAAATAAATACACTAATGCAATCATACATCAAAGACTCATTAGCATATAGGAGAAACCAAGATAGCTTTATTGATGAATAACAAGGTTCAGGAAGAGATACAACCCAGAGGGCTCCAATCCAGCATCTCTTTCCCAGCAAATGGAATTCCTATCTTCACCCCCTTCAAAGCATTAAGCACCCAATGATTCCAATCTCAAACCAACAGCAATTGTTTGCAATAACAAAATTCCAGCCCCTAGATCTCATGGAGGAGAGATCCATATATAGATGTTTGGAGAGAGGATGAGTCAGATTGAGATCTGACTAGTGTCCTCTCCCTCTGTCAGTTCTTGATTCCACTTGGAGGTTCTTGCTTCCACTAGGAGATTAGGAACCTCTTACTCATCACTAGTCGAATTCACTGAGGCAAGTGTCATTGAGGAAGATTCTGGAAGCTTCCTGGGTCTTGACACCTCTTGGAATGAACTTGCCATTTGTCAACTCTCGCTCAGCACACCCTTGTAGTGCTTCTACCTGTGTTGCAGTGTAGGTAGCCAGTGTTGACTTTGACATTCAGCGCAGACAGCTAGTGGAGCCACTGAATTGATCCTGAATTGACTTTTTTTTGAGCAGTTTCTGGTGGAGAACTTCTGTGAATTGCTGTGGTTTGTTAGCCTTGTTCCTCTAGGGGTAGGAACAACATGTTTAGGGACTTTGAATCCATTAGATTATGGACATTTCATGCTCAATGCTGTAAGGCACAAAAATGTCTATAACAGTTGCCCCCTAAAGTATGAGGTTGTTTATCGGGTGAAATGCTTTATCAGGAGGATCCGAAGTTCATTCATTGCTGGGAGGAGACCTGTAATACAATACATTATCTTTCATACTGCTTTCATGATCTAGCTGAGGCGGGCATTCCCATGCTCAGCTTTATAAATTCATTTTTCTGTACATAGAACAGACAATCGTCTGATGGTAGACTGATAATTTTGATGAAATTATCATCCTTTGGGTAGGATGATTATCTGCTGCAATGATGTACATGTTAATGTCTTTATCTTTCCTGAATATATATCGCAGCCCGGATGGATGAAACTAGATCCGGGGTCTTCAAACTCGTTCGATCTTCACTCTAAGTACAAGTCGATCCATGTGAGAAATGTTCTGAAGTCGAACATGGAAAGACATCGCTTGATTACCGGTCAATGAGGGAAATCGTTAACAAGCGCGAGAGGAATCACCGATAATGATAATGACCCTCAAGGTACTGCAGTACAATTCACGTGGTGTGAATAAAGGACTTGGCGTCGAACACCACGCAAAATCTTTCGGTCGAAGGTCATTGATGTATACCTGTCACCGGAAGTGAGAAACTTGCCATTGAGGCATGCAAGCTTCAAAGTACTGAAGGGGTTGTTCCTAGATCAACTTCTTGGATAATGAGCTGATGTCGACAAGAAGCGATCCGTCAAAGGAGGGCCTTAATGAATCCCACATCGATGACATGGAACGGAGCTAATGATTTTGATGGAGGTGAAAACGATCTGTGACATATGATTCAGGGTGGCGGTCATGAAAGGATGGAGGATAATGTACGGCAGTGGATGGGACACAGTTGACTTTTCTGAACGACTTCTCTTGAACATATGGTGACACTGATGTGATGGATCGGTAGCATTACCCCAAATATGGATGGTATGGCGAGACCATGGTGATGTGACCGGTGAATGAAACAACCCAACCCGATTGTGGTACGGAGGAAAAGTGTCATGTTCAAGAGCGACTTGCTACCATCAAAGTTTTCTTGAGTTTCTCCCAATTTTTCCCCAGTGGAGTCGCCAATTTGTTGTGGGGAAAAATGCCTATGCAGGACGATCCTATCCACCTAAGGTGTGACAGTGCCTTAGCAACAAATAGAGACAGCTATTCTAGTATTCTTCCTTTATGAATTAAGAATGAAGAGAGATAGATGGACTAACCGGTGTCTTCCATTTGTCCCTCGATCCGGTCTCTCTTCTCTTTGAGGGTTCTCAGCTACTTGCCTTCTCACTCGCCCAGCTTCAAGAGGTTTCTGCAAGATCACAAGAAGAGAACACTACACAAGACATGGATTCATATTCATAACTAGTTCAGGATTAGAAATAAACTAAATACACTAATGCAATCATACATCAAAGACTAATTAGAATATAGGAGAAACCAAGAAAGCTTTATTGATGAATAACAAGGTTCAGGAAGAGATACAACCCAGAGGGCTCCAATCCAGCATCTCTTTCCCAGCAAATGGAATTCCTATCTACTGGATCAGCGCAACCTCAACACAGGGGTTTTGACATTCAGCGCAGGTAGCCTTCACGGGACTGCGTTGAAATGCAAAACCTCTTCACAGGGTCTGCGCTGAAGGAGAAACGAGAGTTTCTCACTGGGTTCTGGGTCACAGATTGCTATTTAATCTACAGTTTCAGGCCAAATAAAAGCAACAAGCAAGGTACAATCAAAGGGATGCTTTGAGGAAGGGCTAAGATCTATCACAAAGGATCATCAAATCATTTGTGAGTCCATTGTTCAGATCATAGACAAATCCAGTGATTGGATCAAAGCAGCAGCTGTCTACTTTGCATCTGAGAATAGCAAATGCAGTTCGATTGTTGCTATTGAGTCTATGAAACAAACAATGATAGAAACACAAATAAAATGACTAAACAGATCTCCCCAGTGGAGTTGCCAATTTGTTGTGCGGAAAAATGCCTATGCAGGACGATCCTATCTACCTAAGGTGTGACAGTGCCTTAGCAACAAACAGAGACAGCTATTCTATTATTCTTCCTTTATGAATTAAGAATGAAGAGAGATAGATGGACTAACCGGTGTCTTCCATTTGTCCCTCGATCCGGTCTCTCTTCTCTTTGAGGGTTCCCAGCTACTTGCCTTCTCACTCGCCCAGCTTCAAGAGGTTTCTGCAAGATCACAAGAAGAGAACACTACACAAGACATGGATTCATATTCATAACTAGTTCAGGATTAGAAATAAACTAAATACACTAATGCAATCATACATCAAAGACTCATTAGCATATAGGAGAAACCAAGATAGCTTTATTGATGAATAACAAGGTTCAGGAAGAGATACAACCCAGAGGGCTCCAATCTAGAATCTCTTTCCCAGCAAATGGAATTCCTATCTTCACCCCCTTCAAAGCATTAAGCACCCAATGATTCCAATCTCAAACCAACAGCAATTCTTTGCAATAACAAAATTCCAGCCCCTAGATCTCATGGAGGAGAGATCCATATATAGATGTTTGGAGAGAGGATGAGTCAGCTTGAGATCTGACTAGTGTCCTCTCCCTCTGTCAGTTCTTGATTCCACTTGGAGGTTCTTGCTTCCACTTGGAGATTGGGAACCTCTTACTCATCACTAGTCGAATTCACTGAGGCAAGTGTCATTGAGGAAGATTCTTGGTCAATCATCCAGTATTGGTCAACAGCAAATGGTTCAACAACCAGAGCTGGTTCAAACTCAACAACCCCCATTCCAACAATCATATCAAGGACCTGAGCAACAAGTCTTTGTAAGTAATGGGCAATCGCATTTCCAAAGCGGTAATCAACAACCATATTATAATGGTTATGCCCATCAACCTTGTCAAAGTTTCCAGCATCAAATAAATTATGCTGGTATGCAAAGACCCACTCCTCAGACGATTCCATCTTATCCTGGGTATGCTTCGCCTAACCTGAATCAACAGTTGCCCTTTGTAGCAACTCTAGAATTACCAGATCTAAACCGGCTGACGAATGATCCAATTGCTTATGCCCCTTGGTGGCCAGCGATTCCGCATAAACTTCCGTCAGATATTCCTAAATTTAATGGAAATCCGGGTGAAGATCCGTCGAATCATGTGATGACATTTCATCTGTGGTGTTCATCAAACACCCTAAACGATGATTCGATTAGGCTTCGCCTTTTTCAGAGGACGTTAACTGGTCCAGCGGCAAAATGGTATATTGAATTGCCTAGAGCTTCGTTCAACAACTTCAGTACCTTAGCCACGACTTTCTTAACCCATTTTCAATTACTGATAAGGTATGAAATGGGAACGGAACTCCTAACCAACTTCAAACAGACAACGGCCACTCACATATCTGATCATATACATGAGTGGCGACGTCGTCGCAGGATGGTAAAAACATACATTCCCGATCAGCTATTAGCTGAATGGTTTATCAAATCCTTACTTCATACAATCACGGAAGATGTGGCAAAGGGGGGAGTCGTAACGGAAGAGCAAGTCATCGCTCGTGCACAATATCTGGACTTGGTTTATACTTAGTCTGGCACGCTCTACGACAAAATACCTGACGCCCCTAGACCAGAATTCTCAATTCCTCCTCCTCCTAAATCAAACAATGACTCTCATGCCATCGATGGCGTGATTGGCACGACAGACACGAAATCGACAAAGGCTACATCTAAAAGGGCCCGTAAGATTTCCAGTCAAAATGCAAATGAGGAACTTCTTGCCTCGGAAGTAAATGCCGCGTCGACTGACAAGGGCAAACAACTAAAGCAACCAGGAGGCAAGAAGAAAAAGAAAGGGAGAAAAAGGAAACCCCCTGCGGGGTGTCATATATGCAATGAGGATCATTGGACGAGAGATTGTCCACATATAGCTGAAGTTAAGAAACTCTTTAAGAGTTCAAAAACCTCAGCAGTATTGACTGATCCGTTTCCAAGCCTGAGTACCAAACTGGTTGCTAATCAAAATGCTTCCCGATCCCAAGTGCTTATGTTGTCTGTCTCAAAGCAGCAAAATGATGCTTTGACAAGGAATAAAGATTACGGGAATCCACAGTTGTCGAATAACAAGGCTAATGAACAACCTAGTAGTTCGACGACAACCTTGACCGAAGTTGTGCCACCCATCATTCCGGAACCAATGATAAAGTCGCCAAAGGGAGGAGTACACAAATTGACATTTAATCCTCGTGCCAAAGTAGCACAGAATTATAATATAGTAGAGGACCTGGCCCAATCGTCGTCCGCTATGTCGACACTTGAGGTACCGCAAAATTGCCTCTCCCGAGAGCAAGATTTATTATCAGCAATAAGTGGGATTGGCCCAAGGGATTCCAATCTTGTGGCCTTTGATCATAAAAGATATGACCCTCAGTTACCAGCTCAACTAGCTTTCCTTATTCAAGTGAAAGCCCTCAACAAAATTGTTCATCGAACAATTATTGATGAGGGGGCATCTACGTGTATTTATGTCGATGAGCTGCTGGAAGAATTTAGGCTCACCACCCTTGTCGAGATCGTCAACGACGTTAAAAGCATTTGATGGACGATCATACACTCCATACGAGATTTTAAATAACTTGCAAGTTGAACTAGGGAGCAAAACAGTAGGAATTGATGTTGAAGTAATTGATGGAAACCTCGATTACAACATCCTACTGGGAAGGCCCTGGATATATGCCATGGCTGCAGTTGTGTCGACCTACTTCAGGAAGATTGCATTTCCCTTTCAAGGAGGAATTACAGTAGTAGACCAACAAACTTTCCTCCCCGACAGTTCACAAGTTACGGGAAGCATTCCAATGATCCATGGAAGCAATCATTCGCTTCAAAATATTGGAGTAGGTCTCCTAAAAGACCCTGCCTTAATGGGTACTTTTGCCCTACCGCCTGCAAGTAATTTGGCAGAAGTGGCCACAGTGGAAACCTACAATATGAAATCTTCTATATCTAATGGATTCGGAAGATTCCTAAACATTTTGTCAGCGTGGATCATCGCCCTAATAGAAATACTGTAAATACAGTGGGCTCTGAGGAAAGTTCTTATCTCGTGTCAACCTCGTTAAAAAATGAAACAAGGAGTAATGAGGATAGTTCTTTTATTGTGTCAACCTCATTAAAAAATGAAAACAATCCCCTTTCCAAACCTCAAAGGTAAACCTTCATTCCAACCGCCAAGTTGAATGCAATGAAGCTTGGGGGGCATGCACCTCGATTTGCGTTGTTATGCTGGGGGCATGCAAACTTATCTCCGAGCAGTTTTAGCGCATAGTTCATGCTCGTTAAAAAATAAACATAAGATCGAGCAAATGTTTCCACCCGCGTTTAAGCTCGTTAAAAAATGAACTATTCCGTAAATAACCACCGTGAATGTAATATCATCAGCCGTTAAAGCCTTGGTCGTGTTTGCACCGTCACCTCCACTTTTCCATTGGCCGACCGTTCACCTCCATATGTTTGTTTACCCATTTTGAGGAACAGCTGCGAAGAGTGATTTCACCTAGCCATCCTTGTGACACTGCCGTGATTGGAAAAATTCCAACCCGTACCTAGAATCAGCTGCTAACCCATTTTATCACTCGTTCCTCAAAAGACGAGTCTTCTTTAAGCTCTTTTCATCTGACTCGTAAAATATGAAAAGATTGCCGAGTTTTGGCCTTCCAGCTCGTTAAAGCGACCGGAAGTGCTATCCCTCCTCTAGATTTTAATATTTTTGGACCTGAGGGATTATTGCACAAAAAGATCGAGCGCTTGTTTTGTTTGGCTCGTTAAAACTATCGAAAACTCATCCCTTTTGTATTGTTTTATACTTTTTCGGACTTAAGGGATTAGATGACGAAAAAGGACTTTCGGAGTTGACTTTACGTACCTTTTCAGACTCTCTAAAAATGAAAAGGACCGAGTTATCCTTGTCGTTAGACTCGTTAAATGCATCAAATAGCGACAAACTTGTCTTTAGACGAGAACGAGTTTCACTATCGCTAGGCTCGTTAAAACATAGCGATGGGCTTGCCCGAAGGGCAAGTTATAGAACAAGCATATGTTATCCTCCTCAAGCTTGACAAAAATAAAGAGGTACTGGTCAGCAATGACTGGGGAAAAATTGGGAGAAACTCAAGAAAACTTTGATGGTAGCAAGTCGCTCTTGAACATGACACTTTTCCTCCGTACCACAATCAGGTTGGGTTGTTTCATTCACCGGTCACATCACCATGGTCTCGCCATACCATCCATATTTGGGGTAATGCTACCGATCCATCGCATCAGTGTCGCCATATGTTCAAGAGAAGTCGTTCAGAAAAGTCAACCGTGTCCCATCCACTGCCATACATTATCCTCCATCCTTTCATGACCGCCACCCTGAATCATATGTCACAGATCGTTTTCACCTCCATCAAAATCATTAAGCACCCAATGATTCCAATCTCAAACCAACAACAATTCTTTGCAATAACAAAATTCCAGCCCCTAGATCTCATGGAGGAGAGATCCATATATAGATGTTTGGAGAGAGGATGAGTCAGATTGAGATCTGACTAGTGTCCTCTCCCTCTGTCAGTTCTTGATTCCACTTGGAGGTTCTTGCTTCCACTTGGAGATTGGGAACCTCTTACTCATCACTAGTCGAATTCACTGAGGCAAGTGTCATTGAGGAAGATTCTGGAAGCTTCCTGGGTCTTGACACCTCTTGGAATGAACTTGCCATTTGTCAAATCTCGCTCAGCGCACCCTGGTAGTGCTTATACCTGCGTTGCAGGGCAGGTAGCCAGTGTTGACTTTGACATTCAGCGCAGACAGCTAGTGGAGCCACTGAATTGATCCTGAATTGACTTGTTTTTGAGCAGTTTCTCGTGGAGAACTTCTGTGAATTGCTGTGGTTTGTTAGCCTTGTTCCTCTAGGGGTAGGAACAACATGTTTAGGGACTTTGGATCCCTTAGATTATGGACATTTCATGCTCAATGTTGTAAGGCACAAAAATGTCTATAACAGGCTACTATCTTCTTTCTTAACCTTAACACCTTCCAAGAGAAGTTTAAGGGTCTTGAACTTGGACAAAAAATCTTCAATGCAAGGAAAATTATTGGGGTCCAATGTAAGCAATTCATTTTCAAGTTGATGGGCTTTAAGTTCATTTTTAATTCCAAAGACTTTAGTAATCTGTTTCATTGCTTCATCAGGAGTATCAAGTTCTGCAATATGGAATCTAAGATCTGGAGAAAATAGACATCCCTATCAACCCACGTGCTAGGTCTTGCCTATTTTCCCATTTAGCTGCCTTGTCTTCATCTTTCGGTTTGGTCTCTTGGCCTGTGGCTATTTTGTAAAGACCTTTACTTCTAAGTAAATCCACAATGTAGGACCACCATTGGAAGTAGTTGGTGTTGTCAAGAATAACTTGGCATGGACTTTCCATTTTAAAAAAAACTAAAGCTATAGATGCTGAAACTAAGTGTTTCAATGGACAGATCTCAAAAAATTAGGCTGTTTCAAAAAAACGGTTCAGAAAATGACTTCTGGATAAAGAAGTTATGGGTTTTTGAAGAAAATTTGATGAAGTCGACGACGAAGTGCGGGAATGTGCGGAAATGAAAATCCGCCCCCACAAAATGGAGACTTGAACCCAAGACCTCTACTCTCATAAATTAGCTTTGCACCAAGTGAGCTATACAAAAAGTTTGAGAGAGAGAGAGAGGGGGGGTTGATGCTTTGGGTTGCATGCTTGCTTTGAGAAAGCTCTTTTTCCCTACAAAACAAAAAACACAAAACCCAACACGGACATACAAAAAAAACGAACCTTGCAGCTCGAAGTTAGCTTTACCCGGAAACTAAATATTTTCATAAATGAACCTTGCGGCTCGAAGTTAGCTTTAGTCGGAAACTAAATATTTTCCTCAATGTTTCTGATTTTCCGAGATCACACTAAGGCGCAACAGAAAAGAGCATACGCATGAGAAAAATCCTTCCTTTCTGTTTCTGATTTTCCCAGATCACACAGAGTCGCAAGGCAAAGAGCATACGCAGAAATGAAAGGTATAGATCCGGTAATAAAAAAACTAAATAAACCGAAAACCGAAATAAAGAGAGAGAAAATAATTGTAAACTGCAAATAAACATTGTATACCTCCAGATCTTAAAAATGACGCAGCTAGGGCTACCGGAAACCTTTTCGCGTGAAACGAAAGGGGTTCCTCACTGGAACAGATGCTCCCAACACAACAGAGCAGTCCTCTCAGCCCGAAAGCAGTCAGAAACAGTAGATCTAGGAAACGGTAGTCGGATGCAGTTCTACCGGCTTCAGATTTGGATCACCAACGGACGCGGCCCTCAAATAGCTTTGATACCATGTAGGAATATACAGGGTAAGTTCCTCAAACAGAACACCAAAGGACACCGCTCACAAATAGATCATAGGTCAATACACTAGAACTTTTGACGTGGTTAAAACCCTCAAAGAGGGAAACAGTCCACGGCCTGAGCCAACGCGGCCACTCTAGGCAATTTATTAATAAAAGAATGAAAATTTACATAAGCTTCTCTCATGAACGGTTAGCCTACAAATGACCCTCCATGATCTTTAAATAGAGATCATGGACCAATCGGGTGTTAAGCCACGGATCAAGTGTCGGTAATACCGAGGAGAGAATGAACCGTCGGATCACTACATATCGTGACCATCGGGTGTAAGTTACAAAATGTACATAGTAAAGAAACACACTTTACCTAACTCTATACTATACCAAGTTGTACTTAACTATTTCCTATGTGTCGGAATATCCTAACAGAAAGGAGGTTTTGTCATTTGAATCATCTTAGAATTGTTCATGTGTGTAATGTAAAGGAGGTTGGCCCCTCGAAGAGGCTTATTTATAAGGCTTTGATCTATCTTTCCTATCTTTTTGTGAGTTGGTTTCATAACATTTGGTATCAGAGCTTTAGATTCTAGGGTTTCGCTACTCCAAATAGGTCATCGTGCCATTTTCGCTATAACTTTTTTTTTGCGACGTTTCAGACACTAAAAAAAACCCATTTGGGCTGAAATAGTTCCAAAATTTTGGGTCCAAATTTCAGAGATTTTCTCGCTATATTTGCGGAGATATGATCTTAGGAAGTTGGCATTTTTGCAGAATCCCGAATTACATTCCAAACAGGTGACCTGGGGAAAATCATCATAACTTTTGTTTTTATTATCAAATTGAAATCTCGTAACAAGTTTCAGAAAGAGGACGGCCTCTAGTTTTCTATGTATCAGTTTCATGTACTAAGGTCGAAGCAGTGACATGTGGCATGTCATACAAGTTCAATCTACTGAACTAGTCTATAATCAGGTCACCGTGGGAGATTTGGCATAACTCTTCCTTGGAGAATCCAAATTTGATCATATTGGTGGCATTGGAAAGAGGACGCAGAGGGCTACTACATGTCACAATTTCATAACTAGGAGATCCAAAATTACAGAGGTACATCAGATTCAATATTGAGCTCCTACAAGTGAAAAAAGGTGTGTATTTTTTTTAATTTTTGCATAAGCTTGGTTTGAAAAATTAGCTTGAAGGAATTCAAAGGGAATAGTGAAGCATTATTATCGGTAATTTATGCCCCAAAGAAAGAAAATGGAAACACTTAGTAAGCAACCTGAAAGCTCTAGCATGACTTATGAAGAAGAGGAAGAAATGCAACATGATATATCAATATTACGAAACCAAATGCAACAAATTTCACTCGCACAAAAGGTAACAGAAAATAAGATGGATAGTTTAAAGAAAGACGTAGAAGCTATGATGGATGGTTTAAAGAAAGACGTAGAAGCTAAGATGGATGGTTTAAAGCAAGGTGTAGAAGCTAAGATGAATGACTTGGAAGCTAAGATGGACAGCGTGGAAACTAAGATGGATGGCGTGGGAGCTAAGATGGATGGCATGGATGCTAAGATGGAAGCTAAGATGAATGGCATGGACGATAAGATAGAAGAATTGAAGACAAATTTGAATAAGTTGCTACAAGAAATGGTCACTAATGGTGAAAGGGTAGTAAAGGAAACTCATGATGAGAACAAAATAAATGTTAATCATGATTTCATAGACTCTAATTTTAGATTGAAGACCCACCATGTTCCAAAAATCAATATGAGGAAGTTTGATGGCAAGGATCCTAGAACATGGATACTACAGATGGAGCAATTTTTCGATCTCCATAATGTGCAAAACACACAAAAGGTACGTATTGCAACTTTATATTTGGAACCAAATCAGCTTGTATGGTATCAATGGATTTGCTCTCGTAAACAAATTGTCACTTGAGAAATTTTTACGGAAGAAATGATAACACATTATGAGGATACAAAAAGCAACACTTTTTTTAGCCAATTGATAAATCTCAAACAAAAGGGTTCAATGAAGGAGCACATTGAGGACTTCCAAAAATTGAACATAAGGGTAAAAGATATTCCAGAGGAGCATAGGATTGATGTGTTCATAGGGACTTTAAAGGATAATATCCAACATGAGGTTCACCTTTGGGAACCTGATTCATTGGAGAAGGCATTCAGGTTAGCAAGAAAAATGGAAAGCAAAATGATGGCAACGAGGAAGCCTACAACTCACAACTATAAAGATGGAAGTGTTGCTGCCCCTAGCCTTCCACAACCTACAAGGTTGACACCACAACAATTGGAAGAAAAAAGAGCACAAGGGCTTTGTTACAGTTGTGATAGAAAATACACTAAAGGTGATAAGTGTGCTGAGAAGAAATTATTCTACATATATTGTGAAGAGGAGGAAGAAAAGGAACAAGAAATATCAAAAGAAGAGGATATACTCTAGGAACAAACCCTAGATAAAGAAGAAATGAATCTGATCATATCTTGTAATGCATTGGCTGGAATTACCACTCCTCAAACTATCAAGATAGAAGGACATATCAAGAAGAAAAAGGTAATAGTGTTGATTGATTTGGGAAGTACCCATAATTTTATTCATTGTAAGATAGCAAAGGAATTGAATTGCTTCCTATATCCAGCACCAGAGTGTCAAGTGATGGTTGCAAGTGGAGGAACCATAAATTTCTCTGGAAAGTGCCATAATATCAAGTTATCCATGAGAGAATATGTATTGAATATCCCAATGCTTTCCATTCCAACGGGTGGTTCTCATGTTGTATGAGGAGTCCAATGGCTACAATCCTTGGGTACAACAGCTTTTAATTTTCAATAACTTCTCATGAAATTTTCTGCGGAAGGAAAGGAAGTTGAATTAAGGGGTATTACAGGGAAACCAGGAAAGATAATCAGCTCTAACAGTATGACAAAGCTTCTAAAGAAGGAACAATGAGGTGTAATTGCACAATTATG
Organism: Pinus tabuliformis; assembly: GCA_031772625.1. Classification (NCBI taxonomy): domain Eukaryota; kingdom Viridiplantae; phylum Streptophyta; class Pinopsida; order Pinales; family Pinaceae; genus Pinus; species Pinus tabuliformis. Next base: position 1,063,125,141 of record CM062815.1, read on the forward strand.
TTCGCTAGAGATTCCCACATCGAAATTATCTATTTCTCTAGATCTCCAAAAAGTCTTGGACAATCATTCCAAGGTATTTGAGACTCCCAAAGGTCTCCCACCTATTCATGATCATGGTCATGTTATTCATTAGATTCTAAGAAGTGTTCATCCAAACATCAGGCCGTACAGATATCCCTATGCCCAAAAGTGTGAAATTGAACATATGGTTGCAGAAACGCTAGAGGCTAGTATAATTCAACCTAGTCAAGATTCTTTCTCTGCTTCAGTAGTATTAGTTCACAAGAAGGATGGATCATGGTGCATGTGTCCAGCTTATAGGGAGCTCAACAAGCTCACTATTACAGATCAATTTACTTCACCAAGTTGGATCTTCGTCCAGGATATCATCAAATCAGAATGAAGATTGAAGACATTCCAAAAACAGCATTTAGAACTCATGAGGGTCATTATGAATTTTTGGTCATGTCTTTTGGCCTTACTAATGCACCTTCTACATTTCAAGGTTTGATGAATTCCATTTTCAAACCCTTCCTAAGAAAATTTGTGTTAATATTTTTTGATGATATACTAATCTACAGCAAATCTTGGAAGGATCATGTCCAACATGTTGACATGGTGCTCCAACTATTGGAGGAGAAACAATTATATGCAAAAATCTCTAAATGTTTCTTTGGAGTACAAGAGGTGGAATATTTGGGTCATATTGTATCTCATGAAGGTGTTAAGGTAGACCCTAGAAAAATTAAAACCATTAAGGAATGGAAAATCCCCACATCCATAAAGCATCTACGAGGATTTCTCGGGTTGACAGGGTATTATCACAAGTTTGTTAAGAATTATGGTAGAATAGCAGCACCTCTAACGACATTATTGAAGAAAGATGCATTTTCATGGACTCCAGAATCAACGAAGGCCTTTGAACATCTTAAAGAGGTAATGTGCCAAGCACCAGTCTTAGCTACACCGGACTTCACAAAAACCTTTATTGTGGAATGTGATGCCTCAGGGAATCGGTGTTGTTTTAATGCAAGAAGAAAGACCCGTTGCTTTCGAAAGTTGTCCAATCAAAGGAAAGTATTTACAAAAAGCTATTTATGAGAAGGAAATGTTGGCAATACTACATGCACTTAAGAAATGGCGACCCTACCTAATGGGAAGACACTTGAAAGTAAAAACAGATCATGATAGTATTAAATACTTTTTAGAACAAAGATTATGTTCAGAAGAGCAGCAAAAATGGGTCACAAAGATGTTGGGTTATGACTTTGAAATCATCTACAAAAAAAGGGAAGCAAAATTTTGTGGCAGATGCACTCTTAAGAAAGGATGAGGATGTGGAAGCATTTCTTTGCGCCATTTCTATTATCCAACTAGATTGGATAAATGAAGCAAGGGATGAATGGAAGAATGACGAGGAAGTGTGCACTCATTCAAAATATACAACAAGATCCTAGTACATCTGATATATTTATCTAGAAAAATGATTCGTTATGGTACAAGGATCGGGTATACCTATGTAAGAATTCCCAACTCAAACAAAAGATTCATAGGGAATTGCACACCTCTCCCTTAGGAGGGCACTCAAGATTTCTAAAAACCTACCATAGGGTTAAGAAGGATTTTTTTTGGGATGGCCTTAAACCGGATATTCAAAAGATTGTGGCGGAATGTTTGGTTTTCCAACAAAATAAAGTTGAAACAATTAAGACTCCAGGACTATTACAACCTTTATCCATTCCAAGACAACATTGGGAGGAGGTTTTAATGGATTTTATCACAGGTTTATCCAAGTCTGAAGGAAAGAGTGTTATCATGGTGGTAGTGGACAGACTTTTCAAGTATGCACATTTTTTTGCATTATCTCATCCATTTAAAGCGAGTACAGTTTCTACTGCATTTATGGAAACAATTCAAAAGCTACATGGAAACCCAAAGATTATTGTAAGTGACAGAGATCCCATTTTCACTGGAAATTTTTGGACATAATTATTTTCTTGTCTTGGTACTAAGTTAGCTCATAGCTCATCTTATCATCCTCAATTTGATGGGCAAACTGAGATAGTAAACAAATGTTTGGAAGGATATCTTCATTGCTTTGTATCTGATAAACAGACACAATGGGTCAAATGGTTGCCTCTGGTTGAATGGTGGTATAACACTCCTTCCATACCGCAACAAAAATTACCCCATTTATGGCACTTCATGGATATCATCCACCATCCATCACATCATATTTAAGAGAAAATTCTAAGGTTCAAGCAGTGGAAGATCGCATCGAGCATCATCAACAATTTCTCCAACTCTTAAAGGATAACCTCACCTTGGCACATAATAGAATGAAATAGCAGGCAGATCAACATCGCAGCGAAAGAAGTTTTGATGTAGGTGATTGGGTATTCCTACGGCTACAGCCATATAAACAAATGTCCCTCAAGCAAGATAAGAAGGATAACAAATTATCACCAAAGTATTATGGTCCGTACAAGGTGTTGCAAAAGATAGGTACTATGGCATACAAATTGGAGCTTCCTGCAGCCTCTCGAGTGCACCTAGTTTTCCATGTTTCATGCTTAAAGAAGGTTATAGGTGACAAGCTTCCAGTTCAGACAATATTGCCAGAACTTGATGAGGAAGGAAAAATCATATTGGAACCTGAAGCAGTCAAAGAAACAAGAACTTGACAGCTACGAAATAGATCAATTTCAGAGTATCTCATCAAGTGGAAGAACTGACTCGTTGAAGATTCCACATGGGAGGATGGGAATTTTATACAGAAGCATCTAGAACTACTCAAGCGTTTAGGACAACACTTTTTTGAAGGAGAGTGGCATGTTAGGTCCCTATAATATTAGTGACCCCCCCATTACTATTGTCGTTGTATCCCTTATTGTTATTATTGTGCCCCTATTGTCCCCATATTGTTATTATTGTGCCCCATAGAATCCCTGTATTGCTATTTTTGTGCCTTTATATTCTTATTGTTAGGTCGGCTTGGTTATATTGTGACCCCGTAGACTCCTATATATAGAAAGGAGGTTTTTTCATTTGAATCATCTAAGAATTGTTCATTTGTGTAATGTAAAGGAGGTTGCCCCCTCGAAGAGGCTTATTTCTAAGGCGTTGATCTATCTTTTCTATCTTTTTGTGAGCTGGTTTCATAACAAACAACAAGTACAGCAAGGGGTCTTGTGTAAACAGATGAAACAGTGCACGTACAGGTAGTAGATTCATTAGGATAGCTTGCATCAGGCAGACAGGGTGAACCATCGCAGTAGTAGGACTTCGCTCATGAGATAGAGCAAGCACTTCAACAGTTGGATATGGATATGGAGCAACGGGAATTGGAACTGGACATCGACCTTATGCCTCACCACCAAAAGGTCGACTTACCTGCTTCGCCGCATCTAGATGATGAGCAAGTCTCAAGCGATCAAGGAGGCATTGAGATCCTCGAAGATCAGCCAGAAGGAGAGATGCACAACATCTCATTCGACGAGTCTCAACATAGAGTTGTGCAGTCTCGTAGAGTCTCAACTTCAGATGATCATACATCTTCTACACAAGTTGAGGAGCGAGTGATCGTTTCTAACGTGTACAAACATCCAGCAACCTTGGTTGATGAAACTAGAGTGTATGTCGAAGCCACTATATCAATTATTCACTTTCTGATAGCTGAAAATGAGCGAATGGCTAAAGAAAGAAATTCAGACAGCCAAGCAAGGAGGAGAGTTGGTGACAGCGTCTGTCCGAGCTGAACTGAAGAAGGAAATACTAGATGAAGTATTGTCCCTTCACACAGTTATGCAAGCATTGTACTCCAATTTTGGCACCATGCATAAGTCAATCATCCATCTCAACAGATGGCAGCAGCAATGTGCTAGAAGAGCACGTACCTTGACGAACTTGCATGTTGTTGTTGATTACATGCAAACATGGACGATGAGATACAAGCGAGCCCCACTTCACTTGCCTAAGATGATGAAGACCATTGCGGTCGAGCTGAAGGCACGTATCCGGAGTTAGATCCGGAACTATGAAGAGCTCCCGCAGCTCATCACTAGTATACAGGTTTCCCATGCATGAGTGTTCAAGAGTATGGATGTTGTGGTGCGGCACATGCGATCCCATCTATTGGGACTCTCACCCAGGTGAAGACAAAGGCATAGGTCCGACTAGAGCTTGACTCGTACTTTGACTAGTTGATGCGCATTACCACCAGCCCAGACTTGCCCATCAACGTAGACATCATGCACAAGTATGTTGTTGGTCCGGCTGTTGAAAAGTGTGCAACAAGAAATGCTTGTTAAGAGTGCAACAAGATGATGGAGCTTAGTGAAAAGAGTCGCCTTCACTAAGTGGGCCCGCAGGCTATTTTTGGCGCAAGTCTATTTTTAGACTATGTCTATTTTTAGACATATGGATCATGTCTATGGATGATTGATCAAGTTGGGAAAAATAGATGGACTTCTATTTTTGATGAAAGTGTGAGTGATCACAGTGTGAGTGATTACAATGTGAGTGATCACAGTGTGAGTGATCAAAGTCAAAAATAGAAAAGTCAAATATTATTATCTCACAATAATATTTGGACTATAAACTTAATCTTATTCTCTTGGAGCACTTCAGTTTGAGCTACGGAAGTGGCACATGCAGCTGTCAGAAGGAAATTCGTTTTTTTCTTATGAGTCAGTTGAGTTGTTGCATGCATGACTTCAGTTAGAACTCAAGTGAGTTGAGTTTAGTGGACTGGAGGTACAGTTGATGGAGTTGTGTTCAGTTTAGCTTTGTTAAACTGGTTGTATTTAGTCTAACTGATCAATAGACTAAAGATGAGTTGGGTGAATTAGTTATTAATTAATTCACAAGTTATTAACTCATAATGCAACTATAGAATACATCAGTTAACTCAGTTGCATGTCAGTGCATGTTCAGTTCAGCAGGGACAAGTGTTAGAGGATCAGATTGCTATCAGTTGTGACTATAGTTGTGCATGATGATTTGCACAATCAAAGGATTGAGTATGCCAATGAGTTTGCTCACGTATCTTCATGATATTATAGCTGTTGCTCACGTCCAACATAGTGTGGGTGACTATTTTGCAGTGTAAAATCGAGTTTGGGAAGCAATTCTCATCAGTTCTCGAGCAGGTTTGAGCAGTGGAGGCAGGCAAGCAGCGGGAGAGATTTGGAGATCAAATCTGAGCTGTATTGTGTGTAACAGGTGGAGATACTTGTGAGAAGTATTATGCTTTGTATTGTTACATGATTCAATCAATATAATATACAGATAGTGTGGGGTTTTTAGCGAGATGCTTTCCCCGGGATACATACTGTGTTTATGAGTTTGATTGATGCTTCTATGTGTGCCTGTGGATGTTTCTGCTTCTGTAATTTGATGATCAACGTAGAGGAGATTATGTATTATACATGTTCCGCTTAAATTGTATGATCAGGATAATCTCTGTTGAATATGTGTCATATTATTCAAAATTTCTACATGGTATCAGAGCTAGATGATTTGTAGAAAAAGTTTCTACATGGTATCAGAGCTGCTTGATTTGTAGAAGAGATTTTTACAGGATATCAAGCGAGGATTGATCATTAGATCTATTATTCAGGAAGTGTTTACATTTTATTTCTTCAGGCAGAGTCTGTAATCGGGCCAGGTAGCCTCTGGATTCATCCTTCTTTTGGAAGGTGAAATATCCGGTGAAAGCCCATACAGTCAATCTCTGTACGAGAAATATTTTGTTCTCACGAATTCTAGATCGGAAGCAGTTGAGTTTTGCGCTGGTGGAATTCGAATTTAATTCCAAAACAAGAGATAAAACTCAGAAACATTCAGTTCGAGAATGGAGATAGTATGCCCCAGTATCTCACGAGGTTCACTCAGTGTCGAGATGAGCTGGGAAGTGTGGGGGTTACTGTTGATGATGAGGATGGTGAGTCTAGGACTCCTTGACCTTCCTAAGAGTTGGCATAGCTACCAGGACTCGGTGAATGGAAGGGAGAAACTGCCAAATTGGGAACGACCATGGTCGGATTTGATGCAGGAGGAGATTAGACGGAGCACCAGAGACAGTTCTTCATCTATGCATGATGAGGAGAACTGTGCCTTAGCGAGTAAGGCGAAGAAGGGGAAGGAGAAGGTTTCTCTTTTCGAATCTTGTTCTTCCAGTGATAGGAAGAAGGTTGACAAGTCGAAGGTGAGATGCTTTCGTTGTCATGAGATTGGTTTATGGGTCAGGAACCTGTATGCTCTTGAGGTTCAAGATGCATGCAAAGCCTTGAGCAGCAAGGCAACTGATGGAGACTTGGTGGTTGAGAGGGAGCGTATATTACCTCTTAACATGCAGAGCCAGAAGAAGTCTCAAACGATTGTGGAGGAGCCACGATTGGTGCAGCAGCTTCAGGAGATTGTGGAGGAGCCACAACAGGGGAAGCTGAAAGGAGATCGAGTAGAGACATCTACTCATCCAGAGACCTCCAGTAGGGGGAAACTTCAAGCCAGGTGGGCTGAGGGATCGCATGCAGCCATACCTCCAGGTAGGAGGTGGGCTGATGTGGATTGATTGTCCCAAGGAGGAGGGGCAAGATCCTTGAGGTACCCAACCTCTTGGATGAGACCTTGCTACGGGAGCCCCAATGTGTAGTAGCAGGAACTGACTGATTGGGTAGAGACAGATGCGGATGGAGCGGCAGAGAGAGCGACAGTGCAGGGAATCCCAGGACAGCGCATAGCTAGTAGGCTGTAACAATGCGAGAGGCACAAGTGTTTTGCACAGTGCTAGGTGGCACAAAGAGGTGTGCAATGGTGCGAGATGCATGGAGATGTTGCAGTAGCGCAGATGTCAGAGAGGGAGCACTTGTCAGCAGCAGGTAGAGCTTCAGCATCAGAGGATGTTTCTATCCCAACAGGGAGGTCAGTTGGGAGGTGCAGTGCGGATGCAATGCTCGGAGATAGAACCAGCAGCAGCACGGATGCAGTCAGAGATCAAAGTGACAGAGGCTAGAGCAGTCAGATACTGAAGAGCACAGAGATGCAGAGTTTCAGTTGACAGAGGCAATATCAGTCAGAGACTTTGATGACAGAGCAAGTGGACCGGCCAAATGTGTTGCATGGAGAACATTCCAGAGTTACAGGATCGGGTTTGAGAGGAAGCCTTTCTTGTTGAGAGGGAGTGTTGAAAAGTGTGCAACAAGAAATGCTTGTTGAGAGTGCAACAAGATGATGGAGCTTAGTGAAAAGAGTCGCCTTCACTAAGTGGGCCCGCAGGCTATTTTTGGCGCAAGTCTATTTTTAGACTATGTCTATTTTTAGACATATGGATCATGTCTATGGATGATTGATCAAGTTGGGAAAAATAGATGGACTTCTATTTTTGATGAAAGTGTGAGTGATCACAGTGTGAGTGATTACAGTGTGAGTGATCACAGTGTGAGTGATCAAAGTCAAAAATAGAAAAGTCAAATATTATTATCTCACAATAATATTTGGACTATAAACTTAATCTTATTCTCTTGGAGCACTTCAGTTTGAGCTACGGAAGTGGCACATGCAGCTGTCAGAAGGAAATTCGTTTTTTTCTTATGAGTCAGTTGAGTTGTTGCATGCATGACTTCAGTTAGAACTCAAGTGAGTTGAGTTTAGTGGACTGGAGGTACAGTTGATGGAGTTGTGTTCAATTTAGCTTTGTTAAACTAGTTGTATTTAGTCTAACTGATCAATAGACTAAAGATGAGTTGGGTGAATTAGTTATTAATTAATTCACAAGTTATTAACTCATAATGCAACTATAGAATACATCAGTTAACTCAGTTGCATGTCAGTGCATGTTCAGTTCAGCAGGGACAAGTGTTAGAGGATCAGATTGCTATCAGTTGTGACTATAGCTGTGCATGATGATTTGCACAATCAAAGGATTGAGTATGCCAATGAGTTTGCTCACGTATCTTCATGATATTATAGCTGTTGCTCACGTCCAACATAGTGTGGGTGACTATTTTGCAGTGTAAAATCGAGTTTGGGAAGCAATTCTCATCAGTTCTCGAGCAGGTTTGAGCAGTGGAGGCAGGCAAGCAGCGGGAGAGATTTGGAGATCAAATCTGAGTTGTATTGTGTGTAACAGGTGGAGATACTTGTGAGAAGTATTATGCTTTGTATTGTTACATGATTCAATCAATATAATATACAGATAGTGTGGGGTTTTTAGCGAGATGCTTTCCCCGGGATACATACTGTGTTTATGAGTTTGATTGATGCTTCTATGTGTGCCTGTGGATGTTTCTGCTTCTGTAATTTGATGATCAACGTAGAGGAGATTATGTATTATACATGTTCCGCTTAAATTGTATGATCAGGATAATCTCTGTTGAATATGTGTCATATTATTCAAAATTTCTACACCGGCCACATTGAGGACAATAATGCGCATGCTTATAGACGAGTTGGACGGAGGAGCCCGAGCAATGTACTTGGATGTTATGGAGGCAAGAGTCAGGTTCCAGAAAGATGTCACCTTGGAGCACACGGACACCATCGTCGACTACTGATCTTGGCATCAGTATGTTACTATTGATCAGTGCAAGGATGTTGAGGAGTTGGACTTCCATGGTTGTCTAAGTCATAGCAATGTCTAGCATGGCTTTCTCAAGCCATTTCTCTCACATGGGTACATGTGCATTGTAATGTAACATCATGTCAAGTGTAAGTCAAGTGTCAATAGTGGATGTAACAGTCCTAGAGTAAATGAAGAGTCATGAGGGTAGATGAACTGTCACAAAGGGAAATGTCAAGGGTCACCCCAGTCTTTGCTATAAATATTCCCTCATAACTCATTATAGAGGCTTTTGGTCAGCCAATATTCTGATAAGACTATCTTGGAGAGAGCTTGGATAGTATTGCAATGAGCCTTGGCTTCTCCACTGCACAGAGCTAGTACATATCTTTGGACAAGCAGGCGGTTGTGGTTGTAATGTTCCACTATCGGAACTAGTGGTTGGACATGGATGTATTTTATGACTGGAACTTACACTTGTTAATATAACAAGAGCCAGCACGTTTCATGCATATGTTGTATTGTATTCTATGTTATCTGGTTTACTCTAAATTATATATGTATTGGTTTTCTTACGCATGCATGTATAGTTGTGTATGTGTGTATGAATATTTCTGAAATGTGCTATTGGTTTAACCATCACTTTGGATTGCTTGCAAACTTGCCTTCCATGTTGTGATGTATCTTTGCTCATGTGTTCCCTTCTTAACTATGTGCTATCACAGGTTTACGTAAGTTGCAGAGCTGGGAACATGACCATTAAGAATGGGCATTTGTCCAAACAATTGGTCTTGTACCCTCATGCTCAATCATTCCTAGAGCATGACTTACCCTTATGGTTGGAAGAGGAGGAGTAAGATGAATTATATCATACCACATCCTATCCAATATCTACCCTAGATGTTATTATAGGAGGGGGCCAACCTAATGAAGATGACCTCATTGATCAAATCCTCCATAACTAGCCCCCCAACACCATGCCTCTTGATGAGCTGGTGAAGGAATCTGAGAGTAATCCTTGGACTAAGTTATGGCTAGTGGACCTAAGTGTTTCACATGTCAAATGGTAGAATTTGGTCTATCTAAGAGTTTGAAGATCAACCCCTCTCTCTCAAACAACCAAGAAGAGAAGTTTCTTAACATGTTGAAGAACACTTATATGCCTTTGCTTGGATCTACAAAGAAATGAAGGGAGTGCATCCTTCGGTGTGTACTCACCACATCTACATAAAGGAAGGGTGCAAACCAATGCACCAACCTCAGAGGAGAATGAACCCAGCCCTCAAAGACATAGTGAAGTAAGAGTTGCATAAATTGTTGGATGTAGGGTTCATTTACTCCATCCCAGATAATGAGTGGGTGTCCCCTCTAGTTTTGGTCCCAAAGAAGAATGGAAAGTGGAGGCTCTGTGTGGATTACAGAGAGCTAAATAAAGCCACTAAAAAATACCATTTTCCTCTACCTTTAATTGATCAAGTCTTGGATGGTATTGCAAGAAAGAAGTTGTTCTCTTTCCTATATGGATTTAGTGGTTATAATCAGATCCATATCAGCCCATAAGACCAAGATAAAACCACCTTCGATTGTCCTTGGGGTACCATTGCTTATAGGGTCCTTCCTTTCATATTATGTAATGCCCCTGCCACTTTTCAAATGATAGTTTTGAGCATCTTTGTTGAGCTAGTCCATGACTCTATAGAGATCTACATGGATCATTTCACACCCTATGGGTGTGACTTCCTGGAGGCTCTCTCTAACTTGGGGAAAGAACTAAATAAGTGCATTGAAATGAACCTATCACATAGTCTTGAGAAGTGTGAATTCTTGACGAATGCAGGGACTATTCTAGGTCATTCAATATCCCAAGAAGGAATACAAGTGGACCCAAATAAAATTGCCATCATAAAAAGGATCCCTACTCATCAAAAGTAGAGGGATGTCAGGAGTTTCTTGGGATTAGTTGGATATTATAGGAGTTTTATCAAGGACTTCAACAAAGTATCCTCACAATTGTTTCGACTACTAGCCAAGGACTCTGAATTTTATTGATCAGATAGTTGCCATGAGTCCCTAGAAATCTTGAAGGACAGGTTGACTACTGCACATACTTAGAGGCCCAAATTGGGCTCTCCCTTTCCACATCCATGTTGATGCATTAGAAAAATTTGTAGGAGCGTCTTTAGGCGAGATAGATGACAAGTTTCTTATGCCATTTACTTCATTAGCAAAAATTTGTCTAAGGTTAAACTAAATTACATTGTGACTAAGAAGGAACTCCTAGCTATTGCCTATTCCTTGAATAAATTTAGATAATACATCATTGGTTATCAAACCTTTGTGCATACTAACCATTCTTCTATCAAGTATTTAATGAACGAGCCTGATGTGAATGTTCGAATTATTAGATGGTTTCTTTTATTGCAGCAGTTTGATTTAACCGTCATTGATAAGCCAAAGTAAAGAAAATGTAGTTGCAGATTTTTTGTCTAGACTTGTGTTGACGGTGCTGGACTCACCAACATTCAGGGGATCTCCCCAGTATGAAGTCCCAACTAGAACTCATACCGTTTGGTGTAGGAGTCCCATCCAGTATGATGGCCCGGTTTTCATTATCTTAAATATTTTCCTTAGCTCTTGCTTATCAGCACATGAGAGTCGTTTACTTTGTCTTCAAATAGTGAGGTTTGTGTGCCTAGTGAGTGCTTAGTGTCGCTTGTGTCAAGGTTCTTTCACTACAGAGGGAGAGGGTGAGAATGAGTCTCAAGTTGAAAGGGAATTGTCCCAACTCTGTTAAAGACACACAACACAGCAGGACATGTGCAGCTTCTGGTGGAGTAGTCCACATGGATGCGGCAGTCACGAACACAAGGTAAACAGATAGCGCGTACAACACCCAGCGGAATAGTCCACACGAGTGCGACATTCGTTATAACAATTTTATGAGAATGACTTTGTTGAGTGTCCAGCGGAATAGTCCACACGGGCGAGACAATGTTAACAATTGATACAACACATTTCCAATAGCATATGTACTAGAACAACCGAAATAGTTCAACTGTCTTAATACAGGTTAAAGCAACATGCATTAGAAGCGTCTAAAGAATAGTCTTACAAACGAATACAATACATGTGTGAAAATGCGCTAGCTTGTTAACAGGATTTTAAATTAAGTGAAAGTTCCAAGACACATCAGTACACCATACATCACTAACACCGATAGCGGGGCATTGGAGCCACTGCTCTCTCCTCAAAGAAAAGACTACAGACTCTCAAGGCTATGTGGGAGTTGTTAACACCCAGGTTGTTCCCTTTGACTCCCAAGGGAATACGGCCGGCGAAACCACTAACCAAGCTTTGGATTATAGGTCCTAGCCTACCTATGATCAGAGAGGGCTTTTTAGCTCTGTTTTGTGAAGTTTTTAGGCTAGTTGTGAGTTTCAATTTTTGTTCAAGGTTTTGGTTGAATGATGTCTTTCAGTACCTAGGGTGGAAATCTTCGGATAGTATCATTTCATTGGGCAATTGAGTCTGTGGCTACAGGTTGTTTGAAATATTGAGTGGGGATGTTGAAACTGCAGGGCCATTTAACTATTCCATGAAACAAACTTGAAATTGTGATGGTGAAGTATGCTTAACCAGTGAAAAGCAATTAAGAATTTTCCACTAAGCTGTGGGTGTGAGAAAGAGATATACTACACAGGAGCAGATTTGAAGTCCTGAACAATAACCACTGTGAAAGATATAGTTTGAAGATGCAGCAATTAAAAATTACACCCTTATAACTATAACTGAAGAAAACATTTATAACAGCATAGATTGAGGCCAGGGTATTCTATGAATAAATCCTGGAACTATTCTTTTTCTCTGCCATTAACTGTGAAACATAGCATATGATTAGGTTATGAAGAAATAATAAAAACACATAACGAAGAGTTTAAACGAAACTTATTGAGCCATGAAATACGCAGGAATCCTGTAGCATTCAGCAAACACACTACAACACCTCAGACAACACAGAACTTTGGAAATTTCATCAGCCTTTGTATTAATCCTCTGAAAATTTACAGCATAAGATCTGTAGAAGAGAAAATCAACAACCCCTACAAGCTTATGCGAGGGGGAATATATACAATCGGTTACACAAAATATCTGAACCGCCGAGTCACTTGAGAAGTAAATATGTTTACCAACTTTACAGAATAGTAGATAAGAAAGTTATTGCTGCTCTTAATACAAAATGAATACTCTTTAATGTTGTCAGAAGTCTTTTTGACCTTTGGAGGCCACTGAGTCGGTTGAGCGTTCTGCATAAATGCTAAATGATGTGTCTTTATGCTCTGTCATGCTGTAGCTTTCTCGGCCCTATCATTTGCAGCTGTCAGTATTGCTTTAGTGGCCGAATCTTTCTGCTGAGTTGGCTCAGTCCACTCTTCTTCATACATACTGAATGCATCAAATTTTCCTGTATATGATAACTTATGTTTTTTGATGAAAAAACTTGATGAGAGGCTCTTGTTCACAGTATCAACTGTATCATTTTGGTCCACCATTCCTGTGTGGGCAATTGATGTCTCAAAATTGCATCTAAGGTCTCATCTGCCTCTGTGTATTTGTAGAAGTTTGGAGGCACTTCAAACAAATGTTTGATCTCATTCATAATGAAAAATAAGTTCTCTACTCTGTTATAGAGACTTTGCCCAGATGCTGGCCCTGTTTCTTCTAAGGTACTTGGTCTTGCAGTGATCTGATTGGTGGCAAATGTATTGATCCTTTTAGCATAGTTCTCATGTGAAAGTAGTTTCCCTACGCTGTTCAGTAAGCCAGGAAGACCTCTGCTTTGTAACGCTGCAAACTTGTCCATGAATTTGTTTACCTCTGTCTGCATGTCATGGCTTCTTCTTTCCAGTGTTTGTACCAGGCTTCTCAATGTGAGGACCCTCTTTATCAGCTGGATGGTTTCAGTTCTGTTGGAGATTCCTATTGCTTCCAGCTGAGGACCTGTACGGTTATTGAGCACGTTAATCATTCTGTTTGCTATCTCAGGCATATTGCCTAGAGATGCCCTTGATATTTGCACTTCCTTGTGTGCTTTTCCTATGAGCTCCATTTGCTCATGAATGGTCTCAATATACTGCCACTGATCTGTGATTGACTGGCCAATGTTGGCCCATAAAACTGTCTTGAGCTCAGCCAACACTTTGTCAAGGGTGAGCTCCTTCTCCAGCTCCTTTATCTTCTCTTTGAGAGCCTTCACTTCTCTTCCCTTTTCAGCTATGCTTTGCTTTGACTTGTCATATTTTTCATTGAGCTTAGCCAAATTCTCCCTGGCTTCATTTAACTCTGCCATTTGGGCTTCTAGGGCCTGAATTTCATTCTTCAGCTTTTGCATATCAAGGCTTGGAGCTTGCTCTGTTGTTGGTGTTGGTGCTGATGTAGATGGCGTTGTTTGAGCTGTCTGCTCTGTAGGAGGAGCAGTAGTTTGAGGAGATTCCTCAAGGTTAATTATTTGTGGAGGGGGCTGTGATGTTTGGCCTCCTTCCTTCTGTTGTAGGGCTGCCTGCAGCGCAGCCTCTGACTCTCCCAATTTCTCCTGTGTCTGGATCAGCTGTTTGTATAATGACACCAACATAGCTGCTGCATCTTGGTCATGCCTTAGCTGGGCAACCTCTTTTGTCTGAGGATGAAGAGTTGCTGGAATCTTGATCATTTTTCTCAATGATGCCATATCTGCATCTCTTAATTTCAACAGCGCTTGTACAGCCTTGATGTCCTTGGGATCATGCCCAAGCTCTATGATGATATCCTCCAACACTTTGATTCGGTTGTCTTTTGCCTGGGAGGATGCTTTCTCCAACTCAAGTTGGGCAGCTGTGTTATTTAGGCTATTTTCTAGCCTATAATTCACCAATGTTTTGTCTGCAAGGGTGGCATAAACCATCTCACCCGTTTGCTTGTGCAATTCAATCTGATCCATAGAGTGGATGTCTTTTGCAAGGACCTCAAGGTTGGTCCTTATGTAGTCTGCAGCTGATTGTGGCTGCAGCATGGTTGGCATGAAATGACTCATTACCATTTTGCCCTCATGTACATCATATGCAGACATCAACCTTTGTTGGTTTGTAGGAGCCATTTTCAACAAGTGATTGTAGAGTTGTATCTTGAGTGGCTCATTCCTCTTTTTGATATCAATAAATTGTTGTTTGATGCCTGCTTCAGCTCCCCTTTGGTGGCTTGAGGAGCTGACTTCTCCTCCAACTGTCCTTTCTTGTTCCTGCTGAAAGGAACTTGCAGATGCTTCCAGGCTTGGTGGGCCCATGCCCAAAGATTGCCCAATAGGCATTTCCTCTTCTGAAAGGGGATTTAGCCTCTGTCTTTTCTCCCCTTGAGTTGTGGATGTGGTGAGGGGAGTCTCCTGCTCTCTATCTCTTTTCTTGCCCCTCTCTTCATTGACAGGTGTCTGGAGCACCGAAGTTTCTACTGTAACATTCTGTACTGGGGCCTCCTTTTCTTGCATTTGCTCATTATTAGGACCAGGAGCCTCTGTTGTTTCTTCCTGCTGTTCAGGATGATTTTCAGGCTGTTGATCTTGGGCTGATTGCTGCTCTTCATGGGCCTTTTGTTGTTCTGTTTCCATGTCTCTATCCTTGGCTGAAGTCTCTGCTGTAATTGGGACTTGGACTGCCTTTTGTGGAGCTGCAGATGATGAGGCAGCTGCTCCCACTTGAGTGCCTGGAAGAGAAAATACCTGTGAACAAAGCTCTAAGTCAGCCAACTTTTGGAGATTTTTTACTGCTCTTTGAGCTATTTCTTCTTGTGTGGCAGCCTCTTCTAAGGTGCCTTCCCTCCATTTTAGTTTATTTGCATATTTTTCTATGTGAGGCAACCTTAAGTGGTCATAACTGGCCAGCCTATATCTGACCCTTCTTAAACTTATGAAATGATTGGGGTCGTATGGTTTCCAAAGGAAGCTGGTCTGTAAGCCAAGGGCTTCTAGCATTCTATCTGCCTCTTGCCAACCTTCCTCCCTTTTATTGTAAATGAAGTGGCCTAATTGGTTTCTGACTTTGAGTTGTGCTTTCTTGCCCTTGCTAAAATGGAGTACATCAGCATTCCCAAATTGCCTGAAGTACTCGAGGGCAAACAATCTCATAGGCACATATTTGGGTAATCTGTATGGGGGCAACTCACACCCATATATTCTGATAACTGTGTGGTTTTGGTAATAGTACCAATCCCCAATGTTGTATACCTTAGACAACTGAAGAATCCTCTGCATCTCATCAGTTAGTCTTGGAGGAGGTGAGCTCAGAAGCAGAGACATGGCTGGGTGGATGAAGAGGTCTATAAACTCACAATAAGTGTATGGGGAACAAGATCTGCAGTGGAAGGCAGAGGACCAATAAACCACTGACCTTGGATTGCCTTGTGCATCCACTCTTTTCACAAGAAAAGGAAATTTCTCATGCTGATAATATAAGATTAAGTGGTAGATATAGGAGGTGTATCTGAACACCCTTTCTCTTGCCAAGTTTATCAATTGCTCATGTATTTTATTGGATATGTAAGTGGCATAGTCATAACAGATTGGGGACTTTCCAGGGGAAAACATGAGCATCATCACCAGCACAGTTTCATCAACATATTCTATTGAATTATAGCCCAATATGGGGCTAATCATGTCTACAAGGTCTCTGCCCAATTGGTTGAGGTATACATGAGAAATGGGAGGGTACTGCACGGTGTCAGAGTCAATGTACAATTGATTCATCTTGGTGACTTGAGCATCTGTCAGCTTAGCTCCTTGCTTTATCAGATCTATCAGTGATAAAGGAACTAATTTCTTATCGGTATTGAAGTGTAGCATCTCTATGATGGCTTCAGGGGTGACATAAAAAACAACTGAGCCTGAAGGGTCAAGCACAGCCCTCTGAGTGGGGTCATAGCAGTCAGCACATCGGTGGATTAGGTCAGGAAACTAGTTGACCTGCGGGAGCTTGAAGATAGGGAGGAAAGAGTCCCAAATGCCCAATACATCCATTCCACTCTCATGCTTGAGCTTCAATTCATTTAGCAAGTGAATGTGGTACTTGCTATGCATTAGCATTTCCTCTGATATTTGATAATCTTGATCTGCTAATGCTTTCCACTCCAACTCTCTCTGAGGGGCATTCAATGGAGCAATATTCAGGGCCACAGGTGCTACTGGTGTATCCATGTTTCTCAAGTGAATTTGGGTTGAATCCTGACTATCTATGGGAGAAATACCGTCCTGCGCGGTAGGTTAGGTAGTTTTCTGAATTACCGCCTGTTTCTGAGCAACAGGGGTGTAATTGGGCACAATTGGCTGGTTAAAAGCTGAGGGAATTAGTTTTAAGGCGTAGTAGGCCTATTTCTCCAGGGAAAATGGTCAATTCTATTGGTTTTTTAACAATGCAGGACGAAACAGAGGGCGCAGTTGGGGAATTTGACAAATACCTGGTTAAGTGGCGGTATTAGAGCTTGGTTGCAGTTGAATTCTGGGCGACAGCAGCTCCGAATGTTCTTGGCGAGGTGCGGCAGCAAAGGACGTAAAATCGCATGCAGAAGGCAGAGCATAAAAACACAGAAAAGAACGTAAAAATGACAAAATTCGGCCAAATATGGACTTTTTGGCGTTGGCGCGAAAATTTGGATGACGTCAGCATGACGTCATCAGGTGGGGTCAAGGTCGGGTGACGTCAGCATGACGTCATCGGGTGACGTGGCGGCCTGTGAGTGGTCCACGGGGACTGCATAGGTGGAGGCCATGTCGGAGCGATGGCGGGCTGGGGCGCTGACGCGGTGGTGAGGTGGCGTGACGCTGGCATGACCGGTCAGCGGAAAACTGGAAACGGTAAGCGGTATGATATCGCACCGCTCTTTATACGGAAGCAGGATTGTCAGAGGGCGGCCCGATAAGATTTGGGGGCGACGCGTGGCAGAGGCCTGACGTCACCCTCTGACAAATTTTGGAAGCTAACTGCAGTACATCGGGGCCGCTCCGAAATTGATAAGGGTCGTCGGATGGGAAAGCCCAAATCCGACGGCTGGCGGGAGGCAGAGGTGGCCGGACGATACGGTCAAGCAGGGCCAATAAAATATTATTATTTGTTTGAAACGTGCGCCTGGTAGGACTTTGGAAAAAGTGGGTTTTTTAATGTTTTTTCTGTGTAAAATGCACATGACCTCCAAACTTTGGATAAAGCGGAAAAGTGGGTTTTTAGCATATTTCGCAAACAACACGGGTTAGGGGTAATAATGGGTTTTTACAAGGTTTTATTGACAAAGAGGGTTTAGGCTATTAGACTGACCAGAGGTCAATTTAATCCCTGACTTTGGACATATGGCTATAATGCCAAGGGAAGGGAATATTTATACATTGCTTGGGGTTTATACACCATAGTGTTCATCATAGTAGGGGAAAGGGGAACATAGGGGATTTAGATAATAAGAAGTTAGGAGTTAATATGAGTGGAGAAGGTGTATGAGGGGGTAAAACACTAAGTTTTATATGAAATCAACTTAGTTTAGGAAGTAGATCAAAATGAAAAGAATTTTACACAAGAAATGTGGCTCTTAAAGAGATAAGAACCAACAAAAGACTTTGACTTTCTTTCATGCACATGGGTAGTACTGGGATGTTAGTGATGAATGTGATGGGGGGTAATCAGGAAGTTAGACATGCTCCTTTGTATTGCTGCAAGATGATGGAGAAGAGGAACTTCTCTATCCACTGATGTTTTCTTTATGTAGACCAGTAAAATTCAATTGGAAGGAATGACATTTCTGCAACCCCTCTACCTACCCATTAACTTGCCTACCACTTTTTTTTTGTTTCTTCATGGAGGGTGCACTTAGACTTGCAGACCCTCATGTGCCTTTTCTTTTCTTTTGGATTTTTCTTTTGATTTTCTATCTAGAACTGCCCTTATTGCTTCCAAGGTCCCAGATTAAGCAGTTGGGAACCTTAATTCTCTACCTAACTACTGGTCTGCCAAGATTGAACAGTTTGGACAGACTTCTTTCTCTATTCTACAACAAGAAATTGAAACATGGCATGATCCAGATTAAGTTGTTGGATCACCCTATCCAAAATTGAGTCAACATCAAGCTATGTACACATATTACATACTCTTGAAAATATGGGATCTTTGCATCACCAAAGCAGAGCATATTTGGAACTTTCTTTGCCAATCATGAAATATGAAACCTATTGGTATAGGTATCTAACAGGAGTATCCAAGGTGAAAAGACCCTTACATGTACAAATGAGGGGCATATATAGCCAACGGTGAAACTGACCCTTTTGACTGTTCGACTTCCCTCATGGCTGTTTGACTTACATGACTCTTCAAATTTACATGTGGGTCTCTTGGACTTCCAAGTTACATTACATTGATTACAACAGTATGGCCCACAATAATGATGTGGCTGAGATGACTCATGACATTACTCGACACGACAATGCTGGTATGTTCATGCTGATGGTGGTGTCCATGTCGAGCCATAGTGATGTTGAGTAATGAGTGTGCTCTCGGTGTATCATAGCTTCACCTCCGCATGGCAGGGTGGGTGGAGTCTTCAATGGTCTTAGTGTTCACTTGATGGTACACGTGCATGTCTCTCCTTCACTGATACTCGGCATGCTTCATGTGTTCATCCATTCGCGAACAAGTCTCCAAACATGTGCTCCTTCTTCATCCTGTTCATCGTTGCACCATGTATCATCCATGTACTTGTATCTACAATCACTCATGATGATACAACATGAAATCCAGAAATATCCTAGTCTACCATGATGCATCATCTTTCGTTTTCGGATGTAGGTGACCGGGAGAGAGGACAAGGCTCTGAAACTGCACATAACACATTTCAGGCCAGGATGCGAGCTATGGGCACTGTCAAGGAAAATTGCACAGACGTCATTGGGAGGCTGAGATGAGCAGTCCGGAATAACAGTGACCATCTGCGGGATCTGGCTCGACTGGAGGGGAAAATTGTGCAAAATTTCTAGGGAGGAAGTGTAGGCAGTAGGGAGGACACTCGCAGTGAAAACTGTCCAGATTCTCCGAGGAGTTTGGCAGCGGAATGGGAGAGCTTCCTAGACAAAACTATGCAGAACTGGGAGGTTGTCCTGCAGGACATCTCTGCACAGTTTCTGGGCTGAGAGGGGTGTCCGGAACCTGGAGGATAGCCCAAGAAAACTGTGCAGTTTTTAGGAGCAGCAGGTTGGATGGCATGGGACTGGCTGACAGAACTACGCAAATTTCAAGGACATTGCAGTGTGGAGGAGAGCCCAAGAACTGTGCAATTTCTTCAATCAATGGAGGCGGGCATGCTGGCATCTTCTACGCAATTTTTTGAAGGAGTGAAGCTCAGGGTCACTGCCCGGTCAAACTCTCTGGTTAACTAGCAGGAAGCTTGATAGATTTTCTTGCGGGAAAAGCAGATTTAAATGGCTTCCTAAGAAACTTCCGTGTTGTTCTGTGTGACAGTCAGTCGGGTTGATTCCAGGATTACGTAGTGCAGACGACTTGGGAGGTAGCCTCAAGCTCTACGAAATTCTAGGCAGCAATACATGATCACTCAGGGCTAAGATTGCGCAGAGCAGCTCAGTGGAGGTCTGGCTGTTGGAGGGTGGTCTGGTCGACAGAGTTTAAGAAAAGTGACTAATTGTGTGAGCGAGTGAACTTGTTGATCCAGGTGGCTCCATACACATGTAGAAGTCCAAGAGGGCTCAGAAATTGTCAAAATTCAAAGTGGTTAGATTGATCTCAAACTAGAACCAGATCGAAGTGCTCGTCGCCCTAATTCCAATGGTGCAAACGACACTCAATCCGAGCTCATATGGAAGAGATAGAGCAAGTCAAAGTTTTGGTCAAAGTTTCCATGTGGGCTAGGTTTAATGGTCCTACAAATTGACCGAGACCCAGTGCACGGGATCCGACCACCGGGCGAGCGAAATTGTGGCCAACTTAAATCGTCCAGTGACACTTAATTTTGGAAAACTCAAAAATAACCTATTTGTTTTTAAAAACAAAAATTATTAAAAAATAGGGGTGACAGATGCTCAAAACCTGCCACCCCCAACCATTATAAATTGTTATATGTAACAAGGAACTAGCGGGGTTTGAACTCGCCTGGCCCAGTGGGGCTGACCCACCTCCCGGGTGGTTCCACCAACAAACGTTAACTATTATTATAACAAAATTAAAAGGGGTGGTAGACAGTCAAACCTCGCCACCCCCAACCAATATACATTGTTATCTGTATCAAGGAACCGGCGGGCTTTGAACTCGCCTGGCCCAGTGGGGTTGACCCGCCTCTCGGGTGGTTCCACCAACAAACGTTAACCACTACGCACCAACTATTAACTGCTACGAAAAATGTGCCAAGCCAAAAAAATGTTGCCAAGGTTGGGGGGTCGGCGGGATTCGAACCCCGACCACCCCGCCTCCACTTCTCTGCCTAACCGTCATGCCACGGGTGGTGGCTTTGTAAAGTCTGTGACCCTACCATCATATAAACTCGGCCTTTAGTGCAGCACCAAGGGGGAACAAAACGGAGAGAGAGAGCCAACGGAACGGGGAGGCCAAGAACAAAGTTTTGTGCAGCGAAACCACACCCAGGTGGAACCATGACACAGTTCCAGGAGGCGGAACATTGACACGCTTTTCGAGACAGAGAATATTCTCTTGACGCCGAAGATTCCTTGGGAGGTAATTATTTTTCTCAGATTTTCACAGGGAACGCAATGGCGAGATTAGATTCACCTCTTGAGTAGCGGATTTCAGATTCTCAATGGAAGAGAATCTTCGAGAACCTTGAGGGAATCTTCCAGATTCCTTGTAGGCTGAAATTTTCCAGATCCAGAATGCAACCAACTTTATACTCATTCTTCTCTGAATTTTTCAAGGATCTAAATGGAGAGAAGAGTTTTCTAATTTGAGTTTCAGATCTCTAGCCAACTGAGAGGAGGAAATCTTTGGAGAATCACGAGGGAATCTAAACTATTCCTAAAGACCCAGCTTTTGCCACTGTCAGAATTCGACAAATGGATAGTCGATTTTACACCTCTCGATTTTGCAGCTAAGCCTTCTACTTTTCCACCATTTTCCAGATTGGAGCGACGGTGTCAGATTTCAAAGTAAGGACAGTCGATTCTATGCCATTCGACACCATGATTTCGATGGTGCATTCAGATCCAGGAGCTGAGTATTTTATTCTTCAACCAGCATAATAGTTGAGGTATATGAAGTGTTGTTGTCGTACTTATTTGATCATTTGATGTGAGATGTACTATGTTGTTTTGATTCCTACTTGATGTATGATGTGGAATCTCTGTGTCTATTTCATGTGAGATGTATTCATCATGGATTGTTATGTATGTTTTGATTGAGACCCCTTTGTTGCCATGATGGCAGGATACTCATTGTCACCATGGATGTTTTGGTTGAGATCCCTTTGATGCGATGATGGCAGGATACTCATTGTCACCATGTGTAATATTATGTCATGCTGAGAGGAGGTCTATTGTGAGTGATAGTTCCTGTAGCATAACTTCCTGTGGAGAGACTTTGCCACTCATGTAGAGGGCACATGTCCTTGTATGACAGAAAACATAGTCCATGTACATCTTCACCATTTCCAGCACTGATTAAAGTGGCCAAAACTGGTCTCGGAGACGTAGGCCACACAGGATGAACTTTGTTATCAATGTCTCTTGTTTATGATTTGTTGATCATCATTATGTTTCCATTTGCTTAAGCATGCATATATGTTCATTTATTCTCTTATAAAATGTAATTTTAACTACATCACAGAAGCAAAAGATCTTGTATAATTCCAGTAGCTGAAGGAACTCGGATCACTTGTGCATACATGACCTTGCGAACACACACTCCACATGACTCAATGACAAGACACCTCAAACCAACAAGGCAACATGTCTCAGTGTGACTGACTACAAGACTATCTAATGGTGAAAGCGACAAGTGCAACACTTTGGATAGTCCTTCGGACGACCGTGACGACACTTGCGCAATAGTGATTACAACATCGTGCATGAGTGTGATAGATGTTTACATAGCGAACACAACTCAAACACAAACCTTCAACATCACCAGAACAAGGTTGCAAGCATGACATATCAATCAACATGCCGAAGACAACAGTTGGCCAAGAAAGCAACACATGTAGAGGAAACACATGAAATGACCTTTTTTTTTGTGCACATGCATGTTACTGAGGACAGGATGATATGACAATGACAAGCAGTCCTGCAAACTCAACCAAGAGGTGCACTTCAAAAGGTGTTCTTTAATTACCATACTTATCCTCAAGATGATCATGCATCCGACAGAGTTTGCATGTAGTCCTGATCTTTTTCCATTACTCGGTCTCTTGGTCCTTCTCCTCAACTCCTTGGGAGTGATCTCAGCATGTCACCTTTTCCTGTTGTCACTAGGTGATGGACTAGCGCAGTTTCAGCGGGAAGTGACTAATGCGGGGATGAATCCCTTGGAGGCCCATCTGTGCAGTTTCTACATGCAAGACTGACAAGACAAATTAGATAAAACTTCATAGTTTTGAGGCACAAGAAATTGTTGCGGGATGGGGGCCCTGAGAGGACACCTCTACATAGTTTCTGAATGGAGGGAAGCTCGACTGTTCTATGCATTTCTAGAGAGCAGTGCTAGCTGCTAGACTGATCTGCGCATTTGTGGAGAGCAGTGTTGGTTGCCTAACTACTCTGCGCATTTCTGGAGAGCAGTGTTGGGTGGGGTCTCTACAGGCTGTGGGGTTTCAAAATTCAAGGGAGGTATCTTGATGGTTGGAGAAGCAAAGTGAAAATTTCTAGAAAGCTGAATGAGGCTAGGTTGCTTGGGAAATGGCTAAGTGTGAGATCAGTGACATAGATGTAAATAATGGTAGGACTCGACTGTGATCGCACAAGGACACCTAGTGACACAATGTAGACAATCCATAATGCATAAGACATACTTTTCTTGATGCAACAACATTCATGAAAAGAGTGCGTGAACTGAGTGTGAAATAGGTCTATGTGATGACAACCACTCATGCGCACATGCTTTCCCTTCAAGCAAAATAGCATCCCCTTTGCATGACAAACAACAACCCCTATGCCCAAAGGTGACACATGTTGCATAAATATGAGAACATGGAAAATTCTAGAGATCAAAGAGAGGAGCTTGAAATCATCAGCTTACCAACAAGCGACCAAGGATGATCAATCGCACGCTCCAAGGTAGGCTCCCAAATTTGCATGCAAGCCAAATTTTCAGAAGGTGGTTGTAGCCACTACAACAAATTGCTTTGCCTGCAGGTGAGGAAGGGATGGTTGATGATCAACTTCCAGATGAAAATTTATTTGCTATTTCATTTCTCTCTCCATGGTTTGTTGACATAGCCAACTACCTAGTTGCTGCAAAGTTCCCTCCAAATCTGTCATCCAGGGAGAAGAGGAGGAATGTAAGGAAGAGTGCCCCATTCACTTGGATTGGGGGCAATCTCTTCAAATTGGGCCCAAATCAAATCTTGGGGAGGTGTGTCAAGGAATAGGAAGTCTTTGACATCCTCTTAGCCTGTACTACAAGTTGGCTACTACTGGCCCACTCCCCACCAATATGCAAGAAGATACACATGTTGATGTGAACAGTGCCAGAGGATGGGGAAACCTACTCCCAAGGATGAAATGCCCTTGCAACGTCAGGTGGTTTTAAAGCCATTTGATAAGTGGGGCATGGATTTCATTAGGGCAATTGATCCACCATCAGGGCAGAAAAAGTACATAATTGCATGTGCTGATTATTTGACAAAGTGGGCTGAGACCAAAGTTGTCAAGGTAGCAACAAAGGATAAAGTGGTTGAGTTCTTAAGGGAGAATGTATTCTACAAATCTGGGTACCCTAGAGAACTAGTCACTAATTAGGGAGCTCAATTCACATCACATCTTATCGAAAAGTTGGTAAGGCGGCATGGGATAAAGCACGGAAAATCTACTAGATGTCATCCTTAGGCCAATGGAAAATTAGAGGTCACCAACGTAGCATTAGAAGGAATCCTCACCAAGGTTGTGAGCGGTAGCAGAAAAGATTGGGTTGGTAGGCTAATGGAGGCCCCTTGGACCTATCATACAACGTGGAAGACAACCACTGGTTTCACCCCTTATGACTTGGTCTATGGAAAGAAGGTGTTAGGATATTCCGACACATAGGAAATAGTTAAGTACAACTTGGTCTAGTTTAGAGTTAGGTAAAGTGTGTTTCTTTACCGTTGTACATTTTGTAACTTACAATCCGACGGTCACGATATGTAGTGATCCGACGGTTCACTCTCTCCTCGGTATTACCGACACTTGATCCGTGGCTTGACACCCGATTGGTCCATGAATTCTATTTAAAGCACATGGAGGGTCATTGTTCGGGTAATCCGTGCATGAGAGAAGCTTATGTAAATTTTCATTCTTTGATTAATAAATTGCTTGTAGTAGCCACGTTAGCGCAGGCCGTGGACTGTTTCCCTCTTTGAGGGTTTTAACCACGTCAAAAATACTGGTGTATTGATCTGTGATCTGGTTGTGAGCGGTGTCCTTTTGGTGTTCTTTCTGAGGAACTTACCCTATAAATTCCTACATGGTATCAGAGCTATTTGAGGGCCGCGTCCGTTGGTGATCCAAATCTGAAGCCGGTAGAACTGCATCCGACTGCCGTTTCCTAGATCTGCTGTTTCTGACTGCTTTCGGGCTGAGAGGACTGCTCTGTTGTGTTCGGAGCATCTGTTCCAGTGAGGAACCCCTTTCGTTTCACGCGAAAAGGTTTCCGGTAGCCCTAGCTGCGTCATTTTTAAGATCTGGAGGTATACAGTCTTTATTTGCAGTTTACTGTTATTTTCTCTCTGCTTATTTCGGTTTCGGTTTATTTAGCTTTTTTTTAACCGGATCTATACCTTTCATTTCTGCGTATGCTCTTTGCCCTGCGACTCTGTGCGATCTGGGCAAATCAGAAACAGAAAGGAAGGATTTTTCTCATGCGTATGCTCTTTTCCCTGCACCTTAGTGTGATCTCGGAAAATCAGAAACATTGAGAAAAATATTTAGTTTTTCGGCTAAAGCTAACTTCGAGCCGCAAGGTTCTTTTTTCTTTGCATATTCGTATTGGGTTTTGTGTTTTTTGTTTTGTAGGGAAAAAGAGCTTTCTCAAGGCAAGCACGCAAACCAAGGCCCCCCTCTCTCTCTCTCTCTCTCTCTCTCTCTCTCTCTCAAATTTTTGTATAGATCAATTGGTTCAAAGCTATTTTAAGAGAGTAGAGGTCTTGGGTTCAAGTCTCCATTTTGTGGGGGCAGATTTTTTCATTCCCGCACATTCGTGCACTTTGCCGGCAACTTCAACAAAAATTTTTCAAAAAGCCATAACTTCTCCATCCGGAAGCCTTTTTCAGAGCCGTTCTTTTTAAAACAGCCTAATTTTTCGAGATCTATCCATTGAAACACTTACTTTCAGCATCTTCAGCTTCAGTTTTTTTTTTTTCTAAAATGGAAAGTCCATGCCAAGTCATTCTTGACAGCACTAACTACTTCCAATGGATAGCCTACATGGAAGATTTACTTAGAAGTAAAGGTCTCTACAAAATAGCCACAGACCAAGAGAAGAAACCAAAAGATGAAGACAAGGCTGCAAAATGGGAAAATAGACAAGATCAAGCACGTGGTTTGATAGGGATGTCTATTTCTCCTGATCTTAGATTCCATATTGCAGAACTTGAGACTCCTCATGAAGCATTGGAAAAAATCGCTAAAGTTTTTGGGATTAAAAATGAAGTTAGAGCCCATCAACTTGAAAATGAGTTGCTTACTTTGGATCCTAATAATTTTTCTTGCATTGAAGATTTCTTGTCCAAATTCAAGACCCTTAGATATCTCTTGGAAGGTGTTAAGGTTAAGAAAGAAGATGGTAACCTTATTTATTCCATCCTTACTAAGTTGGGACCAGCCTACTCTGTATTTGTTTCCACTTTCCATTCTACAAGGGAAGCTTTCATTTGTCAAGGAAAAGACTACAAGGCCCCTTCCTTTGACTCCTTTTGTGATTCCTTAATAAGAGAACAAGAAAAACTCTTACACCTTGGTCTTCTTAATCTTGGAAACTCTTCCAAGAAAGCGTTAGCCGCCCAGCAGCAACCAAATTCAAAGAATCCTAAGAAGTCATATCCTAAAAAGAATGGTCCTAAACCAAACAAGGGTCCTAAGCAAACTCAGCCTCAAAATGAAAGATCATTTCAGCAAAATGATAAGACCAATAAAAACAAATGGAAGAAGACTGATAGACATTGTAACTTTTGTAATCGAGATGGCCACTTAGAATCTAAATGCTTTAAGAAGATGGAAGCCTTGGAAGCCGCAATGAAGAAACATAACATCCATGTGGAGCATACTTCAACTTCAACTTCCGGAATGGCACTTTTTGCATGTCGTTGTCAATCATCTCAGTCTGGTTATGCATTAAATGTATCTTCTTCTTCTCCTTCTCATGAGTGGCTCATTGATTCTGGAGCCTCTTATCACATGGCCAAAAACCAAGCCATGTTTTCTTCTTTAAATGATTGTAACACCAAAAATATATATGTTGGTGATGATAGATCTCTTAATGTTGTAGGGACTGGAACTGTTCATCTAGACAATGGTCAGTTTAATGATGTATTATGTGTTCCAACCTTATCCTGCAACCTTCTATCTGTATATCAGATAACTCATTCAGGTGAAGGTAAAATTGTTGAATTTTTACCTCATGATGTTGTAATCAAGGATCTAAGAGATCCTAAACAGATTCTAGCTACTGGTATTGCTGATGATTCCACAAGGTTGTATAAGTTTCACAACTTTGGGTCATCAAATCTTCCCTCAGTATTTGTTGCTCATAATGATGAAGTGAGCAAACTTTGGCATGAGCGATTTGGTCACTTAAACTATCGCTCCCTTCAGCATCTATGTAAAGAAAATATGGTGACAGGTCTTCCTATGGTATCTTGCAGAGATGGTGTTTGTTTCGGATGTGTACTCGGAAAACATCATCGGGACAGTTTTGAAAAACGTGCCTCTTGGCATGCCTCAGCCCCTTTACAGCTTGTGCACAGTGATTTATGTGGTCCACTTCCTGTTGCTTCATTCTCTGGCTGCAAGTATTTCTTAACTTTCATTGATGATTTCTCCAGACGCACTTGGGTATACTTCTTAAAACTCAAGAGCGAAGTATTTAAAACATTTTTGGCCTTCAAAGCCTTTGTTGAAAAACAATCTGGACATCAAATTCTTAAGCTAAGAACTGATAATGGTGGAGAATATGTTAAAAACACATTCATCAACTTTTGCACCGAAAATGGATTCAAATGCAACATACTGTTCCATACACTCCACAACAAAATGGTGTAGCTGAAAGGAAAAATCGCACCTTAAAGGAAATGGCTAATTGTATGCTGCAATCTAAAGGACTCAGTCTTAGTTTTTGGGCCGAAGCAATTAATTGTGCAAATTATATAATCAATCGCACTCCTACTAAGGTTCTACAGAATATCACTCCAGAAGAAGCTTGGAGTTCCATTAAACCAGATGTAAGTCACTTTCGTGTTTTTGGAAGTGAAGCATGGGCCCATATTCCAGATGAAAAGCATAAAGCTTTAGAACCTAAGAGTGAGAAATGTACTTTTGTTGGATATTCTGAAGATGTAAAAGGTTATAGACTTATTCCATTTAAGTCCAAAAATGTTATCATTAGAAGAGATGTAAAATTTGATGAAAATAAATCGGCCTGCGAGCCTAGTCCGGCGGATGTGCCACCTCTTCCTATCTCTTCTACTTTTGAAAACATTTCTTCTTCCGATGATGAAAGTGAGGATGATAATCCTCCCCCACCTTCTCAGGATCCTCAACTTCCAAGATGGGTCCGTGCTACTCGGGATGCAGCAGGTGATCTTGCCGGTGATCCTACAGATCAGCGACGTACACGTTCTCAGTTTGAAAGAGCCTCTTCTTTATTGGCTCAAGCTCTAGTAAATCATGATCCTGACACTTTTGCAGAAGCTTCAGGCCATCCACATTGGGAAGCAGCTATGAATGAAGAATATCATTCATTGTTGACAAATGATACATGGGATCTTGTTCCTCTACCAAAGGGACGCAAACTTGTTAGATGTAAATGGGTTTACAGAACCAAGTATGGACCAGATGGGAAAGTTGATAAACATAAAGCTCGTCTTGTTGCTAAGGGCTTTTCACAGGTTGAAGGCATTGACTACACTGAAACCTTCTCCCCTGTTGCCAAAATGAACTCTATCCGCCTTGTTCTTTCCCTTGCTGCCTCTTTAAAATGGGAAGTCCATCAGATGGATGTTAAATCTGCCTTCTTGCATGGGGACTTGCATGAAGAAATCTATATGGAACAACCCATTGGCTTCATCCAAACAGACTCCGGCCTTAAAAAGAAATTTGAAATGACAGACTTAGGACACTTACACTATTTTCTCGATCTTCAAGTCTTGCAATCCAAGGAGGGTATTTCCCTTTCCCAGTCCAAGTATGCTTGTGATATTCTTCGTCATTTTCACATGGAAGACTGTAAGCCAGCCCCTTCTCCCTTTCAGTCTGGAGTCAAACTTTCAGTCTCTTGTACTTCTCCTGAAGTTGATGCTACCTTATACCGTCAACTTGTAGGAAAACTCTTGTATTTAACCCATACTCGTCCTAACCTTTCCTTTGTTGTTGGCCTTGTTGCTCGTTTTATGCAAAACCCCCGTGAAAGTCATTGGAAAGCAGCTAAAAGAATACTTCGTTATGTTCGAGGTACAGTACAGTTTGGGATTCATTACAGTGCCAAAGCAGCTCCTCTATTAGTTGGTTTCACTGATTCTGATTGGGCTGGTGACCCTGATGATCGGAAGTCTACTGCCGGTTATGTCTTCACTCTTGGTTCAGGACCTATTACATGGGCTTGTAAGAAACAGGCTGCCATTTCTCTTTCGTCAGCAGAAGCAGAGTATCGTGGTGCCGTGGAAGCTAGTAAGGAAGCCTTGTGGCTTCGTCAGATCCTATCAGAGTTTGGCTTTGAGCAGCAGCATCCAACCACACTTTGGTGTGATAATCAAAGTGCCATTCAGCTATGCAAAGATCCAGTCCAGCATCAGCGCAGCAAACACATTGAACTACACATGCACTTCATCAGAAAGCTCATTCATGACCATGTTCTTGAAGTGCAATATTGTTCAACAGATGATCAGGTTGCAGACATCTTCACAAAGGCTCTCACAGAGGCGAAGTTCACTAAACTTCGATATATGCTTGGAGTTCAGGAAGTTGTCACTAAGGGGGTATAGGCTCTAGTGCCTCCTTCCTTCTCCTATTGTGTCATATTTGTAAATCCTTCAATCCTATCCCAAGTTGTTCTTAAGGGGGGATGTTAGGATATTCCGACACATAGGAAATAGTTAAGTACAACTTGGTCTAGTTTAGAGTTAGGTATAGAGTTAGGTAAAGTGTGTTTCTTTACCGTTGTACATTTTGTAACTTACAATCCGACGGTCACGATATGTAGTGATCCGACGGTTCACTCTCTCCTCGGTATTACCAACACTTGATCCGTGGCTTGACACCCGATTGGTCCATGAATTCTATTTAAAGCGCATGGAGGGTCATTGTTCGGGTAATCCGTGCATGAGAGAAGCTTATGTAAATTTTCATTCTTTGATTAATAAATTGCCTGTAGTAGCCACGTTGGCGCAGGCCGTGGACTGTTTCCCTCTTTGAGGGTTTTAACCACGTCAAAAATACTGGTGTATTGATCTGTGATCTGGTTGTGAGCGGTGTCCTTTTGGTGTTCTTTCAGAGGAACTTACCCTGTAAATTCCTACAGAAGGCTCTACTCTTCATTGAGTTTGAATATAACACCTTGAAAATGGTAGCACAGTTGGATTTGGATGTTACAAAGGCACAACAGGAGAGGCTAATCTAGCTGAATGGTATGGATAAATTAAAGATGCTAGCCCTCCTACACACTGAAGTTATCCAAGTACAGAGGAAGGTTTGGCAAGACAAGAACATCAAGGACAAGGTTTTTTAAGAAGGGGATTAAGCTCTACTATATGACTCTAGGTTCAAGGACTTCAAAGGAAAATTGATGACAAGGTGGTAAGGCCCATACTTGATAGAGAAGTGCCATGATAATGGAGCTATTCAAATCAATACCAATGATGAGGAAGGCATTCCCTTGCTTATCAATGGATATAGATTGAATGCTTACAAAAGACCTCTATCCAGGGAAGAGTTCATCAACACCATTAGAAAGAAGGTAAATGTGATTGGAAGTGTCTTATCTTCCAAGTCACATCATTCTTGAAAACTGTTTTTATTTGTGGAAAAAAAAAAAGAGGCCTGGATGAAAACCTCCATGAGGCATCTGAGGCCAACTCTTGGGTTGAAAACCTCCTTGAGGCAACCCGGGAACGAAAAAAGAGAAAAAAGAAAAATAAAAGATCCTTGGGTGAAAACCTCCCTTGCGGCACCCAAGGTGGGTAGGCAAGTTGAAAACCTTTCGCCTGCCTATGTGTCCCTCAAAAAAAAAAACAAAACAAAACAAAACAAAAAGAATACCATGACAGGGAACTCCAACCTTTCCATTAATAAATTATGTCATTTTGCAGGTTTTTAAAGACAGTGGCAAATTCAGAGCTACAAGGATAGCATGCTCAAGTTTCATTCCATTTCTCCCTCCATCCACTCCATCTCGTCCATTTCAACCATGTCACAACCACTCTCATGCATCAACAGGGCTCAAAAATCAACTTTTTGGCATTCCCTTGTTTGTTACATGATGTCCTATAGCTACTACAAGAAGATCATGTAGCACTACAGGGTATCCTGAAATACCACAAGAAAAGGGACCCGATGAAAAAATCATCATGCATGCCTATTCTAGGTTGATCAGGGACTCTTCACTTCATCAAAACACTCACCCATCATCCATGCATCCCTGATTCAAATCACCATATGCATACCTAACTCTGTCTCATTGAAAAAATATATATATAAATATAAATAAATAAATAGAGGACATTTCCTCCAGTGACACAACCCTTCACTACTAAGGGCTCTATTATCATCTTCCAACCCCTACACTACTTCCCAGCATCTCTCTGAAGAAAAAAATCCTTGAAAAGGAAGAAAAAGGGGCGTGTGTCGCTACTGCAACCAGCTTGAAACTCGGTTTTTCTTCCCAACTAGAGTGAGGAGGAGTACCATCATCCATGGACACCTTTTTATTCCTAGCAAGACTCCACAATAGTAGCAACAACAAAGATATATCAAGCACCTGCACACATGAACAAAACAAGCCGTTAGTTATACTAGAGAAAAAAGAAATACACAAAAAAAGTGCAAGAAACCACTTCCCTGAGCAGTAGCACAAAATTCAAATACTCCAGCATGCACCGATCAGCAAAAGGTAGGCACATGTATGGTAACTTACTCAGCTCTTCCCTAGGTACGATATAATGAAAAATGTGTAAATGTCAAAGAAAGGTCTTTTTTATAAGCTGGAGGTGGCCAGTTAACTTGGCCACCCTTAGCTCGTGATCAAAAAGTGATCTTTCAGTTAGCATGCCATGTAAAAGTGTCACATCAGTGGGAATCAGTTAAAATGGTGGTCGAATCAGTTAAGAGGGAGTGGGTGATGATTACGAGGAGTAAGAGAATGATCACCAATGGTGGTCCAACAGTCCAAATTAGGAAAACTCGTACCACTTCTAGCCAGCACAACACTCCAAGCCATGATCACAAATAGCATAAAACCCCAAACTTTCATGCATTTTTCTCTCATTTCGAAATCAAAGAGATAGGGACCAGCTTGCGAAGCCAACGCAAAAGTCGAACCCTACTCTGGAAATCCTATAGGAAGCGACTACAAGAAACAACTACAGGAAGTACAAAAGGCTACATGAAGTTGCAGGAAACACTAAAATTCCACAGGAAGCCTACAAGGGTGTGCCCAAGATAACTCGGTCCTCAATTGTCATAATCCCAGGCATTAGAGTGAGAAGTGGTCTATCTCACTTTTTTCCATGGTTTGCATAATTAATACACTCTGAACTGTCTTAGTAATTGCATTTAGCCTGTGAATTAAAAAGAGTTTGGGGCTGTAAAAGTAAGGAATTTTGTGGCTATAAGGAGTTGTAGTAATTGCAATCATCAACTAAAGTTTAGCTCTCAGCTACTATGAAATTCATATTGAAGCTATCTTAGAAAACCTCCTACACCTAGATAAAACCAGAGAAGAAAATGGGAGGGGGATTCAATAGGAGAGAGCCCACAGATACATCGAGAATTCACCTTCATCCCCCCGTGGTAGACATCTTTAGGAAGCATCACTGGTTAGGCTTCTTTGATTTTCTCAAGGGATATGATGATGATATAACTTATGATTTTTCCATGGCACTAAACCCTCAAGCAAGAACAAGTGTTTCCATTGTGGTGAGAGGGTTGTCCATTACCATCAATCTTGAGGTGATCAACAGGGTGACAACACTTCCTCTAGGGGTCCAATGGAGAAAGGAAGACAAGGCAGCAGTGCCCTTGCTAAGAAAAAATTCTTCACCAATGATGAGAGACCAATTGAAGAAAAAAATGGAATCAGAAGGGAGAGTCTTCCCTATCGCTAAGATGAGGTAGCCTACCACATCCTTAAATTCATTTATTGTGAAGGGAGACTAAGTGTCGTCTATGGCTACCAGTTCAAGTTGCTCCATGAATTGAGATTTCGAACCAGGTTGTTGGCCTGTGTGGGCCTGACCCAAGTTCAGAGGTGATTTAGCCAAGAAAAAACCAATACTATTGGACCTTTCAGTAACAGTCCGCGAAGCGCGGACTGAGGTCTCACTCGAAGTAGTATGGGAGGGTGCTAGAACCAGGTTTCTGCACCCTAGGGATGTCTGATGGGCTTCTGGAGGTCTGCATTTTAACCCTGCACGCACGTCGCTACGCGCACTTGTTATTCCTTTGCAACCTATGATGTTGTTTTTGCGTAGCCCTACTCGGGGCGCAACCTATATAATACCCAAGTTCCTTGCTATTTAATCTGTTATTACCCGATTACTTAACTTGTGTGTGTAAGATTAATGATTATTATAGCATATTCAACAATCATATCAGTGCGCGCGATAAATAAACCAATATAAACGTAAAGAAGGCAATGTACAGCAAATACACATAAATAAGAATCAACTTCTCTTTATTAATCTTCAATCCTGGTTATAGACTCGACACTGCCTTACACACTTAGCTACAGGGGTCCGCGCACTCAGCTACGGACTCTACGAGGCCTCTGCGCACTCAGTTGCAGAGCCTTTTCCTACTACTACGACCCAACACACTTAGAATCCTACTCTAAGCTCAAACCATTCGTATTCTTCTCTCTAATTCCTTCGCTCTCTTTAAAACTTAGAGCCCTGCTCTCTTTATGCAATCCCATGGTCCGCGGACCATGGGAAGGCCGACATGACTTTACATTACATTACAATATTTTAGGGCGGACAGCCCTATGACTTAACCTATACTTCGCGCTCCGCGCTCACAATTCGCAAAGTCTTACAAAACCTTTGACCAAAACTTTGGCTTTGAGCCCAAAAAAATGTTGTGGGGGGATTCCATGCCCAATAGGCCCCCAACACAATCATCGTGACTCGTCCCAAGTCACTCTGCTGGTGCGACGACCTTGGTGCAGAGCCCCTCCAACTAGTCCCATATTGCTTCGGAGATCCGCGCGCATTGTTCTGCGGTTTGGTGGACCTGTTGCATTTCTTACTTCTGAATCATCTGTGTCTAAATCTTGTCCTTTCTTTGGTACCGGCTTCTGGTGCGTGTGTTTATAGTCACGCGCCTTTGTCTGGCTCCTCGGGTTGCAAAGACCGTCCTACAGCCGGTTAGTCAGAGAGTCGGCCCACCCGAGTAGGGTTTCAAGCGATTGCCATTTACTTTTCCTGGGAAGGGTTCTCCATTGAGTTCGACTAGCTAGACCATGCCCCCGTCTGTGACCTTCTTTACCACATATGGTCCCAACCAGTGCATTCTGAATTTTCCCAGAAATTTTTCAAACTTATTGTCATACAGTAGCACTAAGTCGTTTACCTTGAAGGTGCGCAACTTGATATGGCGGTCGTGCCACGCCTTGTCACATTAATTTTGTACTTGCTGGTGAAATCCAGCCAGAAACCGTTCTTCCTCGAGTTCTTCTAATTGCACGAGCCTTTCTTCCAGAACTTTGCAATCCGTCATGCCTGTGAGCGCTGCTATTCGAAGACAAGGTATGATGTATTCCATCGCCATGACAGCGTATGTGCCATAGACCAGCCAAAAGGGTGTCTGTCCCGTCAGTTTCTTGCACGTTGTCCTGTACGTCCATAACACAGTGGGGACATGCAGGTCCTAGTCGTTCCACTGTGCATTACATACTTTGGTCAGCGTAATCTCCAGAATTTTATTGAATGCCTCTACCATCCCATTGACCTGTGGGTGGTACGGTGTACTTTTCTGATGATACATCTGGAACTCTTTTGTGAGAGCACTGATGGTTTCATTTAGGAAATGTGTTCCGCGATCACTCATTAATATTTTCAGACAACCAAATTGTGTCAACACATTTTCGAACAAAAACTTTGCAGCTGTAGCAGCCGTGCAGTCCTTGACTGGCTGCACTTCCGCCCATCGTGTCAGGTACTCCGTCACGGTGATGATGTAGTGCGCACCCGTCTTTCCCTAAGGTTTGATTGGGCCCACAAAGTCGATTGCCCATTTCTCAAACGGCTGCAGTGTCATTTGGGGATTTAGTGGCATCTTGTCCCTTCGTGATGGTTTTCCCGTCCTTTGACATATATCACAGGCCTTACAATGCGCTTTCAAATCCTGGTGCAGGTCAGCCACCATAACCCTGCGCGAAGAATCTTCTGTATGGTCACGCGTCCTGCATAGTGTCCTCCTGCAGCACCCCCATGTGCTTCCGCAAGGATCTAACCTTGTTCAAATTCAGGTACATATCTTCGCAATATCTCATCGTTGCCCATCTTGTAGAGGTGCCCCGCGATGACAGAAAAGTCTATCGCGCATACCACCAATTCCTTCTTCTGTTGGATTTATAAATATGGAAGTGTTGTTTCTCCTAGCCTTCCATAACCTACAAGGTTGACGCCATAAAAATTGGAAGAAAATAGAGCAAAAGGGCTTTGTTAAAATTGTGATAAAAAAAATACATTAAAGGTCATAAGTGTGCTGAGAAGAAATTATTTTACATTGATTGTGGAGAGGAGGATGAAAAGGATCAAGAAACATCAAAAGAAGAGTATATACACCAGGAACCAACCCCGGAGAAAGAAGAAATGAATTCGACCACATCTTTTAAAGCATTGGAAAGAATTACTACTCCTCAAACTCTTAAGATAGAAGGACATATCAAGAAGAAAAAGGTTCAAGAAGTGAAAGACCACATCAAGAAAGAAGAAATGAATCTGACCATATCTTGTAATGCAATGGCCGGAATTACCACTCCTCAAACTATCAAGATAGAAGGACATATCAAGAAGAAAAATGTTCAAGAAGTGAAAGATCACATAGAGCATCAAGAAATGAATCCGACCATATCTTGTAATGCACTGGAAGAAATTACCACTCCTCAAGCTCTCAATATAGAAGGACATATCAAGAAGAAAAAGATTCAAGCAGTGAAAGATCACGTCGAGCATCAACAACAAGTTCTCCAACTTTTAAAGGATAACGCCACTTTGGTGTAGAATCGAATGAAACAACAGGCAGGTCAACATCTCAATGAAAGAAGTTTTGATGCAGGCGATTGGGTATTTTTATGGTTACATACATACAAACAAATGTCCCTCAATAAAGCTATTTATGAGAAGGAAATGTTGGCAATAATACATGCACTTAAGAAATGGCGACCTTACCTAATGGGAAGACACTTCAAGGTAAAAACGGATCATGATAGTATTAAATACTTTTTAGAACAAATATTATCCTATGAAGAGCAACAAAAATGGGTCACAAAGATGTTGGGTTATGACTTTGAAATCATCTACAAAAAAGGGAAGCAAAATGTTGTGGTAGATGCACTCTCAAGAAAGGATGAGGATGTGGAAGCATTGTTGTGCGCCATTTCTATTATCCAACCAGATGGGATAAACAAAATGACGTACGAATGGAATAAGGATGAAGAAGTGTGGCCACTCATTCAAAAGTTGCAGAAGATCCTAGTTCAAACAATATTGCAAGAACTTGACGAGGAAGGAAAAATCGTATTGGAGCTTGAAGCAGTCATAGAAACAAGAACCCGAGAGCTACGAAATCAATCAATTTTATAGTATCTCATCAAGTGGAAGAACTTACCAGCTGAAGATTCCACATGGGAGGACAAGAATTTTATAGAGGAGCATCAAGAACTACTCAAGCGTTGAGGACAACACTTTTTGAAGGAGAGGGGCATGTTAGTTCCCTATACTACTAGTGCAATCCCTTATTGTTATTAGTACAACCCCCTTATTATATTGTTGTGCCCATGTAGTCCCCATATTGTTATTATTGTGCCCCATAGAAGCCCACTATTGTTAATATTTTTTCCCTTACATTATTATTGTTATGTCAGCTCTGATTATATTATGACCCCTTAGACTCCTATATATAGAAAGGAAGTATTTTCATTTGTATCATCTACGAATTGTTGATTTGTGTAATGTAAAGGAGGTTGCCTCCTCGAAGAGGCTTATTTCTAAGGCGTTGATCTATCTTTTCTATCTTTCTGTGAGCTAGTTTCATAACACTCTCTTTATAACTTAGAGCCCCGCTCTATTTATACAATCCCATGGTCCACGGACCATGGGTAGGCCGACATGACTTTACATTACATTACGATATTTTAGGGCGAACAACCCTATGACTTAACCTATCCTTCGTGCTCCGCGCCCTCAATTCACAGAGTCTTACAAAACCTTTGACCAAAACCTGGGCTTTGAGCCCCAAAACATGTTGTGGGGGGATTCCATGCCCAACACAATTTTCCCATAGCCCAAAGACTAAGTGTGCCCTATTTTCTCCTACTGTCAATCATGGACATGAGCCAAAAGGTGAAAGAAGGAAAGCAACAACAATTAGCACATCATGGTCTCATCAAGTTAATAGTAGAGGATGCTTTGAGTAGATCAAGAGCCCCTATCCTCTGGTCCACATTCAAAGATATGGATAGAGAAGCCTTCCTTGAGACCCAAGTCCTTGCACTTGGTGAGAACCCAGCCTCAAGTGCTGAAGAAGAAGAAGAAGGAGGAGGAGGAGGAGGAGAAGAAGAAGAAGAAACAAACAAAATAGAGGAAGAAGAAAAGAAAGAAGAGGAGGAGGAGAAGCAGGACGAGACCATCCTTGAGATGGCCACTGCACTTTAAGAGGATGAGATATCCTCAGATTAGGAAGGTTGTCTCCTGAACCCACTGAAAAGGAGGCAGTTGTTCCCTTGGTTGCTTTGAGAACACCCATCAAATACAGGAAGAAAATCCAAAGACAAACTCCCGTCTATTTCAAAACAAGAAGAAGCATTAGGATTAAGTAGGGGAAGCCACAAACCCCCACAAAAACCCCTATTATAATTGAAGAATCACCAAATAAATAGGAGGAGCTAGAATCCATGGGAATGAAGGTTGAGAAAGTCACATCACCAGGAGAAACCCCAAAGGCTACCATTACCTATGTCAAAAATCTCGTCACAAGGTCAACCTCATCTAAATAGCCCAAGCCACCTGTAACACTCCAACAGAAAGGAAAAGGCTTGCTACAGGATCCCCAAACAGTGCTACAAGAAACATTGGCAGTGCTACAGGAAAGGCGAAAAATGTTGTTGGAAGAGCAGCAGGGGCATAAAGGAAGCCAAGAAGCAACACCACAAGTACAGGAGGGGGCAACTTCTCCAAAGATAGTTGAGGGAGATTTTACAGAGCTACAGGAGCCTAGCCCACAACCCAACTTGAGCTCCTACTACAAGTTCATTGAAGGAGGCAGAGTGATCCCACAAAAATTTGCAATCCCTCTCTTCTTTGAACTTGAAAGAGAAAGAGGAAGGACACATCGATGGATGCAGATTGTTAAATCAAAGAAAGTATAAGATGTGGGCCTTATGGAACAAAAACTCCTAGATATAGGTAAGGAGTTGAGTGAATTGAGAGATAGAGAATACACCATGAGAACACAACTGCAGGCAGAAAACACATGGTTGAGGATAAAATTGCAAGAAAAGGAGACCCAATTGGCCACCATGGCAAGCCTCTCCATGGAGGCACTTCAATGCAGACTACCATCCAAATCCTATGCACTTTGCCTCGGGGACCAATGGATGCAGTTCCAAATTAAGGCATTAGCACAACATGGGACCATGCCATTCCAGGATTACAGGAAATTCATCGATTTGTGTCACAAGAGTACACTTGAAGACAAGTCCAAATTATATGAATTCTAACTGCACAACCTTACCTTAACAAACCTGAATGTTTGGGACCCCAATACAAATTTTGGAGACTTCCAGCTGATGGCCCTTGCATCATGGATGAGTCATGAGGAGGCCATGGCTGAGGAGTTGAAGGGAATAGTAGAAAAAGAGGAAAAATAACCCATATACATCAGGGCAGAGCAAATAAATTCAATGGATTTAATTAGTAACCACAACATCATTTCCAATGATGTTCAACTTGCACCAAGATACCTGGCTACCCAAGAATAGGCCATCTCCCATTTTTAGGACACTCTCAAACTGTTGGTGACTAAGAGCCAACAAGCATTCCAGAGAAGATAGAATAACCTGCCACACAGTCTCCAGATCAAGGAGTATCACTCTCCTAAGAGATTGAGGAATGCATTGGAGAGAACACCCTTATATAAACAAGCCATGCAAAGACTGAAGATCAATTGGATTGGACTTAAGCTTAATCCACCTTTGTTGTTAGGTTTGTTGGAAGGTAGGAAGGAAGAAGAGGAAAGAAAGTAGTGGGAAGAGATAGAGAAAAATGCAGGGTTCTATCCTCAAGAAGAGACACCATCCACAGAAGCTTGGGATGTCAAAGAGGCCACCAAGGTTATGAAGGATATGGATATAGATGACTAGGTTGCTCAGAGGATGAGCAACAGTTTGCTTGGGATGTCAGAGAGGCCACCAGGGTTATGAAGGATATGGATATAGATGACTAGGTTGCTCAGAGGATGAGCAATAGTTTTAGTAGGGGGGTGATGATGAGGCTCATCAATATGTAAACTATATGGATCATAATGCCACTCTCCAACTTATTAAATTGTCTTTTCTCACATTTAGTTACAGATTTTGTTATATTTTGCTTAGTGAGAAGAGTAAAAGTGAGTTACTATGTCATATGGTCTAATGTGTGTTAAATTCGGGAAATTAGAGAAGTTTTGAGTTGACTTGAGTACAGGGACTCGAAGTAGGCAAGAAAGATAATTTCTAGGAAGTGGTCTCCCTCCTTAACTCCTCAAATCAATTGAAGATTCTCCCACCCTATCTCATTAACTTTGTGTCACTAGAAGCCAAGCAAGTCGAGTTCATTGGCAGCCAAGCCAGTGCCAGTCAACGAAGAGTTATTCTTGAGTTAGGGATCCAAGTATCCCTATTTTCTAGGGAGTTGTTGGTAGCTCCAGTTTTGTATAAATAAGCAAACTAACATACTCATTAAGATTCGAAGTTTTATTGTAGCCAAGAGGCCATTAAGTTGAAGCACATTTCATTGTTATTTTTATTATGTATTTGACACTTCTTGATTGATAATGAGAAATTATGTTTTGATCCAGCGCTGAGTTGAAGCAGAGGGCTAAAGCTCTTGGGTTAGGGCCCAACCCTAGCAGCAGAAGTTCCTCTCTTTTGTATTTGTATTCTTAGATTAGAATGTTGATTAACTGTTGAAGTTTATTTATGTTTTTGTTTAGCTTAGAAAGTTGATTAAGTTGTTTCTTGTCCATGCTTTAATTAGCTTAAAGAGTAGATTAGTGTTGCAATCTAGTGAAGCAAAATATACTAGAAAATCTTGTGACAGTGACCTCTATCTCATCTCCCTTATGGGATCATGATTAGCTAGATAATTGTTTATGATTTCTTGGAAGTATTTTTCAGTTTTTATTGCGCTTCTTAAGATTGTTGTAGCTTAGAAGGTAGTCCATTTCACAGATCTAGTCCTTAACAATAGTTGGATCATATTTTCTAAATTCAACTCATGTTTTCTATGTTCACATATAATAATTTGTAAATGAAAAGAGAAACGGGTTTTATTACAGGAATTTGTGGTATGTAGGAAGGGACTCCTCCAACCAACTCCACCTAGGTCTTCCCCACCTTCTGTTGATGCATACCAACCCATATTTCGAACCTTTGTCTTCTGGCCACCGTGAGCAAGCTATCTTAGGCAAATCCGACCTTCTTGGATTGTTGGGCTTGGCATTAGGTGATTTTCACCTTCCCTACACCTTCCACAAATGTCATGCACCTTTCCAAGACTTCATCCCACCATTCTTGTCCTCCAAAACCTCTCAGCCAACTCCCTGTAGCAATTCAAGACATCTTGTAGCAGTGTCCTGTAGCAAACCTATAGCAACATGTTTTGACCCTGTTTTGACCTGCAATGATAGCCTAGCCTAGTTTAGGAGTAGGTTAACCCCTCATCTTGGACTCCATGACCAAAAGTGCCACCTAGACCAGTCCTTTCACTCCTTTCCTTCCTGCAAGATCAGATAGCATTAGCTCTTTTATTTCTAAGTTTAGAAATTAGAACTTTATCTATTCTGCAAGTGTGAATGAGATAGTTAATGCATGCATGTTTGACTTATGAAATGATAGAGTAATCTTCCATTTTAAAGCAACCCTGATAGCTATGTTATGAAACCAGCTCAAGAAAAGATAGAAAAGATAGATCAACGCCTTAGAATTCAGCCTCTTCGAGGGGGCAACCTCCTTTACATTACATAAATGAACAATTATTGGATGATACAAATGACAAAACCTCCTTTCTATATATAGGAGTCTAAGGAGTCACAATATAATCCATCCGACCGAACAATAATAATATAAAGCCACAAAAATAACAATAGAGGGATTATATGGGGCACAGAAATAAAAACATGGGGGTAATAGGGGCACAACAATATAAATAAGGGGTATAACTCAATAGTAATGGGGTAATCACTAGTATTATAGGGACCCAACATGCCTCTCTCCTTCAAAAAAGTGTTGTCCTCAACGCTTGAGTAGTTCTGGATACTTCTACATAAAATTCTCATCCTCCCATGTGGAATCTTCAGCAGATAAGTTCTTCCACTTGATAAGATACTATGAAATTGATCGATTTCGTAGCTGTCGAGTTCTTGTTTCTGTGACTGCTTCCGGTTCCAATATAATTTTTCCTTCCTCGTCAAGTTCTGGAAATATTGTTTGAATTGGGAGCTTGTCGCCTATAACCTTCTTTAAACATGAAACATGGAAAACTGGGTGCAATCGAGAAGCTGCAGGAAGCTCCAATTTGTATGCCATAGTACCAATCTTTTGCAACACCTTGTACGAACCATAATACTTTGGTGATAATTTATTATCCTTCTTAGCTTGCTTTAGGGACATTTGCTTATATGATTGTAGCCGTAGGAATACCCAATCACCTACATCAAAACTTCTTTCACTGCGATGTTGATTTGCCTGTTGTTTCATTCTATTTTGTGCCAACACGAGGTTATCCTTTAAGAGTTGGAGGACTTGTTGTTGATGTTCGATGTGATGTTCCACTGCCTGAACCTTAGAATTTTCTCTTAAATATGATGTGATGGATGGTGGTTGATACCCATAAAGTGCCATAAATGGGGTCATTTTTGTTGTTGTATGGAAGGAAGTGTTATACCACCATTCAGCCAGAGGCAACCATTTGACCCATTGTGTCTGTTTATCATATACAAAGCAACGAAGATATCCTTCCAAACATTTGTTTACTATCTCAGTTTTCCCATCAGATTGAGGATGATAAGATGAGCTATGAGCTAACTGAGTACCAAGACAAGAAAATAATTTTGTCCAAAAATTTCCAGTGAAAATGGGATCTCTGTCACTTACAATAATCTTTGGGTTTCCATGTAGCTTTTGAACTGTTTCCATAAATGCAGTAGAAACTGTACTGGCTTTAAATGGATGTGATAATGCACAAAAGTGTGCATACTTGGTAAGTCTGTCAACTACCACCATGATGACACTCTTTCCCTCAGACTTGGGTAAACCTGTGATAAAATCCATTGAAACCTCCTCCCAACGTTGGCTTGGAATGGATAAAGGTTGTAATAGACCCGGTGTCTTAATTGTTTCAACTTTATTTTGTTGGCAAACCAAACATTCTGCCACAAACTTTTGAATATCTGATTTAAGGCCATCCCAAAAAAATTCCTTCTTAACCCTGTGGTAAGTTTTTAAAAATCCTGAGTGCCCTCCTAAGGGAGAAGTGTGCAATTCCATAAGAATCTTTTGTTTTAGCTGGGAATTCTTACAGAGGTATAAGCGATCTTTGTACCATAACGAATCATTTTGCCAGCTAAATGTATCAGAAGTACTGGAATCTTGTTGTAGCTTTCGAATAAGTGCCCACACTTCTTCGTCATTCTTCCATTCCTCCCTTGCTTCGTTTATCCAATCTGGTTGGATAATAGAAATGGCACACAACAATGCTTCCACATCCTCATCCTTTCTTGAGAGTGCATCTGCCACCACATTTTGCTTCCCTTTTTTGTAGATGATTTCAAAGTCATAACCCAACATCTTTGTGACCCACTTTTGTTGCTCTTCAGAGGATAATCTTTGTTCTAAAAAGTATTTAAGGCTATCATGATCCGTTTTTACCTTGAAGTGTCTTCCCATTAGGTAGGGTCGCCATTTCTTAAGTGCATGGAGTATTGCCAACATTTCCTTCTCATAAATAGCTTTGCTTAAAAACTTTCCCTTGATTGGACGACTTTCAAAAGCAATGGGTCTTTCATCTTGCATTAGAACAGCACCAATTCCATTTCCTGAAGCATCACATTCCACAATAAAGGTTTTTGTGAAGTCTGGTGTAGCTAAGACCGGTGCTTGGCACATTGCCTCTTTAAGATGTTCAAAGGCCTTTGTTGCTTCCGGAGTCCATGAAAATGAATCTTTCTTCA
Organism: Pinus tabuliformis; assembly: GCA_031772625.1. Lineage (NCBI taxonomy): Eukaryota > Viridiplantae > Streptophyta > Pinopsida > Pinales > Pinaceae > Pinus > Pinus tabuliformis. The sequence continues at coordinate 1,063,168,985 of CM062815.1, forward strand.
ATAATGTTGTTAGAGGTGCTGCTATTCTCCCATAATTCTTAACAAACTTGCGATAATACCCTGTCAACCCAAGAAATCCTCGCAGATGCTTTATGGATGTGGGGATTTTCCATTCCTTAATGGCTTTAATTTTGCTAGGGTCTACCTTAACTCCTTCATGAGATACAATATGACCCAAATATTCCACCTCTTGGACTCCAAAGAAACATTTGGATCTTTTTGCATATAATTGTTTCTCCTCCAATAGTTGTAGCACCCTGTCAACATGTTCAACATGATCCTTCCAAGACTTGTTGTAGATTAGTATATCATCAAAAAATACTAACACAAATTTTCTAAGGAATGGTTTGAAAATTGAATTCATCAAACCTTGAAATGTTGAAGGTGCATTGGTAAGGCCAAAAGGCATGACCAAAAATTCATAATGACCCTCATGAGTTCTAAATGTCGTTTTCAGAATGTCTTCAATCTTCATTCTGATTTGATGATATCCCGAACGAAGATCCAACTTGGTGAAGTAAATTGATCCATGCAATTCATCCAGTAATTCATCAATGACAGGAATGGGGAACTTATCTTTAATAGTGAGCTTGTTGAGCTCCCTATAATCGGACACATGCGCCATGATCCATCCTTCTTGTGCACCAATACTACTGGAGCTGAGAAAGAACTTTGACTCGGTTGAATTATACCAGCCTCTAGCATTTCTGCAACCATACGTTCAATTTCACTTTTTTGGACATAGGGATATCTGTACGGCCTGATGTTTGGAGGAACACTTCCTGGAATCAGATGAATAGCATGATCATGATCACGCATAGGTGGGAGACCTTTGGGAGTCTCAAATACCTTGGAATGATTGTCCAGGACTTTTTGGAGATCTGGAGAAATAGATGATTCCAATGTGGAAACATCTAGCGAACATAATTGTGCAATTACACCTCTTTGCTCCTTTTTTAGAAGCTTTGTCATGCCATTAGAGCTGATTATCTTTCCTGGTTTCCCTGCAATACCCCTTAATTCAACTTCCTTTCCTTCCGTAGAAAATTTGATGAAAAGTTCTTGAAAATTAAAAGCTATTGTACCCAAGGATTGTAGCCATTGGACTCCTAGTACAACATCAGCACCTCCCATTGGAATGGAAAGCATTGGGCTAGTCAATACATATTCTCCCATGGATAGCTTGATATTATGGCACTTTCCAGAGCAATTTATTGTTCCTCCATTTGCAATCATCACTTGACACTCTGGTGCTGGATATAGGAAGCAATTCAATTCTTTTGCTACCCTACAATGAATAAAATTGTGGGTGCTTCCTGAATCAATCAACACTATTACCTTTTTCTTCTTGATTTGTCCTTCTATCTTGATGGTTTGAGGAGTGGTAATTCCCGCCAATGCATTACAAGATATGGTCGGATTTATTTGTTCTTCATCTAGGCTTTGTTCCTGGAGTATATCCTCTTCTTTTGACCTTTCTTGCTCCTTTTCTTCTTCCTCTTCACAATCTATGTAGAATAATTTCTTCTCAGCACACTTATGACCTTTTGTGTATTTGCTATCACAATTGTAACAAAGCCCTTTTGCTCTTTTTTCTTCCAATTGTTGTGGTGTCAACCTTGTAGGTTGTGGAAGACTAGGGGCAACAACACTTCCGTCTTTATAGTTGTGAATGGTATGCTTCCTAGTTGCCATAATTTTGCTTTCCATTTTTCTTGCTAACCTGAATGCCTTCTCTAATGAATCAGGTTCCCAAAGGCGAACATCATGTTGGATATTATCCTTTAAAGACCCTATGAACACATCAATCCTATGCTCCTCTGGAATATCTTTTACCCTTATGTTCAATTTTTGGAACTCCTCAATGTGCTCCATTATTGAACCCTTTTGTTTGAGACTTATCAATTGGCTAAAAAAAGTGTTGCTTTTTGTATCCTCATAATGTGCTATCAATTCTTCCGTAAAAATTGCCCAAGTGATAAATTTTTTACGAGAACAAATCCATTGATACCATACAAACTGATTTGGTTCCAAATATACAGTTGCCATACGTACCTTTTGTGTGTTTTTTACATTATTGAGATCGAAGAATTGCTCCATCTGTAATATCCATGTGGCGGGATCCTTGCCATCAAACTTCCTCATATCGATTTTTGGAATATGGTGATTCTTTGATCCAACATTAGAGTCTATGGAATCATGATTAACATTTCTTTTGTTCTCATCATGAGTTTCCTTTACTACCTTTTCACCATTAGTAAGTATTTCTTGTAGAAAATTTGTCAAATCTGTCTTCAAATCTGCCATGCCTGTCTTCAAAATTGTGTTCAAATCTATCTTCAAATTGTCCATCTTAGCTTCCATGCCATTCATCTTAGCTTCCACGCCATTTATCTTAGCTTCTGTTAACTTTTGTGAGCGTGACATTTGTTGCACTTGTTCTTGTAATTTTGATATATCATGTAGCATTTCTTCCTCTTCTTCATGAGTCATGCTAGAGCTTTCAGGTTCCTTACTAGGTGTTTGCATTTTCTTTCCTCGGGGCATCAGTTACCGATAATAATGCTCTACTATGCCCTTTGAATTCCTTCAAAATAAATTTTCAAACCAAGCTTAAGCAAAAATTTTAAAAAAAATCTACACACCTTTTTTCACTTTGTAGGAGCTTGATATTGCCTCTGATGTATCTCTGTACTTTCCAATCATCTAGTTCTGAATTTATGACCTGTAGTAGCTCTTTATGTCCTCTTTCCAATGCCACCAGTTTGATCCAAATTGGATTCTCCAAGAAAGAGTTATGCACAATCTCCCAAGATGACCTGATTATAGACCTTTCCAGAAGAGCGAACTTGTATGAAGTGCCACGTGTACAATTTTCGATCTTTGGTTCTGAAAAAGATATACAAGAAACTACAGTCCATCCTCTTTTTATACCTTCTTATGAAATTTCAATCTGATTCCCAGAGAGAAAGTTATGACGATTTTCCTGAGGTCACCTGTTTTGAATGTAATTCAGGAGTCTGCAAAAAGACCAACTTCCTCAGATCATATCTCCGCAAATATCGTGCGAAAAGCTTTGAAATTCGGACCTAAGGTTCAACGCGATTTCTTCTCAAATGGGTTTTTTTCGACTTCTGAAACGTCACAGGAAAAAGTTATAGCGAAAATGCCACGATGACCTGTTTGGAGCAGCAAAACCCTAGAATCCAAAGCTCTGATACCAAATGTTATGAAACCAGCTCAAGAAAAGATAGAAAAGATAGATCAACGCCTTAGAATTCAGCCTCTTCGAGGGGGCAACCTCCTTTACATTACATAAATGAACAATTATTGGATGATACAAATGACAAAACCTCCTTTCTATATATAGGAGTCTAAGGAGTCACAATATAATCCAGCCGACCTAACAATAATAATATAAAGCCACAAAAATAACAATAGAGGGATTCTATGGGGCACAAAAATAACAATATGGGGGTAATAGGGGCACAACAATATAAATAAGGGGTATAACTACAATAGTAATGGGGTAATCACTAGTATTATAGGGACCCAACATAGCCTAGCCTAGTTTAGAAGTAGGTTAACCCCTCATCTTGGACTCCATGACCAGAAGTGCCACCTAGACCAGTCCTTTCACTCCTTTCCTTCCTGCAAGATTAGATAGCATTAGCTCTTTTATTTCTAAGTTTAGAAATTAGAACTTTATCTATTCTACAAGTGTGAATGAGATAGTTAATGCATGCATGTTTGACTTATGAAATGATAGAGTAATCTTCCATTTTCAAGCAACCCTGATAGCTAGGTGATCAAGTACAATATTAGCATAGTTTCCTTTCTGCAAGTGATTTGTGTCATTTCATAGCATTTACAAGTTGGTAGCTTCCATTTCCTAGTTTTACAATCATTTACCATCTTTGCACTAGAAATAGCTTTACATCCCACTGTCAGTAGTCAGAGTCCCTTTAGTTTAATAGAGGAATGGTCTGGAACCCTGATGGTCAAGTGCCCTAGTTGAGAAGTGGCATTAGTAGAATGATGCATCTGTTGTGTATATAGCATTGTCACCTCCAAGTTTGTAGGAAACCTCAAGTTGATAAAGTACAGTTGGTAGCCCTAGGAGTTGCAGCAGTCTTGCTGCAATACTAAGGCTCATCACAACCCATAGGGTGTATTTATACCACCAAAAACTAATTATTTTGGTTAGGCCATAGGATCTTGTAGGTGGATTTTCATTTTAACTTGTAAACCCTGCTCAAAAAATTACTTTTTTATTGATCCAAATGGAAATTTAACCATGGTTTTTACCAATGGTAATGTAACTAAAAGCCATGAATAACTCACCCTTGGTATTATCCACCCATGGTAGTTTCCCAACCATGGTATTTACCCATGGTAAGGTAACTAAAAAAAGTTATAAATAACCAACCTCACTTTGTAAGATGACATATTGTCCAACACAATGTAGTTTCAATCATCATTCTGATCTAATAAAAATTAGCTCTCTGATTTATTTTATGGGTTGGTTTATTGCATGGGTTTCTTCTTTCTAGTGTGATAATTACTCAGATCTTGGGCCCCCAAGATCCTGATCAGTAGTATCAGAGCAGGTTGCAACTCCATGGAAATTGGGGTTCCAAAACAGTTGATCCACTGTTTGATCCTGAAAAGTCATCCAACACAATGAAGATCAATCTGTCTGAGCCAATAGAAATGTCATCATGATCCTAAATCATTTTGATGCACTTGAGATCCATGACTTTCCATACCTTCACAGTCATATCCAAGGATCCTGAAGACAAGAAACCATCGTTTTAATCCAGACAACATATTGCACCCATATGCGTTGCCGAATTAGGGCTTTCATTCTCGCTTGATCCACATCCAAAAACATTGCATTTAGGCCTCATGGAGTGATGTATTAAATCCAACAACATGGGGATTATGGCCATCTCTAGGAATCAAACCTAAGCAGCACTACATGTGTATCTTATGGTCTGCATGGGCACAAAAATGCTTGTGTCTTGTAATTAAATTCCACTCCATGAATGGATGCAGCTGCCTTCAACAATATTTTCACCAGTATATTTCCAAGATCCGATGATGTAACATTCAAATTCGGTGTACATAATCTTATAAGAGGTTGCTAGCAAGAATATACGGATGTCATTTTTATGCATTTCTGTGGCACATCTTAAATTTATATCGCTCAAGGCTCCTCCTCATGGTGACTGCATCCACAGAGCACCCAATGTTGCAAGGTGTAGTAATGCGAATACATGGTCATGAAGTACATTGGCTTGATGCATTTGGCTATACAAGTATCACTATTATTCCCACTAAATAATTTCACCAATCGAGGATCCTCTATACAAAGAAGATCCACTCAAATTTAGAGTCAAGGGTCTATCGTGGACAGAAAATTCATCGACATGTTGAACCCATACAATGACGGAAGTGCCATGATGGATATGACGTGCCTTTGACTCCGAGAAACCATGCTTCAGAGATGATGTCATAGAAAGAAGAGGAGTGGGATTTCTTAGACGGTAATTTAGAGGTCACAAGTGTTGGGTTGTGTTATATTCTTTCTATGACTAGCCCCATTAGTTAAGCTGGGGGGTTAGAGGGGGGGCGGAGCCCACCCTTCATTGCATCAGGCGCAGCGCCCCGGGAATCTTTTTTTTGGACCCTATATTAGGTGGGTGGACCTACCTATGCTTTTGTGCATGGATTTCGCGCATGGTTTTGGGCGCGATGGTTTTCAGTCCATGGAGTTTTGTAGATCTAGTCAAGGGAACTATAGTTATGTTCTAATCCAGGGTTAATGGTTTATGGATGCTTCAGCATGTATATATATGTATTGTAACATTGAAAGGAACATAATGAAAAATCAATGTGGTAGTCTCGATTTTGGGAGCTAGGGGAAAATCTCAGTGTCTATTTGTTTATGTGCTATGCTCTCGCCATTGTTTATTTTCTGTTTTTAGAATTCGTATGCAGGTCGGGGTTAAAACCTACATTTGTTATCAGAGTTGTTTTGGCTTCAAGGAGACACCTTTGTTATTGAGGGGTTTTTCGGGCTTGTGGTAGACCCTGTTTAGTGGGAGATTTGCGGAATCGATTCTTGTGGTGAAAGAAGATGGTGAGCAGTGGAAAGATAAAGATCAAGAAGTTTAATGGTCAAAGTCTTGAGTTGTGGAAACTCAAGATGGAGGATCTATTGGTGGATAAATATCAGTGGATCGTGGTAGATGTAGGTACTAAACTACCAATAATGTCTGATGAATATTGGAAGAAGTTGGATCGAAAGGCAAAGAACACAATACGATTGTGTGTCTCAGATTTAGTATTGCTGAATGTATTAGGGGAAGCTACGAAAAAGTCTTTGTGGGACAATTTAGGGACTTTGTACCAATCTAAGTCTCTGGTGAATAAATTGTTCCTAAGGAAAAAGTTGTATAACCTGAGGATGGAAGATGGAGACTCGGTGACAGAGCATCTAAACACATTTAATATTGTCATAAGCCAGTTATTATCTGTTGATATTAAAATTTCAGATGAAGATAAGTGCATTAGTTTGTTGTGTTCTCTACCAGATTCGTGGGATAGTCTGGTTGTTGCAATAGATAACAATGCAACTACCTTACAGTTTGATGAAATAGTCTCATCCTTGCTGACAGAGGAGATGATAAGGAAAAATATGGAGAGCCAGAATGGTGATGCCTTGTCTGTACGAGGATTGTCCCAAAACAAAAACAAAAATAATTCCTCGAGTGGGAGATATAAATCTCCAGGAAATCTTGTAATGGTGTTCTGGAAATGCGGAAAGGAAGGGCACTACAAAAGGGACTGTAAATCTGAAGCTCCTGAGAAAGGAAAGGGATCTGATGATGCTCCTTCTGCAGAGGCGTAAACCACTTCAGATGAAGGTGGGGATGTGTACTTGGCTTATTCTTCAAGTACACATGTAGATCATGAGGCATGGTTGATTGACTCAGGTGTATCCTTTCACTTCACTCCCCATAGAGAGTGGTTCTGCAAGTATGAGAAATATGATGGTGGTGATGTCTTCTTAGGGGATGACAGGAAGGCTAGAATCACTGGTCGTGGAAAATTCAAGTTGAAGTTGAAAGGTGGAAGGATTAGAAAACTTTTGAGTGTTCTGCATATTCCTGCATTAGCTAGAAATTTGATTTCTGTAAGCAAGTTGAATGATGCAAGTGTAAAAATAGTGTTAGAGAAAGATACCTGCAAGATGGTTCAGGGAGCACTGGTATTCATGCGGGGAGTTCAAATTGGAACTCTATACAAGCTGCAAGGTAGCACTATTATTGATGGATGCAACAGTTTTGTGGTTCCTGAAAGTGGAGCAGAAAATCTAGTGGTCTCTGGAGAAAAGACCATGCTATGGCATTAAAGGCTTGGACATATTGGAGAGAAGGGACTTCAAATACTTCATGGTAAGGGTATGGTAGAAGGTATGTCTAATAGCTCTCTGGACTTTGATTTCCGTGAAAATTGTGTATATGGGAAGCAGAATCGTGTGAGTTTCCATCTGGTGGTAAGAGGGCGAAACAAATATTAGAGCTTGTGCACAGTGATGTGTTTGGACTTGTGGCAATTCCATCACGGGGTAAGTCTGTGTACTATGTATCATTTATAGATGACTTCTCAAGGAATACATGGATATATTTCCTCAAGAAGATATCTGAAGTCTTTGACAGGTTTAAATAATCTAAGGCTCTGCTGGAAAACCAGACAGAGAAGAAGATAAAGATGCTGAGGATAGATAACGGTGGAGAGTTTTGCAAGAAGGAATTTGAAGAGTTCTATAAGAAGTGTGGTATAGCATGGCATAAGACTACTCCATACACACCTGAGAAAAATGGAGTTGCAGAAAGAATGAACAAGATGTTGATGGAAAGGGCAAGAAGCATGCTCAGTGATGCTGGGTTAGGACAAGAATTCTGGGCAAAGGCGGTGGAGACTGCATGTTGCCTGGTCAACATATCACCTTCATCAGCGTTGGAGGATAAGACTCCACAAGAGGTATGGACTTGTAAGAAACCTTCTCTTTCACATTTGAGGGTATTTTGATGTGATGCATATGTACATGTCGCAAAGGAGAAAAGAACAAAGTTGGATATAAATCTAAAAAGTACATCTTTATTGGGTATAAGGATGGTTTAAAAGGTTATAAGCTTTGAAACCCAGTAACAAGGAAGGTTGTGTACAATCGAGATGTGGTGTTTAGAGAGGTGAAAGATGTTATTAAACATGAAGTCCTGCCGAAGGAACCTGAGAAGATAGAGTTTGAGCTAAAGGAGGAAGAATCAAACTCTACAACAGTAGAGGAATCAGAAGATGAAGAGCCACAAACTCTGGTTGTGAGAATATCAGTTCGAGAAAGAAGGCAGCCAAAAAGGTATAGTCCATCTGATTTCTGTTCAAATTTTTCTTTATCTATTAATGATGATGATCCTAGAACTTTGAAGGAAGCAGTGGATTCAGAGGATGGCAAACTCTGGAAAGAGGCCATGGTTGATGAAATGGCATCTTTGCACAAAAATGAGGCTTGGGATCTGGTGGAGTTGCCGGCTGGAAGGAAACCCATTACCAACAAATGAGTGTTCAAGAAGAAGATGAATGCAGAAGGAAAGGTGGAGAAATACAAAGCTCGCTTGGTAGCAAAAGGTTATTCCCAGGTGCTGAGAATTGATTTTGGTGATATTTTTTCTCCTGTTACCAAGGTAGCTTCTATTAGATTACTTTTATCTGTTGTTGTTGCTTTTGAATTTCAGGTAGAATAGATGGATGTGAAGACAACATTTCTTCATGGGGAACTGGAAGAAGAGATCTACAAGAAGCAACCTAAAGGCTTTGCGGTGAAGGGTAAGAAAGAACTGGTATTCAAGTTAAAAAAGCCTTTGTATGGGTTAAAAGAGTCACCAAGGATGTGGTATCAAAAATTTGATACATTTATACTGGGACTTGGCTTCACCAAAAGAAAAGTAGATCACCACGTACATTTTAAATTAATTGGTGACTGTGTTATTTATCTGGTCTTGTATGTGGATGATATGTTGTTGGTTGGAAATGACAAAGAAATTATCCAAGATTTGAAGACCAAATTGTCCTCCAAATTCGACATGAAAGATCTTGGTGTTGCAAACTATATTTTGGGCATGGAAATTAAATGAGATCAGGAAAAGAGGAAGCTCTAGTTAAACCAAAGGAAGTATGTCAATGACACAATGAGGGCACAACTTCTAAATTTTGATGTGTATCCTACCTCTTTTTGATATGTATATTCCATGTGTATCCTTCAAAGTGAGGGATTTCATGGCCACATGAGCATAGTTTTTTTCGTTAACTTAATCCCCAGTCCAATCTCATCATCTCCAACCATGGTGGAGTGGGGAGCATTGCACGCTCTATAGGATAAATGCGCATCATTTTGTGTTGCCTACTTTGATGCAAGTGAACCACTTAGTGCAGTTATTCTACTCAACAACAACTGTAATTTGGAAGTCGCTGCCTCTTCACACTACCTTCCCATTATAATAGAGTGGAAGGGAATGAAGTTGATACCGACAAATGTTCGACAACTTATTGAGTCTGTAAAACAGAACAACATACATGTTGATTTTATCTTCATTGGTGCAAGTACATATTTGGTTACATCAATGCATGATAACTAGTATTGTGCAACATGTGTAAATGCAAAAAATCCTATGGTTCAAGGTGCAATTGTTGTCCAAACTGCAACTTTCATTTTAACTATATATGAAGGCTCAATTGGTGCAGCAAGCGAGGCGATGGAAGCCACTAATTATTTAATGGAACATCTGATTCGGCGTAATCTATAGGTTGGAAGTTGGACATTAATTTAGGATCAAATCAAGGATTTATGTATATGGAGGTCATCCTTGACAAAAAAAAGAAAAATCAAGATTTGTACAACAATCCCATCACAAATGTTCATTTCAAGCATGACAGATTGCTCAACATCTCCAATAGTCGTGATGGATCCTGTAAGAAATGGGATTTTGCAACTGGCAATGACAACAAAACTCCCATAGCTTCTTTTGTCAAAATTTCTCCCAATGGCGAATTCATTTTGGTTGCCTCCCTCGATGATACCCTGAATTTGTGTAACTACTCAACATGAAAGATTATGAAAACATACATTGTTCTCACCAACAGGTTGTACTACGTGACTTTGACATATTTTGTGATGTATGGAAAATACAGTGCTAGTGCTCAGCGACAACAACAAGGGGGTTGCAATGCTAATGCAGGCTGCTCCTTATGCTCAACCTCCATCACAAGCTCAACCAGTATAGTCTTATGGAAGTTCTTTCAATGCAATATCAAGAATGAGAATAGAGACTTGACCAGTAAATGAAGTCTATCAAAAGAACAAACATAACACTGCAATACTCATACACATATGTCTAGAGCTAGATTTAGCTCATATATAAGGCATGCATCACCACTTCATCTAATGCAAACACCGATAGTTGGGGAAGGTTGTATCCTAGTTGATTTTACTAGTCAACAAACCAACCATGGGTTGGATGATGGCATGCGTCTTGAGTCTACACTATTAGACACAGATGCCTCTGCCCATGTGGATAATTTGAACCGGGATATGTCTGAATGGCTTGAAATATGTATCTCCTTTTCACATAAAGAGGAGTCTAATTATCTTGTTAATGGAGAGTATTGTGTTGAAAGGATGACGTTGAAAGTATGGAACTATCATATGTATAAATTATGCGAAGATTGGCATTAAGTATTCTAGTTCTACAAGGTGGTCTCAAACCCGAGAAATTGAAATAAGAAGACTCAACTACTTGGAAGAAGCCTCACAACATTTCACTAGATGGTGAGAATTTAAAAATAAATTAAGCCACCAAATTTTCACCAGATTGATTGGAAAACGAAATATCTCATCATGGTTACGAGTCACCCACAAACCATAGTTATGGGTCAACCACACAAAACCCTTTCCACTAAAGACCATTTTCTAGGCCAAACATTGTTAACATTACAGTTGGCCCACAAGCATTACAAGGTATCTGTATCATCGGCCCTTCATTCATCATGGTTATGGGTCAACCACTCAAAACCCTTCTATCAAATTCCATTTACTAGGCCACACATTGTCTATATCACAGTTGGCTCACAAGCATTACAAGGTATCTCTATCCTCGTATCTTTGTGCATCATGGTTATGGGTCAACCACGCAAAACCCTTGTCTTCAACAACACTTCTTTTGGGGTCATCCACAAGCCCACACCTCATCTTCAACAAAAGCTTATCCGGAGGGAACTTCACGCAATGGGGACCATTGCTTCCTAAGGGGGGAGGAATGATCTGAATGGAAATTTAACCATGGTTTTTACCAATTGTAAATGTAACTAAAAGCCATAAATAACTGACCCATGGTATCATCCACCCATGCTATTTTCTCACCCATGGTAATGTAACTAAAAAAAGTTATAAATAACCAACCTCACTTTGTAAGAGGACAGATTGTCCAACACAATGTAGTTGCAATCATCATTATGATCTAATAAAAAATATTTTTCTGATTTATTTTATGGGTTGGTTTATTGCATGGGTTTCTTCTTTCTAGTGAGACAATTACTCAGATCTTGGGCCCCCGAGATACTGATCATTTATATATTTTTTCAATTTTAAAAATATGTATGCGAAAAGCTTTCATGAGAGCTACGTACATACACGAATTTTCCATGGGCAAAGCATGTATAGAATTTGAAATTTGCTCTTTTTTAAGATAAGGATAGTTTTGCAAGGTAAAAGGTATCTGCTCAGACTAATTAAGAACGTCTAATGGACAGGAGGTCATCCAGCTTTATGTAGGAATTAAATGAGATACAAATATAAACATAAACATAGAGATACAGTGAAAACAAAACTTCAATTCATTAATAACAAAGTAATGAAAATTGTTTAGATGCATAAAGGAAATAAACTAGCCTAGGTGATGGTAGCTTATCTCTGAGAAGACATGTGGCAGCTACATGTCTTCTGAATTGTGTTATAATGAGGCTTGAAGGCCTATTTATTGCTTGAAGGCCTATTTATTACTGAGAAACAATGGAAAACCCTAAACATCTAGAAACCTAACCCTAGAAGATGAAGCGCCAAAATTTTGTGGGCCATGTTGGGGTAATTTGGTACGTCAACTTCATGGGTTCTTAGATTTGCATATGATCTTTGTTTGACACTTATAATACCTCATTAGAAATATATATCCGATTCCTACAACTTTTGACTGCAAATTCTTGGGGAAAATTGTGGAATTTCCCGTTTTCCAAAAAAATGTCGTTTAGAACCTCAAAACGGCTTCGAAAGTTCAGGACCCAAAAAACTGCCAAAAATAGTAAATTATGCTATAATTAAGGAAACTGAAAGAAACGATGGTGGGGTCCAAATGGAATAAGTGGGTGGCCACCAATATCCACTGGGATAATTCCTCCTCCCTTAGGAAGCATTGGTCTCCATTGTGTTGATTGCCTACATGAGATGGGGAAACTTCTGCTAAACTTGGTCCCTGGCAAGCCACTTGCCTTGGTGCAGGAGTCAGCCAACTTTGACAACTCGATATAGTTGGATATTCTGTTGGCGAGTGTTCTTTATTTGTGTGTCCATGATTCGACTAGTCATGGCATATTCCATGTAGTCTGGGTTTACCTCTATTGGTGTGACTCATTCTGTAATGTTTGATGTGTCCAATAATGGTCAAAAGTAAGGTCGAAGGCAGTTCACATTAAACATTGGGTGAAGGCCAAGGAATGGGAGAATACTGAGATCAAAATCATTGTCTCCCACAGCCTTGGTAATGGTGTAAGGCCCATATCAAAGTGGTATGAGCTTGCAATGGGCTCTAGCGAGATGCTCATTTTGCAAATGTAATCAAACATTGTTTCCCACCTGAAACTTATGGGGCACCCGATGCTGATCATGTTGTTGTTTCCATTTTGAATTGGATTTATACAGGATGGCATGAACCTACTAGTGGATGTGTTGAATGCACTCAATAAACCTGGTGGCTTTATCAGCTTTGGACTGGACATGGGAAAAATTTTCCTGTATAGTTGCAAAAGACAGTGCAACATCAAGGGCACATAATGGTTGAAATATCAAGCCCACTTCAAAGGGGTCGTGGCCAGTCGAGCTATGGAGAGATTTTTATATCTATCTTACACATAGGTAAGACTCTCATCCCATGTCTATGGATGCTTAGAGTTGTACATGCATAGTATGTGCACAATTCGTTGACGACCTATGTTTGGTTATCAGTCTGGGGGTAGAATGTAGTCGACTTGGTGAGCCTTTTGTCCAAAATGACCAAAGGATCGACCAAAACATGCTTATGAACCTGCTATCCCAAAATGTACCATACTCATTCAAAGAAGAGTCTGACAGTGGCATCTATTGTGATACTCTTCTTACAGGTAGCTAATATGGCCATCTTAGAAAATTTGTTGACGACAAAAAATACACAGTAGTTTCCATGCTTGGTAGAAGGAAGATCAGACATATGGTCCATGGAGATGGATTCCCAGGGCAGTTTAGGAGTAGGCAGAGGAGTATACCACACTTGCTTCTTAATAGTTGTCTTGGTGATGGCACAGGAAGTGCGGGATCTGATGTATTTTCCAACATACTATCGGAGATTTGGCTAGTAAAAATACTTATGTAGTACAACCACAATTTTCTCCACACCAAAGTGTCATGTGACTCGACTGTAGTGCGCCTCTCAAATGATCTTGGCATGCTCGCTTCAAGGAACATAAAGGTGGCACAAGTAGCATAATAATGCATCCTTGAGGTGGAAGTCTGGAACATGCTTTCCATCCACTAGCATTTAGTATGTGGTGGAAAACTCTGGATCTTTTTTATATAGTTGCTGCCATCCAGAGGTCTTGTGGCTACAAGTTTTGAGAACAGTGATCAGTCCTACAACCAGTGGCGGACTAAGGAAATTTGAAACATGATTGATGTTTCCCTTGTATTTGATAGTCAAATGGAATTTTTGCAGAGATATGGACCACTTATGATGGCAATCTTTCTGAAACTTCCCTTGGGTCTATATAAACTGCAGGGGTCAGTGATCTGTTTGGATGACCGTCTCCTTCCCTAGAATGTAATGTTTCCATTTTCGGAAAGCCTACATAATCGAATACATATCCTTATCATAGGTGGAGTATTTATGAATTGTGTCGGAAAGTGTCTCACTGTGATAGGCCACCAGATGCCCTTATTGGGTGAGAATTACACCAATAGCATAATTGAGGCATCTGTCTCAATTTCAAATGGTTGTTGCAAGTTTGGCAATGTGAGTACTAGTGCAGAGCAGAGGCAGTGATTCAACTCAATAAATGACTTATGTTGGGAATCGAACAAGAAAAACTTTGCTTTCGCTCTGCCACTGGTAACTTGACTCAAAGGCCAAGTGATATGAGAGAACCCTAGCACAAACCTCTGATAAAAATTAGCAAGGCCAAAAAATCTATGAAGATCTATTACAGTGGTTGGGGTTGGCCAATCCCAAATGACTTAGATCTTCGTTGGATCCACATGCACGCCTTACTCATTAATGATGTAACCTAGATATTGGACATGGCCCATGCCAAAGGTGCATTGCTCCAAGTTGGCACATAGTTTGTGTTATCGCAAGGTTTAAAGGACCTGTTGAATGTGTTGCAAGTGCTCTTCCAAACTCTTGATGAAGATGAGGAGGTCATCCAGATGTAAAACCACGAACTAGTTGGTAAAGGGCTGCAAGATGTCATCCATCAACCTCATAGAAGTTGCAGGGGAATTTTTCAACCCGAAAGGCATGATCAACCACTAAAAAAGGCCCATCCTTGGATTTAAATGCGGTCCTACATACATCTGTGGGTTACATTGGAACCTGTTGATAACCAGACTTTAAATCGATCTTGCTGAAATACTTGTCCCCTTTGAGTTGGTCATGAAGGTCATCAATATGTGGGATTGGATATATGTTCCTGACAGTGATTTTATTTAGTGCTCGATAATCAATGTAGAGTCTCCAAGTCCCATCCTTCTTCCTTACAGGTACATTTGGGCTCCCATAAGATGAGGAACTTGGTCAAATGTGCCCTTTTTGCAACAATTCTTGGATCTTCCGCTTGATTTCTTCATTTTCCCGAATTGAGCAATAATATATCAACCAATTGAGTAGAGGTGCTCCGGGAGTCAGATCAATCGAATGTCTGACCTGATAGTGTGAAGGTACCCTTGGGGGTGAGGAGAAGATGTCCTTGTATTCTTCCATGACCTTATCCACCTGCTTATGTTGTGTAGTGGAGCCCTTCACCAGGGCCACATATGTGGCCATGATATTCCCCCAACTTTAAGAATGAATCAAGAAGAAAATAAATTTCTTGGGCTAGAATATGTTCTTACTGCATTTCTTGGTAGCGATCAAAGAGATGATGATGGGCGGGGCTACCTCCAGTATTTTGTAGAACTTACTGGCCCCAAAGTAATAATAACAGTGTGAGGCCTCGAATCATACACAGCATTATGTTTCCACAAGTATGGTTGGCCTAATAATATATCACAAACTTCAAGAGGAGCATCATCACATAATACCTCATCCATGAAGGGCTTGATGTTGTAGGGAAGGTGACACTATTGGCTACCGCGGAGATATCATCCTTGGTGAAGCCACTTGATAGTGTACGACTGCAGTTGTGGTGTGGTTAGTAGGCCCAATCGCTTCACGACCATTGCTGAAATGAGATTATTTTAGCCCTCGCTATCGACAATAAACTATAGCGATGAAACCTTCACCCATGTCTGTGAGTGGAAGAGACGCTCCTTCTCCTCTGGATCTTCGGGCTCAATCTTCGAGACCTTGGTGGTTGTGATTTTAGCACTAGGCTCTGCATCAATAATATGCTTTCCTTTGTCATTCCCCTTGTTTGGTTCTAACTAAGATTTGGAACATGCATATGACTCTGAAGCATTCATCTCGGCCACTGGTGATTGCTTGGATCGACACTCACTTGTGTTGTGAGTGGGGCTCTTATGGAACTCCCACCACTTTCATATGTCCTCCTTTATCTTCATGGTGTTGTTCTTTGCTTGCGGCTTTGACGGGTTGTCGTTGGTCACCCTGCCTTGGATTTTTCCTTTGTTCTGCAGTTTTGGGTTGCCTTTCCCTTGCTTTGGATTCACAAATCCAAAGTATCACTTCTTCTATTTAAATTTTTTCTCGATCTTGACATTGTATCAATAGGCGGAGCCAAGTGAGGAGATGTCCAAGAACTCCATCTCATCCTAGATGTATTTGTGTAGACATCCGCGTTACTTGAGTACCAAATTCCACTCAGAATCCTTGATACCCAACTTCGTGCAAAGGGTATGAAAAATATTTGTGAACTCTGGCTTAGTTTACCAAGGTAGGCATGAGTTGAGAGTTATTATGCACGACTCAACATCCAAGATCCAGTTATGGAAGTGGGGTACACTTATCTTAGTTATTGCAATGCTCAGAGACACATGATCACCTAGATGTCAAACAATTACCACTGGTGACCTTTTCCCTTAGATGGAACCACATTTTGACCTAGCTCATAACCCAACCACATGCATGCAAGCCAACCAATGCAGCCAGAAGGCTCCAACCGCATGCACAAACCAACCTCCGTGTGGTTGTGGTCTAAAATTTCCTGTTAAGACAGTGTAGCCACGGACTTTGCTCCATATTTTTAGGGCTAGTCTACAAACCAACTGCCCAGAAATTTCTCAACAAGCTTCTTGAATCCTCATACTCTATTTCCAAGCTCGGTTGTTACTCAAACTTGTCCAACACATGTGAATCATATTTACAAACACTTTGTGACCAAGGTGCATGTAGCTTTGAATTCTTGGTTTGTTTACTATTTCATCAAAGGATCATCAAGAAAGCTCATTGTCCTCTCACATTAGCTACATAAACACATGTTAGCCCATACATACATATAAACTATTCAAGAGATTGTTAACCATGAACAAGATCAATACCAAGAGCACATCATATAATGAAAAATATACCATGCATGTAACCAACATTTAAGCATAATGAAGCCATGACAATCCAGTCATATATTCACACAACAAAACCAAACTTGTGCTCATAGATTTCAATAAAGAATAACACATAATAATGTATGCATAGTGCCAACAAAGTCAGGGAATTCCACGTACCACCCAACAATAGATTAGAGTTGAACCAAATATTTCTTTTAGCCAAATCACCCTCATGCCATATTCTAAGCATGAATGTGGGATCACATGGGATAAACCAAAACATAACCAAATAGGGAATCCAGAGGAAAACCACCTCCACCCTCAAGCAACGGTGGTTTCACCTAAGCCAATCCAGAAATAACCAAACCAATACAATATTGGATGCCTCATAATTTCTTCATCATACCCATAGGAATTTTCCTATATCCACCCACTTGTCAAGAGCTTCCCATTGAAAACCATCTCCAACCTCAACCATTAGGATTTTCCTGAGACCACCTCAACCAAGATCCAAAATCTACCAGCAATCCAAAGCTCAACCAAACAGGGAACCCACTACATCATGACTATCCAGAAAATGGCATAAGGCAAGGTTGTACATCACTGTCAATCCAGGAAAATCCCATGCCAATGACAACAAACATGACCAATAAACCAATGCATGAACCATACATTCAAATCCCAACAATATAGTCAAGCATGCACGTTGTTACCTGCAAATCCACAACTATTTTCTGCCCTTGCTTGTTGCTGTCCAAATCTTCTTCTTTGCTACCCTTCAATTCCTCTTGTACTCATTGCTTTCCTTGCTTGTCTATTGCTTGTCTCTTGCTTGTGTCCAAGTGTTGTTCTCCTCTCTTCTTACTATAGTGTTCTTTCTCTTCTCCTCCAAAGGAATGAATGCATGTCTCTCTAATTTCTTTTCCTTTTTCCTTAATTTTCCTTACATGCATATTTTTCATTTTCCCTTGCATGGAATTTATTTCATTTTCCTCTATTTCTTTTGCATCCTTGCCACATGTTCCTTGCTATCCTATAATAAATAATTTGCCTTTTATTGCCTTTTGCCTCTTGCCAATGCCAATTCCAATTTCCATAGACAATACCAAATAATTAACCACAAGCGGATCCCAATGTAATGTTTTTCCCTTCATTCATCTTGGAATATGTGTCCCAAGACCTTGGTTTTATTTTTTATTTTTATAATGTCCTTTTATTTACATGGAAATTGTTAGTACCAAGTTTGTACCTTTCCTAAAGGTCCAAAGGTTATTATTATCAGTTCATTGTGCAAGGGGTTATGTTATGGACTATGAAATATTTTATGGAAGGGTAACATAAAGGTTAAAAATATTTCAAAATAATTTATTTAAGTTATACCTAAGCTTTCCCTAAGTTTTGCAGCAAATCGGAGCCTGTCGAATGCCTACAACTAGTGCTACGAATTTTGAAAATATGAGTTTCCAAATTGCTTTTCAAGTGCCCAAACTATTTCTCAAGAAGCTTTACCCCTATTAAACCTTAATATGACATTTAGCAAAGTTTTCAAGTCTAAGAGAGGGATTTTAAATTAAACCTTAAAACGACAGTTTGCCCTAAAATGATAGTTTCCAACATTTTTCCTGTTTTAGTCAATATGTTCAAACACAAATTTCAAACAGGTGGTGATGAATTTGAAAAAAGAAGAAGAGGTTTTTGTTGGAAATGGGATGATTTACAAAACCTCTTTTAAAATTTACCGAGACATCATGGTTTGGAAATTACAAAGGAATCTTTGAGGCCTATTTTTCCATATTTTGTAATTATGTTATTTTCTTGTTTTAGTCACTATTTTCAAATGCAGTTTCCGAACATATGGAAATGGACTTGTAAAACCCAAAAGTTTTTTTGTTGGTAACATTCCAATTTATATAAGCCTCTCTCGGTTTTTACCCAGCTAGCATGGTTTGAAGGATATGAAGGAATATTTGTAACCTATTTTTCAAGATTTAAATAATTAATTATTTCTTGTTTTAGTCATCCACTTTGGGCAAGGTTTTCGAGAAGATGAAGATGAATTTTCCAAATATGAAAGAGGTTTTTGTGGGGAATGAGCTGATTGAAAAAATATCTTTCAATTTTTACACAGCTATCATGGTTTGGGAGATCCAAATGCATATTTGAAGCCTATTTTTAAAAAATATGCCAAATTTTTCGAAATTTTCTTTCCTATAAAAATTCCAAGTAACGGTTGAAGGCCACCTCATCAAATTCGACTTAGGATTAGACTAAATATGGGTGAAGAGGTTTTGAAAATCCATTTCTTTTGGATCTTGATGGTTATTGTAATTAATACTTTCCCAAGTGCACAAGTACATAGTGATTTCATACCAGAGATTCATGATGATGATGTTTTGAAGTTTGTCTTTTTTCTCATGTGTATGTGATTCTCTTCTCAATTGTTCATTTATGTGTAAATCTTCTAAGTTTTTAAACTGAAAGTAAATGTTGTGGAACTCATCCTTTGTTAGAAGCTCCATTTCATAAAGTTTAATACTCACAATTTTCCTCTAAATTTACATTTGAAATTCATCCATTGTTAGATGCTTCAAATGTGATAGATTGTTAATAATTTTTTCCACTTTCATACTGCAACGATAATATTCACAAATAGACATCATTTACCTTGCCTCTATTTCCTGTATCATTTTATCAGTCACTGATAATCTTTATAAACACTCAAATTTGACTCCATTTCCCAATAGTTGATATTTATTCAACCCTACCCAACCACCACACTCAAAATCCAAAAACTCTACTGAAGATCTAGTCATTGTTTGAAGATGCAACCAATTTCTAAGCTTACTGATTAGGTTGTTAGAGAGAGCCCTCTCTGTATTGAAGGGGCTAGCCTTCAATCTACAAGCTTGGTTTGAAAAGGTTACCTTAGGACTTCCTCTTTCACAACCAAGAGGATATTTCTGAGTGATAACATCTTAGCAACCATACTAGAGAAGAGTGACACATCTTCCTAGAACCTATTACTGTTGTTTTAGATATGATTCATGATGGTGGACAGAAATCAAAAACATAAGAGAGGTTGTACATTATTCACCTGACAACTCCATTGTCAATGAGATCCAGAATTTAAAGTGTCATTGGCAACTCCACATACGAAGATGGCATCCATGGAGGCTTACAGATCTACAAGGTATGCTCTGATGAACCGTGAACATATATCAGGTTTCCCAAATCACATCCTGAGCATAGATTGGCAATCATATTTGCCAAAATTTAGAGAATGGACTAGAGATGATGTTGTGCTTCATTTGATTAAATTTCATATGCACGTGCATAATATTAGGGTTAAGTTTCATGAAGATGTCTATGGATACCCTTGAAGAAGATGCAAGATCGTGGTATGAAAGACTACAACTAGGTAGATTATACTCACTTAAATATTTCCACACATTATTCATTGAGTATTATGGGGAGTGTCATCCTTCTTTGTCACTATTCCAAAACTGTTGTGATTATTGTGAAGACTTTATTCAGTCCTGAGAAGATTTTTATGGTGATGAGGAGCTTATGGATGAGGAAATCATAGAAACCCTTAATGAATTTTCATCCCAACAACAAATAGTAGTTTCTTCTTTGCCTAAAATAGACTAGGATCTAGAGTTTGAAATGCATGTTCCTTCTCTTGAAAATGATGAAGATGTTCAGGTGATAAGTGACCAAGAGAGGGATTATGATGATCAATCAATAGTTTCTATTTTTGTCATAGAAGAAGAGAAAATTGTTTCAGATTCTTTGGAAATTGTAGAAAGTACTAAAGATCTCACATCTCTTGAAAACACAAATTCATAAAATTTAGAAGGTCGAGATGATGATATTGTTGAAGCATGTGAAGAAGCATCCTTAGTCACTCTTGTTCTATAAGACATGGATGCTCCATTTGTAGTTTTTTATGAATCTTTCTCGGACATAAATGATCAAAAATAGGCATTGCAACCAACAACCTTTTCCTGTCCATAAATTTTTTGTTCGCAGCAATATGATAGCAATCAAATGGAGTTGTACGAGAAAGAAAATGCAGATGGAGGAGTTTAATATTAGAGTGGCAAGATTTGGCAAAACTGTAATATCAATGTTGATTCTTGTGAGAATCCTTTTGCATCATGTTTGGAGTCAGAAAGAAGACACAAATTTTTTTACTTTTGTAAGCATCCATATTAGATTAAGATTTCAGTTTGAGTTGTTATTTTTAGATTTTTTATTTATTTTTCAAGCAAGTGAGAGAAAAAACAATCAAATAGTCATTTGTTTGATTGGATACATTGGAAATATTTAATTACTTGATTCAAATAGTGTTGTAGATCTAACCCAAGAATATTATAAATCAGATACAAAAATACAAGATAATGCAAATAAACCCAGAAATAAGATGAAATGATACTTTATTTATCAAACCCTTAAGGTAGGGAAACACCATACATTCACTCCTTAAGGAAGGAGAACACTCCACAAACCATATGCATGTTCATACAATAATACTTCTCTTCATCTTCATGTGGAGTCTCTAGCCTTTATATAGGCCTCATACATACAATACCATGTATCATTACCATGGTTTCCTCATACCATCAACTAATACCATGGGCCCCTTACATTACTATTAACTACTTGTGGTCCCTTACATGACATGGGTTAACCACCTTATTTATTACTATGGCCCATCCCATTATTACATTATTACCTTGGGTACCTCCCTTGGTACCCCATATTATCCCCCCTAGGTATATAACATTCCACCCCCCTAAGCATGTTTCATCCCCGAAACATGGGAAGAACACCAATAATAAGATCTACTCAAAAGAGTAGTCCACTGGTACCATGCACGTGCATCTAGCCATCCAAGAGAAAGGTGAACCCTCGATCTCGCTGGTGCCTCGCTTGCTTGAGATGGAAGTTGACCGTGGCAGCTCTTCTGTGTTGATGTGTAGTGGGTGGATCTTCTCTCCTCGCTATCCTTCATGTGACTACTTGGTTTCCATCTTGATTGTCTTGCGGGGTGATGTGGGTGATGATATGTTGAAGTTTTAACCCACGGTGTCTTTTTCTTTAATTCAACCTGCTGTGGTGCCTGTTGTCATGGCTTCTTTTCTAATATGACTTCAACCACTGAACCCTCGTAAGATGTGTCAGCACCTGTAACCTGTTCTGCTTCAGCCTCTGTTTGTGTTTGATTGTCGACCATCAACTGCTCATCATCTAATATGTCAGTCCCTTGAACATCTTCTGCTTCAGCCTCCGTGTTCTCTGATACCACTTGTTATAGATCTAACCCTGAAATATATGAGAATAGAAATAACCCAAGAATAACAAGATAGAAATATAGATAAATGCTTCTTTATTATCAAAACCCTTATGGTAGGGCAACACCATACATTCACTCCTTAAGGAAGGAGAACACTCCACAAGCCATATGCCTGTTCATACAATAATGCTTCTCTTCATCTTCATGTGGAGTCTCTAGCCTTTATATAGGCCTCATACATATAATACCATGTATCATTACCATGGTTCCCTCATACCATCAACTAATACCATGGGCCCATTACATTATTATTAACTACTTGTGGTCCCTTACATGACATGGGTTAACCACCTTATTTATTACTATGGCCCATCTCATTATTACATTATTACCTTGGGTACCTCCCTTGGTACCCCATATTATCCCCCCTAGGTATATAACAAATAGTTGGTATCAACAAGATAGAGTAGGAATTATTTTGCAATAAGCTTGTACAAACATTTCTTTTCAGTTTAGTTTTTCAGTCTTCAACCTCAGTTTCAGCATTTAGTTTTGAGTTTGTAGTGTGCAATTATGATTTTTAAGTGTGTATAGTGGTTTTGGTTTTAGACCAGGAATCAGATTGCAAGTTTCGAGAAATATATGGGAGCCACCCAATGGATCAAGCACATGCTCAACGTGTTCTTTACTACCTCCTAGGGAGACAATATCCCCATTGGAGCCAGTTGTTAGCACGAAGTTTGTACCTTTCCTAAAGGTCCAAAGGTTATGATTATCAGTTCATTGTGCCAAGGGTTATATAATGGCCTATGAAATTTTTTATGGAAGGGTGACATAAAGCTCAAAAATATTTCAAAAGAAATTATTTAATTTATATCTAAGTTTTCCCTAAGTTTTGCAACAAATCAGAGCCTATCGAATGCCTATAGCTAGCACTACGAAATTTAAAAAAAATATGAGTTTCCAAACTGCTTTTCACTTGCCCAAACCATTTTTCAAGAAACTTTACCCTTATTAAAACTTGATGTAACATTTGGTAGAGTTTTCAAGCCTAAGAGAGGGATTTTAAATTAAACCCTAAAACGACATCTTGCCCTAAAATGATAGTTTCCAACAATTTTCTTGTTTTAGTCACTATGTTCAAACACAAATTTCGAAGAGGTGGTGATGAGGTGATGAATTTAAAAAAGAAAAACAATTTTTGTTGGAAATGGGATTATTTACAAAAACCTCATTTAGATTTTACCCAAACATGATGGTTTGGAAATTATAGAGGAATCTTTGAGGCCTATTTTTCCAGATTTTGTAATTTTCTTGTTTTAGTCACTATTTTCAAATGAAGGTTACAAACATATGGAGATGAATTTGTAAAAACCAAAAGATGTTTTTGTTGGTAACATACCAATTTAAAGAAGACTCTCTCATTTTTTACCTAGCTAGCATGGTTTGAAGGATATGAAGGAATGTTTGCAACCTATTTTTCAAGATTTAAATAATTAATTTAATTATTTCTTGTTTTAGTCATCCACTTTGGGCGAGGTTTTCGAGAAGATGAAGATGAATTTTCCAAAAATGAAAGAGTTTTTTTGTGTGGAATTAGCTAATTGAAAAAAACCTCTTTCCATTTTTATACAATTATCAAGGTTTGGGATATCCGAATGCATATATGAAGCCTATTTTTCAGAAATTTGCTAGAGTTTTCGAAATTTTGTTTCCTATAAAATGTCAAGTAAACGGATGAAGGCCACTGTTGGCATTATGATGCATGTGTTGTACTTGATGGCAACCCACTCATAGAAGAACAACTCACTTACATATGAATCTACAGAAGAGATATCAGATGTGACAGAATACATGGGAATCAGATGACAGTTCTCAGTATGACAAGCTAGCTTTGCCATCAAGTCCAAAGGGGGAGATTGTTGGCATTATGATACAAGTATTGTCCTTGATGGCAACTCACACAGATGACAGATCATAGTGCAACAGGTTAGTAGCAAAGAGTTAATGATCAGACTACAAAGAATGAAGAAAATAAGGTATACGCAGGCTCCTCTTAGAAAAGCCGTGTATACACGCGGGTTAGACGTTCCAAAGACGCGTATGCGTATACACGCACTTTCATGCAAGGAAAAGTGCGTACATGTGGGAGAACTTATTTTTGGTCTGTGGTATTTATTCCTTGGTATTTGAACCTATGGTTTTGGACCATGGTATCTCTTCAGAAGTGTTGATCCCAAGTATTGGGTCCATGGTATTGATTTGTTATGGTTTTGGACCGTGGTATTGAGTAAGGCCTAAGACTATAAAAGGAGAAGAAGATCATTAGGCAAGGAGAGAGAAAGTATTGAATATCTTATGAAGTATGAGATCTAGTATGCAGATTATGGGTTCATTATGTTTTGCTAAGGAATAATCTCAACAGTTGATGGAGAACAAGATCTAAGGATAGATCGGGATCTAATGGCTTGGAATGAATCATCTTTATATGGTTTGATCTTGTTTACTTTAGATCTATATACTGACGCATGTAATGTTCTGTAAATGTTAAGGGTATGACTGATGTCTAGAAGAGCTGCAAAGTTATGAGAAAATATTTGTAGATCTGTACACGGGTTGGCTTTGGTGAAAGCGTGTATGTACGCGGGTTTGGTTCGTCATAGTAGCGTATACATTATGAAGTATGATATTTGAAGTTGCAGTTGGGTCTGATTGTTATTGCAGAGTTCTGTTGTCTGCTCTGTGTTCTGGTGACTGTGTTGTTGACAGGGTTTCAGTGTTTCAATGATTCAGAGATTGATGATGCTAGTATTGATTGATTTTGTGCTTCAATGGTATTGATGGGTCCAATATGAAAATTGGATGAAACGTGGTCTTCAGATTATGGTGTTGTGCTTCAGGAGTATCCAGACTGAAAATTTATGAAACATGGTACCTGGAGGAAGAAAGAGAAGGTTGTAGCCTTCAGTAGTTCGACACCTACGTACTAGTACATCAGCTAGTACAAGAGCAAAGGGGGTGGTAGCTCCCTTTCAGTAGCAGTTGGAGAACGAGTAAAGGTTGGAGCATTTCAATAGGCCGGCACCTACGTACTAGTAAATGGATCGGCTAGTACAAGAGCTAAGGGGTTTGTAGCTCCCTTCCAGGAGAGTCTGGAGAACGAGAGAAGGTTGTAGCCTTCTGCAGGTAGAAGCCTGCGTACTAGTATAAGACTGCACCAGTACAAAAATATTGTAAAATGAAGTTTCTTATTAAAGGAAGATAGAGACGACTTGCAGCAGGTAGTTTTCACCCACATTGGGTTTCCACCTTATATCATGGTGTTCATGTGTGCTTCTTGTGTGTGATGATCTGTTCTGTTTTACGGCACCTGCTTACTGTTCATATGGTTATTAAGTTCTGATGCACTAACTAAAGATCAACATTTAATGGATTAACTGAATCATAAGTATTCTGGATATACACTAGTTGCATTAGACACAGTTGCATATACATGCGGGTTCTATTAACTGAAGTAGCATATATATATCTAAGTATGGAAATTAAAAAGTTTTATTGATTTGATAATACTGATTCACCCCCCCCCCCCTCAGTATTATTTCCAACAATTGGTATCAGAGCAGGTCCTTTGGTAGAAGCTTGATCACTTGAGGAAGATCCGTAGAACAATGGGAAAGAAGCTTAAGAAGAAAGCACCTAAGAAGAAGAAGACATCTCAGAAGAACTATGACAGTGGGAGTATCGATTAGGGAATATGTGGAAGAAGCACTTCAGATTCAAAATCACTTCAGAATGAAGATGAACTATCAGGTATGAATTTGTTATCCTCTGGTGATACAGTTATCTATCCATTTGAAGATAATGAAAGTGATAACGAAACAACTGAAATTGCTCTTATGGGTGAGCAAGAAAGATATCAAATAGAGGAAGAATTTAAAAGGCTTACAGACAAAATTAGAGATCAACAAGATCTATTGAACAAAAGGGAATGTGCCTTCAAAGAAGAAGCTACCAAACTAAAAGTTCAACTAGAGGAAGGAAACAAGGTAAGGAAGGTATTCAAGGACAAGGTAGTTCAATGTCAAAAGTTGCAGGATGAAGTGACATCATTAAGAAATGAAGTCAATGAAAGGAGCACAACAATCAAGAAACTCAGAGATAGATCCAGTTATTATGAAAGGCTTGAAGCTACGATCCTCTCGCTAAAGGAAGATCTTGAAGAATCAAAGAAGCAGAATAAAGAACTACTCCAATCTCTTGAAAAACAAGAAAATGAAGTTCTTCAACTAAGACATCAGTTGGAAGAAGGAAGAAATGCTGAAGAAAACATGAAGAAGCAATATCTTGAAAAGGAAGAGCATCATCAGGTTGAGGTAAATATTCTAAAAGATAAATTAGAAGAAAAAGATAAGCTCTTACAATTTCAAGATAGTACTAAGATCTTGGACGATATTCTTAGTAGTCAAATGTCTCCTGCTATCAAAACTGGTCTTTGTTTTCATGGATCTGTTGAAGGAGAATCTAGTTCACAAAGTAAGACAAGGGACTCCAATGCAAAATTTGAAAGACTCAACAAGGAGATGAGAGGTCAACCCCAGCAACAGCCAAGGAAAGAAATTCTTCAAAGAAAGTCTTTTACTCCTCCAATAAATAAGGTTGAATGTTATGTATGTCATAATCTTGGACATGTTGCAGCCAGATGCAGAAGAAGAATGGTTCAAGATCATCACCTAGAAAGATCATCACGGTCCAGGTACTTTAATGGATATTGTTTTTCTTGCAATATGTTCGGTCACAAAGCTGTTGATTGCTACAGAAGGAATATGAAACATGTAAGATGTTATGCATGCAACAAGCTTGGACATATAGCAAAGGAATGTAGGAACAAGGGACGCGCACCACACCAAAAGGAGAAAACATCATCACACTTGAAGATATGGAAGAAGAAGGAAGTACAGTCAGGAAGATGTGGCACAACACCATATACAGACATAACAGACTTAGGGGGAGCTGAAAGTGTAAAACTTCAGTGTCCTAAATCTCATACGCAAGTTTCATAAAGGGAAGTCGCGTATATACGTGAGTTAGACACTGCACAGTCACGTATATGTCAGTCTGAGGAAAAGCAGAGGGGACAGGCTCAGAAAAAGGATCTGATATGATTCAGTCCATTATTTGCTATGTTTGATAATGGTTACAATATACTAATGATGTGTGGAAATGCCTTGATACTCATAAGATGTTTAGAAGTGTTTTTTATCCTAACTTGATGATGATGATGTCGTGATACTTCTTGCTGATATATGCGTGATCAGATCTGACAGTAAACAGATGCCACAGGTTCAGGGGGAGTTTATGTTTTGAATAATGCATTGTTGGCATTATGGTTAGTAGTCCTTGGTGATGATGCTTAAATGGCTAAATGATATATCTTGATATGATATGGTTATGAGTTATCCATGACAAAGTCTCATATGATTCTTGGGGTTACATAGTTGATGTTCAGATCAGATTTGTGGTTGATTCTCTGATGATGCATATATGGTGCTTACATGGTGATCTTCAGAAGGATAAGGAGAAGTGCAAAGATTTAATACACATCTTCATTAGTTGATGATGAGTTACTCATATGCTGCTGTCGTCATATGCATAAAGATCATATAATACAGTTATGATGCTGGATTCCTATAGTTCTTGGCGCTCACATGGATTGTTGTTGTTGATGATACCAAGAAGTCTTGATACATAGTGCTATATACAATATGATGGATACATGGAGTTGCATTGTTGCAGATCTTGATGAGATGACTATGGTGTTATGATAAGTTGATATGCAGACATACCTTGTTACAGGACATTTACAGGTTGCTAATCTGGAAGTGGTTGTACGCGAGTTTTATGAGGAGCATCCAAGTATATACGCCTGTTTCAGTGGATACGGTCGCGTATATGTTGGTTTGAAGGAAATCAGTGGGCCAGACTTAGAATGAGAAAAGTCTGTTATGGGTCTGACAAAGACCATCTGGAACAGGTGCAGAGGGAGAACATGATTGCTGGTCTAGATGTTGTTGACAGATGCTTGTGGAGCAGATCATACATTGTGTATAATAGTTGCTGATGACTATCATGGTCTTATTTAGATGTTTGGTCTCATGTAAAGGTCATATCAAAACTCATGATGTAATAGTGTGTCTCTATCTATTGTAGTCATTTGATGAAATCTCTTCTGGTCATTCGTACCCCCACTATGCATAGGAAGGATGATGAAATATTTCAGTGATGTATTTCTTTTATTATCAAGGTCACGTAACAGCCTATGTTGGTTTCCCCACTATGCATGGGATGAATAATGTAATGTACTTATTTGTAATATGTAAAATTCTGGTATATCTCCACTTGGTTGGGAGATGGATGTATGTATGAGTCTTTGGTGATACGAAGGTCATTTATGACAGAGTCATGTTCTTCTTATAGAACATCTTTTTGCAGACCTTGCTTACAGTCATGGGGAGCATGAATAGCACTCTTCAACATAACAGAGATTTCAGCATGTACTCAAAGGGAGCATGGACAGATTGGTACACCTTGGCATATATAAAGGGGGAGCTCATTCAAAGATTTCAGCAGGTACTCAGGGGGAATATGGACAGCGGAATGATTATCAAGGAAAGAGAATATCTTGGTCCGCCCTTTGCCCTTGATGTCAAAGGGGGAGAGTGATTTGGTGTTGTTGCCATCAAGTCCAAAGGGGGATATTGTTGGCATTATGATGCATGTGTTGTACTTGATGGAAACCCACTCATAGAAGAACAACTCACTTACATATGAATCTATAGAAGAGATATTAGATGTGACAGAATACATGGGAATCAGATGACAGTTCTCAGTATGACAAGCTAGCTTTGCCATCAAGTCCAAAGGGGGAGATTGTTGGCATTATGATACAAGTATTGTCCTTGATGGAAACTCACACAGATGACAGATCATAGTGCAGCAAGTCAATAGCAAAGAGTTGATGATCAGACTACAAAGAATCAAGAAAATAAGGTACACGCAAGTTCCTCTTAGAAAATCCCAAAGACGTGTATGCGTATACACGCACTTTCACGCAAGGAAAAGTGCGTACATGTGGGAGAACTTATTTTTGGTCCATGGTATTTAGTCCTTGGTATTTGAACCTATGGTTTTGGACCATGGTATCTCGTCAGAAGTGTTGATCACAAGTATTGGGTCCATGGTATTGATTTGTTATGGTTTTGGACCGTGGTATTGAGTAAGGCCTAAGACTATAAAAGGAGAAGAAGATCATTAGGCAAGGAGAGAGAAAGTATTGAATATCTGATGAAGTATGAGATCTAGTATGCAGATTATGGGTTCATGATGTTTTGCTAAGGAAGAGTCTCAACAGTTGATGGAGAACAAGATCTAAGGATAGATCGGGATCTAATGGCTTGGAATGAATCATCTCTATACGGTTTGATCTTGTTTACTTTAGATCTGTATACTGACGCATGTAATGTTCTATAAATGTTAAGGGTATGACTGATGTCTGGAACAGCTACAAAGTTATGAGAAAATATTTGTAGATCTGTACGCGGGTTGGCTTTGGTTAAAGCGCATATGTACGCGGGTTTGGTTCGTCATAGTAGCATATACATTATGAAGTATGATATTTGAAGTTGCAGTTGGGTCTGATTGTTATTGCAGAGTTCTGTTGTCTGCTCTGTGTTCTGGTGACTGTGTTGTTGACAAGGTTTCAGTGTTTCAGTGATTCAGAGATTGATGATGCTAGTATTGATTGATTTTGTGTTTCAATGATATTGATGGGTCCAGTATGAAAATTGGATGAAACATGGCCTTCAGATTATGGTGTTGTGCTTCAGGAGTATCCAGTTTGAAAATTTATGAAACGTGGTACCTGGAGGAAGAAAGAGAAGGTTGTAGCCTTCTGTAGGTCGACACCTACGTACTAGTACATCAGCTAGTACAAGAGCAAAGGGGGTGGTAGCTCCCTTCCAGTAGCAGCTGGAGAACGAGTAAAGGTTGGAGCATTTCAGTAGGCCGACACCTACGTACTAGTAAATGGATCGGCTAGTACAAGAGCTAAGGGGGTTGTAGCTCCCTTCCAGGAGAGTCTGGAGAACGAGAGAAGGTTGTAGCCTTCTGCAGGTAGAAGCCTGCGTACTGGTATAAGACTGCACCAGTACAAAAATATTGTAAAATGATGTTTCTTATTAAAGGAAGATAGAGACAACTTGCAGTAGGTGGTTTTCACCCACATTGGGTTTCCACCTTATATCATGGTGTTCATGTGTGTGATGATCAATTCTGTTTTACTGCACCTGCTTACTGTTCATATGGTTAATTAAGTTCTGATGCACTAACTAAAGATCAACATTTAATGGATTAACTGAATCATAAGTATTTTGGATATACGCTAGTTGCATTAGACACAGTTGCGTATACACGCGGGTTCTATTAACTGAAATTGCATATATATATCTAAGTATGGAAATGAAAAAGTTTGAATGATTTGATAATACTGATTCACCACCCCCCCCCCCCTCAGTATTATTTCCAACAGCCACCTCATCAAATTCAACTTGGGATCGGACTAAAGATGGGTGAAGAGGTTTTCCAAATCCATTTATTTTGGATCTTGATGGTTATTGTAATTAATACTTTCCCAAACATTGTGCTCTTAGATTTATGTATTTTTCCTATATAATGAATGAAAAAGAAGGAAGAAGGGTTGGATTTTCAAGTTTTGGAGAAGAAACTATTACTCTATTTTGTAGTCTTTTATGAGTCTTAATTATATCAAGTGCAGAAGTACAAAGTGCTTTCATACCATAGATTCATGATGATGATGTTTTGAAGTTTGACTCTTTTATCATGTGTATGTGAGTCCCTTTTGAGTTGTTCATTTATGTGTAAATCTTCTAAGTGTTTAAACTGAAAGTAAATATTGTGGAACTCATCCTTTGTTAGATGCTCCATTTCATAAAGTTGAATACTCATAATTTTCCTCTAAAGTTACATTTGAAATTCATCCATTTTTAGATGCTTCCAATGTGATGGATTGATAATCCTTTGTTCCACTTTCATACTACAACGATAATATCCACAGATAGACATCATTTACCTTGCCTATGTTTCCTGGAGAATTTTATTAGTCACTGAAAATCTTTATAAACACTCATATTTGACTCAATTTCCCAATAGTTGATATTTCTTCAACCCTACCCAACCACCACACTCAAAATCCAAAAACACTACCGAATATCTAGCAATTGTTTGAATATACAACCAGCGGCTAAGTTTAGTGAGTAGGTTGTCAGAGAGAGCCCTCTCTGGATTGAAGGGGCCAGCCTTCAATCTACAAGTTCGGTTTGAAAAGGTTACCTTAGGACTTCCTCTTTCACAACCAAGAGGATATTTCTGAGTGATAACAGAAACTTAACTCAAGGCTATTACAAACCCCTCCCCCTTAGGGTAACACCGTCTCCAATGTTCTTATGGCACTCATGAAAAAATAAAACTATTGAAAACATGACAAATATACTGCTTATTGGAGCTTTATAACACAACTCGATGTATCATTTATAATGACACGCACACACACACACACACATAGACACCTAAACACATTTGCTTCAACTAGCAAATAAAGAAGGTTATAATTCCTGCATTTGATCAACCATCTCCCATGTAGCTTGATCGGGCCCAAAGTGCTTCCATTGCACATTAACTTGATCTATTGCTCGGTCTTGGAGCGTGAGCTTCTTCCGTTGTAGGATGCATTGAGGCTCTGGATGGAAATCTCCTTCTGGTTCCACCTGCAATATAGACCAATCAATCACATGACCGAAATCATTTATATATATTTTAAGCATAGAAACATGAAAAACATCATGGACTTTAAGCGATGGAGGCCAAGCAAGTTTGTAGGCTACTGGTCCAATCCTCTCAAGGATATCAAAAGGCCCACAATACTAAGGTGTCAACTTGGCACATGACCCAATATTCAAGGAGCTCTTCTTGGGCTTGATATGCAAGTAACATGCTTTCCAACCTGAAACTCTTTGAATACCCTATGGTGATTCGCATAGCCCTTCTACATGTTCTATGTTGCCTTCAAATTCTTCTTGATAACCTGTATTTCCTGCTCCATATTTTTCAACATATCTAGTCTAATCAACACCCTTCTCACTAGATCATTCCAGATGATAAGAGTATTACAACTCCTCCTATAGAGAGCCTAAAATGGACTCATCTTCAAGGATTCCTGATACCCATTATTATAAGAAAACTCCACCAATGGAAGATACTCCTCCCACTTCCTTTGTTGATGCATGACATGCATCCTCAACATATCCTTGAGGATCCTATTAATCCTCTATGTCTATCCATATGTCTGTGGATGATAAGTTGTACCGAAGGCTAACTTTGTCCCTAAGCCTGCAAACAACTCCTTCCAAAACTTGGAAGTGAACTTGGCATCTTTATTTGATATAATCCTCTTGGGAACTCCATGCAACCTCACTATCTCCTTAAAGAATACTTGAGCCACTTATTTATCTAAATTAGTAGACTTTATTGCAACGAAGTGAGCTACCTTGATCAAGTTGTCAACCACCACCATGATGGAGTCTTGTTGCTTGATGTCCTCGGTAATCCTATAATGAAATCCATGGAAATGACCTCCCATTTCCATTCTAGAATAGGAATAAGTTGTAACAAAACAGTTGGATGCTTGCATTCAGCTTTCATTTGTTGACAGTCCAAGCACTTAGAAACAAAATCATCCACCTCTTTCTTCAAGTTAGGCCAATAGTGGAACTTCTTAATAGTTTTCAAAGTCCTCAGGTATCTTGGATGGCCTAAATATGGCTTGACATGAAACTCTCTCAAAATAAGCTTCTTCAATTCACTACAGTTAGGCTCATAGGTCCTACTCTTGAATATAACCAAGCCATCTCCTGCAAGGTGATACTTCTCATTCTTATCACCCTCACCTTGTTGCCGCAATCTCTACTTCATTTGTTGGTACCTTT
This sequence comes from Pinus tabuliformis, assembly GCA_031772625.1. Lineage (NCBI taxonomy): Eukaryota > Viridiplantae > Streptophyta > Pinopsida > Pinales > Pinaceae > Pinus > Pinus tabuliformis. The sequence goes on from CM062815.1 coordinate 1,063,202,427, forward strand.
CATTATGTCACCCTGCATGTAAGATCCACTCTTGTAAATATGTACCATAAGACCTCACATCTAAAATATGATTCACCTGTACTCTCCTACTCAAAGCATCTGCAACCTGGCTCTCTTTGTCTTTGATATACCTAATTTCAAAGTAAAACTCTCTAAAAGTACGCAACCATCTAGCTTTGATCAGGTGCTAAAAAATTATGCTCAAACATAAGTGTCAAAATTTTGTTAAACTTAGCTTCAATTCGAAGAGCTTGTCATTTTGATTCCAACGGTGTGAATGACACTCAAATCCGAGCTCGTATGCTAAAGTTAGAGCAAGTCAAAGTTCAGATTTAACTTGCTTACATGGCAGGATTAGATGATGTGGAAAGGTCCTTCAACAAATGAGGAGGCGCCAAGTGGCAGGCCACCATTGGCCCCTGCATATCGTAAATTTCATGTCACGGCGGGTCATGATAAAGAATCAACCCCAAGCAAGGCCGGGTTGTGTGTGATAAATCGCACTTCGCAACAGGGAAGGCATTACATAAATCAACCCCCGGCAGGTATTAGGCTACGATGCGATCGATATCGCACATCGACGAAGGGAAGGCATTACGAAGAATCAGCCTTGGTATGTACCAGGTTGCGATGCAATATCGCAATTGCATATCGCAAACAGGGCAGAATCCCGCACATAAAAGACCATCGGTACTCCGCGATTATGATTAGTGAAAGGATTCAGATGCGATAAGTTATAGACTGCAATTTAATGTCCCATCGGGTTCGCCAAAATCGAAATCAGATATTTCCGCCTTGTTCACAGACCATAAGCTCGCATAACTCTGCCAATTGTAATTGCGATTTCTAAACCTACAGGGAAGTATGGCTCCGGTGGCCAAAATGTGGCAAATTTGGCGAATTTTAGGTCGAATTTGACGGTTAGTGGCTGAAAAAGGCGAATTTGTTGAACAAATTGTGGGAGAACTAGGAGAGGTCATAAATTCTTCAGTTCTTATCCAAATTAGAGGCAAAAAGAGTCAATTCTAGCAGTTTTGGCTATTCTTAACTCATTGAGATAGGTTCCGGAGGCATTTGAGCATTATAAACACACTTTTGTTGTAACTTTGAGCATAATAGAGAGGCCTAAGCATTGGAGGCTAGATAAAGGAGACGTAGCCCAAGACGGGTGAACTCCTCATCAAATCTTTGTTTTGTGTTTTGTATTTTGATGTTCTTTGTTGTTATTTTGATGTTGTTCAGCATATGTTTTATGTTAAATTGTTTATAACCTTTACATAAGAACTCTCATGGGAATCAATTAATTAAGAAAAAAATGGTGAATCCTTAATCACTTGATAAGCAATCTTGGGTTTTATTCTAAATGGGGAATTAGCACAACATTACTAATCTGTTCCATTTCAGATCAAGTTGGTATCAGATCATTGGTTTTTGCTTACTACATTTGCTTGTGTAAAGAAGGAGTATTCTTTGCTAGTTTTGTGTCATGCTAACAAGGTTAAAACTCAAAAGAGGAGAAGGGAAGTTGGTTGAAAGCCCTGTAGTTGGCTCAAGTGGAAGAAGAGCAAGGTTGCCAAAGTCTTCTACACAAGCACGTCCTCAAGTTGCAGTTGAGACTCCAGAGATCATGTCTCATGAAGGAGAACCTACAAACATGACAGAAGATGAGAAGACCTTCAGAAAGGCCCTCTATGAAGAGAGGAAAAGCAGGTTGCAAGGAGAAAGTCCCAAACCTCCCAAAGGAGAAGGCTCTTCGGGAGGAGGTAATGGAAAATGAGGTAATGGGAATGGAGACAAACCTCCACCCTCTCCACTATCTTCTTCATCTTCTTCTTCACAAACATATTCACAATCTTCCACTAATACAACCCTTACTCATACTCATCATCATTCATCAAAAGGGACTGGTAAATCACCATTTTTAAAAATTGATGTTAAATTCGAGTTGCCCGTGTATAATAGTGAAGTGAATGCAAAGAAGCTTGATAATTGGATTCGTCAATTGGAGGTCTATCGTAGGATTCAAAACCTTCAAGAGGATTACATAAAGATTCAATTAGCTTCCTTGAGAATGGAGGGTGCAACACTCATTTGGTGGGAGGCAACAACTCAAGACGAGATCAAAAAACATGGTAAGATCTCTATTACTCGGTATGATTTCATTGCTGCTATAAAAAGACAATTCTACCCTTTAGCTCGTATACAAAAATCTATCATGAATTGGAAAAATTTCAGACAGTTAAAAGGTCAAAATGTGCAAGAGTTTAGGAGAAGAGCTCTTATGCTAGGAGTAGACTTGCAGACACAAGATACTTTGCTGAAATACATAGGAGGTTTGCATAGCTATCTTAGACATACCATTCTTATGTTTAATCCCACGAATCTTGATGAGTTTTGTGTTCAAGCTACAAACCTAGGAGCAAGAGGGAAAAAAGTACAAGAAGAAGGTAAGAAGAAGCCATTCCAGAGTGGTAAAAAGGGAAATAAAGCTAAAGGAAAGCAGAAGAAAAATGCTTATGTTAAGAAAGAAGGAGAGAAACTCGTGTGCAAAAATTTTTCTAAAGAGGGCCATGATGAAGCACATTTCTCGAAGCTTCATCCTTAATTAAGACCGAAGAAATTTAATAATAAAGGGAAACAAAAGAAAAACGTTGTTGTACAACAAGACTTGGGTTCCGACTCATGTGATGAAACAAAGATTGCAGCCACAGTCACTAAAGAGGAAGTTGTGGCAAGCACCAACGCAACATATAACTCCAACAACACTTCAAATGAAGAAAACATAATTGTGTTGTTCCATATCAGAGTTATTTCCAAACACACCAAGATTGATACGCTATTTGACAGTGGATCCCAGGCAAATTTAATTTCTACAGATTTGGTCAAGAAGTTGAATCTGGAAACCATGCCTCATCATAAACCATGTTCGTTGGGTTGGATAACCAAGGATGCAAATGTTCAGGTCACAAGGAAATACGTTTTCAGGTAAGCTATTACTGTCAATTTCATTGATGAAGTCAAATTAGATGTAGTGTCGCTGGATATTTCTGGAATTGTGTTGGGAAGCCCGTATCTATATGACTGGAAAGTCATTTTCCATAGATTTGAGAACAAATATCATTTTTTCAAAGACGGAGTGGAGTATATTGTGAGAGCCCATCGTAGAAAGCTTAATATGTCTTTAGCAAGTGCAGGGCAAATGAAGCGACTAGTCAATTCCAGCAAGAATCTCATGCTCCTTATGATCAAGCAAAAGAATGACACGGAGCATGAATCCTTTGCAGGCTATGACGTGAAGCTAAAAGCCAAATTGGTTGATGTGGTCAATCAATATGGAGATATGTTTCAAGAACCAAAGGGATTGCCACCAAAAAGGGGAATTCAACACGAAATTTAGCTACAACAAGATTGTCCACTCCCAAATATCAGTATGTATCGAATGTCAATTCTGGAAAGTTTAGAAATTAAGAAACAAGTCCAGGAATTATTAGATAAAGGTGTAATTCGTCCCTCTACTTTGCCATGTGGTTCACCAATTGTTTTGGTACCCAAGAAAGATGGAACCTGGCGCATGTGTGTAGATTATCGAGCTTTGAATAAAATTACCATAAAGAATTGATACCCATTGCCTAGAATAGATGATTTGCTAGATCAGTTGAAGAATGCAAAATATTTCACTAAATTAGACTTGAGAAGTGGATATCATCAAGTTAGAATAGCCGAGGAGGATATTTGGAAGACTGCTTTTAAAACCAAACAAGGATTGTTTGAATGGCCGGTTATGCCTTTCGGTCTTTGCAACGCTCCAACTACATTCACGAGAGTTATGAATGATGTTTTAAGATCCTTTCTTGATGAGTTTGTAATTGTCTATTTAGATGATATTTTGATATTCAAAAAATCACGAGAATAGCATGTCAAGCATGTGAGGAAAGTGTTGAATGTCTTGAAAAAGAACAATGATTTATGAAGATTTCTAAATGTGAATTCGGGAAAACTTAGTGTATTTGGGCCACATAGTTGGAGGAGGCAAGCTTAAGATTGACCCCTCTAAAGTTTCGATCATTGTGAATTGGCCAATACCCAAATTAGTCACAGAAGTAAGGAGTTTTCTGGGAGCAACGCAGTACTAGAGGAAGTTCATTGCCAATTTCTCTTCCATGGCAGCTCCACTACATGCTTTGACCAATGTGAAGGTTGTCTTCCAGTGAGGAGGCAAACAACAAAAAGCATTCGATGATTTAAAACAAAATATCAGTTCAGCCTTGATTTTAGCATTGTCGGATTTGAAACAACCATTTGAAATACAAACAGATGCAAGTGACTATGCCATGGGTGCAATTCTTTTACAACATGGTAAGCCCATTTCATTTCATTCTGAGATTTTTAATGGTGTTGTTATTAACTATCCTACATAAGATAAGATCTTTACGCATTGGTGCAAAGTTTGAAGAAATGGAAGCATTACTTAATGGGAAAAGAAACCATTATTCACACCGATCATCAACCTTTGCAATATCTGCAATCTCAAACAAAATTGCAGCAATCAAGGCACTTTCGTTGGATGTGATTCTTACAACAATTCCACTTGGTAATCAGGTACAAGAAAGATATTTATAACAAAGTTGCTAATAATCTTTCTAGACCGGTTGTTAATGTAGCCATTTTACTCAAGGATCATTAAGTTTTGCCTGAAAGTTATGTTGAACAATACGCACATGATGCTAACTTTCAAGAGGTATATTCAAACTTGATTCAAGGCCACCAAGTTGAGCAATTAGACTACCATGTACATGATAATTTGTTGTATCATTTGGGAAAATTTTGTGTTCCACAGGGAGATAGAGTAAATGTCACAAGGGAAGCGCACACTTCTCTTATTGTTGGACATTTCGGTGTAACTAAAACAATGGAAAATATTCAAAGGTATTTTTACTGGCCTCGTATGCTTGAAAGTGTGTCGCGTTTTATCATAGGTTGTTCATTGTGTGCAGTCAGTAAGCCTAGTAATCGGAAACTAGGATTGTACACACCACTTCCAGTACCTTCCATCCATGGGAGAGTGTTTTTATGGATTTTGTAGGAGGTCTTCCTTTATCAAGAAAAGTTCATGATTATTTGTACGTAGTTGTGGATAGGGTCAGCAAGATGTTCATATTAATGCCTTGTAAAAAACAAATTACAGCTGAACAAACAACTCAACTTTTCTTTCAAAATGTATGGGTTCATTTTGGCTTACCTACTTCTATTGTAAGTGATCGTGATTCCCGATTTGTTGGGAATTTTTGGTCAAATTTATGGAACTTGATGGACACCAAGTTGAAGAAAAGTAAAAACTTCCATCCGCAAACAGATGGTCAAACTAAAGTGGTTAACAGGAAAATTATTATTTTCTAAGAGGATATTGCAATAAACATCCTAAGTTATGGGATGAACAGTTGCATTATATTCAGCATGCTTACAACCGAGAAAAACACTCTTCTACTCTAACTTCGCCTTTTGAGGCATGTCTTGGTTATTTGCCTAAATCACCTTTGGATTTCATCTTTGAGAAATATGTAGTTGTATATGGACATAGCGACATAGACAGAGCAAATAAATTCATTGAGAAAATTCAGTTGATTCACCAAACAATTCAAGAACAACTAGAAAAGAGTCAAGGCAAGTATAAGGCAAGGCATGATAAGCATCGTGTGGATCATCAGTTTCAAGTAGGTGATGAAGTTTGGCTTTACATTAGCAAGGAAAGGCTTCAAGGTGAAGGTAAAAAGCTGAAACCAATCTGTTATGGTCCATTTAAAATTCTAGAAAAGATTGGTAATAATGCTTTCAAGCTTGATTTGCCTTCATATATGCAAATTTATTCCGTTGTTAATGTTGAAAATTTGAGATTGTATGAGACTCCTTTGATTGAAGATCAAGGAGAAAGTGTACAGATTCTGTTGATTGAAGTTTTTTCTCCAGAATTTCTTGATGAGATTCAACAAGACACCATACTTGACAAAAGAATGAGGTCATCAAAGAGGGGAAATGTTGATTATCTTTGAGTGGGTCTAAAAGTTATAAAGCCATCAAAGGCCAAATGGATTGAAGAGGGGAAGGTGAGGGAACAATACCCTCATCTGTTCAATAACTGAATATAATCTTTTGGGGTCCAAAAGCTTCCAGTATGGAGGAGTGATTAGGTGCTAAAAATTATGCTCAAAAATCAAAGTGTCAGAATTTTGTTAAACTTAGCTTCAGTTTGAAGAGCTCGTCATTCTAATTCCAACGGTGAAAATGACACTCAAATCCGAGCTTGTATGCAGAAGTTAGAGCAAGTCAAAGTTCATATTTGACTTGCTTACATGGCAGGATTGGATGATGTGGCAAGGTCCTTCAGCAAATGAGGAGGCACCAAGTGGCAAGCCGCCATTGGCCCCCACATATTGCAAATCGCATGTCACGAGCAGGTCATGATAAAGAATCAGCCCCAAGCAAGGCCAGGGTTGCGATGTGATAAATCGTAATCGCACTTCGCTACAGGGAAGGCATTACAGAAATCAGCCCCTGGCAGGTATTAGGTTACGATGCGATCGATATCACATATCGACGAAGGGAAGGCATTACGAAGAATTGGCCCCGGTAGGTAGCAGGTTGCGATGCGATATCGTAATCACATATTGCAAACAAGGCAGAGTCTTGCACATAAAAGATCGTCGATACTCTGCGATTGAGATTAGCGAAAGGATCTGGATGCGATAACTTATAGGCTGCAGTTTAATGTCCTGTCGGGTCCACCAAAACTGCAAATGCATATTTCCACCTTGTTCACAGACCATAATCCCGCATAACTCCATTGATTGCGATTGTGATTTTCGAACCTGTCGGGAAGTATGGCTTCGGTGGCCGAAATGTAGCAAATTTGGCGGATTTCAGGCCGAATTCGATGGTTAGTGGTGAGAAAAGGGGAATTTGTTGAGAAAATTGTGGGAGAACTGGGAGAGGTCATAACTTCTTCAGTTCTTATCCAAATTAGAGGCAAAAAGAGTCAATTCTAGCAGTTTTGGCTATTTTGAACTCATTGAGACAGGTTTCAAAGGCATTTGAGCATTGTAAACACACTTTTGTTGTAATTTTGAGCATAATAGAGAGGCCCAAGCATTGGAAGTTGGACCAAGGAGACGTATCCCAAAAGGGGTGAACTCCTCATCAAATCTCTGTGTTGTGTGTTCTATTTTGATGTTCTTTTATGTTATTTTGTTGTTGTTCAACATATCTTTTATTTTAAATTGTTTATAACATTTACATAAGAAACTCTCATGGGAATTAGTTAATTAAGCAAAAAATGGTGAATCCTTAACCACCTGATAAGAAAATGATAAGCATCTTGCATTTTATTCTGAATGGGGAATTAGCACAACATTACTAATCTGTTCCATTTCATATCAAGTTGGTATCAGAGCATTGGTTTTTGCTTACTATATTTTCTTGTGCAAAGAAGGAGTATTGTTTGCTAGCTTTGTGTCATGCTAACAAGGTTAAAACTCAAAAAGATGATAAGGGAAGCTGGTTGAAAGCCTTCTAGTTGGCTCAAGTGGAAGAAGAGCAAGGTTGCCAAAGTCTTCTACACCAGTAAGTCCTCAAGTTGCAGTTGAGACTCCAAAGATCGTGTCTCATGAAGGAGACCCTGCAAATGAGAAGAACTCCAGAAAGGCTTTCTTTGATATGACAGAGATGGTGAATGTCCTCTATGAAGAGAGGAATAGCATGTTGCACGGAGAAAGTTCCAAACCTCCCAAAGGAGAAGGCTCCTCAGGAGGAGGTAATGGAAAATGAGATAATGGGAATGGAGTCAAACATCCACCCTCTCCACCATCTTGTTCATCTTATTCTTCACAAGAATCTTCACACTCTTCCATTAATACAACCCTTACTCATACTCATCATCATTCTTTAAAAGGAATTAGTAAATCACCATTTTTTTCCATGCTTCTGTAAATCTGAAAGACTTTGAAGAATAATTGCATTAACCTTAACTTGCTTTTCTTAAGCTTTCTTAAGCTTTTCCCATGCTTCAATCAACCTCTCATTATCTTCTTTCCAACTTATGATATTTGCATGCATAATTCTTAATGTATCTTCCAGATCAGGAGAGTCTCCCTCTCCCTGCTACTCAACTAATTTCTCCCATCCCACTAATTTCTCTTCTAGAATGTACGAGGATTCATATGAACTGTACTCAACCATCATGCTCTTCATCTCTAGCCTTCTATTTTCTGCAACATACCATTGTTAGATAAAATAAAAGCCACAATCAAAATTATTAACTCAATTTAATTCTAGGAGGCTATTACATCTCTACAGCACAATTCAAATTAGCACAGGTCTTGGAGCTTTCCTTGGTTGTAAACAATTTCATTTTTTTCATTCTTGTAATCGTTGGGGGTCCACCACTAAAGCCCAATTATCATACTCAAACTATGTTTCCTTAGCACCAAAGTCTCATATTGCTAATCCCTTATGGCCATGAACGCACAACCCTCCAAAAATCCCGACCTTGTTAGAATACCTAAAACTGCTCAAATCTTCACCTTGGCTAAAACTCTCATTGTCGTTCCCAAATAACGCATCCTACACCAACCTCTATATGGGCCATCTCGTATACTGTATTAGGATTATGGTCAATGGAAAATGGGATCACCTCACCCTTGTGTGACAAAACCATTCCCGAGTCCCCACAATTAGCCACGATGATTTGATTTGACATGACAATGCAAAAATAATGGTTGTCATTTTGATAGTCTCGAGGACCTTCTCATTGTTTTTACTATCATTGTCATTCTCGAAGCACAAACTATTGACCTTGTTTTCCATGTGCGAGAAATTTAACTCCATGACTCTCTGACACTGTGCTTCCTCAAACACGGTTGTCTGGCTTGACCATGACCTCCACCATTAAGATACGAAGCAGTCGCTCCCTGTAAAGCAGCACTGCGTGAGACCCCCCTGACTTGTTCGAGTTACTATCTCGACAATGAGTGACTGCCATTCTCCTCTACCATCACTGCCTCCTATTCATCCTCATTCTCTAGCTTTAGATCGACCATGTTGCTCCCAATCATTTTCCTGATCTGATCCCATGCATTCTAGGCTCATCATCATTCATGTATACTTGATCTATCGGATGATATGGACCTCAACCTCATGAATGATCAAGTTCACATTGTGGCTATCTTAGTTGCTACACCTGGACCTGCACCTCTCCAACACTTCTCAACAAGGCTCAAACCTCTGCCTTTGCATCATGGGTTTAACAGTGGCCAACATGGATGCTAGTGAACCCTCACTTGCTCATTAATGACTCAAAGGATTTTTCATTCTACATGGATTTTTCTTGACTAAGTCTCTCCAACAAACCACAATCCCATTTTCTATAAACTCTGACACATAGATCCAACCCTAGATGTACACAATCTCAACAAATCTTGGCACCCAATCGATATATCATTTTGCTAGGCTCTTCAATACCTTCACTGACGATGTCCAAATTTGTCCTTCTAATACAACCCCTCCTCCTCTACACATGACCTTATGTATCTGCCCATTCGGCCTTTAGTGATGTGGTGCTTGTTGACAGTCTTCAGGGCATCAAATAACGTGGAACTTACCAACTACAATTTCCTTCACGATGCTTTGTTCAACATGCATATAAGCCCTTGGCAATAGAGGCATCCCTTTAAAGCCAATATATGACTGTGATACCAAATGTATACACTTTACTAGAGAAAAACAATATTTACAGAGAAGAAAATTAAACTAGCAACAAAACACAAAGCATAAATATAATGAGCATAATATTTAACTTGGGGAAACCCCAAATTTGAGGAAAAAAACCAGCTAATGAAATTCCATTAGATCCCTTGGCTAAAACCCAACCAAGTGAGCCTTCATCTCTAACCTCCCTTGCCCATTACAATAGAGTTCCTCCCAACCTTTTAAAGGCTCGATTACATGCAATTTGCAGGTAAAAAACCACGTGAAACCAAAAAACCATGGGTCGAAAACCACTACTATAGAATCGATCAACTTTGACTCTTTCCCTGAGTTAAGTTTACCTAATACCCAAGCCCTTTCTGAGAGGAAGACAACTTAGTAGATGCAACATTCACAGAGTTGAGCATCTTGACAACAATAGAAGATCTCACATGTTTCAAAGCACCCTCAAGAACCAAGATGTTGGTCTACATTGCCTTGACACAAAGGAATCTTCATAATGACACCAATAGACACAGTGTGCCCCCAGGTTGGCCTTAACACAACTTGATGGGAAAGGCTTGATTCAAAGTCCCAATAAGGATGATATCCTCTTGAGAGACTAGGGAGGGGTTGTTGCACTTAGAGAAGTCTTAATGTGTGAAAGAGGAGGCCTTATTTGAGCATTGGGAGACCCATAAAGACCACATGATGGTGCCCTCAACTGCACGTGGGCTCCTAGAGGAGGATTTGAGGTCCTTCCCTCAAATCTCGGACGATACAAGAATTTTGAAACTTTTAGACATCTCATAACACCTTGGCATGGCATTGGTAGTTCTAATTGGGCACAATGTTAGAATTTTGAGAGGCTACATCTCACATGTGTGGGCATTTATGGTCTAATTTTTAATTGGACTAGGGGGTTAGCTTGTAACCCAAGTTTATCTTATGTCAAACTTATTGTATGTGCTTTATTAGACTAAAATTACTTGAGGCAAACTTCATATAAATAGAGGTCACCTCCATTTCATTTTCACCATCACTTGTAGATCAATTTGACCAAGCTAAAATTTATCTTGTATCTTGTGGAGATGTGATGTTTTGTGGAGTTTTTGCTTATGGAGCTATTATATTGCTTTGGAGATGTCATTTTGGAACAATAAATTACTGGTTCATGTATTTTTCTTGTAAGTATCTTATGAATTTGAATATCTTCATGGCTAGTGCATGGGATGAATATTGTTAGGGCTTCTAAGTGCTAGTTTTTATTGAATTTTTTTCTATGAAATCTTGGAAATGGTGTTGTATGCACTACCATTTTAAGATCTCGTGTGACAATCCCTTGAGTGACCCTTCATGTTAAGCTCTTCTCAATTATTTTGTTCCCTCATAAAATGATAACTAGGGTATGAAACTAAGGTTCTCATATTCCCTTACTCCATTATAGGGTTTATTATTTCTCCTAAGTAGATCTCCTCTAGACTCCATCACCGAAGTTCAAGCACTAACCTTATTCACATCGTTGATCACACCATAAGTCATCCATAAATTCCATTTTCTCCCATGTTTCTCATTTCGACCTCTTAAAGAAAGTTGCTAGGCTAGGGTTAGGGTTAAAATCCAACTAGAGTTCATGCGTTAGCTTGTGGAGGGATTCAACACGTGGTTTGCAAGACATTGCTTCAAAATCAACCTCTTTTTGTGGATAATCATTCAATTTTAGGGCTAAAATTATTTTCCCTGGGCAAATTTTGCCTTAGGTAAGCCCTAATCTAGCCCTAGGCTCCAACTTGGAGCTTGTTGAAGGCTTGTTATTCCTGAAAGTTGATTATATTCATTTATTCAAACCTTTTATTGGCCTTATGTATCTAGGTAAGCTTGCTGAACTTGCCTATTCACAAACCCTAGGTAAATTGTGCCTTAGATAAGTCCTTTGGAGGGTACACTTTGCCTTATCTTAACTAGTTTGATCCTCGTCCTTAAGCTGAGTACCTATCCTTGTCACCTCTAAGCCTTAGACTTGGTATATCCATTAGGTGACCTACATAGGGAAGCCTCCCTTGTGGTGAGAATTCACTAAAGAGTAGGAGGTAGTGGTTGTGGTGACAATGGGCCACACCTCGTAATGTTGTCACTTGGTTTAGTTCTTGCCTTGTGAGCTCCCCTCACAAGACCCTATATATTTGAGGCAATATGAACTACAACTATATCCACATAATGACTCCCTAATGGAGGTTTGGGCTCCTTAGCCAATGACAATAGTCTTGTTTGCTTAATATGTACTTTAGAGATACCTTAGGGGTCTTCTTCTTCAATATTTATCATCCTTTGGGTTTTCTACCTTCACTGTTTTTCTTCTTAGGGTCAAGTTTTCTATATATGAATCTTGAAAATAACATAGTTACTAACAATTTTGGCAACACAAATTCAAATTCTCATAGTTTAAAGACCTTGCACCATGGATAGTTTCTACATCATGCCATTGTATGATTTGGTAGGTATCCACGTAGATCAAACTCCAAACATATTCTTGCAGAGGGTATGATTCCCCTTTCAAACAGACTAGTGTCCGCTTGGAGAAATTTAGCAAGAAGGTTTTAGATCACTAATAAAGCATCCATATGCCATAAATAGACAATAAGTAGCACTTGATAATCACATCAATCTTTGGCAATTCCACCTACAAATTAAGGATGGTTTTTAGGCTTTCAAAGGTAAATTCTCTAGAGTGATGATATTTCAATCCTAATGGCATAAAATAATTATTTTTCATTGCTTCTTTGAGAGAATAAATATATGAATGTTGCTTTTTACTTGGCACTCTCCAAAAGAAAGAGCACCAATTCCTAAGGTGTCATTATTGTCTAACAACTTTCTTTAGAAGATCAATAGTTGTTAAATAATAGAAATCTCTTACTCTCCCTATATTTTGGTCTTCACATTATTAATAGTCCTCTAACTTTCTATCTCCAAGGTGGTGGTTTTTTGAAGAGGGTTTCCACAAAGACATGAAAATTTCCTTCTTATGCAAGCATCGATGTAGGCATATTGACATTTCACCAAATAATTAATGGGCACTCTCTTACATTATTTAAACATTTTGTCAAATAATTTGCAAGCATAGCTTAATCTTCTATTGAAAATAGCAACAAGAAATGCTAAAAATAACATTGTTAGAGATAGCATTTCAGGATATATTCCAATTTTAATTTGTCCTTGAATTTAAATTGATAATTAAAATTTGAATTTAGTCTCACTAGCTGTTTGAAAAATAATTAATTAATTCATCTTGAGTTAATTAGTTGGTGAAAATCAAACATGAAGTCTTTGTGAAGACATGCAACAGTTATCCTTTTGATTGAAGAAGTTATCCCTTAATTAAGGAGCTAAGGATGAGTTGTATTTGAGTTGTAATTAGTTAGCTCAGTTAACTGAGTTAAGTCCAGTTAAATTAGTTCCAAATAGTTTGTGGAACTAATTGTGAGTTCAGTCAGTTAATGCATGCATGCATGCAACTAGTGTTCTCTAGATAACTGAATATTCTCTCATAAATAACCAATGCATGTTAGTTCAGACAAAGACCCAGTTGAGATTAAAGGCAGGGACAATGTACTATCAGTTGCTAGAATATTCCCATGTGAATATCTCTTGCATGAAGAAGGAATTCATTCCTTGAGGATTGCGCAGTTACTACCGAGGTCAGAGCAGTGTGTGAGGTGAGAATCACACAGGTGGCAGCTGCAGGACCCAGGAGAAATTGTGCAAGGAAATAGGAGGCTTGGAGGACTCAAGGAATGCATATGTGTTGTCTATTATGTCTATGAGCAGCAGTGAGGGATTGTACTGAGAGCTGGATAGCTTGAGAGCTAAAGCTTTGTGTAATCCTGAGATATTTCCACTTGTATGATAATACAAATAGCGGGGTTTTTAGCTGAGGCTTTCCCCACAGTATTCTTTTGTGTTTCATGTGTGAATGAATCTTCTTCTCTGTTATATTTGTTTTAATTGATCTTGCTCAAAATCGATTAAGCTTCCGCAAGTTTTATTGTAGAAGTAGATTAAATATTTTGCTTTAGTACATTGCATAATCAGTTTAATCTACAGTGAGAATTTCTACATGGTATTAGAGCAAAGCTAATCAAAGCGAAGAATAGTATACAAATAAGGGAGAAGTTCGAAGTTCGAAGTTCTTGATTGTAGGTATAGAATCGATTTCTTATCACATCTCAAAGTTCACCAATGGCGTTCAATGGCTTGAGACTCAAGTATGCCCTGGATGGCAGCTCGAATTACATAGCCTGGAAGGATCACATGGAAGCAGTATTAGAGGACAACGGTTTGAAGGACTTCCTTAATCAAGAAGTCCCCAAGCCAGCAGTAGCTAATGCCCAAGAATTGGCGGAATGGAAGAAATGTGCGGCGAGAGTGAGGAGGATTCTTATGGAGGGAGTTCGAGACCATATTGTCTCAGGTCTCCATGGGAAGGAGACTCCATTTTCAATGTGGAAGACATTGAAGGATCTATATCAGAACATCAACGACCAGAGGAAGTTGACGCTGAAGGACAAGCTTCAGAAAATCAAGTGTGAAAAGGGCGACACGATCTCTACATACTTGAACAAGCTCACCACCTTCAGAGATGAGCTTGGAAGTGTAGGAATCACGACACTCAATGATGATATGGTGAGTCTTGCTCTCCTTGGTCTTCCTAAGAGCTGGCATAGCTACCAAGACTCAGTGAATGGAAGAGAGAAACTGCCAGATTGGGAACGACTGTGGTCAGATCTGATGCAAGAGGAGATCAGGAGAAGCACCAGAGATGGTTCTTCATCAAATCATGATGATGAAGAAAATCTAGCCTTAGCAAGTAATGTGCGGAAAGGGAAAGGGAAGGCTTCCCATTCCAAATCGATTTCTTCCCATGGTGGGAAGAAGATTGACAAATCTAAAGTGAGATGCTTTAATTGTCATGAGGTGGGCCATTATGCAACTAATTGTCCATTGAAGAAATCCAAGAAGGGATCCTCGAAAAGACCAGATGGTGAGGCATTAGCCTTACAGTTTGAATTGGATTTTACCCTCATCGCATGCATGGTTTCATGGATGGTGGGTTGTGTTTGTTACCTGGACAGTGGAGCCTCATTCCACATGACCCACGATAAGAGTTTATTCAGTATCTTGGAGGAGGAAGACCTCTAGATGCGCATAGAGATGGGCAATGATGGAAAGTACCGTGTTTCAGGTGAAGGTACGATTGTGTTTCAGAGGGAGCATGGAGCTCCTCTCACCCTGACTGATGTAAAGTATGTGCCTAGACTGAAGAAAAACTTGGTATCGGTTGCGATGTTGGAAGACAAAGGTTATGATGTAGTCTTCAGTAAAGGAAAGGTGTTCCTGAGACACATAGCCACGGGTCAGACCAAGAGGATTGGGATTCGAGTGAAGAATCTCTACAAGTTGGAGGTAGATGACTATGCTGCATTAAGTTCCAAAGTAGAATTGGTGCAAAGCCAAGATATTGGCAAGTTATGGCATAGAAGGTTGGGCCACTTGCATCATGGGGCCTTGAAGATAATGCAACATATTTCTATCGGACTTCCCAAAGGTAAACTTGAGCAAGTGGACACATGCAAAGGTTGTACCTTGGGTAAGTATGCAAAATATTCCTTTCAGGATCGAGATAGTCGAGCTGAAGCAATCTTGGAGCGAGTTCATACAGATGTGTGTGGACCATTCTCGACAGCCTCCACCGCTAAACAAAGGTACTATGTTATTTTCATTGATGATTTTTCTCGTAGATGCTGGATCTATTTCATGCAGAAGAAGGATCAAACCTTCTCAAGGTTTTGTGAGTTCAAAGCCTTGGTTGAGAAAGAATTAGGAAAGAAGATCAGGGCCTTGCGAAGTGACAATGGTGGAGAGTATGTCTCTCAAGAGTTTAAGGACTTCTGTGCTGTAGAAGGAATTAAACGGGAGTTGACGACACCCCATAACCCATAGCAGAATGGGGTGGCCGAAAGGAAGAACAAAATGATTGTGGGAGTAGCTCGGGCGATGCTGCATGACCAAGGCCTACCACTTCATTTGTGGGCTGAGGCATGCAACACAACGGTTTACTTGCATAATAGAAGCCTGCATCACATACTTGGGATGAAGACACCAGAGGAAGCTTTCTCCGGGAAGAGACTAGATGTGAGTCACTTCAGGATCTTTGGCTCATCGGTTTATTTCCATGTGACCAAGGATGCCCGGAAGAAGCTAGAGCCGACAACAGAGTTGGGGATACTTGTGGGGTACACTGATACTCCCCACAACTATCGGGTGTATTTGCCTACTAGTCAGAGGACAGTGGTTCGCAGAGATCTTAAGTTCGATGAGCTGAAGGCCATGTGAGTTTCCCTTGAGAGGGAGCTCAAGATGCAGGCAGAGGAGGAACTTTTGGTTCCTAAGGAGGAGGAGCCTCAGACTGATGCGGAGCAGCCACATGCAGAGGTTCCAGGAGTGGAGACATCCACTCATGCAGAGTCTTCCAGAGATGGGCGGAAACGCACAAGGGAGGCTGACATATTGTTGATGGATGCAAGAGAGAATGTGGGAGAGCCATCTTCTCAGCGCAGATAGAGGAGGTCACCTGAGCGGTACACTGGTTACATGGCCCTTGTTGGGGAATGTGTAGAGACTGAACAATCTTCCTTTG
This sequence comes from Pinus tabuliformis, assembly GCA_031772625.1. Lineage (NCBI taxonomy): Eukaryota > Viridiplantae > Streptophyta > Pinopsida > Pinales > Pinaceae > Pinus > Pinus tabuliformis. The sequence continues at coordinate 1,063,218,859 of CM062815.1, forward strand.
AGGAAGCAGTGCTGCAGCCAATTTGGGTTGATACTATGGTGGAGGAGTATGACTCCATAGTTCAGAACAGTGTTTGGGATGTTATTCCAAGACCGGAGAACAAGTCAGTTATGGGTTCCCATTGGCTTTACAAGGTAAAGCATGCTGCTAATGGTAGTGTGGAGAAACATAAGGCAAGGTTTGTTGCCCATGGTTTCTCACAGGTCGAGGAGATCGACTATGATGAGACTTTTTCTCTTGTAGCAAGGTACTTATCTATCAGATCGATGTTGGCACTATCAGCACAGATGGGTTGGAAGATCCATCAGATGGATGTGAAGAGTGCATTCCTGAATGGCAAGATTGAGGAAGAGGTGTACATAGAGCAGCTGGAAGGATTTGAGACCTTCGATCGTGAGTCGTATGTGTGCCGACTCAAGAGAGCTTTGTACGGGCTAAAGTGAGCACCTCATGCTTGGTACACTAGGATCGACAACTACTTCACCGGGTTGGGCTTCACAAAGAGTGAAGCGGATGCGAACTTGTACCACATCATGGTGGAAGGTAAGAAGTTGATCATTGTTCTTTATGTTGATGATCAGTTGATCATGTCTTGCAAGGAGAACCTTGCAAGAGAGTCCGAGATGAAAGACATGGGTCTCATGCACTACTTTCTAGGCATGGAAGTGTGGCAGAAGGATGGGGAAGTGTTTGTGTCTCAAGGAAAGTATGCCAATCAGATACTCAGGAGATTCCACATGGAGAAGTGCAAGCCCATGCAGACTCCTCTAGTAGGTAACTGGAGGAAGGAGGATGCTACTTCAGGTGAGGTAGTAGAGGCTACTGTGTATCGATAACTTGTGGGTTCATTGATGTATTTAGTGAACACATGACCAGATTTGTGCTTTGCGGTGAACCAACTGAGTCAAGCTATGGTTTAGCCTACCAAGCTGTTTTGGAAGGCAATGAAGCATGTTTTGAGATACCTCAGAGGCACATCTCAGTATGGATTATGGTACAGACGGTCAGAGGGAGTGAAGCTACAAGGCTTCACAGATGCAAATTGGGCAGGGAGTCCATCAGATCGAAAGAGCACATCAAGAGGAATTTTCAACCTTGGTTCAGCTGCAGTTTCTTGGTACAACAGGAAACAGAGGTCAGTTGCACTTAGCTCAGCAGAGGCTGAATACATGGCTGCAAGTCAGGCAGCATGTGAGGCCATTTGGATGCGGAAAATTCTAGTTGGTTTGTTTGATTAGAGGATGGATCCAACTGTGATTTATTGTGATAATCAAAGTTATATCAAACTCTCTGAGAATCTAGTATTTCATGACAAGTCCAAGCACATAGACATTCGGTATCATCATCTCAGAGACTGTGTGGCAAGGAGGATCATGTTGTTGTAGTATGTTTTGACCGAGGAGCAAGATGTTGACATTTTGACTAAGGCATTGTCAAAGTGTAAATTCGAGTTCCACAGAGATAGGATCGGGGTGGTAGATAATCCCTTTCTTGTTGAGAGGGAGTGTTGAAAATAGCAACAATAAATGCTAAAAATAACATTGCTATAGATAATATTTCAGGATATATTCCAATTTTAATTTGTCCTTGAATTAAAATTGAGAATTAAAATTTGAATTTAGTCTCACCAGCTGTTTGAAAAATAATTAATTAATTCATCTTGAGTTAATTAGTTGGTGAAAATCAAACATGAAGTCTTTGTGAAGACATGCAACAATTATCCCTTTGATTGAGGAAGTTATCCTTTAATTAAGGAGATAAGGATGAGTTGTATTTGAGTTGTAATTAGTTAGCTCAGTTGATTGAGTTAAGTCCAGTTAAATTAGTTCCAAACAGTTTGTGGAACTAATTATGAGTTCAGTCAATTAATGCATGCATGCATGCAACTAGTGTTCTCTAGATAACTGAATATTCTCTCATAAATAACCAATGCATGTTAGTTCAGACAAAGACCCAATTGAGATTAAAGGCAGGGACAATGTACTATCAGTTGTTAGAATATTCCCATGTGAATATCTCTTGCATGAAGAAGGAATTCATTCCTTGAGGATTGCGTAGTTACTACAGAGGTCAGAGCAGTGTGTGAGGTGAGAATCACACAGGTGACAGCTGGAGGACCCAAGAGAAACTGCGCAAGGAAATAGGAGGCTTGGAGGACTGAAGGAAGGCATATGTGTTGTCTATTCTGTTTATGAGCAACAATGAGGGATTGTACTGAGAGTTGGATAGCTTGAGAGCTAAAGCTTTGTGTAATCCTGAGATATTTCCACTTGTATGATAATACAGATAGCGAGGTTTTTAGCTGAGGCTTTCCCCAGAGTATTCTTCTGTGTTTCATGTGTGATTGAATCTTCTTCTCTGTTATATGTGTTCTAGTTGATCTTGCTCAAAATCGATTAAGCTTTCGCAAGTTTGATTGTAGAAGTAGATTAAGTATTTTGCTTTAGTACATTGCATAATCAGTTTAATCTACAGTGAGAATTTCTACATCTTCGACTATATGCCAATAGTTTTTCAATAGTAATAAATCCTTTCTTGATGTTTGCTCCATAAACCAATATGTTAACTGCTCCATAAATCGAGTATGTTGAAAAAACTTGAAATATCAAAATAAAAAACAACCCTTCACACTTATTTAATTAATTCGCATAAACAAAAAGGTAACATATATCACACTCTTCCAGATTGTTATCACTCATTTTAATCTTTTATACATTCTTAAAATATATATTTTACATTATTAATTTAATTATACCTTATTAAATATTTAATAAATTTCAATATTTTTATAATTAAAATTTTAAAGATATTTTAGGAAAAACAGACTAACCTAGCAATAAACAAAATTGCAAAACAAATACCTATTCTAACTATTTTCCTCTATATATTAGCGGACAACTAGAATCCATAACATCTCATTTTCATTATGGGTTGGTTTAATTAAACAATAAACATTTAAAGCTAAAATTAGGTGAGAAATGCCAAATAATATGTGAGAATAAAAAACTTTCATAGCCCGAAAGTCATTCCCCCTCTTTTTTATTTAAGTTAGAAGCATTTCCCCCGTTTTCGCTGCTGAAGTATTTGTTACCATAAAATAGTTCCGCCATCACACTTTTCGTTGAAGACAATTCTACGTTGAATATAGTACTCCCTTAGTCGCATCATTGACATGAAATATTTCAAATAAATTAAACCCACTTTCACTCAAAAGTCAATATGTGCCACCCTATAAAACACAGTTCTCTATGTTTGAACGTTCAAATTTGTTCTCATGTTGGTTCCCAGCTAGGCAACTTGATGTTGACACCCAGTGAATCCCGGTGTTTAGAATGAAAAATATAAAAACTTAATTGAATTTTGGTAAAAAGGATTTCAATCATTCTTCTCAAGCACCAAAGATAAACCCAAAGATAAACCCACTTGATTCTTGGTAAACAGAATTTCAATCACTCCTCTCAAGCACCAAAGATAACCCAATCGATATATTTAGTATGAGCTTATTATATTGCTTATAGGAATTAAACTCGGTGGAGAAGATAACAATCATTCCTCCCAACCACAAGATCTAAACCCAATTAATTTATTATTTTTTCTATATAGTGTGAAAACCTATCATAACTCAGTTTCAAACCAATAGTGGGGGTAGTCATCACTAGATGCTATCCATGAATGCAAGCTGAATCATCATTGTTATTCAAGGAAAACCATGCTGACTCATCACTGTTATTCAAGGAAAACCATGTTGACTCATCACTGTTATTCAAGGAAAACCATGCCACCTAGAATTACACGTCGATGGTCCGTAAGGGGCAGACTCTCATCACTGTTATTCAAGGAAAACCATGCCACCTAGAATTACGTGTTGGTGGTTCGTAAGGGCCAGACTCTCACTTCTGCCAAATACTTTAGAGTCTTGAGCTATTAACCTATTTCCGTATGTATGAAGAAAATGAGTTCTTAACCAAACAAAAACAATTTTAGAATATAGTCTAAACCTAATAAACCCAATTAACTTATTATTATTATATTATATAAACACATAAAAATATATAAAATAATCAGATATAATTATTATACAATTAATTAGCTATTATATTATTAATAAATATTAACCTTATATATTTATTCATACCCTTATTTATCAACATATATTTATTCATATTATTGTTCTATTCTTCTTATTATTATAATAAACCTTTACGAACGAGGGAAGGGAAAATCAATTAAATAATCATACCCATAAAAAATCACAATTTCCATTTCAATTTTATAAATAACAAAATATAATTTAATTTGCCCATATTTATTCCCTCTACATCTTTCTTTCTGAACTTTTAGAATAATTCTATGCCTCGTGCTCAAACCAAGTTCTGAGATACATACCTGTGTTTCTGGAATTCCGTAAAAGCAAGTAATGTGTAAGTGTATAGCAATGGGACCCTTGTAATAAAAGCTCGCACGGCATGAAGAAGACATTCTAGACCCTTGTGGTCGTCTTCCGTGTCTACATCGTTTCTTTTTGAAAGCGACGTGGTGGGTCAAGAAATGCTGGAGTGGGCATCTCTGCCAATTATAGCAAACGGCTAAAGTGAGAGAGCTTTAGACTTTGCAAAAATTTGGCCAACTACTATGCCCCTTACCCTGTCACATAACCCTCATTCTGCTTCATGATCCCTAGCATTGAGGGAACTCTGATTGGTTGGTCGCCAAATACATTGTTACATGCATCAATGCCCTAATAAATTCACTAAAACCCAAACCCAATTTTGTGACCTGTGTTGATGCACCCAGCGACAGACTGCAATGAGTACTTCTAGATTTATAAAATGTGTCACAGTCGGAGATGGTGCAGTGGGCAAGACCTGTATGCTCATTTCATATACCAGCAACACTTTCCCCACTGTAAGTTTTCTTTCACATTTCCTGTGCTTATTATTTTTAGAGGAACATTTGGGCTTTAGCCCCTACAAACAAATCCCTTTTCTTCTTTTGATGATTTTGTAATCCGAAACTGTCTGCTGGGATTTTAAGTTCGTCATTTTCACGACAAGTACTTAAGACTTGCTGCTATAACACAAACCCCATGGGCCATGCTCTTCTCATGCTTAAATTTATTCTCATGGCTAAATTTAATGAAGAATGAGTATATTCATGTTATTTTGCGTAAGGTGGATGGTAGGATTATGTGCCGACTGTTTTCGATAACTTCAGTGCAAATGTGGTGGTGGATGGCACTTCGGTCAACCTTGGCCTGTGGGATACAGCAGGTAATAACTTTATCCTCTGTTTCTATATGGTTGAATTCGCCGGTTGGTATTAAATATATCCATTTCCGATCAAATTAGGGTTATGAAAAATGAAAATTTTGGTTCAGTTGTATGAACGATCCTACCATGGTTTTGTATGAATTTTGGTAATTTTTCAGAGTTTGCTATATTAAGGGAATTTTGGTAAATTCAGGGACACATATCACAGAATGATATGTTAAATTAATAGCATAGTCACAACTTCCGTACAACTGAATAAATAGGATAGATGCGGAAAGAAAAATGGTAAATTACACCATATATATATATATGTATAATTCCATCAGTAATTTAAAAAAATCTCATCAGAATATGAAACATTTCTAACAAATTTGATCCCAAAAGATCATGGTATAAATGTTTGAAAAACAAATAAACTGTTTTTAACTATAGTTTGAAGTCAGTGGTTTTGGCTGGGTGTTCCAATATTTTCAACAACAATAAAATTAAAAATATATAAGATAAAAAAAAAACTCAGTTCTTGTCGGTATTGAATTTGGGTCTTAAACTTTCAGCATAAAATTAGATCTGAAATGTGTTAAATTTGGTTGTCTGTCGAATTAGGGCCATCACCCACTATCTTTCCAAAATGATAAAATTGAAATGTATGTGATTCACACTGGATTATTAAGATAAATTAACTAAATATGTTTTATAATTGCTTTATCAATCGGGCTTATCCCGGGTGGTTAGGAGGAAGGAATGGAATCCTCCCCCCAGGTTCAATTCCCGCAAGTGACATACAGACAGTATTGACAGTATATGTATACTCCTCATATGGAATATACGTATACTCCTCATATGGAATATACAACATTGTAATTGTGAAAAGGAAAAAAATGTTTTATAATTGCTTTACTTAATGCACCTTATGACTTACTTTTAATAACTGTAATTTAACTACCTGGACATATACGTCTATGGAATATACAACATTGTAATTGTGAAAAGCAAAAAAATGTTTTATAATTGCTTTACTTAATGCACCTTATGACTTACTTTTAATAACTGTAATTTACCTACCTGGACATATAAGTCTGTGAAAGAGGGCCGTTATTTGTGTATATGTTGCTTGAGCAGGTCAAGAGGATTACAATCGATCCACTGCTTCACTCTGGATTATTAAGATAAATTAACTACACATTTTTTATAATTGCTTTCCTTAATGCACCTTGTGACTTACTTTTAATAACTGTAATTTACCTACTTGGACATATACGTCTGTGAAAGAGGGCCCTTATTTGTGTATATGTTGCTTGAGCAGGTCAAGAGGACTACAATAGATTGAGACCATTAAGCTACCGGGGAGCAGATGTTTTTATTTTAGCATTTTCGCTTATCAGTAGGGCTAGCTATGAGAATGTGTCCAAAAAGGTTTGTTTTGATTCCACTAACTTTAGTGCGAGTCTCTAAAAGGTTTGATATATAGCAATATCCTATTTGCAGTTCTTTTCTGAACAACTAATAAGCTGCTATGCAATGGCTATACAGTGGATTCCTGAGCTGAGGCATTATGCTCCTGGAGTTCCAATAATCCTCGTTGGGACCAAATTAGGTTTGTACAACTTTTATCATCTTACGTATCACTCTCATTGAGGCACTAAAAAAATCTCTTTTGTTAGAATCGACATCTCTACTGTCATTGGCATTAGAATGCAAAGGTCCTAGGTATATTTGAAGAATTCTCTTTATTACTTTGAATGTTTCTTTTTTTGTTGCTTCTGTTGGAGAAGACTTGCTATACACACCATGATGTTATTTGCCTTTCACAGTTCTTGTCTATTACAGCTAAACATTCTAAGTACTTGTACTCATAAACATGTTGAAAACCAAAAGTAAGCTGTAGGAGAATAATTGAGCCCATTTGATTATGCATTCTATGAATATTTTCTTACTGTGTCTCTCATACTTCACTGAGTTCACTCTCACCCGAAATTACTCTATATGTTAGTGCACTTTTGGCAGAGAATAATTTATTCCTGTTCGAGTAAAGTATGTTCTTAAATCACCTTGTTACCAGACGAGACATGAGTTCAAGCTTTAAAATTTAATTGCACTCCAAATACATTGTGCAAATATTTGATAGTGGATTGCACCTTTTGCATGAAGTGTTGGCTTTGTTTTTCAAGGGAACCTGTAATTCTAATAAAATGTATACTTGCAATAGAAAGTGCCAATTTTCACAACATATATGGTTTAAGAAAAACATTAACAGGTTTATCTTTCCTTTTGTGTCTGATATTGCTCATGGATGCCTCTTGTTAGTTACAACATTTTGTGTGCAAGGTAAATGGCTTCTAGATGTGCCTTGGGAATATACTGGGTGGATTGTTATATGTGCTTTTCAGTGCAAATCTTATAGCAACTTTTGACATTAAATGTACACTAAGTCAATATTCACTTTATTTTTCATTGGGTTCCACTTGAAAAAATTGAAGTTTGATTTCATGGAAGAGGGTGTAACACCTGTTTGTGTATGAGGGACTTAGCTTTGGATTCTGGAGAGTGATTGATCTCACTTCATTATAGGCATCATCCCTCATCTTTGTGCATTAGGTGATTCAAGCGTTAAGTTATGGCTCAAACCTCATGGCCAATGATTCCATGCTAGTTTGTATCAAGTCACCATATAACACAACAAGTTGGGTTTTAGGTCACCACATCCATTTAAAGTTTAAGCACATGATAACTAAGTTTCATGGAAAATTGAAATAGATTTGTATTTGGATATGCAATTTTTTTGAACAGTTTGGAGTTGATGTGGCTAGGGTACAACATATAAAAAACTATGAAAGTATAGTATAAGTTTTTTCCTAGGAAAAGCTCACGGGGAAATCCTCGAGCATTGCCTTGCATTTTCGTGAATGATACCTAGTGTAAATTGTTGACCTTGATTACGATGCTTGAGCTGATAGGGACATTGGGATTGACCTTGAGATCTCCTGCATGAAACTCAAAGCTCTCAATCAAAGAAAACTTTGTGGGGGAACCCAAGAAATGCTTCCCCACATTTGTGGATAGTGTCCCTACTAAACTCGTTGGTAATATACTAGTGTGCTTAACCCAAGGGGATTTGAATAGGGCATTTGCTAGTATGGAACTAGCTAAATGCCCAACAAAATTGGCAACAATTGATTGAGCTAACCCCTTGGGGCTTATGTATATATATTTGTAAACAATTATGAAATAGAAACATAGAAAATATTTGTTCTTTTCTTAGGCCATGAAACAAAAAAAACTATGAAACCCTAGTTGTGGGGAAGCTTGTCCCCTACGTCATGCAGTTGCTCTCAAAGCTTGCTTATTTTATTCCTTATGCTTGCGAAATGATTCACGATGCTCTTGGAATGATTTTTGTTGCTACTAGACCACATGAGAAGAAATTAGAAATTGCTTGTAGCAAGAGGCTTATGATTAGTAGATAGTATACTTTTTTTGTCTTTCTTAGTGTATAATGTAGATTCAAGAACTTAGAATTATTTGTCTTTATTATGGACTATTTTGTGACCATTATGTGATAGTTGAAATCTGAATTGTTGATTAATGATTGTATATTACAATTGAAGGAATAATTCATACTTATGATATAATGAAATATATTAATGAAAGTAGACTTACTCTAGAAGTCTAGTATGAGGACAATGAGAGAAGTTAAGGGATCGATATCACATTAAATCAGCTGAGAGATTTATGGAGATACTCATGGAGATATTGTGGAGATAGTTATAGAGATGGTTGGACCAATTAGCCATATTGGAAATCTTGTGATGAGCACCTCAATGCTATATTATGAGGCCTTATGTATTTTATTAATGTGAGTGAGGGTGTGAATATTATTACTGTAAATTAATGCAATGTGATATTTTTGGATATTGTTGTTCTTATATATCAACTTTTGTGTGTAAATGTTTTTTCATGGCTGCCATATACCAATGTTTGGTATCAGATCCCTGGTTGTAGTGATGTATTTGTGAAGAAGCGAGTGACGCTGTTAGTGTGCGACAAAAGACACGCAAATGGTTAAAGCTCATACATGGAGAATGATGTCATGGTTTTATTGGAGCATAACTATTTGGTCGACAAGGCCATTGTTTTTTTTTTTCTCAGTCTGGCTACTTCTATTATTGATACAAAAAAGTTACAGCAAGGCCGTGGCCTTGAGAGTTCTACCCTGAGAATGGCATATTACAAAAAGCTCATGAGGTCAAAACAGTGTGAACCTTCATCAGTAAGCTGACTTCATCTTCGACACAACACAAATTTGAACAAAGCGGGGACAATACATTGGACCAACATGCCACAGTGCTAAGTGTAAACGACACCTGGACGGACATAGACCTGAGACAAACAGTAACTGCGCGAAACAATACATAGTCATGATAAGTATAAACGACACATTGATAGTCAGAAACTTGAGACAATCCGTAGCTGCGAAAACAAAACATAGTCATGCTGTATCAGTCATCATCAGTGGTATAAGGCTCCTTGACGACTCTACATCCATATTGAAGAGAGTCCTCCGAGTCAGAATGTGGAGCCACCGAGCCTGTGGGTACGCCACGAACAAGCGCACTTGGGCCTGCAGGAACGGCCGGGTCCAGCATCGAAGCACTCCCCATGACCGGGCGCAGGTTATCCACTGGATTCACATTCCTCTGTTCGGCAAGTGCTTCAGGATGGGCGGCTCCCAGATCCCTGTTATCTTCACATTTTTCTATGGTGACAGAGACTATGAAAGTGGAATTAGCGAGAGAGCATGGAATGCGATAATGCACAGTGGGATGAGCAGCATGCTCACATTCGACCCTCCCAATTCTTCCACGACCCCTGCCTCTTCCGCCTCTTGTGACCGGTGGACTGCTCCGCCCAGGTTCCAGTGTGTCAGAAGACCGCTGAGAGGCCGCGCGGCCACCAGAGCCACCTCGTCTGCTCAATAACCTGGGCCTTTCACGCGACATTGCGCGTTCAGAGGGTGAATGCAAATAGAAGAGTGCTCTGAACGAGACAACAACAGAACATCAAATGGATCATATGAACCTGGCGCACTAACGTGCCCGTGTTCGCTAGCGGAGAGACTCAGAAAAACGCACAGCGCTGCAATCCAAGGAGCTGCAGAGGAATGCAACAAAGCCGCGGGAGCAGTTCGCTTATGGAGCGCCATGGCACTGTTAACCTTGCAACGGATGGACGAAGTTAATGTCTTCATAAATGAACTTGTGCGAGCCCAACTCGCCTGACCAGCATTATTACTCGTGGCGCATGGGGGCTGACACCTACCCATGTGATACGCCTTCCACATAACCATTGAGCTGTTAACCACCCGCATCTGGGGGTCGACAAGGCCATTGTTAGGATGATTTAATTGATGTTTTTATTTGATTTTTTAGTGATTTAACAAGACGTTTGGAGCTTCATTTGGTTGTTTCTGCCGTGGGATGTGAGTGGATAATGAATAGTGATAGATTTTGATGCCATGGAATACAAACTTTCCCAAGAAGAGCTCCTCGAAGTTCACATGTTTGCAATGTCTCTAGCATAGGAGCTTGGCATAAATTTGAACTCAAAATTACTTACCATTGAGAACTGATAAATGTTTAATAAAAAGTTGAGCAATCTAAGTACTATGAAATAGCGTGTCACAACATGCTTAATATTAAAGATATGTACTTGTTATATATAGGCCTTCAAAACTCTCTAAATTAAAAGCATTCAATTTAAATCTTGGGTGAAGAGAGATTGGAGGGTGTAATGGAACGATTAATCTCTTTGAAAGCCGAAGTGAGCTTAGACGATCAAACCCTCGTCTAAGCAACAAGCGAACCAATATTTTGAAATATAGCACATCATGTTTTCGTTCCTTGTTTTGGTCTCCCTAAAGCTATGCATGGCAATTTCATTGATTTATGGCTCCCAAATTGATCAGTGGCCCACCTAAAAAGCAAAGGCATGACATTGAATGGAGCAAGTAGAGAAATGGCCCACCTATGTGTAAGCGTGTGAGATATGTAATGTACAAATTGATGGTGCTTAGTGATCATGGTTATTTGAAGGTAAAAGATGGTTGCTCGTGCTATAATAAAATTATAAGAACGATGCATAGAATCTTTAAAAAGCATGACAATTAATTTGTTGTTAGATAAATAATTCATGGCAAGGTCCACAAGTATATATCTATATATATATATATATATTTTTAATAAATTCCAAAGTGTCACTTAAAATTTATGAAGGGGACCATAAATGCTTAATTTTAAAATACCATTGTGATCTTGGTATGTAGGTAAGGAAGAATTTTGTAAAGGCAGTAGTCACATTATTGTAATGTAATGGGTATCCATGGTTTAAAACGAAGGTCCATGCTGAGATAATTTTAAGAGCGGGTGAATAACAATTAACAACTTTTTTATAGAAGGTATGAAGGTAGTCGATTAAATATGACTTCAAGTATAGTCTGGTAAAGTTGAGTCTAGTAAAAGTTGAAGTTAAGTCATGAAAAGTCTCGGGAGTTTTTTGATGCCAGGTGTGAAAGGTGAGAATTGGGAGTTTGACGAGTTGAATCAAGGTCAGAGTCAAAGACAAAGTTGAGGTCGAAGTGTTCAAGTTAAAATTAAAAGTGCATGATTGGTGTTACTCGACACATTTATCATTGTTGTATTTGAAAGATGGGTGCATGATTAGTTGTACCAGACACCATGTGTTTATTTAATATTACGATCTTTCTTCGACAAGCGAGTGTGAATCGTTAGACATTTTAATGGGAAAAGGAGGAAAAGACTACAATCAAGAAATTAATCTACAACAAGAAGATCTTGATGATGCTTTGCAAGAAATAGACAAGTTACAAAAGCAAAATAATTCTATGGTAAGCAAAGTTGCAGGACTTAGATAACGAGGTAATGAACTCCATCATGAATTTGTTGGTTTCACTACATAAAGCATCAACACATTAGAGGAAAGATTAATATCATTGAATCAATGGATAGATATTCTTTTCAAAATTCAAGATCAAAAGGACAAATTGATAATATCATTGCAATAAGAGTTATTGGCCAAAGAAAATGTGTTGTTGACACTTGAAAGTGAAGTGAAACAATTAAATAAAGAGAAAGCAAAGTGTGATGCAATTTGTGACACTAGTGATCTCATTTGGAAGATTGATAGTTCAACTAATACTTGTTATTTTGTTGATAAGAATGTTGATGTACATGTTTCTCTATTGCTGTAGGGCACTGAAGAATGATCTTGGTGATATTTCTAAGGATGAAGATGATGATCTAGGCTATTTTGAGAAAAACAGAAAAGGAATTGATTCCAAACTTTTTAATAAAATGGGTTTTCATGGCAAGGGTTTAGGTAGAAGTGGTCAAGGGATTCAAAAGTCCATACAAATATGTTTAAGGCCAAAAATGAAAGCCTAGGTTATGAAGGTCAAACGAGCAATGAAACTATCAAATTTGTGAAAGCAGAAACATTGAAAATAGGCGAACCATCTATAAGTCGTAAAAGGCAAGAAAAACATTGCAATCATTGTGGTAGAAAGGGTCATGTATAAGTTAAGTGTTGGAATTTATATCCCTGTAGTGTTTGTGGTCTTACAAATTATGATTATCACAAGTGTTGGAATAGAGAAATATCAAAGGCTCATATACAAGCACATTGTGGATGGACAGATGTAAATGGATGGCAGAAGGTCAAATCTATGTTGAAAGGATTTTATAGGATCAAGTCTGCCAATGTACAACAATATCTCCCATACAAAGTTCATGAGCTAGTTAGTCTTCCAAAAGTTAGTTGTCATTAAGGAAAAATTTGTCAGTTTATTGAGTCATTTCTTGAGTCAAATGAAGTATGGGTATTCTTTTTCTAATGGTTCATGGTAATCCAAAAACCAACTTGTAAAGGAATGTTAGTGGTTAGCTAGAAACCACATGATGGTTTGTGGTCATCCAAAACCACTTGATGTAATGAATGGTTTATGGTAAGATGAAACCACTTGATGGTTAGTGATATGCTGAAATCACTTTGAAATTGTAATGGTTAAGGGTGAGCCATGAAAACTCTGGGTATGATGTAATGATTGAAGGGTTATCCCTAGAAAACCCATGGGAAGGTCAAGAGTAAGCTAAAGAAATCCTTGATATGAAGATGATGTGGTATTATGATTGACTCAACATCAAAATTGTCAAAGAAAGATGAAATGCATATTGAGACAAAAAGACATCGACGATGATGCAAAGTGCAAAAGACTAAACATGAAGACAACTCAAGACATCTAGATTGAATCGTAAGGATTCATTAAGGGGGAGTATTAAGGAATAATTCGTACTTATGATAGAATGAAATATATTAATGAAAGTAAACTTACTCTAGAAGTCTACGTATGAGGACAATGAGAGAAGTTAAGGGATGGAGATCACATAAAATCAACTGAGAGATTTATGGAGCTTTTCATGTAGATATTGTGAAGATAGTTATGGAGATGGTTGAACCAATTAGCCATATTGGAAATCTTGGGATGAGTGCCTCTGTTATATGGGATTTATGAATGTGGACAAAAATATCTCCCTAGGTTTGGTAGCTAACCTAGAACAACAAAATGATAAAGGACCCAATGTTTTCCTTAAAGTAAGTAGATAAGGGGAAAAAACCTACTTGGAATCTGTCGTATGTTTTGCTCTTTTGGCTTGAATGCTCCAATTCTAGCTCCAGCTGCCAAAATTAGAACCGGCACAACCAGACAACACAAGCCAAGAAACTACGAGATCTATGTAGCATCATCTATCTACTTTATTCAACAGATCTACATGGTATTGAAATATATGAAATAATGACATCACATATAGGAAAACAAAAGAACTCTTTATATTGATATAAATGGAGTGAATTACAACCATAAATAGGTGTTGATCTTGTAGAAGAGCTCCTCCAAGTTGTTTACTTGTCCTTCCTTTGTCACAAAGTGTACCTCCAATCACCCCAAATGCATGAAAACCTAACTCTCTTCACAAAAACATAAGGGTAGAATCACTAACCAAAAGCCAACCTCTTGCTTATGGAAGGCTGTAAATATATAGAGAAGTGGGGTAAGTTGGGAGTTCTTATCCTTTTACCAATCTTGGGATTGAGATCCACTCTTGATGGGAGGATGAGATCTAAGGATAAGGGATGGAAACTCCAAGGTAGGATAGGATAGAATTTGAGAGTTTAATCTGAGGTAAATGGTTACAACAAATCCTGAAAGCTTCTGGAAATGGAGGCTTCAGGATTCTCTCTCTTTTTCCCGAATTTCTAGAACCAACGCAGGTGCAAGGAAGGCAACCTGTAGGTGATCAACGTAGGCCACAATGGAGCAACCTGTAGGTGATCAACGTAGGCCACAATGGAGCAACCTGTAGGTGAACGCTGTCCAGCAAGAGGCCAGGGTGCGTTGGTCCTAAAACTGGCTTAGATGATGCAGTTTAGGGCAGAAACTGTGGGGAATGAGAGAGTCATGCATAGGGCTTTGTGAAATGATGATGTAAAGGGGGAATAGGATGTTGATTGATCCCATTAGGATACTGATTGATCAGGTGTGACAAAATAGCCTATAACAGAGTGCCCCTTAAGCGCAAAGTTAGAGGTGATGACTAATGACTGAAGTGCTTTACCTTGTGACAAGTCAGGATCAAGAACAACTAACGAGCTTCATCTTCTGTTACAATACATTTACATCATGACATCTTTTTGCTGAGGGAGGCATACCCATACTCAACACATAAGCTAACATTACATGTATAATGATCAAAAGACATGTCCACTGATGACTAATGGTGGACCCATGACTGGATGACTGTCAATATGATCATAGCCATCATACATAGTGATCTCTGTATAATCCTGAAATCGCAGCCCGGATGGTGGAAACAATGAGCTGAAGTCGAACATGGTAGACACCATCTGATTACCGACCAATGATATAAGCTGTTAATAGACGCGAGAGAAACCACTGATGATGTTAATGGCTCTCAAGGTACTCAAGTACAATCCGTATGGTGTGAATAAATGAGTTGATATCGAACACCACACAAAATCTTTCGGTCGAAGGCCATTGATGTAAACTTGTCGCCGATAGCGAGGAAACTTGCCATTGATGTATGCAAGCTCCAAGGTACCAATGGGTGTTTCTAACCAATGGGTGTTTCTAAGTCAACTTCCTGGATAATGTGCTGATGTTGATAGGAAGCGACTTGTCACAGGAGGGCCTTGATGTATCCGCCATCAACAACACGAAACATGTATGATGATTGAGACAGAATGACGCTGAACTGGATCAAGAAAGGCAAACATGGAATGAAGGCTTAATAGTATTGTAACGGATATCAACTAAATGACTTCTCTTGGATACAACAACAACACTGAAATGGAGTTGGCAGCATTGACCCAAAACCGAAATGGAGGTTCTGTGAAGGTATGATGAACCGAAAGACAAGTAGATTACCCAACCCAACAACCACAAAGATGAAGTGGAAGAGTGTCGTGTTCAAGAGCGACTCGTTGCCATTAACAAATGGAGTACCCTGTTTTCCCAATTTCCCCAACCATACTGGTCAGTACCTCTTTATTTTTTAACAAGCTTGAGGAGGATAACATATGCTTGATCTGTAAGTTCATCCTTTGGATGAATCCCTCAGAGTATATTTAATGAACCCTGAGGAGTGGTTCGGCCCCATCATGATTGACGAGTCCATCGCTGTTTGATGTTTTAACGAGTCCAATGAAGGTAAAACTTGACTTCTTTTTCATGTTTAGAGAGTTTGAAAAAGAGGCAAAAAAGAAAACTCCAGATGTCCCTTTTTCGTAGGTAGTCCCTTAGGTCCGAAAAGGTAGAAAACAATATCCAAGAGAATCTCTTATCCATGTTCGACTAAGGTATTCCTTTTTCGTAAATAGTCTATCGTAGTCCAAAAGAGGGTTAAACTTATACTTAGTAGACGTTTTTTCATTTACTTTTACAAGTTCGAAAAGACAAGTGCTCGACAATCTTTTCATGTTTTGGGAGTCTGAAAAGAGCTGAAAGAGGACTCCAAGGGGTTCCTTTTTCATAGGTTTAAAGAGCTCGAAAAAGAGATAAAAGTGTACTCTTCGGTCAAAATCACCTTTGTAAAGCACAACAAAATCCGTTAACAGTTGTCAACTTGCTCAGAACAACACAGAAAGGATTAAACATACCTGTTTCACAGTAAAAATGAATCATTACTAGGTCAAAACATTAAATATGAATAAAATAATGAATAATATGACCATATATACTCAAAATGACTGTTCATTTTTACCATTTCACATTTACCTCTAGCAGTGAGAGTTTTGAGTACTTTTGCCTTCGATCTTCTGTAGTTGATTGCAGCCAATCCAGTGGATGATTTCGAGTACCGTCACTTCCAGGTAGGAGCTAAAACCCTTCTCTTTCTTTTAGTGGTTCCATTTTGTGATTTCAAGCAAAATTTCTGAGTTTTTGAGGGCCTTGGGGTTACAAAATTTCGCCCTAGGACCAACGCAGGCCCAAAGGGTCGAAAAGTGTGTTGCACCTAGGTAGTCATGCACTGTAGGCAGAGGTGCAATGCTTTGGTTTGCTCTCCTGGGGTGCGTTGGGTGCAAATATAAAGTTTGTTTATCAGTTTTCCCTCAAAATTTGATAAGTTTTTTGCATGAAAATGATCCTAATGAATATCTTATTGATGTTTTAGGGGTTCATCAACATAAAATGGCTTTTATATGGAGAGAAAGAGAACATGAGTAACATGATTTAAATGCAACAAATGATCCTACTACCCTCCAGGCATTAAAGAACTGTGGATTGCTAAAATTCTTCTGGCTTCCTGGTATGAGGCAACAGATGGAGTTGTTGAAATACCTTGTTTGTTCATGGGATGTTTAGGCACAAGAGTTCAGGTTTGGGGAACATCTTGAGATAAAGGTAGAGGATGTTTACTTTCTGACAGGCCTGTTTATGAGGGGTGCCCTCATATCTCTCCTAGGTGGGACACAGTGAAAGATTATATCGACATCTATTGTAGACCTCACGCCCAGCCAACAAAGGATGGAAAGATCAGTATAAAAGATGTGATCCGGTTACCTTTGAGAACGATCCTATTCATTATTGCAAGATTGGTAGGTAGCTCCACATTGCATGTGGCAAGCAAATCATATATGCAATATGGATTGGAGTGTCTGGAGCCAACACTCTTCAATTGGAGCGAGGGAGTTCTGGTCAATATGAAAGAACAACTGACTAAGGCAAAAGAAGGAAAACTAAAGAACTTTGGATATGGTGCAATCTTAGTTTCTTTTACTTTAGAACGAGTTCCATTACTTCAACCTCATCATATCATACTCGGGCCTATTGATTCGAGGGTGCCACAGATGAGGAGGTGGATAGATCACATGTCCCGACATGCAGGGCCGTTGATGATTAGCTTCTCACCAACTTTCTTTGGATGGCTGCACAGACAATTTATCATGATCAACGACTATCCTTATGTAGGCATGGATTTTCGTGATGACCCTAAGCTTGTGCTTCCTGAGGGTGAGGAATGGGGTGTTTCAAGTAAGAAATTTCGACCTTTTAAGTTTTGAAAGTTTTACAATTTTTTTGTGTGTTTTTTGATGTTTCCGAGACTAAACTATTGATGTTTCATGCAGATGTGGGACCAGTTCGACCTATTGGTGCTTCATATCTCCATCGTGTAGGTGGCAGTAGAACCAACACAGGTCGCTGCGGTAGGACGGGATATGCTATGAGATGTAGATGTAGCAGAGGTCCTATAAGAGGTAGAGCGCCACATGGAAGGGTTGACACATGGAATTGATGATATTGTGGTCGATCAACTTCCACTGCGACTTCAACGATACACCATAGGAGTGCCTAGTCGTATCGGTTGACTACTACGCAAGATGGCTCGTGCAGTGTCATTTTATCATGAGCACCATTGATTATGTCTACTTAGATCTTGCATGTAGTTTTTATATGGGCGATGTATGCCATATGTGTCTCAGACAAAAATTTTTGTAAAACCAAATATATATATATATATATATATATATTTTCAGTGTTTTTGGGTTTCTATTGTATTTTCAATATGATGTGATGTGAATTGAAAATTAATTACATTCGTTGCAAATGTCTATCTAAAACATGATTAGCTAGGGCATATGTCAATGTATTTAGATT
This sequence comes from Pinus tabuliformis, assembly GCA_031772625.1. Classification (NCBI taxonomy): domain Eukaryota; kingdom Viridiplantae; phylum Streptophyta; class Pinopsida; order Pinales; family Pinaceae; genus Pinus; species Pinus tabuliformis. Next base: position 1,063,237,375 of record CM062815.1, read on the forward strand.
TCTAGAAATGTGTTCATATTGTATGAAATCAAAATGTCTTTCTAGAAGGCGTACTCTTTAAACCATGCGTAAGATGGTGGGTCTTCTAACTGACTAGACACCGACAAGTTGTAGTACCATGAGTTGTGAGTCAAGTCTGACGACTAAACAACGAATACCATGTGCAATAGCATCAGACAGTAGCTCGACCACTGCGCTATACTTAGCGATTTTGTTGGTGGAGCGACCAATACAAATCCCTTGCAGACTCACTAACTCGCCATTTGGAGCAAAGATAGCCCATGCTACGGAAGATAGGTTCTGAGTACTATGACTGGCACCATCAGCATAACCGATGAAAGTTTCAAGAGATATCGACATCTGCAAACCAAACGTAAAAGAGAATCAACATAAACCGTGTGAAACTCTGAAAAACACACACTGCAAACACACTCAACACACCTATAGACAATATGTACACAATGAAAACTACACTTGAGATCAAGCATAGTATTTTTTGAGGTACAACCCATTTCTAGGCTGCGCCAAGGGAACTCCATCAAGATCTACTAACTCGTAGGCCCCTTTTGCAAGGACTCGCTTGACAATGTATGGACCTAACCACATGGATTGAAAGCATCGTCTTAAGAACCCCTACCATACGTTGAAGCATCATCTTAAGAACTTTGTTGATGGCTTCAACTTGTCCATTAGCTTGAGGATAATAGGGAGTGGAACTTTCATGCGAAAGTCCTAGCTTAGTAGTTGGTTCGGTCATCATATGATTTCGGAAATGTTTTCCGTGATTCGTAACTATTCCTTGTGGAACAACAAACCGTGCGATGACGTGGTTGAAAAAGAAGTATGCAGCCGTTTCGTCGGTGTTGTTAAATGTAGGCATCACCTCGGCCCACTTAGTAAAGTAGTCAACAACGACAATAATATAACCATGCCCCCGGACGAGTGAGGGTTACATGTCATGAAGTCGATACCCCATTTCGCAAAGGGACCAACAATGATAACGAGATGCAACAGAGCGGGCGGAGCATGGGTCTTACGATCATATATCTGGTACGCATGACACTTCTGGACAACAAGGATGCAGTCTCGAAAGATGGTAGGCCAGAAGTAACCAACACGTAATTTTTTTTGGGCGGTAGCATAACCAGATAAATGTCTGCCACATGCCCCCGAGTGGCATTCATTTAAGACTTTCTCAGCCTCCTCAAGTGTGAGGCACCTTCGTAAGATCATATTGATACCACGACAGTAAAGGGCGTTGCCGATAATGACATAATTTCGGGTTTTGTAACGAATACATCGCTGCTCCGAGTGAGAGGTATTAAACCGGAAAGTCTGGGTCTGGAGATAAATTAGGAAATCTCCATACCACGGTTAGATGAAGAGATCAGAAACAACAACTCATTGGGAATAAAATCTTCAGATGTAGATTTCGAATCAGGGGAAGGGAGATCACACATTAGTTCTATGAAAACTAGGGATTTCTTCGACTTGGATTTGATGAACTCTAGGTCGAATTATTGTAAGATGACAATCCATTTCGAGTACTTGCCCCCCAACAATTGACGTGACAAAATGTATGTCATAGGGTTGCAATCCGAAACGACCATAGTTTTTCGAAGCAAGATGTAATGGCGAAATCTTTGGATGGCTTGAACGACCGCCAAAGCCAACTTTTCTACATGGGAATATCAGATCTTAGTATTGTTAAGATTCCGACTCAGATAGTAAATGGGATGTTTAGTCCCTAAATCATCTTCTTGGACCAATACCATTGCTATAGTAGAAATGGCAACAACAAGATACAGGAAGTAATCGTGCTGATAGTTAGGGGGATATAGAAGAGATGCCCAAACCAATACATCTTTCAGGGCATCAAACGCTTTTTGAGTTGCGTCATCCCAATGGAAGGGAACTCCTTTTTTCAATAAGCGAGTGAATCCTTTGGTCAATTCAGTGTAGTTAGGGATGAACCTTCGTAGGAAGTTAGCTTTCCCTTGAAGTCGTTGAAGCTGAACTAATGAAGAAGGTGCATGCAAATCAACAATTTCCTGTACTTTCAACGGGTCTATACGATTCCCTTGTTTCAAAATAAAGAAACCTAAGAGTCGACCAAAATTGACACAAAACACACATTTGTGTGGGTTAAGGCGAATATTATAATGTCTACAACGAAGGAAAATAGCTCGAAGATGCATCGGGTGATCAATCCAATGTTTTGAGTGAGCAGGGAGGTCATCCAAATATGGTTGAACAATGTGTTTGATATCATGAAAAGTGTAATCCATGGCACGTTGAAACGTGGCCCCAACATTCTTCAAACCGAACGGGAGTTTCCTATAAGCGAAAGTGCCCCAGGGACAAATAAAAGCAGTTTTAGGTTGGTTCGCTGGGAGAATGTTGATTTGATTTCAACCCGAAAATCCATCTATCAATGAATAAATTTCGCAGCCATTGTAGTCATCAACTATCTCGTCAATAAACATGGTGGGATAATTGTCCTTCGAACATGCATGATTCACATCGTGATAATCGAGTCACACTCGAATGTTGCCCTGTTTATTCATGACAGGGACTACATTCGACACCCAATCGATTAAAGGAATGGGGCATATGAAACCAACTCGAAGAAGCTTTTCAACTTCAACCTTAACACTAGCAGCCTTCTTGGGATGGACCGGACGGAGGCATTGCTGGACTGGTTTGGCATCAGGATACGTCTTAATTTCATGTACAACTATATTTGGGTCAATACATGGCATCTCCTCGTATGTCCAGGCAAAGACATCTCGGAACTCACGAAAAAGGGCTTGATAAGTCTCGATCTCGGATGGAGAATAAGATGCTCCAATGTGTAGATTTTCAACAACACCTGGCTTGATGGAAATGTCAAGAGGTATTGTTGCTTCGATATTCAAAAGGTGTTTTTTTGAGTCGACCTCATGAATGGACACAGAATTCGTAAAAAGTTCGACAAAATTGGGCGAGTGTACATCACTGAGGCTACCCTCATTGGAGTCAGGTAAGGAGTAACGATGATGATGTTCGTCCCACGGTGCATCGTCCGACATCATGATTTCCATGATGCTTTCATCGGTAGGGAATTCACGTGAGAAAGGATCGGAAGACGTACCGTAGTCCAGCGACTTGTCTACCCAATTAAGCGAATCAAAAGAGGAAACTGCACAAGTCGAATAAATGGCTTCGTAATTGTGAAATTTATGAATCTAACAAACTAGAAATCCTATTGTAGTAAACTGATTTGCATTACCTACTTGTGTTTTTTTTTAATAAGTTATCTTCAGAAATATTCAAAAAATATTAATGCAAATACACTGCAGCCTACACCACTATACAAATCAAGTATTGAAAAATAAATGAGACAATCACACAGAGGACACACTTATTTTTGGACTAAACGTCCCCGGGAAAACCCAATGCGGGAAAATCGGTGCAACAACTCTGAGGTTTTTCTATTATTAAGCAATAGTTTTGAATACAAATGCTGGTTTCCCTCCCGGCAAACCAGTGACAGAGAAATATAATGGCGGAAAACCTGAGTGAGTTTTACCTCACTTCACTTAGCAGATTCCGGCTGATCTGGCAGCAAAATTGGCTAGCCCTGACTACAACTGCGTTGCCCCTTCGTAGTAACTGCGTGGAGCTCTCTGAGGCTCTGTGTCAACTCTTCTGCCCACTGCGTCAGCCTTCCCGGCTGTTCCGACAGTTCCCCGACAGTTCCTGCTTTCTGTGTGGAAGGCAACTTTCTCCTTTGCGTTGGCCCTTCTGGCTCTGCGTCAAGGTTGTGTGGGCCCAGACTGGCCCAACGTCAGCGCTTCCTGGCTATTGCGCTGCCTCCACAAGCTTCCCTCTGCCTCTTTGTCAGTATTCCCGAACTATCCCTGCCCCTCAGCTGCAAGATCTCCCCAATTGATTTTCCTCTTGAGAACTTCTCACAAAAATCGATTTCCTCAATCTCTCTGTGTGTTCTCTCCAACTGACCCCAAGCCTTCCTTTATACTTTTCCTGTTGAGAAATCAAGGGCTGTGATCTAATCTCTAATCTCCCCAATCGATTTTCCTCTTGAGAACTTCTCACAAAAATCGATTTCCTCAATCTCTCTGTGTGTTCTCTCCAACTGACCCCAAGCCTTCCTTTATACTTTTCCTGTTGAGAAATCAAGGGCCGTGATCTAATCTCTAATCAATGGCTAAGATTAAATTAAACTTGATCCTCGTCTCTTAGAAGCTTCTCACCCATTATTTCATTAATACCCATTAATATTTTAATTTTCCTAAGTTTAGACTTAGGAACCCCATTAAAAATATTAATTATTTTAATAAAATATATTCTGGGTGGAATTTCACCAAACGATTTCTGGGTCTTGGAGATCTCATGTGTTATAGCCCTTCCACAAAATTTCAGAGTTAGAGCACATCCGATGCTACCCAAAAATCAACTCTCCCTCTTAGCGATGAATGTGCTCTAGCAATACTTCCCAGTAGAAGTATCACATTGGTCCACGACATCGGTCCTCTGCATTGCTGATGCTTGGCCTGCTGCTTTTTATCCACTGCGCTGCTGCAATCTGTTTTGCTGCCGATGACATTGCCATTGTCACTGCTGTATTTGTACTGCAGCTCCCTCTCAATATGTTGCATCATGCTACCCATAGCACTGCCACTGCTAACTGCCGCACTGCAACTCATTTGCTAAGAAGTAAGCAATTGAAAAACCACCCAAAAGTTGACATGCTGGTCAGTCTGGATGCCCCTTGACGCGAAAGCTACCTTTGCTGCTAATCTCTGTTGACCCTCTGATGCTACTGCGCTGTTGTTGTATCTGCTCTGTGCCTCCTGCACTACTGCAACACTCCACTGCGCTGCTTCAAACTTTGACACTCTAGCTCTGCCACTATTGCAGCATTGCTCCATCATCCCTCGCACCGACTCCTGTCGTTCTGCAACTGTCATTAAGGGCTCCCGTAGCCGTATGTGATCCAAGAGTTTGGGCACCTCAAGGATCCTCCCCACACTTTAGTCCTCCCGGCTACAGCTCAATATTGCCCCACCTCTTTTCTAGAGGTGCATGAGCACTCATGGCGGCAATCATCATCATCCTCTTTGTCAGCGTGTGCTCGAGCAACTTTCGAGTTAGACTTCTCTTCTTTGCCCTTCTTTCGAGGGCACTGCGTGGCGAAATGACCCATTTCTCCACGTCTGAAGCATCTGACTTTGGATATGTCCTCCTTCTTCTGTTTCTGCTGCCCTTGCTGTCCCGTTGATGCGAGAATCACATCCTCCTCTTCCTCCTCCTTGATTTTGATCCCTTTGTTGCTTCTTCCCGCTGTGGTCAACCGTCTGATCTCTTCTTGTCAAAGAGCTGCTCACATCTCCTCCCAAATGGGAAGAGAAGCCTTGCCCAAGATGCTTTGGACAAAGGTTTCCCAGTCTTCAGTGACTGCATTTAGGGCAATCCTGACCATAAATTCAAGATCTGGTGTAGACCCTACGAAAGTTAGTTGGTCACGGATTCTTTGCAACCTGAGGAGGAAGGGATCGATTTCTTCTCCCGTCTGCATCTAAAACTGTCTTTGTTGACTCTCAAGCAACATCTTCTGCTAAATGGAAGTTCCCTCGTACAATGTGGTCAAGGCCTCCCACATTTCCCTTGCTGTGTCCTTCTTAGCGATATGTGGGATCACATGATCCTTGTCCCCGTCCAAGATCATGCACTTTGCTTTTGCCTGAGCCTCCTCGTACTTCTTGAGAGGATCAACATCAACCGGAACAACAACCGTCCTCAAGGCATAATCCTTGATGCGATTTTTATCCAAAACTTCCAGGATCTTGGCCTTCCATATGACGAAGTTGGATGCTCCATCCAACCTGTCCTGATCCCTCAGTCTGTTAACGACCATCTCTGCTCAAATGAATGTCGAACTGGTTGTCTTCTCCCTCTTTCGCTGTTGCCCCAACAAAAATCGGATCTAGATGTCTTTGGCGCGAGAAATCCTCTAAGGAACAAGCCCCCTTTGAATTTCTATTTCCTTCACGGAAATCCTTCTGCCAATCACTGTCGAACCACCCCTCTTTGATCTCTCTTTGCTGTTGCTCAACACTAGATCTAGATTTCTTGGCAAGAAATCTTCTGAGGAACTCATTCCCTCTACTTTGCTTCTGCCCCACTAGGTACTGTTTTGCACCAACAAAATCAACACCCACCAGCAACTCTAGATGAAATTTGCACTGCACCTCTAGCCATGGCAACTAAAAAAATGAGACTCAACAGTGTCTGCGCTGGCCCAGTAACCATTGCGTTGCCCTCTACAATAATAACGTCACCCAATTAGGCTGACGTAGGCTTTGCGTGAGCCCCCCTTGGTGACTGCGTCACCCCTCCTTTGCTCTCTCGGCCAGAAACTGCGTTGTCTCTCGGGACAACTGTCTTCACACAGATTTTCCTATGACCTTTTGCTGATGGCTTTAGTCATCCATGATCTACAATCGCTTTGATACCATGTGAAAATTTCAAAATCCAACAAACTAAAAATCCTATTGCAGTAAAATGATTTGCATTACCTACTTGTGTTCTTTTTTAACAAGTTATTTTCAGAAATATTCAGAAAATATTAATGCAAATACACTGCAACCTACACCACTATATAGATCAGGTACTGAAAAATAAATGAGACAGTCACACAAGGACACACTTATTTTTGGACTAAACGTCCCCGGAAAAACCCAATGCGGGAAAACTGGTGCAACAACTTTGAGGGTTTTCTATTATTAAGCAGTAGTTCTGAATACAAATGCTGGTTGCCCTCCCGACAAACTAGTGACAGAGAAATACAATGGCATAAAACCTCAGTGATTTTACCTCACTTCACCTGGTAGATTCTAGTTGATCCAGCAACAAAACTGGCTATCCCCGGCTACAACTGCGTTGCCCCTTCGCAGTAACTGCGTGGAGCTCTCTGAGGCTCTGTGTTAGCACTTCTGCCCACTGCATTAGCTTTCCCGACTGTTCCGGCAATTCCTGAGCAGTTTCGGCTTTCTGCGTGGAAGGCAACTTTCTCCTCTGCGCTGGCTCTTTTGGCTCTGCGTCAAGGCTGCATGGGCCTAGACTCGCCCAATGTCAGCTCTTCCTGGCTACTATGCTGCCTCCAAAAGCTTCTCTCCGCCTCTTTGTCAGTATTCCCGAACTATCCCTGCCCCTCAGCTGCAAGATTTCCCCAATTGATTTTCCTCCTGAGAACTTCTCACTTCAGAAAATCTATTTCCTCAATCTCTCTGTGTTCTCCCCAATTGACAGCAAGCCTTCCTTTATACTTTTCCTGTTGAGAAATCAACGGCCGTGATCTAATCAACGGCTAAGATTAAATTAGACTTGATCCTCGTCTCTTAGAAGCTTCCCACCCATATTTTCATTAATACCCATTAATATTTTAATTTTCCTAAGTTTAGACTTGGGAACCCCATTAAAAATATTAATTATTTTAATAAAATATAATCCGGGTGGAATATCACCAAACGATTTCTGGGTCTTGGAGATCTCATGTGTTCTAGCCTCTCCACGAAATTTCGGAGCTAGAGCACATCCGATGCTACCCAAAAATCAACAATAATCTAGCTCAATAGGGCTTAGCGGCATTCGATTGCCAAAACTTTGGATGTCAGTTTTGTCTGGTAGAATCCATGGATCAGCCAGGATAGTAGAAGACGATATCATGCTGATATAGGCTACCGAAGATGAGCTGCCGGGATGGAGAGGAGGAGGGAGTGAAAAGGTCCCCATGAGTGAAGAATCCTTCAACAATCCAACTCCGACATGCTGATATGATTGTAAGGTTTCCCCCACAAGAGGGACACTTCTAGTAACATGTGAATCAGAGGCGAAAAAGGTGAGTTGGTCTATGGCTACAATCCCACCTTTATGAGGAAAGGCGATCATGCGGAAGTATGTCTAGACGGTGACAACCATGGCATAAACCCACGTATGTCCTAATAGAAGATTGTAATCGAGAGGTCCGTCAATAACTTCAACTTTTATGGACACAATTTTGTCCCCTAATTCAACTTGTAGGGAGTTCAAAATCCCACAAGGTTTATATGTTTTCTTGTCAAAGGCTTTTAATGTAGTAGGTGACTGACTCAGTTGAGGAGAACCAATCGCCTTCCAGCAAGACATGGACATAATGCAAGTTGAGGCTCCCTCATCCACGATAGAACGATGAATATTCTTACCACGGACAACGACTTGAATTATAAAAGCTAATTGAGCTGGAAGTCGAGGGGTATAATTTTCATGAGAGAAAACAACGAGGTTGGAATCTGATGGATCCACACATCCGATAGCTAAAAGTAAAGCCCTTTTTTGGGCGGGGCAGTTTTGCAACACCTCAAAAGTCGACATAGTCGATGGAGACTGAGCCAGGTCTTCAACTACGTTATAATTCTAAGCGACTCTTGCACGAGGGTTGAAAGCTGACTTATGAATAATACCCTTTGGAGGTTCAATAGTCAATTCGGTAGGAATCGACGGCAGAGTGGGATCTAATGAAGGATGGTGCCGAATTGGCAGGTTGATCAGTAGCATGACCATTCGGTAGATTTGCATTTCCATAATCCATGTTCCGTTTAGCTACCAAAACATCAGATTTCGGCTTTGAAGAGGAAAACATCAAAACCGTGTTAGAGGAAGATGTTTCGCGAGCAACCATATGAGTCTCTTGATTAGGAAACGGGTTGGTCAACACTACAGGAGAAGTGGAGGACTTAAGAAATTGATTCACTTCAGCGCGGTGAGGACAATCACGTGTAAAGTGTTCCTCGTTGCAAATCAAGCAAGGATATCGAGGCTTTTGTTTCTCATCAGAACACTGATTTGTTTGTTTATCCTGCGAAGAGGGATCTTTCTTTTTCTTACCTTTTCCTTTTTCCTTGCTTGCGGGTTGCTATGAGACTTGCCTTTATGAGATGAAACAACATTTATCTCGGAAGCAGAAGCCGCAAGAGGGTGGGATTGAGGGTTTTGAGAAGATGCGGGTGGAGCAATACCATATGGTTTACTCGCCGTCTGCATGCTGGTAGAACCAATAATGCCATCAACAACATGAGATTCTTTACCAGGTAAAAGAGGAGGAACAATATTCAAAGGTCTCGAAGCGTTTGGTATTTTATTGTAGAGCGTGCCAGATTGAGTATAACCAAATCCAAATTTTGCGCACGAGCAATTGCTTTCTCTTCAGTCACGACTCCACCTTTGGCCACATCTTCTGTTATAGGTGCCAACAGAGATTTGGTAAACCATTCCATGAGCAATTGATCGGGAACATAAGTTTTGACCAACCGATGATGATGCCTCCACTCATGAATGTGATCTGAAATGTGAGTGGAATCTGATTGTTTGAAGTTGGTTAACAGTTTCGTTCTAGTTTTGTATCTAATGTGCAACTGGAAATGCGTGAGGAAGGTTGTGGCTAAGGTACTGAAATCATGGAATGAAGCTCTAGGTAATTCAATATACCATTTAGTAGCAGTACATGTAAGCGTTTTTTGGAAAAGATGAAGTCGAATAGAATCATCATTAAGGGAGTTTGATGAACACCACAGGTGATACATCATGACATGCGTCTTCTTCTGGATTCCCATTGAATTTAGGGATGTTAGAAGGCAATTTAGTAGGAATAATCAGCCACCAAGGTGAATGAGCGATGGGGTCATTGGTGAGCCGAGTCAAATCTGACAACTCGAGAGTGGCTGTTACGAACATAAATTGTATAAAATAAAATAAATATAAATAATAAATAATCAAATAATGATTATGTTAATTAGTCATCTAGTTAAGCGAAAAGGCATGTCTAAAAGACATGCCAAGTCGTGAAGGGACACATGCCTAGTATATATGCGGGTCCTCATTGTAAACATTCCACATCTCTTGCACATTTTTATATATAATAAATTATTATTACAAATACCTCTTTTGTATTTTTACATTCAAGCCAACAAGCTATAAGTTTTGTTGCTTTAGTGGTATCAGAGCCATGCTGAACGATGTAACCATGTGAGTCTTTGAACGTTGTTCGCCGCACAATATGCCATTACGTTCACGTCTTGAATTCATGGAGCAGTTTAGTAAAGTTCAAGAAGCATTTCAACGTTTAGAAAAATCATATGCAGAAGTTAAAGCATGTCAAAAGGAAATCGATAATAAGGAAGATAATAGCGATAGTGAAGAAACGAAACAAGGTGAAGCAAGAAAAGAAGATGTTGATTAAAACGATGATAATGAAAATGAAAATATAATAGATAATGATGAATATGAGAATGATATCGATCAAGATGATGATCCAGATGAAGATGATGTGGATGAGGACTATCTTGAGAAATAGGAAGATGAACAATATCATAACAATGAGGAAGAAGACATTGATGATGATGAAGAGGAAGACATGAAAGAAGCAAAAGAAGAAGCTATTTTTGAAGATAATCATGAAGACGACATATTTGAAAAAGAAAAAGTGGATTATGGGAAAGAGGAAGAGAGAAAGGAGAAGATTAAGATAGATTCCGATGATTATATTGATGACGAGGAAGTAATCATCAACAAAAGAAAAGTTGCATTGCCTGAAAATACAATGGATGTGGGACCAATTTCAAGTTCAAGTAAGGTCAATATGAAGGAACATGACTTATCTTCCTCATCAAATAATGCAATTGTGTCGACAAGCTATACTAGTTCGAAAAGTGAAATGCTGCAGCGAAAACCTTAGAAAGAGTGTTTAGCTGGCCACCCACAACAGGATAGTAGGATTGTACATGAGCATTTGTTTTCTAGGAAGGAAAAAAGGATGAAGGGAAATGTGCTAAACAAACGTAAGAATGAAAAGCAGTCTGTAGCAATTTCTGCTGCTACTAAACAACCAATACTCACTGAAAAGGAGAAACATATTTATGGTATTGATGAAAGACGTTGCAACCAGAATAAGAGCAAGGCATTAATACTGTTTGAGGATGTGGATGGCATGGAAATATTCACTGCTTTCGCTGGTGAATTGAATGAAACATCAAAGATGACTGAGGCCATTAATGAAGCTTTAGAGAAAGGGAAAGCTTTTAAGGCTATATTTTGTGTTAATATGCATAATCGTCTCGAGGGCTATTGCACATTAGAAGGTGTGCCAACTAACATCCTCATTAGCGGAGTAGCTGCTCAAAATAGAGTTGTAGAAGGTGATGTGGTAGCCATTGTATTGGATCTAGTATCTTCATGGGCCAAACTGAAATGTGCTTCAAACAAGCAGAAAAATGATTCGGATTATGGGGCTGCCAGCAGTATCTTTCTAAAAAGCAAATCTTTGAAAGCCAAATTGAAGGTGGATAGTTTTGGAAAAACTAACTGTCCTGAGTTGCTAATCAATGATATTTCATATGTAAGTGATCAAAATGGTTGGTTAGGTAATGACCATACTGCTTTCTGTATTAACAAGGGTGCATGCGTTAATAAAGCAACAACTAGTATATTATGTGATGCTACTTCATGTCAAATTGCTGAGCAACATTTGTCAACCGGTAAAACATTTGAAGATGGGTATAGTTATGACATGATCTCCAAGAAAGGGAACGACTTTCTTTCATCAAACTACTTTTTAACCAAGTGGGTTGAGGCACCTCTCAGCAGAAATCAGCCACGGCTGGTTCTGTGCGAATTGAGTATGAAAACCCCATGTATGGATTTCTGTTTCTACACGAGGACCTGAATTACGGCCTGTTTTGACTTTTTGTTCCTCAAGGACAGGGACTGATAGGAAATCCATTATTTCAAACAATACGAGTATCTATTCCAAACAATATCCTCCAGACGGAAAAAACCAAGTGGAGGGTCAGACTAGTCCCTCGTCACCACCCTTGCTCCTTGAAGCCATGACCCGCGCAGGGTTGGTGACTCAAATCTTCTATGTGTTGGACTATGCAACACTCACGTATGCCGCAAAACAGAGTAATCTGGAAGGGTGGGTTTGGAGGGGCGAGTTAACGTCCTCGGAGGCCGAAGAGCTGGTGTTTATGAGATGTTTTGAGGTTCTTGAATGCCTAAGCACTACCCGAATAGGCCGTCTGGAGATTGTGAGAGTGATCAGCCGCAGTGGTTACAGTTACTTGTCAACTTTCTACAAAGCTCTTTCTTATATGAACATATCGTGTCACTGGAAGGAAAGCCATGTGACACTGGCAATATGTGTGATCTTCAACGTTTTGAAGAATTCTTGATATATTTCACTGCTGGAGAGGATGGGTGAGGATGACGCCAACTATCTGAGATTTGTAGGTCTGGTTGATGACGACCATCCTAGGGTGAGTGAGATAGCCCGAATTATTGATTTGTATTGTAAATTGACTGCGTGGGCACCGAACCACTGCTCTGATAGGAAGTCTGACCGCTGGGCCACCCTCCCCGACACATTTAATTGCTGTGTTAGTCAAACAATGTGATCCATCAATAACGTCTTCCATCTGTCTCAAACCGGTCCGTAACAATTGGTAAAACTATATATATATATATATATATATATGTATGTATGTATATGGGAGGTTAATTAAAAAAATGCTATTTAAAAAAAAGAAGAAGAAACCTTTGTTCTAAATAATATCACCAGAAGCACTAGTGACCAGTTACATGTTGAGGTACCAGTGATCAGTCACACTAATCAAAATGATGTGAGCAAAGTGAAGAAAATTGTCGACAATAAAGCTTTGAGGACAAAGCTTCTGAAGGAAGAGGCAATGTTACAAACATAAATTATATAAAATAAAATAAATATAAATAATAAATAATCAAATAATGATTATGTTAATTAGTCATCTAGTTAAGCGAAAAGGCATGTCTAAAAGACATGCCCAGTTGTGAAGGGACACTTGTCTAGTATATATGCGGGTCCTCATTGTAAACATTCCACATCACTTGTACATTTTTTTATATAATAAATTATTATTACAAATACCTCTTGTGTATTTTTACATTCAAGCCAACAAGCTATAAGTTTTGTTGCTTCAATGGCCACAAAAGACAACTTCTGATTAAAGTCCGGCGGAGGATGACTTAGATATGAAGGAATAACCTGGGCAACAGGCACTTGCATTCCTGAATAAGGAGGGTTTTGGTAATAAGGAACCTGGTTACCAGAATAAGGAGGATTCTGATAGCCAGAATACAAGTGACCTTGTTGACCAGCCCCAGGATAACCATGAATTTGCTGGCCTTGAAAAAGGTACTGAGGGATTTCCTGATAAGGTCTATACTGTTGCCCGATGGGAATTTGCATAATCCCATGATAAAGAGGGTTCGATTGATGGTGTGCCATACCGTACACAGTCTGTCCTACTGGAATTTGAGGAATACCTTGTGCAAGCGATTGGGATTGTAAAGGCTGAGTAAGTGTGACCTGAGAGGTGCCAGATACTAAAGGAATGGGTTGAGATGCAATCATAGCCTGTATAGGTTGAGTTACATGGATTTGAGCTTGTTGAGGTACAAATTGATGAATAGGCATTTGAGATAATGGCACAGCGTGGGAAACAAATGATGAACCCAACATCGAACCAGGTTGAACGGGCAAAGTAGGTTGCCAAACACTAGCAACCATCCTAGGATAAGGACTATAATAAGGCTGGTTACCAATTTGAGGTATACCAACAACAGGTTGCCCCCCTACCAAAAGAGGAGGGGATGATGGAGGCAACTGCCCTCCATGTGGAGGGGACCCAACATAAGGATAGTTAGGTTGTTGAAGAAAACCTTGCCCACTAACATAGGGGCCAGCCTGCTGTTCAACTGTCGGTGTAGGAGGAGGAGAAGGAGCAGGCTGTGCAACACTCATAAGAGTAGCGCCAGATGGAATTCCTGAAGTGGATGACATGGGGGATGTCCATAAACTAGAAGATGCACCAGAGAAGGTACCAGATAAGGATTGATAACCTGGTGGGACGGACGGGCCACCATACAGATGTGCCTCTAGTGATGTCGAAAACATAGATGTGGAAGCGACATTTGAAGTCTCAACCATAGTGGTAGATGTAAGTTGAGAAGCCATATTTTCCAGTCATGGTCAATAATCCCAATGTAGATTGCCGCGTGAAATTTGCGGGTAAGTCAAAAGAACCAGGTAAAGGAGTTTGTTTAGGAGGTGGAGGAGGAAGAAGAGGATGGGTTGGATAAAGGAAAAGTCCCTCCAAATGAGTAGAAGGATGAGGCTCTTCTTGTGGGATCTCCTCGATACTCACAAGTCCAGGTGGAAGCGGTTCACCATCAGGGCCGAGATATATAGTAGGCGGATCTATCTGAGACAACGAAAGAGAAGATGGAATACCTGAAGTAATAGGTAAAGATGACTGAGGCTCCTCAGGTTCAATGACCTTAGGAAATAAAGTTTTCGACTCAAGAAGGTCAGATTGTATAACCTCAGGGAACAAAGTCTCAGGTAATTTGGTATCAATTGTGTCAGTTTCACCAGCAAGAGTAGATGTTATCTCGGGCTCGGTACTCTTGATTCTGGTTGATTGGATTCAGGAGGAGGACCAGAAGTAGTTCCTGAGTTTCTTGATTCGGTAGTTTGCATTCTCTTATGCTTCTGATGATGGCCAGGAGTAGCCTTTGGTGGAAGAGGAGGCTTATTTTGCATTCTACGTGAACAACGGAGTGGGGGATCTTGTTGTTCCACGTTGGATAATAAATTTTATTAACACAAAAAGAAATAAATCAAAAAGAGGGTAATCTAGGCATAAAGGATTACCAAGCAATCGTGAACTACAATATACACCTTGGCGAACCAAGGACTTAACGTACAACCAATCTCCCTGAATGTTGTGTTCGGTGTATCACAGTTTACAAGGCGGCAGACTCGGTTACCTATGGATGGATAACAACCTATTGGGCACTCCCAAAATATACTCTACGGTACGTGGGAGTGCAGTTCGCAGTAGTGTTGTTCGTTCGATGAGAGCGTTCCCATATACTTTACATGCGTGGAGCGCCACCAATATACCTGAAGGTACGTGGAGTACGGTCCTATACACTCACATACATGGAACGAGATTTCACCCCTGAGATGCAACGTTGACAAACAACGACAACTCCTACATTTAACGACGCCGGAACACATCTCTATGTGTTTGTGTTAATGTTACAAATGCTCCTTAGGTTGATTTAGTAAATTTTAAGTTGATCTTGAATTAAGTTTTAGTTTTATGGCTCACCACAAATTCACCTGAATTCCCTAAAATGCAAATCTAGCATGAGGAAATGGAATCTTTCTCTTCAATGAAAATCTAGCTAAGGAAGGGAAGAAACAAACAATATGCAACATAGAAAATGCAACAAACAAGATGCTCAATGCAATTCCCTTTTCATGCAACTGTTCCTAAATCAATATAGATGCAAAAACCCTAAATGCCAATGCAAGATTTTTTCTTTTCACCACACTTAATTTTCAAAATGAGGAAAACTAAGATGTAAAGTCTAATCACTGATTCAAATGCACTTTTCAGAATGAGGACTAGAACAACAATTCATCCAAGCAATCAATGATCAAACAAACAAGTTTGCAAGCAACCTAATGATAAAAACAAAGAAAAATCGAAACCAATTCTTATCAAAGGCAATCAAACACACATGCAAACCAAATGGAGGCTTCAGAGAGATCAAAAGCTACTCAAGACTTAGGGAAGGTCAGTTGGAAGTAGGTTGATCAAATCAAAACTGAAGCAAACAAGGCAAGTTTTGTGTAAGAACAGGGGTCAACACAGGTGCAGAAGAGGCACCAGTGCTCTGCCACGCAGGCACAGAGAGGGCCCAGATGAGGTGCAACGTAGGCACAGAGAAGGCCTAGGTGAGGTGCAACGTAGGCACAGAGAAGGCCTAGGTGAGGTGCAACGCTCTGTCAATAGACCAGAGGGTGCGTTGGTCCTGGGAAAGAGGATTCCGACACAAAAATTGCAAACAAGACTCAATGCAATCACTTCCTAGGTCTGTTCTTGGTTGATTAAAGCAACAAAGGTCTATGATAGAGGTAAATTAAACACAATGGACAAAGAAACCGCTAAGGGAATACGTTGTTCCCCAGTGGAGTCGCCAATTTGTTATAAGGGATTTATGACCGCAGACAGAAATATCTCCCTTAGGTTTGGTGGCTAACCTAGAACAACAGAATGACGTAGGACCCAATGTTTTCCTTAAAGTAAGTAGATGAGGGGAAGAAACCTACTTGGAATCTGTCATATGTTTCGCTCCTTCTTTGGCTTGAATGCTCCAATCCTAGCTCCAGCTGCCAAAATTAGAACCTGCACAACCAGACAACACAAGCCAAGAAACTACGAGATCTATGTAGCATCATCTATCTACTTTATTCAACAGATCAACATGGTATTGAAATATATGAAATAACGATATCACATATAGGAAAACAAAAGAACTCTTTGTATTGATATAAATGGAGTGAGTTACAACCATAAATAGGTGTTCCAGATGAGGTGCAACGCAGGCACAGAGAAGGCCTAGGTGAGGTGCAACGCTCTGTCAATAGACCAGAGGGTGCGTTGGTTCTGGGAGAGAGGATTCCGACACAAAAAATGCAAACAAGAGTCAATGCAATCTTTTCCTAGGTCTGTTCTTGGTTGATTAAAGCAACAAAGGTCTATGATAGAGGTAAATTAAACACAATGGACAAAGAAACCACTAAGGGAATACATTGTTCCCCAGTGGAGTCGTCAATTTGTTATAAGGGATTTATGACTGCAGACAGAAATATCTCCCTTAGGTTTGGTGGCTAACCTAGAACAACAGAATGACAAAGGACCCAATGTTTTCCTTAAAGTAAGTAGATGAGGGGAAGAAACCTACTTGGAATCTGTCATATGTTTCGCTCCTTCTTTGGCTTGAATGCTCCAATCCTAGCTCCAACTGCCAAAATTAGAACCTGCACAACCAGACAACACAAGCCAAGAAACTACGAGATCTATGTAGCATCATCTATCTACTTTATTCAACAGATCAACATGGTATTGAAATATATGAAATAACGACATCACATATAGGAAAACAAAAGAACTCTTTGTATTGATATAAATGGAGTGAGTTACAACCATAAATAGGTGTTGATCTTGTAGAAGAGCTCCTCCAAGTTGTTGACTTGTCCTTCCTTTGTCACAAAGTGTACCTCCAATCACCCCAAATGCATGAAAACCTAACTCTCTTCACAACAACATAAGGGTAGAATCACTCTCCAAAAGCCAACCTCTTGCATATGGAAGGCTGTAAATATATAGAGGAGTGGGGTAAGTTGGGAGTTCTTATCCTTTTACCAATCTTGGGATTGAGATCCACTCTTGATGGGAGGATGAGATCTAAGGATAAGGGATGGAAACTTAAAGGTAGGATAGGATAGGATTCGAGAGTTTAATCTGAGGTAAATGGTTACAACAAATCCTAGAAGCTTCTGGAAATGGAGGCTTCAAGATTCTCTCTCTTTTTCCCAAATTTCTAGAACCAACGCAGGTGCAAGGAAGGCAACTTGTAGGTGATCAACGCAGGCCACAGTGGAGCAACTTGTAGGTGAACGCTGTCCAGTAAGAGGCCAGGGTGCGTTGGTCCTACAAATGGCTCAGATGATGCAGTGTAGGGCAGAAACAGTGGGGAATGAGAGTCATGCATAGGGCTTTGTGCAATGATGATGTAAAGGGGGAATATGATGTTGATTGATCCCATTAGGAGGCTAATTGATCTGGTGTGACAAAATAGCCTATACCAACCTCAATGCTATATTACGAGGCCTCATGTATTGTATTGATATGAGTGAGGGTGTGAGTATTATTATTGTAAATTAATACAATATGATATTCTATGGATATTGTTGTTCTTATGTATCATTTTTTGTGTGTAAATGTTTTTTCATGCATGCCCATATACCAACAACAACTCTTTGGTCATGATGTCTTATTTCATTTCATAGTTGATGTTATCTTTTACAATTTGTTGATGACATATGCTATCTTTTTAAACTTGAAACTTGATGTTATGGTTGATCATTTGATGACAGTGTTGTAAGTTTTAACTGCTAGACCTTTGATGTTATTGGTGTGCTAATAAATGATTGATTGATGAATAATTATCATTAACTTATTATAAAGATTTTTTTTTTAATATATTTTTGCAGTTAACCATTCTACATGCTTTTTTTGAATATATAGTTTTTATTTTTATTTTTATTGTGTACCTGGCAAAATTAACAAGTAGGGTGAGCTTGTACTCGTGCCATGGGCTTGATTTCATTCGCTACAACTTTAACCTTTAAGCGTGCCCATGCTGCTCCACATAGGACACAGGGCTAATTTAGTTTGAACTAGCGATGTCACAAGGAGTGCCTTAACAATGCACTCTGTTGCCAACTGATTTGCATCTTGGGGGTGTTGTCGCACAGATTGACACGACAACGCTCAGACCGGGGGCTGTCACTCTGATCCCTGATCTCTCCGTTTAAGCCTGTCTCCCGCGGCTAAGGGGGGTAGACCCTATGAGGTGATGAAGACCAACTGTCGACCAGTTGGGTTGGGAGACACGAAGAAACGAGCACTAAATTGATTTTGTTAAGTTAAAAGACCAGTGCCTTAAGAGATTGATATTTAAACGATTACTTGTTAGATGATATAGAAATATAAACCATGAACAGCAATCATTTGTCATCAAATAACTTAGAACAATGCAAGATATCTGTTAAAACCACAAAGTTCTTATAATGACCAAATCTCAATAACGATATCCAGCAATTAAAAAATTTCAAAAAGATCAATGCTTTAAACAATCACGCAATTATGAATCATTAACCAGATATCATATGCAGCTAATCTTTAAGATGATCATTCATGTGCAGACTTGTCTAAAATGATAAACATTCATTCCACATCAATAAATTTGAATCTCAGCAGGAAAAATAAAATGATGTGTCAATTTCCTGAGAAAAATTAATTTTTTTTTTTTTTAATATATATAAAATCTAGAAAAATGAAACTATTGAATAAATCTAATATTTAAGAAATGATAAAATTTAAACTATAACTAAAGAAAAATAAAACTTAAATCGAAACCTTAGCTTAAATCCTCAAAAAAAAAAATAACGAAACCATGCTAAACTTAAATCTAATAAAACCTAAAACTTAACTACGCATATATATGATAAAACTAAATTTCAAGCAAATCAAAACACGTCTAATCAATATGCCGAACGATACTATATGGGCCAACGAAGATAGAAAAACCCTGATTCAATGCAAAGCGAAAAAGACTGAATCGTGTAAAAAAAAATTTCAACAGAAGCACAGGTGACGGCAGCGGACAAAATTTGAATCGATTTGAAGCTCACCTGAGCATTTCTGAATGGAACAATTTCGACTGAGATCGGATTTTGCTACCTGGCGAGGAACGGTTCACGTTGAAAGGCTTTCAAACGATGCGTCTCTTACCTGATGCTTACACACAGCATGTCCGCGTACACATCAGAAATTACCTTACGCCACTGTTTGAAACTTGCAGCCTCCAGCAACCAGACGGCGGTGATTGAATAAAATGCGTGGGTATTTTCAGGTTTGAGGCCGACGTTGCTATCCAAATCGTAATGCCTATGGGTCGATTTTGAAGACGTGGTCACCAAGGTCGCTGCCCAGATGGACGACGGGCCCTGCGCTTATTATGTGGGAGCTGAGTTTGCACAGATTTGAAAGAGCGGATATAGGACGAGCAATGGACAATGAGCGTATACAATACGATTTCTAGAATGGCTCGATGCAAACGATTGCAGCCTGAGGGATGGAAAACGACAGCAGGCAGAGGAGAATAAATGAGGCAGTGGAGGAATGCAGAAGACATGTTTTGATTGTAGCTTATTTTTGCTTGCAGTTGCAGGGTTGGAAAACGTGAGGGACTGCGGGCTGAGATGACTGCTTGAGGGAAAATCGAGTGCTGTAGTGACTGTAGATCTTAATGTGGAAACAATGAAACGTGGGCAACAACAAATGGTAGCGTTGAGGATCAAAGATGGAGCCACGATACAACACTTTTCTACTCTCAAAAATTATGATCAATGTGAACCTCAAACCCTAGCTGTGAAAGCTGGGAATCCTTGCTCCGTCAAATCTGTAACCTGAAATGTAAACAAAAAACACCAAGAAGTAAAATGTGCCCAAAATAATAAAAAAAAACTGAAAACCCTAAACCCAGCAAAATTTTTTTAGTATTTACAAACTGAAAGCTCTTCAAAAGCTAGATTTATCAATAACCACAGTAATATTATCATAATTTAATTTAAATGTAAAATGCTTCAGAAAACCCTGCATGCATTCATAATTTTTTTTTCTTTTCGAATGATAAGCCTGGGATCAAGAACTGGCTGGGCTCTTTTAGAAAACACAACCCGGGAGTTCGCTGGTTCAACCGAGAACTTCCCCTAACGCTCGGTAATCTGAAAAAGGATTTCCTGCACAGCTTAAATTCAACCATCAACATAGAAGGAGAAAACAATAGTGAAACCCTGATCAAATGGAGATACCTGCCAATATATTTCAGAATCTAAACTATCATTCAAACCCCAAAGATCAGACAAGATACCTGTGCCTAGATCAATCTTCATTAAGCTATCATTAATGGCTGTAAATAAAATTATGCAGAACAAATAGAACAATCTTACAGCATTTTCAGAAGAGTAACACCAGCAAGATTTTTAACCCCAAAGTCTTCTTTATTGCACAAAAAAAATGAACTACAAGAGAGCTTCTTCAGCACAAGACTCCACAGATCTTATCTGATTTCAAATGACCCCTAGCACCCTATTTAAAGGAAAAATTCCCAACGGCTAGTTCGAGTGATCCATGTTGAAATGATTTCGACCGTCGATGAGAATCAAGATATCTCTTAATTTCATCCGTCGAATTAGTTAATTCACTAAAAAATGAAATTTTGCATTTATTTACTCAAAAATATTATTATTTTATTATTTTTAGGTTTTTTGCTTTATTTTATTAATTTTTTTATTATTTTTCATTATTTATTATTTTTATTTGTTTTATTATTATTATTATTTTTTTTTTTAATTTTTATTTTTCAGTTATTTATTTATTTATTTTTAATTTTTTAAAATTTTTAATTTATTTTTAAATGGATCCTTGAAGTTAGCTTTTGGGAAAATTACCTAGGACCTAGTACATAGGACTTATGAGGGGATTAAAACATTTTTTAACCCTCAAGACACTTTACATCATGACTTTTACAACTTTACATCCCAAGGGGGAAGACCCATTTGACATAGACCCTCATAAATCACCCAGTTCTGCGACACAACTATAATCTAGCAGATTAACACACTAGGATTCTCTTAAGATTCTAATGACAAAATCCATTCTGGCTTTGGGGTTAGGTTGAAGGAAAACTCTGCCGATCATGGATCGGTGAGACGAAAAACCTTCCGGGACGTAGATTATCACTTAGAAAATTAGGTCCACCTAGGCAATTTACAGACATGACTCATATCTGCTAAGATTATTTACAATTTATACATGCAGACTGGGTTTACAACATAAATTGATCAAGCTATCAATGATTGCAGAATGGCACGGACATGTCGATCAAGCGCTACCCCTTTTTTGCAAAGAGAAGGGGGTGTACTGCTATGGGCAGTTGACCAGTAGTGGTCAACATTTGGCTCTACTTGGGGACATGTTTCTGCACTGTAGGAATGTGAGAATCCAGAATCTGCATCCATGCAACACACAACAAAATATAAGTAGCGTCCGTCCAAAAAATCATCATATAACATTAAACACATGAAAGATATAAGCTCTTCATTTATTAACTATCTAATCCTAAAACAGAAATGAAAATGCTGAAAAAAACAAGGAGTAGGGTTAGAAATACAGCGGATGCCCCTAGCATCAGATGTGTTCAATATAGTGTATACTGAGCATTTGCCTGCTTTTAGGCAAATCTGTCGGCTGCTTGTCAGATGTGCCATGTCCAATTCTGCATATGGTAGGACTTTTTGCTATCCGAAAATCAAGCTGCTCACGGCCGTCTGATGCATCAAATCTTCTTCTCATTCTCTTTCTCTTGCGCTTTTTCTTTGTGGCAGGCTGTATTACTGATGACATGGAACTTTCTGTTTCAAAGCTATCAGATGATGTATGTAAGATATGCGTGACATGTCTTTCTTTATCCTGCATCTGATCTTTATCATTTTTAAGTCTATCTGGATCACCTTCAATTAACCACCTTTCAATCGAACCAATGACCTCCTCATAATAAGATGGAGCTTGTTGCAATAAATGAGAAGGCTCCTGATCTATTGATGTCTCCTGGTTTCTCTCATCCTCTGACCATTGTTGAAACTTTTGAACCTGTATTTTAATGGCATTTATCTGACTAGAGTGTTCAACCTTTATAGCACTGATTTGCTTGACATGGTCTTCTTCCATATCTTTTATTACTTTATCGTTCTTTTCCTATACGTTCATCAAGCAATACTGCATAGAGTTTATTTCTTCTTTATGATTTGCTTGCATGGTAGCTAACTGAATATTATGATTGAACGTCATGATAGTCATTTCTTCATCCATAGTTAATAACTTGGTCTGCATAGAATTAATTTCCCTATCATGATCAGCTTTCATGGTCGTCATATTTTCCTCTAAGCCTGACATCTTGCTTTGCATGAATCTAATTTCTGTGTCATGATTAATCTTCATGGCTTCAATTTCCTTACTATGTTGATTTTGCATGATCTCCATCTCCCTATTACGCTTTTCCAGGTGAGTGCATAAAGTTCTCACATCACTGGCGTAATTAGTTTGATTTATCTCCATATTTCTTACCGGTAGCAATAGATCTTGTATAATTTGCTTATGATCTTCCTTTTCATTGTCAACACTACTATGATCTGCAATGGTACAAGTGGATGGCACATTCTGATATGAAGGATTGTCTTGGACAGCTGGACCTTTTACAAGATTACTTTCATTTTGTTGCACAATTTCAGGGGCACAAGGCGAGCTATCTGGATCACCATATTTATCTTTAAAAGCATCGACAATGTCTTGCAAAGAAATGAAGGAATCTTTAGGAAAACTATTAAACCAGTTCAAAGCATCACCCTTTAAAGAATGGACAAATAGACGCATCTTGAAATCTTCATGATTATATTGAGGAAGTTTACAATATATGATCATTACACAAGTAAACCTGTTTAAATGCTGTCTAACAGCGACCGAATCACCACCTGAGAACTTAAATAATTTAGAGATGGCCTCTTTCGGAAAATCATGGAGATTATCAGTAAAATGGCATGGTTTAAATGAATAATCCTTAAGGGATCAAATGGATGATAGAAAGAGATTTCTGCTCAAGAAAATTAAGAGATGAAAGAAGTGGAGTCGCCACTTGAACAATGAATCTAATTCTAAGATCCAAAAAGCAACCAACAAGTAGATATGAGGGAGGCTTCTTGTTTGGGAAAAATAAGAAAATGGAGTCGCTACCCAAACAAGAAACAAACCAAAGAAAAGCTGCTGATATGACAAAAGATAAGGCGATAAAAGATCCAAATGATAACCAAAAATGTTGAATCTGCCAGCTCAAATGAGAGATAAGAAAAAATGAAAGAATGATGAGAAATGAGAAGATGAATGTCGTTGAAACGCCAGGAACAGAAAAACTCTATCCCCGACAACGACGCCAAAAAATGTTGGCGTTGCCGGCTCAAACGAATGACAGAAAGATGAATGATGAATGATGAAAAGTCGTTGAAACACCGAGAATAAAGTATCCCCGACAACGGCGCCAAAAAATGTTGGCGTTGCCGGGCCAGATGAAAAGATAAGAAATGAGAAGGATGATTGTCGTTGAAACGCCGAGAATAAAATGTCCTCGGCAACGGCGCCAAAATAAAAAAAAAAAAATGAAAACCCTAAACCCAGCAAAAAATTTACAGTATTTACAAACTGAAAGCTCTTCAGAAGCCAGATTTATCAATAACCACAGTAATATTATCAGAATTTATTTTAAATGTAAAATGCTTCAGAAAACCCTGCATGCATTCATAATTTTTTTTTTTTCGAATGATAAGCCCGGGATCAAGAACTGGCTGGGCTCTTTCAGAAAACACAACCCGGGAGTTGGCTGGTTCAGCCGAGAACTTCCCCTAACGCCCGGTAATCTGAAAAAGGATTTCCTGCACAGCTTAAATTCAACCATCAACATAGAAGGAGAAAACAATAGTGAAACCCTGATCAAATGGAGATACCTGCCAATATATTTCAGAATCTAAACTATCATTCAAACCCCAAAGATCAGACAAGATACCTGTGCCTAGATAAATCTTCATTAAGCTATCATTAATGGCTGTAAATAAAATTATGCAGAACAAATAGAACAATCTTACAACATTTTCAGAAGAGTAACACCAGCAAGATTTTTAACCCCAAAGTCTTCTTTATTACACAAAAAAAATGAACTACAAGAGAGCTTCTTCAGCACAAGACTCCACAGATCTTATCTGATTTCAAATGACCCCTAGCACCCTATTTAAAGGAAAAATTCCCAATGGCTAGTTCGAGTGATCTATGTTGAAATGATTTCGACCGTCGATGAGAATCAAGATATCTCTTAATTTCATCCGTCGAATTAGTTAATTCATTAAAAAATGAAATTTTGCATTTATTTACTCAAAAATATTATTATTTTATTATTTTTAGGTTTTTTGCTTTATTTTATTAATTTTTTATTATTTTTATTTGTTTTATTATTTTATTATTATTATTATTATTTTTTTTTAAATTTTTATTTTTCAGTTATTTATTTATTTATTTTAAATTTTTAATTTATTTTTAAATTTTAATTTATTTTTAAATGGATCCTTGAACTTAGCTTTTGGGAAAATTACCTAGGACCTAGGACATAGGACTTATGAGGGGATTAAAACATTTCGTAACCCTCAAAACATTTTACATCATGACTTTTACAACTTTACATCCCAAGGGGGATACCCATTTGACATAGACCCTCATAAATCACCTAGTTCTGCGACACAACTATAATCTAGCAGATTAACACACTAGGATTCTCCTAAGATTCTAATGACAAAATCCATCCCGGCTTTGGGGTTAGGTTGAAGGAAAACTTTGCCGATCATGGATCGGTGAGACGAAAAACCTTCCGGGACGTAGATTATCACTTAGAAAATTAGGTCCACCTAGGCAATTTACAGACATGACTCATATCTGCTAAGATTATTTACAATTTATACATGCAGACTGGGTTTACAACATAAATTGATCAAGCTGTCGATGACTGCAGAATGGCACGGACATGTCGATCAAGCGCTACCCCTTTTTTGCAAAGAGAAGGGGGTGTACTGCTATGGGCAGTTGACCAGTAGTGGTCAACAGGGGGCATTGAAATTTAAGAACATGGGGGTGGGCTTTGATCCTCTTGTGTTTACATGGGTCAAAAGACCATTTAATATAATCTCTCTAAGTGCAAACACATGTTTGACCACTACTTGAAGGTGTGCAACCACATGTTTGACCACTACCTCAAGGTGTGCCCTCATGGCTTAGGGCTAGGCCTTCATGGGAATTGAACCTTGCCCAATAGTGAAAAACTCTTCGCTTTCCACCATTAGATTCATCCCCTTTGGGATCCTTTTTTGAATATATTGTTAGAACACACCCGAATGGATTTAAGCATGATATACATTTTATTAATATGATACACGTATAAGTACATAATTTATGACCTTTGCATTCATCTTCTAAGAGGTCTCTTAGACTATCAATGACTATCCCTATTCACTTGTGACTTTTCATATTCCTTTTAAATTGAATAATACAAACCCTAATGGATTTTTGTTTTCATCTTTCCACTACTAATGCGAAGGGGTGTATGTGAGTCCAGGTAGAGAGTTAAAATTTAGAAGTGGGTAACTTCCAATGGCTGAATGTGTTCCTTGAATTTGGTGGTTTGGGATGACCACAAACCAAGTGGTTAGTAGAAGCCGATGTTTTCTACTAAATGTTGGTTTAGGGATGACCACAAGCTGTAGAACTTGGCTCTAAAGCACAGTAGATCCCAAAATATTTCCTTATTTAGCTAGAAATTGATGTCTTCTACTAATTGGAAGTGCTCTCAAATGGTGATTTAAAG
Organism: Pinus tabuliformis; assembly: GCA_031772625.1. Classification (NCBI taxonomy): domain Eukaryota; kingdom Viridiplantae; phylum Streptophyta; class Pinopsida; order Pinales; family Pinaceae; genus Pinus; species Pinus tabuliformis. The sequence continues at coordinate 1,063,263,607 of CM062815.1, forward strand.
ATGACCATAGATTGTTGTGTAGCAGAAGTTGATGTCTTCTACTAAATGGTGGTTTAGGAAAGACCACAAACCAAATCACACTAATGGAATATGGCGTTCGCTATAACTTTGACTCTGGGTTTGACTACAACTTTGATTCTAGCTTTGGCTATTGCTTCGACTCTGGTTGCTGGCTCTAGCTCAGGATGTGGCTATGGTTTAGGCTCTCTTGTCCTTGCTCAATTGATAGGACTTCAAAGGTTGAAACATGACTTTCAATCACTGATATTATTCCCCCTTGTCAATGACAAGGTGAGAAGATGAAAATCTTTCCACCACAAGATGTGTCAATACTTGAGAATGAATTCTTCGGTATGATTGATATATCTTCTTGGTTGTTGATGGCCATTGCCAAGAAGTGATCCATCCACAATGAATCTTTACTCTTGCAGGTTTCTTATGTTTGGAACATCTGTTTGAAGAATGATTATGCTTTCCACAATGTTCACTAGGATGAAGATGAAAACATTGATCCTACATGTGGCCAACTCAATGACAATGTTGGCATTTAGGAATCTGATCTTGAACTGGAGCTGGTGAGGATGAATTTTCTTGAAGGAATTTAGCACTCTGGAATTGGATTGATTTTGAATAATCTAGAATGTAAAAGGTCTCTTGCCTTTCATATCCAATACATGTTTTGTGCTTGTTGTTGATGAGTTCTTCCCAAGGTGTGATGATGGGCTTGGAAAGTGCAAGTGAAACTTGTTTATGACAAACTTCATCTTCATTTGAATTTGTTTCTAAAGCGGCATCACTAATTTGATCATGTGTTGGTTGATAATAGGAATCATTTTCAATTTCAAAAAATATTTTTTTTGAACAAAGACTAGTTTTGAATGTTGATTTTTTTGTTGTATTTCCTCTTGTTGGAGTTGTGACTCAAGCTAGAGAAATTAAATTTTGTCCTATGAATCTTGTAAACATTAGTGAGAGTTGCTTTATTGATTGGGACCATATTGTCAACAATAGAGAGTATTAGAGTATGTGAGAACTCTAATAATTTATTAACTTGAGCCATTTAAATGTTGACTTAGACCTCAAAGGGATTCTCGCAACTCCACCCACAAACTACTACAACTCTGATATGGTTTTGGCTACAACTTTGACTCTAGCTTTGACTCTGGTCGCTGGCTCCAATTCAAGATGTGGATGTGGTTTAGGCTTTCTTCTTCTTGCTTGATTGACTGTTAATCATTGATATCATCCCCCCTTGTCAAAGACAAAGTGAGAAGATGGAAATCTTTCCACCACAAGATGTGTTAATACTCGGGAATCAATTCTTCGATATGATCGATATATCTTCTTGGCTGTTGATGTCCATTGCCAAGAAGTGATCCACCCACAATGAATCTTTACTCTCACAGGTTTCTTATGTTTGGAACATTTGTGTGAAGATTGATTTTAAATTCAACAATGCTCACAAGGATGAAGATGAAAACACCGATCCTACATGTGACCAACTAAATGACCATGTTGGCATTTAGGACTCTGATCTTGAATTGGAGCAGGTGAGGATGAATTTTCTTGACGTAATTTAGCACTTTGTTTTGAATAATCTAGAATGTAAAAGGTCACTTCCCTTTCCTATTCAATACATGTTTTGTGCTTGTTGCCGATGAGTTCTTGCCAAGGTTTGGTGATGAGTTTGGAAAGTGCAAGTGGAACTTGTTTATGACAAACTTCGTCTTCATTTGAATTTACATCTAAAGTGGCATCACTGATTGGATCATGTATCGATTGCTAATAGGAATCATTCTCAAATTCAAAAAGAGAATTGTTTTGAACAAGGACTAGATTTGAATGTTGATTTTTTGTTGTGTTTCATCTTGTTGGAGTTGTGACTTAGGCTGGAGAAATTCATTTTTGTCCCTGTTACCACAAAATATAGCAAGCCTTGGAGAGGGAAACCATACATGACAAAAGCTAGACAAAGTGCTAACAATGGTGTAGAGGCCCAATGTCACCTTAGCCTAAACCCCTTGCTCTTTACGGATTTTCATCAATGGGAGGAGTCTCGGTACGAGAGGAAGAGATCAATTCTAAAATAGATGGGCTGTAGATAATTTATAAGATGATCTCACTAGAGTTCATTTAAGAGAGAGACACAACATAAGATCAAAGGCTTCTTTAAGGAAGCAATTCACTCTTAATGAAAAGACGTAGAAAAGGGAGGTGCAAGACCTAGGGTTTGATGTATTTGACGATAATGGGAGTTCCAAAGGTCAAGACCAAAGAGAAAAGGTTCCTTGTGATGGATTCCAACAATTACAAGGCTCATGAAACCTTCAAGAAAGTCCTCAAGTTGAGGGAGAAGAAACTAGGGTTTCCCTCTTAGGGCAACACCTAGGGCAAGAGATTTTATGGATGAAATTTGAGTTGATTCCCACCAAAATGATAGGTCATGTAGTCAAGACCTACCTCTTGGTTCTGAGGCTCTCAAACCACCAAAAACCCTCCTCCCTAGAATTTTGCTATAAGCCCTAGATTCTCCTTCCTATCCTTAAAAGGAATGAATTTAGGGAGATAAATTTATGGAGGAAATTTCAACATGATCACCAAGTGATAGGACCAGTGTCTTGTCCTATGGGGATATGGAGTCCAGGATGCTTAAGATAAGCCAAATTCCCTCTAAGGAGGTTGAAATTTAATTCCCTAACTATAAAAATTCAACAATTACCCAAGAAGTACAAGAAGTACTCCACAAGGAACATTCATTACATGTTACAATGAGTAGTGCATACAAGATTCATCCAGATATTCTTCAATAAATTGGTCTTCAAGAAATTAGGGCACAAAATTTCAACCTAGAATCAATAGTTCCATGCATTAGACCTTCAAGAAAAAGATATTCAACAATAGGTTCCACTTACAAGATAACATGCAATATATCCTTGCATTAGACCATGAAATAGCTCCAAAGAATGTCAAAATCAGCTTCCATACATCAAAATACATCCAAGTTTCTGCAGAACCACCCATAAGAAGCAAGTGTGAATTCTCTAAGAGGTCTGAAATTCACAAGTTTTATGATGATAAGAGATGAAATGACATCTCTCTAATATATATGAGGTCTAACATAACCTATTTTGCATACAAGCCCCTAAAACCATAAAATAATGGGCAAGGAAAGCTTCTAGGTTGCAGGTTGACTTAGTAACCAATGTGCAAATGAAAATATATCTCCAAAGAGGGCCGAAATGCTGATGTCATGCATGCGTAGGCCTCTAGAGGGCGGGTGTTGAGGCCTTTTTGTCTCGAATGAAGTGTAAATGGCCTTTAAAATCATGATGGAGGGGTTGGTCCCTTTGCCTCGGTGCAAATCATCCTGTGGACCCCCCAAATATGGTTTGGGGCACAAACTTGGTCTCATGGGTCTCCATGTGGCTGAATCTCTATCTCTACTCCAATGGTGAAGGCACTGAAGATGCTATTAGCCCTCCCATGTCTTAATGAACGAGACCAACCTCATCTGGGCCTCGGATCAACTGCCACACCATGTACATAAGCTGAACCAACTGGGGGCACACTGGTCAAAGTGCATCATCCCATGAATACTGTAGGGCAAAGTGCAAAAGCTGTGGGTTTTGAAGGTGCCCGAGAACACAAATGATGCTTTATGAATGTCCAAGGACCCATGGCTGTCAACGCCTCACGTGTGGGTGTTAATATGATCCTTTGGTGGACTTGGGCCCTAGTTAAGTTGCCCAACCCATAATGAAACCACTTGCTAATCACACACATTATCCAATGCTTCAACTTATGACATCAGATTAATTTAATCATTTTTGCATCTAAGTGAACCAAACATGCAAGTAATGGGCAATGTGACACTTCATACAAGGCTCCTCTTCCAAAATTGAGATCTTAGTCACGTAATGGTGTTACCTCTCTAGGTAGGAGTGGCTAGTAGACAACCCTATTAGGTGTTTCCAACCCCCAAAGGGAAGTGACATTTCCTTAGTCTTCCCTTCAATCAATAGGTGTCACGTGAATAATAATGGAACGAAAGGGGAAGACAGGGGTCTCAGAGCCAAATGCAATGGTCAAAGGGGTAGCAATGATGTGGAATTCCACAAATTGGGTGTAGAGACTTGAGGAGGGAGCAGTTGTGGGTGCATGAGTTACCCCGACCTTTGTCTTTCCACCCGTCTTATCGCCTTTTTCTTTTTATTGATTTTCTTTGTATTATTGCTCGAAGCTCTAGGCAATGAGAGCATGCTTTGAATGATATATAGTAGTGGTTACCCCCTTAGTAGTGGGGTAATTCATCGCCCACCAAGGGTTGGGACATGCAAGGGTTCATTTATAATGATGTGAGGGGGAAACATTGGCCCCTAGAGTTGGGTGATGGCCATATGAGAAGGGGTAGAGCTCATGCTTGGCTTTTTCCCATGTGCTAATGTTAATATCCCGACCATTCTTTTGCATTTTATAATTTTCTTTCTTTTGTTTCTTGCTTGTGGCCATGATATGCTTTTTCTTTTTCTTTTAGTTGCATCAACCTCCTGGGGCAACATTTCCAGGCCCGACCCAGATATGTGGATAAGGGGAGGGGGTGTGTTAGATCCCAATGGACCCATGGTCAAGTGGACCCAGAAAAGGGAGATGGAATAAGGGTTTGTAATGTGCGAAGGGGAGTGATAAATATGGATAAGGGATAGATGGGGTAGAGCTCATGCTTGGCTTTTCCCACGTGCTAATGTTAATGTCTCGACCATTCTTTTGCATTTTATAATTTTCTTTCTTTTGTTTTTTGCTTGTGGTCATGAGATGGAATAAGGGCTTGTAATGTGTGAAGGGGAGTGATAAATATGGATAAGGGATAGATGGGGTAGAGCTCATGCTTGGCTTTTTGCCACGTGCTAATGTTAATGTCCCTACCATTCTTTTGCATTTTATAATTTTCTTTCTTTTGTTTCTTGCTTGTGGCCATGATATGCTTTTTCTTTTTCTTTTAGTTGCATCAACCTCCTGGGGCAACATTTCTAGGCCCGACCCAGATATGTGGAAAAGGGGAGGGGGTGTGTTAGATCCTAATGGACCCATGGTCAAGTGGACCCAGAAAAGGGAGATGGAATAAGGGCTTGTAATGTGTGAAGGGGAGTGATAAATATGGATAAGGGATAGATGAGACACACTATATCAATCAGGGATTCTCAAGTAGTGCTGCTTCCTAAAGCAATAAGCCATTAGAGGTGGTTCCGCTGGACTAGGATAGAGAATTAACCCCCCATTTAAGGTGAAGTAACATGACTATGACCAAGACCCTTTTTTCTTCCATGTCACCCTATAGTCCATGCCAAAATCCCCAAATACAAACAAACATAAGCACTCGAATGCAAAATGAATAAAGTACCTTTTGACCAGAAGCCCACCTTCCAACATGTGATCTTAACAATTGGGCGAGGGGACATATGACTAATGCAGGTGGCAGATAAATGGCACATTGCATCGGCTACTAGGTGGCTCTCAGGGGCTGTTGGTTGTAAGAGATGGCTAGGAGAAAAATTCTCTTATGGGATCACCCACTTTTGGTGGGTAATAGTCCTATGAATCTTGTTTTTGTCCTATGAATTTTGTAAACAGGTTAAAACATTAGTGAGAGCTACTTTTCAGTTGTGACCATATTGTCAACAATAGAGAGTATTAGAGTATTCGATAACTCTAATAATGTATTAACCCGAGCTATTTAAATATTGACCTAGACCTCAAAGGGCTTCTTGCAACTCCACCCACAAACTCAACAAATGAAGGGTGTTGGCTTCTATAGAAAATGCACCCATTTACAATGTAATTCAACTTAATTTCAAAAAGGTACAAGTAAACTTACAAAAAGACTATTTACAAGTTACAATTATTCTTGATTCCAAAGTTGAATTGATCTTTAGGATTGAATGCATCATCGATGCTTTGAATCCTTTGATTACTAGCTTGATAATGCTTCAATTATTTAGTATTCAAATAGTTGTATATAAGTGCCCAATTGGATGGTTGTGAGTGATGCTCATAATTGATTGGTGTTCCAACTCTTAATTGTAGAACACTCTGGTTTACAAAGAGGAATGTTTTAATGCTCTCAATCCCAGATAGTTGCCATTAAACAATTTTTCAATTACCTAAAATTGTCCACTATTGACAGACCAAAAAATGTCGTTCTTCTCAACCATTATAGTATTCCCCAGTTGCATTAGTGGGCACAACAAATACACCAAATGAGAAAATTGTGTTTTGCACTTTCTATACTATGTTCATGGAACTTAGTGATAGCATATTCAATCTTACATGCCATTTCCCATGACAAAACCCTAGGAGTACCGTGATAAGAAACTTTGGTAAAATCTTATAGAGCATGTGCAATAAAAGAAATTGCATGAGCTTTCTACAAAGATATTGAAGATCAAAGGTTTACAAATGTAGGTTACTTCCTAATGCATGTTGATCTTAATTCCTGGGGCATTAGGCCTTTGCTAGAACCAACACTAGGAGATGGCATTCATCTAGGGAAAAAATGCTTATATTTATTTTTCTCAAAAAACCCACCAAACAGATCCAACAATCTCCAAACCATCAATCACAGAAAGCCAAATTGAACCTTGGAAAATCATCGTGGTGCTAGAGATAACACGTTGGAAACACTGTATTGCAATTTTGTCGATTAGGTAACCCTTGAACCAACAAACTCCCTTGACCTAAAATTTGTTTCTCTACACAATTGCCTAGAAAATTGTCACCATGATGAGTTTTTGTTGATTTCTAGTTAGGAAGATATAGATTTTGGATACCCAAAAAAGGGAAAAAAATGTGTTCTTTTAAGACTTTTTATGAGCATTGTGTGAAGGATGAATTGGGATTCAATGAGCACCATGAATCATAGAAACCCTGATTTCAAGAACCAAGCAAAAGTGTGGGAAAGATGGAAATGGCCCTTGTTCACTTTTTTGCAAATATCACAGGAGCATGAAGGATTTAGCCATGAGAGTAAGGAGATAGTCAAGTAGAAATGGAAGCCTTCAAGGACCCCAGAAGTTGGCAAATAATGAACATACAACTTCAAAATATAGTGGAGATGAATATGTGGATACGAAAGTTGAGCAAAAGAGAAATCTTAGGAGAAAATTGAGAGAAACAATCTGTAGTAGGATAATGCGCTTATAGATAGAAATGGGACGCAAATGGCTGGAGGAATCATTGAACACTTATAAGTGCAAGATTGAAGGAACTTATTAGTCGTACGAGTAGGTGAAGAAAGCCAAATGACTAAGGAACCCTACGATCATAAATGTTTGCGAGAGAGGGAGAGAATCATGGAGTTGAGTGAATTCCTTGCTCTAATACCATTGTTAGAAGTTTCGATAATTTATAACCAGTTGAATTACTATTTTGGAGTCAACAAAAACTAACAATTGCCAAAGTCCTCTAGAGAAGGCCAATTCCAAACCCATGCCACAACACAAGACACTCTGCCTAAGTGTTTGTTGCAATTTCTAAACCCCAAGTGAATTGAGTCTCTTTTTCTTTGTTGAGGCGAAAGATAACCCCTCCCGCTCCTGCTTCCCCATTACATCAAATAGTTATTAAAAATCCCGACCAGTGGGAAATTTTTAATAATTAAAAATGACACTTTGACACAAACAGAATTTGCGAAACTTTAGAGATGATTTGGTATGGCAATTTACGTCAACTCTAGACATTAGGACTCACCTAAGACTTTACCATCAAGCCTCACTCCAACTTTGGGGGATACTTGGGAGAAAAATTCAACTAATTATTTAGTGCTGAGAAACACAAATAATTAGCCAAGGAACAAAAACTCCCTAGAGTGAAAACTCTCTAGCAAAATCCTAAGCTACCTAGATGTGTTACATGACTCATTTTTCATCATACTAGAATCATTTTTACAATATCCCCGCAGGGCTGCAAAATTTGAAATACAAAATGATGACCAAAAGCTAAATGATGATGATGAATTCTGAAATTCTGGATGTTCTGACACTGGTGAGATGCTTTGAAATGTACTCCAAACATGGAATGGTTGACAAAACTTCAAAAGCAATTTGAATGTTCAATAGGCGTGAAACAAGAAACTATGTTTTTCTTAGAGCACACTGTGATTACACTGAATATTGGCTCGGAACTGGTGATTTAATAAGCCATCTTGCAAAGATTTGACCCAAAACGTTCGCATAGCAATTAAAAAAAAAATCTACCTTAAAATTAAATAACCCAAACTCTTGAATTCAACTTCTAGATAGTTAGCCTCTCAATTAATCAAATCAATCTCTTGAAGTGAAGATAGTTGAAACAATGATTTTCCCTTCTAACAAGTGAAACTCGGCTTCCGAGAAAGATGGTTCTCAACCCTTGAAATGAGCTGAATTTGGCCTCTGAAGAGAAGGGAAACTCGGTCCCTTTTAGTGATGTACTCGACCCTACTTTTGTAATTACAATTCAGCCTCCAAGATGAAGATTAATGTGGCTTGGATATTCTGCCAACAATTTGCAAATTCAACCACCAAAATTATGAACTTGTCATTCATGTTAAAAAATAATGTGGCTATGGTTGACATTTTTCATTACAAACATGGAGAAGAAATAAATTTAATGAACACCTACAAGTCGGTCCAACTAAGTCGTACAAGTTGGCTCTAAGAAGGTCTTCATGTCAGCCTACTAGGGCTAATTAGCCCTCTCATGATGCCTATATATAAGTGCTCACTGGCTCTCATTTGATCACCACAATTTCACAAGATCAATCTGCAATCACAAGGAGGAGACACCACACGTGCGAGGGAGAAGAAAGGATTTCTTGATTTGCGTTGACCTATTTCATTGGACCGAAGTTAACCGAATGTTGTCTTGGGCATTTTATTTCTATTTGGGCTACCATCCTATCATCTAGAAGACCGAAAACATCATGGATGTGGATACTTTTGCTAATTGTAACTTCACACCTTTAATGTGATGTTGACCCGAAGTTGACTGAGGATTTTAATTGCAATTATTGGGCAAATCTTTGGCACTTTGTTGACATTTCTTTGGTGACTTCTGTGGTATTTTCGGCCTAATACTTCAGTAGCTACGGGCCTAAGTTTCAACTTCTTTATACAGACCTTATTCATTGGACAAAACTTAAAAGTGGATTATCTCTCCTATGTGCAGATCTTGATTGGTATTTCATTGTTGACTATTTTGGATTTGTTAGAACATTCTGATGTACTATTGATGGACAAAATCTCTCCCTCATAAGGAAAGAATTTTTGGGTTTCCCCTTGTGGGTTTTGCCTTAGCCGTGACCGTAATCTTTGTGTTTGTTGTCTCTTGCTTATTGTCTATTGTTTATTGTGTACTGAGATCTCTATTTACTGCTCTTGTTGAAGAATTAATGGTTGAAGTTTTTCATGTATAGCTACTTGTTGATTAAAGGATAAAGAAAGAATTGTTGGTATCAATAGAAGTAATTATCAATAGTGAAAAACTATTCTAGTCCTAGCCACACTAGAATTTCAACATTGTTTTAGAGCGAAGTTGGATTCAAGAGCAATATAGCCTAGTTATAAGCCAAGATCAATTTGAGTTTGAGAAGGGTACTTCTATGGAGGGACAATCGAAATTCTCTGTACAGGCCTATACTATTACCCTTCAGTTTCAGACCTCCGAATTTCTATTCTATAGCATTATGAAGGTCTGAGGTTCTAGTCCAAGCCATAGTAGAGATCTGAGCCTCTTACTTGGAAAATAATTTGAAGCATTTATGTGACTACATGAGAAGGGCCGAAATCCTTTTGTACTGACTGTCAAGAGGACATATTTTCCTAAATGGGATCTGTAATTGTTTTGTTTGCCTGCAAGTCGAAAAGGAGAGGCGACACTGCCAAAGGAGAACTAGAGGAACGCAGAGGAGGATGGAAGAGAAGTTCGATTGCAGGTTGAGTGAAATGGAGTAGTTGGAAACTGAGGGATGCGAGGCAGAGATGGAGAAAACGAAGCTGGGCTTTCGAATGACAGCGAAGGAGAGGTTTCGCAAGTCGATGGCGAAGGATGGAGCTTCGAGGGAGCAAGGATTTCGAAAGGGAGAGCAACGACAACAGCGAGGAAGGAGTTTCTAACAACGATGAGGGAGCTACACGAAGGAAGCAACGAGGAATTATAAGAAGAAAAAAACACATGAAGAGGAAAAGGGACATTGATGAAGGTTGCAAAGGTCGAGGGCAGTGCAACAAGGAGGACGAATGAGAGGGGTTTTGCAGCTCGAGGGAGAGGGAGAGCAGGAAATAGAAAAAATGCAGAGCAAGAAGAAAGGGTTGCGGGTTAAGGAAAAGGCAAAAGCAGAGAAGAGGACTTAGATGGTAGCGTGAAGCAGAGGAGAGAGGTTGGAAAGGAGTTGATAAAAAACGCAGGGGGAAAAGAAGGTTGTAGGAGGAAGAAAGAAAAGGAAAAACGCAGAAATGAGGAGAAACCCCAGGCATCAGAGAAATTCGAAATTTTTATTCAGAGAGAAAAAATAAATGGGCAGTCGAAAATGGTAGCCTAAAAACCTTAAGAAAATTTCCTAGAAATTTTGCTTCAGATTTGTACTCGAAACACTTATAAAATCCCGAGATCTGAATTTTGAAACCCTCAAACTGGAAAAAATTGGGAATAATGCCCCTGCAAAATGATATTGAGGCCAGATCTTACCCTCCAGGGCCTAAATCTGGCTTCAAATAAAAATTATCCTTCAGATCTGCACCTGCAACAACAAAACAAAACACCCAAAAACCAGATATACAAATAAAATTGAAAATCCCCCCCCAAAAAAACCCACATTAGGAAATTACAATAATTACAAACCAAGGCTCTAATTAGCCACATCTATCATTACGCTGCACACAAATTATTTTTTTTTATATTTTAGGGAGAGCTGCTAGCTCGAAACCTTTCGTGCATCACCAACAAAATCTTATGATAAGCCCGAAGCTAATTTAGCTGGGCTCTTAAGGAAATACGGATCGGGAGTTGGCTGGTCCAACTGAAAACTTCCCTTAATGCCCGAGGATCTAAAATCAAGATTTTCCTGCAAAACTCAATCTAGCCATAAAAAATAGAGCGAGAAAATAATAATAAAATTTAGACAAATAGAGATACCTGCTATTACGTTCAAAATTTAAATTATTATTCAAACTCCAGTGACTCAGCAAGATACCTGTACTAAAATCACTCTTTAGAAGCTATCATCAATGGCTTTAGAAAAAATTATGCATGAAAACAGTATTCCCATGAAGAGTAACATCAACAGAATTTAACCCCAAAGTCTTTCTTTATTATCTAGAAAAAGATTACACAAGAGCTTCTTGCTAAGCACATGTCTCTGAGATCGGATGGATCGACTGACAAATGACCTCTTATTTAAAGATAAATCCTCCAACGGCTAGTTCGAGTGATCCTCGTCAAAGCAATCTCGACCATTGATGAAGATTAAAGTTTCTTTTAATCTCAACCGTCAAAATATTTAAAGATTGAAAAAATTCAATTTTTTTATTTAAATGCATTTTAATTAACTCAGAAATAGAATTTTGTGAGTTTATTTCCCAAAAAAATTGACTTTGACTTAACTCCCAGGGATCAAAGGTTTAAAATTTAGCAAAGTAATTAATTTACCTTAGTCCCGAGACCTTTTAAAATTTATTTTTTTAGGACCGACGAATTTTTTCTTTGGAGAATTTAAATTTATCTAAGACCTAGAATTAATTAAATTCCTGGTTTATGATTTTAATTAATTTTTGGCCAGAAAATTTAATTAATTAACCTACGAGGGGATAAATTATTTTTCCAACCCTCAAGAGACTTTACATCGTGATTTTCATATTTTTTACATCATAAGGGGGAAAACCCATTTGTAATGACCCTCACAAACTACTTATTTCTGTGACACAAATATAATCCAACAGACCAAGTAATTTTTAATAAAATAACCTAACCAAATAGTTAGGATTATTCCCAAATTACTTTTACATAGACTCGATCTACAACACTAGGACTCGCCTAAGATCCTAGTGACAAAATCCATTCTAGCTTTGGGGTAAGACTGGAGGGAAAAGCTCTGCTGATTATTTGAAAATGAATCGGTGGGACGAAAAACCTCATAGAGTGGAGATCGTCACTAGAAAGGTAGGTTTACCCAGGTTGTTACATACATGACACGGGTTTGCTGAGATTATTTACATTATACACATGCAGAATGTGTTTACAAAACATATTGGAAGTCAGGCTAATGATGATAGTTGGACGGCACAAACACATTGATCAGGTACTATCCGTTTTGTGAAAAAAGGGGGTTTACTGTATGGGTCGTTGACATGTAGTGGTCAACATCTGACTCTACTTGGGGACACGTTGCTGCACCAGAGCAATATGAGAATCCAAAATCTGCACCCACGCAACACACAAGATAACATAAGTAGCGTCCATCCAAAAATCATCATATAACATTAAGCACAGGAAAGATATAAGCTCTTCATTTATTAACTATTTTAATAACATGAAAAACATAAATCTACCTACAAAATAAAATACTGAAATAAAAGGGTGTAGGGTTAGGAATACAATACAAAGGATGCCCCATGGCATCAGATGCGTTCAATGTAGTGCATGTTGAGCATTTGCCTGCTTTCTGGCAAATTTGTGGGTTGTTTTTCGGATGTGCCATGCCCGATCCTGCATATCGTAGGACTATGTCTTATCCGAAAATCGATTTGTTTTTGGCCATCAGATGTATCAAACCTCTTCCTTCTTCTCTTTCGCTTTGTACGTTTGCTTTCGTTAGGATTTGATGTTGATGATGATGTGGTCGGCGCACAACTTCCTTCTTGATCCGAAAAACGCTCATATGGAAAATTTGGAATGTTCAAGACTTCTGTGACCTGCGCTTCTTTATTTTCATGAACCTGATTTGTTATGACTGGTGGATCAACCATGCAAGCATCAACCTGATTCTTATCAATTTCCATTTTATCCGGGTCACCTTCAATTAGCCACTTTTCAATGGAACAAATGACCTCCTCATAATAAGATGGAGCTTGCTGCAGCAGACAAGGAGGCTTATGATCTGTTGACGTTTCCTTGTTTCTTTCATCCTCTGACCCATGCTGAAATTCATGTACCTGTATCTTTTCCATTACTTGCAACTTATTCTGAAGAGTGATCTTTTCAATTTTTATGGCATCCATCTGGTTAGAGTGTTCAACCTTCATAGCACTGACTTCCTTGGCATGGTTTTCCTCCATGGTCAATAACTTATTCTGAAGACATTTTTGACCAGCTTCCATATCTTTTACTACTTTGTCATTATCTGTTTTTATTGTCATCAAGAAATTTTGCATAGAGCTCATTTTTCTATCATGATTAGCTTTCATGGTTTCCATTTCCTTAACATGTGTTTCTCTCATGACAAGTAAATAGTTTTGCATGGAAGTCCTTTCTTTGTCATGACCTGCTTCCACGGCCTCTATCCTATTTTGAAGATTGATCTGGTTAACTTCCATGTTCAGAATCATTTGTGTATAATTGAGTTGTATGTCCTTAATCGTCTGAGGATGTTCATGATCTTCTATAGACAAATGATATTCCTTACCAACAACATTAATTTGATTGCTCGCCCCTGCCATTCTACTATCTATGATTCTTTTGACAACATGGCAAGTAGCCTCTTCATGAAGAGCATTACAGGCCCTACAATAAGGCAGAGCCTCATCCACAAGATTGGCAAACTCAAGTGGATTTGTTGGTCTCTGCTCATTAGATGGGTCTTTCTTCTGCCAGACATTATTATTTCTAGGTTGGAAACTTTGTGCTTGAGATCTTTCCATTTGGACCAACCTAGCCTGCATGACACTCATTTCCTTAGCATGATTAGATATTAACTTTGTTTGATTAAGTTCCATGCTTTCAAGTTTCTGCATCAGTATCTGCATAGGGTCATCATCAGATTCATTGGATTCTTTCGATTTACTTGGACCCTCATCAAAACCTGAAATTTCAATCTTCCCATATGCTTTCTTATCCTTTTCAATTTCCTCGGCGAAAATCTGGGCAACCTTATAATCATTAGTTTTAGCTCGCCTCAACTCATAAGAAGTATCAGCATCAAAGGCATCAACATAAAAATCCAAAAGAGACCTGGCAGGAGGTCGATAATCTTGAGGTAATTCTTTAATAATACCATTAAACCTCTTATTAAATTCCTCTACGGTTTCATTTTCTTTCTTCTCTATGATGTTGATAGCTTTAACCAGATGTCTTTCTTCTCTTTTGTCTCCATACTTGTCCTTAAAGGCATTAATAATCGATTGCAATGAATTAAACAAATTATCAGGCTTTTCTGTAAACCAATCCAAAGCATCTTCCTCTAAGGAAAGAACAAAAAGGCTCATTTTCACATCTTCATGATTATAGTCAGCACCTCTAGCATATTTACCCAACCAAGAGCTAAAAACTTTTAGACGAGCCATAGCACTAACCACAATATTTCCGTGGAAAGAAGGCAACTAGTCAAGGTCATTGTTAGGAAGGTCATTTGGATAACTTTGAATGTTAGCAAAGCTACAAGGGGCGAACAAGTCCATGATGTCTTGCTCAAAGGGAAAAGGAGGGGCCAAATGGATGCTAGAGAGAGAGATCCTTGCTCAAGAAAATCAATAGTTCCACAAGAAGTGAGCTTCTAGCAGAAAATTCTTGAAAATAATGAAAGAAGTGGAGTCGCCACTTGAACATGAAAGGCAAAAACCGAAAGGTTAGTGGGGGAGAAGCAGGTGGATATCAGGGAGGGCTTCTTGTCTGAGAAATAATGGATGAATAAGTGGAGTTACCACCCAAACAAGAAACTAACCGAAATGTCCAGGTGCTAAAGGTGCAGATAGAGAAGATGAAAGGATTAGTGAGAGGAAAAAGATAAGGTGATGAAAAGATGAAGAAATATAATGGCGCCAAAAAATGTGGCATTGATGGGATAAGAAATGATGACAAACTGAGAAGATAAAGATGATTAAGACGAATGTTGCAAAGCCAAGGTCTAATAAATTGGTTCCCGGCAACGACGCCAAAAAATGTTGTCGCACAAAGTGTCTAGGGACCGTGACAACGCTTAGAGTAAGGGTTGTCACTCTAATCCTTACTCACTCCGTTTAGACTCTCTCCTAGACAAGTCAAGGGGGGTAGTCCCTAGGGGTAAATGAATGAAGGAAACCTGTGGAACACAGGCTCTAGGAGACTTAAGGTTGAATAGCTTAATGAAAATGAGACAAGTTCTAATTAACTGAGATGAATAAGACACAACCACAAAATAGGAATGATTTTTAGACTAGTGCCTTAGATGTTCAATTAACCACGAACCTACTTGAAGAAACATAGTATAGCAGTTAAATTTTGAAAGATCTAAATACCATGAAGAACCATGAAATTCAAATGCTAGGCAATTCACAATCCTAGAATTTAAATGATTTTTCTTTAATGACCCAGATCTAGAATTTATCTTTTTCTTATAGTCAATCTTTAGATATCATTAATCACACTTGACAAAAGAGAATTCAATACCACAAAATTTAAGATTTTACACTTAACAGAAAAAAAGACACCAATGAACTTTAGATTAGAATTTTCTTATCCCTTAGGGCCCATTAAAATTTTAAATTTATTAAAGTCCTTTTGATTTTTATTTTTTTTGGTCACATTAATTTTTTTTAATAATTGCCACATAAAATTTGCTTTATAAGCATAGCACATTAAAAATTTACCTAAGGGATAATTAAATTCTAATCTAAAGTTCCTTGGTGTCTTTTTTTATGTTAAGTGTAAAATCTTAAATTTTGTGGTATTGATTTCTCTATTATCAAGTGCAATTAATGATATCTAAGGATTGAATATAGGAAAAAGATAAATTCTAGATCTGGGTCATTAAAGAAAAATCATTTAAATTCTAGGATTGTGATTTGCCTAGCATTTGAATTTCATGGTTTTTCATGGTATTTAGATCTTTCGGAATTTCACTGTTATACTATGTTAAAATCGTTGTTTCTTCTGAATAGCTTGATTGTGTTTCTTCAAGTAAGTTCGTGGTTAATTGAACATCTAAGGCACTGGTCAAAAAATTATTTCTATCTTGTGGTTGTGTCTTATTCATCTCAGTTAATCAGAACTTGTCTCATTTTCATTAAGCTATTCAGTGATAAGTCTCTAGAGCCTGTGTTCCACAGGTTTCCTTCATTCATTTACCCCTAGGGACTACCCCCCTTGACTTGTTTAGGAGAGAGTCTAAATGAAGTGAGTAAGGATTAGAGTGACAACCCTTACTCTGAGCGTTGTCGCGGTGCCTGGACACTTTGTGCGACAACAAGATCGATACGCTTACGGATATGAGGGATTGTCTCTTTGAAGAAAGTGAATTCCCGGTGACATGGTACTGGCCTATTCTCTATGCGAGCCTCCTATAGCAAATTTATGAACTACTTGGGAGCTCTGTGGCAAGGTCTCCAAGGATATCAAAAGGTAAGAAAATGAAAATGACCTCCATTCTCCATTTCTTCTAAAACTTGATATTAGTTTGAATCCTCTACTACTCATTAGATCTGAAGAACACAGTTTAGAAGCTTTAAGGTCTGCCCCTTACTCAAATTATTTGGAGAACCTTTCTTGCTTGTGGTCCAAGAAGATCAGAGACTGATATCTGTAATCCATGCCTTCTCCTTCAAAATGATCCGAGTCAGATACCAAGAATGTTAAAAACTATACTTCAAAGCTGCTTGATGTTACAATGAGTATGCTGCTGTAAGATCTGAGTTGTTCTGAGGTGACAAATGCTACAATTGCTTGATCCACGCGTTACACAATTTGTATGATTCAATGACAAAGATATGTTATATATGTTGATTTTTGGTAGCATCGGATGTGCTCCAAGTCTCAAATTTTGCAGGGAGGCTTAGGCACATGTATCCCAAAGAACCCATAAATCGTTTTGGGAAATTCCACCCAGAAACAATTTTATTAAAATAATTAATTATTTTTAATGGGACCCTAAGTCTGAACTTAGGAAAATAAAATAATTAAAGGGTATTAATATAAATTGTGGGTGTAACTTCTAGGAGAAGACGAGGATCATGCAGAAATGATCTAACTCAGGAAAATAAAATAATTAAAGGGTATTAATATAAACTATGGGTGTAACTTCTAGAAGAAGATGAGGATCAAGCAGAAATGATCTTTAGCCATTGATTAGCTTCTAATCCGGGCCGTTGAATGTCAACGAGGAGATTGTTTAAGGAGACTTGAGGGTCACTTGGAAAACACATAAAGAGAGTTCAGAAGATGGAATTTCTGAAGCAGAGCAGCTGTTGGTGAGAAATTCGAAGTGAGCTTTTGTAGTGAGGGGCAGGGATAGTATCTGAAGGGAAATATTTCCCGGTCAGAGAATACTCAGCAGAGAAGGCAGAGGGAGATCTAGCAGTGGCAGCGCGGAGCTAGAGGGGCTGACACAAAGCCACGCAGAAGTCGAAAGGAAGTCCAAAAATTTGTTGAAGGAATCGATTGCAGAAGTTGGGAGCCGGCGCGTGAGAGAGGCAAAAATCGAAGTTCCTGGGCAACAAATCGATCAATTGGAGGAGTGACACTGTTGCCAGAGGGTTTGACGCTGGGTTGACACAGAGACTGCGTAGAGACAACCAAGGGTAGTCATTCAGGGCTGGATCAACCAAGATTTCCAGTGATAGTGTGAGGTAATCTCACAGATCTCTCTGTCAGTGATATTCTTTGTAACTGGATTGTCGGGAAGGCATCCAAGAGTTGTATTTAGAAATTACTACGGCATAATTATAAAACCCTTAGAGCTGCTGCACTGATTTTCCCACATTGGGTTTTTTCGGGGACATTTGCCCAAAAGTAACTGTCGCTTGTGTGTATCTTTCTCTATTGTTCTGTTCTTGTTTTGGGCAAATTAATTAATTAAGTGAAGGCTACATTGTGTTAGCTTCGATATTTGCTGTAGGAAATAGTAAATAATTTGTTTCAGTATTTAACAGATAGGAGACGTTTAATCAGTTGCTGCAGTGGTGATTTGGGTGGGATTCTCGAATTTTCACAATATGGAGTACTAAAATTGCAAAGAGTATATATTGCGTATAACATGTACAACGTAGTATGTATGTGATAATCCAAGCCATTTCCTAAGGTATGACAATATATGATGTGAAGTACACTGGAATATGTATGTGAGTATGTTGTAGCACCATACATGATCCAAAGTAGCTATAACAATTGCTAAGTAATGATGCGAGTCTATGTACACCCTTATAGTATGTATGTCATTAACAGTGATTTGTATAGAAGATATGGCAAACAATGTATATATGACATGGAAAACACCCTTGGTATGTATGGCATGGTAGACAATATGGAAAACAATATATATGAAATGATAGATACCCTTGGTATGTATGACATGGCAAACAATATGGTAGACAACCTATATATGACATGGCAGACACCCTTGGTATGTATGACATGGTAGTCAATATGGCAAACAATATATATGACATGGAAGACAATATGGCAAACAATATATATGACATGGCAGACACCCTTGGTATGTATGACATGGCAGACAATATATGTGACATGGCAGGCACCATTATGGTATGTGTGACATGGCAGACTATATGTATGACATGGCAGATAGTAATATGATTGTGACCTGAGTTTTACCCTGTCAAGATCCGAGCTGTTACAGTCCATCCAAATTGTTACAGTACATCTAGGACATGCTATGAGAGACACATTTAATACAAATTGAGGGGTATGTAATGTACAATAGGTACACAATGCTTGCATGAGTAACAATGATCGAAATATGTATAATTTGGGTGCGATTTTGATGATATATACTCTTGTATAAGTTCTCAGACATATGTTTGATATGTTAGTGGTATGATGCAACATTGATTGACTTGACAGTAATTTGATATGATAATGAAACTTGGACAGTATATGGGACTAGGTATATCCCACAGTGATGGTATATGTCAATATGGTAGTAATTTGAATAGTATGTGATCGGTGTAATCCAAAAGGAATTATAGTCATCTTTGAGGATGTGTTCCTATGGCCAAAATTCTGCCTGTTGCATTAACAAAAAGAACCGAGTCTATCATGAGCAATGACTAGTATGCAGGATCTGTGACAAGTCTAGGCTCCAAGTTGCCTTACATCTCTGAGGAATTCGATTACATGAATTGTGTGGAAGAAAGAAAGTCGAGTATAGGAATACTCCTTGAAGTCAAGAACCTCAAATACAGTGCCTCATATAAATATTCGAGCAGAAGAAGGACGATACTCATTGCTAAATAGCCGACCTATAGCTCCACTATAAGTCTCCAAATTGAAAGGATTGTTTTTGGTTTCATGTTTTGGCTAAAGACTTGCAGATCTCTAAGGGTTTGAACAAGAAAGTCCTAGGGTTTGTAAAACCCTAGGATTGCCTTTGTTAAAAATGATGAAGAATGCAAGAATGATTGATGAAGAATAAGCATTAGGGTTTGGGATTAAAACCCTATCAAGTCAAAAGGAGCTGCAAATGAAAAACCCTGGGCCTGTGGATTAATTACTTCCCTAGCTCCTAAATGAGTTGACATCTTGGTAATGAGGTTGATTTGCAGGATGGATTTAAAGATCAAGAGGGAGCTACCACAATCTAAAAAATATAAGTATCTTGTATTTCTTTGTTTTAATTATTACTGACATTGAATTGTTTTGTAAACCTTGGGTAGGGTTTTGGAAAAGAAAGCCTAGGGCTTATGAATCAAACCTTGGACCTTATTGCTTCCATTTAAAAAGATTTGGCATCTAGTTAAGATTGATCAGCAAAGTGATTGTAAAAGGTCTAAAGATTAAGAGGGAATTGAAAAGATAAATATCTTGTGTTTTTTCTTTTTACTTTTAAATTGTTACTAATGATGTGAACTCTTTACAAGGACTCCTTGTTGATGATATGGACTAAATGATAATGATGTGGATTTGTTGATAATGTGGACTTATTGATAATGATAATGGTGTGAGCTTATTGATGTGCACTCATTGATGATGTAGATGTCGATGAACTCTTTGATGTTGCATACTCCTTGATGTGAACTTTTTGTTGATAATGATGTGAACTCCTTGATGATATGGATTTATTGATGATGAGAACTCCTTTATGACAATGTGATCTCTTTGATGATGGCATGGACTCCTTGATAATGTTATGAGATTGAATCTATTTGAGCAGGCTAAGATCAAGAAGGAGCTCACACACGCTCAAAAGATAAGTATTGTCTTGATTGTTTCTATTGATTATTTCATTATGAGTCGCTTGGCTTGCTGGGTTGTTCTTATTCTTCCATAACTGAGGTTTGCAGGTGCATAATGATGATTGCCAAGATTTGGCAATCGTTGAAAATGACGGAAGAACAATGTGACAATAAGACTCATCATAGGCTCTATACTCAAAGGGAGAAAACTAGATCAACCTGATTGAAGCACATTTCTATGAAGAGGCTTTCTATGTAAGGAGTTTCTTTTGTGAAAACATAGCATGGTGATATCTTTGGCATAATGGACTACAGGTCCATCGACATCTCCCTACTGGATGATTTGAAGAAGATGCAAGATTCTGATGTTGACTTGGTTGATTCATTGATTGGTTCGTTGTTATCTCCTGGATTTGATTATGGTCTGCTAGATTCTACTATGGTTGTTGATGCTTGCTTCTGTGAGAAGCCACTTATCATCAGCTGAATTTGACTATGGATACTGACTTTTGCCTCTGATAGAAGCCACTTAGTGTCTGCTGGACTATACTATGGTTGTCGATGATTGCTTCTGTGAGAAGCCATTGCTAAGGTCTACTATTGTCTGCTGATAGCTGCAGATGTTTTCTTCCGAGAGAAGCCCTGGCTGAAGTTGAATGAACAACTGAATTTTGTTGTGTTTGATAAAGAACTAAGATCAACCATGGCTACATTTATGATGTTGAACTGGTTGCTGATGTTTATATGAAGAAACTGGAATGATTTAGAATCCCCTTGAGGAGGGAACACTGATTGCATAACATCATATTATGGACCATCTCCTGTAGGCTATGTACCGTGAGACCTTGTGGTCCAGGAGATGTATTGATGATTCCTCCCGTAGGCTGTGTGCCGTGAGACATTGTTGTCTGGGAGATGTATTGATGATTCCTCCCGTAGGTTGTGTGCCATGAGACATTGTTGTCTAGGAGATGTATTGATGATTCCTCCTGTAGGTTGTGTGTCGTGAGACATTGTTGTCCGAGAGATGTATTGATGATTCCTCTTGTAGGTTGTGTGCCGTGAGACATTGTTGTCCGAGAGATGTATTGATGATTCCTCCTGTAGGCTTTGTGCCATGACACCTTGTGATCCAAGAGATGCTTTGTTGGTTCCTCCTGTAGGCTGTGTGCTGTGAGACCTTGTGGTCTAAGAGATGCTTTGTTGGTTCCTCCCTTAGGCTGTGTGCCATGAGACCTCGTGGTCGGGGAGATGCTTTGAGATGGATGCTATGTATCTTTCCTTATGATGAGTTTGAGAGAGAGAAACTTGGATTGTGTTCTCTTCCTTAGGCTGTGGGTCGTGAGACCTATGGATTGGTCGGGAAGATTGATCTTGAGAGAGAATGAAAAACTACCTCCCTAGCTAAGAGGGAGTGTTGAAAAATAATGTAGCTATGGTCGACATTTTTCATTACAAACATGGAGAAGAAATAAAATTTTCGAACACATACAAGTCGACCCAACTAAGCCCTATAAGTCGGCTCGAAGGAGGTCTTCATGTCAGCCTACGAGGGCTAATTAGCCCTCTCATGATGCCTATATATAACTGCTCATTGGCTCTCATTTGATCACCACAATTACATAAGATTGATCTGTAATCACAGGAAGGAGACACCACACGTGCGAGGGAGAAGAAATGATTTCTTGATCTGCGTTGACCTATTTCTTTGGACTGAAGTTAACTGAATTTTGTCTTGGGCATTTTACTTCTGTTTGGGCTACCATCTTGTGTCATCTAGAAGGCCGAAAACATTAGGGACGTGGATACTTCTGCTGATTGTAACTTAACACCTTTAATGTGATGTTTACCTGAAGTTCACTGAGGATTTTAATTGCAATTATTGGGCTGAATATTTGACAGTTCGTTGACATTTCTGTGGTATTATCAACCTCATACTTTAGTAGCCACAGGCTTAAGTTTCGACATCTTTATACAAACCTTATTCATTGGACATAAGTGGATTATCTCTCCTATGTGCAAACCTTGATTGGTATTCCATTGTTGACCATTTTGGTTTTGTTGGAACATTCTGATGTACTATTGATGGATAAAATCTCTCTCATAAGGAAAGAATTTTTGGGTTTTCCCCTTGTGAGCCTAATCTTGGTGTCTCTTGTCTCTTGCTTATTGTCTATTGTTCATTGTCTACTGAGATCTCTATTTACTACTCTTGATGAAGAATTAATGGTTGAAGTTTTTCATGTATAACTACTTGTTGATTAAAGGATAAAGAAATTACTGTTTGTATCAATAGAAGTAGTTATCAATTGTAGGAATTTACAGGGTAAGTTCCTCAGAAAGAACACCAAAAGGACACCGCTCACAACCAGATCTCAAATCAATACACCAGTATTTTTGACGTGGTTAAAACCCTCAAAGTGCAAGGAGGGAAACAGTCCACGGCCTATCCCAACGTGGGTACTACAGGCAATTTATTAATCAAAGAATGAAAATTTACATAAGCTTCTCTCATGCACGGATTACCCGAACAAAGACCCTCCATGCGCTTTAAATAGAACTCATGGACCAATCGGGTGTCAAGCCACGGATCAAGTGTCGGTAATACCGAGGAGAGAATGAACCGTCAGATCACTACATATCGTGACCGTCGGATTGTAAGTTATAAAATGTACAACGGTAAAGAAACACACTTTACCTAACTCTATACCTAACTCTACACTAGACCAAGTTGAACTTAACTATATCCTATGTGTCGGAATATCCTAACATCCCCCCTTAAGAACAACTTGGGATAGGATTGAAGGATTTACAAATATGACACAATAGGAGAAGGAAGGAGGCACTAGAGCCTATCCCCCCTTAGTGACAACTTCCTGAACTCCAAGCATATATCGAAGTTTAGTGAACTTCGCCTCTGTGAGAGCCTTTGTGAAGATGTCTGCAACCTGATCATCTGTTGGACAATATTGCACTTCAAGAACATGGTCATGAATGAGTTTTCTGATGAAGTGCATGTGTAGTTCAATGTGTTTGCTGCGTTGATGCTGGACTGGATCTTTGCATAGCTGAATGGCACTTTGATTATCACACCAAAGTGTGGTTGGATGCTGCTGCTCAAAGCCAAACTCTGATAGGATCTGACGAAGCCACAAGGCTTCCTTACTAGCTTCCACGGCACCACGATACTCTGCTTCTGCTGACGAAAGAGAAATGGCAGCCTGTTTCTTACAAGCCCATGTAATAGGTCCTGAACCAAGAGTGAAGACATAACCGGCAGTAGACTTCCGATCATCAGGGTCACCAGCCCAATCAGAATCAGTGAAACCAACTAATAGAGGAGCTGCTTTGGCACTGTAATGAATCCCAAACTGTACTGTACCTCGAACATAACGAAGTATTCTTTTAGCTGCTTTCCAATGACTTTCACGGGGGTTTTGCATAAAACGAGCAACAAGGCCAACAGCAAAGGAAAGATCAGGACGAGTATGGGTTAAATACAAGAGTTTTCCTACAAGTTGACGGTATAAGGTAGCATCAACTTCAGGAGAAGTACAAGAGACTGAAAGTTTGACTCCAGACTGAAAGGGAGAAGGGGCTGGCTTACAGTCTTCCATGTGAAAATGACGAAGAATATCACAAGCATACTTGGACTGGGAAAGGAAAATACCCTCCTTGGATTGCAAGACTTGAAGACCGAGAAAATAGTGTAAGTGTCCTAAGTCTGTCATTTCAAATTTCTTTTTAAGGCTGGACTTCACATGGTTTATAAGGTTGGGATCACTACCAGTAAGAATAAGATCATCAACATAAAGAACAAGGATGATAAGAGAGTTGCCCACTTTCTTGGTGTAGACAGTATTGTCAGAATGACACCTAGAAAAGCCAGATTCTAAAAGAAAGCTATCCATTTTGGCATACCAAGCCCGAGGAGCTTGCTTGAGGCCATAAAGGGATTTCTTAAGTCGACAAACAAGGCTGGAGTCTGTTTGTATGAAGCCAATGGGTTGTTCCATATAGATTTCTTCCTGCAAGTCCCCATGCAAGAAGGCAGATTTAACATCCATCTGATGGACTTCCCATTTTAAAGAGGCAGCAAGGGAAAGAACAAGGCGGATAGAGTTCATTTTGGCAACAGGGGAGAAGGTTTCAGTGTAGTCAATGCCTTCAACCTGTGAAAAGCCCTTAGCAACGAGACGAGCTTTATGTTTATCAACTTTCCCATCTGGTCCATACTTGGTTCTGTAAACCCATTTACATCTAACAAGTTTGCGTCCCTTTGGTAGAGGAACAAGATCCCATGTATCATTTGTCATCAATGAATGATATTCTTCATTCATAGCTGCTTCCCAATGTGGATGGCCTGAAGCTTCTGCAAAAGTGTCAGGATCATGATTTACTGGAGCTTGAGCCAGTAAAGAAGAGGCTCTTTCAAACTGAGAACGTGTACGTCGCTGATCTGTAGGATCACCGGCAAGATCACCTGCTGCATCCCGAGTAGCACGAACCCATCTTGGAAGTTGAGGATCCTGAGAAGGTGGGGGAGGATTATCATCCTCGCTTTCATCATCTGAAGAAGAAATGTTTTCAAAAGTAGAAGAGATAGGAAGAGGTGGCACATCCGCCGGACTAGGCTCGCAGGCCGATTTATTTTCATCAAATTTTACATCTCTTCTAATGATAACATTTTTGGACTTAAATGGAATAAGTCTATAACCTTTTACATCTTCAGAATATCCAACAAAAGTACATTTCTCACTCTTAGGTTCTAAAGCTTTATGCTTTTCATCTGGAATATGGGCCCATGCTTCACTTCCAAACACACGAAAGTGACTTACATCTGGTTTAATGGAACTCCAAGCTTCTTCTGGAGTGATATTCTCTAGAACCTTAGTAGGAGTGCGATTGATTATATAATTTGCACAATTAATTGCTTCGGCCCAAAAACTAAGACTGAGTCCTTTAGATTGCAGCATACAATTAGCCATTTCCTTTAAGGTGCGATTTTTCCTTTCAGCTACACCATTTTGTTGTGGAGTGTATGGAACAGTATGTTGCATTTGAATTCCATTTTCGGTGCAAAAGTTGATGAATGTGTTTTTAACATATTCTCCACCATTATCAGTTCTTAGCTTAAGAATTTGATGTCCAGATTGTTTTTCAACAAAGGCTTTGAAGGCCAAAAATGTGTTAAATACTTCGCTCTTGAGTTTTAAGAAGTATACCCAAGTGCGTCTGGAGAAATCATCAATGAAAGTTAAGAAGTACTTGCAGCCAGAGAATGAAGCAACAGGAAGAGGACCACATAAATCACTGTGCACAAGCTGTAAAGGGGCTGAGGCGTGCCAAGAGGCACGTTTGTCAAAACTGTCCCGATGATGTTTTCCGAGTACACATCCGGAACAAACACCATCTCTGCAAGATACCATAGGAAGACCTGTCACCATATTTTCTTTACATAGATGCTGAAGGGAGCGATAGTTTAAGTGACCAAATCGCTCATGCCAAAGTTTGCTCACTTCATCATTATGAGCAACAAATACTGAGGGAAGATTTGATGACCCAAAGTTGTGAAACTTATACAACCTTGTGGAATCATCAGCAAGACCAGTAGCTAGAATCTGTTTAGGATCTTTTAGATCCTTGATTACAACATCATGAGGTGAAAATTCAACAATTTTACCTTCACCTGAATGAGTTATCTGATAGACAGATAGAAGGTTGCAGGATAAGGTTGGAACACATAATACATCATTAAACTGACCATTGTCTAGATGAACAGTTCCAGTCCCTACAACATTAAGAGATCTATCATCACCAACATATATATTTTTGGTGTTACAATCATTTAAAGAAGAAAACATGGCTTGGTTTTTGGCCATGTGATAAGAGGCTCCAGAATCAATGAGCCACTCATGAGAATGAGAAGAAGAAGAAGATACATTTAATGCATAACCAGACTGAGATGATTGACAACGACATGCAGAAAGTGCCATTCCGGAAGTTGAAGTTGAAGTAGGCTCCACATGGATGTTATGTTTCTTCATTGCGGCTTCCAAGGCTTCCATCTTCTTAAAGCATTTAGATTCTAAGTGGCCATCTCGATTACAAAAGTTACAATGTCTATCAGTCTTCTTCCATTTGTTTTTATTGGTCTTATCATTTTGCTGAAATGATCTTTCATTTTGAGGCTGAGTTGGTTTAGGACCATTCTTTTGAGGATATGACTTCTTAGGATTCTTTGAATTTGGTTGCTGCTGGGCGGCTAACGCTTTCGTGGAAGAGTTTCCAAGATTAAGAAGACCAAGGTGTAAGAGTTTTTCTTGTTCTCTTATTAAGGAATCACAAAAGGAGTCAAAGGAAGGGGCCTTGTAGTCTTTTCCTTGACAAATGAAAGCTTCCCTTGTAGAATGGAAAGTGGAAACAAATACAGAGTAGGCTGGTCCCAACTTAGTAAGGATGGAATAAATAAGGTTACCATCTTCTTTCTTAACTTTAACACTTTCCAAGAGATATCTAAGGGTCTTGAATTTGGACAAGAAATCTTCAATGCAAGAAAAATTATTAGGATCCAAAGTAAGCAACTCATTTTCAAGTTGATGGGCTCTAATTTCATTTTTAATCCCAAAAACTTTAGCGAGTTTTTCTAATGCTTCATGAGGAGTCTCAAGGTCTGCAATGTGGAATCTAAGATCAGGAGAAATAGACATCCCTATCAAACCACGTGCTTGATCTTGTCTATTTTCCCATTTTGCAACCTTGTCTTCATCTTTTGGTTTCTTCTCTTGGTCTGTGGCTATTCTGAAGAGACCTTTACTTCTAAGTAAATCTTCCATGTAGGCTACCCATTGGAAGTAGTTAGTGCTGTCAAGAATGACTTGGCATGGACTTTCCATTTTTAAAAAAAACTGAAGCTGAAGATGCTGAAAGTAAGTGTTCCAATGGATAGATCTCGAAAAAATAGGCGGTTTTAAAAAAAACGGCTCTGAAAAAGGCTTCCGGATGAAGAAGTTATGGCTTTTTGAAAAAAAAATTGTTGAAGTTGCCGGCAAAGTGCGCGAATGTGCGGGAATGAAAAAATCCGCCCCCACAAAATGGAGACTTGAACCCAAGACCTCTACTCTCTTAAAATAGCTTTGAACCAATTGATCTATACAAAAAATTTGAGAGAGAGAGAGAGAGAGGGGGGGGGGGGCCTTGGTTTGCGTGCTTGCCTTGAGAAAGCTCTTTTTCCCTACAAAACACAAAACACAAAACCCAACACGAATATGCAAAGAAAAACGAACCTTGCGGCTCGAAGTTAGCTTTAGCCAAAAAACTAGAAATTAAAAAAAAAAAAAATCTCAAAGTTAGCTTTAGCCGAAAAACTAAATATTTTTCTCAATGTTTCTGATTTTCCAAGATCACACTAAGGTGCAGGGAAAAGAGCATACGCATGAGAAAAATCCTTCCTTTCTGTTTCTGATTTGCCCAGATCGCACAGAGTCGCAGGGCAAAGAGCATACGCAGAAATGAAAGGTATAGATCCGGTTAAAAAAAAAGGGCTAAATAAACCGAAACCGAAATAAGCAGAGAGAAAATAACAGTAAACTGCAAAAACACTGTATACCTCCCGATCTGAAAAATGACGCAGCTAGGGCTACCGGAAACCTTTTCGCGTGAAACGAAAGGGGTTCCTCATTGGAACAGATGCTCCGAACGCAACAGAGCAGTCCTCTCGGCCCGAAAGCAGTCAGAAACAGCAGATCTAGGAAACGACAGCCGCATGCAGTTCTACCGGCTTCAGATTTGGATCACCAACGGACACGGCCCTCAAATAGCTTTGATACCATGTAGGAATTTACAGGGTAAGTTCCTCAGAAAGAACACCAAAAGGACACCGCTCACAACCAGATCTCAAATCAATACACCAGTATTTTTGACGTGGTTAAAACCCTCAAAGTGCAAGGAGGGAAACAGTCCACGGCCTATCCCAACGTGGGTACTACAGGCAATTTATTAATCAAAGAATGAAAATTTACATAAGCTTCTCTCATGCACGGATTACCCGAACAAAGACCCTCCATGCGCTTTAAATAGAACTCATGGACCAATCGCGTGTCAAGCCACGGATCAAGTGTCGACAATATCGAGGAGAGAATGAACCATCGGATCACTACATATCGTGACCGTCGGATTGTAAGTTACAAAATGTACAACGGTAAAGAAACACACTTTACCTAACTCTATACCTAACTCTACACTAGACCAAGTTGAACTTAACTATATCCTATGTGTCGGAATATCCTAACATCAACTGTGAAAAACTCTTCTATTCCTAGCCACTAGAATTTCAACAATCCTGAAGTAATTTGGCCTTCAAAAAACAATATCAAACCCTGAAATGATGCCAACAATTCGATCTCTGGTGAAGGGATAAATTCTGCCTTTCCACAATGATAATTTTGACCACAATAATACTCCTGAAAAAGCAATACGAACTTGGCCTAATGGATAACCACTACTGAAGCAACTCGACCCTTAAGGAAATATCCTCCCGCAAAATAATATTAACTTAAGCACTTTTCAAAATCAACCAACGAACTTAGCTCAAAAATCGATTTGCAAAAATACTCTAGGCTAGCAGGATGCACAATTTTGATACTACTGTCATATCCCTTTTGGATTTTTCGTTAAATATCTAGAAACTTTCTTTAGAAAAACATGCTGTGAATTTAATTCAACAATACCATGAGAATTCTCAAATTTGCACCAAAAAAATTGCTCGTGGATAACATATAAAACCCATAAATAAAAGTGTTGCTACTCGACAATTAAATAAATACTGCAAATACACATAGAACACGAAATATATGCAACAACTCAACGTTATTATATTAATTTACCTAGAAGATGATTACAAAACAATACAGAATAACTAGAAATAGTTGAGATGATGATGGCCTCTAATTAACTGTTGCAAACTAGATTCGACCTCGCAAAATAACAATTGAAAATGATGCCCAAATTGGAGATCTGAATGATCCCCACTCCAATCCTTTGATCGGTTCCAAATTTGATCTCCAATTGATGCTGTTGAAGCTCCGTGAGGTTTTTGGATGAAATCTCCTCAACAATGGGTTGGGTTTTCGTCTTGTTGCACCCATTTTTTCAACATTCCAAGGACGCAAGAACCAAAGACTTGAAGGATTTTTTTTCCAAAATTTAGAATCATCAGCCAACAGTCTGTCATGTCATTGTAAACCCATTATGCAAATTTATAATGTAAATGATGCTACTACGACCGTTTAATCATGTAACAACCTTGGTAAGCCTATGATTTTGGCGATGAATTTCATCCTATAGGAGGTTTTTCGTCTTACTGATTATTTGTGTTTCTAAACACGGATGATCGATAGAGTTTCTCCCTCCAGGCTCAACCCCAAAGCTAGGGTGGAATTTATCGTCGAAGTCTTAGGTGAGTCCTAGAGTTTTAGTCGAGTCAATTGTTAAAGTGATTTGGGAATAATTTAAGCTAATTGGCTAAATTATTTGATTACAAATCACTTGTTCTACTAGATCATATTGTGTCACAGAATTGGGTAAATATTATGAGGGTTTATAACGAACGAGAATTCCCCGTTTGAGGGTTGAATTTGTAAAATCTTATGTAAAAAATATTTTAGTGCATGGTCCCTCATACTTAGACACCATGGCTAAAATATTTGAGGGTGGAAAAATAATTAATCCCCTCATGAGTCAATTAATTAATTTTTCTGGCAAAAACAAAATTTAATCCTAAGCCAAAAATTTGATTAATTTAGAGTCAAAATTAAAGTATGAGAGAAATTAATTTCTTCAAGTGGAAAAATTCGTGGGTCTAAAAGAAATTAATTTTTGGAGGTCCCCCACCAATGGAATATTGGAAATTTCAAGAAAATTTGGGACCTTCGACCTTGGTGGTTAAGTCAAAGTCAAATTTTTGAGGAAATTAGTTCAAAATAATTATATTTGAACTAACAAAAAATGGTTTTAATGAGAATTTCGAAAATTCCTCAAAAATAAGTATTTTCGACAGCAGAGATTAAAAATTAATCAAAGATTTATCGGCGGTCGAGATTATTTTGATAGGGATCAAGCCAACTAGCGTTTATTTTCCACTTGGAGGGATTTCTCTATAAATAGAAGACATTTTGTTTCTATTCTAGAGGGCAATGATGGTATTTGGTCTGATGTAATTTTGTAAACACTGGTGTGAAACCACTGTTCTGCTGGGAATGTTTGAATCTCATAATAAAAGACATTGGGTTACAGTTCATGGTGTCTTTGTCTCATTGATCTGTGGTATGTGCTTTCTTGTATTGTGCTTCAATATTATTTGAATCGTTATTTCATTTGTAGATGATAGGAACATTCTATTGGTAAGTTTTGGGCTTATCGTAGGTGATCTGATTCATTGTATGTTCTAACAATTTTTCTAAGAAAATATATAGAGTTTGCAGGTTCCTTGGCCCTTGGGCTCCAAGTTCACAGACGGTGGGCACAGACTGACCTTGTTTGGATTTCGAATATTTTATCTGATTTTCTTACTTCGCTAGGTTGTGGTTAACATCTATGTTTCGAAATACATCTATCCATTGTCAAAATTTTATTAAAAATTATTCTTCAAAAATATCTCTCAAGCATTGTATATTTGTATATTTTGTAAATTAATTTTATTCTAACCCTTGTTTGTAGCTGGGGTTTGGGGATTTGAATTTTTTGTATATATTTGGGTTTTGGGCACTTGTATTTTCATTTGTGCAGGTGAGATCCAAGAATATTTGTTGTGTTAGCTAGATCTAGGCCCTTGAGGGTAAGATCTAGTCTCTAGAATTTTTGCAGGGCCAACAATTGAAGAATTTTGCAGTGAAATTGAAGATCTGAAGCAAATTTAAATTTTGGGTGAGGGTTTCAAATTTTTTGAGGCCTCTAGGCCCAACGTTCTCCTCCACCCTAGTTGTCCAGCCTTCCTTGCCCTAGTCGTTGCCCCTTTTTTCCCTCTAGCCCTAGGTTGCAGGCCTGTTTTGGCCTTTGTGGCCTTAGCGTGGCCCCTTTAAGGGCTGCCGTCACCCTTCTAGTCCCCTTGGGCCTTAGCCGCAAGCCTCTAAGGTTTCAGCCTGCCCTCCTTTGCTTGGTCGTAGCCCTTGTGGGCCTTCCCTTCCCCTTGACATCCTGTCGACCTCCCTTCCCTGCCTCTGTCCAGCCCCTAGGCCTCTCGACCTCCTCTTTTGGCCTTGCCGCAGGCCTGAAAAGGCCTTCCCTACCCTCTGCTAAACTCTTCCTCCTCTTCGTCGTCCTCGTTCAGCCTCCTCCCTGCCTTGGTCTCCTTCCCTTCCTCCGTGGCCTCCTTATCCCTCCAATGCCATTTTTTCCCCTTTCTCTCCTCTTTCCTCCTCTGCTGCCTCACGACAACCTCCTTCTAGCCTCGGCCTACCTTAGAGGCCTTGCCATAGGCCCTTAGGTCCTCTCTCCCTAAGCTGCTAGGGCTTTTTGGCCTTCCCTTGTGTGTTGCATGGTGTGCCCTCTCTCCGAGCCTCCCACCTTGCATCTTTGCCCTCTGTCATTTCTTTTGATTTTCTGAGCTAATTGTTGGTGGGGTTTGGCAGAGAAATTGGTAAAAATTGGTGTTTTCAGGTATCACAGTCATTGGAAAAATTTGGGCAAGTTGGGCAAGTGAACTTCAAGGCCTATAAGGCGTAAGGGTTTGATCTCTTAACCCTTGTTTCCTCACTGTTTTGCTTCAACAAGTAAACTAACTCATAACAGTGGTAAAATCTCATTTAAATTACCCTAAAATCAATACATAAGTTGCTTGACACACTAAGGAATTATTTGCATAAGTTGGACATCCATCATTGAGCTTGTTTCATGTCTTATTGCTGACTGTCATAAGTGAAATCAGATCTGGCACAACAGTGACAAATTGCATCTTAAGAAGCCTAATACATTGAGAAATTGGCAATTTGGAAAGTGTTTTAGCATTTGGGTTTCTAATACTCACATTTGGTTAGTATATGCATCTCATATTGCATCTATAAGTGCTTTAAACACAAGTAATTTATTGTTGTCATTAAATCACTTTACTGCTGTCCTAAGTGCTCACTAATGCCGCTTGGTATCTTAAGATCTCTTAAGATCGTGAGTAAATTGAAGTGTTCCCAATTGTTCATGCTTTGCTGTGAGAAGAATTTGTTTTCATTATCTAAAGTGCTTATTGACATTGATAATATTGAACAAGAGAACTAACATTGGTTTTACCTTTGTGACCTTGTTCATAATCTTGTCAATTTTGCACTAATTGGTTCACTCCCTAAAGAACAAAATAAAATGATCATGGTTTCCTAAGTAAAATAATCTAATATTTCATTGGATGTTCACTATCGTGTTGAATGATCTAAGCCATATCACTTGTCTTTGAAGTATAATTGTTTTCATCATTCTAATCGACATAAGAACCTTGGTGAATAGTGCTCTCATATTGTCATTCTTATTGGTGTTAGAATTCTAAGTGTTCTTTACTTGAAGGCTTCTAATATAATCAAACATCTCTTGGATAATTGGTGTTGAGTAATATTGGCATCTCATAAAGGAATCATTGGATATTGTTCTAGGTAGATAAGTGATCTTGTTCTCTTTTGCCATCATTGGTTTATGGTTATTGTGAATCTTTGGCATCTTGGCAATCTTTCTTTTAAGAGCATATCTCTTGTGATGATTGAACAATTGTATCGTGGGTATCTCTTATCTCTTGTTGGCACTTTTCTTGTGGTTGAGATTATCTTCCTAAGCATTGTTAAGTACTTGATATCTTATCTTGAGGTAAATCATAACTAAGTACCTAAAGAAACATTTTGTTGGGCATTGGATAATCCAGCACTCCCCGTGTGTTTCGTGACATGGACTAACCGCCTCTCGAGGATCTGTTAACTCTGGCGATGCGTCCGTTTACTAACACCTGCGGGTTTTGGTGTAACGGCAATCGTGATCCCAACAAGTGGTATCAGAGCCAAAGGTCTCGAGTTCGAATCACACCCGGCTCGCGCTTGGGGGGAGATTGTTGGGCATTGGATAATCCAGCACTCCCCGTGTGTTTCGTGACATGGACTAACCGCCTCTCGAGGATCTGTTAACTCTGGCGATGCGTCCGTTTACTAACACCTGCGGGTTTTGGTGTAACGGCAATCGTGATCCCAACACATTTAAATAATCTCACCTTAAGAATCACTCATCCACCTTGCATATCATTCTAAGCTAATCTTGCATTTAATAAATTACCTCCAAGCAGAAGCTTGGTTGATAGACAATAGGACCGCCTTTCTCAATTTAGCTTGAGGGATTTAGCACCTCTTTAGTTGTTAACACGATGACCTTGTAGTTGTCAGAGCCACAGTCTCTGCAGCGTTGGAGGCATTGTGTGGTTAGAACACAGGGGGAGGTATCATTAATCAAGCCTTTGCTTGCTTCCTGTTGGCTTCTATCCCACAACCTA
Source organism: Pinus tabuliformis (assembly GCA_031772625.1). Lineage (NCBI taxonomy): Eukaryota > Viridiplantae > Streptophyta > Pinopsida > Pinales > Pinaceae > Pinus > Pinus tabuliformis. The sequence continues at coordinate 1,063,297,465 of CM062815.1, forward strand.
CTCTAGAGACTAGTTCCAAAATAGTTAAGAGGAAGGTTACATTTAGAATAGGCATCTAACTTAAAATCAACCAAGATTTTGCATTTCACCTAGCTTGTAGGATTTGCACTTCATCTAGGATAGTCAAAACATGTAAGCAACGATTATTCATCTGGTTACTTGGCATCTAATTAATAATAAGCAAGAAGTTGACTCCATAAGGCACTGGTCTCACATTCAAATCTAATCTAATCTTTAAGTCTTGCTAAAATTAACCAAGTAGCTAGGCCATTCAATCGTGTCTCCCAAACTCGTTGGTTGCCAACTTGTCCTTCATCTTCACATTTCCATAGGGACTACCCCCCATAGCCTGCTGTTGGGAGACAACTAGAACAGAGAGGTTGAGGATCAGAGTGACAGCCCTCAACCTGAGTCGTTGTTGCAGTGCCTGTACAATCTGAGTGAAAACACGTCTAAATCACAAAAGGAAACCTAAGGGTTTTCGTCCTAAGGCACAGTGAAAGCTGAGAACCACGTTTCCAAACCTCTCCAATAGAAAATACCACAACTCCAATATATCCCAAATGATCTGCTTCCCCTCGTTCTCGTTTTAAAGACTTGATGGATGTTTCTCTGTCCTTCTAGAAGTATTTTATTTTATTATTTTATTGTCACTCTAGAAGGTTCTCCCTCTTATTTCTTTTTTTTTTCTCCGTAAAAACTAGCTAAGTCATATATTAACTGTACAAGTAAAAATTACAGACTGTAAGACGAGTTTTCCAGGGCCTCTGGTAGCACCCTGGGAACCTTGACCAAAATTCTGAAGGCTCCCACGCAGGGAAAGCCTTATCAAAACCATTCAGACCATGCTCGACACTAAAAGCTCCCACGCAGGGGCAGCACCGGATCAAATTTGCAAAAACAGTTCTAGAAATCAACGGACTCCCAGTGGAGCCACAGAAAGAGGACCCAACACATTACTGCCCATGCAGGGGCTAACTGCCAAAAGGGACTGACTCAACAACCAGATAGAAGTGAGCAAGACAGAAGCGCTCGACGTGGACCAATTGAAATTAAGATCAGACCAGAGACAAGGCTTAATTACATATGGCGACGATGCAAGCATCAGCTGCCAGCAAGCAAAACGAAAATGCAAGAGAGAAGTACCCGCGTCTGCGTCTGCGTTAATCCTTGTGATGAGTTGAAGATGAAGGAAGGGTCGCGAAATAGGCATCAGCTTCTTCAGCGAGGCTTTTGTCCTCCACAACATACGCCCAGCCATCCCCCTCTGGTCGTCCCTCCCACATCTTTCTCCATGTCTCTTCATCAATATCTGAAGGAGCTGGCCCCACCGGAGGAGAGGTATCGTGCGGTCCAGCCTCAGACGCTGGTGGCTCCATAGCTGAGCTCTGTTTCCCTGCTTCATGTTCTCCTTTGTCAATTTCTTTGCCTTTGCCTTCCGCTTGCTTCTCCTGCAAGTTCTGAGGGGTGTTCTCCCCATTTCCTTCCCGAAGTTTTGTGAACATGACTGAGATGTGGGCATTGAGCCCTGGGTTGCTCTCAGAACTTTGCAATGTGAAAACCACTGAGCCAAAGGAGGGAAGCTCGGATTTTTCTTCATTAGCGCTCCCAACCTCCAAGAACTGACTGATGGGGAGTGGGGTAGCTCTGGCTCTCCTATGGCAATAGCAGCAGCAGCAGTGGTGATGCTCATCCACTGCTGGGGCTCGCGAGGAGGAACCTCTTGCTGGACCTCTCCTACATGGCTGTCGTTGTCGGAGTTTAACCATGGTGATTCTGAATCTTTTCTTGTGTGTTTGCAGGTGAGCTTGGAGTCGAAGACAGAGCCAATTGTTTCCCAGATCTCTCTCTGGTGCCCAATTTCCTTTCTGAGACCCGTCCCTTGGTAGCAAGGTGGACCAATTCCAGTTCTTACCCTGCAATTGAGCCAATTGCCGCCGTCTACATGACCAGCAACCAGAGTGGCAATGGCAGTGACAGTGACCACGAGAAACCAGGCGTCGAGGTGAACGAAGCTGCCACCGCCTCGGCTCTCTGTAATTTCCCCTCTTCCAAAATTCTTCAGACAATAATTCCTTGCGCACTCCATCGCGCCTGATAAACTCTGCCTTATGCCCTCGAACCAGGCGCGCATTAAGTGCTCTCTGCAGATCCATAAACCTACCACCCTTGCCATTAACTGCATTAACGCAGCTGGGGGGTTCATGTTAAGGTTGACGGCCTTCCCCTGGTGGCCGTATTGTTTACACGGGGCAGCCCATGCGTGGCATGTGGCGTGCCCATCTCTTCCGTCCCGCCACCCGCATCCGGGGTCTCATTGTCCCTGTGGATGAGACTCTCACATTCCTGTTTTCTTTGATTATTTGGAATGATGTTCAGGTGTCCCTCAAGGAAGGGCTGATCTGAGTCAACCCCTATGTTGGCAAGAAGATCAGCCACCTTATTACCTTCTCTTTTAGTATGATGAAAAGAGATGGCATTGTAGTTGCCAATTTCCTCCGCCATGCTGCTGAGTCTGGCCTCTAGTCTCCAACTATTGGCTATTTTCCTGGCCTGCGATCCATTCTGGATTGGAATGGCCATGTTTATGAGAATTTGGGAGTCCCCCTCCACTATCAATGGTTGAAGATTGTGTCTCCTTGCAGTGAGAAGTCCTTGCCACATGCCCTCCAGCTCTGCTGAATTGTTGGTGTCCCAACCTAGGTTGCCAAAGTAGATCTGTTGCAGAGTTCCGTGATGATCTCTGATGATTCCTCCAAATCCTGCAGGTCCTGGATTTCCCTTGGATGCGCCATCAAAGTTGAGCTTGTATGAATGAATAGGTGGGGCCTCCCAGCTTTCCTTCTCCTTGCCGTTGCTATTTGCTGCTTGCTGTGTGGTTGGTTCTTGTGTCAGTTGCAGTCCCCAGTTTGATAAGATGTTTTTCTCATTGTCTTCAGTTGGGAGATCTTGTTGGGTCCAGGACTGCAGAAGCATGGTTTCTTGGATGTTGGCGTGCATCCTGTTCCATATGTCCTCCTTATTCAAGCTATAGTTTTTGAATATGCGCCTATTCCGTTCCTTCCAAATATTCCATAGGAGAAAACCTGGAATTATGTTCCACAAGTGGTTAAGCAGACCACTTTTGTAGGGGCTTTTTGGCCATTGCCTAATGGTATTTATTATGCCTCCCATGTCTCTGCAGCGCCTTTGACTTCTGAATTCTATCTTCTCCCATAGTTGAGTAGCAAGCGGACATGAGTCTAGAAGATGCTGCAAGGTTTCTTCATTCTGAAAGCAGTTGTGGCAAATCGAGGGCCCGTGGAAGTTGCGTTTCTGCAATTTGTCCCATGTAAGAATCTTTTTGTGTCCCACCAACCAAAGAAAGTGAGTGATTTTGGGCCATATTTTGAAACTCCAGATTCTAGACCAGAGAGGATCAGGGTTGACGGGAGGATCTTCTAAAAGATTGTAGGCTTCAGAGGTGGAGTAAGAGCCCTTGGGGAGGTAGCCCCATCTGAGAATGTCGTCGTTGTTGTTGTGCCTAATTCTTCTTTTTGCCAATTCAGTGTCAAGGGCCTCTGCTTCCTGCGTTCTGTTGGTGTTGATTATTTGGTTGCTAGAAAGCCAATTCCTGAAGCCTCTTCCCGTTTCCGGATTCCAGTAATGGTGGACTTTGGCATGCCGTTGCTCTTGCCCACCTGGAATAATGGCTGCTGGAAGTACATTGGTTAGTTTGGGAAGTTGGTTCCATGCATCGTACCAGAATCTGGCATGTTGACCATTCCTTATTTCCCAGAAGCTATGTTTCTGAATCAATTGGTGATGCTGCTTGGCCGCATTCCAAATGAGTGAACCTGTGCTTGTGGGCGTGAATCTAATAAGCTCTGCATGCGGCATATTGTTGGTGTATTTGGCGATCCAAATTCTGGCCCATGGTTTGTCCTGATTTGTTAACCATTGCCACCAGATTTTGGCGGTCATGATGATATTGCTGTGCTCAGGGTCTCGGAGGCCAATTCCACCTTTGTGCTTGGGCTTGCTAGTGGTGTCCCATTTTACAAGCGCCCATTTATGGTTGGTAGCTGAACTTCCCCAAAGAAAATTGCGCTGTAAATTTCTCAGCCTTTTCAGGACCCATTTTGGAGCGGCTAGGATGGAGAACAAGTAGAGGGGCATGGCTTGAAGGATGGCTTTAAGGAGCACCGCTCTACTTGCTAAATTGAGGGAGCGGTGCGTCCAAAGGTTCAGTTTAAATTCCATTTTCTCAATAAGACGCCTCCAAGCTGGTTGCTTTATGGCGGAGGCAGTGAGAGGCGCTCCCAGGTAAGTGGAGGGGAGAGAGGCAGTTTGAAAACCCAGAATGCGAGAGACAGCACGTTTGACAGAGGGAGGGGTGTGGAAGAAGAAAATTTGGGATTTGGTGTTATTGATTTGGGTTCCTGAAGCTTTTGAGAAGTCGTTGAGCAGAGATTTCAGACATGAGGCTTCCTGAGCAGAGGGATGGCCATACAGCATGGTGTCGTCCACAAACTGCTGGTGGGAGGAGGCAGGGGAGTTGTGGATTGAGATTCCCCTAATATGGTTGGCTTGCCTAGCTTGCTTGATGTGCCGACCTAGGCCCTCCGCCATTATCACAAATAAGAAGGGGGATAGAGGATCCCCTTGCCTGATGCCCCTGGAGGGTTTGAAGGGGTTAGAGGGCAGCCCATTGACAAGAATGGAGAAGTGGGAGGAGGAGATGAGGCTCATTATCCATCTTACCCAAGTGGCACAGAAGCCAAAGGCTCTCAGCATGTTCTGAATATAGGCCCAGCTGAGTTTGTCAAATGCCTTGGATAAGTCAAGCTTGAGTAACATGCCCGCTTTTTTGGAGAGCTTGAGCGAGTGAATGATCTCATGGGAGAGTATTATACCATCCATTATTTGTCTGCCTTCCACATAGCCTGATTGCTCAGGTGAGATGATCTGAGGGAGAAGGGGCTTGAGTCTGTTGGCGATGACTTTGGTAATGACTTTATAGAGAACATTGCATAGAGCTATGGGCCTGAATTTGTCAGGGGTAGTGGAGTTCTCTTCCTTGGGAATGAGAGTGATGAAGGTAGAGTTTAGAGAGGGCAACATCCATCGAAGGGCTCGAGATTCTTCTACAATTTGCCAAACCTCTACCTTAATCATATCCCAGAAAGCATGAAAAAAATCAGTGGTAAAGCCATCAGGGCTAGGAGCCTTACCTTCTTTAAGCTGCGCCATTGCTTCATCCACCTCTTGGCTGAGAATCGGGCTCATGAGCAGATCGTTTTGCTCCTCCGTTATTATCCTGGGAATGTTGTTTGTGATTTTCTCGATAGCTGCCTTCCGATCCCCTGATTGTTCTTGGTGGACTTGTTTGAAGTGATTGAGGAGGGTTTCTTCTATTTTCTCATGCTCCTCCTCTTTACCTCCCTCCTGGTTCTGGATGAATGAGATCTTGTTGTGCATTCTTCGTTGCACTGTTGTATTGTGGAAGAATTTGGTGTTACGCTCTCCTTCTTTAAGCCATCTAACCCTTGATTTCTGTCTCCAATAAATTTCTTCTTGCTTTCTCCTTTCTTCAAGTTGATTGTTGATGTGCTTTTCTTTTTCTAGGGTAGCCTCTGTATGCCCTGAATTGATGACTGTCTGGTGGAGTAGCTTGAGCTCCTGATTGAGTTGCTGTTGGGCTTCGAAGATGTTCCCAAAGATCTCCTTATTCCAGTGTTTGAGGTGGCTTTTCAGGTGCCTTAATTTCTGTTGGAGTTTGAACATTTTGGTGCCTTCTGGAGGGACAAAGGAGGCCCAAATAGATTTGACGAAGTCCTTGAATGCCGGGTGGGTTAACCAGAATTTTTCAAATCGAAATGGCTTCCTGGTGCTGCTCCCTGGTCTTTGCCATTGCAGGGCTATTGGCCAGTGATCCGATCCAGAGTGGGCCAGAATCTCCGCATTGAAATCGCCCCCGATGTGCACTGCGTTGTCCGATATTAGAAATCGGTCCAGCTTGGAGGCTATCTGATGCTTCCCTTTTCTGCGATTGCTCCAAGTGTAGATTCCATTACAAAAGGGCATATCAATAAGGGAGGCATTTAGGATGAAATCCTTGAAGTGTTCCACCTCAGGTTCCAATCTGGTTCTACCCCCTGTTTTGTCCTCTAGTTTGGTGATCATATTAAAATCCCCCGCCACAATCCAGAGAGGATGTTGTCTATTAATGCTGAGGGCCTCGATGGTGTCAAGGAGTATTTTTTTACTGCCTCCATCCTGTGGGAAGTAAACATTAGATAAGTTCCCATGAACCTTTGTGCCTATAATGTGAAAGGCCGCTTGAATGAGATGGTGGGCTGCATGGAAATCAGTGAGAGTTATGGCTTGAGTGTTCCAGGCTATGGCGAGTCCTCCCGAAGCTCCAGTCGCATCCACAGCCACTGATTGGCAGCCCGGCCAGGCCTTGGAGAGTATTCGACCTAGAGTAGCGCTATTGCATTTGGTTTCTTGAAAGAAGCAAATGTGCGGTTTCTCCATCTTTATCATGTTTTTGAGCATTCTATATTTTGCAGGGCCGTTGAGGCCTCTAAGATTCCAAGAGATGAGCTTCATTGATAACTGGGTTGAGAGGGGCTGAAGTATTTCGTAAGCTTCGCATAGTGGCCTGAATCCACTAGGACTTCTCCAAGCTCTATTGTTCTTTGAAGAACTGTTTTCCTTCCTCTTTTTTGAAATCTTTTGGACGCAGTCTACCATCCCAGGTGCTTCCCGCTTGAATCCCTAACTGATGTTGTTGGTAGACTTTGGAGATGACCATCTCCAACTTTTCTAGGTCAGTTTCAGCGATGGATTCAAACGCCTTTTTCCTACATGCCAACTCTAGTTCATTAATGTCCAGTCCGTGAAGGTCCACATTTTCAGCTTCTTCCTCCATTATTTCTATGACACTGGTGTCTTCCTGTGTAGGCTCTGAAGTCTGGGCGGGCTTCTGTTTCCCGTCTATCTCCATATTCTTGGGGTTATTCATCGGATCCTCCTGATTCCTGGATAAAATGGTTGGTATTATGAAAGGGGTTTTCGAGTTGGGGGGGGGCTGGAGGGGGGGGGGGCGGCTTGAGGAGGATGGGAGATCGGCTTTGCTGGGATTTTCCATGGGTCGTTCTTCCGGAATGCTATTGAGGATCTCAAAACTATTTTTGGATGCTTGATCTTTGTGATTATTCTGCTGAGACTTTTGCCCGCTGGCGTTTTTCCGGTGCGAGCGCCTTCTGCTTGTTACTTTGGTGAACCCATCTTGATTGGGCTTGGCGGAGGAGTTCTGAGACAGATCTGGGACATTTAGAGGACAGTCCCTGAATAAGTGCCCTAGAGCATGGCATCGTCTACATCGGAAGGGCACATGCTCATAATCCAAGGGCTGGGTCCATTCTTCATCCCAGTGGGAGAGTGTTATCGATTCTGGTAGCGCTTCATTCAACCTTATGAAGACACATATGCGAGCATATGAAATGAATCTGCGGGATTTGGTTTCTTCGGCCGTCCTGATGTATTCTCCCACACCATTTCCAATTCTTCTGAGTGAATCTTCGTCCCAATATTCATCAGGGAGTCCATATAGTCGGATCCATACTGGTGCCCAGGTTAGGTCTTCTTTATCTGGATTAAATCTGGGTTTCCAGTCTCGCATGTACAACCCTGCAGCATTGAAGAAATGTGGGCCTGTACCTAACACCCTGAGTTTGTCTTCCACGCAGTAGAAGATGACTGTAAAGAAGCCTTTCGGTCCTAGTTGAAGCTGGACATCTCCCTTTGGTTTCCATTTGGCAGCTATCCAACCAGAGAGAGCTTTTTCCGTTGGCCATAAGCCTATGAATTTCCCTATGATTGCATGCTCTTTCATAAACTCTATTCTAGCATTTACCAGGTGACCTTGTAGTTCGATTCTGGGCCTTTCTGCAGCTAGGTTCTCCCTCTTATTTCACTTTAAGTGACTTTTTATTTTATTTTGTTTATTTTTTCCCTTTTTGGTCTTTTTCTCCTATTAAGCACTTCCCCCCCTTTTTATTTAATAAAGTGACTAATTAAAATCACTTTTTAACCCTGGGAAACGATTATTCAACCACCATACTTTCTCCGGCCACTGGAAGTCATCTTTCACCATCCCATCACGTAAATTTCTTCAGTCCGATTTCAACGAGCTATTACACTAAGGTGTTTCTCCTAATATTCCCCTCCAAACAACACCTTTAGCGTTTTTAATTAAATTATGCTAATAAAAACCTATTTTACAGGATTTGTTAAATGTAACAAAACCAAGAACAAACTTTTAGGAACTGTCCTTCATGATGAAATACAACAAACAAACTCCATCAGACCCCATAAAACTCCACCAAAATTCTCTAGGCCCTCTGATGACGTAATCTTGCTCCTGTAAACTCGCTGCCACTAATCTTGGAAGTCCATCCTGACTACGTCATAAGGGAAATTGAAAATGGAGACATTATAATATCACAAAGGGTGGAGATGTGTGAGAATAGGAAGCTAGGGTTAAGGTCGGATGGAAGAGGGGAGTGGCGGGGGAAGACGATGTGCCAAAAATATTTAAGGGAGTGAATAAAGGAGGTACACAAGTCTCATCTCCTTTAAGAGACAAAGGCGTTTCTTATAGCGGGGAAGACGACAATATAAGGCTTTGATGTTGGGGTAAGAGGTGTAAGCATGGATCAATGTGTAATGAAGTTGGTGGTGGAGAGCCTTGCATTCTTCGTCATACCAACGATTTATAAGATAGGAGTTGGTTTTTGGGGAGGTGGAAGTGGATTGGGTGGAGTGAGGGTAGGACTTGAGGGCTGCGTCCCAAATGATGGATGAAAGATAGATGTACTTGGTAGAAGCAGAGTCTAGTGAGGAGAAGTGGGTCTTAGAGGGGAGCATCTGGTAGAGGTGGGTAGTAAAGGTGTTTCGGTCCACCTCCTCAAAAGGGAAAGTAATGTGTGGTAGGCCCTAGGGCGGCGGTTGTGGTAGGAGAGATATAACTAATGTCCTCAATCCTAGCAACTAATTTCTCAAACCTTAGCAACTAATCCCCTTTATCCTAGAAACCACCTTATCTCAACAATGAGGTGTCTAGCTAAGATAAGATAAAATAGAATCTCTAGAGCATTTCATTTTTCCAAGATTAGAAGAATATAGGAAATTTGACTTTCACTTGTATTTATTCAAGTGAAACCACAAGATGGTATTATTTACCACTTTTACTAAGTGGTCACTAGAAGTTGTCTTGAACTACTTCTCGAATGTTCACACTTCACCTGTGCAAAAAGCTCCTGATCGAGCTATATTTATCAACAGGGGCAGTGATAAAGACATGGTGTAAACTCTTGGTATCGATGGGAAGGTTTGGGAGTTGGCAATATGACTTCTTATGAATGCAAGATTCTTTGTTGCATAGATAATGGATCGACTTTATAACCTCATTTCAGGAGCTGTATTTCTCAACGGGGGCAGTGATCAAGACATGGTGTGAACTCTTGGTATCAATGGGAAGGTTTGGGAGTTGGCCATATGACTTCTTATGAATGCAAGATTCTTTGTTGCATAGATAACGGATCAACTCTACAATCACATTTTTTGTAGAAAGTGCTTGCTAAGAATAACGAATGTTTCATGATGATATGTTTCAGGTATTGATAATTAGCTAAGTTGCATGATACAGGGAAACGGTTATGCATTTCTTAATTGGAAATGCATTGGAAACTTGATACCTCAAAAATATGGAAATAGGGAAGCACAATATACATATATACCTCAATTGTCCAGGGACATCTTTCCACACTACCCAGTTTTTATGAAACTGCCTAATCCAAGATTCAAAATATGGTATAAAAAGCTTAACATGCTTAATCAATGATTTTGGTTTGAGGGAATGGTACATTTTTGCTAAGGAAATAACAAAGGAATTCAGTAGTCAATTCTACCAACATCGAGGTACATAAAGGGCTTGGTGCTCTTGATTAAATGCCAATCCCATACCTTAGTATGTGATAGAATCCAATGAAAATGCCACAATCCTACCAATCCTGAAATCCTGAAAACTGTTAAATGCACTGTATTTCAATGGGATATGTAATTCTACTTTCTCCATGTAAAGTCCGATGAGGTTGGAACCAGTCTCAAACATCATGAAACAATTCATGGTAATGTTAAAAATTTAAGTAAAAGGATCAAAGGGAAAGATAAAGGAAATGCCAATTGTCACTGTAATCTAAAAATTTAACTAAAAGGATAAAAGGGAAAGATAAAGGAAATGTCAACTTTTACTTTATTACCATTAACTGCTAGCATTTTCGGTGCAAAATGATAGTGAAACCTCTTTTAAAGAGAACTTTCTGGTCTTAGAGGCTTCTAGAAGTCTCATTAATTCATAATTAACGTTTAATTAGGCATTAAATCCAAAATTGTCAATCACAACAACCAAATTAAGCCAAAACTATGTATTGTTTTTGGTAAACATGTTGTACAAATGCTGAAATGCACTTGAAACGAGTTTCAGTCTGTACGAAATGTGTTTTGCACATGTGAAACATGTTTTTTATGTACTGAATCATATTTTAAGTGCATTACAAGGGTGTTTCAGCGTTTTGATACAGGAACATGACCGGTACAAGGGGGGTGCATTTCCTGCAACGTAGATAATTAACCTCTAGCAGGTAACCTCATGCAAGCCAATATATTACTTGTAAGAGAATACTTCCATATGTAGGTATGTACTTCTGCTTGTCAGCATTAGCTTGTTACTTTAGGTCACTGATGATAATTGTCCAAGATATGAGGATATAATAGTAGAATGCTAAGATTAATGGTATCAGTGTCTTTCATTACAGTGTTAACATAGACTGAATACTTGAAATACATAAGTGCTCTAGTTGAGTACAAGTGTATGCCAGTGATCAAAAGCTTTTCAGGGTTAGTACATGTGTGTGTATTAGAGATCTTTATTAAATAATAACTAAAAAAGTAGAATGTCATGCACCAAAGCAGCATTGCTTGTCTGGAAAACCAATGAAATTCAATAGGCCTTGTAATTTTTTTTCGTTTGCAAGTTATTTTTACTTGAAGCATTGGCTTAAAAATAAAAAGTAATGATTAGTCTCATCTAGCCTAGATCACAACTAAGATTCAACTATTTCTGCTGACTTGTAGCACATACATTTTTCCAAGGAATGAATCGTAGCGAGGCATGTTTGAACTTTTACAATCATTCTTATGAGGGCAGGCATGTCATGCCATCATTAAATCTTTCAAATTTGAGGATTTTTCTCATATTATGGATGCATAGGCTTAAAATGCTTAATTTTACTGAAAATAACTCGGAAGCTTTTTCCTCTTGCATATGATTTCAGATTGCTAAAACTAGGGCAATAGTTCTCTTAATTTACTCCGATCTACTCAGATGTGTAAGTCATTGTTTTTAATAGAAACGTATGTACATCCATTGTTGGAGGGAAGCAAATCAATAGAGAGGTAAATACATGTGCAAAAGTTTCTATATAACACACCCCATAATTTAGCATTTGAATAAGGCTCCCTCAAATTGTGTTTTCTGTTGAGAATAATCTAAGTAGATTTGTTCTGTGGCACAAGGAACATGACTTAGAATGGATCGACTTAACCTATCAAGCATTTATACAAGAAGGGCTGTCTAGTTTGAGCATTCTCATTTTTTTTATGCAGACCTCCGAGAGGACAAACAATTCTATGCTGACCACCCAGGTGCCTTGCCTGTAACAACTGATCAGGTATGTGCTATCATAAGTTTCCTCCTGAAAGAATTGAGAACATAAAAAATTGCATGTGTGATCTTATTTTCCAGACCAAAGCACTTAATTTATACCAAACAGCCTTCCAAAGAATTCGAAGCACCTAATATCATAAATGATAAATCACTTGATTTGCACTATAGGTGCAAGTGTTACTATCTTCTTCAATTAAGTTACAATTTTTACTATGGATATCATTCTAAAACACTTTACAGATACAGAAGAATTTCATTTCCATGTAATGTGCCTTCTTTTGGTCGGGTGCAGTCATCGGGTGATTGTGTGATGCACACGTTATTATTATGCTGTCGCAGGAGTATTTGAACTTTCCGGGGTGATCGTTTTTTACTTGATACGTTGTGGTCAACATGAATCTACCATAAACATTAATATCACAAGCAAGTATACACAAACTAATGCATGGATGAAATCATGCTTTCTAATCGAAACTGTGCATGTAAAAGTACCACTGAGGGGCTATATATATATCCAAGGCATCTTATATTCCATTAATGGACAAAATGGATACACCATACAACATTATAGGGTCACAACAGAGGAATGTGAGCATATTTTCTCAATATAGGCAAGGAGAGTCAACATGTCTGCTCTGGCACCCATTGTTTGAGATTCCATCTCTTTTATGAAAATGGCTATACTAGTGATACTGTATGGAAAAATCTGAACTGTAAGCTGCCAGCTCAACTGAATGCAACTCTGTAACTCCACTAAAGGTTGCCTATAATCATAATGCCTTTTCCACCCAAAAGAGATCTCTGATAAACATATTCCCATATACTCTTTCCTGCCCATCTAATCATCCATGCATTTCAAAAGACACCCCATCTCCAATGAAGGAAGAGTGAGGAACAGTCAGCTGCTATCCATTTGCAGAATCTCTGGCTAACCTTGAATTTCCACTATGTACTTCACCCCATCAAGTTTTTGACAAATCACATAGGAACTGTAATATCCCTAGGGTGTACTGCCATTAATTTCATAATGTTATAAACCATTACTATGCAGTAATAGTTGTTGATTTTTCAAGTGCAATATAGACAAACACAAATTTTCTGAAACCAACAATTACTCCTAATGATATTGTAATTACTTTAGCACATTCCAGATTATCGCTAAGCAATTACACTTCAGAAAATTCGACCATAAATGCAATAGGGCAGTAGAGATCGCAGTAGAATAACAATGCACAAACTACACCAGAAATTTATGAAATTGTTCAATTCAACAAAAGTACAATCTGATTTTCCCAGTTAAATTTGGTCAAACAAGACCAACAAACTAGCACAGGTCAAACCTTGTCAAACTGCCCAAATTAGCCTCAGTCAACCTGCTGTCAAGCTGCCCGGAAACAGACTGAATTTCGTCCTCTTGAAGCTGCCCAGACAACTCGGTCTGCTGCCCAGAATATTCAATCACCCAGTCAAACCTACGGCCCACACGTGTGAGGTCAACACTGGTCAAAGTGATGATCTGCTATAGAAATTTGCTCCTTGAGAAACTCGGCTCCTTCCTCAGATTTCTTCTTTCTCCTTCGCACATGTGAACAGAAATAGATGCTTATGAGATGATCCAAATTAGTCTCCAAGTGATGAGGTCAGATGACAATATATAGTGGTTTAGGGTGTCCCAAAAGGTGTGTCTCATTGGCTGGGCCGACTTGAATTTTAGAGGCAAAATAAATTCAAATTTAAATTTTAAATGCTCTCCTTTTTATTTTCCTTTAAGGGCTGACTTGAGTAGCTGGGGAATAATGACTGCTGCTACCCAAAAATCAACACCCCTTCTTAGCTAGGGAGGCATTCATCTTGACTTCTTTAGATGTCCGTTTGGTTGAAAAATTTCTCCTTCCCAAGAAAATATTGAATGAGCTTACTATGTTAATGTATCCATCCACTTAATGTGGAAAGCATGCTGCATCAACATTATGCAAAGTATCTACTCATCTACTAGTCAAATCCCCTTTGCAAATGGATCTAGTCACTCACTGGCGGAAACCCTTTGGCGATATGGTCAGAACCTTCTGACCGGGATCAACAAGACTAGCCCTGGGTCACCAGCGCAACAAGTCATCACTTGGAGCATGGTCAATACCTTTGACCGAAAAAAAATGATGAAACCTTGGGTCAATTACTGTTCTTGCATACCAATTGAATGGTAAAACACTTGCCCGATGCTAAAGGCACTCACTCTACCCACTATCCAAGTACCTCTTGGCAATATGGTCAGCACCTTCTGACCGGGGGAGCATTCTGGGCCTTGATGCTTTCTAGATTATTCTCCCTAACCACATTACATGTCAACCTGGTCAATACCTTCGACCTAGGTAGTGTTGAAAATTGGCAACTCAAGGATGAATTTCCTTATCTAAATCTCATTTCTGACAATTTTGGAGTGAATTTCTAAAAATTGAAAGTCATGTCTAGCATATCAAGTATGACTTTCCAAAAATAGTAAATCACCTTGCATCAATTGGTAATCAAGTATAGTTGTTGGAAAATCACTTGTCTTTAATCAATCCTAATAGTTCAATCTCCACTTAATCATCAATATTATTATTACTATTATTATCCTTTATGATAACTATTATATTATTATTAAAAGGAAATTCATGTCTCTCAATCATGGCACTCAATCATGCCATATGTAACTCCCCTTAATTAATGCATATGTTACTGTCTCTCACTTAATGGATATGTTACAGTGTCTTTTACGCACTCATTAAAAGCATGCCATATTCCTCTTACACATTCATTAAAGCATGTCATAAAAGATTCCTCTAATGCACTCTTTAATGCATATGTTACACACTCTCGTTCATGGTATAAGTTACTAAGGCATGTGTACCTCCTTAATGGCATGAGTTACAAAGGCATGCATACCTTCCTAAATGGCATATGTAACTACTCAAGGCATGTGTATTGCTCCTTCTTTATGTTCAGAATTTGTTACTCCTATATTTATATATATCTCATATCATCTTATTCTCACTACTTGTGCATTGTGAAAGAAGAAATTGAACTTGAGAGAGAGAGTTGGAGAGACTTGAAGAAGATTGTGAGAGAGAGAGGCTTGGAGAATAAGAGCAAAACTTGAAGGTTGATTCAGTGTTTGCATAAGCTGCTACTACTAGTGATCTTCATGCTACAACTTGTTCAAATTTGGGTGAACTTACTCATTCTCTTGATCTCTCATTGTACTTTGTATCTCTGCTGAACAATTGATATCTAATAGAAGAAGAATCTGGTTGGGTTTTCCCCTTGAGGGTTTTGCCTTGGTCATTAGACCTAAATTCTCTGTGTCCTATCTTGTTCTTGGCTGTCTTCAATTTGGGTTATGTTCTATCTACAATTTCTTAACTAATATTACAACAAAAAGAAGTTTTGGAATAAGTCATTGTTACAACATTGAACATCAAAATTTCAACTGGCGAATGTCTGCCCTTGATGCTACAACATCAACACTCTCTCTCACTAAGGGAGACATTCTCAACTACTCTAAGCTTGTCCCTGAAATATACAAACTTCATTCAGGGACAAAGGCTTTGTGAGAATGTCAACATCTTGCTCGTCTGTAGAAATGTATTGGAGCCATACTGCTCCTTTTGTACCATGTCTCGATACTTTATCTCAATGTACTTCAACTTGTCATCACGATTGTCTCCAACACTTGATCAAACAATCCTGTGAGTAGCTTCCGAAGCTACTTTGCTTCACAACTTGCCAAACTAGCTACAATATACCCAACCTTTGCAGTACTGAGGGCGATAGATGTTTGCTTCTTGCTCATCCAGGATATCATAGCAGAACCCAAATCGAAGCAACATCTTGATGTGATCTTCCTATCTTCTACACTTTCTGCCTAATTTGAATCTATATATTCCTGCAATTTTACTTCATCATATCTCAATCCATATCCAACTGTAGAATGATGTTATCTCAAGACATGTTGTGTCGTATGCCTTGGCTTCAACCATAAACTAACTGACTTCCTTTATTGGATCCATCACCATAGTTGCTTTCCAATCGCCCTGACTGGGTGCTCCCTCTGAAATAGATCCTATTGTGGCAATCTTGGCTGCTCCCTCTTCAACTGTTGTTTCCTAGTCACTGAAGCATATTTGTTGACTGGCATGGTGCACTCATAGAAGGCATACTGCTCTTAAAGACCTCTCGTCTTTGAGCATCTAGTCTGACAATCTTGTAGTTTATCATCTGAAGGATCTCAATAGTATACTTTCCTTAACCAAGGAAGTAATGCATCGAACTCAGAGGTCAACTCCCTCTGACATTGAAGCAGTGCTTGACTCCTCCGTCTATCACAGAAGCAAGTCCTCTTGCCATTGCACTTCCCTCTGTTACGTTAGTCCTTCTGTTCCCATTAGAAACAAGTCATATACTAACAAGATCTGTCGAGACTCATTAGATATCCATCAATCCGAGCATACCAAGGGCGAGGGTTGTACAAAGCTTTCTTCACTAAACAGACATGAGACTTCTCATGTACCTCAAAGCCTTGAGGTTGTTCTATGTACACTTCTTAAACGTTTCATTGAGGAAGGTGGTCTTTACATCCATCTAATGTAATCTCCTATCTATAACCTAAGCAATAGAAATAATAATTCTAATAGAAGTGTACTTGACAACTGGAGCAAATGTCTCCTCATAGTCCACTTGCTCTTTCTGGGAGAACCCTCATGAATCTCGCTTTGTACTTCTCTATGTTGCCATCTACTGCATGCTTGATCTTGTATATCCACTTGGAAATCACCATTGACTTCCTTTTAGCTTTCAACACGATTTCCTCCATCATGGCATCATTCAAACTTGTTGGCGTACCTACTCCCTTTGAATTAAGAGCTCTTCCGGTCATCTGGCACGGTTCTAAATGTTAGTACAATTTCTCCGTCTTGAGCACAAATCACTCTAGGACTTGCCACAAACTTTGCTTCATTCTTCCTGATGCTTCCATCTAATTCCAGAGCCTTGGAAACCTTCATGATGTAACTGAAAACCTCATTAGGAGGCTATGGAAGAAATGATTATAACGAAGCAAAAGATACAAAGACAAAAGGTTGACTAAAAATAATAATAATCAAGGAAAAAAGATATAAGTACTTATCTTTGACCTGAGGATTGAAGGGAATTGGCAACTCCCTCTTGATCCTTTCCTTCTTGCAGAAATCATTGAAATCCATCTGTAATCTCATCAAGCTAGAAATGCTTATCATTGTCCTCATAATCAACTACTAGTGCATGTAGCTTTCTTTTCTTTCCTTGCATGAGGAGATCTATAAGTTGGTCGGGTCATCGAACATCCTTGCATGGAAAAGGAGGATAGACATAGTTCTCGAAGAAAACGAAGTTATTGATCATATCATCTAAAGGACAAGTACTATCTGAATACATGGAAAAGGTTCTATGGGCTCAAGTAATTCTTGTGGAGTCCGTCAAATAGCAAGATTGGAGACATCAAACGTGATATATGATAAGTTGGTAAAACTATTCTCAAAAGATACGATAAAGAAAGTCATATCACTTAGATCTGATCTACACAAATTGAAGGTATCAAAGGATAAAGGGTTATCTTCATAGGATCTCAACTATAAGATCCGGGAGAGATGATTTCAGATAAGGAAATGAATTCCTTTGTTTTAAATGCACTAACTAATGAACAAGGTAACAAATGCCTATGAGGATAAGAAAGCTATTCCATTTAACAACTTGTAATTTCTATGCAAGATAGAAGAAGACAGGTTGAGGGCAAACATTTGTCGGAAGGAAGGGGAAGTTTGGAAAATTTAGTCAGAAAGAAAGAAAAGAAGAACATAGCTAAGATTCAATGCTATGTGCATTACAAGAAAGATAGAGAAGAAGCCCATTTCATCGAAGAAGTGGAGGAAGCTGAAAAGAAGAAATCCAAGGAAGAGGAAAAGCATTAGAAGTAAGAGCTCGTGACATCACCATAGGAAACATGAAGGATGTTTGGAACAAAATCTATGGCAGTCAACTATGAAGGATATAGCTCTTGGGAACCTCATTGAAAGCTCAAGTGAAACTTATGGGAAAAAGGAAGAAGTCATCCAGGACAAGTCTCATCATACATCAGTCAAAAGGAAACATCTGTTGGATAGGGATATGCAAGATCCTCAAGATTCTCTGATGGAATCCTCATAGGAAGGTTCACTGATCTAGAGAGGAAGCAAGTGTTTCATTAGGAACTCCAACTTGTGGAATTCATGGGATGATGTTATGATGACATAAGAGATGAAGCAGATCAAGGGGTTGAAGCTCTTTTCAATCAAGGAAGCTGCTGTGAGAAGCCTAGATGACCTAAAGGTAAATGTGGTTTGTATGCTTGTATTCAATACTATACA
Source organism: Pinus tabuliformis (assembly GCA_031772625.1). Lineage (NCBI taxonomy): Eukaryota > Viridiplantae > Streptophyta > Pinopsida > Pinales > Pinaceae > Pinus > Pinus tabuliformis. The sequence goes on from CM062815.1 coordinate 1,063,315,660, forward strand.
TACTAGGGGTAAGGGGTAAGGGGTGAGGATTGGAGGGTTGAGGGGGAAAGAATAAGATTATAAAGGAATTTCTCAATCCCTATAATCCTTGGAAACTTGGATTCCCAAATGGTCTTTGACAAATAGTCTTTATTGAGAAGTGGGACCACACGAGGCTAGGTAGACCCAACGCAGGTTTGGGGATGGAATGTAACAGCCAATGATGTTCCTATCCTAGACAAGGCGAGGGAAAAGGACCAAACACGAATATTTACTTCAAAAGGTTGAATTGATCCTATTTGTGTCTAGCTTTGGGGATGTCTAGGCAAGATTTAGTCCTAGAGCTAGGGCTTGGGATTCTCGAGGATTCCACCGTCAGAATGGCCTCAAATTTGGAGGAGAGGGAGGGGACCCACTGGTGCAGTAGCTTAGAGGAGATCAAAATTTTTCCTTGGGCCAATTGCCGGAAAATTGATGCCCTAGGTGAGCCAATGGGGCTAGACTTGGGGAAAGGGGAAAAATGGTAAAAGGAAGGTTAAAATGATAACCCCTTTTAGAGACTAGTGCCTAATTCACTTGGGGTATGGAGTCAAAGATGATAATGAGTAAGAACGTGGTTTCTTGATCAAGGAGGCCTAGAAAGTCAACTTCATCCAATGTTGAGAGAAAGAAAAGAAAAGCGACCTTCAAGCATTTATACTTCAATGCAAACAATGCAAGCATATTGAGACCAACAATCTCTAGGACATTTCATTCGTATAACATTGGCCCATACATTAAAATAGCTAAAACATGCTCAATTCCACATTTTGATAATGCAACAACTAGCCCTAATTTTAGCTGTATGCAACATTAAGAATAATAACATTGAAATTTACTTACAATGTTATAGAGTATATCCAACCAACATTTTGTTCACAAGACAAAGCTCCAAGACAAGATAAATAGCCCAAATCCATACGTCAAAATTCATCCATCATCCAAAATAATCCTCCAAGGAAAAATTGCGAAGTTCTCTAAAGATGGAGAGATCCCAAGTTAAGTGATGATACAAGTGAATGTATCTAACATCAATATATAGCCTCCTAAGTAGTTCGAATTAGCCTATAGGCCCCTAAAGATAAAATAATGTGCAAATAATAACTCCTAATGGTGATAAGCCCACCATACTAGCTCATAATGTAAAAATAAGCCTCATAAGGGGTCAAATAATGATGTATGCATGTCGTAGGGCCCTCCAAAGGCTCAATAACATCCTGGAGTGCCATATTGAGGAATAAATTCCTCGGAATATGATGGACAAGGGGGTGGCCCCTTGTTCTCCAAGTAGTAGACCTGTGGTGCTCTCAATGGGTCTGAGGGCACATCAATGGCCCCATGGGTCTCCATATGAATCATAGCTATCTGTAGGTCCTCTGCGATGGTCTAGGTAGTGGAATCAATGCTGCCATGACATTGTACAAGTGTTGGGACACCTGTCAAGAGTGTGGGGCTCCTGTGGGGGCCTGCTGGGCATAGTGTACCAATCATGTCACCATCGTCCCAAAAGTGGATCGCTAGTGGTCTCTGAACATCCATGAAGAGTTGTGGAGTGCTATCTGCTGTTGTGGAGGCCCATGGCTCTCTATGCACACCCTACATGTGCCAATGCAAACCTCTGGGGGTCAGGATCCCATACAGGGAAACCAAACCCAAATGGAAACCAGCTACAATCCTGCATAAGATCCAATGTGTCCCCTATGCAAACCATGGATAACAAAGTGGGCATTTCACATTGGCACGCCCTTTCGTAGTGGGCTTTGGCATGTCCTAGTGTATCCAAACTCCAAAGGGGGTTAGCCAAGGACCTTATTAGGTGGTTTCAGCTTTTAGAGGGGATAGTATGTCCAAGGTACATCCTTCTAATGGGGGTGGCAGGTGACAAATAGGTGAGAGGGGCAGCCTTGGGCTACATAATGGGGTATAGGGGTAGCCAGATAAGGGGAAGCCCACACATGTGTATATAATGTATAGGAGGGTGTAGTCGTGGTACATGAGGTGCCCTGGCCTTGATTTTGCCAACCTTCTTTATATGCCTTTTGCCTTTTATGAATTTTTCTTTAGTTAATTGCCTGGGGCTTAAAGGGCAAGAGCATGATGTGTATAATATAGCAGTGATTACCCCCTTTGAGGTAGGGTGGTTCATTGCCCTCCAGGGGTTGGGACAATCATGGGTTCCTGAATGATAGCGGAGGCTCATCTAGGGCCTATGGAACCAGGGCGATGGCCATGGATGGGGTAGAGCTCATATGTTGTCTTTTTCCCATGTGCTAATTATTTTTGTCTCGATCATCTTTTGCATTTTGTGGTACAATTTCCTATTAAATGTGGCCATTTATGCTTTTCACTTTTTCTTTTAATTGCTTCAACCTCTGGGGCATCATTTTAGGCTTGACCCAAGGTGGGGGCAAGGGGGTAGGGAGGCTAGCCGTATGTGGACCCATAATGGGAATGTGGACCCAGGTGGGAGAAAATATGAATGGGGATATAGTGAGTGGAAAGGAAGTGATATGTGCGGATAAAGGAGCAGGACCACACACCCAAAATTGGGGTTTCCTAAGTAGTACCACCCTAGAACCAAATGGTCAGTAAAGGAGATCCCACGGGACTAAGATGAAAGGGTAACAACCCAAAAGAGTTCAAGGGGACAGGAGCACAAACTAAGCTCACTATTTCCGCTAAAGCCCCCCATCAATCCATACCTAGAAGTATCCATGATAAGTAAACCCAATACTCAATTACCAAATGACAAGACATACCTTTAGATTTGGGACCACATGGCTGGCTCAGGCGGCAGAGACATGGCACAAAGAAATAGTAGGAGGCATTAAGGCGCTGTTCGCTGCTAGTTGAGGCTCATCATGGAGAAAAATTTCTCTTGGGGATATCACCCACAAAGTGGTGGGTAACACAGCTGAAACCTTCCAACTGCACGCATGAGCCTGCGTGCATGCCATTGTGACCGAAATTTGCCTGAACCATGCCTGCGGTTGGAAACAAAAACCCTAAACACATGCGAGCTTCGGACCCTACAATCTCGGACGTATACGAACGAAACTTTGCGACCCAACCTTAGACTTGTGCGAGCCAAACCAAAGAAAGAAGAAATGATCATGATGATGATGTCCAAATGAGGGTCACTTGAGTTGTATTTATAGCCATCCATGGGTGTCTGATTTCTCTTTTGGGCCGACCTGTCCTTTTGTGCACATGCGGGCTTTTCCTAAAAAATATTCTTTCCCTTCTCCAAATTGAGCACTTCAATAGTCAAAATTGGTCCTCTTGAAAAGAGGAATTTAGTCCCATGAATGGAATTTGTCACTAACCTGCCAAAAATTAACACTCCCTCTCAGCTAGGGAGAAATTCCAATCCTGTCATCATATCATGTCCCATCTCAAGTATCTCGTCATCACTACTCATCTGGTTCATCTTTGCTTAACTTTGTTCATCTCTCGCTTGTCTCTGCTCATATGCTGGACATTCTCGAATCTAAAAGAAGAAGGATTTGACATTGGAGGGGAGCTCAATTTACCACCCTCTATCCCAGCGGGGAGCCATTTCTACCACCCAGAATCACTGTCAGCAGGAAGCAAATGTTGCTATCCAGGAATCTCTGCCAGTGGGGAGCCAATGCTGTGACCCAGGAAACTCTGTCAGTGGGGAGCCAATGCTATGACCCGGGAAACTTTTCCAGTGGGGAGCCAATGCTATGACCCCATAAACTCTACCAGTGGGGAGCCTAATGCTACAACTCGAGAAATTTTGCCTGCGGGGAGCCAATGCTATAACCCGGGAAACTCTGCCAGCAGGGAGCCTAATACTATAACCCGGGAAACTCTGTTGATCTTCCCAACATGACCTTTAAGAGTCAGTGGTAGAACACCTGCATCTCTAGCTTGAGTGGGATGCCACTTACCATAAATAGTAAGGATCGTGCCTAACTCAAGTAGCCAACACCCATTGGCTAGATGGGTGGGAAAGACAGATGCCAACTGGGGTATACTTTGCATAGACCAAGATAGGGGAGCAACATCTCTGACCCTATGGGTAACAGATAGGGGTGATACCCTATTTTCTAGAGATCCCTCAACCCCAGGAGCCCTACATCTCAATTCCTCACCTTGGGAGCTCAGACAGGGGGGAAGAGCCGACTTAGTGTCCTCGATCAACCCAGACCCTTACTTTAGGAGGGTCACATCCATCAATCCATGTTGCTCTCTGTAGATTAGAAACATATCAACGTGCTCACATCTGGTACCAACTTAACCAACTCATTGAAGAGTTGCCTCAAACATCACCAAGAACAACAATCCTCTGTTTTCAAAATCAAACATTATGTTAGAGCAAAAATATGTCACACAAAGGATACCATATTCATTCTCCCTCTGATGGAGGCAACAACCACAAGCCTAAGCTTGTCTCATACAGTAGCACTGTCTCAATCTATGAAGATATCTTTGTCCCAACTACATACGAGATTCTTTGCAAATCGAATCCAACTCTTGTTATCGCAATATATCATTGTCATATCCAGAACCTGCTCAAACAACTCTCCAAGGAGCTTCCTTAACCAAACTACCCCATAGCTAGCCATGCTAGCAACAATGTACTCAATGTGCTCTTCCAATTATCAGTGTATCCATGCAGACTCATATCTCTAGAAGATCTTTCATCTCGAACTCAATGACCAACTCCCTCTTACACTTGATCATCAGAGGCTCACTACCTATCAAGAATAGATCGTCAACGTATAAAACCAAAATCAAAGGCATAGCTTGGACCTGTTGGTCAAAGTTGTCATTGATGTCAATATGGCATTGTTGAAGATGGCTAAATCCTAATAATGCACTAACCCTAATTGCTTGGAAACCCTAGCAAAATGCCCCATGGATGATGTCCTATGAATGACAAGCATGTATGTTAATGAAAATCCTAAAGCCTTGTAAGAAGACGAAACCCTAGATATAACCTTAGGTGCTAATTGCAAACCGTAGCCTTGAATGGTTATGCTTGAACAAATGCCAAAGTAACCCTAAAACAAAACCCTAGAATGTACCTTTGTAGAAGTGAAACCCTAACTATCGAAGAAGCCCTAGCAAAACCTTAATTATTAATGTCTACTTGTTTTTATTAAATTCTAAACATTAATCCTAAAATTTTAATTCCTAACACCTACGCAAACATTATATACCTATGCACTTTACCATTACCATATACATGAAATGACTTTGCTTAATTCCTAAACAGCTATGCAAACATCATATACCTATGCACTTTACCATTACCATATACATAAAATGACTTTGTTTAATGGCAGACAAACATGGCATACATGTTTCCTATGACCATACATGGCAGACAATGTATAATTGCTGCATGTACATGGCAAATGGGATACAATGGCAGACAAGTCTTTAGCATGATCTCTTTTTTTTTCCATCTTTCACATGGCAGACATATAATGCATATACATCATGGCAGACCAATAAAAATTTGTTAAATAAAATCTCCCCTTAATCATCCTCATGTCGGCTACTAAAGATATGACTGTCCATTAATAAACTTAGAAGGTTGGCTCCTCCATAAACAATGATGTTTCAACCTGCAAAACGATAAGATTAATTTCAATATTCAATTCATAAGTCGGCCTTATATTCATGTCGGCTCCAGCATGTCAGCTGTTATGAAAAGACGTGTCTTTTCAGTTCAGGTTAAAACCACTATAAATGTAAACATGTGCTCATCCTTTTGGAAAAGAACTTCGGTCAAGCTGAGTAAAGAAAAACTCGGGTTTGAAGAGCGAACAAGAAAGAGAAGCAGGTCTAAAACGGAGAAGAACGAAGATAACAGAGGAGGACTAAAACAGGAGATATATTTGAAGAACATATGTTTTTCTTGTTATATTTTGATCGATTATAATTCAGTGAAGAACATCTCGCTGAAGATTAAGGACAAGGAAAAAGAATGAAGTGCAGAAGAAAAGTTTCTGTTTTTGGAGAATTATAGTTATCTCTGTTAACTATTTTGGAGCTTGGTTCCTGTGAAATTTCAGACTTCATAGATATCATCACTTCATTTCTGTAGTGACAATTATTTGCGGACCTGTGGAAGACATTTGGAGCATTTGAATTCGGGCCTGTGGAGACATCTAGGTACATCTTTTGCAGACCTACAGTAATACTCCTCCTCTGTAGACTAGTAAAGACACTTTACAATTTAGACCTGTGGAAGATACTCATACCTATAGCATAATTTCTTTGGATCTTGATAGGTTGCTACAGCAGTAAGGATTAAGGTTTATGACAATCTTTTGTGAGGCATTTCTTGTCTCTATATCACTATTGTTGCAGGAAGCTACTACAGCTGTAAGGGTTGAAGGTTAAGGGAGTATTTTTTAAGACGTGGAGCTGAAGACTTGAAGCCTTTGAGCAGACTACAGCGGCATTATAAAACAGCCCAGAAGACCGTCTTAAACAGTGCTAGGATAACCTTGAAGTCTGCTATCAAGTCAAAATTGTCACACCATTGAAAAATCTTGGAACTACTGTAAACTAAGAAATTGTGAAGACTGTTTAGAGCAAGCTTGAAGACCTTCGTTGAAGCAGACTTGAAGGCAGATCTGTGGCAGCATTGAAGAGCTCTTGAAGAAATCTCTATAAGCAACTTTGAAGAGCTCTTGAAGAAATCTCTATAAGCAACTTTGAAGAGTTCTTGAAGACATCTATATAAGCAACATTGAAGAGTCCTTGAAGACATCTGAAGAAGTAGCATGATTGAAGTCCTCATGAAGTAGCCTTGTGGAAGATCTTTTTGGGTAACATGAAGAATAGTGGAGACACCTTCTGAGAAGACAAAAGTTATCATTGATGAGCTAAGTGCTTGGAGATTGATTGAGGGCACTGTTGAAGGTGAGGATTTTGTCAGGGCTTGTTGCAGAAAATATTGGGAGCCTTGAAGAACTGATGAATTTCTATTGGAGATCTGAAGCAGTGGGTTGGAGCCCTAGAGCATAGAAGTCCTCAAGAAGAACAGGTTGGAGCTTGTGCCAATGGATAGGGTTGGAGTCCTAGAGGTTGGTGCCTCATATAGACAAGGTTGGAGCCTTAGGAAGATAGGGTTGGAGCCTTGTGAAGTCCAAGTCAGTGCTTGGCAAAGTACAGGTTGGAGCTTGGTGGACTGAAGATTGGTGTCTTCATCTAGGGTTGGAGCCATAAGCATTATTGTACTTGATATATTGTAACGAAGAGGATTGGAGTCCTCGTCATTTCTAATTAGTAAAATCATTTGTTCTATATTGTTCATTTTGCGTTCTGGTTAGAAGTGATCTAAAAACTAGTAAAATAACAATTGTAAATCAAACACTGATTCACCCCCCCTCTTAGTATTTTCAACAGAACCAATTTAGAGGTTTGGATCTGTACGTTTCCAGGCTTCAGTAACTATCTATCCAGGCTTAGGGAGCTTGATACAAACCATACAATGCTTTCTTAGAAACTTCCCTGCTCATAGAACTCTTCAATCGTCTGCCCCATGTTTGTAGGTCCGTCATACTCTACTCCATGTCTGTAGGTCTGTCATTCTCCTGGTGTGCTCATGATCTCGTGCATAAGGCTTCAGTTTTTGTGACCTATAGACATAACTACACCCATAGGCCTTCTTCCATGTGGTTGGAGGCCTATAACCGCACTCTTAAGTGTCTCTCCCAACAATTGAGGCTTGGACTAGGAGAAACCTTCTCTGCTCAAATTAGAACTTGCCAAAACTTCTTCAACAACATCAGATGGCTATTCATGTCTAGAATCCTTCCTTCAATAGTCAAGTACTAGGTGTTAAAATCTCATGAAGTGTTTTTCTCTCTGAATGAGAAGCCTGTTCAATCATCACTATCAACCTCTCTATCATAATATTGTCATGCTACATCAAAATTGTTAGATCGTAAACTATATCAGGTTCTCAGTCATATATCATAGCAAGTCATCATCATGTCATCAAACATTCATCAAGGGTTAGTGTAATATAAGAGTATCTTCATACTTCAAGGATCATAATAATCAAGATAGGGCTTCCAATTCTACCATATGTCTGATGTACTAATCCTTATCAAGATCAACAAGAGAACCAATCTTATTGTCATACTTTCATCATACTTATCTTAAGCATTAACAACAATGCTACCATATATCAAAAACAATGTGCTAGCCTTCTTTATGAAATCCATCATGTCTATAATGAAAGATGCTTGCCAAATATCAAGAGCACCAATATGTACCATAAATCAAACTTACTTTCATATTCTTGTCATACCTCAAGGCATACTTGCCATCCAATATTGCAACTTACATACCTTGTAGTATTCATGTACCTTTGTAGTTTGTAACATTTTATTTTTATTAGCAGTTGTAGCTCTTCTCTTCCCGCACTAGCCATCTTTTCCAGCACCTTAGATGATCCTCTTGAATGATCCACCTATCACATCTCATAAGGAGGTTAGAAGTATACATATACTCAAATATTCATGCAGGAAGCAATAATCAACTCAACAAGAATAGAGTCATAAAGAAATAACATAAGTCTAAAAAGTACTTATCTTTAGTGAGAGGTGATCATTTCCCTCCTAAACCAGGCTTCAAGAGTTAGTACTGTCCATAACAATGTTGCCTTCCGTGTTTCCATCGACTTCATCAACAACCAAGGCCATCAACCCTGACACAAAGCTAGAACGTCTTCACACTGATCATGTTTCAAAACTACAAATCTCAAGCCATAATCTTATCCCATTGTTTCTTCCAAACCCTTGTTGGAAACACTAAGAGGGGGGGGGGGTGAATCAGTATTTCTTTTTCGACTATTGTTTTACCAGTTAAACAATTTATATTCAGAACACAAGATGAACAACAATAATCAATGCTTTTATTAATATAATCTTTGCAGTAAAATAGATACAATATATAAGTGGTTGCAATCAGTTGCCAAGCTCCAACTCGGACTTTGGTGAGTTTCCAACCTCCAGAGCACCAACTCTATTTCGCCAAGACATCAATCTTGGACTTAGGAGCACCAACTCCCAAGGAATTCAATCCTTCCATTTCCTAAGACACAAGTCCCAAAGACTCCTATCCTTCCAACTTCTGAGGCATCAACCCCAAGGACTCCAATCCTTCTTACTTCTTAGGCACCAACCCCAAGGACTCCTATCCTTCCTACTTGTGAGGCATCAACCCCAAGGACTCCAAACCTTCTTACTTCTGAGGCACTAGCCCCAAGGACTCCTATCCTTCTTGCTTCTGAGACACCAGCCCCAAGGACTCCAATCCTACTTACTTCTGAGGCACCAGCCTCAAGGGTTCTGACCCAATCTTGTCAAGGTTCATTTGATAATAATGTTCTGCTCTCAGAACTCTTCTCTACTGAGTTCTGTCTGATTATAGCTTCACTGCAGTCTCCAAGCTACAACATCAATGACAACCAATATTCTTATGAAGAAGTCTTTACAACTCTGCACACTGCCCACACATAGTCTCCAATAGCCTTCATGCTCTCTGATAATGTCTTCACACAGCTTTAGTCAGTCTACTGTTAGTTGCACTAAGCTCTGCATAAAGAACAACTTCTTGTTCAAGCTTATGTTCTCTGCTGGCACCTTCTCCCCTTCGACTGTCTGTTGTCCTGTTGGCCCTTCGGCCCTCTTTCTGTTCTGCTGGATCCTCTCGCTGCCTCTGTCTCCTCCAGCTTATTTTCCACAGCATTTTAACAACCTTCAACAACATTCAACAGTTTATTGTTCTCTGCTTTTCTGTCTTTTATTCATTCCTCATTCCTCTGTCTGTCGGTTTCCTCTCTTCGCTGGCCCTTTAGCTTCCTCAACGCTCGCTGTCATTTCCTCTGTGCTCGCTTGCTTCTTCAACTTCCCGGCTTACAGTTTCCTCTGTCTATTTGTGCTCATAGGACATGTTGATTCAATGGTGAGGACCGAATCATGCATAGAGAACACATATTCAAAAACTTGTAACAACGCTCTCCTTTTTTAATGATGGTAGGCATACACAGAGTCGGCATAGTTTAATGGACAGCCATGTCCCAATCGCAATCACTATCGCCATGATTCACCCCATTTAACTGACGTTCAGCCTCCTAAACCATTGGAACAATTATCATAAGCCTTTCGGCCTAAAACACCCCGCGCAAGCCAAATATTTAATTACACAGAGAATATGAGAAAAAACCAGTCAAAAGACTAAGGGGCAGACTTCAAGCAATATTACACCCGCATCTAAACTGTATCGGGTCCGCAACTTAAATCGCAATCGGCGATTCGTGACTCCTAGGGGTCCTTTATATATCAGACCCATGACTCTGCTGATGGCCGACGACCGATCCTCCACTGCTCCGATGGACCGGATGCGATATGGTATTAAACCATAGTTAATATGCCCGTCGGGTCCACAGCCTTATTGCAGTCAGCGCTTCCAATGTGGCAAGGCTTTACCGCTTGCGATATGCGACAGATGCGATCATAGATTAACTTATATTGCAATGTTGCGGTGGGTCTGCATACATATGTATCACTATCGGCGATCGCAAAGAAAGGGCCACTTAACACTGTATTACCTCCGCTCCGAATTCTTGATGCGATAATCGCTATCGGCGATCGCAATGGTCCACTTGACACACTGTAACGCCGCTCCCGAAGTGTCGATGCGATATAATATTATGTACCAGACCCGATACAACTCAACGCTCCCATTCATAAAAATTCAGGTCCACTTTCTGCCTCCGATAGTGTATTTGCCTATGTACATGCCTTGGCCTCCGTTTGCGCCTCCGATAGTGTTAAACACATATATGCATGGTTTTTGCCGCCGATGGGTAAATACATGAGTTTGAGGCATATCGCTGCTCCCGATAGTGTAATGTGCCATAGATGCTCGTCGATAGTGTTAAGCCTATATATATGGGCTTTCTCTCCGCCGATAGTATCAAAGCAAGCATATATAAGCTCTCCGATGGCTCTGTTTCTCTGTTTCCTCCGTCTGCTCTGTGTGCTCCTCTTCTTTGGCATATATATATGACATATATATATGCTCTGTTCTGCTCGCTCTGTTTGCTTTTGTAGCTCTGAGAACTCAGTTTTGGCATATATATATTACATATATATATGGCTCCTCCTGTGGCTCCTCTTGCTCCAATGTTGCTTCTCTGGCTTGGAAGTGTCTTTCAAAGACCTTGCATATATGAACGCCTCTCTTGCTCTGATATCCTGTAATATGCTTTGATATGCTTCCTTTGTTAACTCCTCTTGCTTATGGCTTGGCTATCCTGATGGCCTTGCTCCTGTCTCTTCATGGATCTACTCTGCTTCCCCTTGGCTTCATATCGTCATCTAGTATCTAGAATATTGCCATATTGACATCAATGACAACCTAGGTCAACAACCCTAACCTCATGTCATCCATCAAACCCTAATAACTAGATTTCCTAGGGTTTCCTTCAAACCCTAGCATTCTTTTAGGTCTCCTTCATCTTCTCTTGCTTCCACCAAAGGTGTCTTCTCAGGGGTGATATCAATGACTTTTCTTCAACCCAACTTTGATACCATGTTAATTTTTCCTAGGGCTATATTGTTCTTTGCTTTAGACAATTGCATTTCATCATTTACATATTGAATTCACCCCACAATATCATAATATTATTCAGTTTTACCACATTATTCAACAACATATGCAATTATATAGAAGAACATTATCATCATCAATGCAGTGGAACATAAAGGAACAATAAAAGAAAAACATTCACACATAGAAACACCAGGATTGGTCAGAGACTAAGGCAAAACCCATTACGTGGAAAACCCTTTCAAATTCTTGTTCTTATTGATTGCCATTGAATGATTCAGCAAAGAGAGAGTACAATGATCCATACCTTTAATCATAAACCTATCTAGCAAAATAAACTAAACAACATCCATGAGATGAACCCAACAATTCTAATAATCAAAAACCTTGCTTCAAAAGCCTGCGATCCACTGTCACTGTTTGTGGTCAACTGATGAAATTTGCGGTTAACTGTAAAAGTTAAATCCTAGGTCCCAATCGCACGCAGAGAGTGATGTGCATGTGGCTGAAAGCTTCCAACCGCACGCATGAGCCTGCGTGCTTGCAGTTGCAACTGAACTTTGCATGAACCATGCGTGCAGTTGGAAACAAAAACCTTAAACACATGTGAGCTTCATACCCTATAATATGGTACCTATACGAACCAAACTTCTCGACCCAGCGTCAAACCTGTGCGAGCCAAACCAAAGAAAGAAGAAATGATCATGATGATGATGTGCAAATGAGGGTTACTTGACTTGTATTTATAGCCATCCATGGGAGTCCAATTTCTCTTTTGGGCTGACTTGTCCTTTTGTGGACATGTGGGCTTTTCCTCATAAATACACATCCCTTGTCCAAATTGAGCGCTTCAATAGTCAAAATTGGTTGTCTCGAAAAGAGGAATCTAGTCCCATGATTGGAATTTGTCACTAAGCTGCCAAAAATTAACAGATGCCTCAGATCTTGAATAAGAGATGCCATAGAGTTTACACATATAGAGCCACAAAACTTGCACGTATAAAGCCACAAAACTCGTGTGAAATGCTACAGGCAACTTACACAATTAAAAAGAATAATGGCATGGTGAGGCTTGCATTAAAGGAGCCACAGAGCTCGCATAGGGTTGTCATAGAGCTTGCAAATTTCCACATACAAAAATACCACAAAAAAATCTCGTACCTCAGATTAGTTTGCATGAATGCCGCAAAGATTTTCGTTGATCATGAGATGATATGATACAGGAAACATGGATCGATTTTTGGTCATACCTCAGAGTAATGACCTCAGGTTCGCAAGAGTTCAGAGAATTAGGTGCCTTCACATACCATGCATATCATAGGAGGACGAAAGCTTGCTTGCATAAACAAAAAACAATATCACATACAAGCTTGCATACCTCAGAGGTTACTCGATTCTTTTTCACAATTGTTGATGATAGTTTTGGACCTTTGGCTTTCTTGCATAAGATTCTTGGTCACAGAATTTTGGCCTATCAAGAGATATAATCATGGACTTCAATTGCTCTTCAACCATGCTCTAATACCATGTTGATATTTCTAGGGCACAAGCTAGAATAAATTTTCTTCAACATGATAATTGTTGAAGAATGTAACTAGTGTCGATCTTCAAAAATGTATTTGTCAAAAGAAAGAAAAAGGAATTTTTATTGTAAAATAAATTGACTTATTAAAGCATAGGCTTCATGCTTGGGTCAATGGTCAATAGGTCAAAAGGATCCATTGAGTGCTCTAGGGTTTGTGTCTTGTGCCAAAAGTCAATGCCATGATGTATAACACCCTTCTCGGGTTCATTATATCAAAGAAATAAATTTATTCTAATTTCTATGTATTTTATCCATGTTAACCCCTCCACCATCAAGTCAGCCTAAACCACATAAAAGTTGGTTTCAAACACATCATTTTGGCCTCAGAGAATAGACTCCAACCACTATATATACCAAGCATTCCACCTACCGTCGAAGATGAGACGTACACGCTTGTTCTGTAATGAAAGTACCAAGAAAGGGATGTAAAGTCAAAGAAGATAAAGGAAGAACAAGCGAAAATAAATCTGAGCTAAAAGATTGAAGTCTATATCATAAATATGAAGGATTATGACTAAGTTGCAGGAAAGGAAGGTTCGAAATATATCTCAGAAAGTGCAGGGCCGAAATGGAAAGACAAGCTTCATGATTGCAAAAAGAAAAGATACTTTTGCTGAAGAATTTGACTACAATTTATCTTGTCACTATGGGAGGTTGACTTGATGAATGAGGGGGTATCTTTGTATTGGTCAAAAGGTCCTGGTTGTCTCAACTTGATTTAAACCTGCTACTGAAGAGTTTGATTGGGTTTTTGTAAAGTTTTGAGGATGTTCTATGCTAAGAGCAATTTCACTTTTCTCACAGCAATCATACAAGTAGATAGCAAAATGCAGATAGAACATATAAGCAGATCTTACAGAAGACAAATCAGAAACAAGAAAAATGTATGTGTTCGTTTCGGCGGTCAACAGGATGCTTCAACCAGCAAAGTCTCCTTTGGTCAGCCAGCCCAGCATGTGTCACAACAACCCTCCAGGTAGCTCGTACTTTTAGGATGAGAGAGGAAGATGTGAGTTGTGATGTGTTCAAATTCTCTCCAACTTTTCCTGTATATATATATCCATCAATGAGGGTGTGTGACACATCTGTTGGGCATGTGAGCCTACATTACAAAACTGGCTGACCTTGCACATATAATTTATTAAGAATAATAAATTCAAAATATAAGTTCTGCTCATCGGATTAAGACTATTTTTATATGGATTTTACACCTCTCAGAAAGAGGAATCCAACAAAAATATTAGCCTCTTAATCTGAGCATCAGAACATGGAGTTTGGACCTAGTTGTCCAATTTTAACACTCCCTCTCAACTAGGGAGAACTCCATCTATTAGTGCAATTAACATCGTGAGTCATCCCGCCGAAACTTGCTTTGCTGGCTTCTTTATTTCAGAACAGAAGTGGGTCAGTCACAAAGACATCATTCCCCGACTGACATAATCAGTCCAGAGGTCCCAGACCTCACAAATCTTGATCCCAGATCAAGTGGTTGGACCATGCCATCCTAGATAGAGAGTACGGCAATCTCTGATGCGTCCATCAGTCTTTGCTAATAGTCTCTAGCTTTTCCACACCTCATTGGCCAAATGAGAGGTACTTCCCATGAGCCCTGAACTCAATGGGTAGGATGCATACGGGGCACAGATTAAATGAGTGGCGAACCAGCTCAATATTCACAAGGGTGGGGTAGAAGCATTATGAGTGCTTATAGCTCCGAGAAGCTATCCCCAAAGCCCCCCAGAGCTCCCAGAGCTCATCGTCCAACAGGACCCACATCATAGGGTCTTTCCACGACACCAAGACTCTCACGGAAGGTTAGGAACTTGACCTTCCCCAGGGGCTTAGTGAGAATATCCGCGACCTGCTCATCAGTTCCTATATGATCAAGCCTTACGGCGCCTCGCTGTACCATATCCCGGATAAAGTGGTACCTGATATCAATATGCTTGGATCGGTCGTGGAACACAGGATTCTCAGTCATACGAATCCCACTCTGATTATCACAGAGTATTACAGTGGTATCTAGCACATGTTGGAACAGCTCACTAAAGAGCTTCCTCAACCAAACTGCTTCACAACAGGCCATACTAGCAGCAATGTATTCGGCCTCCGCGGTGCTCAAAGCCACCGACTTCTGCTTCCTGCTCATCCATGAGATCGAAGCAGAACCAAGATTGAAACAGCATCCAGATGTGCTCTTACGATCCACCACACTGCCAGCCCAATCGGCATCAGTATATCCCCGGAGTATCACACTCCCGGCAGTGTATTTCAGCCCATGGTTTATCGTGCCCCGAAGATATCTCAAAGGATTCTTGGCACCAACCCAGTGAAAATGATGAGGCTCAACCATCTGTTGACTCAAAGTATTCACTGCAAAACATATGTTCGGACGGGTGTTCACTAAGAACATCAAAGCTCCTATGAGTTGACGATACTCAGTAGGATTGGCCAAGATAGGCCCTGCAGCGCTGCCACTCAACTTCTTAAAGTTGAGTTCCATTGGTGTCGACATGGACTTACAGTCCACCATCCCAAATCTTTCCAGAAGCTTCACAATATACTTTCCTTGAGAAAGGAAAATCTCTCCAGGTCTCTGCCAGACCTCCAGGCCTAGGAAATAGTGCATCATTCCTAGGTCTTTCATCTCGAACTCAGCAGCAAGCTCCCTCTTACATTGATGAATGAGAGGGTCATCACCTGTCAGGAAGAGGTCGTCCACATACAACACTAGAATGAGAGGCTTTCCTTCATCAACCTTAAAGTAAAGGTTTGGATCAGCATTGCTTCGAGTGAAGCCCAGCTTCATCAAGTAACTATCCATCCTCTCATACCAAGCTCTGGGTGCTTGCTTTAACCCATAGAGGGCTTTCTTCAACCTGCAGACATAAGTGTCTCGATCTTGAACTTCAAATCCCAGAGGTTGTTCTACATACACCTCTTCCTTTATTGCACCATGCAGAAAAGCGGTCTTGACATCCATCTGATGAAGACTCCATCCTTGCGTAGCAGCAAGGGCTATGATGGATCGGATGGTGGTATATCGAGCCACAGGTGCAAATATATCGTCATAGTCAATTCCTTCCTTTTGAGAGAAGCCACGGGCAACAAATCTTGCCTTAAACTTTTCAGCACTCCCATCAGATTCATGTTTAATCTTGTAGAGCCATTTAGCGGTGACAACAGATTTTTCCTTCGGTCTCGGGACCACATCCCAGACATCATTCTTCATAATAGCCTCATATTCTTCATGCATAGCATCCTTCTAGACTTGATGCTTGATGGCTTCCTCAAAAGATCCAGGTTCAGATTGTATAATAGTACTCATGGCAGCTAGATACCCTTGGTATCTACACAGCTTCTTGCTTTCTCGGAATGTTCCCCTTGGGGCAGCATGACCCTCAGCATCTTCGAGGGTGTCCATTTACAACAGAAGTCAACACTTTGACTTGTGTAGATCTGAGCATAGATCATCTCCTATAACGATGAGATCAGTTGAAGACATTCTGCTTCAACTGATCCTCCAAGGTGACTCCTTCACCTATCATCTTCCTACATCAAGTTCTCAAGCTGCACCACTGCATATGCATCATGCATCATCATGCTGCTCTTGATCTCATGCATCACTAAGGTTGTAGAAGTAGAACGTCCTATCATAGTGGTCATGTGATGGCACCAAACTGAGGTCACTCTTAATAGTACCGAATCTTGTGGTCACTGAGTTTATCTCTACAATGACACTGAACCTCTACTTCTGCAATAACACCGAAACTGAAATCACAACACCGAATTGAAGTCACTGTCCTTTGTGGTAGCACCGAGACTTTTTCTTGAGATAGTAACAAGACCTTGTCCCTGAGATAGCACCGAAATCCTTTACTGAGATTTCACCGGGACTGTGGCACTGTGGTGAGACTTCATCACAGTGTCTGCACTAAAAACCCTTGTTGTAGTAGCACCGAAATATTCTCATTGAAAGAGCACTGAACCATACATGTGATAGCATATTAGAACATCATTTAATACTCCACGTTACTGCTGTACAAGATGTTTGTACTGCCATATGGATTTCACCGAGATCTACATTTCAGGACTATTGTGTGAGATAACTCGGTCCCTTCATTCGAGATTTTCATCCAACCGAGATCCTTACCCTTGTCACTTCTTGTAATTCAGATCACTGTTTGCAATAGATACGTTACTGGATTATCTTCATACTGTTATTCAATATACTTAAACATCTATAGAAGAACCACCGAGATCTGTAGTCAAGACTGCTTCTTCTCATAGACAACGCTGGATTTTACCACGCTGTCACCTACAGTTACGTGGCATTAACACGGATCCCACGCTGTAGTATAACTGCTTTATAATAGATCAACTACAGGTATATCATAGATGTGTGGAGGTCGAGGGTATTCATTCATGGTGACTGCGTCCTTATGCCGAGATCATTTAATACACGCTGCCTGATCTATGTTGCCAGATCCCACGCTGCCAGATCAACGAACGTTACAGGATGCCGAGAGTGCCATGACTGCACCACGGTGCAATCAATACCTTGCTGCGGATATCATAGATCTGAATATTGTGCATCATGGAAACTTATTTCATCAACACGATTCTGCAGAAATAGTTTGCCGAGAGTTCTATCACTGTTGTTAATTGTGTTGGAGTTGTTACACATATGCCACCGTCTCACTGCTGTTCCATTGTGTTTAGGGCTGCTACATGTATGCCACCGTATAATTGAAAACCTTTTCCTCACTGTGATTGCGAATGCACTATTGTGAGAGCACCGAGATATGTTCATCTACTTATATTCTGAGGCTACTGTCTCCCGAGTTGATGACTGTTCTTATAGCGAGGTGCAGTCAAACCCTTGTCCTCAGCTTCATGTGGAGATGACTGCGGCTCCATATATAACTGCGGTTAACTACGTTTCCATATATAACTGCGGCTCACTGCGGCTCTTCATAGCTCCGTTGCTTTTGATTGCGTATGCATTCTTCATTGACTGTGAGGGATCTCGACGATGGTTTCATTACTGCGGCTGACTGTATCACTGCGGCTATCATGTTATGCATGCGGCTCTACCTGCGGTTCTTCCGTGCTTGTTATTACTGCGGCTTCATGCTGACCCGTAGCTACCGACAGCTGGCTGTACATGCAAAACACGATACAAAGAGCAGGGCATGACAACGACGCGGCCAGATCTTTCTGCCCCCGGAATCATCGTCGCGGAACGCTTCCTCTGCGATGGCATTGGCCTGAGGCCACTTAGTTCTACTGTGATTTTCGTCGGGGATGACCTTGCTCCAAAAATGGGTGCCCGAGGAAGTCCTCGAGTGGCGCCCTGACAGCGACGCCGACACCGACCGGTGCGAGGGAGAGCCGAGGGGAGTGAAATTAGCGGAGTGAATGGAGAAGGGCGTCTTGTCGCCATCGGGCAACGAGTCTCTCGACGTTGGGCTCTGCACGAAGTAGAGAGGCCTCCGCGGCGTCGACGCTGACGATGCCCCCATGCTCGTCACCTCCGACTCCGACTTCGCATGAAAATGCATTTTCGCAATATTCCCCGACCCAGCTTCGAATCCCCTCGTCGCCTATGGCACTGGTAAATCCGACGGTCTAACTGCTGAAGTGTTCGATTTCAACCCCCTGATGTGTTGTTTTGATTTTACAGAGCGAGAAGTCAATTTGATGACGACTCTGGAGCATCGGTTGCAATTATTTTTGTGTGGCGGGTAAATGCAGGGCTGTAGTTGCTACGTGAGAAATCTTGAGGCAAAGTGAGGAGAATATAGACCATGTGAGCTCTTATCCTGTAATGAATGCGAGCTAGAATTCTAAACCATCAAAGAGAAGAACTCGAACCCATCTGAAATCTCAGAACCATCCATTTCCTGCGTATACATAACTCCAGCATATGACTGCATAGCGTATGACTTCATGACTGCGTTCTCCCTTAGGGCATCATACTAGGCCGGCGTAATCTAGTGTGAATCTCCTTCTCCAAAACCCAAGACGTGGAGAGGAGATCACTTGAAGTGAGTTTGTCTTCACCTCAGCTCTGATACCATGTAAAGTTTTGAGGATGTTCTATGCTAAGAGCAATTTCACTTTTCTCACAGCAATCATACAAGTAGATAAGCAAAATGCAGATAGAACATATAAGCAGATCTTACAGAAGACAAATCAGAAACAAGAAAAATGTATGTGTTCGTTTCGGCGGTCAACAGGATGCTTCAACCAGCAAAGTCTCCTTTGGTCAGCCAGCCCAGCATGTGTCACAACAACCCTCCAGGTAGCTCGTACTTTTAGGATGAGAGAGGAAGATGTGAGTTGTGATGTGTTCAAATTCTCTCCAACTTTTCCTGTATATATATATCCATCAATGAGGGTGTGTGACACATCTGTTGGGCATGTGAGCCTACATTACAAAACTGGCTGACCTTGCACATATAATTTATTAAGAATAATAAATTCAAAATATAAGTTCTGCTCATCGGATTAAGACTATTTTTATATGGATTTTACACCTCTCAGAAAGAGGAATCCAACAAAAATATTAGCCTCTTAATCTGAGCATCAGAACATGGAGTTTGGACCTAGTTGTCCAATTTTAACAGTTTTCCTCTTGTTAGGGCCTGGCTGAGTGCCTACATCTTGTGTCTTATTTTGTGTTTATGATCTTCATTGTTTGGTATTTCTTTGTGATGAAAGAAATATAATAATTTGAGAATGGAAGTAATGACTAAACTATCACAAGAAAATGTCAAAGTAAGAGAAATCAAGCTAAGAAAAACCCTGAGTCGTTGCCCTAATGGATTTCTCAACATGGTATCAGAGCTAAGGTTAGTAGAGTAAGGCAACTAGTAGATCACTTCTTTGCTAAGAGAAAAAGTGTTTTAAATCCATCCTTGTAGGCCGAATCATCACGAAAGAGAACTGAATGGATATGATACAGTTTTCGGCATAATCATAAGACTATAAATCTGCAATTAGGCTGCAGTATTGGATAATCAAGGCCGCATACCTAGGTTAGTGAAGCGAAGAAGTTATAGGAGTCAAATATCATCGTTTTTTTGAATCCAAGAAGCTAGGATACAAGTCTAGTCAAAAGCAAGAAGAAGAGCAGAATTCTATACATGAAATTTAGATCTGAAATCAACTCAGAAATCCAAAATCACCAAGTTTTGTGTAAATGAAGTTACCTCAGGTTCTGTGTGAAAGCAAAATGACCAAGTCATATATTTTGAAGACTAAAAGGCAATCCTAAAAGCCTGCAAAGAAATAAAAAGGAGGGAACCAAGAATGAACCAATAAAGACAGTCTCAAGATCATTTGAAAGAAGTTGCAAATTACAGTTCTGTAATTCAAAGTTGCATCCGAAGTTGTCCAGTGATCCAAAGTCAATATTATAGTCAAATCAAATTTGAAATTTTATCAAAGGTATTGCAAAGGACTAGGACTGAGGTATTGTAAAGCCATAATCTCCATAGAAGCCTAGGAAGAAGAGAAGACTGAGTTGTTTAGAGCCTATGGAGCTCTACTGAAGAGAACCATTACAAAGTTACACCTGTGGTAAAAGAATGTAGATTTGTGCATATATATAAAAGTAGATTGAATTTGAACAATGATGAAGGAACCGACTTCTTGGTGGACATTCTCTGGCCAAGTGATAGTATACATTCAGTAATTGGTGAAGCCCTATTCAAAGAAGTCAACTTTAGATTTTTGTTGAAGTAAACCTTGACTACATATCTTGGAAAACAGACCGACTTGAAGTCAATTCAGGTAAGTATTGTTGTTGTTCTTTATGTTTCAATCATCTAACATATGTTTTTCAATTTGCTAAGAAAAGACATCAAGCTCAATGGAATACCAACCTTTTGAGCATGAAAGACAAAGGTAAGCAAGTTTTGAGGTATGCATAATTTGTTAAAATGTGATGTTTTTTGGTTAGTTGCAAGTACGCTTTTAGGAATGGAATATCCTCATCAAAATTGTTCATGACTAGGGATAGTTCTTATGATAGTCCCTCACTAATTCACTTAGAAACCCTTCTCACAATTGTTTAGGGTTTATAAATAGCCCAAGATATATGACTATCCTTGGAAAGAATGAAATTGAATAATGCCTAACTTAAATCCCTCGAAATTCATTCTCTAAGAGGTAATAAAAATCCTAGATAAATATTACGCTATTATATTTGTATATTTTGTTTGTGTTTGTCAAATAAATATTGCAGGTGTATATTAATAGAGACTTGGTAAATCAAATTGGATCCGTGGGCACAAATTGACTCAAAGAAAAGAAGATGTTGTCATAATTCAGAGAGAATCCTTCAATAAGGTAACCCTCCAAGGTTTGTAAAGGAAGAATCTCAAGTTATGTATAAAGTTTCCTAGCTAAACTTCTTTATTAAAAGGGTATGATCATTTTGAAATTTGTCTCTTATTATTTTGTTATGTTTAGGGTTTTGAATCATAAGTATTTTTGTTAGGGTGATTAATCACTAGATTAAGTCTACCCTTGTCATACTATCTCTTACTTTAGGGTTCACTTAAAACCCTAGCCTTTTGGTGCTTAGGGTATGTTGACAAAAATAATAAAACCCTAGTGTGCTTAGGGTATGTTGACAAAAATAATAAAACCCTAGTGTGCTTAGGTTTGTTGATAAAACATATAATGATATCCTTTGATGTTTAGAATTTTAATACTATTATAAAACCCTAGCCTTTTTAGGGTTTGTTGTTGATATCTAGGTTATATGATGAAACCCCAGACTTTAGGGTTTGGTAAATTAGGGTTTATGACAAAACCCTTGCGATGGTCCATCCTAGGAATGAAACCCTAGGTATATGTGCGTCCATATAATTGAAACCCTAGTCTAGTCAAATTGTTGAAGTCTAATGTGTGTATCTAGGGTTTATGATAAAAACCCTAGTAAGAGATTGATACAAGGAAATTATAATGAAGCCCTAGATATGAAATGCTAACTTGATGGTTGATATACATGATTTAGTTTTATTGATGAAATCTAGGGTTTGTAACAAAACCCTAGTAAAGTTTGACACAAAATTCTAGGGCATAATAGTGAAGATGTAAAGTGCTATGATTGGATTGCTAACTTGATTTACTTGCTCATATCTAAGATAATGAAATCTAGGGTTTACGACAAAACCCTAGCAAGTTGTTGAAGTCCAGAATATAAAAGATGTAACCCTTGTTGACTATGAACCTAACTAGGATCAGGTATTTGATGATTATTTTGATTCTTCCATTGTAATGACATGATTTTGATGTAGT
The DNA here is from genome assembly GCA_031772625.1 of Pinus tabuliformis. Lineage (NCBI taxonomy): Eukaryota > Viridiplantae > Streptophyta > Pinopsida > Pinales > Pinaceae > Pinus > Pinus tabuliformis. Next base: position 1,063,338,191 of record CM062815.1, read on the forward strand.
TGACTTGATGCTTCTATATATTTGTACTTGGCCGTACTTGCTGTTGAAGATTCATAGGTACATAATCTTCAAGATGTTGGAGATGTTCATAATTGAAGATGACTTGATAATAAGCATGATGAATAAAGGGAATAATGATGGCATAAAAGATGAGTAGAGGACCTTGTTGCCATGAGAAATAATGATGTTTTTGAAGTTTTGAAAGGTTGAAGTTTCTCCGATGATATGGAGTTGTTGATATTCGTAAGTTAGGAGGGAGCTTGGATGAAAGAAAGTGTATATCTCTCTAGGTGAGAGGGAGGGCATAATTTGACAACTAAGACCTTGAAGAAACAATAAAGATCATTGCTGAAGCATTACAAATATATATTGGTGAGTGGAAAAGTTGTAAACAAGAGTTAGATGTTCTGGAAGAAGTACTAAAGTTGAGTTTGGTGTCGCTGTAGAAGTTAAAGAAGAAAGCTTTTGATGAAGATTTGTTTGGATAATATGATGGTGATCTAAGCAACATCGATGTATTTGAGAACCCCAAAGGTTTTAGTTAAATTATTAGTTTAGTACTAATTGGGGTTGTGATTGTGCAGGATCTCTCCATAAAAAGGTTGAATGTTTGAAGCATGCTTGGTCTGATGGATATATCTGATTTAGTTTATAGGGAGAGATGAAGCTTCTTGGGGTGACAAGACGCTTGGGATGACATCTGGTCGACCTGTGATGATGTCTAGATCCCGAAGTAGGGAAGGTGGCGTCTGACCTTGGATACGCACCTAGATCCTTGGGTTGGCGTTGGTCTTAGAGCTTCGACCTTGAATACGCACCTAGATCCCTGGGTTGGTGTTGGTCTTGGAGCTCCGACCTTGCATACACACCTAGATCCTTGGGTTGGCATTAGAGTTGAAGCCTACTGGTACCTATAGAGGCTGAAGCTTGGAACACACCTTAGTCCTACCTGATTAGATACTCTGATCATGTATCTAACTTGTAGCACCGTGTGTGCTGTGACTCTTCATAGAGCATATCATTTTGAGATCTTGCATGTACGTCTATATATATGTAATTATGAATACCTCCCTAGGTAAGAGGGCGTGTTGAAGAATGTAACTAGTGACAATCTTCATAATTGTATTTGTCAAACAAAAGAAAAAAGGAATTTTTATTGTAAAATAAATTGACTTATTAAAGCATGGGTTTCATGCTTGGGTCAATGGTCAATAGGTCAAAAGCACCCATTGAGTGCTCTAGGGTTTGTGTCTTGTGTCAAAAGTCAATGTCATGATGTATAAGACCCTTCTTGGGTTCATTATATCAAAGAAAGAAATTTATTCTATGTATTCTAGTCATGTTAACCCCTCCACCATCAAGTCGACCTCAAGCACATAAAAGTCAGCTTCAAACACATCATGTCGGCCTCAAAGAATAGACTCCAACCACTACATATACCAAGCATTCAACCTACCTTGGAAGATGAGACGTACGCACTTGTTTTGCAATGAAAGTACCAAGAAAGGGATGTGAAGTCAAAGAAGATAAAAGAAGGACAAGCGAAAATAAGTCTGAGCTAAAACACTGAAGTCTATATCATAAATATGAAGGATTATGACTAAGTTGCAAGAAACGAAGGTTCAAAATATATCTCAGAAAGTGTAGGGCTAAAATGGAAAGACAAGCTTCAGGATTGCAAAAAGAAAAGATACTTTGCTGAAGAATTTGACTACAATTTGTCTTGTCACTATGGGAGGTCGACTTGATGAATGAAGGGGTATCTTTGTATTGGTCAAATGGTCCTGGTTGTCTCAACTTGATTTAAATATACCAGTGAAGAGTTTGATTGGGTTTTCCCCTTGTTATAGGTTTTTCCCTTGTTGAGTGCCTACATCTTGTGTCTTCTTTTGTGTTTATGATCTTCATTGTTTAGCATTTCTTCTTGATGAAAAAAATTAAATATTTGAGAAAGGAACTATTAACTAAACTATCACAAGAAAATGTCAAAGAGAAATCAACTTAAGAAAAACCCTAAGTCGTTGTCCTAATGGATTTCTCAACATCGTATCAGAGCTAAGGTTAGTAGAGTAAGGCAACTAGTAGGTCACTTCCATGCTAAGAGAAAAAGGGTTTTAAATCCATCCTTGTATGTTGTATCATCAAGAAAGAGAACCGAATGGATATGATATAGTTCTGGGCATAATCATAAGACTATAAATCTACAATTACGCCGCAATATTGAATAATTAAGGCCACATACCTAGGTCAGTGAAGCGAAGAAGTTATAGGAGTCAAATATCATCATTTTGTTGAATTCAAGAAGCTAGGATACAATCCTAGTCAAAACCAGGAAGAAGAGTGAAATTCTATATGTGGAATTTAGATCTAAACCAACTCAGAAATTCAAAATCACCAAGTTCTGTGTCAAAGTAAGAGAAATCAACTTAAGAAAAATCCTACGTTGCTGCCCTAATGGATTTCTCAACAATAACTACTTCTAATGATCAGTTAACATCAATTACATATCCAATATCATTAAGCAATTATATAGAAGAAAATCTCAACCAGTAAACATAAAAGACCAGTAAAATAATCATGATACAATGAGACAAGAGACACATAAATTAGGCTTGAGGCCAAGGCAAAAACCACAAGGGAAATCCTAGAAAAAGTCTTTCCTTATGAGAGAGAGTTCAATTCATCAATACATCCAAAAAACCAAAGGCATAATAGCTAACCAAAAACAAGTGCCAAGTCTCCTAAGAGTTTCGGCCTCCTCCTTCCTTTCTTTTGCTGGAATAGAACTCATCATAAGATAGATCGATATGCCAAATGAGGAGAGGTGGTCTCCTTTATATATTATTCAAAGGGGGTCGAATGGATGCTTCTTATGAGCCCCACTGACTTGAACAATAGGAGGCCAACTTGATTAATTTAGGAGGCATAAATTCAAATTCCAAATTTCCATTTCTTTTCATGATGAAAATACCAACCATTGCTACCATAATTCCAACATTTCTCAAGATGGTGTTTCCTTTGACATCAATAACAAGAATTCTTCCAACATTAATAATATACTAGGAATATTAAATCAATTATGGAAGTAGAAGTTTAACATTTTAAGTGTTTGAAACTCTTGATATGACTTCAAGAATGGCAGACTCTGACACTATGTAATGATAAGATGAACACATAAAGAAAACCAAGATTGCATTAATAATGAAAAGTAAAAGCTTCTTATAAAGGGTTACAAGCTAGTTGAGTCAATCCACTTTATGAATGTGGGATAGGTTGAGGAACACACTAAAATGAAATAAAAGTAAAGCATAAAATAATAGAGGCAAAGTGGCTTTTTTGATGCCTATGTCTAATATCTAATTGACCATAGTAATTTAACATTTACTTCAATAATCTGCTCCAACGCACAAACCCTGGTCTATCCCGTGCATATTAAGGGGGATGCGGGGATGTAATATTTTCTTGGTCCTGTATCCTTCATGCTAACATTTATTTATGTGTCCCCAAGTTACTGTCAAGTCCCACTATCTCGTAAGTACTTATTTCACTCTCACTCTCATATTTCCTTTTACATCTCTTTCAAGAATCTCGCTATTGTATTGCTTTCATGATATATATATTTACTACATTTACAGTCATAACCTAATTCTATATCTTAAGTTCATAAACATCTATAGTTGCCTTTCATTCCATGGTCTATATATTATTCTATTAACATAGTAGTGAGAGTTCATTTCATGCTTTAGCTTCTTTCTTTTAATAATTATAATTTCTCGTCTCCCTTCTAAACATTCTTTGAATGTCATGCATTTCATTGCTTCTCATTCTTTCATTTCCACTTTGTGTTGTACATGAGTCATATCATATTACTTGTGTTGGTGTGCTATGGCTTCACTCTTTGCATTGATTATCTGAGCACAAGGTCTCCAAGAAAAAGTAGAGAACACAAATGAAGAACAATGGATATTACTCCCTCAACATATTTGTGCATTGTCTCCCACCACAAACATGAGTGGGTTCTTCCCCATACGCCATTGCCTTTATATTGTTTCTACTGTTTTTTTTGATTTGGCTTATTTTTCTTTGCTTGCTCCTCTTCTTCCTTGCAACTTGTTATTGTTCCTATCTTATGGATTGTAACTCCTGCAATAGGGAGAATATGTAGCTATGGATTTTATACTTTATCACTCACATATGGCCTAATATCTAGGGAGGCTATGGTATGACCCTCTTCTATGGCATGTCCATACATGGCAAATCCTGTAATTGCATTGATATTTCTCTACCATTCTTTGTGCTGGACCACCGTCCTTGCGTTCCCCATAATTCCACATTTCTAACCAATTTCCAAGTGTGAAAACAAAGCACAATTTATGGATTATATTGCAGTAAAAGAAGTGAAGGCCATGTTATGAAAATGCTTGTAGGAGGTTCTGTATTTAGGGACATTGGGGAAAGGTGGCTGACTTTTGAAGAACCTTGTAATGTTACACTTTCATTGGAAGCTGATAATGCCAATCCATTTGGACATCTCAAATCCATTTACTTAGTGTGGCTTATTTTTTGTAAACAATAGCCTTCTTACTTGGATGTCCATAAAGAGACATCATGCAATGTTGGCATTGGTTATTCTAGGTATGTTTTAGATAAAATTTGATAGTACAAACTATTCACATTTATCAATTATGATATTACATATATACAAGAAGTGTTGTCTTAAGATAGGGAAACTATCTTGGACACACAATCAGTTGGTTGAGAGACTATCTCAACCACACACCAAACTAGGGACATATAGATATAACCACTCCCATAGAATAGGAACAAACTCCTTTACATAGAAAGTCACAACTAAGACAACTAGGAATTACATTTTCCAACACTCCCCCTTAATGACTACTTGTCTCGATATCAATTGGCAAGATCTACATCTGGTCCAGTTTGGTAATTACACCTTGTGCCTTGTTTATACAATTGTCGATGTCCATGTAAAGGAACAACTATCTTACAGGAATGCATGGGTTTCCAACCGTTGCAACCGCTAATCTACTAGGAACTCCTTCACATACATGGTTCATCCAACCTCTCGTTGAACTCCCCCTAAATATAAAATTTCACCTCATGGAGTCTAAAACCAATACGGCCCACCCAAGTGTATCCATCCCGCATGACATACTCTTCTAAGGTGTTAAAACTCTCTTAAAGAGGGAACACATAACAAAGGGTATGCATGCCCCTTTGGGTCTTACAACAGGTACATAAAACATTTAAAGACCACAACTAACCATTACAAAAGTGTATATGACATGTAGATTTGTTCTAATTGTTGATTTGGGGTAGCATCAGATGTGCTCTAGCCATGAAAATTGGTGGAAATGCTAAAGCACATGAGATCTCCAATACCCAGATATGGTTTGGGAAGATTCTAAACAATTTGGGAGATATTAAAATAATTAATATTTTTAATGGAGTCCCTAAGTCTAAACTTAGGGGAAATAAAATATTAATGTGAATTAATATAAAAATGTGTTAGAATGGTCCAAAAGTCATGGATCAAGCCAGACCTAATCTTAGCTATTGATTAGGGACTTAATCTCGGCCGTTGATGTGTCAACGAGAAAAGTATAAGAGGAGGCTTGAGGGTCACTTGGAGGATACACTGAGGGAGACTAGCCAGTTCAATTTTTGGAGTGGGGTAGCTGAGAAATTGAACTAGTGATCTGGTGAGTAGTTAGGGGGTAGCAAGTACGGAGCAGAGAGGTGGGATTAGCCACTGAGGATCAGCGCTGAGGCAGGAGAGGCAGACGCAGAGGCAACAGAAGATTGCGCAGTCACTAGCTGGGCCTGCGTGGGTGACGCAGAGAGGCCCAGGGTTGACGCAAAGGGTTGGAGAGCCATGCAAAGGTCAGCCGCGCTGATGTTGGGATTGGGAGAAGTGCTGGAGAATTATTTATTTTTGTGGGTAAGCCAGTTTGGCACCCTGTTGTACTGAAGAATTGCTGAATAATAAAAACCTTTCTTGCTGCACCAGTTTTCCCACATTGTGTTTTACGGGGGACAGTTGTCCAAAATAAATGTGTCAATGTGTTGATTCTTGTGCATATGTTTGTTTCTGTATTATGGTGTGATATCTACAACAATATTTATTTTAATGTTTATTGAAGTAATTTCATGAATAACTTATTGTGGAATAAGTAGGAAAAGTAAATCAGTTGTTGCAGTGATAGAATTTTCACGTGGTATCAGAACGAGTAATCAGAGACAGGAAGGGAAAATCAGTTGTGGGTCGAGACCACGATGCAGAGGCATCCACGTCAGGGGACTCACACATATTTTCAGAGGATTGCACAAGATAAAGATGTCGATTTCTCTATGTTAGCTTCTAGGGTGGAAGAAGAAGTGGCGTGTATGACTAGTGCTGCATCATCAAAAGTATGGTATATAGACAGTGGAGCCTCGTGGCATATGACGGGAATCAAGGAGTGTTTCTCAAAATATTGAGAAGAGAAGATGAACTTTCAGATCACCATGGGGAACAAGGCAAAGTGTACTCCAGTAGGAAAGGGTACCATAGTCTTTCAGACAAAATCGGGAGAACGGTTCCGTGCTACAAATGTGCTGCATGTACCAGGATTGGGGATGAACTTACTTTTTGTGTCGCAATGACAAGGCAAGGGCTATGACGTCTACTTCATCAAGGAGAAAGTATTCGTCAAACACGTGAGCTAGAAAAAGAAAGTGCAGATCGGGATCAAAAGTAATCAGTTGTATAGATTACAACTAGAATCACCAATGACACTAATAGGCAGTGATGGAGACAAGGACTTGAACGAACTATGGCACAGAAGAATGGGTCACTTGCACCATGGAGCTTTGAGAATTCTCAGGAGCACTGTAACATGAGTTCCGGATCTGAGTACGGAATGAGATGATGTATGCAGGGGATATGCTCTAGGAAAGTATGCCAAGGCAACATTTCCTAGGAGCAAACACAGGGCCAAGAGTGTACTAGGATTGATACACTTAGATATTTGCGGATCTATGTCCGTCAAAGCTCTTATTGGTGCCGGGTATTTCCTTACCTTCATTGATGACCACTCAAGGAAAACTTGGATTTATTTTCTGAAAACCAAGGATGAGGTTTTCTGTCGATTCAAGGAGTTCAAGGCTCTGGTGGAGAATCTCACTGGGAAGAAAATAAAAGTTGTGCGCTCAGATAATGGTGGAGAATATGTCGATAAAGACTTCATTGATTTTTGCGCTAAGGAGGGCATCAAAAGAGAGTGGACAACTCCCTACAATCTGGAGCAGAATGGGGTAGCAGAAAGAAAGAACAGGACCATTGTAGAAGCAACTAGGGCCATGATGTATGATCAAGATATGCCAAAAAACCTGTGGGCGGAAGCATGCAACACAACAGTCTATGTTCAGAACAGGACTCCTCATCGGGCATCGGGCAAGATTACTCCAGAGAAAGTCTTCACAGAAGTCAGTGATTTCAGGGTATTTGGGAGTTTAACATATTGCCGCATACTCGAAGAAAAGAGGAAGAAGCTGGATCAGGTTGCGGAAAAGGGATATCTGATGGGATATAGCGAGAACGCTAAGGCATACAGGATCTATCTTCTAGGGAGCAGGAAGGTAGTAGTATGATGAGATGTAAAGTTCGTGGAGGATAGGGCTTTCAGAAGATCTCGCGAGATGCCTTCCGAGGAGCAGTCGAAAGAGGAGTCATTGGTTAAGCCTCTTCAACCAATAGAAGTAAAGAATTCTTCCTCAGGACAGGAAGATTCTCAGGATGAGGAGGAGGAGCGAATAGAAGCACCTGCTGGCAGAGGAAGAACTAGCCGGGAACTTTGTCAGATTCTACGAGATGCAGAGGACGTCATCGATGCGCCAAGAAACAATAAGAGGGAGCGAAAACAACCAGATAGATATTAGGCATTAGTAACTCAGGATGGAGACCTTGCCAGTTTCAAGGAGGCAGCTCAACATCAGGTTTGGCTTGATGCGATGGTGGAGGAATACAACTCCATAATGATAAACGATGTCTGGGAGGTGGTGCCAAGGCCTCAAGACAAATCAGTGGTAGGTTCAAGATGGATCTACAAGATCAAATACGCTGCAGACGACAATGTTAAGAACTACAAGGCCAAGTTTGTGGCTAAGGGATATGCTCAAAAGGAAGGGATTAACTATGAGGAGACCTTTGTCCCGGTAGCCAGGTATACATCTATTAGAATCGTGATATCTCTCGCAGCCCAGATGGGATGGGAGATCCATCAAATGGATGTGAAAATAACATTTTTGAACGGGGTAATAGAAGAGGAGGTATACATTGAACAACCAGAGGGCTTTGAAACTCATGAGAAGAAGTCTCATGTATGCAGATTGAAGAAAGCCTTGTATGGGCTGAAACAGGCACCGAGAGCATGGTATGGTCGAATAGATGGCTACTTGCAGAAGATGGGGTTTGTCAAGAGTGACGCGGATCCGAATCTCTACTATCTGGTTGTAGAGAACAAGCCGCTAATCTTAGTATTGTATGTGGATGATCTCTTTTTGACAAGATCATCCAGACTCATTGGGGACTGCAAGAAGAATCTAGCCACAGAATTCGATATGAAGGATTTGGGACGAATGCACTACTTCCTAGGGTTGGAAGTTTGGCAGCAGAAAGGAGAAATCTTCCTTGGGCAAGGAAGGTATGCTATAGAAATCTTGAAAAGATTCGGGATGGAGGACTGTAGACCTATGGCTACGCCAATGATCACCAACTGGAAGAAGATTGATGCATCAGAAGACAAGGATGTCGATCCCACCCTATACATGCAGCTCATAGGGTCCCTAATGTATTTGGTCAATACCAGGCCTGACATTTGCTACGCTGTCAACTCCCTCAGTTCATGGTGGAACGGAAGAGGGCGCACTGGGCAACAACCAAACATGTTCTCAGGTACTTACAGGGAACAATCGATTATGGACTGTTGTACACCGAGAATAAGGATATCAGATTAAGTGGATTTACTGATGCAGATTGGGCAGGAAGTTCAGTGGATCGGAAAAGTACCTCTGGGTACTGTTTCAACATTGGATTGGAATGACCTCCTGGTGTAGTAGGAAACAGAAGTCCGTGGCTCTGAGCTCATCTGAGGAAGAATATATGGCGGCAAGCACAACTTCGTGTGAGGCCATATGGCTTAGAAAATTGCTTGTGAACCTATTCAGAAGGAATATGGAGGCGACCAAGATCATGTGCGATAATCAGAGTTGCATCAAGCTCTCTAAGAATCTAGTGTTTCATGATAGGTCGAAGCATATTGATATCCGGCGTCACTTTGTCAGGGATTGTGTCCAACGAGGAGCTGTACAGTGGAGCTACACTCCTACAGGAGAACAGGTGGCGGACATCCTTACCAATGCCCTTGGAAGAACAAAGTTTGACTACTTCAGGGAAAAAATGAGGATGGTAAAGAACCCATTTCAGTAGCAGAAATGGGAGTAATAACAACAAGGATGCAGAGGGAGTTGCAGTGCGGATGCAGTGTTGGTAGGAGGGACCAGCAACAACACGGATGTAGAGGGAGTTGCAGTACGGATGCAACAGTGGCAGTAGCAGGGCCATGGGTAGAAGTATAGGATGCAACAGTGCAAAGGATGTTGGGCAGTAGGCCTAGCATCAACACAGGGATCGATGCCGGATGATCAGGGTGATACTCAGTGGGGAGTATTACTAGAGCACAGTGATCGCTAAGAGGGAGTGTTGATTTGGGGTAGCATCGAATGTGCTCTAGCCACGAAAATTGGTGGAAATGCTAAAGCACATGAGATCTCCAATACCCATAAATGGTTTGGGTAGATTCTAAACAGTTTGGGAGATATTAAAATAATTAATATTTTTAATGGAGTCCCTAAGTCTAAACTTAGGGAAAATAAAATGTTAATGTGAATTAATATAAAAATGTGTTAGAATGGTCCAAAAGTCATGGATCAAGCCATATCTAATCTTAGTCGTTGATTAGGGATTTAATCTCGGCTGTTGATGTGTCAACGAGAAAAGTATAAGAGGAGGCTTCAGGGTCACTTGGAGGATACACTGAGGGAGACCAGTCAGTTCAATTTCTGGAGCGAGGTTAGCTGAGAAATTGAACCAGTGGTCTGGTGAGCAGTCAGGAGGCACCAAGTACAGAGCAGAGAGGTGGGATCAACCACTGAAGATCAGCGCTGAGGCAGGAGAGGCAGACGCAGGGCGTTTCAGGGAGACACAAAGGCAGCAGAAGACTACGCAGTCACTAGCTAGGCCTGCGTGGGTGACGAAGAGAGGCCCAGGGTTGATGCAGTCAAGCAGGGGCTGACGCAGAGGGTTGGAGAGCCACGTAGAGGTCAGCCGGGTTGACGCTGGGATTGGGAGAGTGCTGGAGAATTATTTCTCTCTATGGGTAAGCCAGTTTGGCACCCTGTTGTACTAAAGAATTGCTGAATAATAAAAACCTCCCTTGCTGCACTGGTTTTCCCACATTGGGTTTTTCCGGGGACTGTTGTCTAAAACAACTGTGTCAATGTGTTGATTCTTGTGCATATGTTTGTTTCTGTATTGCGGTGTGATATCTGCAACAATATTTATTTTAAATTTTAATGTTTATTGAAGTAATTTCATGAATAACTTATTGTGGAATATGTAGGAAAAGTAAATAAGTTGCTGCGGTGATAGAATTTTCACACTAATTACAATATGTGACTCATACTACACCATGAGTCTGTTCCACAAACTCACACTGATTCACATAAACTCGATTGGCCATCATCCTCCAATCTCTGATGCAACGCCTCTAATGCCATCTTCACTGTCATGTCTTCATTATATCTCATGGTTAATCATTCCTGCAAATAAATTTGTCCATTGTTGGAATGGCCAATTCCAACAAAGACTCAAACTCACGACAATAGTTGGCCAGACTAAATGTCACAACAATACAACATCCAATTCTTTTAACCAGATTTAGATGAACGACATTTTTACATGAAATACATGCATAATGCATTTTTACATGAAATACATGCATCTTGACAAAATCAAGGTCAGAGTCAATGCACCATGTGATTGCTCTCTGTCTTCATCTTAAATCTCTAATAAATCATATGTCATGCCATCTAGAATACGATCTAGTTCTTTGGTCAGAGCATGGAATCTACAAGAAATTGCTTCACCGTCCAAAGCCAAGTATAGTTTGCTGCCATCATGGTAGAGTTGAAGTAGTCTTCTTGCAGAATGGAATGTTTTTCGCAGCAAAGAAAAGTACTCCACTGCCACTCGAGGAAGGGTTCACACACTCTAACATCTTCGCTCTCCTTCTGCTTCAGTAATACTACAGACAATCACATAGATCTGTTCACGGTTTCGTAGAACTCTAGCTCACCATTGGTCCTCACACCAATCGATGATCCACTAGCTCTTTTAACAGAACTCGTATCTCTTAATCGTTCCCAGCGAAAACTAATCCCTCTGTAATGGAACCATGCCCACTAACAGAGATGCTCTCGATCTTAAAAACAACACACTGCATCAACAAACTCTTGGGTGTGCTCAAGAACCCAAAACCTGAAATGAATAGCTGCGCCAATCAACCTTCGACCAGGCCGATCCCAAACGTTGGAAGCTGGAAGCATCTCGACAGCTCCGCCTGCTCCCGCACCTCCTCTGACACCTCCAGAAGACCCAACGACAACATGTCCAGCGCCTTCGCCATGTCTTGATTGATCTCTTCCACTTTTCGTTATATGGACACAGTCCCCATCAGATTCAACACTCGACTCATGACGGTGCTCAGGTCCTGCAATAGGATCTTGGTCCTCTGTATTACGACCAAACTCCCTCGGCCCAGTCTGGTCTGCACACACTCCTGCGCTTAGTCTGCACCGGTCCGTAGCTCTTCGATATAGAATCACTTGAAAGCGATATCTAGGTATGTGCTTATCCAACAACACCAACGACTCTCCAAAGCAGTTTCTCTTCCACCAGTCGACTCTTCAAACTTGAGCACAAACAGGAGCAACTCTTGTTCATGCAGAACTCATTGACTTCGACCGCTCTGTCGACTCTTCTCCAGAGCATGCAACAACACACAGGTTGACTCACCTTCAATGTTGTAGACTGAGTTGCATAGTCTCCTTCACGCCTACACTTCGGATCTTCTTCGACGCAACACTACCATGCTTCTCCTAGTCTCAGTGCTGGCACCATTGACCTCTCGAGCTCGTCTCACTATGCAACAACTCTCTTTTCTTTCAACAATATCTCATGGAACAGTTGTTAGCGCTCACTAATAGATCTACAGGCGCCAAGCGATATACATTCACACCACACCAGGCCAGCTCAGTGCACAGGTCAACTCGGCCCATGTAGGTCGACTCTGCAGCTCGATCCATGATCGACTCTCGTAGCAAACAACCTCCAACTTGCAGATCGCTCAAAAAACCAAAAGGTAAACTGCTACCCTGCCCGACGGACAGAGGAATGCATAGTCAAGTTCTCCTTTCAGCATTGATTTTACATGCTGCTACCATGGCAGGATCGCATCCTATTCGCACAGTCGGCTCTTTACACGCTGCTCACCTCGACAGGATCGCATCCCAGCAGCTACACTAGGGCCAAATGCAATACACCCGGTCAAACAGTCGCAGGTGTATTGGAGCACCACTGCTCCAATACACCTGTGCCCAGGCTCAAGCAAGAACTCCACCGCTCTGCAACATCACAGTCAATTAAAGAATTCAAAACAGTGGAAACACTCATCCACACTTAGCCAAACTCGCCCTGAATAAACGGACAAACGAAAAACAAAAATCGAAAACCAAACTCTTTATTTCCCTCGGCCCCGGACGGGCCAAGGTACAGGCCATCACGAGCTCTGATACCAAGATAAAAGTTGATTGTGCAAACTATTCACATTGATCAATTATGATATTACATATATACAAGAAGTGTTGTCTCAAAATAGGGAAACTATCTTGGACACACAATCAGTTGGTTGAGAGAATATCTCAACCACACACCAAACAAGGGACATATAGATATAACCACTCCTATAGAATAGGAAAATACTCATTTACATAGAAATTCACAATTGAGACAAGTAGGAATTGTATTTTCTGACACTTCCCCTTAATGACTACTTGTCTCGATATCAATATGCAAGATCTACATCTGGATCAGTTTGGTTGCAATTGTCGATGTCCATATAAAGGAACAACCATCTATCGGAATGCATGGGTTCCCAAACGCTGCAACCGCCAGTCTACTAGGAACTCCACATGGTTCATCCAACCTCTCGATGAACTCCCCTTAAATATAAAATTTCACCTCATGGAGTCTAAAACCAATATGGCCCACCCAAGTGTATCCATCCCGCATGACACACTCTTCCAGGGTGTTAAAACTCTCTAATAGAGGGAACACATAACAAAGGGTATGCATGCCTCTCTGGGTCTTACAACAGGTACATAAAACATTTCAAGACCACAACTAACCATTACAAAAGAGTATATGACATGTAGATTTGTTCTAATTACAATATGTGACTCATACTACACCATGAGTCTGTTCCACAAACTCACACTAATTCACACAAACTCGATTGTCCATCATCCTCCAATCTCTGATGTAGCTCCTCTAATGCCATCTTCACTGTCATGTCTTCATTATATCTCATGGTTAATCATTCCTGCAAATAAATTTGTCTATTGTTGGAATGGCCAATTCCAACAAAGACTCAAACTTGTGACAATAGTTGGCCAGACTAAATGTCACAACAATACAACATCCAATTCTTTTAACCAGATTTACATGAATGATATTTTTACATGAAACTAATGCATAATGCATTTTTACATGAAATACATGCATCTTGACAAAATCAAGGTCGGAGTCAAGGCACCATGTGATTTCTCTCTTACTTCATCTTAAATCTCTAATAAATCATATGGCATGCCATCTAGAATACGATCTAGTTCTTCGGTCAGAGCATGGAATCTACAGGAAATTGCTTCATCGTCCAAAGCCAGGTATAGTTTGCTGCCATCATGGCAGAGTTGAAGTAGTCTTCTCACAGAATGGAATGTTTTTCACAACAAAGAAAAATACTCCACTTCCACCTGAGGAAGGGGTCCCACACTCTAACATCTTCGCTCTGCTTCTGCTTCAGCAATACTACAGACAATCACACAGATCCGTTCATGGTTTCGTAGAACTCTAGCTCACCAGTGGTCCTCACACCAATCGACGATCCACTGGCTCTTTTAACAGAACTCGTATCTCTTGACCGTTCATAGCTGCAACTAATCCCTCTGTATTGGAACCATGCCCACTAATAGAGATGCTCTCTATCTTAAAAAAATGCATTGCATCAACGAACTCTTGGGTGTGCTCAAGAACCTAAAACCTGAAACGAATAGCTACTCCAATCAACCTTCCACCAGGCAGATCCCAAACTCTGGAAGCTGGAAGCCTCCTGGCAGCTCTGCGTGCTCCGACACCTCCTCTGACACCTCCAAAAGACCCAGCGGCAGCATGTCCAATGTCTTAGCCATGTCTCAATTGATCTCTTCCACTTTTCACGATATGGACTCAATGTCCATCAGATTCAACACTCGACTTGTGTCGGTGCTCAAGTCCTGCAACAGGATCTTGGTCCTTTGTATTGCGACCAAACTCCCTTGGCCCGGTCCAGTCAGCACACGCTCTCGCGCTCAGTTTGCACCGATCCGTAGCTCTCCAATATCGAATCACCTGAAAGCGATATCCAGGTATGTGCTTCTCCAACAGCACCAACGACTCTCCAAACTAGTTGCTCTTCCACCAGTCGGCTCTTCAAACCCGAGCACAAATAGGAGCAACTCTTCTTCACACAGAACTCATTGACTTCGACTGCTCCGTCAGCTTTTCTCCAGAGCACGCAGCAACACACAGGTCGACTCACCGTCAACGCTACAGACTGAGCTGCATAGTCTCCTACACGCCTACACTTCGGCTCTTCTTCGATGCAACAGTACCACGCTTCTCCTAGTCTTAGTGCTGACACCATTGACCTCTCGACCTCGGCTCACTATGCAACAACTCTCTTTGCTTTCAGCAATATCACACAGGAATAGTTGTCGATGCTCACCAACAAATCTACGGGAACCAAGCGATATACATTCACACCACAACAGGTCGGTTGAGTGCACAGGTCAACTCGGCCCACGCAGGTCGACTCTCTAGCTCGATCCACGATCGGCTCTCGTAGCAAACAACTTCCAGCTCTCAGGTCACTCAAAACACCATAGGTACACTGCTGCCCTGCCCGACAGACAGAGGAATGCATAGTCAAGTTCTCCTTTCAGCATTGACTATACACCTTGCTACCATGACAGGATCACATGCCATTCGCATAGTTAGTTCTTTACACGCTGCTCACCTCGACAGGATCACATCCCAGTAGCTACACTAGGGCCAAATGCAATACACCTGGTCAAACGGGCGCGGGCAGGAGCACCGCTGCTCCAATACACCTGTGCCTAGGCTTAAGCACGAACTCCACCGCTCTTCAGCATCACAGTCAATTGAATAATTCTAAACTGTGGAAACACTCATCCACATTTAGCGAAACTCTCCTTGAATAAATGGACAAACCAAAAACAAAAACCAAATACCAAGCTCTTTATTTCCCTCGGCCCCGAAGGGGCTAGGGCACAGGCCCTCACGGGCTCTGATACCAAGATAAAATTTGATAGTGCAAACTATTCACATTGATCAATTATGATATTACATATATACAAGAAGTGTTGTCTCAAGATAGGGAAACTATCTTGGACACACAATCAATTGGTTGAGAGAATATCTCAACCACACACCAAACTAGGGACATATAGATATAACCACTCCTATAGAGTAGGAACAAACTTCTTTACATAGAAAGTCATAATTGAGACAAGTAGGAATTACATCTTCCAACACTCCCCCTTAATGACTACTTGTCTTGATATCAATCTGCAAGATCTACATCTGGTTTAGTTTGGTAATTATACCTTGTACCTTGTCCATGCAATTGTCGATGTCCATATAAGAGAACAACCATCTATTGGAATGCATGGGTTCCCAACCGCCAGTCTACTAAGAACTCCTTCACATACATGGCTCATCCAACCTCTTGATGAACTCCCCATAAATATAGAATTTCACTTCATGGAGTCTAAAACCAATACGGCCCACCCAAGTGTATCCATCCCGCATGACACACTCTTCCATGGTGTTAAAACTCTCTAATAGAGGGAACACATAAGAAAGGGTATGCATGCCTCTCCGGGTCTTACAATAAGTACATAAAACATTTCAAGACCACAACTAACCATTACAAAAGAGTATATGACATGTAGATTTGTTCTATTTACATTATGTGACTCATACTACACCATGAGTCTGTTCCACAAACTCTCACTAATTCTCACAAACTCGATTGTCCATCATCCTCCAATCTCTGATGTTGCTCCTAACATGCCATCTTCACTGTCATCTCTTCATTATATTTCATGGTTAATCATTCCTGCAAATAAATTTGTCTATTCTTAGAATGGCCAATTCCAACAAAGACTCAAACTCGTGACAATAGTTGGCTAGACTAAATGTCACAACAATACAACATCCAATTCTTTTAACCAGATTTACATGAATGACATTTTTACATGAAATACATGCATAATGCATTTACATGAAATATATGCATCTTGACAAAATCAAGGTCGGAGTCAAGGCACCATGTGATTGCTCTCTGACTTCATCTTAAATCTCTCTGACTTCATCTTAAATCTCTAATAAATCATATGGCATGCCATCTACAATATGATTTAGTTCTTCGGTCAGAGCATGGAATCTACAGGAAATTGCTTCACTGTCCAAAGCCAGGTATAGTTTGCTTCCATCATGGCAGAGTTGAAGCAGTCTTCTCACATAATGGAATGTTTTTCGCAGCAAAGAAAAGTACTCCATTGCCACCCAAGGAAGGGGTCCCACACTCTAACATCTTTGCTCTACTTCTGCTTCAGCAATATTGCAGACAATCACACAGATCCGTTCACGGTTTCGTAGAACTCCAGCTCACCCCTGGTCATCACACCAATCAACGATCCACTGGCTCTTTTAACAGAACTGGTATCTCTTGACCGTTCACAGCAACAACTAATCCCTCTATAATGGAACCACACCCACTAACAAAGATGCTCTTGATCTTAAAAAAAAACGCATTGCATCAACAAACTCTTGGCTGTGGTCAAGAACGCAAAACCTAAAATGAATAGCTACGCCAATCAACCTTCCTCCAAGCCAATACCAATCAAACACCTAAGCTAATCAACCTTCCACCAGGCCAATCCCAAACACTGGAAGTTGGAAGCCTCCTGGCAGCTCTGCGTGCTCCCGTACCTCCTCTGACACCTCCAGAAGACCCAGCGGCAACATGTCCAGTGCCCTCGCCATGTCTCGATTGATCTCTTCCACTTTGCGCGATATGGATTCAGAGTCATCAGATTCAACACTCGACTCATGTCGGTGCTCAGGTCCTGCAACAGGGTGTTGGTCCTCTGTATTGCGACCAAACTCCCTTGGCACGGTCGGTCAGCACACACTCACGCGCTCAGTCTGCACCGGTCCGTAGCTCTCTGATATCGAATCACCTAAAAGCGATATCCAGGTATGTGCTTCTCCAACAACACCAACAACTCTCCAAAGCAATTGCTCTTCCACTAGTCGGCTCTTCAAATCTAAGCACAAACAGGAGCAAATCTTCTTCACGCAGAACTCATTGACTTCGACCACTCCGTTGACTCTTCTCTAGAGCATGCAGCAACACACAGGTCGACTCATCTTCAACACTGCAGATTGAGCTGCACAGTCTCCTCCACACCTACACTTTTGCTCTTCTTTGACGCAACACTACCACGCTTCTCCTAGTCTAAGTGCTGGCACCATTGACCTCTCGACCTCGTCTCACTGTGCAAAAACTCTCTTTGCTTTCAGTAATATCACACCAGAACAGTTGTCGGCGCTCACCAACAGATCTACGGGCACCAAGCGATATACATTCACACCACACCAGGCCGACTCAGTGCACAGGTCAACTCGGCCCATGCAGGTCAACTCTCTAGCCCGATCCACGATCAACTCTCATATCAAACAACCTCTAGCTCGCAAATCACTCAAAACACCAACAGGGACACCATTGCCCTGCCCGACGGATAGAGGAATGCATAGTCAAGTTCTCATTTCACCATTATCTATACACGCTGCTACCATGGTAGGATCGCATCCCATTCGCACAATCGGCGCTTTACACGCTGCTCACCTCGACAGGATCGCATCCCAGCAGCTACACTAGGGCCAAATGCAATACACCCGGTCAAATGGGCGCAAGCAGGAGCACCGCTGCTCCAATACACCTGCGCCCAGGCTCAAGCAAGAACTCCACCGCTCTGCAGCATCATAGTCAACTGAAGAATTCTAAACAGTGGAAACACTCGTCCACACTTAGCCAAACTCGCCCCGGATAAATGGACAAACCAAAAACAAAAACGAAAAATCACTCTTTATTTCCATCGGCCCCGGAGGGGCCAGAGCACAGGCCCTTACGGGCTCTGATACCAAGATAAAATTTGATAGTGCAAACTATTCACATTGATCAATTATGATATTACATATATACAAGAAGTGTTGTCTCAAGATAGGAAACGATCTTGGACACAATCAATGGTTTGAGAGAATATCTTAACCACACACCAAACTAGGGACATATAGACATAACCACCCCTATAGAATAGGAACAGACTCATTTACATAGATGGTTACATTTTCCAACAGTTTTTACCATGATGTTGGAAGGGATAAGTTGATGTAATATTTTCTTGGTCCTGTATCTTTTATGCCAACTTTACTTTTTTGTGTCTCCAAGTCACACTCTGAAGGGGGGAGTTGGAGTTATGTTGGCTAACCTTAAATTATGGACATAACCACTCCTACCACACACCAAACTAGGGACATATAGACATAACCACTGCTATAGAATAGGAACAGACTCATTTACATATAAGATCACAACTGCGACAAGTAGGAATTATATTTTCCAACAGTTTTTACCATGATGTTGGAAGGGATAAGTTGATGTAATATTTTCTTGGTCCTGTATCTTTTATGCCAACTTTACTTTTTTTTGTCCCCAAGTCACTCTGAAGGGGGGAGTTGGAGTTATGTTGGCTAACCTTAAATTATGGCTCCAGTGGCCCTGAAATGTCATTTATTATGCACTTGGTCTATGTGGACCAGATTGGTGTTAGTGGGTGCCCCTTAGGGTATCTCACATTGGGCTAGGGACCACATCATAATTGACCCTAACACCTGAGGCAAAAATACCTCATTGGTTATCATGTCACTTCACTATTTATATTATCTTGAGAGTCACTGTATCCAAACAATTAGTGTGCTATGGGCTCTTTATGTGATGCGTGACTATTAGCGAATTGGGTTAGTGTGTTTATCACAGAAAATGAGTAATACGCTGCTATTTTTAACAATCCGTATCAATGGGCTTCCTATCAGGATTCCCGCTTCCTAGTCCCCCCTCATGAGTGATGATCCCCTGGTTTGAGGGACAACCGGGTTTGAGCTAATTAATTACCGTTTTACAGTGTTAATTGAAAGGATTTATAATTGAGATTGAGGTAAAACTGCCATTTAATGACCTTTTTAGGTTGTTTAATCAAAACTGATCTGTTATTATTGAACTGTTATATTGAACTAAACATGATATGCACCTTAGGGAAAGCCCTGTTATTTTTAATCCTTCGGAGTAGATATATTGCTTTGTTTTGCTAGTAAAAGCTGTAGCTGTCTTGCAGGGAGATGACCTGAGGAAGCAGATCGGAGCTGCTTTTTATATAGAATGCAGTTCAAAAACTCAGCAGGTATCTAATTTAAAAGCTATATGTTTTGCATTGGGTACCCAGCAAATATGTAATGAGATTTCCCTACTGCTCTTGTTTATAGTATTTGGTGGTATTTTGAGTTGTAGTCATCCTATTTTGTTAAATTGAAACTGCATTTTATTAATCTTGAAAGATGTATACAGCAGGTTAACCCAGTAGCTTCTGGTGAATGATTAGGACCTTAGACCTTTCTTTGATATTGTCATTTAGGAGTCACTTTCTTGAATGATACAAGTTTATCTGTCATCACTCTTATTTGCAGAATATCAAAGCTGTTTTCGACGCAGCAATTAAGGTTGTTATTCAGCCACCAAAGCAAAAGAAGAAGAAGAAAAGGAAGTCTCACAAGCACTGTTCCATTATGTAAGTATGGTGTTAAATGTTCTGTATTGGAAATTTCAGATTTTATACCATAGAGAAAGCTTGGAAAAACACAATGCTAGATGGTGGATCATTAACTTTGATTAATTTCTGAAAGTGAGATTCTTCTGGTGAGTTGTATTAAAGATGTGTGGTTGTGATGAGAGCCCGAAAACAAGTATCTACTAGCTTACCTGTAATATTTTACATATTGATAGCCCCACACCTCGCGTGGATTGCTGTAATAAATTTGTGTGCTTATAAATGTAATTATATATTTCTTGTATTGTGTTTTAAGCTGAAGCTGAAAAATATACAGTTATATAATCCAAATTTTGTTCCTGAAGAAGAAAATTATATAGTTTCACCACTACATTTGATGCTGTCATTTTACGCATATAGCTCTTCAAGCTTTGAATGAACGTAGGTGCACATTTTTTATGAGGGATATGGATGAGATTGCTACAGCATACCACTTGCAATATGATTGCTTTAGGTTGCAACACATTTGAGCATCTAGGAGTGGATCTCATTGGTTTCAAAGGCAATGGGGTTGGTCCTCAGAATATAGAGCTTCATCATAATAATGTAACACACATAACATATCAGCTCAATATTTGAAGTTGCCTGTACTCTACTGGAATTAAATTACCATTTTAAGTACTACGCTCTTTCATGTCTCTTACGTTTTATGTATTTTATGGAAATACACTAAATAAATTGATTCGAGTAACTCATTTTTAGAAAATGTCAATTGACACCATCGGGGGATCATGGATTAGTTTGAAGTTTGAACAATCACAATAAACATGGTATGATTATTCTCGTGTATCTGTGATTTGGATATTTGTATCAATGATTCATCATATTTTCCATCAAACTTGGAAAAGCAGCATACTGTAATATATGCCG
The DNA here is from genome assembly GCA_031772625.1 of Pinus tabuliformis. NCBI lineage: Eukaryota > Viridiplantae > Streptophyta > Pinopsida > Pinales > Pinaceae > Pinus > Pinus tabuliformis. The sequence goes on from CM062815.1 coordinate 1,063,359,467, forward strand.
TGTTTAAATTTTTTTTATCACAATTTTATTTTCCCCATCATGTTGAATCCTTCCGAGTTGGGATTTTTATGCAAGCTATTTTATTGCTTTGGGTGCTTGGATTTTGTAGCCAACAGAACCAATTTTGTCAATAGTTTTCCACCCCGAAAAGTCGATGAGCTGAAAAGTGGATTGTAAGAAATCTAATACACGGTTGAGAAGGATGACTATTTAATTAATGTATAGAGTAGATTAGTATTGATGATCCTACTATACGGAAAATATAGTGCAAAGCTCTCTATCTTCATTATTAAGCTAAATGTTACAAAGCTCTCTATCTTCTAGGATGAGAAATAGTTTCTTAGGTTCCATTGTGATTGTGACTATGATTATCTGCCGTGAATTAAATATTTTAAATATTTTCTTTTCATCTAGGTCAATCACATAATAATAATATTATTGAGCGGCCCAGTGTGAGGGGATGTGTAAGTTTGTCTGTGTGTCCATATTCTAAAATAAAAATAAAAATAAAAATTATGTTCTATGTAGAAAAATAATGTTGGCCATAATTAAAAAAAATGAATATGTTGTAAAGTAATTAGAAGTAAAAAAAATTTGTGAATTAGATGTTTAAATCTTATACTTTCAAAAGTATTTTAACAAGAGATGTAAATAAACTATTTGAAGATCTATATTAACTAATTTATATCTATATCAACTTCATATATATGTATATATAGAAAAAATTAAGTTTTTATGGCATTTTTTTTTATTTGGTCCTATATATACTCTATTTAGCATTCAAAAATACAATTTAAATAATGAAAAATAATACAATTGTATTTTGCACTCTAAAAAAGTTTGCACGTGAAGTAATTTGATCCCTCTCGGTTCATGTTAGATCCGTACTTAAGATGGATCTATGCTAGTTTTCTTTTTATCTAGGTCAACCACCTAATAATGTGATGCTCTAATAAATAATAATAAATAAGTAAATAAAAATGATAAATAATAATAATAATTGTTTTTTTGAAAAGACTAGCACAACCTGAGACGGATCTGAAGTTGGGAGCGATGGCAGTGCGGAGGACTGATCTTGATGGAGGTGAAATCTCGCCAATGACGATCTATGTGATTGGGGCGGGAGGCTTCATCGGTCCACATCTGTGCGAGAAGATGACGCACGAGATGGATCACACAGTTCTCACCATTGATGTTTACAACGACAAGATCCAACATCTCTTGGAGCCTGGTTACCCTTGGTTTGGCCGCACTGAGTTCCTCAGGATAAATATCAAGCATCTAGCCTCGAGGGGCTCATCAAGATGGTGAAATTGGTCTGGTGTGCAGAGAGACTAGGGTTTGCGCAACAGATCTTGTTATGTGGACAAATGCTTGATGTTCAAGGTCGCTGATGAGGACATTAACATTTGTGGGTCTGCTACGAATTTGTCATTTCCCTACTACAGGTCGACCATGGCTTCTGTGTCTGCGTTCAAGCGACGGCTCAGGCCAGAGAAAAAATCGATCTCTACAACAAACAAATGCATGATCTACGGGGAAGCAATCGTGGATTCTCGCCTCACCAAGAAGCTCGATGCAACAAATCTACCCTCGAATCTACTAGATGAGACCAATATGAGGACGAATCTGGGATGCCAATCCCCATATTTGCTTGAAGGGGCTCCAATCCAAATTTTTATTAAAACACTGAGAGGGAAATCAATGTGTATGAGGGTTTGGATCTGGGATTGGGTACAAGCTCTTAAGCAAAAGATTCAAGAACAATTGGGTATTCCAGTAAGACTCCAAAATTTGATTTATGCGGGGAAATCACTGCAAGAGGGCTTCAAGTTGCAAGACTATGGCATTGTTCCTGATTCAACCATCATCCTGAACATGCGACTTCTCAGAGGTTGTCTTGGATCTAGTTCAAAAGGCCCAGTTTCTTTAAAGGATGCAGTTAAAGGGAAGACAGATCCAAAAAAAAATGCAAAATAATGTACCAATTTTCCTGGTCTCTATATTATGGAGCAGATGAACCAGGTGCCGACATTAACAATCAACTTGTCAGAGGAAAATGAACTCTACTCTGATTTCCATGCAAGAGCAGTTATATGCAGATTCAATGGATTTTGGCCCAAATTGGAGAACCTACATTAGTGGATTTTCTCTACCTGGACAGAAAACCGTGAAATTCACCTATGTTCTAAAGGTTTTTTACTGTAAAGTTTGACACAACAATAGATTTGGAATATATATTAAATGAGAGACCATGGTTTTGGGGCAATGCGGTGTATTCTTGATATCTTGGTTTCCGGGATTTGATGCAAATACCATGGTGGTCTCCAAAATGCTAGTATGGGCCCGGTTACATAACCTTCCCTCCATTTTTGACATTACTTAGTGTTAGAAGGAATAGGGAATTCCTTGGGGAAGTTCCTAAAAGTGGATGCAGATAGAGTTTCAAAAGACATTTTCACTTTTGCTAGAATCTGTGTAGAGGTAGACCTTAGTAAAAGTTTACCTGATAGAATTATTTTGTTTCATAACAATCTATAGTGGTCCCAACCTCTTGATTACGAGAATACGACATTTCGTTGCCGTATATGTTTACAAACTGGTCATCTTCAAAATGTGTGCCCTCAAGCAAAAACATATCCAAAAAGGAAAAAGCGACAAGCTCCAAAGCCAAAAGGTTGGTAGTTTTCAGAATCCCAAGAAGTCAAAGCTGAGGATGCTTAAATCCCATAGAAAACCTCAAACAACAATTTCCAAAAATATGAGGAATCCATGCAGAAGAGCGATGTCGAACATAATTCTTCAATAGTTCCAATGCCTTCCGTTCAGTAACAACAGATTGAGAAAATCCCATCTGAAAAAGAAGTCAGTGGTACCAAAAGAATTCATGCATCAAAAAGTTCAAATTCTGATAAAGAAATTCCTGTAAATGTAAAAGAGACTCAAATGACTATTGTATCTTCCACTCCCAACTCTAGTGGTTGGCGGAAAGTGGAAAAAAGAAAGGTAGAAGAGAGTAGACTTGTATTAACTCTTTGATGAGTTGTTATTGATCTTGGATATTAGGATTTGTTGTTTAATGCATATGCTTTCTAACATCTACAATATGTAATTTTGTTTATTATGAATACAATTGTGATTTTTCCTTGGGGAAAAAGATAAATAATAATAATAAATAAATAAATAAATAAAGAGAGGGATGATGATAAATAAATAAAACTAATTTAGTTAATGAAAAAATAAGAATGGTAATGATAATTAATGGAAAAGGTAAAATTAACAAAAATGTTAAGATAAAAATAAAAATGCACGGCGAGAAGTAGATTATGTGCATGGAATTTTGAGTTCCATTTTTGAACAAAGGGGATTTATGTAATAGATGAGAAGTAGAATGCAAGACATATTTTTTATAAAGTTCTTGAGGAAGAAGTATATTGTTATTAACTAAGGTAGTTGATCAAAGGCTCAGGGATAGTTAGTTGCAAAATGACATGGTGTAGTTGAGCTTATGGCTAGGTGGAGAGTTGCCCACCATGTGTTAGTTGCAATTAATAGGATTGAAGATGTACCACAATTTGGTGTTCACAAGTTATAGGTAATTTGGGTTCATCAACTCCCGGTAAAATTCTTCTCAGTGATGTAAATTTTGCAATTGTTAATGCACCATTCTTTATATTTATCAGTGTTGCAAATTTATGTATGTTTAATTTGGAAGCTTGGGCCATCATAATAACCTTAAGCTACGTTCATATAAATTTCTCTGTTTTTTAATTGAAGGTCGGACGATACAATTCCTTTATATGTTCTATCATCCTCTACTATAATATTCCTCTATTTTGGCATGCACTTTCACAATTAGACATGCATTTTTTTTAAACAACTCTTCTTTAAAAAGAAATAAAACGAGTGTATTATAAGTTCTAAGGTAGATGAATATGACTATACTCAATGTTTTCGTTAGATCTCGACATGCAGAGACCTTATCTTTTCGTTTTTCGTAGAATTTCACAATACATCTCCATAGACATTGATGGAAGTGCACAAACTCTTAATTCATATTTAAAGATGTTTGCTATTAAAGCCCTCTAATATACAATACCAAAATTGATCATATGTCACACCAAAAACATTTCATTTATGAAAAGGGATTTCCCATATTGGAACTTAAAGCTAATAAACTATAATATAACCCTGCAATAAATAGACCAAGAATTCTTATAGAAGCTTTAATAAGACAACATTCTCACAACAAAATCGAACATGATACTTTATGCAGTGTTCATTACTCTATTGCTAATTGCAAAGGTAAGAGAAACCATCCCCTTCATTGATCATGCTAAAGTTGCTCAATTTAGGGCTGCTATAGTGTTATAGACTTTGTAGCACTTTCTTTCCTTGTAAGTCTTCAAATTAGTTGTGATGCTAAAACCTTTGTTCCAAATTCTACACTTTAAGTTTGAATTGTGCACATGAAATATTTTCAAACATATGTTGGCTTTTATCTTTCTCACTGCCATATTAAGGGCTTAAATTTTTCTTATGAATCATTTTGTAGAGCGAAAATGTCGAGATGACTCGTTTGAAGTAATGGAACCCTAAGGTCATGGTTTTGATACCAAATGTGATGAACCTTGTGTTTTGAAATTGATAAGAAACTAATAATTACAGTCCACTTCAAGAGAGAAACCTCCTTTTACAAGAATATAATGTATAAGGCAATATTTGATGACTTAAAGATTAGGTCTTCTTAATGTATATATGGGAGGCACAAGGTACAATTATAATGAAATGGTACAATGAAAGGTTCTAACTGACATAATAATATAACACTAGAAATGTAATAACTTAATATCTATTAATTCTCCTACAAGCCTAGCACACGAAAATCCAATGAGCTAAAACCTTAATCTCCAAAGTGATTCACGACAACGATTAGATCTTGCCTCACTTGAGATTAAGGGTTGAGATTAAAACATAATCATTAAAATAAATGCTTACATTTTTCTAATGTTTCTTTAGCTCAATTAACCAACATAATAATCATGTGCTTTTTCTAACTTAAAACTTTGACCAAGTTATAAATGCAACTTGGTCACACTAGAGCAATTGTCTAAGGAGATCTTGGGAAACTTCCATATGCCAAGACACTTAGCCCTGTGCAGAAATACCTGCTCGAGCTACAAACATCAACACTCCCTCTTAGCAAGGGAGGTACTTTTACTATTTGGAATTGACTTTGATCTTGGAATTGAATCTAATGCCTTGGCTACTCCCTCTAAGCTAGAAGCCTTTTATGCCATCCGTTTTGGAAACATCCTCGAAGCTTGGCTTCCATTGGCCTCATTTCTATAAGCCTCATGCTCTTGAACATCTTGTAAGGTCTTCTCATACCTGTGGATTTTTTAGTGCAATTAGGCTTAGCACAATATTTTTGAAATTTTGATAATTACTTTTGATGTAGATCTTCTTTTAACTTATTCCAATATACCATTCAACAATTATGCTTTAGTAATTCAACAATAAAGAACAATAGAACAATGGAGATCATAATGCGCAAAAGAGAGACAATATTTACTATGGGGAAAACCCAACAACCCTCTCAATAGAGATATTCGTCTTGTTCAATGAGAGACACACCTAGACCTATGTCAAACTTGGTCTTCTCCTCCAAGTCAAGTCACCCAAGCTGATCTTGCACTTTTCTCTCGATCCTGCACTTCCAAAATCTCAACCCTGTTGTATTAGCTAGTTGCCCAAAATTTCGGCCTTGTAGCAGTTGCCCTAGTAACCTAGAAAATTTCAGCCCCTACTATAGTTGCCCCATAAAATGCAAACCACAGAGAGAGAGAGAGACTTCTTCACACTTGCAAGTTGCTAGAGAGAGAGAAAGAGAGGGGAGAGAGAAAATTCGACCTTCTTTGTCTTCCTTGTCCTTCGCTCACTTGCCCATAAACTGTCTTGTGTGAGGAATACAAATTTCCCAAGTGAGGAGCTGAAGCTACCTTTATATAGTAGTATGTCTAAGGCGAATGGATGTGTCTCTTGGCTAGGTCCGAATTCTCCAATCCAACCTGTCACTTGTGGAGCCAAAAGTTTCATTTCAAAAATTCAAATATACATCTTTTAAAAGTCGCAATGGGACTTTGACTCAAAATAATTTTTCTTTTGACTTAAGAATTTATAAATTTGATTTAAAATGATAAATATCATTACATCAAGTGACCAAAAGTACATTATGAAGATCGACCATAGTTACAAATTCAACACTCCCTCTTAACTAGGGAGGTATTCATAATCATTGTCTTAAATGTTCTCAAATTGAACAATTTCTCTAAAGAAAATGTTATCCACTATTACCAACATCATCTATCATCAACATTTGCTATTGGCCATATATGAGGTAGTACCGAACCCATGGAAATGTCATTAGCATATAAGGACTCACTCCTTTAGAGTGATCAATCCTCGAATTTCATGGCCACTACCTAAGCCAAAACGTTGAGACCCTCAACTAGCAAGCACTCACTTACCTTTCTTGGTGAGCACTTTTCTCCAAGACCTTGCTCAACCCCTTCCTGGTTGGTGATCAAGTTTAAACGTTGAACATGACCTCACTCCACCCTATCTGGTGTGTGATCATGGTACATGACCTCACTCCACACTTTCAGTGTGTGATTAGGGTCCAAATGCTGAAGGACCTCACTCCAACATGTTTGATCCATGCCTGGTGTGTGATCAGGGTCTAGGACCTCACTCCACCATTTTTGGTGTGTGATCAGGGTTCAAGACCTCACTCCACCATTTCTGGTGTTTGATCAAGGTCCACCTCCAAGAGACACTCACTCAACACTGCTTGTTGAGTCCTCTAGGTCTCTTGGACCCATCAAGAGAATGCACATCCGTACTGCAGACAAATCAACACTCCCTCTTAATGAGATGGGTGATCTCCACGAACCCCAACTTGTCTCTGAAGTACACAAACTTGCCCCTCGGTAGTGGATTTTTCAGAACATCAGTGGTCTGCTCATCGATGAAGATGTACTTGAGCCTTATTTCTCTCCTTTGTACCATGTCACAAATGTAGTGGTACTTGATCTCAATATGCTTCACCCTATCATGTAACACAAGATTCTCTCAAAGCTTCACACAACTTTGATTATCACATTGTATCACCGTTGGTTCCAACTCTTGGTTGAACAAACTTGCAAACAACTTTCGAAACCACACTGCTTTGGTACAAGCCTCATTGGTCGTGATATACTTTGCTTCAACAATTCTGAGTGTAATCAACCTCTACTTCCTGCTCATCTATGATATCATAGTGGATCCCAAATTGAAGCATACTCCCAAGGTTCTCTTCCTATCTTCAACACATCTTGCCCAATCAACGTTTGTATATTCCTGAAGTTGTACGTCCTTGTTTGCAACATACCTCAAACAATAGTTTACTGTACCACACAAATATCTCAAAATGTGCTTTGCTTGAATCCAATGCTCGTGTCTCAGTTCTATCTGGAACTGGCTCAAGGTATTTATAACAAAACAAATATCCGACCCGGTGTTAACCAAATATATCGACACATCAATCAGTCACATGTACATAGATGGATCTACCAATCTGGAGTCAGAGCCTCTTAACTTCTTCAAGTTTGTCACCATAGGAGTTGTCATGGATTTGCAATTCATCATACCAAATCTCTAAAGGATCTCTAACACATACTTTCCTTGACCAAGGAAGACTTCACTAGGTTCATGCGATTCTAATCCCAAGTAATAACACATCAACCCAAGATCCTTCATGTCGAACCCAGAAGCCAACTACTTCTTGCACTGAATGGTAAGAGGCTTGGTACCTGTCAAAAACAAGTTGTTAACATATAATAATAGGATAACAGGTGAACTCTTCAAAACCTTAAAGTAAAGGTTTGGATCAACTTCACTCTTGGTATATTCCAGTCTCGTTAGATAGGTATCAAGACAAGCATACCAAGCTCTTGGAGCTTGCTTGAGTCCATACACAACCTTCTTCAACCTACAAACATAAGACTCCTGTCCATATACTTCAAATCCTTGAGGTTTCTCTATGTACACTTATTCCTCAATTACTCCATTGAGGAAAACAATCTTTACATCCATCTGGTGTAGTTCCCATCCCATAGAGGTATCAAGTGAAATGATGGATCTAATGGAGGTGTTCCTGGCAAATGGAGAAAAAGTCTCATCATAGTCTTCTCCCTCTTTCTAGGAGAATCCTCTAGCCACGAACCGTGCCTTGTATTTGTCGATACTCCCATCTGCAACATGCTTAATCATGTATATCCACCTGCAAGTCACCACTGACTTCCCCTCAGGCCTTTGTTGGGTTGTGTTATATTATTTCCACGACTACCCCACGCGTGGTGGGGGGTAGCCCCCCTACATAGGGTTCGGGGCAACGCCTTGGGAATTTCTTTTTGGGCCCTATATTAGATGGGCAGACCTACCTATGGTTTTGTGCACGTATTTCGCACATGGTTTTGGGCATGATAGTTTATTGTCTATGGTATTTTGTAGATCCGGTCAAGGGAGCTATAGTTATGTTCTAATCCAGGGTTAATGGATTGGGGTTTATGGATGCTTCGACATATATATATATATATATATATATATATATATATATTGTAACATTGAAAGGAACACACTGAAAAATCAATCTGGCAGTCCCGATTTTGGGATCCACGGGAAATATCTGTTTATATCTGTTTTATGTTTTATGCTCTCACCATTGTTTATTTCTTGTGTTTAGAATTTGTATGCAGGTAATTTCTGTACGGGGTTAAAAACTATATTTGGTATCAGAGCTGTTTTGGCTTCAAAGGGACGCCTTTGCTGCTGAGGGGTTTTTTTTCGGGCCTGTGGCAGACCCTGTTCAGTGGGAGATTTGCGGGATCGATTCTTGTGGTGAAAGAAGATGGCGAGCAGTGGAAAAATAGAGATCAAGAAATTTAATGGTCATAGTTTTGAGTTGTGGAAACTCAAGGAGGATTTGCTGGTGGATAAAGATTAGTGGGTCGTGGTAGATTCAGGTACTAAACCAACATCAATGTTAGCTGAAGACTGAGTGAAGTTGGATCGAAAGGCCAAGAGCACAATACGATTGTGTGTCTAAGATTCAGTATTGCTAAATGTATCAAGGGAAGCTACGACAAAGGCTTTGTGGGACAAGTTAGGGACTTTGTACCAATCTAAGTCTCTGGTGAATAAACTGTTCCTACGGAAAAAACTGTATAAATTGAGGATGAAAGATGGAGACTCGGTGACAAAGCATCTGGACGCATTTAATACTGTGGTAAGCCAGTTATTATCTGTTGATATTAAAATTTCAGATGAAGACAAGTGCATTAGTTTGTTGTGTTCTTTACTAGATTCATGGGATTGTATGGTTGTTGCAATAGGTAGCAATGAAACTACCTTGCAGTTTGATGAAATACTCTCATCCTTGCTGTCGGAGGAGAAGAGACGGAAAAATATGGAGGGCCAGAATGGTGATGCCTTGTCTGTACGAGGACAGTCCCAAAACAGAAATAAAAATAAGTCCTCGAGTGGGAGATCTAAATCCCCAGGAAAATCTGTAAAGGTGTGCAGGAAATGCGGAAAGGAAGGGCATTTCAAAAGGGACTGTAAATCTAAAGCTCCTGAGAAAGGAAAGGGATCTGATGATGCCCCTTCTGTAGAGGCAAAAACCACCTCAGATGAGGGTGGGGATGTGTACTTGGCTTCTTCTTCAAGTACACATGTAGATCATGAGGCATGGTTAATTGACTCAGGTGCATCCTTTCACTTCACTCCCCATAGAGAGTAGTTCGGCGAGTATGAGAAATATGATGGTGGTGATGTCTTCTTAAGGGATGACAGGAAGGCTAGAATCGTTGGTCGTGGAAAAGTCAAGTTGAAGTTGCAAGGTGGAAGGATTAGAACACTTCCGGGTGTTATACATATTTCTGCATTGGCCAGAAATCTGATTTATGTAAGCAAGCTGGATGATGCAAGTGTAAAAGCAGTGTTCGAGAAAGATACTTGCAAGATAGTTCGGGGAGCACTGGTGTTGATGCAGGGAGTTCGAATTGGAACTCTATACAAGCTTCAAGGTAGCACTGTTATTGATGGGTGCAACAGTTTTGTGGTTCCTGAAAGTGGACCAGAAAAACTAGTGGTCTCTCGAGAAAAGACCATGCTATGGCATCAAAGGCTTGGACATATTGGAGAAAAGGGTCTTCAAATACTTCATCGTAATGGTATGGTAGAAGGTGTTGAAAAAAGTGTAATTAGGTTTGGTCTTCATAATGACATGATCTTTGTAGTTGATGTAATAAAAGGAAATAAATTATTTTTGTAATCTTGTTCCACGGGTTTCATGAGCAAGAAGTGCCACTAGCCACTAGGTGAAAGACTTCTTCTTGATGTCTTTACGATTTATTGTTATGTCAAAGAGTCATGTCATGAATGGAGATGCTCTTTAAGAGCCTATGTAAAATGTATTGGTGTCAAATTAGCCCTCCAAGACCAAGAAGAATCCTCCAAGAGCAAGCTCACCAAAATCTGCCAGCCAAACAACAAAGGAATATAATGTCGGCTCCAAAATGAATCAAATAAATAAATATAAGTCATGTCGGCTTGGAAAATAGACATGTCGGTTCATAAACATACGTTGGCTCATATAGGTGGCTCACTACTATAAATACCCACGAAGGGTCAGTGAAAAAGAGAAGAGAAATTTCGGATGCCTCTGAAATTTTGCTCAAAGGAGCCACAGTCAAGGAGAAATAAGCCGCAGTTAGAGAAGAAGATCGACATTAAAGTAAGGTAGGTCTAAGGGTTCAGTTGCCTCCTCGGATGGGTATAAGGAGCAACAAAACCTAGTCCTATATATTCTCGACATACTGTGATTGGAAGGAGAAGCCCTCAGATGTGTAAGATTGTAGAGACACAACACCATCATGCGATCTGGGCTAGATATACTTTTGTGATTACAACCTCGACATCTTTATACAAATATTTGTAGATATATCTCAACAACAAAACTAATGCTCTCGACATACCTGTGATGTCATCAGATGGATAAGAGTAGACCAGGGAGTATGTGATCTAGGCATTCATGTGAAGTAATGATTCTTAGCATGAGGATGGAGTCATTGTGAATACCCTTAGCATTCTTACATAATGTGATAAACTTGTAGCAGCCTTGACATAATGTATTGCAATAGTTAGAGTTATATGAAGATGACCTATACTATCTCGGAAATACCATAAAATAAGTTCACATGATGGGAGAGATGCTCGACATATCTATGAAAAGAGACACACAGTCTTATTGGTTACCACAAGCTCTTAGACTCAGTGTGATGCAGTGCTAACATGCTACTAGGAGCAGTAACCTAATCCTGGCATAACCATAATCATAGTAGCTATAGACTATGATCTTATGATCTCATTATATTGAAGTGTAGCAATGATATCAATACAGTGAGAGATGCATTAGCAAATGATTTCAATGATCTTGTTATGTAGGCATTCAATGTTGCAGCAATGAGGATGATCTTATCGGCGACAGAAAAGATGACTGGTATCTTGTTCTTGGAGAGCTAGAGTGTGTTAAGGGTCATGGTCTTGGTATTCGTCAATGGAATCTCTATAAGAAGAATTTACGCATGGGTTTTCCTCTCTAAGTGGGAGAGGTTTTGGCCCTGGCAGAAAGACAAACATTTGTGTTCTTGTGTCTTTTGTTCTTTTGGTAGCAGTTTGATGAAGCAAACACATACATTAATAATGAATGAAATATCAAGCTAAGATAAATTGTTTAAATACTTCACAAATTGTTATCATGTAACGAAGAATCAACCTAATTATGCATGCCCTAGATTCTTCAACATGGTATCAGAGGGATAGGTTCAGCAGTCAAAGGAAGGGCAGAAAAGAGACATGCAAGAATCAAGATTCAAGCATCAAAGCAAGTTCAAAGATGGCAGGACCTATAAACCTTAGATCAAGGAAACAATATACAACAACAAGTCTGCAACAGTAAGGGTTATTGAATGACAACAATATTAAGATCTTAGGGTACATGACAACGGATGCCTCCCACAACTACACCTACAACATCTCAGTGATAGTCACTGTCTCAGATTAAATTCTTTTCAAATTGATTCAAGAGCACATGGACATGACTCAAATCAGATGCTGCACTATCCTATTACATCATGGCAAGCAACCTCTAGTTGATGCTGCAAGGACCAGATGTTCAAGTCAATTATTCTTGAAGGACTTGAAGAGAAGCTTCAACAAGGATCCTATCCAGAGGAAGCTTCAATGCATCTACCTCAACAAAAACCAACATGATCAAGGTGAAGATCTTGTCTTCTCTTATCAAGTAAGTATCTTTTATTCTACAATCAAGTTTTGGTTTATAGACTTCATCAATGCAAGAAGATCTATGGGTTAGATAAAGTTCTTGCAGTAGGATTGACATAATCCTCATGAAGGAATGAAGTCAGTACCTCAAGGTCTCCTTTGAATTCATGAGAACTCTTAAGGTTCTATGAAGTAAGAAAGGAAACATAAAAGTATATACTCTCTAAAATGAATTGCAGAATGTTAAAATTGGCAACAAGGGAAAAACTTCATGTGGGTCACCTTATTCATGGCTAATAATATTTTTATTAGATTCCTCTCGTTGAGAGGTGTAGGATTGATATAAAGATCATCCAATTCCGATAAGTATTCATGGAGATATGAATTTATTTTGATTATGGAATTATTATCAAGCCGACCTACAACTCATGTAGGCTCAGAAGCCCAACAGTGGCATCTATTCACCCACCAACGTTGTGTATAAATATAAGAGGACTTTTCCTCATTTGGACTCACTCATCTCATCACATCTCTGTTGGAAATATGTTGTAGATCTAACCCGGAATATTATAGATTAGATATGAAAAGATAAGATAATGCAAATAAACCCAAGAATAAGATGAAATGCTTCTTTATTATCAAAACCCTTAAGGTAGGGCAACACCATACATTCACTCCTTAAGGAAGGAGAACACTCCACAAGCCATATGCTCGTTCATACAATAATACTTCACTTCATATCTTCCATGTGGAGTCTCTAGCCTCTATATAGGCCTCATACATACAATACCATGGGTCATTACCATGGTTCCCTCATACCATCAACTAATACCATGGGCCCATTACATTATTATTAACTACTTGTGGTCCCTTACATGACATGGGTTAACCACCTTATTTATTACTATGGCCCATCCCATTATGACATTATTACCTTGGGTACCTCCCTTGGTACCCCATATTATCCCCCCTAGATATATAACATTCCACCCCCCTAAGCATGTTTCGTCCCCGAAACATGGGAAGAACATAAATAATAAGATCTATTCAAAAGAGTAGTCCACTGATACCATGCACGTGCATCTAGCCATCCAAGAGAAAGATGAACCCTCGATCTCGCTGGTGCCTCGCTCGCTTGAAATGGAAGTTGACCGTGGCAGCTCTTCTGTGTGTAGTAGGTGGATCGTCTCTCCTTTCTATCCGTCATGTGACTACTTGGTTTCCATCTTGATGGTTGTCTTGCGGGGTGATGTGGGTGATGATATGTTGAAGTTTTAACCCACGATGGCTTTTGCTTGACTTCACCCTGCTGTGGTGCCTGTTGTGGTGTCTTATTTTTTAATATGACTTCAACCACTGAGCCCTCCTCTGATGTATCATCACCTGCAACCTTTTCTTCTGCAGCCTCTGTTTGTGTTTGATTGTCGATCATCAAAGGCTCATAATCTGATATGTCAGTCCCTTGAACATCTTCTGCTTCAGCCTCCATGTGCTCTACCTGTTTATGGATGGAAATATCCTGTAATGTAATTTTCTTCTTTTTATACCATAGCTTTAGGAATTTCTTCTGCACATTAATATTGATAGTACCCACGGATTCCATCCAAGGATATCCCAAAACAACATCCATATTATCCATCTCTGAAGCATAAAAATCACCATGCAACACATATTTATCCATAGAAATCTTCAAATCCTTGTACACTTGAACATCCTCATTATCAACCTGTGTATGTTCAATTTGTTTTGGTGGGACTTGCAATTTTTTTGCCAAATTAACACTGATAAAATTATGTTTACAACTAGGATTGATAGAAACAATGATTTTCTCTTTCTGAATCAATCCATGAACCTGCAATAAGGAGACACCCGTAGCAATTAACCCTTTATGTGTCTTATTCTCCTTTTTTCTAGCCCGAGACCATTTGTCCAAAAAGACTTTTTCATATTCTGCATCTGAAAGTTTGGTCATCTGCTGGTGGTCAAGTGATAACCACCAATTTTTAGCCTCATCTCTCACATTACATATTACTGGAATCCTCCAATATTTCCCATGTGTAGACTTGGATCTTTGTATAAATTCTTCAATAGTAGGACCATCATCTTTCCCTGTAAAATATAGTATCTCCATGAAGAGGGTTTGAGAAAAATTCCTCACTTGGCGAAAATTTAAAGTGGCCACAGTTTAGTCAATATTGCTCAGAATCTTTATTATGATCTGTTTTCGGAAATGGAGTGACCATTCTGCATCTGCCCATGTGATAGAAATCCTGATCCAGGCACTAGAATTCCAGATCTGCGCTGCAACTCTCCCGCCGTCACCAAAATTTCTCCAAAAAGAGCTGATTTTAAATCAGCGATATCTCCCTCATCCGGACTCCGATTCGACTGATTTTTTTTTTGAAATTGGGTAATTTTTCTCAAAAAATTCAGATCTACAATTAGATTTTGTAGATATTGCACCAGGACGTCTAGATCTGTGCCGCAAACTCGCTGCCCTGAAAATTGTCTGCAACCCCACTGATTTTTAAATCAGCGATATCTCCTTCATTCGGACTCCGATTCAACTGAATTTTTTTTTGAATTCGACTATTTTTGCACAAAGAATCCAGATCTGTAATTATATTTTACAGATCTTGCACCAAAATGTACAGATCTGACCTGCAAAGTCGCCGCCCCCGAAACCCTGCAAAAAAAAAAAAAAAAAAAAAAAAAATCTCCACTTTTGTGCCCAAGAAAGTGCTCTGATACCAATTGTTGTAGCTCTGATACCAATTGTTGTAGATCTAACCCGGAATATTATAGATCAGATATGAAAAGATAAGATAATGCAAATAAACCCAAGAATAAGATGAAATGCTTATTTATTATCAAAACCCTTAAGGTAGGGCAACACCATACATTCACTCCTTAAGGAAGGAGAACACTCCACAAGCCATATGCTCGTTCATACAATAATACTTCACTTCATATATTCCATGTGGAGTCTCTAGCCTCTATATAGGCCTCATACATACAATACCATGGGTCATTACCATGGTTCCCTCATACCATCAACTAATACCATGGGCCCATTACATTATTATTAACTACTTGTGGTCCCTTACATGACATGGGTTAACCACCTTATTTATTATTATGGCCCATCCCATTATTACATTATTACCTTGGGTACCTCCCTTGGTACCCCATATTATCCCCCCTAGATATATAACAAAATAATACTGAGAGGGGGGGGTGAATCAGTATTATCAAATTCTTTTTCAATATATTTATACTTTGAATTATTCTTCAGATATTGTATGTCAGTACCATAAAATAATGAGCATGAACAAAAAAAAGAGTCACACCATAGAACACCAGATATAAGGTGGAAACCCAATGTGGGTGAAAACCACCTGTTGCAATATGTCTCTATATTCTTTCAATTAGAAACTCCTTTTACAATGATTTTATACTGGTGCAGTCCTTTACCAGTATGCAGGCTGCAACCTGCAGAGAGCTACAACTCTCTCTCGTTTTCCAGTCTCTCCTGGAAGGGAGCTACAACCCCCTACTCCTTTTCTCTCAAGGACCACTTTTCATTAATTTTCAGACTGGATCCAAGAACATCAAATAAACATCAAGTACATGTGAGTCAACCAATCTCCTTATACAATCAAACTAATGAGCCACCCAAACTTATCAGAATGCTGTAAACAGAAAACCAACACCAGTAACCTAAACCCAAAACACAGTAGCAACTAGAAAACAGGCAGCCAACAAATATTTCAAAACAGGTCAGCAACTTCACCAATATAAGCCTGCGGATACCCGCACTTCACCTTCAGCTATGCTGCGTATACCCGCACTCCGTCTTCTTCTGTACTACGTACCCCGCACTGTGCCTTCAGCTGCTCGCGTATACCCGCACTGTGCCTTCCTCTGTACTGCGTACCCCGCACTGCGTCTTCAGCTGCGCTGCGTATACCCGCACTGCACCTTCTTCTGTATTGCGTACCCCCGCACTCACGCTGTAGATCGCCTGCGAACCTCTGATTAGGGCAAAGTTAACAGTCCTCCAATGTACCACAGACAGTCAGATTCTCAGATCTGATCATGCGCCCGAGAGATCACGACTTAGCAATAGATTCGCCTTTAAATTTTACCTTGATTTAGATCTAGCTTTTAAAACTGATAACCCAAAATTCATATCTTAAGAATTTCAACCTTTTAAAGATATTTCAGCCAAATGATTTCCTTCCCTATTTATAGTCAAGCCCTTATTCACACCATGGGGCAAAACCATCAATAACCAATACAAGGGATCCAAACCGGGGCTAAATTAGATCCTATACCACAGGCCAAAACCATAGGATCATGAACGATGGGCTAAATACCACGAGCCAAACATAAGAAACCCCACGTGAGCGCACTTCTCTGCCTTGAAGTGAGTGAACTGGGGGACCGCACTTTCTGAACGGATAACCTGCGAGTATGACCGCACTTCATGAACGACGAACCTGCGGGTCCGCACCTTTTGAACCATTCACCTGCGAACCTCGTTATTTTCATCATTTTGAGAGCCTGAACATAGTTTTGCCACTTGAGTGAGTTGCCATCAAGTACAACACCTGTACCATAGAGCCAAACTAGAATCATAATGCCAATAATCTCCCCCTTTGGACTTGATGGCAACCTCAAGATCCTCAACGTCATTCTCCCCCTTTGACATCAAGGGCAAAGGGCTATGCTCCCCCTAAGAACATGCTCCCCCTGACTATAAACCAGATCTGCAAAGGAAAGAAATTTCTTCAAGAAGAACCATAATCCACCAAACACCATAAGTGACCATGAAAGTGATAGAGACATATTGCAGCAATATTCCTTATGTACTTCCTCCATAATGCCAACAATGCATTATATGCTCCCCCTGAACCTTTGCCATTCGATCTTCGACCAATCCACAACTCAGCAAATGTACACATATACCCCAGATGAACCTTGCGTACAACCAACAATCAGAAGAGAGTCAATAACAAGATGATGCATCAAAAACCCCCAGCTTTTGCCTGAGGTATTAAAAGGTCTCCCTGGGCAATGGTTTGGTGAGTATATCAGCAACTTTTTCCTTAGAAGGAACATACTCCAACTTGACCTTTTGTTCAAGCACTTGTTCCCGGAGAAAGTGATACTTGATTGGTATGTGCTTGGTCTTTGAATGCATGACTGGGTTCTTTGAAATGCTGATTGCACTTGTATTATCACATAAGATGGAGATAGGTGGTGTACAAGTGATTTGAAAATCCTGCAAGGTCTGCATCATCCAGAGGTGTTGAGTGCAGCAAGATGCAGCAGCCACATATTCCGCTTCAGCTGTAGACAAAGCAATTGAACTCTGTTTCTTGCTGAACCAAGATACTAATTTGGAACCCATAAAGAATGCACCACCACTTGTGCTCTTCCTGTCATCCACGCTTCCGGCCCAATCTGCATCTGTATAAGCATGAAGTGTGAGATCTGTATCTCTAGGATACCATAAGCCATAGTTTTGAGTCCCTTGAAAATATTTGAAAATTCTCTTCACTGCCTAAAGATGAGTTTCCTTTGGATTTGCCTGAAATCTTCCAACTATTCCCACTGCATGCATGATGTCTGGTCGGGAACCTGTCAAATAAAGTAGACTTCCAATCATAGATCTGTAGGTTGGTTGATGCACTGTTGCTGATTCATCATTTGCATTGAGGTTACATCCTGTGACCATGGGTGTACATATTGGTTTTGCATCTTCCATATCATATTTTTCAAAATCTGCTTGAGATACTTGGGTTGAGACAAGAATATCCCTCCTTCATTTTGTTGGATTTGTAATCCAAGAAAATATGTCAGTTCTCCAAGCAAAGACATTTCGAATTCTTTCTGCATCACCAAGGCAAAGCTTTGACTCATAGCTTCTTCATTGCTGCCAAAGATAATATCATCTACATACACAACAAGTATTAGCAATTTGTCATTTTCAATTTTTATATAAAGATTGCTATCTGTTGATCCTTTTGAAAAACCTTGTTGATGAAGATATTTGTCCAAACGATAGTACCAAGCCCTTGGAGCGTGTTTAAGACCATAGAGAGCCTTTTTCAGTCTACATACAAGATTTGGATCATTTCCAAGAATGAAACCATCTGGCTGCTCAATGTATACTTCTTCTGAGTCTCCATTCAGAAAGGCTGATTTCACGTCCATTTGAAATACTTTGAACTTTTGAAAGCTTGAGAGAGCAAGGAACATTCGGATGGCCTCAAGTCTTGCATCAGGAGCAAAAGTTTCTTCAAAATCTATTCCTTCTTGTTAGGCATACCCTTTACAAACAAGTCTGGCCTTGTTTCTAATTACTTCCCCATTTTCATTCAACTTATTCTTGAAGATCCATTTTGTCCCTATAACATTTTTATCCTTTGGTCTAGGAACTAACTCCCAAGTGTTATTCTTTTCGATCTGCTTAAGTTCTTCATCCATTGCTTTGATCCAACATTCATCTTTGCATGCCCCTCTTACATTTTGTGGTTCAGTGGAGGAGAGTAATGCCAAATAACTTGAAGCTTCTGCAATTGTTCTTCTTGTTTGTACACCTGCTTCTTTCTGCCCCAAAATTTGAGATTCTGGATGATTCTTCTGAACGTACCTGGATGGAGTCTTCTCTTCTATCCTTATCTATTCCTCTGGTGCTCCTTGAGGTTCTTCTTCTTCATCATTCTGTCTTTGAGGGTAGTCTTCATTTTCTTCGATATTTTCATGATTTACTTGCCTAGGAATGTATCCTTTTTCATCAACCACTACATCAATGCTGTCAACAATTCTTCCAAGTCTTTTATTGTAGCACTTATATGCTTTGCTGTGTGGAGAATAACCAAGAAGAATACCTTCATCTATTCTAGGTTCAAGTTTGCCAAGTTGCTCATCAGTATTCTTAATATAACATTTGCTCCCAAAAATTTTGAAATGCTTTACTGAAGGAGTCTCACCATACCAGAGCTCATGAGGAGTTTGAGTGCTGTTTACTCGGACATTTGTTTTGTTGAGAATAACAACCGTAGCATATGCAGCTTCACCCCAGAAATTTGTGGGAGTTCCAGACTCATCAAGCATAGCACGAGCCATTTGTTGGACTGTTCTGTTCATCCTTTCCACCACTCCATTTTGTTGAGGTGTTCTAGCTGTAGAGAATTCCCTTCTTATCCCATGTTCTTCACAGAAATCGAAAAATTCATTTGAGGTAAACTCCCCACCTCTGTCGGACCTGAGGCACTTAATTTTGTAACCTGATTCATTTTCAACCAAGGCTTTGAAGGATTTGAATTTTTCGAATGCTTCATCTTTGTGCTTCAAAAGTCCTAACCAAACAAACCTGGAGAAATCGTCAACGAATAATATCAAGTATTCTTCTCCTTGTGGTGACCTTGTCCTGAAAGGACCACATACATCTGTATGGACTAGTTCAAGAGGTCTGCTGGCTGATCCTTCCTTCTCCGGGAAGTTGGTTCTAGTTTGCTTACCAAACTGACATGATTTGCATATGGTGTTGTCTGGAATTTTGATATCTGGAAGACCACGAACTGCCTGATATTTGCATGCCTTCCTTATTTGTGAAAAGCTTAGATGCCCCAACCTATGGTGCCATAACCAATGTTCATCATCCTTGCTCAAATAGCATTGTTGTTGTCCTTCTTCAAATATGTATATATTATTTGGAGTTCTTCTACCTTTGATCACTGTTTTCCCTGTATCAAGATCACGAACACTACATCCATTTGATCGAAATATTACCTCGATTCCTTGATCGCACATCTGACTGACACTCAGAAGGTTATGCTTCAAGCCATCAACATACAAAACATTTCCAGCTTTGACCTTTTCTTTCAACTGAGCTGTGCCTTTTCCTTTTATAGCTGCAGGAGTATCATTTCCAAAAGAAACTTTCTTTCCCTTTTCTAAAGCAGAATATGATTCAAGTTTTTCTTTATCACCTGTCATATGCTTCGAACATCCACTGTCGATGTACCATAGATTTTCCTGTCCTTCTGCATAAAAGGCTATCCCACATCTTTCTGATTGTGGTTCCTTTATTCTCCATGTTCTAGTGCTTGAGGCTTGTTCCTTTGTCTGCTGAAACTTGCTCCTGCATTCAGAATCTTCATGACCAAAGTTATTGCAAATAGAGCATTCAATTTCATTTTCAAGAGCCGAAAAGTTGTTATAGGTCCTTTTTGTAATCCCAGTCATACTTCTTTGTTTTTGAGCTTCTCTAGTCATGATTGTTTTATATGCAACACATTGAGCTGCTTTGTGACCAAAGTTATGGCAAGAGAAACATTGGCCATTGAAGAAACTTCTGCGGTTATCAAATCTACCGGCTAAATGATTGTAATTTCTATTGTCATCCATTCTTGAAGCAAGTTGAGAAGATTTTACCTGTGGCTGGTTGTAGCTTTTGTTCACCCTTAAGACAGATTCCCCTTGGTTTACCTGGTAGTCTTTGTTTGTTCTTGATGTAATTCGTCCCTGCTTTACCTGGTGATCTCCATTGTGCTTTTGCTCATTCCTTCTTGCTGCATCAAGATAACTCTTTGAGGTGGATGCTTGAGATGTTTCTCCATTATACCCTAGACCTGTCTTGTTTAGCGGAGAACGTTGTACATTGATGATCTCATCCAGAGTTTCAGATCCTTTGACAAAATTAAGATTAATAGCCTTTGTTTTCTCAATTTCTTTTCTAAGGCCAACAATTTCACATTCTAACTTTTCAAGAAAATTTTCTTTTTCATCAATTTGAAATTGTAGAGTATCAATGATCACATTCTTTTCTTCTATACATGTCTTGAGTCTAGAAATCTCTTCATAGAAACTATCCACATCTATAGCATCCATGTAATCATCATCTTCAAAGGCCATTAAAAGTTTATAGTCATTACCTCGTTCATCTTCATCACTATTTGATAGACCATCACTGTCTTCATGAGTGTAGTAGCTTTTCTTATTTGCATTTTGTTTCTTGTTCCATCTAATAGGTTCCTCTCCCTTGTCGATCTTATCCTTATGAGGACATTTGGCAGCATAGTGACCTACTCTTCCACAAGAAAGCATTTGAAGGGTAACTTACCTCTGAACCGTCCAGCACCCCGTTGAAGATTTCTGACAAAATTTGATTCTTCTTCTTCTTCTGACCCATGTCCTGATTCATAGTACTCTCCTTTGCCTGAAGCCTTGAAGGAAACTTCTCTCCTATCAGATGGACCTCCTTTCTTCATTTCATAAGCAGTTAGAATTCCATGCAGTTGTGACATTTTAAGATGTTGTAGATTCTCCTTTTCTTCTATAGCAGAAACTTTAGATTCAAACCTAGGTGACAAAGATCTTAGAACTTTTTCAACCACAACAGCCTCTTTTATTTCTTCACCCAATTTTTTCATACAATTAACAATCTCATCCACACGAAGAAAATAGTTAGCCACACTTTCATCATTATACATCTTGAGATTTTCATATTGAATCCTAAGGGTTTGAAGTTTTGCACGTTTTACCTGATCATCTCCTTCATAACTCAGAACAATCTTGTCCCATATTTCTTTTGCGGATTTATACTGCATAACTTTCACAAATTCTGATTGAGAAAGACATCCTAGAAGAGTATTGATTGCCTTTTCATTTGTTTCATACTTCTTCTTCTCAGCTGGATCTGTAGGAGTAGCTGATGGAAAAGTATACCCTGTTTCTATGATGTTCCAGACTTCTGTACCCAAAGATTGAAGATAGGCAGTAACTCTTACCTTCCAATACACGAAGTTTGTCCCATCAAAAATCGGTGGCCTGATTGATGCTTCCCTCTCGTAGTTGCTCATGATGAAAGATCTTCCTTCAAGCGATCAAGCTCCTTCAGAAGGACCTGCTCTGATACCAATTGTTGGAAATAATACTGAGAGGGGGGGGGGTGAATCAGTATTATCAAATTCTTTTTCAATATATTTATACTTTGAATTATTCTTCAGATATTGTATGTCAGTACCATAAAATAATGAGCATGAACAAAAAAAACAGATAGTCACACCAAAGAACACCAGATATAAGGTGGAAACCCAATGTGGGTGAAAACCACCTGCTGCAATATGTCTCTATCTTCTTTCAATTAGAAACTCCTTTTACAATGATTTTATACTGGTGCAGTCCTTTACCAGTATGCAGGCTGCAACCTGCAGAGAGCTACAACTCTCTCTCGTTTTCCAGTCTCTCCTGGAAGGGAGCTACAACCCCCTACTCCTTTTCTTTCAAGGACCACTTTTCATTAATTTTCAGACTGGATCCAAGAACATCAAATAAACATCAAGTACATGTGAGTCAACCAATCTCCTTATACAATCAAACCAATGAGCCACCCAAACTTCTCAGAATGCTATAAACAGAAAACCAACACCAGTAACCTAAACCCAGAACACAGCAGCAACTAGAAAACAAGTAGCCAACAAATATTTCAAAACAGGTCCGCAACTTCACCAATATAAGCCTGCGGATACCCGCACTTCACCTTCAGCTATACTGCGTATACCCGCACTTCGTCTTCTTCTGTACTGCGTACCCCGCACTGTGCCTTCAACTGCTCTGCGTATACCCACACTGTCCCTTCCTCTGTACTGCGTACCCCGCACTGCGTCTTCAGCTGCGCTGCGTATACCCGCACTGCACCTTCTTCTGTACTGCGTACCCCCGCACTCACACTGTAGATCGCCTGTGAACCTCTGATTAGGGCAAAATTAACAGTCCTCCAATGTACCACAGACAGTCAGATTCTCAGATCTGATCATGCGCCCGAGAGATCACGACTTAGCAATAGATTCGCCTTTAAATTTTACCTTGATTCAGATCTAGCTTTTAAAACTGATAACCCAAAATTCATATATTAAGATATTCAACCTTTTAAAGATATTTCAGCCAAATGATCTCCTTCCCTATTTATAGTCAAGCCCTTATTCACACCATGGGGCAAAACCATCAATAACCAATACAAGGGATCCAAACCGGGGCTAAATTAGATCCTATACCACGGGCCAAAACCATAGGATCATGAACGACGGGCTAAATACCACGAGCCAAACATAAGAAACCCTACGTGAGTGCACTTCTCTGCCTTGAAGTGAGTGAACTGGGGGACCGCACTTTCTGAACGGGTAACCTGCGAGTATGACCGCACTTCATGAACGACGAACCTGCGGGTCCACACCTTTTGAACCATTCACCTGCGAACCTCGTAATTTTCAGCATTTTGAGAGCCTGAACATAGTTTTGCCACTTGAGTGAGTTGCCATCAAGTACAACACCTGTACCATAGAGCCAAACTAGAATCATAATGCCAACAATCTCTCTCTCTCTACTGCGCAGATATGAGTCTCTTCTCTACTGCGCTGAAATGGGTCTCTCTCTCTCACACATGTGAAGCCGGAAGCTGTTGAATTCGAAGCTGCAACTGCAGAAGTAAAGATTGACTTGCGTGGCCTAGAAGATCTCCTCTTTGGAACTGCACTATAGGTTCATCTGAACCTCCTTTGAAAGCCGCAACTTTTGGTGGTGGAATGAAGTCAATCCGACAAACGGTTTGCAAGATATCGACTGCCCTAGTTTGAAGCCGGAAATTGCTGAAATTGAAGCTGCAACTGCAGAAGTAAAGATTGACTTGCGTGGCCTAGAAGATCTCCTCATTTGAACTGCGCTGTAGGTTCATCTGAACCTCCTATGGAAGCCGAAACTTTTGGTGGTGGAATGAAGTCAATCCGACGGTCGGTTTGTGAGATATGGTTTGCCCTAGTTTGATAATGAAACCGCTAATGCTGATGCTACTGATCTAGGGTTTGCTACTGCTGATATAAATCAGATTTATTGTACTATTTATCTCTGCTGAATTATTTAAGATTAAAGAAGATTTGATCAAAGGGTTTCCCCACACATTGTGGGGTTTGTCCCTGGCTAGCCGCCACATCTTGTGTCTCTTGTCTTGGCTTGTTTTCTGTCGATCGTTTAATGTTCTATCTGCACTTTACTTTATGTACATGTGATTGCTAATCGGTGGAATATAATAAGAAAAAGAAGTAAACTGTTATAAGCATAGAACATACCATAACTTAACATGGTATCAGAGCTGAGGTGAAGACAAAGCCTGAGCAAGAGCAAGAGCAAGAGCAATCATCAAAGAGAATATTGGCAAGGCTATACTAAAAGAACTATGGGGTCCTCAACACTCTTTCCTGCTGAAGAAAAGCTCCGTGAGAAAGCTGACTATCACGGATGGAAGATGTCTATCGATCTAACCCTTGAGAATCGAGTGTTGGATCATGTGAGAGGTAATATTGTTGAGCCTCCATCAAATGCATCCGCTGCTGCCTGGAACAAATGAAAAAATGGAGAAGTCAAAACAATAGAAGATCATCCGGGACTCTATCAACAAGCACTTGGTGGCCTACATCTCTGAACTGGACACTTCCAAGGAAATCTACGATAGACTGGTGAGTTTATTTAAAGTTAATGATGCAAATCAAGTTTCGTTTCTTAGAAATAAGCTGAGGGAAATCAAGAAGGGTAAAGATGAAAGTATGCAAGCATACTTCTTAAGAATCACCGAGATCAAGAATGATCTCCTTTCTATTGGGGAAACTATTACTGACAGAGAAATGGCACTCACAACTCTTGGAGGATTGCCATTTGAATGGTATGTGTTCAGGACTACTCTTTTGAACTATAATGTAATTCCTGGTTTCAAGGAATTAATGGCTAGATGCATTCAAGAAGAAACAAGGGAAGAAGTGCAAGAAATGCCCATCCCTAAAGGTCCTCTTGCTGCTTTTTCTTCTCATACAAAGAAAAGAAATAATTCCGGGACTAAATCAAAAGGAAAGGCTGGACCTAAGGCTAGAAGAAAATGACGATGTTACATTTGCGATAAAGCAAGTCACTATGTATGAGATCATGAGCATCATGATGAATGACATCATGGACATATAGGATAGCATGATGATGATGCACACTAGTTTGAGCAGCGTTATGATAGATAAAATCATGGAAATGGGCAACATGATGATAATCATGATTAGAGAAACATGGTACAGTATGCAGTGGTGCAACTCGAAATCCCTCTGATGGCAATCAAAGGAATGACAAATTCAACAGCAAAGGTAAGAGGAGAGCTGGGAATCAAGGAAGAGGACAAGCATTCAAGAAGGCTAGAAATTCTAGGATGTATTAAATGCACTTGACCTCAAAAGGAACCTAGTGTCCATCTTGGCAATGGAAGACAGAGGCTACAAGGTAACCTTCAGCAATGGCAAGGTATGTATATGGAAAAATAATGTTAAAGATGCCTTTACTCTTGGGTTTAGTGTTGATTCATTATATCAGGTCGATGGAAGTCCGCTAGGTGTCATGTCTTGTGACACAACTCTTCAGTCCGAACTTTGGCATCAGAGGTTTGCCCACCTTCATTACAAAGCTCTACCCGATGTAAGACAAATGGTGACAGGGATGCCCGAATTCTGAGTAGAGAAAGAAGGTGTATGTCCAAGATGTGCCAAAGGAAAGCTCAAAAGGGGACCGTTCCCCTCAAGGCAAAGCAAGACCTCCGATATATTACAATTGGTTCACTCAGGCATACCTGAGGTTGGCATTAAGAAGGAGACTACTACACCACATACTCTTGAGCAGAATGGTGTGGTGGGACGGAAAAACCGCATGATGATGGAAGCTGTCTGGGCCATGCTACATGATCAAAGACTTCCGAAGTTTCTATGGGCTGAAACTACAATCACCGTCGTATATGTACAAAATCGATGCCCTCATGAAGCATTGGGTTCCAAGACTCCTGAAGAAAAATTCACCGGTAAGAAACTTGATGTTTCTCATTTTAAAATTTTCGGAAGCCCTGTATACTTTCAAGTGCCGAAAGAGAAAATAAATAAATTGGGAGCATCTGGAAAGAAGGGAATTTTCGTGGGCTATGGTGAAAATACTAAAGGCTATAGAATCTATGTAGCCGGTCAAAGGGAAGTCATAATTAGTCATGATGTCACCTTTGACGAAGATATGGCTCTCAGCAAGGTGATCAATCTTCCGACTTTGAGGAGCTCTCAAGAAGCCGACACCAGGGAACCGAAAGAAAAGGATGATGAATCAATGCCTGATGTAGAAGAACCCATGGATCCGATTAATCCTCATCCATATGAACCTTCCTCTTCTAGGAAGAGGCCTTCATGGCTTAAGGGGTTACTTGATGATGCTGAAGGACATGCTGCACCCCGAGGAACCTTTCGTGAAAGTAAGAAACCTAATAGGTATCAAGGATACCTGACCATCATGAGCACGATCATACAAAATGAGCCTTCGTCATTCTCAAATGCCGTCAAGCATCAAGTATGGAAGGATGCTATGACCGAAGAATATGAGTCTATCATAAAGAATGATGTTTGGGAAGTAGTTCCCTGACCCCAGGACAAGATTGTTGTTACTTCCAAATGGCTTTACAAGATAAAGCATGCAGCAGATGGAAGCACGGAAAAGTATAAGGCTCGTTTTGTTGCTCGAGGTTTCTCCCAAAAGGAAGGTATAGACTATGATGAGATATTTGCACCTGTTGCCAGATATATGACCATCCGCTTGATCATAGCCCTTGCCGCTTCACAAGGATGGAACCTACATCAGATGGATGTCAAGATTGCATTCTTGCATGGCTCGATCAAAGAAGAAGTCTACGTGGAGCAACCCGAAGGATTTGAGATTTATGATCGAAAATCTCATGTATGCAGGTTGAAGAAAGCTCTCTATGGGCTGAAGCAAGCACCCCGAGCATGGTATGAGAGGATCGATAGCTATTTGATGAAGCTGGGATTCACTAGGAGTGAAGCCGATCCTAACCTTTACTTTAAGGTTGAAGATGACAAGCCTCTCATACTGGTATTGTATGTGGATGACCTCTTTCTAATAGGTGCAGACCCTCTCATTCACAAATGTAAGAGGGAGCTGGCCTCTGAATTTGAAATGAAAGACCTAGGACTGATGCACTACTTCCTAGGACTTGAAGTGTGGCAAAAGCCAGGAGAAATTTTCCTATCTCAAGGAAAATATGTGGTGAAGATATTGGAAAGATTCGGAATGGTGGCCTGCAAGCCTGTAACTACTCCGATGGAGCTTGACTTCAAGAAGTTAAGCGGTAGTGCTGCTGGACCTGTTTTACGAAATGCTACCGAGTATCGGCAACTCGTCGGAGCATTAATGTTCTTAGTGAACTCCCGTCCAGATATATGCTTTGCAGTCAACACGTTGAGCTAGCATATGGTTGAACCCCACCACATACACTGGATTGGTGCCAAGAATCTGCTGAGATATCTCCGTGGCACTATCACTTATGGGTTAAGATACATTGCCAGAGATGTGAGACTATTTGGATACACTGATGTTGATTGGGCAGGCAGTGTGGTGGACCGTAAGAGAACTTCCGGGTACTGTTTCACCTTGGGATCTGCTTCAATATCCTGGATGAGCAGGAAGCAGAAGTTGGTGGCTTTGAGCACCGTCGAAGCAGGATATATTGTTTCTAGCATAACCTCGTGTGAGGCAGTCTGGTTGCGAAAGCTCTTTAGTGAGCTGTTTGGATTTATATTGGATACCACTATGATTCTCTGTAACAACCAGAGGTGGGATTCAATTATTGAGGAATCCAGTATTCGTCACTTGCTCTAGCAGATAGACATCATCTGGGATATGGTAAGTCGATGAGCAAGGAGGCTCCATCGCATTAAGATGATGTACAGGTTGATACACCTTGTCAAAGCCCCGAGGAAAGATCTAATCTGTGATTTTCCCAAACGACTTGGAGTCGGCAAGAAACCCTTGTACAAGGGTCCTGCATGTTGCATACATTGAGCTCTGGGAGCTCTGAGGGCTTGCGGTTCCTACTGGAGCAACATATGACCACAGGGTGACTCACCCTCCCCTGGTGGTGCACACTGGAACAAGATGATTCGCTCTCTTATGGGACAAGATGATTCACTCTCTTGTGGAACGGGATGATTCGCTCTCCTATGTAGCAGGATGATTAGTTCTCCTGTGAGGCCTGAATTGATGTGTTCTCCATGGCATCCTGGATTGATGTGTTCTCCATGGAAATTGTAGCAGGATTGATGTGTTCTCCTGTGAGGCCTGGATTGATGTGTTCTCCATGGAAATTGTAGCAGGATTGATGTGTTCTCCTGTGAGGACAGGATTGATTAGTTCTCCTGTCGAGGCATCCTACCCATGCAGTCTGGGACTCATGGGAAGTACCTCTCATCTGATCAATGAGCAGGGAAATGAAGTTAGGGACCATAGTAGTACCGATGGACGCATCGTTGTAACTGCCGTACTCCCTACGCTAAGATGACCTCCATTGATCTGGGATCAATGATACTGGTCTCAGACCAGTGGTAGGAGTTGTACCATACTATGACGCTGACTTCGGGTCGGTTGAGACTGGTCTGGGATCAGTGGTACATACTCTGAGACTGACTTTGAGTCAGTGGAGGATGATATTGGTCTGGGACCATTGGAGTTGTACTCACTATGACGCTGACTTTGGGTTGGTTGAGACTGGTCTGCGACCAGTGGTACATACTCTGAGACTGACTTTGAGTCAGTATGATACATCCTCGATCATTTCTTCTTCTTCATAATTCGGACAAAAGCAGAGTAGAACAGAACAATGCAAAAGCAGAGCAGAACAGAACAAAACAGTACAGATCAGTGCAGGGCAGAACAAGACAAAACAGAACAAGACAAAACAGAACAGGAAAAATAGAGCAGAGCAGGGCAAGGGTCAGGTTGTACAAGGCAATGCATTTGATGGATGAATAGTAACGACCGATAGACAGATTGCAGATGAAGTTCTCCATGGTTGAGAGGGAGTGTTAAAATTGGCAACCAGGGTAAAACTTCATGTGGGTCACCTTATTCATGGCTAATAATATTTTTATTAGATTCCTCTCGTCGAGAGGTGTAGGATTGATATAAAGATCATCCAATTCCGATAAGTATTCATGGAGATATGAATTTATTTTGATTATGGAATTATTATCAAGCCGACCTACAACTCATGTAGGCTCAGAAACCCAACAATTGCATCTATTCACCCACCAACGTTGTGTATAAATATAAGAGGACTTTTCCTCATTTGGACTCACTCATCTCATCACATCTCTCTCTCTCTACTGCGCAGATATGAGTCTCTTTTCTACTGCGCTGAAATGGGTCTCTCTCTCTCAAACATGTGAAGCCGGAAGCTATTGAATTCGAAACTGCAACTGTAGAAGTAAATATTGACTTGCGTGGCCTAGAAGATCTCCTCTTTGGAACTGCACTGTAGGTTCATCTGAACCTCCTTTGAAAGCCGCAACTTTTGGTGGTGGAATGAAGTCAATCCGACGAACGGTTTGCAAGATATCGATTGCCCTAGTTTGAAGCCGGAAACTGCTGAAACTGAAGCTGCAACTGCAGAAGTAAAGATTGACTTGCGTGGCCTAGAAGATCTCCTCATCTGAATTGCGCTGTAGGTTCATCTGAACCTCCTCTGGAAGCCGAAACTTTTGGTGGTGGAATGAAGTCAATCCGACGGTCGGTTTGTGAGATATGGTTTGCCCTAGTTTGATAATGAAACCGCTAATGCTGATGCTACTGATCTAGGGTTTTCTACTGCTGATATAAATCAGATTTATTGTACTATTTCTCTCTGCTGAATTATTTAAGATAAAAGAAGATTTGATCAAAGGGTTTCCCCACACATTGTGGGGTTTGTCCCTGGCTAGCCGCCACATCTTGTGTCTCTTGTCTTGGCTTGTTTTCTGTCGATCGTTTAATGTTCTATCTGCACTTTACTTTATGTACATGTGATTGCTAATCGGTGTAATATAATAAGAAAAAGAAGTAAACTGTTATAAGCATAGAACATACCATAACTTAACACAGAAGTTGCCAAGGAATGAAGAAACATCTTCATGAGATCTCAATTGAGAGATCTAGGAAAATGATGAATAGATGATCATCATTAATAAGCAAGGTGACAAAGTTCTATGAACAAGAAGGTCACCTCAATCAATAGTTTATGGTCTCTATGTTAAATAGAGAAAGACAAAAGACTCAATATGTGCAAAGGAAAAGTTCACAAGATAAGTACTATGAAAAGATTACCTGAAGGATAGAGGAAGCTAAGGAAAGGATCAAGGGAAAGAGGGAGTAATAGATATCCACTATGAATGAGATAGTATCTCTCTCAAAAGGACCTTATCAGAAGTCCCTGTAGATATGAACATAGTAAGAAGATGCATCGTGGCATCATGGAAGTAAGAGATCTTATGGATCATGAAGAACATAGCTCTTGGGAATCTCGTTGTACATTGAAGGAATGGAAGAAGCCATCTAGGTCAAAGGAAACATTTGCCAAATGGGGATATACTAGATCCTGAAGGATCTCTGATAGAGATCTCAACGGAGGATCTCCTAGTCCGAGAAGGCGACAAATGCCTCGTTAGAAATTCCAACTATTGGAACTCATGAGATGGTGGTTCGATAACATGAAGAATGAAGCAGACCAAGGGATTGAAGATATTTTCAATCAAGGAAGCTGCTGGAAAATACCTGAAGGAAAATGAGGTATATATGATTGTATTTGTATTTGCACTTGATATTTTAATGTCATGATATGTGGTTGCAGATAAAATGGATCAAGCATGATCAAAAGGTAATAGATCTCCTCCTCTGAAAGGATGCAGAAATACATAAGTCAGACTAGATGAAATCAACATAATATGTCCTCATAATGTAGTATGAGGTAGTTGATGACCATTGAATAACTATGAGAGCTCCTGGGAATGAAAGATATGAGGATGGAAGAGATCATGAAGTATGCAACCTTGATGAAGGCAATCAACATCTAGAAGATCAGGAAGACTTGACCAGGAAATCTCCTGGAAAGATGTGAAGGCTTTGATGGAACTCTAAAAGGATGAGGAACCCTGACAACATATATCATTGGGAGATGTGTCAACATGTATGCAGGATGATTGATACCTACAAGAAGATGTCACTGGAAGAAGGCCATCACCAAAAGGTAATATGTAATTTGTTTTTGGTGTCTGACCTCTTGGAAAAGTCTGGGTATGTGTGCAGGAGCAAGGAAAGGAAAGTTGTGAAGGATGTCACAACTATATACCTTGTGGTCCAGAGCAATCACTTTTGAAGGAAAGTGAAGACATATGAGCTTATGAAGGAAGCTCCATATGTAAAGCCAAGGAGGATACTTTTCGGGAAAGAAGGAATGACATGACAGAGGAAAGTGATGGATGGTTGACCCTATATGTGAAGAAATTGATGACATCGAAGTCTTGAATCATCAGTAAACTAGAAGACCTTATAAAGCACTGATGATAGAGTCCCTGGGTAAGAGGGAGCTCTCGGAAGTTCCTATGAGCAAAGGAACCCGAGCAAATTTCTGAGTAAAGAGAAACTTGGAACTCGTCCCTGCTTAAGAGGGAGAGTTAGACACGACATTCTTGTGTTCAGTTTGGAAGAAAGAATGGAGGATTGTGTAATCATTTGGCATCCAACACTCTTTGAGGATGTGGTAGGGCATCCAAGACAAGAGTGGGCAAGAGCACTGATATTCTTGAGGGTTGGGAACCCAAGATGGGAATAGCCCTAGTAGGGCATACTTGAAGAACACCCGGGCGGGTATGACCCTAAGAGAGACAAGATGATGCGTGTCTATCAGTCATTGGTATTGCCAAAATTGTGTGCTCTAATCTATTTGAGAGATAGAGCTGTTAGTCAAGGCCTTGCTATATGGAAACTATGTTGGTTGAAATGATGCTATAATAGATGGATTGCAAATCCGATTCTTCTTATGAGAAATTCTTCAGATTGAGAATGACCAAGTACCATTATGAATACCTACCTAGTTAAGAGGGAGTGTTGAAGAAAGTGTAACTAGGTTCGGTCTTCATCATGACATAATCTTTGTAGTTGATGTAATAAAAGGAAATAAATTATTTTTATAATCTTGCTACATGGGTTTCATGAGCAAGAAGTGTCACTAGGTGAAAGACTTATTCTTGATGTCTTTAGGATTTATTGTTATGTCAAAGGGTCATGTCATGAATGGAGAAGCTCTTTAAGAGCCTATGTAAAATGTATTGGTGTCAAATTGACCCTCCAAGACCAAGAAGAATCCTCCAAGAGCAAGCTCACCGAATTTTGCAAGCAAAACAACAAAGGAAGATAATGTCGGCTCCAATGAATCAAATAAATAAATATAAGTCATTTCGGCTTGGAAAAATAGACATATCGGTTCATAAACATACGTTGGCTCATATAGGTGGCTCACTACTATAAATAACCATTAAGGGTCAGCGAAAAAGAGACAAGAGAAATTTCGGATGCCTTTGAAATATTGCTCAAAGGAGCCGCAGTCAAAGAGAAAGAAGCCGCAGTCAGAGAAGAAGATTGACATTAAAATAAGGCAGGTCTAAGGGTTCAGTTGCCTCCTCGGATGGGTATAAGGAGAAATAGAACCTAGTCCTATAACTTCTTGGCATACTTGTGACTGGAAGGAGAAGCCCTCAGATGTGTAAGATTATGGATAGAGACACAACAACATCATGCAATCTGGGATAGATATACTTCTGTGATTACAACCTCGACATCTTTATATGGATCTGTGTAGATATATCTCAACAATAGAAATAATGCTCTCGGCATACCTATGATTTCATCGGATGGATAAGAGCAGATCAAGCAGCATGTGATCTGGGCATTCAAGTGAAGCAATTACTCTCGGCATGAGGACACAGTCACTATGAATACCCTCGGCCTTCTCACATGATGTGATATACCTGTAGCAACCTTGACACAATGTATTGCAGTAGTTATAGGGTTATATGAAGATGACCTAAACTATCTCAGAAATACCATAAAATAAGCTCACATGATGGGAGAGATCCTCGGCATATATATGAAAAGAGACACACAATCTTATTGGTTACCACAAGGTCTCGAACTCAATGTGATGCAAATGCTGACGTGCTACTAGGAGCAGTAACCTAATCCTGGCATAACCATAATCATAGTAGCTATAGACTATGATCTTATGATCTCATTATATCGAAGTGCAACAATGATATCAATTCAGTGAGAGATGCATTAGCAAACGATTTAAGTGATCCTATTATGAAGACATTCAATGGTGCAACAATGAGGATGATATCAGTAGCGACAGAAAGGAGGACTGGTATCTTGGTCTTGGAGAGGCAGAGTGTGTCAAGGGTCATGGTCTTGGTATTCGTCAATGGAATCTATATAAGAAGAATTTATGCATGGGTTTTCCACTCCAAGTGGGAGAGGTTTTGGCCCTAGCAGAAAGCCAAACATTTGTGTTCTTGTCTCTTTTGTTCTTTGGGTAGCAGTTTGATGAAGCAAACACATACACTAATAATGAATGAAATATCAAGCTAAGATCAATTGTTTAAATACTTCACAAATTGTTATCATGTAACGAAGAATCAACTTAATTATGCATGCCCTAGATTCTTCAACATAAGGTATGTCTAATTGCTCTCTAGATTTTGATTTCTGTGAAAATTGTGTATATGACAAGCAAAATCGGGTGAGTTTCCCCTCTAGTGGTAAGAAGGCGAAACAAATATTAGAGATTTTTCACAATGATGTGTTTGGACATGTGTCGGTTTCATCACTGGGTAAGTTTGTATACTATGTATCATTTATAGATGACTTCTCAAGGAATACATGTATATATTTCCTCAGGAAGAAATCTGAAGTCTTTGACAGGTTTAAAAAATTTAAGCCTTTGGTGGGAAACCAGACAGAGAAGAAGATAAAGGTGCTGAGGATAGATAATGGTGGAGATTTTTACAAGAAGGAATTTGAAGAGTTCCGTAAGAAGTGTGGTTTATCACGACAGAAGACTACTCCATTCACACCTGAAAAAAAGGATTTGCAGAAATAATGAACAAGATGTTGATGGAAAGGGCAAGAAGCATGCTCAATGGTGCCGGGTTAGGACAAGAATTCTGGGCAGAGGTGGTGGAGACTGCATGTTACCTGGTCAACAGATCACCTTCATCAGTGTTGGAGGATAACACTCTACAAGAGGTATGGACTGGTAAGAAACCTTCTCTTTCACATCTGAGGGTATTTGGATGTGGTGCATATGTACATGCTCCAAAGGAGAAAAGAACAAAGTTGGATAATAAATCAGAAAAGTGTATTTTTATTGGGTATAAGGATGGTTTAAAAGGTTATAAGCTTTGGGATCCAGAAACAAGGAAGGTTGTGTACAACTGAGATGTGGTGTTTATAGAGGTGAAAGATGTTATTAAACATGAAGTCCTACCAAAGGAACCTGAGAAGATAGTTTGAGCTAAAGGAGGAAGAATCAGACTCTACAGTAGAAGAGGAATCAGAAGATGAAGATCCACAAACTCTAGCTGTGAGAAGATCAGTTCGAGAAAGAAGGCAACCATAAAGGTATAGTCCATATTCTTTCTGTTCAAATTTTTCTTTATCTATTACTGATGATGATCCCAGAACTGTGAAGGAAGAAGTAGATTTCGAGGATGGAAAACTCTAGAAAGAGACTATGGTTGATGAAATGGCATCTTTGCACAAAAAGGAGGCTTGGGATCTGGTGGAGTTACCGGCTGGAAGGAAACCCATTGGCATCAAATGGATGTTTAAGAAGAAGATGAATGAAGAAGGAATGGTGGAGAAATACAAAGCTTGGTTGGTAGTAAAAGGCTATTCCCAGGTGCCGGGAATTGATTTTGGTGATATTTTTTCTCTTGTTACCAAGGTAGCTTCTATTAGATTACTTTTATATGTTGTCGCTACTTTTGATTTTGAGGTAGAATAGATGGATGTGAAGACACCATTTCTTCACAGGGATCTGGAAGAAGAGATCTACATGAAGAATCCTGAAGGCTTTGCAGTGAAGGGTAAGAAAGAACTGGTATGCAAGTTAAAAAAGTCTCTATATGGGTTAAGACAGTCACCAAGGATGTGGTATTAGAGATTTGATACATTTATATGTGGACTTGGCTTCACCAAAAGTAAAGCAGATCATTGTGTGTATTTTAAATTAATTGGTGACTGTGCCATTTATTTGGTCTTGTATGTGGATGATACGCTGTTGGTTGGAAATGACAAAGAAATTATATAGGATTTGAAGACCCACTTGTCCTCCAAATTCGACATGAAAGATCTTGGTGCTGTAAACTATATTTTTGGCATGGAAATTAAATGAGATTGTGCAAAGAGGAAGCTCTGGTTAAACCAAAGGAAGTGTGTCGAGACAATACTGCAGAGGTTTAATATGCAGGATAGTAAACTGGTGAAGGTTCCTATTCTTTGTAGGTGCAAAGTTATCTGCTGAACATTGTCCTAAGACATAAGAAGAGGAAGAGGACATGTCCCATGTTCCATATGCAAGTGCAGTCAGTAGCCTAATGTATGTAATGGTCTATACCAGAGCAAACATTGCACATGTAGTGGGAGAATTGAGCATGTTTATGTCAAAACCAGGGAAGGAGCATTGGACAACAATGAAGCATGTTTTCAGTTATTTGCCTGGCATTAGTGATTATGGTTTGTGCTACTAAGGAAGACCAGGATTGGACAGAGTTTTGGACATCCATGGCTTTGTTGATGCAGACTGGGTTGGAGATCTGGATCATAGAAGATCTACAAGTGGGTATGTGCTTAACCTATTTGGAGGTGCAGTCAGTTGGATGAGTAAGAGACAGTCTGTAGTGGCACTTTCCACTACAGAGGCAGAATACATGGCATCCACTCATGCAAGCAAGGAAGCAGCTTGGTTGCATAGATTGTGTTCAAGTATGGGTTTAGTACAACAAGATATAAGGATAAACTATGACAACCGAAGTGCAATTTTCTTGGCAAAGAACCCTGCTTATCATTCAAAGGCAAAGCACATTGATGTTCAATATCACTTTGTGAGGGATATGGTTGAGGAAAAAAAGGTGTTGCTGGTAAAGGTGGACACTTTGAAGAGTATTGTAGATGCATTGGCAAACTCTGTGATCACTTAAAAGTTCTCTTGGTGTAGAGAAACAATGGGCATTGCAGGGCTAGATCAATGACTAAGCTCTCCTGTGCCCCCTATGGAAAGAAAACAACAAGTGGGAGAATGTTGCATTGTGTTATATTATTTCCATGACTAACCCACGGGCGGGGGGCAAAGGGGGGGGGTCATAGGGGGTAAGCATGGGGGTGGTAGCCCCCCTACACGGGGTATGGGGCAGGGCCCTACAAATTTTTTTTGGGACCCTATATTAGGTGGGTGGACCTACCTATGGTTTTGTGCATGCATGATTGTTTAATGTCCATGGTATTTTGTAGATCCGGTCAAGGGAACTACGGTTATATAATCCATGGTTAATGGATTGGGGTTTATGGATGCTTCGACATGTATATATATGTATTGTAACATTGAAAGGAACATAATGAAAAATCAATCTGGTAGTCCTGATCCTGGGATCCAGGGGAAAATCTTTGTGTATATTTGTTTTGTGTTTTATGCTCTTGCCATTGTTTATTTTCTGTTTTCAGAATTCGTATGCAGGTAATTTCTGTATGGGGTGAAAACCTACAGCCTTGGCACAATCTCCCATATGTCATTCTTCATAATTGATTGATATTCTTCATTCATTGCTTCTTTCCACACTTGCTGGCTAATTTCTTCTTCATATGTGGAAGGTTCTTCATCAATGAGTTTTGTCATGATGGCTACATAACTGGAAAACCTCTTAGGTTTCTTCGCTTCTATAGATGTGCCATCAGGAGCTGCATGTTCTTCTACCTCTTCGAATGTGGATCTAAGCCATGCTAGTCTCTTCTTGATTTTAGGGACTATAATTGGTGTTGCTGGATCTTGGGCCCCTTTTGGCCTTCCGGTACATTCTGTAGAACTTGAATGCTCTTCTCTTAAGGACTTCTGCTTTACCTCTTCCAAGAAATATAAAGAAACTTCCTTATACCTCCAATATGCTATTTTCTCATCGAGGGTGACATCTCGACTGACCTTAATCTATTGCTACTCTTGAATGTATATTCTATAGGCTTTTGAAGATTCATTATATCCAAAAAATATTCCTTTATTTCCTGAAGGCTAAAGCTTGTTCCTCTTATCCTCAAGAACATGAATATATACAAGACAACCAAAGATTATCATGTGCCTAACCTTTGGATTCCTTTTAGAGAAGGCTTCTTCAAGAGTCATACCTTTCATAGCTCTATGAGGACTTCGATTTTGAATATAGACAGTTGTCCGTGATGCTTCACCCCATAAGAAAACAAAATTTTCAAATCATGCATCATGGCCTTGAAAAATTCTTCAATGGATCTGTTCTTTCGCTTTACTACACCATTTTGTTGAGGATTATAGGGGGAAATTAGCTCCCTTTTCATCCTAGCCTGCTTGCAAAAAACAAGAAGCTCCTTTGAGGTGAATTCTCCTCCATTTTCAGATCTTAGAATCTTGATCCTTTTACCTGTCAAGTTTTCCACTTTAGCTTTGAATTCCTGGAACTTGTCAAATACCTCATCTCTTGTCTTCAAGAGATATATCCATGTCTTACAGGAGAAGTCATCAATGAATGTCATGTAGTACAATGAACTACCGAGTGATTTTATGGGCATCAAACCACATACATCAGAATGAATCAAGTCCAAAGCTTCCTTAGATCTGCTGTCACTATTTGGAAATGGTTTCTTGAAGTTATTTCCAAGAGCACAACCTTTGCATACACCATCGTTCTTTATCCGTTGTTCAGGAACCCCTGACACTATTTCACTTAATTCATGCAATTCTCTAAAATGAATATGTCCATACCTTCAATGCCACAACTCACTTGGATCCATTTTTGTCATGTACTAATGCTTGATCTGGTTGAATCACACGTCTATACAGTTTTCCATCACAAATCCCAATAACCCTAACATCATCTATACTAGAGCCCTTTGACCACGTAAGTACTTTTCCATCCAAAAAATCAACCCTATCTCCTTTATATTCTAAACAAGAAACATAAACATGGATTATTTTTCAAACCTGCTACATAAAGGACATTGCTGAGATGAACATTGTTGCCAAATTCCAACTCTATGGATGCCTTTCCAACTCCTTTGACTGCACAATTGTTATAGTATCCCAATTCAACCCTTTAAGACAACTTCCTGTATGTCATGCTTGAAATATTTCCACCCGCTCTTGTCATGGGCCTGGATGCTCCACTATCTACCATCCACATGTTATTATCATTTGAAAAGAAACCTGTCAAAGCAAAATAGTAGAAGAAATTTTTTTCACTAGATTGCTAGATTTTATCAATCAACCCATGCACAACTCTACTTCTATCCTATAAATCAAGTTTACTGATTTAACTAGGAGACAAAACCAGGTCACTCCAGCTAACTGCAAACAAAGTCATCCTGCTGATGTGGAAAATCAAATTTCTCCATTTGACTAAGGCACAAGTCAAATGAAGCCTTTTCTTTCTACAATTTCAACACTCCCTCTTAGCAAGAAAAGGGTTTTGCAAAACCCCAATCATGCTCCTATAGGAATGTACTGTAACAAAAATCCCTCTCACTGTTTCTGTTGCTATGCAAGCATTGAGGGTGAAATCCAACTCGAATTGTGGTGCGAGAGAGTCTCCTCCTGTTCTTGTTGTAGGCTTCTTACTGGATTTCTTATCTGGACACTTGGTTGCATAGTGTCCATACTCATGGAAGTGGAAGAATTTAATCTTACTGAGGTATTTCTTCTTGCCATGGTTCTAGTTGGATTCTACCTTGCCTTGGGCCTTCTTTCCTTTGGCATTCTTTTCTTTTCCAACTAGAGCACAATCTTCTTCCTCATCAGATATGGATGAGAACATCTCTAGTGTTTCTTCTAATCTCCTCCTGCACCAAATTAGACCAAAGTATCTCCAATTTTGGAAGCTTGTCCAAAGATATTAAATTAATTAAATCATGAAAGTTAGGATTTATTCCTACTTTTCTAGATTGAGTTTGTTCCTCATGGTTAGGAGTCAGTTTAGGCCTAGTTGGTTGAGATATTATCTCCAACTAATTAGGCTCCTAGATTAGTGTTTGGTTGAGATATTTTCTCAACCATAGTGTCCAAGATAGACTCACTATCTTGAGACAAATTCTCCTCATGTATATATATGTATCATAAACATTATTTTGTACATTACATTGAGTGTGAGGAATATAATACAGTGAGGCTCCAACCTTTTTCGCCGTGTTTGCTTCAGTGTTTATATCTCTGGAAATTATGTGAGTTTATTTTGTTTAATATCCTTCATGTGGTATCTAGATGTATGTGAAGGAGTTGTGGAGAGAATGGATCGACAATTTGAGTGTCTTGTGAAAGGTATTAAATGGCGTAAAAGAGTTGTTGGCATGCAAGGCCGAGTTTAGCGTTGGTTCAACTTTGGTTTCTAAGATCCCATTATGGCAATCGTCAAGTCCCAAGAACCCATCGTGGTTGTATTGATCGCTAGTGCAGCAATCATCATGCGTCTATGCTTATTGGCGTCTTTGATGATAGGAAACAAAGCCATCAAACCAGAGTTGGTTTTGCCTTCTTTGATGAGCTATTGGTTCCGCCATGTCTGGTGTATTAAACTCGTGAGGTTTGAAATTGCATTGCTTGAATTCTAGAATGGTAACCTGCGTCAAAGGCAAGGGAATTATTTGTATTGAAGTCATGTTGGCACTTTGCATTGGGAGAATTCAATGACGAATTAAATTTTTGGTCAAACGTTGGAAATACCCAACAACCAAAACATGACAAGGCATAGTCAATATTTGAGTTCAAAATCACTAAGGAGAGATTCATTCCATAGAAATGTAGCTTGATTTTAAAGGGATAAAAATGGGGTTTTTTGGTATCAGATTGCATACTCTATATTGATTTGAATCTGAATGAAACTGTTCGTATTGAGAGCATAGGATACTTAGTGAATGCACCTGGAACATTGAAGATCCAATGACAAATATATGAACAAAGGAGGTATGCATTTGATGGTGAAGAACAGTGGCTCACTTCTCCAAGATGAGAGCTCGGAGATTACAACAACCCATTCTTCCACTTACAGAATGTAACTTGCCAGATTGTAGTATTTTCAATTTTCTTTATCAGGATTTTCCCTCGCCCCATCGCTTCTGGTTTCTTTGAATTCCCATTCTTACTATGGTTGGAAGGTGGACAATGGCCGGATGATACGAGAACTTGGTATTCTTCAAACTTACAGAACTTGGTTAAAAATGCTACTAAAATTACATAGCCCGAGTACAATGGCATTTGGCGTGAGGACAGAGCCCATTTTGAAGCAAATGAGAATATAAATTTCAAGAAAGCGTCAAGCTGATTGAAGCATTCACAAATTTCAAGCGAGAGTGAGTTCAACCATTCCATTGATAAACTAAATCAGGCACACAAGTTCAAGAATTCAAGCGAGTGAGATCTTCAAATACCACAAGTGTTACAAGAAAGCCTCTAGACAAATCAAGCAAGCAAGCGAGCCAATACAAATGAACGTGTCAAAATTAATAATGGGCAAAGGAGGAAAACTTCTTCAAAGTGTAGAACTGGAGATTAAATATTTGCAAGATTGCAATCATGAGTTATAGAACAAAGATGAAATACTGGAATGGAAGTTGAAGCAGAATCAAACCTTAATCAATCAACTGACCAACACATTAGAAGAAATGAAAGACTTTCAAATTGAGCTCGAAATGAAAGAAAAGCTCATTCATGCACTCCAAATTAAGTTAAGTGAAATACAAGATTTACTTGATGCACAATGGGTAGAGAAGACAAATGCAAGTTGTGAAACATAAGACCTCATCAAAACAACAAATGAAAGTTGTGATACAAGTGATCTTATTCAGCATATTAATGAAGGTTGCAACGCAGATGATCTAATCAAGAAAGTTGATATAAGTTGTGACATCGATGAACTAATCAATCAGGTTGATATAAGTTGTGCCACAAGTGATCTCAACCAGCCAGTTGTACTACTTAATGATGCAACAAGTAGTACCAAAGATCAAATTGATCAGTTTGACGCAACATGTCAAACCAATGAACTGTTAATGATTGATGCCCAGTGTGACACCAAAGGTTTAATAAATCAACGAAAAAATGTTAGCAACAAAAGAAAGTATGAAGAACAATAACAAGATAGTATTTCCAAGAAAGTGATTAGACCTTCGGAAGAAATCTCCTTCAACAAAGATCAACATGGCCTAGGTTACAACAAAGAAAACAGTTTGGATGTCCCATATTTCTCAAAACCAATGCATTTTGTAAGTGCTGGTTTTCTCGACAGTGATCAAAATATGGTTTAGTGTAACCATTGTAAACAAAATGGACATATGGAGAGTAAATGCTTTGATCTCCATCCTTATCACCATTGTGGCAAGCAAAATCATTCATCCGAAAGATGCTGCAAGAGAAATCAACCACCTAGAGTGAAGATCAATTACGCATGGATTGATCTTTGGAAGTGGTCATCTACAGTCAAACAATTATCTATGTTTTACCGAAGGATTCAGTCTCACATGAAGACCAATTCTACAGTAAAATGAAGAGGGTGAAACTCTCCTACACTTGAAGGGGGAGAGTTCAGAAATCAAGTGCAAATGATTGTCTCTCCTTTCAGCGGACAAAGGGGGGAAATGATAATGGAATTGAAGGTGGTTTTTCGAACTGAAAGTCTCAACAACATTAGAAAAAGAAGCCAGTGGGAACACTTCATCAAATCAACGAGTGGGCATTAACAAAGCATCCAGTGGGCATCATTAAAAAATTCGCCAGTGGGCGATCAACAATTTTTTCCATCATCAACATCATGTAGCCAATGGGCAGTTTTGCATCAACAAATTCGCTAGTGGGCATTCTCAATATTTTGTCAGTGGACAAAGAAAATTCGCTAGTTGGTGTCATCAACATTTTGTTAGCGAAAAAAGGATGCTGATTGAAAGAAAAGGATAGATGGATTCTTTTGCAGCTTGGCACGTGATGGAGTCTTCAAGAAAAATTCAGAGATGAATCAGACTTGCAGTTGATTCATGTTCTCTTCAGATTGGAGTTTTTTTCGGCATCCAACTTTAGCGATTTTTCAGGCAGTGTTTTTTAGGATCAACAATTTCAGCATGAGGACTTGGAGATGGTACCAGGTTTTTACTTTGGACTTATCATTGGGGGGGGGGGGGAATGTTAGCCTCACTCTCACATTAAAAACAATAATAAGTCAAAAAATATTAAATTAATTAAATCATGAAAGTTAGGATTTATTCCTACTTTTCTAGATTGAGTTTGTTCCTCATGGTTAGGAGTCAATTTAGGCCTAGTTGGTTGAGAGATTCTCTCCAACTAGTTAGGCTCCTAGATTAGTGTTTGGTTGGGATATTTTCTCAACCATAGTGTCCAAGATAGACTCACTATCTTGAGACAAATTCTCCTTATGTATTTATATGTATCATAAACATTATTTTGTACATTACATTGAGAGTGTGAAGAATATAATACAGTGAGGCTCTGACCTTTTTTGCCATGTTTGCTTCAGTTTTTATATCTCTGGAAATTATGTGAGTTTATTTTGTTTAATATCCTTCAGCCTTGGGCCTTATTTCCTTTGGCATTCTTTTCTTTTCCAACTAGAGAAAAATCTTCTTCCTCATCAGATCTGGATGAGACCATCTCTAGTGTTTATTCTAATCTCCTCCTGCACCAAATTAGACCAAAGTATCTCCCAATTTGAAAGCTCATCCCTTCCATTAACTGAATCC
Source organism: Pinus tabuliformis (assembly GCA_031772625.1). NCBI lineage: Eukaryota > Viridiplantae > Streptophyta > Pinopsida > Pinales > Pinaceae > Pinus > Pinus tabuliformis. Next base: position 1,063,402,784 of record CM062815.1, read on the forward strand.
TAATAATTGTGCCAGGATTTTAGAAGGGCAAGGAGTGCTAAGCTCACAATCTCAAATGGCGGAATAGTCTCTCCTACTCCTCCAAGTTCATCTCTAACCTGAGTGAGTCTGGATAGGTACCCGAACAATGGTTTCATTTTTCTGTATTCGAATGTTCCTGAGCTTAGATTTCAATGCCAATTTCCTGGCACCATTGCTGCTTTTGAATAACTTTGTGATAGTTTTCCACATTGAATAAGAAGTCTTCTTGTCATGCAAACTTGAAACCACATGATCTCTGACACCCTCCATGATAATCCTCTTGGATTTTGCAGTGTCTTTCTTCCACTATGCTCGCTGCTGTGCATTTGATGTTGTTGGTTTTGGAATATTAGTTTGTGTGCACTCCAATACTCCATTTTCATCCAACACAACTTCCATTATGTCTTTCCAAGCTATGAAATTCGAAGTTCCCTCCAATGCATGCTCAAGCCTCAATCCATAGAAGGGCAGTGTTCCTGCACTGAAGAAAATTTTCTCTACAAAATCTGCAATTCGAAATTTCTCTGGGAGAAGACTAGGAAGTTGGTTTCTATGTATTTTTCAAGGCTCTAATACCATGTAGAAATTGCAAGAAATATTCTACTGCTAATGAATTCGAATTGAAATCAAGAGACAAAAATTTCTTCTACTATTCTACGGAAAGGAAAACACACAATAAAAACACATGCAATGACATGCAACCATCAAAACACAAGGAATACAATGATTTGACAGGGGAACCAACTGGGAAAACCCCTCCTCTATTTGTATTATATCAGATGAGAAAAAATTGATCAATTAAAATGGCTGCTTTACACATGAAGCACACCTTGCACTGTAATTCTGATCTCCTCCTCCTGAGACTGCTCTACAAAAGAGAGCCAAATCTTGTCTTCCTGCTCCTATTTCCTCGCATTGAGGAAATTAACTCCTAAAGAATAGGAGAAACCCCTATTTGCTTGCACAATTCCCAAGAGAATAGTATCACATGCTGCATACAAGATGTATACACTCTCTAGTATACAATAATAAATACATTGATGCCTTTTTCCTCCACTTAACTAGGCAGTTTGAATTCCATGCATGATTGGGTCTATTTTTAGTAAATTGATTAGTTAACTGAGACATTATCGTGTTAACAAATTTTGTAACTACTCCACTGAACTCATACTCTCTACTAATGACTAGAGCTTAGTTAATTAAGTTTAACTAACAATAACTCCATTAGATTGCTAGATTTTAGCAATCAACCCATGCACAACTCTAAATCTAGCCTATAACTTGAAGTCACTAATTTAACTAGGAGACAAAGCCATGTCACTCCAACTAACTGCAATCCAAGTTATCCTGCTGATGTGGAAAATCGAATTTTTCCATTTGACTAAGGCACAAGTCAAATGAAGCCTTTTCTTGCTACAATTTCAACAAAGATTTACCTTGGGAAAACCTACTACGTGGAAAAACCCAAAAACCCTTTCAATAGAGAAATTATTCTTATTCAATGAGAGACACACCTAGACCTATGGTCAGACTTGGTCTTCTCCTCCAAGTCAAGTCACACAAACTGATCTTGCACTTTGCTCTTGATCCCGTACTTTCAGAATTTCGGCCCTTCTGTAATAGCCAGTTTCCCAAAATCTTGGCCCTGCAACAGTTGCCCCAATAACCCATTAAATTTCGCCCCCCTATAATAGTTTCCCCAGGAAATGAGAACTAGAGAGAGAGAGACTTCTTCACACGTGCAAGTTACTAGAGAGAGAGAGAGGAAAGAGAAAATTCAACCTTCTTCTTTGTCCTTCATTCACTTGCCCAGAAACTATCTTGTGTGAGGAATGTGAGTTGCCCAAATGAGGAGATCAAGCTGCATTTATATAGAAGTCTATCTAGGGTGAATGGACGTGGCTCTTGGCCAGGGACAACTTGACTTGGAGGGAAGTCGACTTGTCACTTTTGGAGCCAAAATTTCAAGAATTCAAACTTACATCTTTTAGAAGGTGAAATGGGACTTTGACTCAAAATAAATATTCCTTTAGCTCAAGCATTTATAAATATGCTTTATAATGATAAATATCATTACATCAAGTGACCAAAAGTACATTATGAAGACCAACGATAGTTACAAATTCAACAATACCAAGGGACTTTCTTGACATAGTTGGAGGAATCTATGAGCTACTCATCCCCTCGTGAACCTAAACATCGAATCCCTTCAATCTGCTCAACCTTCGAAGCTTCCTGCTCTTTTTCATCTGTCATTTTTCTACTTCTCCTTTTTTGCCCCTGTGCTAAGTGTTAGCACCCACAAGAAACCTGTTGTTTTATAGATCTGCAAAGATCTTCCTCATTGATTTATCTTGATCCTTTGGGACATCCACTAAAAATAATTTGCTACTAAACTTCCAATTGGTATGGTCTCCCTCTCTCCTCTTGAGAATTGACCTCTACCAATCATGTTGGCAAGACCTGCTAGTACTATCCTTTGTACCATGCTCTGTCGACCATTATTGACTCATGCTTATCGCAACAATTCCTTTGCCTAGTGACACCGTACAATAATTTTGCTGATGTTTTTGTCTTCTCTTGCAACATTTTTTTTCTCTTCACTGTGCCAATTTTCTCATGTTGGCCTCTTTGCTAGAACCTCCTATGCACTCTGCTGTTGTTTCCTCAGCTGGATTTTTCTACTACTGTACATAGCACCAACCACCATCTTGTTGGAATAATTCTTGTTATTGATGTCAAAGGGATCGCCAACTCAAAAAGTCAATCACATAAGAGTGTAGAGGGCTTCAATCCATTTCCAACAAGAATATACTCACCTTCTAATTCCTATTCATTAACGAGATATTGAATTTACAAGTTGGAAATCCATATTTTGTCAAGCCTACATGAGTACAAGTCAACCTTCCCAAGAGACGTGTCTATTCAAATCATGGTCGAACAAGTATAAATAAGAAGTTATACTCCTACATCATCCATCCAACTTGGCCAAGTATACACAAAATAAATTCAGATCTAAGGCAAGAAAGAAAGAAGTTCACAACTAGTGAACTAAGGAGTTGATCAAAGGGAGCTAAACATGGGTTTTCTCATTGGTTTTTGGTGATATCTTTCTGTAGTTTTTGGATTTGTTTGGGAACATATTTTGGCCCCTCTTGGAGCAAACATTAGGCTCCTTGAAGCAAAATTTTGACTATTTCTTGGACTTGTTCTTGACCTACTTTAGAGTAGATATCTTCGACCCTTTTAGAGAAGACCCCTTTATAATTTGGAGGCAAGCTTTTCGACCCTTTTGGATTAGATTTTCGGCCTTGAGGAAAGTAGAGGACTTGAAATTTCAACACTGTGGAGACTTGTGACAAGATAAATTCAACCCTAAATTACAAACTTGTAACAAGGAGTTTTTCAACATGTAGAGACTTGTTACAAGGAACCTGTGGAAAGTTCTGAGGTTTGACTTCTAGGAATAGAGTTGACCTTGTAGAATTGTTGACAGTTCTTAAGCAGATTTTTGAGAATCGTCTTGAAGCCATACCATAGACTTGTGATAACTTTGAAGTAGCTATTGACCCTTGTGCATACTTGATTGGAAAAACCTTCTTGGAGAAAACTTGTGCAGGCATTGGAGCAACCGTTGACCCTTGTGCAGACTTGTTGGAACAACCTTGTTGGAGTAGACTTGTGCAGACTTTAGAGCTATTGTTGACCCTTATGCAAAATTATTGAAGAAGACTTGTTGGAAGCAGACTTTAGCCACTTCTTTGAGCAGTCATTCTTGACTGCTTTTGAAGCACTATTGAAGATATCCTTGGAGCATTGTTGAAGCATTGAGGAAATTTTTGAAGTAAGTATTTCTTGTAAAGTTTTGTTTGACCAAGTTGAAGCTTGGAGTTGTTGAGAGGATTGGAGTCCTCAATTTGTCTAAGTTGGAGCTTGGATTTGTTCAAGGTTGGAGCCTTGAAAATATTAGAGATTTTGTTGTACAAGTTGGAGCCTGATTTATTATAAAAAGGATTGGAGTCCTCATCATCTTGTTAATAAATTTATTTTTGTTCAAATTTTTGTGTTCTAGTTTATCTTGTGATAAAAATATTAACTGACATAATATAACAATTGAAATAAATATTGATTCACCATCCTCTTAGTTAGTATTTCCAACAATTGGTATCAGAGCTAGCTTCTTCAAAAAACAACCTAACTGTCAGGAGGATTTTTTAATCGCAATGACCAGTAAGGATGTTAGTGTCCCCCAATTTGATGGAACAAATTTTACGCTTTTTGGCAGCTATATGGCATTGGGTATATTGGGATCTGGACATATTCTGTGATGAACGTACGGGAAAACGTTGTTTAGATTTGCCAAAAGTACTTAAGCTTTGTATCGGTTAATAAACACCGAGCAATCAAAATCAGATAGACCTGGAACAGATACAAAAGTTATATTTAGTTTTTTATTTTCCATTATCTAATGATATTCTATTATAAGATCAGGAATAGATCAGGTGCTTATGCAGCTCTGTATATTGGCGGCAAGCCCGTGTCTTCAACCAGTGATTCAAAGAGGCAATCCATCATACGTTATGGAAAGTTAGAATGGAGTTCTATTTAATGTCTCTTGGAGTCAAATTTTGGTAATCTCTCACAGATGGATACAAGATCCCATCTCCTCTTTCAACAAATCTAGACAAGAAGAAAACATATGTGACAAATGTAAAGGATTTAAATTCTATAACAAGTGGTCTGTCATATTCAAAATTTACTAAAGTGATGAGTATTAAAAGAACTAAAGAGACATGGGACAAACTCATTAGCATCTATGAAGGAGATGAAAAAGTCAAGAAGGAAAAGCTCCAAACCTTTAGAAGGAAGTTTGAAAGTCTTAAAATGAATGAAGAAGAAGACATTGCTGCTTATTTTCTCCGGGTAGATGAAGTTTTTAACTCTCTTAAAGGACTAGGTGAAGACATCAAGGAGAATACAATTGTCCAAAAAGTTATGAGATCACTTCATGACTGCTTTGATGCCAAAGTCAAAGCCATAGAAGAATTGAAAGACTTGAACACCTTGTCAATGGATGAGCTTCATGGAATTCTTATTGCATGTGAAATGAGAAAAATAAATTCAACTCACAAAGACTTTGCTTTCAAGGCATACAAAACATCAATAAAGGGAAAGAGTTGCAACAACAATAGCAATGATTCTGATACTGAAATAGAATTAGCACAAATTTTCAAGAATATGAAGAAAGGATCCAAACTCAAAGGTAAGTACCCTCTAATTTGTTTTAAATGTAGAAAAATAGGACATTGTCTTGCAAAGTGTCCTTTCAAGGATGACAATGATGATGAATATGAAGAAGGATATTAAAAAAGAAAGGTTCAAACAAGAAGAACTTCTTCTTCAAAGAAGACGACGATGATTATGATGAAGATGAACCTAAGAAGAGAACATTCAAGAAGAAAGGCTCAAATAAGATGAATTTATTCTCCAAGAAAGATAGTGATGATTCTAATGAAGATGAGGATTATGCAGGAAGCTGTGAAGTACTATTCATGGTCTTCACAAATGACACAGATAAACCTGAAGAAGAAGAAGAAGGAAATGTGGATGAATTGTTAGTTAATGCCATTGAAGAGAATGAAAAACTAAGGAAAAATAATGGAAAATTATCACAAGAAATCATCTCTCTCAAAACTAAAAAGGAAGAATCAAAGAAGATAAAAGAAGTATTGAACAACAAACTAAAGGAAAAGGAAGAGACCTGCGAGAAATTAGAAGCTGAATTTGTCTCTTTAAAAGGATAATTGGATAAGGTCAACAAAAACTTGAAAATTTATCAAACCCTAGATGTCATCCTCAACACTCAAAGACCACAACATGACAAATCAAGACTTGGCTATATAGGTGAATCATATAATTCAAGGAAGAACACTATTGACACCTAATCATAGGGATTGGGTGAACAACTATAATTAGTGTAAATAAATAATAGAGAAAATGGAGAGTCATTGAATTGGGACCTTCTACAACTTTTGAATGAGTGGCCACACTTCTTCGTCCTTCTTCCATTCATCCCTTGCTTCGTTTATCCAATCTCATTGGATAATAGAAATAACACAAAACAATGTTTCCACATCGTCATCCATTCTTGAGAGTGTATTTGCAACAAAATTTTGCTTCCCTTTTCTGTAGATGATGTCAAAGTCATAACCCAACATATTTGTGACCCATTTTTATGTTCTTCTAAAGATAATATTTGTTCTAAAAAGTATTTAAGACTATCATGATCCATTTTTACCTTGAAGTGTCTTCCCATTGGGTAAGATCGCCATTTTTAAGTGCATGTAGTATTGCCAACATTTCATTCTCATAAATAGCTTGCTTGAGATGTAGCTGTAAAAATATCCGATCACCTATATCAAAACTTTTTTCACTGCGATGTTGATCTACCTGTTGTTTCATTCGATTCTACACCAAAGTGGCGTTATCCTTTAAAAGTTGGAGAACTTGTTGTTGATGCTTGATGTGATCTCTCACTGCTTGAACCTTTTTCTTCTTGATATGTCCTTCTATCTTGAGGGTTTGACGAGTGGTAATTTCTTCCAATGCTTTACATGATATGGTCGGATTCATTTCTTGATGCTCGATGTGATCTTTCACTTCTTGAACATTTTTCTTCTTGATATGTCCTTCTATATTGATAGTTTGAGGAGTGGTAATTCCAGCCAATGCATTACAAGATATGGTTGGATTCATTTCTTCTTTCTCGATGTGATCTTTCACTTCGTGAACCTTTTTCTTCTTGATATGTCCTTCTTTATTGAGAGTTTGAGGAGTGGTAATTCTTTCCAATGCTTTACAAGATATGGTCGGATTCATTTCTTCTTTCTTTGGGGTTGGTTCCTGGTGTATATCCTCTTCTTTTGATGTTTCTTGATCCTTTTCTTCCTCTTCTTCATAATCTATGTAAAATAATTCCTTCTCAGCACAATGATGACCTTTAGTGCATTTGCTATCACAATTGTAACAAAGCCCTTTTTCTCTTTCTTCTTCCAATTGTTGTGGTGTAAACCTTGTAGGTTGTGGAAGGCTAGGAGAAAAAACACTTCCATAATTATAGTCGTGAGTGGTGGGATTCCTTGTTTCCATAATTTCACTTTCAATTTTTCTTGCCCACCTGAATGCCTTCTCCAATGAATCAGGTTCCCAAAGACAAACCTCATGTTGAATGTTATCCTTTAAAGTACCTATGAAGACATCAATCCTTTGCTTCTCTGGAATATCATTTACCCTTATATTCAATTTTTGAAAGTCCTCCATGTGCTCTGGCATTGAACACTTTTGTTTGAGATTTATCAGTTGGCTACAAAAGATGTTTCTCTTTGTATCCTCATAATGTGCTATCATTTCTTCCGTGAAAATTGACCATGTGACAAATGGTTTATGAGAAAAAAGCCCTTTATACCATAAAAATTGATTCGGTTCTAAATAATTAGATGCAATACATACCTTTTGTAACAGTGGTACACCATGTAGATCAAAATATTTCTCCATTTGTAGTATCCAATTTATCGGATGCCATCAAACTTCCTCATCTCGATTTTTCTTGATTTTAGGAGCTCGATCTTGAAACAACTGTAACTATGTACTCTCGATATTTAAGTTCTGAAATTTTGGTCTATAATAGCCCTCTGAGTCCTCTTTCTAACCCTGCAAGTCTGATCAAGATTGGATTCTCCAAGGAAGATTTATGTCAAATCTCCCACGGTGACTTGCTTATAGACTTGTTCAGTGGAGCGAACCTGTACGACGTGCCGCGGGTCACTGTTTCAACCTTAGGTTTTGAAAATGGTATCAAAAAAACTACAGTTTTCCTCTTTCTGTAAATTTTGACGAAAATTCAATATGATGCTCAAAGAGAAAGTTATGATGATTTCCCAAGCTGACCTGTTTGGAATGTAATTTGGGGTTTGCAAAAACCCTAACTTCCTCAGATTATCTCTTCGAAAATGTAGTGCGAGAGGATCTCAATTTCGGAGCCGAGGTTTAGTCTGATCTCTTCTCAAATGAGGTTTTTTTAGCTTCTGAAACTTCGTAGCGAAAGAGTTATAGCAAAAAATCCATGATGACCTGTTTGGAGCAACGAAACCCTAGAATCCAAAGCTCGGATACCAAATGTTATGAAACCAACTCACAAAAAGATAGAATAGATAGATCAATGCCTTAGAAATAAGCCTCTTCGAGGGGGAAACCTCCTTTACATTACACAAATGAACAATTATTGGACGATACAAATGACAAGACCTCCTTTCTATATATAGGAGTCTAAGGGGTCATAATATAATTAGAGCCAACATAACAATAATAATGTAAGGGAACAATAATAACAATAGTGGGCTTCTATGGGGCACAATAATAACAGTATGGGGACTACATGGATACAAAAATATAATAAGGGGGTTGTACTAATAACAATAAGGGGTTACACTAGTAGTATAGGGGCCTAACACTTACAAAAACTAAAGGAACTCTATGAATCACACTCTGCACTTGAAGTTGTTCAACTCATGATTAAATTTTTCACCCTTCAATTACAAAATGATGATCCTTGCTCTTGCATCAAAAGTAAAATCTATTATGCATGATATCAAAGTCACTAATGTTGAATTGGGCATTCCTCTGATAGCTTTTCTCAAGGCACTTTATCCCACTTACTCAAATTATCTTGAGTCATTGCAAGCAAATGGAAACCTCAAAGATATTACCTTTGATTCCCTTGTGAAAAAATTTGTTGAAAGAGAGAAAGCTTTTGGGAAGAAGACAACTCCTTAGTCTTTTGAAGACGCTGTGTGCCTTTCACATAGAGAGAAGAACCTTGCTCAAGATTATTCGAGAGGAAGAGGTGGTTGAAGAGGAAGTGGAAGAAAATTCAAAGGCAGGGGGGGTAGACACTCTCAAGGAGAAAAGTCAGATTTTCACTGTATACGCTGCAAAAGAGATGGATCACATGATGCATCCACATGAAAGTTGCCTTGGGACATAATTGAGCATGAAAGAAACCAACCCAAAGGTAAAACTAATGACAAATAGAAATGTATAGCACCTGAATCCGCTCACTATGTTGTGGCACACTGTAATATTGGAGCAAATGAAGACTTATTTAATGCTTCACTTGCTTCTTGGAAAAATGATTGGTTGCTTGATTCAGGCACAACTTTACACATGACTTTTAGAAGAGAATTTTTTGAAGAATTTACTGACAATGTTGATGGAGCAGTATATTTTGTAGACAAATCAAAACTCAAGCCATTAGGGCTTGGTACAATCAGGCTTAAATTGCCTGGTCTTCTAGACTTTCTTCTGCATCATGTTTTATATCTCTCAGAGCTGAGGAGAAACTTCTGTCCTTGGTCCACATCCACTAGCAAGGACACTCCATTCATATGTTTGATGGAAATCTTGAGATGAGAAAAGCATCAGACCACTCACTTGTCATGACGGGGATAGAAGAAGAAAGGCTTCTCAAGCTGTAGGGTACCTTTGCTCGTGCACAAAATTTCTCATACAATTCTCATTATGAAGAAGGTACATTTCCATCAAGTTTATTATGAATGCTAGATTTGGACACTTGAACTATGACAACCTCCGCTTGTTGAAGAAAAATGGTGTTACTGGTTTGCCTACAATTCCTAGGAAACTTAAGCAATGTGATGCTTGCATTCTAGAAAAGCATAGAAAATAGTCTTTTCATGATTTGCATTCTAGAGCACATAGAAAACTTGAACTCATTCATTCAGATTTATGTGGTCCAATTCCTGTTCCTTCTGCAAATGGAAATAAATATATGATGACATTTATTGATGACTACACCAGAATGTGTCGGGTTTATTTATTGAAGAACAAATTTGATGCTTTTCAAACATTCGAGAACTTTCATACATGGATTGAAAATGATGCACAATCTCATATTGGCTCTATTCGCACTAATAATGGAAAATAATACACTTCAAATGAATTTGAAAACTATCTTCGCCAACATGGGATCAAACATCAAATAACTATGCCTTATAATCCCCAACAGAATGGAGTGGATGAAGGAATGAATAGGACAATCTTAAATATGGTGCGCCCCATGATGTTTTTCAAAAATTTAAAAATGATGTTTTGGGCTGATGCAGTTCTATGTGCTGTATATGTAAAGAATAGATGTCCATCTAATGCTATTAGAAACAAGACTCCTTATGAAATGTGGTATGGGCACATTCCTTCGGTAAAGCATCTCAGGGTCTTTGGTTCCACATGTTATGTGTTGATACTAAAGGTACATAGAAACAAACTTGGTGCAAGAAGTCGTAAGTGTATCTTCCTGGGGTATTCAAACACCTCCAAAGCATACCGTCTCTACGATGAAGTCAATAAAACGTTTGTTGTATCTAGAGATGTAATCTTTCTTGAATCATCCAAAACTGACAATGTTGTTGAGCGGAAACTTGATCGCTTGGATAGATTCGAAAATGCAAAATCATTTCAAGAATTTGATAATCAGATTCCACATCTTGAAGGGGGGATTCCTATACTAGATCAACCTGTGGAATCTTCTTCTGAAGCACTCTCTCCCCCGCATGAAACTCCAACAATGGATGATACTTTGAGTGATGTGATTGACAGAATTGGGAGACTCAATCTTGATTCAGTCCCAACTCAATCAATGGAGTAGCTTGGACCATCTCAGAAAGGTCCCCCAATGTGGTTAACAAAGACACTTGAAAGTGTTCATCCTGATGAGGTTGGAAAGACAGGAACTAGAAATTCAACCTGGAAAAATGGAGGTGATGTAGATGACTCTGATTCACCTATTGATATGGATGTTTCTTATGATTTTGAATTGAATTTGTCTACAGATTTTGAACCAAATTCCTTCAAAGAAACTGCTTCTCATGATGAATGGAAAGAAGCAATGCAAAAGGAGTATGATGCCTTGATAAAGAATGGGACTTGGAAGCTGGTTGATCCTCCATTGGGAACCAAACCAATTGGATGCAAGTGGGTCTACAAGAACAAGTATAAAGCTGATGGCTCACTTGACAAGCACAAAGCCAGGCTTGTGGAAAAAGGTTTTGCACAGAAGGAAGGGGTCGATTATGAGGAGACTTTTTCCCCCATAGCAAAATGGGCTACCATCCGGACACTCTTTTCCCTAGCAGCTCAGAACGGTTGGAAAGTCCATCAAATGGATGTAAAAACTGCTTTCTTGAATGGAGATCTAAAAGAGAATGTTTTTATGTCCCAGCTTGAAGGATTTGCTGTAAAAGGACATGAACATAAAGTATGTAAACTTGTGAAATCCTTTTATGGCCTCAAACAAGCACGGCGAGCCTGATATGAAAAACTAACTGAGCATCTTCTGAAAGTCAATTTCAAACATTATGATCTTGATGATGCAACTTTGTTTGTTAAGAAGGTTGGGAAAATAGTTGTATATCTTGTGGTATATGTAGATGATCTTTTGATGACAGGGAACAATGAGAGCTACATTGCATCCATAAAGAAGGAATTGAGGAAAGGTTTTGAAATGTCTGATTTGGGCTATGTTCATTACTATCTTGGTATTGAAGTAACTCAACATCCGAAGTCCATATTCCTTTCTCAAAAGAAGTACATTGGAGATCTGTTGAATAGGTTGGGCATGACTAAATGCAATCCTCTGACTACTCCAATGGAAAAAAACTTAAAGCTCACATCTATTGAAGGAAAAGAATTTGAGGATGCAACAAAGTATAGACAACGTGTAGGAAGTCTCAACTACCTAATTACTACCAGACTAGACATTTCGTTTTTGTTGGAATCCTCTCCAGGTTTATGCAAAAGCCTTGTGAGGGACATTGGTCTACTGCAAAAAGAGTTCTAAAGTACTTCAAGGGAACTCAAGACTTTGGAATCAAGTATACATAGGTGGGCGACTTCAACTTGATTGGATACTCTGATTCAGACTTCGATGGAGACAAAGAAACTGGGGTATCTACTTCGGGTTATGCTATGAGTATTGGATCAGGAGTTGTCTCCTGAAGATCACACAAACAATCAGTTCCAACAAATTCCACAACAAAGGCAGAATATGTGGCAACAAAAGAAATTGTGTGGCTCAGGAAAATTATGGAATATTTGTAGGTAAAACAAGTACAATCAACTCCACTCATGATTGACAATACCTCAACAATAAAGTTGGCCAAGATTCCAAAGTTCATGATTGAACGAAGCACATCAATACAAAATATCATCTCATTCGACATCATGTTGAGGCCAAAACAATCCATCTTCGCCATTGCTTCACTAATGAGCAGATTACATACATCTTCACCAAAGCGCTTGGAAGAGAAAAGCTTGAAAGAATTAGAACAATGCTTGGACTCATCAACATCCCTTTAGATTAAGGGGGGGATGTTGACACCTAATCATAGGGATTGGGTGAACAATTGTAATTAGTGTAAATAAATAATAGAGAAAATGGAGAGTCATCGGGAGATGAACTGAACAATCACTTCCTCTTGTATATAATAATGAACAACCTGAATGAATAATACGATTAGTTTTGAGGAGTTACCTCCCAGTCTGACAAACACTAATGCCCATCATGAAGAAGAATCAAGAAACTATGCTGATGCTCTTTGCAATCATCCGAAAAGTGATAAGCAGTTCTATCCAAATGACACACCAAAAGGACATCCTTGCAATAATCCAAGGAATGGGAAGCTGTCTTATCCAAAAAAGAATGTCACATCAAGCCAAGCTTATACCAACATGTATCAAACTATTTTCCTTGGTCATTGTTTTCTTTGTAAAAATTTTGGTCATCAGGCTAAGCATTGCAAGGCTTATGGAGGTAATAATGTTGACTCAAGAAAATATGGGACTAATTACCAAAATAAGACTATTGATTCAAGGAGACAAAACCAGATAAGGACTTACAATTTATTTGCTCCTCTTTCAAAGTATAGTCTAGAATGCTCCAAATGTAATAATCCAGGTCATGAAGCACAAAATTGTCCACTAGAACCAAGAGAAAGGGTATGGAGAAGGAAGACTAGAGAATCCACCCCTAAAAAGTGTGGTTTAGATTTGTGTGCACAAAATGAGGAAAAAAATGGTTTATAGATAGTGGATGTTCTAGGCACATGACTGGTGACCAAAATAAGTTCATCTCACTAAATAAGGATGGAAATGTGACTTTTGGAAGTGGATCTGCTAAAATTGTTAGAAAAGGCACAATGAGTCTCATAAATGGTAAAGACAAAGCAAAAAATGCACTATTTGTTGAAGGAATCAAGCATAATCTTCTAAGCGTCATCCAAATATGTGACCAAGGACATGATATTATATTTCGTGCAAAGGATTGTGAAATAAGAAATTCTTCTTTAGGAAAGCTTGTGGAAAAAGGAGTGAGAATAACAAACAATGTATACATTCTCAGCGAAATACATGAAAGATGTTATTTCAGTCAAACAAATGAAAGATGGTTATGGCACAAGCGATTGGGGCATCTAAACTTTGATAATTTGGTGATATTAGCAAAAATCAGGCAGTGAGAGGTATCCCCATAATTTCAAAACCTAAAAATGCTATTTGTGCATCGTGCCAACATGGAAAGTAAATAGGACCAAGTTCAAGAAAAAGGAATGCTCGTCATCAAATCCTTTAGAAATAATTCATGCATATCTGTGCGGGCCAACCATAACTCCAACTCTACAAGGAGAAATGTACATTATATTATTTATAGATGATTATACTAGAACGATGTGGGTATTTTTCATAAGATTTAAGTTAGAAGAACTAGATGTTTTAAAACCTTTAAAGCAATAGTTGAAAATGAAAGTGAGTCAAAGATAAAATGTTTAAGGACAAATAAAGGGGGATAATTTACCTCAGGGAAATTCAGTTAATTTTGTGAAAAACGTGGAATCAAGAGGGACCTATCTTTTGCTAGGACTCCATAACAAAATGGAGTGGTTGAAAGAGAGAAAAAATCCATACAAGAGACTTCAATAACAATGCTATTAGGAATTGATTTACAACCTAAATTTTGGAGAGAAGCAGTTGAGGAAACAATATATATACTATGAATAGGGCACACCTTCGAGAAAATAGTGATACAAATCCATATGAATTATGGAAAGGAAGACATGATTCAGTGAAACATTTCAAAATATTTAGAAGTAAGTGTTTTATGAAGATGAATGATGATTCACCAGGCAAGTTCGATTCTTAGGTTGATGAAGGAATCTTTCTTGGATACTCTACAAGAAGCAAAGCCTACAAATGCTACAACAATCAATTGCAAAAGATAGTTGACAATATTGATGTAAAGATTGATGAGGGTTTTCCTGAAAAACAAATTGAAGTCAATGGATAAGATCCTATCCTTGGATATCCAGAAGAAGATGTTGCTAAAGAAGAAAAGGAGTTAGAAAATCAAAAGAAACCATCGCAAACTCCATCAAAGGTAAAGTTTGTTCAAAAACATCATACAAAATATCAAATTATTATTGATGTAGATGGTGGAATACAAACTCGAAGAAATATGAAAAATACACCAAAAAGGAATGATATTGTCTTACTATCCACAATAAAACCAGAAAATTTCACTCAAGCAAGTAAGGATCCTCATTGGATAAAAGCAATGGAAGAAGATATGTATCAAATTGAAAATAATGGAACATGGGAGCTAGTACCTTGTCCAAAAGATAAGAATGTCATAGGAACCAAGTGGGTGTATAAGAACAAAATGAATGAAGATGGACAAATCATCAAAAATAAGGCAAGGTTGGTGTGCAAGGGGTACTCTCAAATTGAAGGAATTGACTTTGAAGAAACCTTTGCTCCTGTTGCCCAATTAGAAGCTATAAGGATTTTTTTGGCATTTTCTTTTTCTAAAGGCTTCAAATTCTATCAAATGGATGTAAAATCAACATTTCTAAATGGTGACCTAAAGGAAGAAGTATACATGGAACAACCAGAAGGGTTCGACTTAGTAGAAGGAAAATATTTTGTTTGCAAATTGAAGAAGGCCTTGTATGGATTAAAACAAGCTCCAAGAGCCTGGTACACTAGAATTGATCACTATCTTCAACAACAAGGATTCAAGAAAGGAGTTGTAGGAAGCAATATTTACATGAAGATGGACAAAGACAATATGTTAATTACATTAGTATATGTGGGTGATCTTATTTTTGAAAGAAAAATGATGAAATGAGTCATAAATTTTCCCAAAACATGTCAAAATAATTTGAAATGTCGATGATTGGTGAGTTGTCTTACTTTCTTGGACTTCAAGTAACTCAAACCAAAGTAGGTATGTTCATATCACAAGAAAAATATCTCAGAGATATGCTTAAGCGATTTGGGATGGAATAATGTGCTATTGTGAGCACTCCTATATTTACAGGTTGCAAGCTAAGTAAGGATGAAAAATATCATATGGTGGATGCTACTCTTCGCATATCAATGATTGGGGGTCTTTTATATCTGACAATTTCATGACCAAACATCATGTAGGCAGTAGGAATGGTGGCAAGATTGCAATCTATTGAAAATTGGGTATATATGGGACGAATTTCCCTATAGGAAACCCATCTACCCCAAAATAAGCCCATCTCGCCCCCAAAATAAGAATTCAATCGAACAAAGAGAAATATTATTTTTAATATGTGAAAATGGGTTTGACATTCCTCTCATTAATATTTGACGTGGCAAATTACACAATGGGCACAGTAATTCTCAAATCGACCCACCAAGAATCCATGTAAAATAATTAAGTGGGAAATAATAAACACAAACTCAGGTTGGATCCAAAAATATAAGCATCTATTCAGACCATATAGAAGCTTACATATTCGACTCCTTTGTGCCTCATCTCCTTGGATCTCATTGGTTTGTAAGATTGCATTTATGGTTCATATAGTCTTTTCTGAGGCACACATTGTCCTCCATATGGATCTCAAACTTCTATGGTTCATATATGATCACCATACTTTGCATATATTTTTCTATAGTTTCTCGTTTCCTATGGTTCACATCATAGATTACAGTGGCAAATTTCTTGTGGCTCACAAGTGATTGTTACAATGGTTCTACTTTGTGTGGTTCATATTGTTATTGCTATGGCTCGTATAATTTGCGTGGATTGTATCTATAGCTCACAGTGGCTCTCATATATGGTTTACATTGTCTATGGTTCGTATGGCATCACATCTGCGGTATTTCTCTATATTATAATGCTTTGTGGCATCATCTCTATACCTATGGTGTGTATAACATCACAGTGACATCACATCTGAGGTTCGACATTATGTTAGTACTTTGTGGAATCATCGCTATAACCTATGGTTTGTATTACATCATAGTGACATCACATATGAGGCTTGATATTATTATAGAAATCGGAGCACCATTGCTATATCCCTATGATTTGTATTATTAGTGGCATATTTGTATACTCTATGTTCTCTCGACTATGTTGTATGGCCTTCATGATTACAACCTTTGATAATTAGAATGACCTTGAGTAATAATATTGATACAATATGATGACAATAATAGTAGTAAACTTTGATATGGGAGTACCTTTGACTTGGAAGTAACTTTGTTATGACAATGAATGTTGTTGAAAATGCAACAAGAAAATCTAGTTTTGACTTTCCTTGGTCAAACTAGATTAAAACTCGAATTTCTATTTCAGCAGAATACTTGGAGGTAGTTAACTGAGGTGACATGGCTCTTGCCACTCAGTCAAATTAGTAAATTCGAGTTGGAGACACTTGAGTTCAGTTCTACATGACTGATTGCTAATTTGTAGAAATCTGTTTCAGTTAATTTGAGTTATTGTCAGTTTAACTAGTTCAAACTGTTATAAGAACTAGTGGAGGTCAAGTTGTGGATGTGTAACTTCAACCACATTCAGTGATCAACCAATTAACTGATCAATCAACCCAAATAATTGTTGCATGCAGAGAATTTGAGTTACCCAGTTGAGATGGAGATTCCAAGGCAGTGTACTATTAGTTGTAGCATATTCCCATGTGTACAAGTGATGCATGCAGTCAGAGATTGACCTAAGGATATTGCACAATTCCTTGGTGTGAAATTCCTAAAAAATAGGGGCAATTTCCTAAGGGAAAAACACAAGGAAATAAGAGTTTAGGAAGGCTTGAAATTGGCTAAGTGTTGGGCCAGGCTCAGTCAATCAAGCAGAGGGATATCCTAGATAAATATTTGTGTATGTGTGATGTTTCCTTTTGCATGTCAATGATTCTTGTTTTAGATGGTGAATTAACTTCCGCAAATCAATAGAGTAGCTTCAAGTCTTGTGATTTAGTAAATTTCATGAGCAGTATTGAATCTACACATTAATTTCTACATGGTATCAGAGCCAGAATCACTGTTGAGAAGAGATTTCAAAGTTTTCATTGCAGAAGATTCAAATTTGATGATCATTGTTGTGAGTTTTCTTCAGGATTGAGAAGATGGATTTCAATGGACTCATGTTCAAGTATGCCTTGGAAGGCACCACAAAATTTGTTGCATGGAAAGACCAGATGGAGGCATTATTGGATGATAATGGGTGTTGAGATTGCAACAAGATGATGGAGCTTAGTGAAAAGAGTCGCCTTCACTAAGTGGGCCCGCAGGCTATTTTTGGCGCAAGTCTATTTTTAGACTATGTCTATTTTTAGACACATGGATCATGTCTATGTTTATGGATGATTGATCAAGTTGGGAAAATAGATGGACTTCTATTTTTGATGAAAGTGTGAGTGATCAAGTCTATTTTTAGACTGGCTGTCAAAAATAGAAAAGTCAAATATTATTATCTCACAATAATATTTGGACTATAAACTTAATCTTATTCTCTTGGAGCACTTCAGTTTGAGCTACGGAAGTGGCACATGCAGCTGTCAGAAGGAAATTCGTTTTTCTTATGAGTCAGTTGAGTTGTTGCATGCATGACTTCAGTTAGAACTCAAGTGAGTTGAGTTTAGTGGACTGGAGGTACAGTTGATGGAGTTGTGTTCAGTTTAACTTAGTTAAACTGGTTGTAGTTAGTCTAACTGCAGATAGACTAATGATGAGTTGTTAAAATAATTATTAACTCATAATACAACTAAAGAATACATCAGTTAACTCAGTTGCATGTCAGTGCATGTTCAGTTCAACAGGGACAGGTGGTAGAGAATCAGATTGCTATCAGTTGTGACTATAGTTGTGCACCAGATCTTGCACAATCAAGGGATTGAGTATGCCAATGAGTTTGCTCACGTATTTGGCCCGCATTTTAGCCTTTGCTCACGTCCACAAAGAGTGAGTGACTATTTTGCAGGTGAAAAACGAGTTTGGGAAGCCATTCTCATCAGTTCTTGAGCAGGTATTGAGCAGTGGAGGCAGGCAAGCAGTGGAAGAGATTTGGAGATCAGATCTGAGCTGTATTGTGTGTAACAGAGGTGGAGATACTTGTGAGAAGTATTATGTTGTGTAATGTTACATGACTCAATCATTAATATACAGATAGTGTGGGGTTTTTAGCGAGATGCTTTCCCCGTGATACATACTGTGTTAATGTGTGAATGCTCTTGATGTTTTATTGTTATTGATGCTGCTATATTCTTGATCAACGTAGAGGAGCTTATGTATTGTGTATGTTTTCCGCATTAGTACATGATCAGGATAATCTCCATTGAATATGTGTTAAATTATTCAAAATTTCTACATGGTATCGGAGCTAGATAATTGTAGAAAAAGTTTCTACATGGTATCGGAGCAGCTTGATTTGTAGAAGAGATTTTTACAGGATATCAAGCGAGGGTTGATCGGAAGCAGTTGAGTTGGTTGCTGGTGGAATTCGAATTTGCAGCAGTGTTTTCTTGGTGACAACGCAGCAATGTCTTTCAACGGATTGCGATTGGAGTATGCTCTTGAGGGCAGCTCAAACTATATTGCATGGAAGGACAGGATGGAGGTAGTATTGGATGATAACGGGCTGAAGGAATTCATAGATACGGATATCCCAAAGCCTACTGATGCTTGGCAAAAGAAGATCGCAAAATGTCGAAGAATTCTATTGGAGGGCGTGAAGGATCACATTGTGTCCAGCCTCCATGGAAAGGCTACTCCATATTTGATGTGGAAATCATTAACAGAATTATTCCAAAGCAAGAGCGATCAGAGGAAGCTGGCGCTCAAAGATAAACTCAGAAACATCAAATGCGAGAAGGGAGACAGTATTCCCAAGTATCTCACGAAGTTCACTCAGTGTCGAGATGAGCTGGGAAGTGTGGGGGTTACTGTCGATGATGAGGACTTGGTGAGCTTGGCTCTCCTTGGTCTTCCGAAGAGTTGGCATTCCTATCAGGACTCTGTCAATGGTCGGGAGAAGTTGCCAGGATGGGAAAGACTATGGTCAGATCTTGTGCAGGAGGAGATCAGGCGGAGTACCAGGGACGGATCTTCGTCAAAGGGAGCTGATGAAGAGAATTGTGCTTTGGCTGCCAAAGCAAAGAAAGGGAAGAGCAAGAAAGCTTCTCAGTCTGGTGCGAAAGGCAAGAAGCAGGATATGTCCAAGGTGAAGTGTTTTCACTGTCACCAGCATGGACACTATGCCACAAATTGTCCGCAGAAGAAGAAGAACAAGCAAGCTGCTGGATCTGCAGGGGGAGAGGCTTTAGCTTCTCAGTTTGAGCTTGATTTTTCATTGATCGCATGCTTGGTTTCAAGTGTGATGGGATCAGTGTGGTTTCTGGACAGTGGTGCGTCTTTTCACATGACGGGAGATAGAGATTTGTTCTCTGATCTGGAGGACAAAGATCTTGGAGTGCACATCGAGATGGGCGATGATGGTAGATACAGTGCGACCGGTATCGGTACCATTTCCTTTGAGAGGGAGTCTGGTAAACCCTTTGTATTGAAGGAAGTCATGCATGTTCCAGGATTGAAGAAGAATCTCATCTCAGTGGCGATGTTAGAAGACAAGGGGTATGATGTTGTTTTCAGCGAGGGAAAGGCCTTCCTGCGCAGCAAGACAACTGGTGAGACCCGGAAGATAGGGGTTCGAGTTAGGAACCTTTATCAGTTGCATGTAGATGGATGCGCAGCAATGGCAGGCAAGGCAGAAGGATTGGTGAGCTGGGATGATGGCGAGTTGTGGCACAGGAGATTGGGTCACCTTCACCATGGAGCCTTGAAGATACTGCAGCAGATCACTACAGGGCTTCCTAAAGGCACACTTGCGCAGTCAGATCAATGCAAGGGGTGTACTTTGGGGAAGTTTGTGAAAGCCACCTTTCACGAGAAGGATAGTCGCGCCACGACGATCCTTGAGAGAATTCACACAGACGTGTGTGGACCTTTCTCAGTTGCTTCGACAGCAAAACACAGGTATTATGTGATTTTTGTTGATGATTTCTCTCGTAAGTGCTGGATCTTCTTCATGCAGAAGAAGAGCGAGACATATTCAAAGTTCTGTGAATTCAAAGCACTGGTCGAGAAGGAGTCGGGGAAGAAGGTGAAGGCTCTTAGGAGCGATAATGGTGGTGAATACATCTCGAACGAGTTCAAGGATTTCTGCAAGGCAGAAGGGATTCGTAGAGAGCTCATAGCTCCCCATAACCCACAGCAGAACGGGGTAGCTGAGCGGAAGAACAGAACGATTGTGGGTGCTGCACGGGCAATGTTGCATGATCAGGGCCTACCCCTTCACTTGTGGGCGGAAGCATGCAATACAACAGTTTATGTGCAGAACCGTTGTCCTCATAGGATACTTGGCATGAGTACACCCGAGGAGGCTTATTCTGGTAAGAAGCCTGATCTTTCTCATTTGAGGATTTTTGGTGCTAACGTTTACATGCATGTGACGAAGGATGCCAGAAAGAAGTTGGAACCAACTGCAGAGGTTGGGATATTTGTGGGGTACACTGATACGCCCCACAACTATCGTGTGTATTTGCCAGATAGTGGTAAAACTGTTGTGCGACGGGATATAAAATTTCAGGAGGAGAAAGCCATGAAGTGTTCGCTTGAGAGGGAGCTACACTTGCATGCAGATGAGGAGCTATTAGTTCCTAAGGATGAGCTTCAGGACGTGGATCAGCCACATGACGAGGTTCATGGAGTGGAAGAGACCACTCATGCAGCGCCAACCATCAGAGGGCGAAAGCGCTTGACAGAAGCTGAGCGACTGGCTCAAGATGCAGAGAAAGTTGTAGGACCACCTACAGCCCAACGCAGGCAGAGACAGTCACCTGATCGGTACACTGGATACATGGCTCTTATGAGCAAGTGTGTTGTGACTGAGCCATCCTCTTTCGAGGAAGCTGTGGAGGATCCCGCATGGGTAGACGCCATGGTGGAAGAGTATGATTCTATTGTCAGAAACAGTGCATGGGAGATTGTTCCTAGACCGGAAGGGAAATCAGTGGTAGGTTCGAGATGGATCTACAAAGTTAAGCAAGCAGCTGACGGGAGTGTGGAGAAGTACAAGGCAAGATTTGTTGCCCGAGGCTTTTCACAGATTGAGGGGATCGATTATGAGGAGACCTTTGCACCTGTCGCAAGGTATTCTTCCATACGGACGATTCTTGCTCTCTCAGCGCAGATGGGATGGCACATTCATCAGATGGATGTGAAGACTGCGTTCCTCAACGGAGTCATTGAGGAGGAGGTGTACATTGAGCAACCCGAAGGCTTTGAAGTCTTCAGCAGCGAGTCGCATGTGTGCAGGCTCAAGAGAGCGCTGTATGGGTTGAAGCAAGCACCACGTGCTTGGTACACACGGATAGACAGCTATTTCACAGGACTTGGATTCTCCAAGAGCGAGGCGGATCCGAACCTATACCAGATTGTGGTGGAGGGTAAGTTGCTTATCATTGTACTGTATGTTGATGATTTGATTCTAACGGGTGATGAGCTGTTGATACTGTCATGCAAGAAGGATCTTGCTACAGAGTTTGAGATGAAGGATTTGGGCCTCCTTCACTATTTCCTAGGATTGGAAATATGGCAGCGCAGTGGTGGACTGTTTGTTTCTCAGGGCAAGTATGCTCGGGAGATACTGGAGAAGTTCAACATGCATGGCTGCAAGCCTGTTGATACTCCTCTTCCTGGAGGTTGGAGGAAGGAGGATGCCACTTCGGGAGAAGAAGTGGATGCCACTGTTTATCGACAGTTGGTGGGGTCGCTGATGTATTTGGTCAATACACGACCTGATATATGCTATGCAGTTAACCAGCTTTCACAAGCTATGGTTAAGCCTACCAAGCTCTTCTGGAAGGCGGGCAAGCATGTATTGCGCTACTTGAGAGGCACATCGGGATATGGTTTGTGGTACAGACAGGAGGATGAGGTGAAGCTATGTGGCTTCACGGATGCAGATTGGGCAGGGAGCCCAACAGACAAAAAGAGCACATCAGGAGGGGTCTTCAGTATCGGATCGACAGCAGTTTCTTGGTACAACAGGAAGCAGAGATCTGTGGCACTCAGTTCAGCGGAGGCCGAGTATATGGCAGCAAGTTTGGCTGCATGCGAGACTATATGGATGAGGAAGATCCTGGTTGGTTTGTTCGGTTCTCATTTGGATCCTACTGTGATTTACTGTGATAACCAGAGTTGCATTAAACTCTCGGCTAATCCTGTATTTCATGATAGATCTAAACATATTGACATCAGGTACCATCATATCAGAGATTGTGTGCAGCGGAGGATCATGTTACTTTCGTACATTCCAACGGAGGATCAGGATGCTGATATTCTGACGAAGGCTCTCACCAGGAGCAAATTCGAGTACCACCGAGGCAGGATAGGGGTTGCTGATAATCCATATCTTGTCGAGAGGGAGTGTTGAGATTGCAACAAGATGATGGAGCTTAGTGAAAAGAGTCGCCTTCACTAAGTGGGCCCGCAGGCTATTTTTGGCGCAAGTCTATTTTTAGACTATGTCTATTTTTAGACATATGGATCATGTCTATGTTTATGGATGATTGATCAAGTTGGGAAAATAGATGGACTTCTATTTTTGATGAAAGTGTGAGTGATCACAGTGTGAGTGATCAAGTCTATTTTTAGACTGGCTGTCAAAAATAGAAAAGTCAAATATTATTATCTCACAATAATATTTGGACTATAAACTTAATCTTATTCTCTTGGAGCACTTCAGTTTGAGCTACGGAAGTGGCACATGCAGCTGTCAGAAGGAAATTCGTTTTTCTTATGAGTCAGTTGAGTTGTTGCATGCATGACTTCAGTTAGAACTCAAGTGAGTTGAGTTTAGTGGACTGGAGGTACAGTTGATGGAGTTGTGTTCAGTTTAACTTAGTTAAACTGGTTGTAGTTAGTCTAACTGCAGATAGACTAATGATGAGTTGTTAAACTAATTATTAACTCATAATACAACTAAAGAATACATCAGTTAACTCAGTTGCATGTCAGTGCATGTTCAGTTCAACAGGGACAGGTGGTAGAGAATCAGATTGCTATCAGTTGTGACTATAGTTGTGCACCAGATCTTGCACAATCAAGGGATTGAGTATGCCAATGAGTTTGCTCACGTATTTGGCCCGCATTTTAGCCTTTGCTCACGTCCACAAAGAGTGAGTGACTATTTTGCAGGTGAAAAACGAGTTTGGGAAGCCATTCTCATCAGTTCTTGAGCAGGTATTGAGCAGTGGAGGCAGGCAAGCAGTGGAAGAGATTTGGAGATCAGATCTGAGCTGTATTGTGTGTAACAGAGGTGGAGATACTTGTGAGAAGTATTATGCTGTGTAATGTTACATGACTCAATCATTAATATACAGATAGTGTGGGGTTTTTAGCGAGATGCTTTCCCCGTGATACATACTGTGTTAATGTGTGAATGCTCTTGATGTTTTATTGTTATTGATGCTGCTATATTCTTGATCAACGTAGAGGAGCTTATGTATTGTGTATGTTTTCCGCATTAGTACATGATCAGGATAATCTCCATTGAATATGTGTTAAATTATTCAAAATTTCTACAATGGGTTGCTAGAATACGTCAAGACAAATGTAGCAAAACCCCAAGCATCTGATGCCTAGAATCTCGCTCAATGGAAGAAGGATGTGGCCAAAGTGAGGAGAATCATATTGGAGCGATTCCAAGATAATATTATCTCGGATATCCACAGAAAAGAGACTCCATTCACGATGTGGAAAGAACTGACCGATTTTTTCAATAATAATAGTGACCACAGGAAGTTGTCACTCAAGGAAAAGCTTTGAAGTATCAAGATGCAAAAGAATGACACAATTCTGCAGTACCTGAGCAGGTTCACCCAATGTCATGATAAGCTTGGCGGGGTTAGTGTTAATGTCCCTAAAGAAGACTTGGCAGCTCTAGCCCTTTTGGGCCTTCCCAAGAGCTGGCACAACTATCAGGATTCGGTAAATGGTAGAGAAAAACTATCGAGTTGGGAGCAATTACGGTTTGATCTAGGGTATGAAGAAATAAAGTGGAACACTAGAGACAAGTCCTCATCCAAGGGAGAAGATAAAGAGAACTGTGCATTGGTTGGAAAGGAAAATAAAGGGAAGGGGAAGAAATCCCAATTCAAAGCATATTTGAGTCAACGGGGCAAGAAGAAATACTTGTCCAAAATAAAGTGCTTTCATTGTCATGAATTCAGGCACTATGCAACGAAGTGTCCACATAAGAGAGCAAGCAAGAAGACAACAGGAGGAGTAGCAGGGGAAGCCTTGGATTCACAGTTCGAACTTGATTTTACCCCCATCGCATGTGTTGTTCCTTAAGAAACCAATTTCCTGGCTGTGTAGAAATTGTGCTTAAGACATTAATTTTATTTATGCATGTCACTTATTTCTATAATATATCTTCATATGAAGGGCCTGAAGGACTTGACTTTTAACCCTTAATAATTAGCTGACATGAAAATCTCAGAATGCCATGTGATGCTGAATATGAATGCTGTGTGAAGAATGCCTTGAGAAGTTAAAGATAATATGTTGTGTTTGACAGGAACTATTATCTGTAACTTAGAAGAAATATAGGGGTAGGAACTTTAAATATAGGAGCACTCTTTTAAGGAACTTTAACTTCATTCACATAAGTAAACAAAGACCTGCAACTTCATTACCATATTTAAAGAAAGGAAGAAACATGATGACACATAACAGAGAAATTACAAAATCATACCCAACAATGTGTGGAAAACTTCTGATTCTTTCATTAATCATCAATTTATCAAGAATACAACAACATAGTCTCCAGGTTCTTCAAAATTCAGACCTTTTTCCTATAATTTTGCCTCTTTTTATACATCATGGGACAGTTGGTAACTACCAAAACTGTCAAACTGCTTAACTACCTCCTAACTGTCTAAAGTAAAAGTCATTACAGAATATTACATTGGAGGGTAAAAGACACCTCATTCTTCTCAAGAAAACAAAATAACAAGAAGTAACAGAAATTAGAGTATGATTGGTGATTGCTGCTCGCTGTTTGAATCTATGGCTTGAGTATGTGGTCCTGCTGATGCATCTTTGGCCTGTTTTATCATCCATTCCTTTCACTTTATCCATAATAGTACATTTGACTTTGGTGCTTCCTCTAACTTATCAAGTGCTATTCTGCAAGCTGTGATCCTACCATAAGTAGGCTTGTCAGTAAACAGAGTCTTCACCATTCAGAGAAGCTTAAAATCTTTGTTCAGGTAGTTCACAATGGTGGATCCTTTTAGTACTGCTGTCTTTTCAAGAGTGTTATCAACTTTGCTTTTTGCCTCAACCAAAAAAGCCTCATATGTTTTCCATGGCAGCAAGTTTCCCTATAGATCCCAGAAAGAAGGAAGTCCATCCCTAACCCTTTTATCAAACAAGATGTTAAACTTTGAAACTGCTTCCTTCATCTCATTTATCTTCTTCTTAGCAGTAATCCTGTAGATGTTTCTGACAATCATTTTATTAAAATCAATTGTGCATGATGTTCTGTCTGGCATGTCATGTTCCTTCAATTCTGTAGTAGATTTAGAGTTGATGAAATCTATCATCCTCTTTGCAAACTTTGATCTATCTAGATCTTTTTTCTTATTTTTAATGACCACCTCTTCCATATCTCGAATTAGTGTTTTTTCTTCAGATATAATCACTAGAAACCCCCAAATGCCCTTGATAACCTTAATGACTTCATCCCATAGGATTTCTCTGGCTTGAATTAAGGACATATTTCCCTTCATTTTCTCCTTTAGCCTTTTGATTCCATCTTCAACCCTCAGGAGATCTTCCCTGTACTTCTTTGCATTATATTTCTCCCTTCTTGCTTCTTCTTCACTTAAATTCAGTAGCTTGCAAGCTGTTTCCATTTCTCTTTGGGCTTTCTTTACATCATGCTCAACCATTTTAAGCTCTATTCCCAACTGTAAAACCTGTGCTGGTGGATCATTTGTTTTGGCTAGCATTACTATTGTACAAACATGAGTGTCCACCTATTGTTGCAACGTGTCTAAAGATTCTTTAAGTAAAGAAACTTCTTCAGTCTTCTGCAACACATCCTGTAGGAGATTTTCCTTTTCATTGTACTTCAGCTACCCCTGTAGCTATGGGATGCTCACCTGCAGGTAGATTCAACTTCTTTTTCAAAGCCCCAATCTCTGATTTGGCAGATTTCAATAATTTTTGAACAACAGGTTGGTCATCAGGGTTGACACCAATTTTAATGATAATTTTCTTTAGCTCATCCACCTGAGCATTTAAAGCCCAGAGTTGGCTTTCTACAACTTTAATTGTTGAATCACCTTATTTGACATTTTTTTGCCTTGACAGTCGCTGTATTTGTCTTATGTAGATCATTTATGATCAATTTCCCAGTTTGCATATGCAAATTGATCTTGTCAAGCATTGGAAGCTTGTGAGTGTCAATAGTTAAATTCACAGTCTTGAAATTTCTAGTAGACCCCACTAATATTTCAGTGGGATGAGAAAAAACAATTTTAAGTTGGCTTCTCTCCAAATCCATGGCAGATATCAATCTAGTTTGTTCAGGAGTTACCTGAGACTCAGCTTGAGCCTCCATATTTAACTTCATCTTCTGATTTCTCTCAACTATGTTAGCAAACATAATTTGAATTAAAGGAACCTGATCATGAACATGTTCTCTGGAAGATGGGGAAGCTGGGGCACCCTCTGTTTCTCCTAATTGAATCACTAAACCAAGTTGTGTTGAAGACATTGCATACCAAATCTTGGTCCATTTTGCTGCTTCAGACTCTTCCTCGTCCAGATCAACAACTTCCTCTAACCCTCTTGACCCATTTTTCTGTAATGCTAGGGGTTTCAATCTCTGTCCCTTGAGTATTTTGCAAACCTCCATTTGCCAATTTCTCTGTTTCAGGTCTACTTTCATGTACAAAGGCTGAATATCCATTCTCTAGTCTTCTCTTTGAAATAATTTGGTGAGGGTCATAAGCCCACTCAACCACCTGTAAAAGACACATGTCATTCAACAATCTTTCAACTTCCTGGGCAGCCTGTCTGGTGTTTACAATGAAGGGTCCCACTACTTTAGGCAACTTGAAGAAAAAATATTTCTTCATAGGAACAAAATGAACTTGATCTACATTTAAGCTCTACCTGATGAATTCAAGGGAAAAAAGCCTCATTGGCACAAATTTAGGTAACCTGTAAGGCTTGACAGAGGCTCCATAAAGCCTAATCTCTGCATGCTCTTCAAAAATGAACCAATCCCCACATCTCACATCCTTACTTAATTGAAGAAATTCTTGAGCTTTAGGAAGGAAATTTGGGGGTAGGGTTCCATTCAAGATTTTATAAGCCACTGGAAGGAATAAAGAAGTAAATTCAAATAAACCATTATCTCCTGGATCACCCCTTATCAGGTCTATCCAGAATACCATTGACTGTTTCTTTTTATTGATATCAACAACATTTAGCCCCAAATCAGAAAAATGTTCAGCATTCTGGTACATAAATAAATAAGTAATGACTGAAGGAAATTTGAAGGAACCAGTGAGAGGCAAAGTCATAAATTGAGTATTGATAACATCTACCCAGAATGCTGGAATGTCTAGTACTATCTCAGGATTCATCATTAAGGAGAAAAATCCCAACACAACTTTATCTGCCTGCTTGGAGTCTTCTTTCCCTAGAATCTTGGCAATTACTTGCAGAACAGGTCTTATGTCAACTGCAAATATTTCTAAAGAGAAGAGATTTCCATCTAGGGAGAATTGACCAAATTTAGGGGCCAAGAAAGAGGTGATATGAGAAAGCTCGTGAGGAGACATGTTATCAAAATAAGAAATCAAGGATTCTTCAGTAAAGGTGGTGTAAGTACTAGACACAAGGTAATTCAAAGCTTGGTGTATTAACTATGAGGTTACTTGAAAAACACTCTCCCTTGACTGATCCATTACGAAACATTTCTTGGGGTACATTGCTGAGGCTAGCCATTGAATAAATTTAGGAAATAAATGAGTTTTGGGGACAAAAGTAGCTAGAACACCTAACCTATCCATTGCCATGAATATAGGAGACTTCTTATGGTTTACAATGACCTCTTGATACAGTGAATGATGTTTAATTGTACAGAGGGTATCAGAAATGTCTCGTTCAACATCCATTAATGGGGTATGGATAATTGATGAGGAGCTTACTTGTTTGGCCATGGTGACTGTACGTGACAGTTTGCTGGTGATAGTTACCGATGATAGTTTCCAGGACAGTTGCTGACTCAGACTGCTGAACTGGATGCAATTTTCTTAGTACTAAAACAAAAGACTAATACAACGGGGATTTGCTTGTCTTTTATACATATAATATTCAAACGGGGGGGAGGGGACCTGTAATTAATGTAACTAATTAATGGAGTGGCAGATGTGGTGATGGGGTATGGTGAATGAGGTGGACGGTAATGAATGAGGGTGGCGGATGACGTGGAGGAGATGAGATGGAGTGAAGCGATGGGGGAAACTCGCTGCGGGGGTAGGAGTGTACGGGATGTTCATCGGGCTTGAACCTCCGCATCAATCTTAGGCCGTAGATCTTGGTCAAACTCTTTGACGTCATGGTCAAGTGCGGGGGTTGAGCCTGAGTTATAACTTGTGCTTGTTGTTCCCCCGCAGAGCACTTTACCCGCTTCTCGAGCCCATGCTTGCTCATATCTTGTGATACTGCTTGAACTTTAACATACGGGTTGGGGCCCCACCTTATATCAGATTTGAAAGCCATCAATAATATAAAACAAATCACTACTTTCGGACTTTCACATTCTCTTTTAATTTTGTTTCTAGAACATAATATTTGATTTTTTATTTTTTTGTGATAAAATTGAAAATGAAATTTAAATGATGATGGATGCTACAACATCTGGCTCCACCTGGGGATAGTTCTTTTGCCACATAATCACTAAGAATCACATATCAGTGCCTTCACCTTGGGCATGGAGTCATATATTGCTTAGCCAATTTTAATTCTATGGAATTTTTACAATGAATTCACTCTGGTATCTACAATGACAGGATGCTTGTGCTTCAGAATTGGAAATAATGTTTGAGGTACTGCCCATTGACAAGCAGTTGTAAAGTTTCACCATCAAGATTCTCTAGGAAGAATGTATTATTTTCCCTTGCTTCTATAATCCTGAATGGGCCATTATAGAGAGGATCAAACTTCCCATGTTTGTCCTTATCTTCTCTTCTAGTATTACACCTTAATACCAGGTCTCCAACTTTAAAATCAATTTCTTTGGCTTTTCTGTCAAAAATACCATTCATCTTTGATTGATACATAATCAAATTATCTCTTACCTTATCTCTGCTCTCACTCAACTCCACTACCTTATGCATCCTTCCTGTTAGAGCATTGAGCTCTTCTTTTGCTTCCTGAATCATTGCAATCATAGGCTTCATAAGCTAACTAGGGAACATAGCTTGAGTTCCATACACTAACTCAAAAGGTGATTTGCCTATAGACCTTTTTGTAGTCACTCAGACAACCCATAGAGAAAACTTTAATTTCGAATCCCAATCTTTCTGATTCACTGCAATAGTTTTCTTAAGAATTTTCATCGATGTTTTGTTAGTGGATTCAACAATCCATTTCCTTGTGTATGATAAGCCGTTGAATGAGATAAAATGACATTATACTTCTGACAAAAAGCAACAAACTCAATTGAACTAAACACTTGAGCATTGTTAGTTATGATTTTGACAGGGCATCCAAATCTACTGAAAATGTTTTCCTCTAAAAACTTCATCACCACCTAGTCATTTGCCTTTTTGGTAGGTATAGCTTCTACCCACTTGGTGAAATAATCACTAGCTGTGAGAACCCACTTGTGCTGTCCACTTGAAGGTGGGTTAATTTGTCCAACAAATTCTAGTCCCCATTGTCTGAATGGTTCTTATATGAAGACTGTGATCAATGGAAAAGGAGCTAAACTCTTCTTCTCAGCAAAAAGCTGACACTTATAACAACTTCTGACAAACTTATATATATCACCAAATAGGGTGGGCCAACAAAATCCTTCTTGGAGGTTTTTGTGTGCAGTAGCTTTTCAACTATAATGTCCACCACATAACTTCTCATGATAATCTTTAATGGTCTCTGTAGATTCATCTTCTGTTAAACATAACAATAAAATTCCCACAGGATCCTTCCAATACAATCTGCCCTCTACAATCACATATGGTTGTGCTTTGATTTTTAATGCTCTATATCTTGTTCTATCCAATGATTGGGGACAAGAGAGAAAACATAAATAATGAACTATGTGCTTGTACCATTCTGAACATAAAAATTTATATTGGATCTTCATACCTGGGTTTGATTTTTCTTCACCTTCTTCAATTATTTCCTCATTTACAGGTGTTAGCAAGTTGATTCCCAATGCCTGAAAATTTGACTCTGTCAACATCTTTTCCAAGCCCTGCCGTTTCACCAACTTTGTGGGCTTTATGTCTAGGTCATACTCTTGAATCTTAGCTATCCATCTTCCTCTTTTACCTTCCACATCACTCTTGACTAAGACATCCTTTACTACACCATTTGGCACATAAGCAATGATCTGTGACTGCAACACATATGTCCTAAAGGCCTTTAGGACTATTACCAAAGAATATACCTATTTTTCAAGGATATTGTATTTGAGTTCAGCATCTTTGAGAGTCTTGCTAAAGAAAGAAACTAGCTACTCTTTTCCTTCATCATTTTTCTGTAACAAAACAACATTTATTGAATTAAGTGATGCAAATGAAAAAATTTGAAAGGGCTTTTGATAATCAGGGCTAATTAAAACTAGAGCTACTTGTAATTCTTCTTTGATCCTGGAGAATGACGCTCTGGCTTCCTCGGTCCAATGCACTTCATTTTCCTTCTTCAACATATTGGTAATCTCTTTTACAATTTCAGCATAATTGGACACAAGCCTCCTTAAAAAAATATTTTTTCCAGAAAATTTTGAATGTATTCTTACTCCTGGGCAGGGGTATTTTCTGCACAGCTTGCACCCTTGATGGATCTATCTTTACTCCATCTCTAGAAACAATGTGCCCCAATAGTTTTCCTTCTTCTAGAGCAAAAACAACTTCTTAGGATTCAAAGAAAGCCCAAATTTTCTACATTTCTCAAAAGTCCTTTTAAGATGGTCCAGATGCTCCTCATCTGACTTACAGAAAACAATGATGTCATCCAAGTATATCACTACAAACTTATCACCCACAAATGAAATGTCCATAGCCCTCTGAAATGTTGCACCTGCATTCATCAACCCAAAAAGCATTCGAGCATATGAAGGTTCCCCAAGGAGTTGTGAATGTAGTCTTTTTCTGACCTTCTTTATCAACAACCACCTGGTTATACCTAGAGAACCATCCAACATTGACATTCTGAATGATTTAGTTACCTTCTGCAGCACATGATCCATTTTAGTTAATGGATAGTTATCTTTTAAGGAAGCCCTATTTAGATTTCTAAAATCCACACATAACCTTATTTCTCCATTTTTCTTCCTTATAGGTACTAAATTGGCCACCCAGTCAGAGTATCAGACTAGAACTATTATCTTGGCATCAAGAAGCTTTTTGACTTATTTCTCAATCAATGGTAAAAGAAAAGGATTGATTTGCCTGAGTTTCTGCTTAAATGGTTTAATCCCTTCTTTCAAGGGAATCTTGTGTTGAATAATGCTTACATCATATGTCTTGAGATTCTTATAGGACCAAGAAAAAACATCAGTATACTCCCTGAAAAGCTCAAAATATCTCTCCTTATAATTTAGTGGAACTGCATTAAATAATTTGACTAACTTGGGCTCCTTCTGGGTTCCAATACTGTGATCTTGAATCTGCTCATCCTGTGGAATTTTCTCTGAACTAACAACTACATCATTGGTGTTAAAAAGTCTTTCAAGAGGGACAAGTCCCCTTGGCAGAATATTATCTTTCAATTGAATAATTTTTTGATTAACTATGAAATTTTTAAAACCACTTACTTCTGCACCTTCTGTTGTTTCATCTCCATCTTGATCAATCTCGATGCCCTGAAAATCTTCAATCATAGTCAAGAATTCCTTAATCTATTGATCAACCTCAAAAACCTGCCAATGCTTTTATTATCCAAAACAGAAGGCCTATGCCTCATTTCAACCTCATATCTTAGCTTTGGATTTATAGGAGGCCTAAAAGTACTAGTAGCCACATTGAGGGAGTCTGCTAATCTGTTCCCATCTATTGGAATGAACTGTATGTTGAAAGCCTCAAAGAAATTCTCAACTAAATCCCACACTTCATTTCTATATGCCCCGAGCCTAAGGTGTTTTCTTTGACAATGGTTCTTAATTTGCTTTATAATCAGCTCTGAATCTCCAAAAATGGAAATTGACTGGACTCCCATTTGTTTTGCTATTTGAAGAGCAATGATCAAGGATTCATATTATGCCACATTATTAGTTGTTTCGAACTCCAATTTAAAAGAAAATGGGATTATATTACCTCCAGTTGTAATTAAAAGGAAACCAACACATGTTCCTTCTTTAGAATAGGCTCCATCAAAGAAGCACTTCCACACCCCTTCTGTTTGCAGCTCTGTATTTACACAGGCTGAAGTAAGCTGCCTCTGGTTATCTTCATCCAACTCTGCATTGTCATGTAGCACGAAGCAAGAAAAGTCATCTTTTTCTTGGCTATACACAGGTGAATTACTTGCTCTGTTCTTTGTGAGTTTTTTAACAAATATTGTTTCTTTATACAACCTTCTTTCTTCTCCACCAAAATTTGGTATGATAGCATAAGTAAAATCCAATTTCGGAACACCACCCAATTTAGTCCCCCATGACCTAGATAACAACATTTCAAACCTAGTAGGGATATCTGCTACCACTACATCCATTACCAAGCTTCTAGCTGGGATCTGGGCTAATGACACCACCATATCTTTAATGACCCCGAGACACTTGACTTTATTTGAATCAAAAGAATACAGGTCTCTGTAAGGTTTAGTAACTTGTAGGTTTAGTTGTTTCATTACTGATAGTGGCATAAGGTTATGTGAAGCTCCTGAATCAAACATACAATTATGCAAGAGGAAATCATGAATCAATAAAGAAATGTAGAAAGGAGGTGTTGAAGAATCTACCTCCTCCACATGTGGACCAAAAACCACTACTAGTTTATCTTCTTGCAGATTCACAGTGTCATTTATATTCACATTCTGAGATAGGTTGATAAACTCTCTCTTTGATAAACTGGTGTTTTGACCAACTCTTTGAGGGGCACCTGAATTCTGATTTTTTTTAACTCTTTAGCGAGACTAAATACATGGACCTGTTTAGTATTCCTTTCATTTTCATCTTCACTTTTCTTCATCATTGAAATCTCTTGTGGAATGGAAACAATTTTTTCTAAAGGAATTTTTATCACTTTGAGAAGACTCACCTTGAAGTATTTGAGTTTTTCTATTTGTATTTTGCTGTTTCTTTCCTTTATTTAATTGTTTTGCAGGCTGTGGTTCTTGTGGAGTCGCCTTTTGTAGGGGAGCTGGAACTTGCTGCTCACCTTCATTTTCTTGAATTCTAGATCTTTTTCTTGATCTCAAGTCATACTTCTTATGTAATTCTACTTGCATAAAATCAGTAAATTGCTTCCAATATTCATCAATTTCATTCTCATCATAAATGGCATCTGTTTCAATATATTTTTCTCCCTCAACACTTAGTTCATCTTCATCTCCTGCATATAATGTGGAAATATGATCATCATGATCCTTGGAATGCTCTGGTACTTCATCAGGATCTTCCTCTAAGTAAAGTGGTGCTTGAACCTGATCTTGGTCTTTTCTCTCCTTCTGCAAAATTTGCAGAGGTTTTCTTCTATATTGAGGATTAAAGTTTCTATTTTGTTGTACTTGCCTCTAAGAATTCTTACTCTCCAATTCCAATTTAATCAATTTACTAGACAAATTTTTAATCACATTATTCATGTCCTCTAATGCTTGATTTTGAGAGGATTCCACTTTAGCCTTTCCCTTATCTTGAGTAGGCTGTGCCTCTGGTGCTTTACCGGCAGCCACCAGATTTCCTTCTATTTCTAAAGCATCTTTGGATCTGATCAAGGGTTGTGGATCTTCCCTCCCTCAATGCGAATCCAAAATCTGATTCAAATGTCCCTGCAAAAGTTATTTTGCACCAGTAGGAGGGGGCTTGATCTCCACTAGAAGACTGTTGTAAAGTTTATTAAACCTTCTGATGAACTCAACAACACTTTCATTAGATTTCTTTTTAATAGCATTAAACTCTATAAGTGAATACCCATGGTCTCGTTTCTCTCCCCATCTCTGGGTGAACTGGCGCTCCATCTCTTCCCATGTAGGAGTAGAGTTATTAGGAAGCCCTTTAAACCACTTTCTTTCTTCACCATCCAAGGATTGCACAAAAAGTCTTAAAACAATATCTAGGTGTTCAACATTGAGATTTTCTGCAAAATTACAAAACACTACTATATGCTTCTCTGTTGTTTGTTCATCCTCCCTTGAGAAACGAGGAAGAATTTTGAAGTATTCTTGAGGCATTGGATTCAACTGTTGTGGCCACTGAATAGGTGCATACCTATTCAACA
This sequence comes from Pinus tabuliformis, assembly GCA_031772625.1. Classification (NCBI taxonomy): domain Eukaryota; kingdom Viridiplantae; phylum Streptophyta; class Pinopsida; order Pinales; family Pinaceae; genus Pinus; species Pinus tabuliformis. The sequence goes on from CM062815.1 coordinate 1,063,437,943, forward strand.
AGAATGCAAGTGCTGCCATGTTTGCTCCTGAACTTATTGAACCTTGAGTATCAACAGATGTAAAACTTGTTTGAGGAGTAAATGGAGTATGAAAATGTGGCAAGGTAGTTATAGGTTTAGGTTGAACAACTATAACAGATATATTTCTGAATACTGAGAAAGAAATAGACTCTAAAGACTGTTCTTGATAGTTGGGTTCTTGAAATGAAGTGGATGTAAAAGGTAGCTCTTGGTCAATAAAAGGTGAATGTTTGGATGAAATATGTGTTGAACTGCTACCAGGTGCAGACAGTGTAGGACTTGGTGTAAATGGAGTTTTTGGCCTTCCAACCCTCTTGGAAACTAGTCTCTCAGGGTCTGAAAGGGCTTGAGCTTTTTGCTGTGAGGTATCTGACCTCGTATGAGGCCTCTTTGAAGCCAGAGTTATTGTTTTCTGTTCAATACAACCAAATATTCCCTCCTCACTGAACAACAAGAGGAAAATATTGAAAACCCAGGGAAAAATGTTCTTGATTTCGATCCTCGGCAGCGATGCCAATTAATGTTGTCCCTTAAGAAACCAATTTCTTGGCTATGAAGAAATTGTGCTTAAGACATTAATTTTATTGATGCATGCCTTTTATTTGTATAATGTATCCTCATATGAAAGGCCTGAAGGACCTGACTTTTAACCCTTAATAATTAGTTGACATGAAAATCTCAGAATGCCATGTGATGTTGAATATGAATGCTGTGTGAAGAATGCCTTGAGAAGTTAAAGATAATATGTTGTGTTTGACAGGAACTATTATCTATAACTTAGAAGAAATATAGGGGTAGGAACTTTAAATATAGGAGCACTCTTTTAAGGAACTTTAACTTAATTCACATAAGTAAACGAAGACCTGCAGCTTCATTACCATATTTAAAGAAAGGAAGAAACATGGTTACACATAACAGAGAAATTACAAAATCATACCCAATAATTTGTGGAAAACTTCTGATTCTTTCATTAATCATCAATTTATCAAGAATAAAACAACATAGTCTCCAGGTTCTTCAAATTCATACCTTTTTCCTATAATTTTGCCTCTTTTTATACATCATGGGACAGTTGGTAACTACCGAAATTGTCAAACTTCTTAACTACCTCCTAACTGTCTAAAGTAAAAGTCATTACATAATATTACATTGGAGGGTAAAAGACACCTCATTCTTCTCAAGAAAACAAAATAACAAGAAGTAACAGAAATTAGAGTATGATTGGTTATTGCTACTCATTGTTTGAATCCGTGGCTTGAGTATGTGGTCCTGCTGATTCATCTTTGGTCTGTTTTATCATCCATTCCTTGTACTTTCTCCATAATGGTACATTTGAATTTGGTGCTTCCTCTAACTTATCAAGTGCTATTCTGCAAGTTGTGATCCTACCATAAGTAGGCTTGTTAGTAAACAAATTCTTCACCATCCAGAGAAGCTTAAAATCTTTGTTCAGGTAGTTCACAATGGTGGCTCCTTTTAATACTGCTATCTTTTCAAGAGTGTTATCAACTTTTCTTTTTGCCTCAACTAGCAAAGTCTCATATGCTTTCCATGGCAAAAAATTTCCCTGTAGATCCTAGCAAGAAGGAAGTCCAACCCTAACCCTTTTATCAAAAAAGATGTTAAACTTTGAAACTACTTCCTTCATCTCATTTATCTTCTTCTCAACAGTAATCCTATAGATGTTTCTGACAATCATTTTATTAAAATCAATTGCACATGATGTTCTGTCTGGCATGTCATGTTCCTTCAATTCCACAATAGATTTAGAGTTGATGAAATCTATCATCCTCTTTGCAAACTTTGATCTATCTAGATATTTTTGCTTATTTTTAATGACCACCTCTTCCATATCTCGAACTAGTGTTTTTTCTTCAGATATAATCACCAGAAACTCCCAAATTCCCTTGATAACCTCAATGACTTCATCCCATAGGATTTCTCTGGCTTGAATTAAGGACATATTGCCCTTCATTTTCTCCTTTAGCCTTTTGATTTCATCTTCAGCCCTCAGGAGATCTTCCCTGTACTTCTTTGCATTATCTTTCTCCCTTCTTGCTTCTTCTTCACTTAAATTCAGTAGCTTGCAAGCTGTTTCCAATTCTCTTTGGGCTTTCTTTACATCATGCTCAACCATTTTAAGCTCTGTTCCCAACTGTAAAACCTGTGCTGCTAGATCATCTATGTTGGTTGGAATTACTATTGTACAAACATGAGTGTCCACCTATCATTGCAGCTTGTCCAAAGATTCTTTAAGTAAAGAAACTTCTTCATTCTTCTGCAACACATCCTGTAGGAGCTTTTCCTTTTCATTTTCTACTTCAACTATCCCTGCAGCTATGGGATGCTCACCTACAGGTAGATTCAACTTCTTTTTCAAAGCCCCAATCTTTGATTTGGCAGATTGCAATAATTTCTGAACAGCAGGTTGATCATTAGGGTTGACACCAATTTTAATGATAATTTTCTTTATCTCATCCACTTGAGCATTCAAAGCTCTGGAGTTGGCTTTCTCTAACTTTAATTGCTGAATCACCTTATTTAACATTTTCCTGCCTGGAAAGCTGTTGCATTTGTCTTATGTAGATCATTTACAATCAATTGCCTAGTTTGCATATGCAAATTGATCTTGTCAAGCATTGGAAGCTTGTGAGTGTCAACAGTTAAATTCATAGTCTTGAAATTGCTAGTAGACCCCACTGATATTTCAATAGGATGAGAAAAATCAATTTTAAGTTGGCTTCTATCCAAATCCATGGCAGATAGCAATCTAGTTTGTTCAGGAGTTGCCTGAGACTCAGCTTAAGCCTCCATATTTAACTTCATCTTCTGATTTCTCTTAGTGATTTGAGCAAACATACTTTGAATTAAAGGAACTTGATCATGAACAGGTTCTCTGGAAGATGGGGAAGCTGGAGCACCCTCTATTGCTCCTAACTGAATCACCAAACCAGGTTGTGTTGAAGACATTGCATCCTGAAGCTTGGTCCATTTGCAGCTTCAAACTCTTCCTCTTCTAGATCAATAACTTCCTCCCTAACCCTCTTGACCCCTTTTTCTGTAATGCTAGGGGTTTCAATCTCTGTCCCTTGAGTATTTTGCAAACCTCCATTTTCCAATTTCTCTGTTTTAGGTTTGCTTTCATGTACAAAGGTTGAATATCCATTCTCTAGTCTTCTCTTTGAAATAATTTGGTGAGGGTCATAAGCCCACTCAACCACCTGTAAAAGACACATGTCATTCAACAATATTTCAACTTCCTGGGCAACCTGTTTGGTGTTTATAATGAAGGGTCCCACTGCTTTTGGAAACTTGAAGAAAAAGCCTTTCTTCATAGGAACAAAATGAACTTGATCTACATTTAAGCTCTACCTGATGAATTCAAGGGAAAAAAGCCTCATTGCCACACATTTAGGTAACCTGTAAGGCATGATAGAGGCTCCATAAACCCTAATCTCTGGATGCTCTTAAAAAATGAACCAATCCCCACATCTCACATCTTTACTCAATTGAAGAAATTCTTGAGCTTTAGGAAGGAAATTTGGGGGTAGGGTTCCATTCAAGATTTTATAAGCCACTGGAAGGAATAAAGAAGTAAACTCAAATAAACCACTATCTCCTAGATTACCCCTTATCAGGTTTGTCTAGAATACCACTGACTGTTTCTTTTTATTGATATCAACAACATTTAACCCAAAATTAGAAAAATGTTCAGCATTCTAGTACATAAATAACTAAGTAATGACTGAAGGAAATTTGAAGGAACCAGTGAGAGGCACGGTCATAAATTGAGTATTGATAACATATACCTAGAATTCTGGAATGTCTAGTACTATCTCAGGCTTCATCATTAAGGAGAAAAATCCCAGCACAACTTTATCTACCTGCTTGGAGTCTTCTTTCCCTAGAATCTTGGCAATTACTTGCAACACAGGTCTTATGTCAACTACAAATATTTCTAAAGAGAAGAGATTGCCATCTAGGGATAATTGACTAGATTTAGGGGCCAAGAAAGAGGTGATATGAGAAAGCTCCTGAGGAGACATGTTATCATAATAAGAAATCAAGGATTCTTCAGTAAAGGTGGTGTAAGTCCCAGACACAAGGTAATTCAAAGCTTGGTGTATTAACTGTGAGGTTACTTGAAAAAAATTCTCCCCTGACTGATTCATTACGAAACATTTCTTGGGGTACATTGCTGAGGGTAGCCATTGAATAAATTCAGGAAATAAATGAGTTCTGGGGATAAAAGCAGCTAGAACACCTAACCTAACCATTGCCATGCATATAGGAGACTTATTATGGTTCAAAATGACCTCTTGATACAGTGAATGATGTTTAATTGTACAGAGGGTATCAGAAATATATCGTTCAACATCCATTAATGGGGTATGGATAAATGATGAGGAACTTACTTGTTTGGCCATGGTGACTGTAGATGACAGTTTGTTAGTGATAGTTGCTGATGACAGTTGTCGGGACGGTCGTTGACTCAAACTGCTGAACTGGATGCAAGGTTGCTTAGTACTAAAACAAAAGACTAATACAACGGGGTTTCGCTTGTCTTTTATACATAAAATATTCAAATGGGGGGGGGGGAATGTAATTAATGTAACTAATTAATGGAGTGGCAGATGAGGTGACGGGGTACGATGAATGAGGTGGATGGTAATGAATGAGGGTGGCAGATGACGTGGAAGAGATGAGATGGAGTGAAGCGACGGGGGCAGCCCGCTGTGGGGGTAGGGAGTTTATGAGATGTTCATCGGGCCTGAACCCATGCAACAATCTCAGGTCATAGATCTTGGTCAAACACCTTGACGTCATGGTCAACTGTGGGGGTTGAGCCTGAGTTATAACTTATGCTCGTTGTTCCCCCGCAAAGCACTTTACCTGCTTCTCGAGCCCATGCTTGCTCATATCTTGTGATACCGCTCGAACTTTAACATATGGGTTGGGGCCCCACCTTATATCAGATTTGAAAGCCATCAATAATATAAAACAAATCACTACTTTCAGACTTTCACATTCTCTTTTAATTTTGTTTCTAGAACATAATATTTGATTTTTTATTTTTTGTGATAAAATTGAAAATGAAATTTAAATGATGATGGATGCTACAAAAACATGCATGACAAGGACAATGATGGGTACTGTGTGGTATCTCAACAACGGTGCCTCAATCCACATGATGCAAAACAAACAATTTTTCTGTGACTTGGAGGAGAAGGATCTCCAGATGCACATCGAGATGGGAGATGATGGAAGGTATAACATGACTAATATTGGTACAATTACTTTTCAGAGGGAGTTTTTCTCCCCTCTCAGGCTCAAGGATGTGATGTTTATACCAAGTCTGAAGAAGAATCTTGTTTCCGTAGCTATGTTGGAAGACTGTGGCTATGATGTGATATTCATCAAAGGGAGGGATTTCCTGAGATATATCGCCATGGGACAAGTGAAGCAGATCAAGGTTCGCTTAAAGAACCTCTACAAATTATATGTGGAAGTCTATGCAACATTGAGCACAAAAGCAAAGAAGGTGCAGAGTCGAGATGTCGACAAATTATGGCATAGAATACTTGGCCATTTGCATCATTGGGCTTCTAAGATCATGCAGTAGATTTCTACATACCTCCCTAAAAGAGCACTAGAGCAGTGGGATACATGCAAAGGGTGTACATTGGGGAAGTACACAAAATACACCTTCAATGATCGAGACAATAGGGCACATGCAGTCCTTCAAAGGATCCATTATGATTTATGTGGACCTTTCTTGATAGCCTCCACTACCCAGCACAAGTATTATGTCATATTCATATATTATTTATCACGAAAGTGTTGGATCTACTTCATGCAAAAGAAAGACCAAACATTCTCAAAATTTGTTGAGTTTAAAGCACTTGTTAAGAAAGATACTGACAGGAAAGTGAAGGCTTTTAGGAGTGATAATGGTGGCGAGTATGTGTCAAATGAGTTTAAAAATTTGTGTGCAAAGGAAGGCATTCGACGGGAGTTGAAAAAACCATAACCCACAAAAAAATGGGGTGGCTAAGAGGAAGAAAAAAATTATCGTGGGAGCATCACGAACGATTTTGCATGGCTGAAGCCTACCTCTACACTTGTAGGCTGAAGCATGCAACACAATGGTGTATGTGCAGAACAAGAGTCCTCACAAGATTCTTGGCATGAGTACACCAGAGGAAGAATTTTCAAGGAAGAAACCAAATGTGTCACACTTCAGGATCTTTGGATCATCAGTTTCTTTTCATGTTTCCAAGGAAGCAAGGAAAAAGCTAGAGTCGAAAACAAATTTGGGCATATTTGTGGGGTACACAAACACACCTCACAACTATTTGTGTACTTTCCATCTCTTAGGATGACAATGGTCAGAAGAGATGTGAAATTTGATGAGGAGAAGGCAATGAGGTGTTCTCTTGAGAGGGAGCTTCAGTTGCAGCATGATCAGAAGCTTTTGGCTCCAAGGGAAGAACCTCAGGAAGTTGTGGAGCAACCAAAATAAAAGGAGTAGAGAGTGGAGACATCCACTCAAGAAGAGACATCCAAAGAAGGAAGGAAGCGAGCCAAGGAAGCTGACAGATTATTGCAGGATGCTAGAGAGAATGTGGGAAAACCCATGTCACAACACATGCAGAGGAGTTCACCAGATCGGTACATTGGCTACATGGTTCTGATGAGTGAGCTTGTAGAGACTGAGCCATCCTCATTCGAGGAAGCTTTAGAGAAACTAGTTTGGGTTGATGCTATGGTATATGAATATGATTCCATTGTTAGAAACAGTGTTTGGAAAGTGGTCCCAATACCAACAAACAAATCAATGGCTGGTTAGAGATGGCTTTACAAGGTAAAGGATGCAACAGACGGGAGCATAGAGAAATGCAAGGCAAAATTTTTGGTCAAGGGGTTCTCTCAGGTTGAGAGAATTGACTATGAGGATACCTTTGCTCTAGTAGCAAGGTACTCATCTACCGGGTTAATTCTAACACTATAAGCGCAGATGGGGTGGAAGATCCACCAGATGGATGTGAAGGCAACATTATTTAATGGATTTATTGAGGAGGAGGTGTATATCGAGCAACTAGAGGGGTTTGAGAACTTTCATAGAGAGTCATGTGTGTGCAGACTCAAGCGAGTGTTGTATGGACTCAAGCAAGCACCTCGTGCTTGGCATATCAAGATCAATAGCTATCTCATTGGTTTGGGCTTCACCAAAAATGAGGCAGATGAAAACCTTTTTCACATTATGGTAGAAAGTAAATTATTGATTATTTTGTTATATGTCGATGATTTGATCCTTACCGGTGATGAGTAGCTGATCAGATCTTGCAAGGAGGACCTTACAAGAGAGTTCGAGATGAAGGACATGGGTCTTATGCACTACTTCCTTGTTTTAGAAGTATGGGAAGGAGATGGGGAACCATTTGTCTCTCAGGGAAATTTTTCCAACGAGATACTTCAGAGGTTCCGCATGGACAGGTGAAAACCCATGGAGACTCCTCTAGCAGGTAACTAGAGTAAAGAGGATTCTACTCTAGGTGAAGTAGTGAAGGCTACCATTTATAGGCAGCTTGTGGGTTCACTTATGTATTTGGTGAACACATGATCAAACATGTGTTATGTAGTTAACCAACTTAGTCAAGAAATGGTTAAGAAAACCAAACTATATTGGAAGGAAACAAAGCATGTGTTGAGATACCTTAGAGGCACTACTAAGTTTGGTCTTTGGCACATACAGACATAGGGAGTGAAGCTACAAGGCTTCATAGATGCATGTTGGGCGGGGAGTCCATTGGAGATGAAGAGCACATCAGGAGGAATTTTTAGTGTTGGGGCTACAACAATTTCTTGGTACAATAGGAAACATAGATCTGTGGCACTTAGCTCAATAAATGCAGAGTACATGGCTGCAAGTCAAGCAACATGTGAGTCTATCTGGATGAGAAAGATTCTTGTTGGGTTATTTGGTCAGAAGATGGATCCTATAGTGATTTACTATGAAAATCAAATTTGTATCAAAATCTCCGAGAATCCAGTATTTCATGATCAATCCAAGCATATCGACATCCGGTATCACCATCTACGAGATTGTGTGCAGAGGCAGATTATGTTGTTGCAGTACATTTCGACAGAGGAACAAGATATGAGTATTTTGAGAAAGGCCTTGTCAAGAGGAAAATTCGAGTTCCATAGAAGCAAGATTGGGGTATCTGATAATCTCTTTCTTGCTGAGAGGTAGCATTGAAAATGCAGGAAGAAAATCTAGTTTTTACTTTGCCTTGGTCAAACTAGATTAAAATTTGAATTTCTATTTTAGCAGAATACTTGGAGGTAGTTAATTGAGGTGACATGGATCTTGTCTCTCAGTTAACTCAGTAAATTCAAGTTGGAGACACTTGATTTCAGTTCTACATGATTGATTGCTAATTTTTAGCAATCTGTTTCAGTTAGTTTGAGTTATTGTTATTTTAACTAGTTTTGATTGTCAGAAGAACTAGTGTAGGTCAAGTTGTGGATGTTTAACTTCAACCACACTTAAGATCAACTAGTAAACTTATCAATCAAACCAAAATATTTGTTTCATGTAGAGAATTCGAGTTACCCAGTTGAGATGGAGATTCCAAGGAAATGTACTATCAATTGTAGCATATTCCCATGTGTATAGGTGGTGCATGCAATAAAAAATTGACCTAAGGCTATTGCGCAATTATTTGGTGTGGAATTACTAAAAAATAGGGGCAATTTACCAAGGGAATAATGCAAGGAAATAGGAGCTTGAGAAGGCTTGAAATTGGCTAAGTGTTGGACTAGGTTCAGTCAGTTAGGTAAAAGGATAGACTATACACTTGTAGGGTGTGCTCAGGCTTGAGCAAGCATTGTATTTCTTCTCTATTCTCTGATTAATGCAATGCAAATAGTAAGGGGTTTTAGTAGTTGCGTTCCCATATATAAATCTCTATGTATGTTTTATGTTTCCTTTTTCATGTCAATGGTTCTTGTTTTAGATGGTGAATTAACTTTCGCAGATCAATATAGTAGCTTCAAGTCTTGTGATTTAGTAAACTTCATTAGAAGTATTGAATCTACACATTAATTTCTACAAATGTATGGCAATGACCTTGACATAACAATGACCTTCAGTGTTCTTGATGACAATGATAACAATGTTCTTCATGACAATGATAACAATATGATTACATTACTCTTGATGACAATGGGATGTTTAACAGTAATGCTATATAAATGACCTAGATCTATATGACATAATATTGACAATGAACTTGACATGGCTGTGACACCTTGATGTATGGCTCATCTCTATGATGACAATATTAAAATAATGGAAAAGTCTCTATGACAGTTAATTTGGTAGCTCAGGGATACATTCCCTCATTTGAACAATCTTCCTCATCAAGAAAGACCCCTCCTAGTACTTGGAAGAAATTAATTTGGTTAAAGAAAAATATAATTTTATGATAGAAACCCACATGTGTACAAAAGGATAGATCAACTTGTTGATGGTGTTGGATCCACCAACATAAGGGGATATCCCTGGTATGAAGTCCCAACTAGACCTCACACCGTTTGGTGTAGGAGTCCCATCCTATATCATGGCCTGGTTGCCATTATCTTAAAGATATGCCTTAGCTCTTGCTTGTTATCACATGAGAGTGGTATACTTAGTCTTCAAACAATGAGGTTTGTGTGCCTGGTGAGTGCTTAGTGTCGCTTGTGTCAAATTTCTTTCACTGCAGAGGGAGAGATTGAGAGTGAGTCTCAAGTCAAAAGGGAATAGTCCCAACTCTACTAGAGACACACAACATAGGAGGATTTGCGCAGCTTCTGACAGAGTAGTCCACATGGATGTGATAGTCACAAACACAAATGTGAACAGATAGCACGTACAACACCCAACGGAGTAGTCCACACGAGTGTGACAGTCTTTATAAAAAGTTTACAAGAATGAGTCTATCGAGTGTCTGCCGGAGTAGTCTACACAGGCAAGACAATGTTAGCAACTGATACAACACATTTCCAACAACATATGCACTAAAACAACCGAAATAGTTCAACTATATTAGTACAGGTTAAAACCACATGCATTACTAGCGTCCAAAGAATAGTCTTACAAACGAATACAATACATGTGTGAAAACGTGCTGGCCCGTTAACAGGATTCTGAATTAAGCAAAAGTTTCAAGACACATCTGTACACAATACATAACTAACCCCAATAGTGGGGCGTTGAAGCCACTACTCGCTCCTCGAAGAAAATATTACAGACTCTCAAGGCTATGTGGGAGGAGCCAATGTGAAAAGTATTTTGCATGTATAAATGAGGGGTATATATCACCAAGGGTGAACTTGACCCTTGTGACTCTTTGACTTCCCTTATGACTGTTTGACTTACATGACTCTTCAACTGACATGAATCTTCAACCTCGTATGTGGGTCTCTTGGACTTCCACGTTACATTACATTGGTTACATCAATATGGTCCACAGTAGTGATGTGGACAAGACAACTCATGACATGACTCGACATGATAGTGCTGGTATGTTCATGTTGATGGTGGTTTCCATGTTGAGCTGCAGTGTTGTTGAGTGATGAGTGTGCGCTTGGTGTATCATAGCTTCACCTCTACATGAAAAGGTGTGCATAGTTTTCAATGGTCTTTATTTTTTCTTGGTGTTACATGTATATATATCCCCTTCGTTGGTACTTGGCATGCTTCATGTGTTTATCTATTCGCGAACAAGTCTCCTAGCATGCGCTCCTTGTTCATCCCTTTCGTTGCCGTGCCATGTATCATCTATGTATTTGTATCTGCAATCACTCATGACGAGACGACATAAAATCGAGAAATCCCCTAGTCTAACATGATGCGTCATCTTTCGCTTTCAGATGCAGGTGACTGGGAGAGAGGAGAAATATCTAAAGCTATGCAAAGCACATTTCAGGATGGGATGCGAGGCTCAGAGACATTGTCAGGAAAAATTGCATAGAGGTCACTAGAGGCTAGGTTGAGCAGTTCGGGACAACAGTGACATTTTCGGGATTTGGCTCAGCTGGGAGGCAGAATTGTGCAATTTTTTCAGGGAAGTCAGTGTGGGTAGCAAGAGGCACTGACAGTGAAAACTACACAGATTTTCAAAGGAGGCTGGGAGAGGACTGTGGGAGCTTTCTGGCCAAAACTATGCAGATCTGGGAGGTAGTCATGCAGGACATGTCTCCGTAGTTTCTGGGCTAAGTGGGGTGCCAGAAAGCTGGTGAACAGTCCAAGAAAACTGCACAATTTTCAGGAGGAGCAGCAAGTCGATTGACAAGGGGACTGACTAACAAAACTGTGCAATTTTCAGAGACAGTGCAGTGACAGGAAATATGTGCCTGTCCCTCTTGTCTGCACAATTCCTTCAGTCAGTGCAGGCAGGCAAGTTGACAACTTCTACACAATTTTTGAGAGGAGTGAAGCCCGGGGTGATTGCTCAGTCAAATTCTCTAGTTTACCAATAGGAAGCTTGATGGATATGCTTGTGGGAAGCGTAGATTGAGATGGCTTCTTGGGAAACTTTTGCGATGTTATGGGTGACAGTTAGCTAGGTTGATTCCAGGATTGTGCATTGTAGATTGCATGGGAAGCAGCCTCAAGCTCTGTGCAATTCTAGGCAACAGTGCTTGGTCACTAAGGGATGAGACTGCGCAATGCAGCTGAGTGGAGGTCTGGCTGATGGAGGGTGGTCCGGTCGACAGATATTTGGAAAAATGGTTTAGGGTGTGAGAAACTGAACTCGTGTATACATGAACTTGTGAACACACACTCAACATGACTCAATGACAAGACACCTCAAACCAACAAGACAACATACGCTCAGTGTGACTGACCAAAGGGTGCGGGCGACAAGTGCGATACTTGAGATAGATTGTTGAACAATCGTGAAGAGACTTGCACGAAATTGCATACAACTTTGTGTGAGAGTGTGATTGATGTTTACATAGTGAACACAACTTGTACACACGAAGACGAACCATGAACATAGCGAGAACAAGACTGCAAGCATGACATTGTAACCAACATGCTAAAAGACGACCGGTGAACAGTGAAGCAAATAGGGTGCAAAGATTCGACACGAGCTCATGGGATGAGCTCGAGTGTTTGCAAACATCAAGGAAAAATCCAAGGAAGGCTCTAAAATTGGATGCATGCCAAAAGTTTGGAGGGTGTTGCAGCCGCTACAATACTTGGCGACACACTGGTTGAATACCAGCTTCTCTGTTTCATTTCATTGACAACACAGGGCCTTGGTCTATCAAGGAGCATTGAATCGCTCTGCAAGTTACTTTGGTTTCCCAACTTACCCCATGGATAGACATGGTTCACCTTTTGCCAACTCCGTCAAACACAACAACAAGTTTTAGCTTGATCACATTGTTTCAAAATCGGGAAGGGTAATTTGGCTCGCGAGTTTAAAATTTTCAGAGTATAAGTTTTCATCTTTGGTGTTTCTCCGCTGTCAGCAGGCCTGGACAGTACCTCGATGGAGTCACGTAGGAACACACACATTTCTCCACTACCAGCAAGCCTGGTCAGTACCTTGATGGAGTTGCATGCTTCACCTCTCTACGCAGGAAGCCTTTCTCTTCTTACGACTTTGTATTTTTGGAAAAGAGGATTTGGCATAGGAAATTATTTATTTTTGGGGCAGGATAGGGATCCCAAATTATTGAGAGCAGAAGAGGTTTTTCCTTCAAAGAATCATGTAAAATCTTTGATTTAGGTTTGCTCGTTTAGATGTTCCCCCTTCTCCGTTTCTACTAGTTGGATGAGCTTGAACACACAGAGAAGAAGAATGAGTACAAACATGGGGTTTCCCAATGTGGACACAGGTTCATGGTTGGACCAGAGCACCCGTTAGAAACGACTCATATTTTCTATCAGGACTTCATTGGCCGAAGGTTGTAACTAAGCACAGAGAAGATGAACACATGACCGATCAAGTGCTGCAGTGTCACAAGACTCTTTAGATCTCAACCACATATTCATTTAAAAGATAGAACTCAGTAAAGGGCAACACTTATTGGAAAAACCAAAAATAGCATGATATTAAGAACACAAAACAAAGCGAATCAAAATAGAAAATTAAAGCGAAAAGACAACAAGCAAGCCAAGCGAGCAAGCAAGGAAACCAAACCAAGTCAGCAAGCAAACAAACATGCAAACTATAAAGCAAAGAAAATCAAGAAAGAAAACACTACTCCTACTCCTAAGCTAAACAGTCGGGGTTATGTGAAATGAAATTTCCAGTGAAGCCACTGTAGGCATACCTGAACTACAACTACAAAGATTCAAGTGATTATAACAAATAAAAGATAGTGTGCAACAAAAAACTTAAAAACTTGACAATCTTGCACATGAAGAGAAGGTCTTGCATATGGGAAGAAGGATGTGTCACAACCACCCAACACACATGCTTACCTTTTCGATGACTACCATTTTTAAAAAAACCTCGGAAGCCTCTTGCGAGAGTGTGTTCATCTGCACCAAGTTTCTTAGCGAGTGCGAGGAAGGACTGAAACTTGTTACTTGCAACACGACTCACCAAGTAAGATTGTTCCAGCCATTCAACAATTGGATCATAAAATTTGTGATGGTTGTTTTGTAAAGACTCGTGATATTTGAGAAGATGGATTCTTGATTCGAGAGAGGGGATCACGATGGGAATCTGGTATGGATAGATATATCTGATCATTCTCGTCGGTCATGTCAAGACAATGAGGATCTGTTATAGCCATCAACGTAGGCTAAAGTGCCTCACCTACTTGACAAAAGTCTGAGGAGAAATATGTTACACGGTGAAGATCATAGTGAGCGAAGCGGCTACCATTGGATATACTATTGGAAAAATGATAAACTGCATGAAAACCACCCAAGATAGAAGAAAGATTAGACCAGTTGGTCGAGATGCCAGATTCCCAGTTTGACATGAACAAAGAAAATTTTTGAACAATCTTGTGAATGCTTTGAATGATGGAACCAAGTTCGTTGTGCACTAGATATGATAGAACACCCACATGTAACTGGTGAAAAATTACACAGGCATCATTGTCATCACATAAATGTAGAAAGCATGCCAACACTGTGAATGTGTGAAGCTAGTTGGGGTGTGTTGAAATGAAAGGAACTTGATTCGTGTCATAGCCCGTGTGCTTGTCAACACATGGGGAGATTGCTAGTGTGATGAGCAGGAAGATTTGACGTGCAATATTTGCAAGAAGACCAAGGAGCTGATCATGAGAGAGAACATACGATAAGTATGATTCCAGACAAAGATAGTGTTTGAGATGATAAAATTCACAGTTCCATGATTGCATGAGAGACAAACACTCCCAACCCGAATTGGATGTAAGAGAAGTGCGTGAATATGTTGGAAATGCTGAGAGGGGGGTGAATCAATATTTTTTTTCAATTGTTATTATTACCAGTTTATATTCTTTACAATCTTAATCAAAGAAATGATTTTATTAAAATATAGAAAAATATTGAGTATAATATCTGATGAATTTTGCCAAGCACCAACTTGGATTTTCATGAGGCTCCAACCTCTAGGGCTTCGACCCTATCTTACCAAGGCACCAACCTTGAATTTAGGAGAACCAACTCCAAGGACACAAATCCTTCCAATTCTGAGGCACCAACCCCAAGGGCTCTGACCCTATAGATTTACTCTGTCAAGAAATGTTTGTTTGTATTATACTACTTTCAAGGACTTCTTTACCAAACCTTGTCCTTGTAGTCTTTGCAACAAGTCGTTGTCTACGCTATGGCTTCACTTCGGATCTGATCCTTCCAAGATGAATCAGGTCAAAATGATTGTCCTCTCACTCTATACTCAGCTTCCTTCTTCGCTCGGCCTTCGAATTTTGTTGGACCTTTGACTTATCGACCTTCAACTTCTTTTGTTTCTTCAAGTTCACTAGTTGTGAACTTTGCTTGTTCTCTATTTTGATGCCCGAGATCGATGCATAGAAGTGAAGAATTTTAACTCATTTTTATACGAGTTTCACCAATAATTGAGAGACATGTTTATTAGAGGGAGGCTGAGTTGTTTATTTTCGGAGAAACCAGAGAGGCTATAACCATATTATAATAGAAGTTTGGCAGTCCCCACATGCCACGTCACCGATAATCGCAATCGAAACTTTCAGAGGTCTCTTACTACAATATATCAGAGAGGCCCTTTTTAATATTCATTAAAGGCCCACATGGAGGTCCCACATGCCACATTTTTAATCGCATTCGTAATTTTCTGAAGTCCTGCAATCACAAATTTTGGAGGTCTCTTACAAGCATTCTCATAACAAAAATGATTTCCCTATTGCCAATAGAGTGGATGAGGTGGACGGGGTGTAGGCATAAGAGACAATCGTTCAAAACTCGAAACTATTTCTTCTAATTCTAGCAGAATTTCTTCTTGGATTTCCCTCTGAGTCTCAGTCATTTACCTCCATAGTTAGATACTCTGCTAAATTAGCAAAACTACTAATTTAGCCGCAACCGCCAAATTCTTCGCTATTCCTTTAAACATCGCATATCACAATCATAGGCTCACCGACAAGGTTTCTGTCCTTCTTAACGATGCGATGCGATATTCATCAGCGCGCTTCACATCACATATTACATCTCGCAACTCCGCCAGTCGGTTCATTCACTCTTCAACCTTGCGATGTGATGTTGAACAGCGACCCAACGATCAATATCCATCAATGATCCGACGGTCATTGTGCTATCGCATAAAGACCTATGAGACGACATCGACTCACAAAGCCGATAGACTTATTAACCACAGTTTATAAGATTTCAGTTTCAGTCTTCAGATTAACGCTCGCTGACAATGGTTTTCAGATCTATGGCTCATGGGACTTCAAATTAACATAAGGGTTAAAACCAGACCAACCCCCTCTGTTGACTATGGCACAATATGTTGAAAGTGGAATCAATGGTGAAGAACGAGTGCGAGACTTCAAACTCGATTAAAGAATCTGTACACCTCCAACCCCTGCAGTTGTTAATACACGACAAAGAAATATTAAATACGACATACCAGATCAATAGAACTCTGAATGTTAAGCGAAATTGGAAATTCAAAGATACATAGAGACACCGCGGAAGGATTCGACCCCTCCAGGATTGACCAATTTTACACAGAAATGCACATAGGTTTAATGTCTGCAATTTTATTCATATAGGCTAAAACAAGATGAATTAGTCAAAATCCCCTTACAATGATCCAAAACTTACATAAGTATTGGTTCATTTAACAACCAGATCCTAAATCAAAGGATCGAATTAACTAATCCTATCTAATCTACATAATATTCTCCTCGAGAATCTCCTTTACATCTAACTGATTGAATTTATTACATGATAATCCAAATCCTAGATTCTAGTTTAAATCCTAACTAGAAATCTTTGTAAATTGACAGCTAAAGGAATCCACTCCTTTGCTTGTAAACTTTTTTTGTATTTTTGGAATAAGTTCGAAGCGTTTTGCCTTTAAGCCTCATGCTCTTGCATCAGACTCTTGAGGACAAAATTCTTCATGGGCTCTTGTCCATGATCTCTTCTACAGAACTGCCAAATTTCTGTAGCATGGCATTTGTCACCTGGGTAGCATCAACAATTGGTTGATCTTTCCACTTGACCAAATACTGAAAATACTCTTGTCTCCTTGTCTTCTTCAACAATTTCTTGTCCAGAATCCTCTCTGGCTATAATTCCTTTGCTGTAGGTAACTGTTTTACCCAATCAATTTCTTGCTTCTCTTGGTCTTCCGCTGTGTCATCTGCATTTTCACCTTCATACCCGTACAAATCATCAACATTGAAAATTGGAGATATTGCAATATCAGGGGGTAGTTCAATTTCATATTCATTTGCAGAAAATTTCCTCAATATTCTGCATGGTCCAATTTTCTTGCTTGTTATACTCTCTTTTTGGAAATATTTCCTTCCTCAGGTGTGCTAAAACCAAATCTCCAGCTTCAAAGTTAACTTCTCTCCTTCTCAAGTCTGCTCTTCTCTTGTACTTTATGTTACTGTCCTGTAACTATTTTTTTACCTATTCATGTATTGCTTGCATTTCTGAAGCAAAATCTTCTCCTTCAGAACTTCTCATCTTAGCTTTTCCCAGATTTCTTAATTCAGACACTCCTCTTGGGTGCATTCCATAAACTGTATGGAATAGACTCTGCCCTGTACTCATGTTAGGAGAGTCATTATATGCATATTCAGCCTGTGCCAATACTTGATCCCATTGTTTTGGATGTTCTCCTATAAGACTTCTCAGGATATTACCCAAGCTTATATTTACAACTTCAGTCTGTCCATCCATCCGAGGATGATAAACAGAACTAAAACTCAGTTTAGTTCCAAGCTTCTTCCACAATGTCCTCCAAAAATGTCCAACAAATTTAGAGTCTCTGTCTGAAGCAATACTCTTAGGTAACCCATGCAATCTTACAATCTCTTTAGAAAACAGATTAGCAATGTGAGTAGCATCACCGGTTTTGTAACATGGAATAAGATGTGCCATTTTTGAAAATCTGTCAACCACAACATAAATTGAATTATTTCCTCTTTGAGTCTTTGGTAAGCCCAAAACAAAATCCATGCTTACCATATCCCAAGGTCAATCTGTAATAGGTAATGGAACATACAACCCTATGTTTTGGATTCTTCCTTTTGCATACTAACAGACTTTACAATTTTTGACATACTTCTCCACTTCAGTCCTCATCTTCGGCCAAAAATAAAACCTATTCAACTACTCATAAGTCTTGTCTGCACCAAAATGTCCTGCAAGTCCACCACTATGTTTCTCCTTGATTAAATTTTCTCATAGAACAATTTGGTATGCACAGCTGATTTCTTTTAAACAATAACCCATCTTGCAAGAAATAATCAAGCCACTTACTTCTGTCTAAAAAACATGATTTTTACAAGCTTCAAATGCCTCTTTAAAATCTAAGTCTTTTTCATACAATTCCTTAAGAAAATCAAAACCCAACTCTTGAATTTGGCTTTATTGAAGTAGTATGTTTCTTCTAATTAAGGCATCTGCTACTTTATTTGATTGGCCATTTATATGCTTCAAGAAAAAATTAAAACCTTGAAGATACTCTACCCATTTAGCGTGTTCCTGATTAAGCTTTGGCTGTTGCATAATGTACTACAATGCATGGTTGTCTGAATAAAGTATAAACTCTTTAGACATCAAGTAATGTCTCCACTTATTTAATGACTGCACAACTGCATAAAATTCCTTATCATAAGAGGAATATTTCTTCTTTGAGTCATTCAGTTTCTCACTAAAATAAGCTACATGTCTGTCCTCTTGACTTAAAATGGCTCCAATAGCTTCTCCACCGGCATCACACTTCATTTGAAAAGGTTTATTAAAATCAGGCAAAACCAAAATAGGTTTTTCAGTGATCTTCCTTTTCAACAGCTGAAAGTTCCTTTCTACTTCAGCATTCCATTTAAATGGTTGTTTATCTTTCTTTATAGTATCGATAATAGAAGCATTGATCTTACTAAAGTTCTTTATGAATTTTCTATAAAAACTAGCAAGACCATGAAAACTTCTTACCTCAAAAACACTTTTTGGCGAAGGCCACTCTACGATTGCCTTGATCTTCTCTGGATCCATCTCTAATCCATCAACAGAAACAACAAAACCCAAATACACCAGATCCCTCCTTCATGAATGAACACTTCTTTACATTTAGCAGTAACTTCTCTTGCTGCAACCTTTGTAAGACATAATTCAGATGTCTCATGTGTTCCTCCTTAGACCTGCTGTAAACTAATATATCGTCCAGATATAATATTACAAATTTAACAATAAATTCCTTCAAAAATTCACTCATAAGCCTCATGAACATACTAGGTGCATTTGACAACCCAAAAGGCATTACCATCCATTCATACAATCCTTCATTTGTTTTAAAAGCAGTTTTCCATTCATCCCCTTCTCTAATCCTTATTTGATGATAACCACTTTTTAAATCTAACTTTGTAAAATATCTAGATCCACTCAAACAATCCATCAAATCTTCAATTCTAGGTAAAGGAAATTTGTACCTGATTGTTATCTTATTGATTTCTCGCGAGTTAGTGCACATTCTCCAGCCTCCATCCTTCTTTGGGCTCAACACTGTTGGCACTGCGCAAGGACTCAAACTATTTCTAATTAGTCCCTTGTCTAACAGTCCCTGAACCTATTTCCTGATCTCTTCATTCTCTGTGGGAGTCATCCTGTAAGCTGCTTTATTAGGTAGATTTGCTCCTAAAATCAAATCTATGTGATGACTGATTTTTCTAATTGGTGGTAACTCATTAGGCAAGTCATCCACAATAATATCACAATATTTGTCCAACATCTCTTGTATTTCAATTGGTAGATCAAAAACTTTAGTGGAAGTAATTATTACCTTAGAATTGCAAACCAACGCAAAATTCACCTCATTTTCTTCAATCTACTGTAAGTACTCCTTTCCACTCAGCAAAAGGGTCTTTGGTTAAGGTTTCTTCGATGTATCTTCTTCTTCTATTGGAAACAATGTATGATTGACACCATCTTTACCAAAATTGTAGGTGTTTCTTTTCCCATCAAGCATAGCTCCTCTGTCATATTGCCAAGGTCTTCCAAGCAATATGTGACATACATCCATAGGCATTACATCACACAAAATTTTATCTTTATACTTGCCCAACTGCAACTCCACTTCACATTGTTCATTTACTAACAACTGATGTCCCTTTTGTAGCCATGACACCTTGTAAGGTGTTGGATGTTTCCTTGTCTTCAATTTCAACTTCTCCACCACTTCTGTAGAGACCAAATTATCAGTGCTGCCACTATCAATTATCATCTGACAACATTTTCCTTGAACCTTGCACACAGTCCTGAACAAAGCCTTCCTTTGTGCTGGTTCAACAACTTCCTTTGCTGGCTTTAGTAATACCTTGTTAACTACCAAAGATTCTCTTCTCTCTGGTATATTTTCTTCTTCTGTCATTGTTGCTGTTTCCTCTTCAATCTGAGCAACAATTGCATTTCTCTGAGGTGTTTCTACATTTTCTGGGCACTCATAGGCTCTGTGTCCCAACTTGTTACATCTGTAACATCTAACTTATCTTCCTCTAACTCTGCCTCCTCTTCCTCTGGAAAAACTCCCTCTGCCACTTGCATCACCTCCTGTGGGTGTGTGTTGACTTGAGTTGCTGCTAGCTCCATCTCTAGGTGCTGTAGACCTTCCTCTACCACCTTGACTTCCCCTTCCTCGGAAATTATCTCTACTTCTGGCAGAGTTCTTCCTCGTGAGTTTTTCTTCAGCCTTCAGTACCATATGCTAAGCCTCTTCTACTGTTTTAGGAGACAATACACTTATCTCATCTTGAATGTCCATTCTAAGACCATTCGCATATATGGAAACCTTCTCATCCATATCTTGGATTTGTCCACATCTTATGCTCACCTTGTAGAATTCCTCCGTGTATTCCTTTAATGTCATAGACCTCTATCTAAGATTCTGCATCTATCTAAATAATGTTTGTTGGTAATCACTTGGAAGAAACTTACCTTTCAGTTTTGCCACCATCCCGTTCCAATTCTTAATTGGTTGTTTTCCAAGTCTTCTTCTTTCTGCCCGCACTCCATCCCACCAAAGTGCTGCATGTCCTTTAAACTTTGTGATAGTAAACTTCACCTTCTTTTCATCCTTTGTTTCTTCATAATCGAAGAATTTCTCCATGTCATTAATCCAGTCTATCAATTCCTCAGGATTTAATCCTCCTGCATAAATTGAAACCTCAGTTCTGGGTCTAGACATGGATTTCAACATTGATTTAAAGAATCTCATCTCAGAAGTAACTTCTACAGGTTCCTCCTCTTCTACAGCTTCAGCTTCAGGTCACTGACATCTCCAGCATCTGCAACTCTCCCTATTTCCAATCTAGCTTGCATCTATTGCATAGCTTCCACCACTTCAACATTTGCAACAGGTCTTTCTCGTCTACCACATCCTCTTCCAACTCTGAAAGCCATGGTGGATTTATTTCTCTGATCCTTGAGTCCCTGTTCAATGTCAGTAGGCTTCTCTGATACCACAAATGGTGGCCGAGGTGCAAGCATAAGAGACAATCGTTCAAAACCTGAAACTATTTCTTCTAATTCTGGCATAATTTCTTCTTGGATTTCCCTTGGAGTCTTGGTCATTTACCTCCAGAGTTAGATACTCTGCTAAATTAGCAGAACCACTAATTTAGTCGCAACTGCCAAATGCTTCTATATTCCTTTAAACATCGCGTATCACAATCGCAGGCTCACCGGTAGGGTTTCTGTCCTTCTTAACGATGTGATGCGATATTCATCGGCACGCTTCGCATCGCATATTGCATCTCACAACTCTACGGGTCGGTTCGTTCACTCTTGAACCTTGCGATGCAATGTTGACTAGCGACCCAACGATCAATATCCATCAGTGATCCGATGGTCACTATGCTATCGCATAAAGACCTATACGACGTTATCGATTCACGAAGCCGATAGACTTATTAACTGCAATTTATAAGATTTCAATTCCGGACTTGAGATTAACGCCTGTTGATAGTGGTTTTCAGATCTACGGCTCACGAGACTTCAAATTAACACAAGGGTCAAAACTAGGCCAACCCCCTCTGTTGACTATGGCACAATACCTTGAAAGTGGAATCAATGATGAGGAACGAGTGCGGGACTTCAAACCTGATTAAAGAATCTGTACACCTCCAACCCCCGCAGTTGTTAATACATGGAAAAGAAAGATTAAATACAACATACCAGATCAATAGAACACTAAATTTTAAGCCAAACTTGAACTTCAAAGATACACAGAGACACTGTGCAAGGATTCGACCCCTCTGGAATTGACCAATTTTACACAAAAATGCACAGAGGTTTAATGTTTGCAATTTTAATCATACAGGCTAAAACAAGTCGAATCAGTCAAAATCCCCTTACAATGATCCAGAACTTACGCAAGTATTGGTTCGTTTAACAACCAGATCCTAAATCAAAGGATCGAATTAACTAATCCTATCTAATCTACATAATATTCTCCTTGAGAATATCCACTACATCTAACTGCTTGAATTTATTACATGATAATCCAAATCCTAGATTCTAGTTTAAATCCTAACTAGAAAGCTTTGTAAATTGACAGCTAAAGGACCCCACTCCTTTGCTTGTAATTTTTTTGTATTTTTGGAATAAGTTTGAAGCCTTTTGCCTTTAAGCCTCATGCTCCTGCATCAGTATGCAATATAATATTAAACGATCATTAATAAATCCCTCGGGTCTGTTAGAGCCTAGATCGACCTCAAGCTGAAGGGGGCAATCTAAGGATAACTACAAACCAAGCTTAACCTGGTAGCTATCCCTACCAGGTCGGGAGAGGGCTCTCTCCTTATCAATATCAGTTGAGATGACTGCAAATATGGATTTTAGGCTAGGTATAGTAGCTCAGAAGATTTGATTGGATTTTTTTTGGGTGGAAACAACAAGAGAAAGAATGATTTGGAATATGGAATCGATGTCAGTTTCTGCCGGCAATCCTGGGGCAAATTAAATTCCATGTTCAGCCAAGTGAAGATTGTAAATGTGAGAAGTATAAGGAGAAAGCCCACTGCCATGCATGCATCAGAAAAAGGATGAATTTGCAACAACAACTTTAGATGAAAGAGATTCACGAGGTTGCTCAACAGAGCATCTAGCTAAAGATGAATTCTGCTAAGACAACCATTACAACTAACAGCAAAATCATCATGAAAGGAGCATCATTATGGATGAATTCCTAACATATCACTTAGATAATGCTGTAACAAGGTAGAGAAAACATAATGTGTAAATGAATTACAGGAAAAACATACTAAACATTAGCACCGTGATGAATCCCAGATCCAAAGGGCAAAAGATTGCTTTATTAAAATGATATTCAAGAAAATTTTTACACAAAGCCAAGACAACCTCTCTGCTACCAAAATCAAACCTCTACACTATGAAATTCATAAAATATATACATTTTCTCATCCCTGTACTAAGGGAATTGAGCTCAACCATCTTCTTCAAAATAGAATCAGTTACATTAAACTTGGACTGAATTTATAAAAATAGGTGTTAAAGATAAACTCGTATGTCTTAAACCATAGCACCTGTTACAAAAATAAAAGAGGTTTTTGTATATAAGGTCATATTGGAGAAAAACCTCTCTCAAATTTTGGAAATTCGTTTCCAATGGTTCGCTATCTGTGCCACAAAAACATTAAAAATTTAAATCTGTGAAAATGAGCTGTAAAGATCTAGTCACATATTCAAATTCATGACACCTGTGAATAAAATGAAAGAGGTTTTTGTTATATGGATCGTGGTTAACAAAAAAATCCTTGGGTTTTTCAAAATTACTTTCCATCTGTTGTAAAATGGCACCGTACTAAAATGACTAAAACAATAAAAAATATGAAAAATTTGCTTTGTTTTAATGTAGGCTCCAAATATCATTGCATATCTCCCACATAGTAGCACCTGTGGATAAAATGAAGGAGGTTTTTTTTTATTTGGTATGTGATGGAAAAAAACCTCTTTCACTTTTGAAAAATTCCTTACCATTATTTCAGAAACAGATCTTGTACTAAACTTGTCATTGTGTGTAGCAACTGACCTCAAAACATGCATAACCAAGAATCACTCATTCATTTCGATCATATCTTCTGATCCAGAAACTGGTTACGAGAGTGTGATATACCGTTGGAAATATTTTTCTGAGCTTCTTTTGATGGAAATACTTAGGATATGATTTGCACTGAAGATCATGTGCAAAACATCTCCGAAAACCAGATATAGTCAAAGCCCATTTTGATCCCTGGTGATAGGCTGCGAAGACTGGAACTAACATTGGCCTTATTGGGGATGGAAGCTCCTTGGAGGTGTCAAGAACACCGTAGAACAAGTGCCTCATCAATTGGGCAATACGGTCAAACAAGTGCAAACTCAAAACAACTCATACCAATCCAAACTAAAATGCTGCCTTTGGCAGCTTATTTATTTACACAAACCTACCCTACTTTGTTGCAAAATCAATGGATCAAGTGATGTTGTAATGCCATATCAACCATTCAAGTAACTGTGACAAAGGCGTTGCTTGAAAGTGCTTCAACTAGGACACAAATGTGAATGCTGACAACCATCCATGCACAAACTGAATTTGGCTGTGTGAAAGACAATCTGACTTATCATTCAAATTGAAAAAATACTCCATATATGTGACAATAGGATCAAAGAAACCAGACTCTGTTTGCTGCCCTAAATCCTCAACATAGACCTCCAACTGCAAAATGTCAATGCAAGCATCCATGGGCAGCTCTATTGTTTCTTGTTTGAAGGAGGGAGAGTTTCCAAGAACTTTTTGGGATCTTAGAATTCATATGATTGGATCTGATCATTTAAATATTGAATCTCCTTCTCAAATTTTTCAACAACTAACTCAAAGAAACCAGTTTTAGCTTTAGGAGGAAACTTCAGAGATCTCAAACATTGAAGCAGGGTAATGAAACATACTTCATCAATTTCAATATCCACTAACTGATCTCTAACTTATTTTAAAATTTCACAAAACACAGGGTTTGCCACATACCCTACCATTTTATTTTAGCGCATGAACGGATCAGTGAGTGCTGGAATCTCTGGATTGAGTTGGAGTTGCAAGGTGAATGTTTAAGCCTTCATATATGTCTGACTACTGTCCACCATCAGCAATTAGATCTGCAACTTGAATGATCTTTCCCGGAGAAGATCTGTCACCTCTTCCCCAGTATGGTCGCCACTATGTTAGAGCCTAGATCAACCTCAGGCTGAAGGGAGGAAATCTAAGGATAACCACAAACCAAGCTTAACCTGGTAGCTATCCCTGCTAGGTCGGGAGAGGGCTCTCTCCTTATCAATATCAGTTGAGATGACTGCAAATATGGATTTTAGGCTAGGTATAGTAGCTCAGAAGATTTGATTGGATTTGTTTTGGGTCGAAACAACAAGAGAAAGGATGATTTGGACTATGGAATTGATGTCAGTTTTTGCTAGCAAAACTGGGGCAAATTAAATGCCATGTTTAGCGAAGTGAAGATTGTAAATGTGAGAAGTATAAGGGAGAAATCCCACTACCCTACATGCATTAGACAAAGGATGAATCTGCAACAACAAATTTAGATGAAAGAGAATCACGAGGTTGCTCAATAGAGCATCTAGCCAAAGATGAATTCTGCTAAGACAATCATTACAACTAACAACAAAATCATCATGAAAGGAGCATCATTACGAATGAATTCCTAAGATATCACTTAGATAATGCTGTAACAAGGCAGAAAAAACATAATGTGTAAATGAATTACAGGAAAAACATACTAAACATCAGCACGTGATGAATCCCAGATCCAAAGGGCAAAAGATTGCTTTATTAAAATGATATTTAGGAAAAAATTTACCCAAAGCCAAGACAGCCTCTATGCTGCCAAAATAAAACCTCTACACTATGAAATTCATAAAATATATACATTTTCTCATCCCTTTACTAAGGGAATTGAGCTCAACCATCTTCTTCAAAATAGAATCAGTTACATTAAACTTGGACCGAATTTTTGAAAATAGGTGTTGAAGATGAACTCGTATCTCCTAAACCATAACACCTATTACAAAACTGAAAGAGGATTTTGTAAATAAGGTCATATTGGAGAAAAACCTCTCTCAAATTTTGGAAATTTGTTTCCAGTGGTTCGAAATCTATGCCACAAAATCATCTTTAAAACAGAAAATCATTAAAGATTTAAATATGTGAAAATGAGCTGTAAAGATCTAGTTACATATTCAAATTCACGATACCTGTGAATAAATTGAAAGAGGTTTTTGTTATATGGATCGTGGTTAACAAAAAACTCCTTGGAATTTTCAAAATTACTTTCCATCTGTTGTAAAATGGCATTGTACTAAAATGACTAAAACAGTAAAAAATATGAAAAATTTGCTTTGTTTTAATGTAGGCTCCAAATGTCACCACATATATCCCACATAGTAGCACCTGTGCATAAAATGAAAGAGGTTTTTGTTATTTGGTATGTGATGGACAAAAAACTCTTTCACTTTTGAAAAATTCCTTACCATTATTTCAGAAATTGATCTTGTACTAAACTTGTCATTGTGTGTAGCAACTGACCTCAAAACATGCATAACGAAGAATCACCCATTCATTTCGATCATATATTCTAATCCAGAAACTGGTTACGGGAGTGTGATATACTATTAGAAATATTTTTTGGAGCTTCTTCTAATGGAAATACTTAGGATATGATTTGCACTGAAGATCATGTGCAAAACATCTCTGAAAACCAGACATAGTAAGAGCCCATTTTGATCCCTGGAAATAGGCTGCGAAGACTGGAACTAATAGGGTCCACAACCTTTATCGCAATCAGAGGTTTGGCCGTGTCAATCCTTAAGACTTGTGATATGACTCCCAATGAGATGGATGCGATATTACATAAAGGTGTATTCTAATGGAGCTTTCGGGTCCACATATTATACGACAGTCAGCGTTTTACCATTACATCCCTTTAAGTCTTGTGATATGAAATCTATGATACGATGGATGCAATGTTTCTTTAGGGTGTGTATAATGGAGCGATCAGGTCCGCACCTTATATCACAATAAGGGTTTTAATGTGATAATAGCTTTAAAAGGACTTGCGATTATGTGATGGATGCAATATTGTATAGGGTTGATACCATAATCTGTTTCGGGTTCGCAGTAATATCGCAATCAGAGTTTTACACGGTGACAACCCTTTAAGACTTGCGATATAAAAGTTCTGATGCAACGGATGCGATATTTCTTTAAGGAGTATTGTAATGGTCTTGTGGGTCCACAATACACGTATCGCAATCGACGGATTTAGGGCAGTGATAGATAATAAACTTTATAGTTTGCGATTATGTGATGGATGCAATATTCTATTCAGTTGTATTACAATGGTGCATCGGGTCCATAATGGTATCAAAATCGTAGGTTTTCAATGTGACACGTAATAAAGCCATCGATATAATATAATGCTGATATGTTAACTCTGATGTGTTATGGACTTTTGTTAAAATGGTTCCATGGTTTGTTTCTTAGATTGGGTTCTTAGCTTCTCTTATAACACTGTTTATGCTCCTCTGTCAATGTGTTCCTCTTTTCTTCTCGATGGCTTCTCCTCTTTGGCTTCTTGCTCCAGTTGCTTCATGGATCTGCTCTGCTTGGCTTCACATCATTATTTAGTATCCAAAATATTTCCATATTGACATCAATAACAATCTAGATAAACAATCTCCCCCTTTGTCATTGATGGCAATATTCTTCTTCTCTCCCCCTTTGAAAACAATGGCAAAGAAGTGCCCAAGGTCTCCCCTTGTCGAACTGTTCCTCCTGTCAAACTGCTCCCCCTGTCATGCGACATTTTAAGAATCGGTTTAGTGTGATGCTAGAGAAATAACCCCCATATTTTGACGAAGATGTTCAAATGCTTCTCGAGGAAGAGGTATGGTGAAAATATCTACAATTTGTTCGTTGGTATTGATATATTCCAATTTGATGTGTTGTTCAGCCATCTGTTCACGGAGAAAATGATACTTGATTGGTATATGTTTGGTTTTTTAGTGCATCACTAGATTTTTATTGAGATTGATAGCACTTGTGTTATCATAATAGATGGTGATTGACTGTTTAGTTTCTATGTTGACATCCTTCAAAGCTTCCTTCATCCATAGTATTTGTGTACAACAGTCAGCTACATCTATATATTTGGCTTGAGCTGTAGAGAGAGATATATATATGATTTCTTTTTGTTGATCAAAGCTACGAGGAAATATCCCATAAAAAATGCATTTCCACTAGTGATTTTATGATCATCCATGCTTCCAGTCAATCAACATCGGTATAAGCTGTCACTGTAGTATTTGTGCTTTTGGGGTACCAATGACCAAAGTCAAGAGTTCTTTTCAAGTATTTGAGAATTATTTTCACAGCCAACATGTGGGATTTCGTAGGAGCTGATTGAAATCTTCCCACCATTTCCACTGCTTGCATAATGTCGGGCCTTGTAGCAATTAAGCATAAGAGAGATCCAATTATTGACCTGTAAAAAGTTGCATCTATCGGGGGGGGGATTCATCATCTTTGCTTAATTTGTAGTTTGTGGTCACCGGTGTGCTCATAGGTGCACATTATTCCATTCCATATATTTTAAGCATGTCTTTGAGATATTTTGTTTGAGAGATAAACATTCCTGCTGTGGTTTGCGATGCTTGTCGTCCAATTAAGTAGGATAGCTCACCAATCATTGACATTTTGAATTCTTTTGACATATTTTGAGCAAACACATGGCTCATTTCATCATTATTGCTAGCAAAAATCAGATCATCAACATATACATGGGTGATTAGTAATTTATCCTCATCCATATTCATGTAGAGATTACTTTCCGCCACCCTCTTTTTGAAGTTTTGTTGTTGTATATAGTGATCCAATCTTGCATACCACGCTCTAGGAGCTTGTTTCAAACCGTATAATGACTTTTTCAACTTACATACAAAGTATTTTCCTTCTGCTAGATCAAAAACTTTTGGTTGCTCCATGTAGACTTCTTCCTTGAGTTCCCCATTCAGAAATGTTGATTTTACATCCATTTGATAGACTTTGAATCCTTTTGAGCATGCAAATGCCAAGAACATCCTTATAGCTTCCATATGAGCTACCGGTGCAAAGGTTTCTTCAAAATCGATTCCTTCAATTTGTGAATAACCTTTACAAAAGTCTTGCCTTATTTCTAACAATTTGTCCATCTTCATTCATTTTTTTTTTGAACACCCACTTAGTTCGAATTATATTTTTATCCTTTGGACGAGGTACCAGCTCCCATGTCTCATTTTTCTCGATTTGAGACATTTATTATTCCATGGCTTCCACCCAATGAGGATCCTTACCTGCTTAAGTTTTTGGTTATATCATAGATAGGAGAGCAACATCATTTCTCTTCGGTGTACTTGTTATCCTTCTTCGGATTTGCATTCCTTCATCTACATTGCCAATAATTTTCTCTTCCGGGTGATGTTTTTGGAGGAATTTCACTTTTGAAGGAGTTTGAGATGGTTCCTTTTCTTTTTGCTTTTCTTGATCTTTTTCTTCCTTTTCAATTTCTTCTTCGCTTTCTTCAATAAAGGGGTCAACTTCATGATCTTAATTTTCTTTTCTAGAAGCCCTTCATCAATCTTCACATCAATACTTTCCACTATTTTCTATAATCGATTATTGTAGCACTTGTAAGCTTTGCTTCTGGTAGAATACCCAAGAAATATTCCTTCGTCAACCCGAGAATCAAATTTTCCTGGTGAGTCATCATTTATCTTTATGAAGCATTTGATTCCAAAAATCTTGAAGTATTTTACTGAAGCAAGCCTTCCTTTCCATAATTCATAAGGAGTCTTCTAATTATTTGGTATTAGTTGAGTTCGATTCAAGGTATAAACTGCTGTCCTGACTGTTTCCTTCCAAAATTTTGGCTACAAGTCAGCTGCCAGTAACATAGTTCTTGCCATTTCTTGAACAATTCGGTTTCTCCTTTCAAATACCCCATTTTTCTTGGGTGTTCTAGCAGTGGAGAGCTCTATTTTGATTCCATGTTATTTACAGAATTCATCAAATTATTTTGATGTGAATTCTCCTCCTCTATCCATTCTAGGACATTTAATTGTTGAAATACGACAACAAGAATATTCCAATTTAATTTGTCCTTGAATTAAATTGTGAATTAAAATCGAATTTAGTCTTAACAGCTACTTGGAAATAATTAATTAATTTATTTTAAATTAATTAGTTGGAGAAATTCAAGTTAGAAGTCTTTCTGAAGTCATACAAGAGTTATCCCTTAAATTAAGGAGATAATATTGAGTTATATTTGAGTTGTAATTAGTTAACTCAGTTTACTGAGTTAAGTCTAATTAAATTAGTTCCAAACTGTTTGAGGAACTAATAGTGAGTTAACAATTAGTTGATGCATTAATGCACTCAACTAGTGCTACTCTAGTTAACTGAAGATTCCCTCATCAGAAACTCATGCATGTCTATTCTGACAAAGAACCAGTTGAGATAAATGTCAAGGACCTCTCATGGAGAAAACTCATGCATGTAGTCAAGGATTTATCCTTGAGGATTGCACAGTTTTGGAATTGGTTTTCCACTTGGTTGAAGGAAAATCATCCACAAAGAACAATGCAAGGAAATAGGAGCTTGGAGGGCAGAGAGGAAGGCTGGAGAGAAGCCAAGATTTCCTGTGAGCATCTGTGAGGATTGTACTAAGAGCTGGCTAGCTGTGAGAGCTAAGGCTTTGTATAATTCCTATGTATTTCCACTATGTATGATAATACAATAGTGTGGGGTTTTTATCTAAGGATTTCCCCAAAGTATTTTCATGTGTATTGTGCCATTGATTCTTCTTCTTCTGGTTATATTGTTCAGCTCGATATTTAAGCTTCCACAAATTGATAATAGAAGTAGGTTATAGTATTCTGATTTGATTTATATTGCATTATCTGGTTAACCTACCATCAGATTTTCTACATGGTATCAGAGCTGGATTTGTAGAATTTTTCTACATGGTATCAGAGCTGTGAACAATATACTGAGAAGAGAATTCGAAGTTTGAAGTTAGGGTTGTAGGTGAAAATCGAATTCATATCATACTTCAAGGTTGGCCAATGGCATTCTATGACTTGAGACTCGAGTATGCCTTGGAAGGTAGCTCAAATTACATAGCATGGAAAGATAGAATGGAGGTTGTAGTAGAAGACAATGGCTTGAAGGAATTCATTGATCAAGAAATCCCAAAGCTAGCTTCAACTAATGCACAAGAGTTGGCTGAGTGGAAGAAGTGTGTGGCGAAGACGAGACAAATCATCCTTGAGGGAGTTTGAGACCATATTGTCTCGAGTCTCCATGGGAAGGATACTCCATTTTCAATGTGGAAGACATTGAAGGACCTTTACTAGAACATTAGCGACCAGAGGAAATTGGCGCTCAAGGATAAGCTTCGAAGAATCAAGATGGAGAAGGGCGATACTATTTCCACATATCTGAAAAAGCTCACCACTTGCAGAGATGAACTTGGCAGTGTGGGAATAACTACTTCCGATGATGATATGGTGAGCCTCGATCTGTTTGTCCTTCCAAAGAGTTGGAATAGCTACCAGGACTCTGTGAATGGAAGGGATAAACTGCCAGATTGGGAACGACTGTGGTTGGATCTTATGCATGAGGAGATCAGGAGGAGCACACGAGATGGTTCTTCATCCAAGAATGATGATGAAGAAAATCTGGCCTTAGCAAGTAAGGCAAGGAAAGGGAAGGGGAAGGCTTCCCATTTCAAATTGAATTCTTCTCATGGAGGGAAGATGGGTGACATGTCTAAAGTAAGATGCTTTAATTGTCACAAGATGGGACATCATGTGACTAATTTCCCATCGAAGAAGTCCAATAAGGGATCCTCGGAAGGATCAGAAGGTGAGGCATTAGCCTCTCAGTTTGAAATGGAATTTACACTCATCGCATGCATGGTGTCATCGATGATGGGTTGTGTCTGGTATTTGACAGTGGAGCTTCATTCCACATGACCGGTGATAAAAATTTATTCAGTGCCTTGGAGGAGAAAAACCTCAAGATGCGCATAGAGATGGGTGATGATGGAAGGTATAGTGTTTCAGGAGTGGGCATGGTTGCTTTTCAAAGGAAGCATGGAGCTCCTCTCACCTTGACAAATGTGGTGTATGTGTTTGAACTAAAGAATAACTTTGTATCGGTCATGATGTTGGAGGACAAAGACTACGATGTTGTCTTTAGTAAAGGAAAGGTGTTCCTAAGACACATAGACATGGGTCAGACCAAAAGGATAGGGATTTAGGTGAAGAATCTCTATAAACTAGAGGTAGATGATTGTGCAGCATTGAGTACAAAAGCAGAATTGGTGCAAAGACAAGACATTGGCGAGTTGTGGCATAGGCGATTGGGCCATTTGCATCATGGGGCTTTGAAGATAATGCAACAGATATCTACAGGACTTCCCAAAGGTAAACTTGAGCAAGTTGACACATGCAAAGGTTGTACCTTAGGAAAGTACACCAAGTATTCCTTTAATGATCGAGACAGTCGAGCAGAGGCTATCTTAGAGCGAGTTCATACTAATTTGTGTGGACCATTCTCGATGGTATCTACATCGAAGCAAAGGTATTATGTGATTTTAATTGATGACTATTCTCGTAAATGCTAGATTTATTTCATTAAGAAGATGGACCAAACTTTCACAAAGTTTTGTGAGTTCAAAGATTTGGTAGAGAAAGAGTTAGGGAAGAAGATCAAGGCCTTGAGAAGTGACAACAGTGGAGAATATGTCTCTCAAGAGTTTAAGTACTTCTGTGTAGTGAAAGGAATTAAACGAGAGTTGACAACACCCCATAACCCACAATAGAATGGGGTGGCCGAGAGGAAGAACAAAAATATTGTAGGGTCAGCATGGGAAATGCTGCATGACCAACGCCTACCACTTCACTTGTGGCCTGAGGCATGCAACAAAATGATCTATTTGTAGAATAGAAGCCCACATCACATACTTGGGATGAAGACACCAGAGGAAGCTTTCTCCAGTAAGAGACCAGATGTGGGTCACTTCAGGATCTTTGGCTCATCGGTATATTGCCATGTGACAAAGGATGCATGGAAGAAGCTTGAGTCGACAACAAAGTTGGGGATATTTGTGGGGTACACTGATACACCTCACAACTATCGGGTGTACTTGCCTACCAGTCGGAGGACAGTGGTTCGTAGAGATCTCAAGTTTGATGAGCAGAAGGCCATGCAAGTTTCCCTTGAGAGGGAGCTCCAACTATAGGCTGTGGAGGAACTGTTGGTTCCTAAGGAGGAGGAGCCTTAGACTGATGTGGAGAAGCTGCATGCAAAGGTTCCAGGAATGGAGACATTCACTCAAGAAGAGTCTTCCAGAGATTGACGGAAGCACACAAGAGAAGCTGACAAATTGTTGGAGGATCCGAGAGAGAATGTGGGAGCACCATATTCTCAGCACAGACAGGGGAGGTCAACTAAGAGGTACACTGGATACATGGCCCTTGCTAGGGAATGTGTTGAGACCAAGCCATCTTCCTTTGAGGAAGCAGTGTAGCAGCCGATTTGGGTTGATGCTATGGTGGAGGAGTATGACTCCATAGTTTGTAACAATGTTTGGGACATGGTTATGAGACCAGAGAACAATTCAGTTGTGAGGTCCCGTTGGCTTTACAAGGTAAAGCAAGCCGCTGATGGTAGTGTGGAGAAGCATAAGGAAATATTTTTTTCCCATGGCTTTTCACAAGTCGAGAGAATCATGTTGCTGCAGTATATTTCGACAAAGGAGCAAGATGCTGACATTTTGACAAAGGCATTGTCAAAGTGTAAATTAGAGTTCCATAGAGACAGGATCGGGGTGGAAAATAATGCCTTTCTTGTTGAGAGGGAGTGTTGAAATATGGAAACAAGAATATTCCAATTTAATTTTTCCTTGAATTAAATTGTGAAATAAAATCGAATTTAGTCTTAACAGCTACATGGAAATAATTAATTAATTAATTTTAAATTAATTAGTTGGAGAAATTCAAGTTAGAAGTCTTTCTGAAGTCATGCAAGAGTTATACCTTAAATTAAGGAGATAAGATTGAGTTATATTTGAGTTGTAATTAGTTAACTCAGTTTACTGAGTTAAGTCCAGTTAAATTAGTTCCAAACTGTTTGAGGAACTAATAGTGAGTTAACAGTCAGTTGATGCATTAATGCATTCAACTAGTGCTACTCCAGTTAACTGAAGTTTCCCTCATCAGATACTCATGCATGTCTATTATGAGAAAGACCCAATTGAGATTAATTTCAAGGACAATGTACTATTTGTTGCATGTCTTTTATCATGGAGAAAACTCATGCATGTAGTCAAGGATTTATCCTTGAGGATTGCGTAGTTTTGGAATTGGCTTTCCACTTGGTTGAAGGAAAATCATCCACAAGGAACAACGCAAGGAAATAGGAGCTTGGAGGGCAGAGAGGAAGGCTGGAGAGAAGCCAAGATTACCTATGAGCATCTGTGAGGATTGTACTGAGAGCTGGCTAGCTGTGAGAGCTAAGGCTTTGTATAATTCCTATGTATTTCCAACATGTATGATAATACAATAGTGTGGGGTTTTTATCTGAGGATTTCCCCAAAGTATTTTCATGTTTGTTGTGCCATTAATTCTTCTTCTTCTGGTTATATTGTTCAGCTCGATCTTTAAGCTTCCGCAAATTGATGGTAGAAGTAGGTTATAATATTCTGCTTTGATTTATATTGCATTATCGGGTTAACCTACCATCAAATTTTCTACATTAATTTTGGAATCCTTTTCATTTTCTACAAGAGCTTTAATATTCTTAAAACATTCAAATATTTCAGATTGATATTTTAAGAAATATACCCACATCATTCTAGTATATTCATCAACAAATAAAGAAAAATACCTTTCTCCTGGGAGTGCTGAAGTTATGGTTGACCCACATAAATCTGCATGAATGATATCTAGAGGTTTTGATGTGGAGAACTCCTTAGTCTTGTGGTTGGTTCTAGTTTTCTTGCCATGTTGACATGGGCCACATACAATTTGATCTGGTTTGGACATCATTGGAATGTCCCTTATTGCATTGATTTTGCTGATATTGATAAAGTTATCAAAACTTGTATGCCCTAGTCGCTTATGCCACAACCAACTTTCATCTGTTTGACTTAAATAACATTTATCTTCTTGAATTTTGTTTAGAATGTAGATGTTATCTGATGTTCTAACTCCTTTCGCCACAAGTTCTCCTAAGGAAGAGTTTCTTATTTCACAATTTTTAGTGTTGAAGATAACATTATGTCCTTGACCACAGATTTGGCTAACACTCAAGATATTGTGTTTGAGCCCATTTACCAGCAAAGCATTTTGAACCTTTCCTTTTCCATTAAAAAGGGTAATAGTTCCTTCTCCAAAAATTTTGGTAGATCCACTCCCAAAGGATACATTTCCTTCCTTTTTGTTTAATGAGACAAACTTCCTTTTGTCACCTGTCATATGTCTGGAGCACCTACTATCCACAAACCAAAGATTTTCCTCACTGTGAGCACATAGAGATAGACCACATTTATTCGTATTGGGATTTTAATCTTTTACTTCTCTACTTTTGAGGGGGAAATTTTGTTCGCTATGTCCATTATCATTACATAATGAGAAAATTGGATCAAATTTGGCCAAAGGATTAAACGAGTTCAAGGTCTTGATTTGTCCTTGCCCTTTGAGACTACATGGTTTGTTTGTTTGATCCTTCAATCTTGGTGCTTCATTCTTACAAGCCATGCAATGTTTAGCTTGATGACCAAAATTTTTACAATAATAATAATGTCCAAGAAAGATAGTTTGGTACATGTTATAATAGCCATGATTTGAATAAACCTTCTTTCTTGGAGTTTATCTTTCTTCATTCTTTGGATTTGAGTCGGGCCTTCGATGAGATGATTTTTCTTCTTTTGGATTGCTGCAAAGTACATCGGCATAGCTTCTTGCATTATCCTTCGCACTTGATGATTCTTCTTTAAAACCAATCCCGAACTTGTCACTTTGAGTTTCTGAGTGTTGAGAATGTGATCAAGTGTTTGAAAACTTTGGAAGCTTCTTTTGATTTGTTCTAATTATTTCTTGAGAGATACTATTTCAGCTTCATGTCTTTCATATATGACGTCCTCCCTTGTTTTAGCGTACTCTTTATCTGTTTTAAGTGAGATGACCTTCTTTCGTAACTTTTCATTTTCTTCAATGGCACTAATTAGTAATTTGTTTGTATCTTCGTCGTTTTCTTGTCTTGACTCATTATCTTCAGTGAATGCCATAAATAATACTTCCTTACTTCTAGCATAGTCATTTTCTTCATCTGATTCATCGTTAATTCCTTTGGATGATTTCTTTTTGATGACCACGTATTCATCCCCATCAAATTCATCTTGTTTAGAAAGGAAATTCTTTTTAGTAAATCCTTTTTGTATATCCTTCCTTTTGAATCTTCCCCGTCATCACTATCATGTTTATGATGACATTTTTCAGCATAATGACCTATTCTTCCACATCTGAAACAGATAAGAGGGTTCTTACCTTTTATCTTGAATCCTTTCTTTAGCCTTTGTACAAATTGCACCAATTCAGATTCAACATCGGAGTCATCACTGCTGTTATTCCATCCTTTCCCCTTTTTTTATTTTGAGGCCTTGAATGCTGCATCTTTGGGACTTGGGAATCCTTTTCTCATCTCATAGGCAATGCAGATTCCATGAAGTTCATCCATCTTGAGAGTGTCTAGGTCCTTCATTTCTTCTATAACACTTATTTTGGAGTCAAATCTGTCTGGGAGAGATCTTAAGACTTTTTGAACAACAGTGCTTTCTTCAATCTTTTCTCCTAATGCTTTAAGAGAGTTGACTACTTCAACTACTCGAAGGAAGTATGATGCAATATCTTCTTCATCATCCATTTTCAGACTTTCAAACTACCTCCTATGAGTTTGAAGCTTTTCCTTCTTAACCTTGTAGTCCCTATCATATAAGCTAACCAACTTATCCCATACTTCATTGGCCAAGTCACAATTCAAGACATTCATAAACTTAGAATCGGTAATTCCATCGGTAATGGAATTTAGAGCTTTGGCATTTGCAATGTACGATTTCCTTTCATCTTGATTAGTAGGAAGAGTTGGAGGGGAATTATACCCATTCAAAACAACGTTCCAAACTTCTGGTCCAAGGGACATTAAGTAGTAGGACATTCTCTTTTTCCAAATACCAGAGTTAGTACCATCGAACAAGGGAAGCCTTCTTGTCATTTCTTGATTCTTCATTGTAACTAAGAATCCTTCTTCCAGCTATTAGGTTGATTCTAAAGAAGATGGCTCTGATACCAATTGTTGGAAATATTGAGAGGGGGGTGAATCAATATTCCTTTTCAATTGTTATTATTATCAGTTTACATTCTTTACAATCTTAATCAAATAAATGATTTTATTAAAATAAAGAAAAATATTGAGTATAATATCTGATGAATTGTTCCAAGCACCAACTTGGACTTTGATGAGGCTCCAACCCTATCTTACCAAGGCACCAACCATGAATATAGGAGCACCAACTCCAAGGACACCAATCCTTCAAATTATGAGGCACCAACCCCAAGGGCTCTGACCCTATAGATTTACTCTGTCAAGAAATGTTTATTTATATTATACTGCTTTCAAGGACTTCTTTACCAAACCTTGCCCTTGTAGTCTTTGCAATAGGTCGTTGTCTGCGCTATGGATTCAATTCGGGTCCAATCCTTCCAAGATGAATTAGGTCAAAAAGAATTTCCTCCCACTCTGTCTTCGGCTTCCTTCTTCACTCGACCTTCAGCTTCTCGACCTTTGGCTTCCTCTGTTTCTTAAAGTTCACGAGTTTTGAACTTGTTCTCTATTTTGATGCCTGAGATTGATGCATAGAAGTGAAGCGTTTTAACTCGTTTTTATATGAGTTTCACCAATAACTGAGAGACACATTTATTGGAGGGAGGCCAACTTGTTTATTTTTGGAGAAACCAGAGAGGCTATAACCATATTATAATAGAAGTCTTGTGGTCCCCATATGCAACGTCACCGCTAATCACAATCACAACTTTCAAAGGTCTCTTACTACAGTATATCGGATAGGACCTTTTTAATATTCATCCATGGCCCACATGGAGGTCCCACATGCCATGTTTTTAATCGCAATATTTATTTTCTGAAATCCCGCAATAGAAAATTTTGGAGGCCTCTTACAAGCATGGTCATAAAATAGCCGATTGCCCTATTGCCAATGGAGTGGATGTGATATAATATTAAACAATCGTTAATAAATCCGCCGGGTCCGCAACCTTTATCGCAATCGGCGGTTTGGTCGTGTCAATCCTTAAGACTTGCGATATGAATCTCGACGAGGCAGACACGATATTACATAAAGGTGTATTCTAATGGAGCTATCAGGTCCACATATTATATCACAATCAAAGTTTTAACATGACATCCCTTTAAGTCTTGTGATATGAAAGTTCTGATACGATAGATGCCCTGTTTCTTTAGGGCATCTTATAATGGAGCAATCAGGTCTGCACCTTATATCGAAATCAAGGTTTTAATGTTACAATAGCTTTAAAAGGACTTGCGATTATGTGACAAATGCGGAATTGTATAGGGTTGATACCTTAACCTATTTCGGGTCCGTAGTAATATTGCAATCAGGGTTTTACACCGTGACAACCCTTTAAGACTTGCGATATGAAACTTCCAATGTGATGAATGTGATATTTATTTAAGGAGTATTGTAATGCTCTGATGCTTTCGCAATACACATATTGCAATCAACATATTTGGGGTGATGATACATAATAAACTTTATAGTTTGCGATTATGCAATGGATGCGATATTCTATTGAGTTGTATTACAATGGTGCAGCGTGTCTGCAATGTTATCGCTATTGCAGATTTTCAATGTGACATGTAATAAAGCCATCGATATAATATACTATTGATATGTTAACTACGATGCACTTTGGACTTTTGTTAAAAGGTTTCCATGGTTTGTTTCTTAGATTGGGTTCTTATCTCCTCCGATAACATTGCTTATTCTCATTCATCGATGTGTTCCTCTTTTCTTCTCAATGGCTTCTCCTCTTTGGCTTCTTGCTCCTATTGCTTCATGGATCTGCTCTGCTTGGCTTCACATCATTATTTAGTATCCATAATATTTCCATATTGACATCAATGACATTCTAGATCAATAAAATACAGGCACAATGTAATAGACTCATGGATTCGGTCATTAGTGAAAATTTGAAATTTTGATATATGACACTTGGAATAATAAACATTTTTTACACGGGGATCCACATCAAGTGCAACCATGCAGATAGATAGATTGTGCGTGAGAAATCGGCTTTGATTTAGTTTGAGGGGCATACCAGAGTCGCGAGGCCCTAACATAACCATCAACGAAGGTTGAAGTGCCTCGACTCCCTGGCATGTCTCAAAACTTCCGAGAATTGAAAAACGGAATTTTGAGATGTGAACCAGATCATGCATGGCTTGAGGATCGCTGTTGTTGCTGATTTCAAAACTGCTCTTCGGATGGAAACCATCTTTGTCACAGGCTTCATCAAACTTTTCATCTTCAGAAAGCTTCCTTGACGAGTTGTCTTCATGCAACATACAAGACGATGAAGAGTGGGAAGAGTCCTGTGCATTGAGATTGTTTTCATCTTGGAAAACCTCACTACCTTGTGTTGATCGAGGAGATAACTCATTGGATGAAGAAACAAGAGAACACAGAGTTTCTCTGACTCATGCTGATGCGTTGTGGATGGTAAGACACATGAGCAAGTGGGGTGAAGAGGAAGTTTCGATATGGATGTCTTCTTTGACCAGTGCAAATTCCAGATCTGAGTTAGAGTGTACATGAGAGAACAATAGATCAAATGATGTGTTTGGGTGTTCATCATCAGATATGGAAGCATGGGAGTGATGACAATCTAATACTGGAGGCTGATCAAAATAATTAATTGTGCATGATGTTTCACAAATATTAGGAGATTGAGAATCAACCAAGAATGGAATCTCATTATCTTGATGTGAACCATTTTGAAACATATAAGAGGAATTGATTGTGTCTTCACCTTTCTGCTCCTCCACCTATGTAATGAGACTGCCTTGCACATGAATG
The DNA here is from genome assembly GCA_031772625.1 of Pinus tabuliformis. Lineage (NCBI taxonomy): Eukaryota > Viridiplantae > Streptophyta > Pinopsida > Pinales > Pinaceae > Pinus > Pinus tabuliformis. Next base: position 1,063,477,966 of record CM062815.1, read on the forward strand.
CAATTTGAGCCAGCAACTTGAGAATAAAGAGAAGGCGCACAAGTAGCTTGTCAAGCGGGTTGATCAAGCGAGTCATGGTACAAGGAGTCATGGCTTGTAGATGATGGAGGATGGTAGAGATGTAGATCAGACTTGAGACTTAGGTTATGAATAGTGATTTCCTCTTGTGGAATGGAGGAATGAGTCTTCACCATAGGCTTTTGATCCATTATGGAATTTCCTCCATTGGAGTGGGAGACGACTGAGAAGATGGGTTGGGAACATATTGTGTAGATTTCTCAGCTTTTCTGCAGTTGCGAGGGGGCACCCTTTGCGTAGATTTCTTAGTTTTGCGACTACTGCAAGGGGGCACCCCCTATGAGACCGAAAAGGGAGGAGGACAAGGAACAAATGGGGTGTTGGGCTGCTCCTCTACAAACTGAGGGGCCTCATGATCCACAAGAGTCAAGGAAGAAGGGAAATCAGGAGGTTCACTATGTCAGGAAACATGAACCAAGCGTTTCAACTCTTGGCTCATGAAGTCAAGGTCCACAAACTATTCAAGAATTTTTTGATAGAGGCGAAGGAAGTGGGTAGCAAAGTCCTCAACTGATTTTTCATGCTTCATTCTTAAACGAGAGATTATTTCACATACATCTTGGTGGTTATACTTATCGAAGGCTTGATGGAGCTCCTTGAGGAGAGGAAGAAGGGAATGGACGGAAGCAGGTGGCAAGATATGACACCACTGATTAGCAAGACCTTCAAGGGTGAGGAAGAAAAGTACACAAACAAGCTCTTCACTATCAATTTCATGGGATGCACAGAAATGAAGAAAATCATAAATGTGCCTGGTTACAAGCGTTCTGTCCTCACCGTCAAACTTTAACAAGGACAAGTGATCGAGAAGCTCATCAGGGAGTGATAGTTGATTAAGGGATAAATGAGAGAAACACCCAGGGATCACGATTTTTCTATGATCCATTTGGTAATATATTCAAACCATATGCAACGGGTTCAGTGTTAGGTCGCCCAAATAACATCTTTTTACCAAACTTTCACTTCACTTTCACCTCACTTTAAAACCATATTTATCTTTTCCATACCCTTACATTAAACTATTTTCATGATTACATCGGGTTTAGACCTATTATTTTCCAGTGCATATGTTTTAGTGTTTTTGAGTGAATTTATTATTAAATTTTGGAAAAATAACATGTTTTCACTTATGTATGGAAGTGGGATAAGTTCAATGATCTTTGTAGGTGTATTTGAAGACTTCAACAAAGTCATATTTGACCACCAAGCCTCAAATTCGATTTTTTTCTTCAACCCCTTGAAGATTTGATGAAGATTTGGGAGATTACTTCAAGCATACTTTATGGAGACGAATCATTGAACTTTTGATAAGATTTCTTATCAAAGATATTAGATATTTGTGAGAGGATTTTTAGATATGTTACTTGATAAGTGTTAGCACATGGTTGTAACCACATGAGACATTTGTGGATTTAGGATAGATTTGTGGATCTCAAATCTTTGTTAGTTATCTCATTTTTATGTATAAATAGGAGTGCCTCCTCCATTCCAAGAAAAGGACTCTTGGAGCATGTATCTAACTTATGATGGAATAGAATAAAGCTTCATTTTACATAAATTTCCATTCTATAGTTACTTAGATGTGTTATGATTTCTATATGATTTTTGGATTATTTTGGTTTAAAATCTAATTTGCATACGAAAGGACAACCAAGGATTTAAGCTAAATTCTATTTCTATCAAATTATGTATCACAACTAAAAAAATCATCCTTTTGCATTTCTTGAATTGTTTCCTGAATTCTAGTTTATGATTTGATGCAATGGTAATGTTGTTGGAGTAGAACTGTGAGGAAGGAAAACCAATACCTCCTAAGTTAGGAGCCTCTTCTCTTTATTTCTACACATCACAAATTGTTGCTCTTTAGTTTCTCTTCTCGAGGATAGTCTTGTGGGGAAGGACAACTAGGACCTCCTAAGTTAGGAACCTCCTCCTCCGCTTACTACATCTTGAATCAGAGAATTTTCTTATTTATGCATGTATATCAAGTTTTTATGGATTTACAGAATAGTTTGTCACTTTGATCTTAAGAGAATTGAGCTCACTCCAAATGGATAAATGAAGCATTTTATTTCATTACGACCAAGTTTTCTTAGCTTAGAGACAATTGCCTACTCCTGCATATATTTTGTTGGCATCATCACAAGCTTACGAGTATCCCTGGTTGATAATTTAATGAAAGAAATTTAAGCAATTGAATTTCCCAACACTCAGCTTGTCATCTGGCCCTCCTTCTAGTGCCATAAATTTTGACGGTGTTGGATCTACCAACCGTCAAGGGATCTCCGCGATATGAAGTCCCAACTAGACCTGACAACATTTGGTGTAGGAGTCCCATCCAGTATGACGACCCGATTGCCATTATCTTAAAGATATTCCTTAGCTCTTGATTGTCAGCACATGAGAGTGGTATACTTAGTATTCAAACAATGAGGTTTGTGTGCTTGTTGAGTGCTTAGTGTTGCTTATGGAAAAGTTCTTTCACTACAGAGGGAGAAGGTGAGAGTGAGTCTCAAGTCGAAAGGGAATAGTCTCAACTTTGTTAGAGACACACAACAAAACAAGGTCTCGGGAGCTTCCAATGGATTAGTCCGCATGGATGCGACAGTCACAAACACAAAGGTGAACAAATAGATGTAGAAAACCCAACAGAGTAGTCCACACGAGTGTGATGGTTGTTATAAGAAGTTTACAAGAATGAGTCTATCGAGTGTTTGATGAAGTAGTCCACATGGGCGAGACATTGTTAACAACTAATACGACACATTTCCAACAACATATGCACTAAAACAATCGAAATAGTTCGACTATCTTAGTACAGGTTAAAACCACATGCATTACAAGTGTCCAAAGAATAGTCTTACAAATGAATTCAATACATGTGTGAAAACGTGTTGGCCTGTTAACATGCTTCCGAATTAAGTGAAAGTTCCAAGACACATCTGTAAACCATACATCACTAACCCTGATAGCGGGGCATTGGAGCCACTGCTTGCTCCTCAAAGAAAGTATTACAGACTCTCAAGGCTATGTGGGAGAAGCCAAGATGAAAATTCTTTTACATGTACAAATGAGGGGTATATATAGCCAAGGGTGAACTTGACCCTTTTGAATCTTCTACTGCCCTCACGACTGTTTGATTTACATGACTCTTCAACTTTATATGTGGGTCTCTTGGACTTTGACATTACATTACATTGATTAAAGCAATATGGCCCATAGTAGTGATGTGGCTGAGACAACTCATGACATGAATCGACATGACAATGTTGGTATGTTCATGATGATGGTGGTGTCCATGTCAATCTGTAGTGCTATTGAGTCATGAGTGTGCTCTTGGTGTATCATAGCTTCAACTTCGCATGACAAAGTGTGCAGAGTCTTTGATGGTCTTAGTGTTCACTTGGTGTTTCATGTAAATATATCCCCTTTTCTGGTACTTGGCATGCTAAATGTGTTCATTAGTCTGTGAACAACTCTCCTAGCATGTGCTCCTTGTTCATCCTATTCGTCGCTGTGCCATGTATTGTCCATGTACCTGTATTTGCAATCACTCATGACAAGACGACATCAAATCCAGAAATTTCTTAGTTTACCATGATGCATCATATTTCTCTTTCAGGTGTAGGTGACTGAGAGAGAGGACAAGGCTCTGAAACTGTGAAGAGCACATTTCAGGTCGAGATGTGAGGCTCCGGGACACTGTTGGGAAAGACTACGCAGAGGACATTGAGAGGTTGGGTTGATAAGTTTGGGAAACCAGTGACATTTGCGAGATCTGGCTCAGTTGGGAGGTAGAATTGCGCAATTTTTCTAGGGAAGGAAGTGCGGGCAGCAGGGGGTGCTGACAGTGAAAAATGTGCATATTTTTAGAGGAGGTCAACAGTGAGCCGCGGGAGCTTGCTGGCAAAAATTGCGTAGATCTAGGAGGTAGTCATGTATGACATGCATGCATAGTTTCTGGGCTAAGTGGGGTGCCGGGTAGCTAGTGGGTAGGCCAAGAAAACTGTGCAATTTTCAGGAGGCGCAATAGGCCGGCTGGCAAGGGGACTAATTGACAAAACCATGCAATTTTCAGAGAAAATGCAATGGCAGGAAGTGGGTGCCTATCCCTATTTTCTGTGCAATTTCTTTAGTTAGTGCACGTAGGCACACTAACAGATTCTGTGAGGAGTGAAGCCCGAGGTGATTCCTCAATAAAATTCTCTGGTTGACTAGCAGGAAGCTTGATGGATAGGCTTGCGGGAAGCGCAAATTGAGATGGCTTATTGGGAAACTTATGTTCTGTTTTGGGTGATAGTCAGTCAGGTTGATTCCAGTATTGTGTAGTGCAGACTGTCTCGGAGGTAGCCTCAAGCTCTGCACAATTCTAGGCAACATTGCTTGGTCATTGAGGGATGAGACTGCAAAGTGCAGCTCAGTGGAGGTCTGGCTGATGGAGGGTGGTCGATCGACAGATATTCGATAAAATGGTTAAGTGTGTGAGCGACTGAACTCGTGTACACATGACCTTGCGAACACACACTCAACATGACTCGACGACAAGACACCTCAAACTAACAAGACAACATATGCTCAGTGTGACTAACCAAAGGGTGCGAGTGATAAGTGCGATACCTGAGATAGATTGTTGAATGACCATGACTACACTTGCACGACATTGCATACAACTTCGTGTGAGAGTGCGACTAATGTTTACATAGAGAACACAACTTGTACACATGAACATAGACCTTGAACATGGAAAGAATACACTGCAAGCATGACATTGTAACCAACATGCTAAAAGATGACCGATGAATGGTCAAGCAAAGATGGTGCAAAGATTCGATACAAGCTCATGGGGTGAGCGCGAGTGCTTGCAAACATCAAGGAAAAATCCATGGCTCCGAAATTGGATGCAGGCCAAAATTTTGGAGGGTGTTGCAACCGTTACAACACAACCCTAAAAGGAAGTTGGACACACTTGAATGGCTATAAATACAAGTCAAGAAACCCTCATTGGGAGATCATTATCAAGCATTTTATTCTTCTCTCTTCTTTTGTTTGGCTTGCATAGGTATGAAGTTGGTTCGTATAGGTTCTAAATTGTACAGTTTGAAGCTAACATGTGTGGATTAGGGTTTTTGGTTCGCAGCTGTAGGGTTGTCATAGGAAATTTTCAGCCCTAGCCACACACACAAAAGCCTCTCGATGCGGCTAGAATGCTTCAGATACATGCAAAATCACTTGCTTCATGCAGCCAAGACCTAGGGTTTCAGGTGACAGTTGACTGCAGATTCTGACAATTGACCACAAATGTTGACAGTTGACCACATGCTTCTGAATCATGGTTTTGATTATTACGCGATTGGGTTCATATTTGGGATATTGTTTGGTTGGTTTTTTTGGATAGTTTTGTGATTGAATAAATTTGAATATTATACTCTCTATTTGTTGAACATTTTATGACAATGTAATAAGAAGAATAATTTGAAAGGGTTTCCCCCTTGTGGGGTTTTGTCCTAGTCTCCAATCAATCTTGGTGTCTCTACGTGTGAATGCTTTTTTTCTATTATTCCTTTATGTTTTGTTGCATTGCTGATGATATTGTTCTTTCTACATAATTGCATATGATGTAATGATGATATAATGTTGTGGGGTGAATTCAATGTGTAATGATGAAATGTAATTATTCAAAGAAAATAACAATATATCCCTAAGAGGAATTCATAGTATGTAGTTCTTTATGACAAGATAAATGATGTATTATGTGCCCCATGACAATGAGATATGCCTACTACTGGATTTTCCTAATAGGACTAATATGTTGATGTCTCATGATTTTGTACTTTGTATCTCAATTGAACATTTGATGAATGTCTAATAGAAGAAGAATTTGGTTGAGTTTCCCCCCTTGTGGGGGTTTTCCTTGGTCTCTAGCCTAAATCCTGGTGTCTCTATTGTGTGTTCTTTTCTTTTGTTGTTTCTTATTGTTATGCTGCATTGTTGATGATATTTTTCTCTCTACATAATTGCTAATAATGATATGATGTTATGGGGTGAATGAAATGTGAAAATATTGAAAAGTTTAAAAATGCAATTATCTACAACATAGAACAATCTTTCCATAAAAAAATTAACACAATCAACCCCTAAGGGATATCATATGCTACCTTTAAAGGATATCATATACCTAAAAATAATTCTTGATTTTGGACTATGGTACCCTAAGAACAAATATTACCTTGACAACATATATTGATGCAGATTGCATAGGAAGCGTTGATGATCGCAAGAGTACCAGTGGGAATGCATTCTTCTTGGGAGATTGTCTTGTATCTTGGCCTAGCAAGAAACAATAATCTATATCGCTCTCCATAGATGAAACTAAATATATAGTAACGACAAATTATTATACACAGATCCTATGGATGAAGGAAGCCTTGAAGGATATCAACAAAAAATCAAATTATCACCATCTATTGTGACAATATCAGTGCAATCTGTTAGCCTCCTGCTGCAGCATGTATTCATCTTTCATGATCGCCATTTTTACATGCCAAATATGTCATACTTTGCATGCTGCAATGTTCCATATTTGCTACAGAGGCCAAAGAAGTGTCAATGAGAGTGTGCTAGTCTAAGTGCCACTGCTATGATCCATTTTTTGATGAGTTGATCCATTTTTTATGAGTTTTCAGTTAAGGGAAGGCCAAACAGCTTAATCTTGGTCTCCCTAGGTTTCAATTTCCTGTTGTAGAATATAGAGAATAATTATCTGTCCAAACAACTTAATCTTGGCAGATTTGTAGATAGGTAGAGAAACAAGGGTGCTCAACAGCTTAATCTGAGCCCCTAAATGAAATAAGTGTAGATATATATAGGAGGACAACAAGAAGAAAATAATGAAAAGTTGGGTATGCTAGTTCAAGTGCACCCAAACCAGAAGAAGAGAAAATGCTAGGTGAGTAGGCCGGGTAGGTAGTTTTGCGGTTGCAGAATCATGGCTTGTGACCCATTTCATCTTTTCAAGTGTCATATCTATTCATATCACGCGTTTGGGGCAATTTTTCATTTGAAGGACTTCAAACGAGGCATGACTAACTCCCCCTTCTTCTTGTTCCCCAAATCATTCACTGACCTCCCCAAAGAGGGCAAGATCTGCTTAATACCTCTTAGTTTCATCATTTTCCGTACCATTTGCCTTGGTAAAGATCTACTTTACTCAAGGAGTGTTCATACTTCCTCTATGAGTCATTTTCCCCCTTAAATAGCCTAAGATTTACATACTTAGCGCTTTCTTCACAAAATTCATATTAACTCCCAACTCTATTACGTAAATCCCTCCTTATCTTTCCCCTTCCCATACTAAAAATATAGGGTAAAAATCCCCATTATTTACATATCCCCTCCTCTAATTGAAATATAACCATAAGTATGCTTGGGAATTACTAAGTTTACTTGAAACTTAGTAAGAACCCTCATTTTGCTCAAAAAACCATCTTCCTAAGGTGTTTGGACTCCTTCCAAAACACAAAACCCCCTTCAAATGCTATCGGACTCCTTCCGATGCATCAAGAACCCTTCCAAAGCTTTAAAAAGCCTTTTCCGATCGCATTAACCCTCCTCCGATGAGTTTTCCTCTCCTTCGACGCGATATCGCTGTCGGAGGTCGCAGCATTCATTCATCGGCCCACCCCCTTTTATATCTTCCGATATCACTTCGCCGATGTGATTTCACGATCGGCAGTCGCAAGTTTCTCTACCTGTATATATATCCCCCCTCTCATCCACCAACGCGATATTGCTATCACACCTGAAAGCATATCGCATCGCGATCCATTCATTTCCGCAATATTTCCCATTTTCACACAGCCGCATGCCTTATCGCCTTTCCGAAATCGACGATTGCTCCCATCGCATCACATATATAAAAGCCATTGCCCCCCGTCCCGGCCGATTGTTGATATCTGATTTAATCCCCGCCGTACTCCCACGTCACCCTGCGACATCACCTTGCCACGTCACTGTCGTACTGGGACCCACTGCTGACATCATCACTGAAAGAAGGCACGAAGGGTGCAAATCACAGCAAAGAGAGTCCGGAATGAAAAACTGTGGTAGTTTTCGATGCGCGATTAGCGCTAATCGCGCATCGCTAAGAAAAAATGACCAAAATGGAAAGCTTCATATCGCTCGGCCACCAGCAGGCCCGAAAACTCGTAGTTTGACAGAAACTCCTCATTTATGATTTCTATTCAAATCAACTAGCGTCGGTAGCATTCTAGAGGCCACGGAAATCATTTGCAGCAGCCATTCTTGCCTCGAAAGGGTAGAAAAGAGGCGATTTGACAGTTTCAAGCATATCAGATCAAGAGAAAGTAGCCCAATTTAAGTGTTAAAGAGTATTAGAGGAAAGACAAAGCCTTGATTACATTGAAGAGTATCAGTGAAGCGGCAAAGAGTATCAGATCGAAGCAGGTGAACATTAAAGGCCCCCAAGCAAAGTCAAAGAAAGCGGTGAAGCCATTTAAAGGCTCTCAGATCACAGTTAATACACATCAAAACCACTCAAGAGCAGGGGATCAAAGCCCAAAGCACAATTATGGCTAAATGAACAACATAGAGCCATAAGGACAAATTTCGACTCATTTTTGAGGCGGATGCCTCAACATAGCAATTAGATATCTTTTTGCATTAATTCCATGGCAAGATTAGATTAAAGAACTCACTTCCCTCAGATATGTTTAAGATCTTTTGTAATGGATATTTTTAGATATTTTCCCTATATAAACCACCATAATTCATTGTTTAAAGGGTTGGTTGGTTGATAATCCTCATGCTGAACTCGCACTGTATGTTTTGAGAATTTCTATAATCAAAGACTGCTGAAAAGCTTGGAGGATGGACTGTCTGTTGTGTTATTAATGGCTGAAGAGTGAAATATAGAATTCTTGCGCTGCTACATGGCCCAATAAGTGTTTCTTACCTCTGTTTTCGATTCATATATATATCATACATATATCACCATCTAAGTTACAGAAAGAAAGATTAGTTTAGAATTTGCGTGGCTGCACTCTATGCTCAATTTCTGTGACTTCTATATGTTTTCCTCTAATTCAGGCATAAATATGAATTCCTCACGGCTCTTATTTGCTCTGTTTCATTCATGCGTGACTGTTATTTAGGAATTCTTGACTGCCCCTAGATATAGTTCACTCGCCTCCCCTCCTGAATGAGAGATTCTTAGTTGCCTTCTATTCGTTGGCCTTCATTTCATCCTTTTGTAGAAATTTTGAATAATTTAACACATATTCACAGAGATTATCCTGATCATACAATTATAAGCGGAACATGTATAATACATAATCTCCTCTACGTTGATCATCAATTTACAGAAGCAGAAACATTCACAGGCACACATAGAAGCATCAATCAAACTCATAAACACAGTATGTATCCCGGGGAAAGCATCTCGCTAAAAACCCCACACTATCTGTATATTATATTGATTGAATCATGTAACAATACAAAGCATAATACTTCTCACAAGTATCTCCGCCTGTTACACACAATACAGCTCAGATTTGATCTCCAAATCTCCCCCGTTGCTTGCCTGCCTCCACTGCTCAATACCTGCTCAAGAACTGATGAGAATGGCTTCCCAAACTCGATTTTCACCTGCAAAATAGTCACTCACTCTTTGTGGACGTGAGCAAAGGCTAAAATGCGGGCCAAATACGTGAGCAAACTCATTGGCATACTCAATCCTTTGATTGTGCAAGATCTGGTGCACAACTATAGTCACAACTGATAGCAATCTGATTCTCTACCACCTGTCCCTGTTGAACTGAACATGCACTGACATGCAACTGAGTTAACTGATGTATTCTTTAGTTGTATTATGAGTTAATAATTAGTTTAACAACTCATCATTAGTCTATCTGCAGTTAGACTAACTACAACCAGTTTAACTAAGTTAAACTGAACACAACTCCATCAACTGTACCTCCAGTCCACTAAACTCAACTCACTTGAGTTCTAACTGAAGTCATGCATGCAACAACTCAACTGACTCATAAGAAAAATGAATTTCCTTCTGACAGCTGCATGTGCCACTTCCGTAGCTCAAACTGAAGTGCTCCAAGAGAATAAGATTAAGTTTATAGTCCAAATATTATTGTGAGATAATAATATTTGACTTTTCTATTTTTGACAGCCAGTCTAAAAATAGACTTGATCACTCACACTGTGATCACTCACACTTTCATCAAAAATAGAAGTCCATCTATTTTTCCCAACTTGATCAATCATCCATAAACATAGACATGATCCATATGTCTAAAAATAGACATAGTCTAAAAATAGACTTGCGCCAAAAATAGCTTGCGGGCCCACTTAGTGAAGGCGACTCTTTTCACTAAGCTCCATCATCTTGTTGCAATCTCAACACTCCCTCTCGACAAGATATGGATTATCAGCAACCCCTATCCTGCCTCGGTGGTACTCGAATTTGCTCCTGGTGAGAGCCTTCGTCAGAATATCAGCATCCTGATCCTCCGTTGGAATGTACGAAAGTAACATGATCCTCCGCTGCACACAATCTCTGATATGATGGTACCTGATGTGCTTGGACCCGAAAAACCGACCAAGATCATCCTCATCCACACAGATCTCTGCTTCCTGCTGTACCAAGAAACTACTGTCGATCCGATATTGAAGACCCCTCCTGATGTGCTCTTTCTGTCCGTTGGGCTCCCTGCCCAATCTGCATCTGTGAAGCCACATAGCTTCACCTCATCCTCCTGTCTGTACCACAAACCATATCCCGATGTGCCTCTCAAGTAGCGCAATACATGCTTGCCCACCTTCCAGAAGAGCTTGGTAGGCTTAACCATAGCTTGTGAAAGCTGGTTAACTGCATAGCATATATCAGGTCGTGTATTGACCAAATACATCAGCGACCCCACCAACTGTCGATAAACAGTGGCATCCACTTCTTCTCCCGAAGTGGCATCCTCCTTCCTCCAACCTCCAGGAAGAGGAGTATCAACAGGCTTGCAGCCATGCATGTTGAACTTCTCCAGTATCTCCCGAGCATACTTGCCCTGAGAAACAAACAGTCCACCACTGCGCTGCCATATTTCCAATCCTAGGAAATAGTGAAGGAGGCCCAAATCCTTCATCTCAAACTCTGTAGCAAGATCCTTCTTGCATGACAGTATCAACAGCTCATCACCCGTTAGAATCAAATCATCAACATACAGTACAATGATAAGCAACTTACCCTCCACCACAATCTGGTATAGGTTCGGATCCGCCTCGCTCTTGGAGAATCCAAGTCCTGTGAAATAGCTGTCTATCCGTGTGTACCAAGCACGTGGTGCTTGCTTCAACCCATACAGCGCTCTCTTGAGCCTGCACACATGCGACTCGCTGCTGAAGACTTCAAAGCCTTCGGGTTGCTCAATGTACACCTCCTCCTCAATGACTCCGTTGAGGAACGCAGTCTTCACATCCATCTGATGAATGTGCCATCCCATCTGCGCTGAGAGAGCAAGAATCGTCCGTATGGAAGAATACCTTGCGACAGGTGCAAAGGTCTCCTCATAATCGATCCCCTCAATCTGTGAAAAGCCTCGGGCAACAAATCTTGCCTTGTACTTCTCCACACTCCTGTCAGCTGCCTGCTTAACTTTGTAGATCCATCTCGAACCTACCACTGATTTCCCTTCCGGTCTAGGAACAATCTCCCATGCACTGTTTCTGACAATAGAATCATACTCTTCCACCATGGCGTCTACCCATGCGGGATCCTCCACAGCTTCCTCGAAAGAGGATGGCTCAGTCACAACACACTTGCTCATAAGAGCCATGTATCCAGTGTACCGATTAGGTGACTGTCTCTGCCTGCGTTGGGCTGTAGGTGGTCCTACAACTTTCTCTGCATCTTGAGCCAGTCGCTCAGCTTCTGTCAAGCGCTTTCGCCCTCTGATGGTTGGCGCTGCATGAGTGGTCTCTTCCACTCCATGAACCTCTTCCTGTGGCTGATCCACGTCCTGAAGCTCATCCTTAGGAACTAATAGCTCCTCATCTGCATGCAAGTGTAGCTCCCTCTCAAGCGAACACTTCATGGCTTTCTCCTCCTGAAATTTTATATCCCGTCGCACAACAGTTTTACCACTGTCTGGCAAATACACACGATAGTTGTGGGGCGTATCAGTGTACCCCACAAATATCCCAACCTCTGCAGTCGGTTCCAACTTCTTTCTGGAATCCTTCGTCACATGCATGTAAACGTTAGCACCAAAAATCCTCAAATGAGAAAGATCAGGCTTCTTACCAGAATAAGCCTCCTCGGGTGTACTCATGCCAAGTATCCTATGAGGACAACGGTTCTGCACATAAACTGTTGTATTGCATGCTTCCGCCCACAAGTGAAGGGGTAGGCCCTGATCATGCAACATTGCCCGTGCAGCACCCACAATCGTTCTGTTCTTCCGCTCAGCTACCCCGTTCTGCTGTGGGTTATGGGGAGCTATGAGCTCTCTACGAATCCCTTCTGCCTTGCAGAAATCCTTGAACTCGTCCGAGATGTATTCACCACCATTATCGCTCCTAAGAGCCTTCACCTTCTTCCCCGACTCCTTCTCGACCAGTGCTTTGAATTCACAGAACTTTGAATATGTCTCGCTCTTCTTCTGCATGAAGAAGATCCAGCACTTACGAGAGAAATCATCAACAAAAATCACATAATACCTGTGTTTTGCTGTCGAGGCAACTGAGAAAGGTCCACACACGTCTGTGTGAATTCTCTCAAGGATCGTCGTGGCGCGACTATCCTTCTCGTGAAAGGTGGCTTTCACAAACTTCCCCAAAGTACACCCCTTGCATTGATCTGACTGCGCAAGTGTGCCTTTAGGAAGCCCTGTAGTGATCTGCTGCAGTATCTTCAAGGCTCCATGGTGAAGGTGACCCAATCTCCTGTGCCACAACTCGCCATCATCCTGGCTCACCAATCCTTCTGCCTTGCCTGCCATTGCTGCGCATCCATCTACATGCAACTGATAAAGGTTCCTCACTCGAACCCCTATCTTCCGGGTCTCACCAGTTGTCTTGCTGCGCAGGAAGGCCTTTCCCTCGCTGAAAACAACATCATACCCCTTGTCTTCTAACATCGCCACTGAGATGAGATTCTTCTTCAATCCTGGAACATGCGTGACTTCCTTCAATACAAAGGGTTTACCAGACTCCCTCTCAAAGGAAATGGTACCGATACCGGTCGCACTGTATCTACCATCATCGCCCATCTCGATGTGCACTCCAAGATCTTTGTCCTCCAGATCAGAGAACAAATCTCTATCTCCCGTCATGTGAAAAGACGCACCACTGTCCAGAAACCACACTGATCCCATCACACTTGAAACCAAGCATGCGATCAATGAAAAATCAAGCTCAAACTGAGAAGCTAAAGCCTCTCCCCCTGCAGATCCAGCAGCTTGCTTGTTCTTCTTCTTCTGCGGACAATTTGTGGCATAGTGTCCATGCTGGTGACAGTGAAAACACTTCACCTTGGACATATCCTGCTTCTTGCCTTTCGCACCAGACTGAGAAGCTTTCTTGCTCTTCCCTTTCTTTGCTTTGGCAGCCAAAGCACAATTCTCTTCATCAGCTACCTTTGATGAAGATCCATTCTCACCTTTATTGTTACTGAGTTTATCCTTGAGCGCCAAGTCGCTCTTGCTTTGGAATAACATTTGCAATCCGTTGAAAGACATTTTCAACAACACTGCTGTAAATTCGAATTCCACCAGCAACCAACTCAATTGCTTCCGATCAACCCTCGCTTGATATCCTGTAAAAATCTCTTCTACAAATCAAGCTGCTCCGATACCATGTAGAAACTTTTTCTACAATTATCTAGCTCTGATACCATGTAGAAATTTTGAATAATTTAACACATATTCACAGAGATTATCCTGATCATACAATTATAAGCGGAACATGTATAATACATAATCTCCTCTACGTTGATCATCAATTTACAGAAGCAGAAACATTCACAGGCACACATAGAAGCATCAATCAAACTCATAAACACAGTATGTATCCTGGGGAAAGCATCTCGCTAAAAACCCCACACTATCTGTATATTATATTGATTGAATCATGTAACAATACAAAGCATAATACTTCTCACAAGTATCTCTGCCTGTTACACACAATACAACTCAGATTTGATCTCCAAATCTCCCCCGTTGCTTGCCTGCCTCCACTGCTCAATACCTGCTCAAGAACTGATGAGAATGGCTTCCCAAACTCGATTTTCACCTGCAAAATAGTCACTCACTCTTTGTGGACGTGAGAAAAGGCTAAAATGCGGGCCAAATACGTGAGCAAACTCATTGGCATACTCAATCCTTTGATTGTGCAAGATCTGGTGCACAACTATAGTCACAACTGATAGCAATCTGATTCTCTACCACCTGTCCCTGTTGAACTGAACATGCACTGACATGCAACTGAGTTAACTGATGTATTCTTTAGTTGTATTATGAGTTAATAATTAGTTTAACAACTCATCATTAGTCTATCTGCAGTTAGACTAACTACAACCAGTTTAACTAAGTTAAACTGAACACAACTCCATCAACTGTACCTCCAGTCCACTAAACTCAACTCACTTGAGTTTTAACTGAAGTCATGCATGCAACAACTCAACTGACTCATAAGAAAAACGAATTTCCTTCTGACAGCTGCATGTGCCACTTCCGTAGCTCAAACTGAAGTGCTCCAAGAGAATAAGATTAAGTTTATAGTCCAAATATTATTGTGAGATAATAATATTTGACTTTTCTATTTTTGACAGCCAGTCTAAAAATAGACTTGATCACTCACACTTTCATCAAAAATAGAAGTCCATCTATTTTTCCCAACTTGATCAATCATCCATAAACATAGACATGATCCATATGTCTAAAAATAGACTTGCGCCAAAAATAGCCTGCGGGCCCACTTAGTGAAGGCGACTCTTTTCACTAAGCTCCATCATCTTGTTGCAATCTCAACACCTTTAACTTAAAAAGATTGTTTCATGTGCAGCTATCTTGCTCTATATTCCTCTTGTGACCAAGAAAACGCACCAGCAACCCATTTCCATGACTCCATGCCCAATGGTTTGAACCTCTCACACTATGCATGCCTCCCTACTTGAAAACATCAATCATCCCACCAAAACTTAAACAAAACCCAAAGAAGCATACAACTAGCCTAAAATCAACCCGAAACTAGGTTAAAACAGAAAGAAAGAGCCCTCTCTGATTGCAGGTAGGATAAGACCTGCAGTCCAAAGATTGGTTTGTGGTTACCTCGGCCGTATCCCTTAAGGAGCCAAGGGACAACCTGAGTGATAACATCATTGGCGACTCCACTGGGGACCTTATTCAGAAAATTCCAAAAAACAAGTTAGAAGCTGGCTCCTAAGAAGAAAACACATAATACCAGGTCAAACCTAGACCCAAATCCACCAGTTGTTTTTGAAAATCCGAATTTAATCCCAAGAAACCTCAGGAAATTAGAGCAAAAAGAGGATTTTGCTGATTCTAGTCCTGAGATAGTTCAGCCAAGCTGTGTTCCCACCCCTGTCAAAGTTTTATTTCGTTCAACCCCTAGTTCCCCTTGTTCTTCATCCACCTCTCCAAGCACCTTTTCCACACCTTCGTTCACTGCGCATACTACCACTGCTACTCCTATTATCCCAGTTGTTCCAACTGTTCCGTTTATCCCTGTTGCTCCACTTATACCTGTTAATATGGCTAATAGATATGCACCCTTACAACTGCCTGCTAACCTCGGGGCTATGCCTCAGGATTACCAGACTAAAATAACTTATTTTGATGGCACAAGTGCCTGCACAACTCTTCTGCATACAAAGAAAATGCAAGATTACTTTGAGAGCTATGAGATTGACGATGATGGGGTGAGAATGAAGATTTTTGTCCAAAGTTTGACAGGCGATGTCAGGACTTGGTTTAGAGCACTTCCCAGCTAATTCCATAGTAGACCCAGAAGCCTTATACCAGTCATTTATCAACAGATGGGAGAAAAAGAAAGACCCCTTGCACATACTAGCCGAATATGATACAATTAAAAGAGGCCCTCAAGAGTCTGTTTTGGACTATTGTGCAAGATTCAATAATGTCTATAATGCAATACCACAGAACTTAAGGCCTCCACCTGACCTTGCCTTGTATAAATTCCCTGATGGTTTCGACCCATATATGGCCTACCAGTTAAAAGAAAGAGCCCCTAACAGCCTTGCCGAAATGCAAAATGTGGCTGTCACTGTGGAGGAAAATTTAATCGCCAAAAGAAATAGAGCCAGAACAGAGAGGAGAACGACCTTTAAGGAAGAACCCTCAGCCATAGACCAAAAGCTGGATGCTCTTATCAGTGGCATGCATAGGCTGGTAGATAGAGTGGACAACGTTGAGAAAAAATCATCATGGGACGGGCAGCAAACCAACGCTGTTAGGAACCCGAACTTCAGAAGGAATCAAAACCCAAACGCTGGAAGAGTGAGCCCAGACCGTGAAATAAGGCCTCCTTTCCAAGAAAATTATGCTGAGACATCAACAACTAATGAGCCTATAGAAGACACTCACATAAACCTAATGGGTTTGAAGAACGAGCAACATGTCTTCTTAACTAAAGAAGACCAAAATAACGATAATATGCATCAATTCCAAACCCAAGAGTCTTTCGACTTTGAACAAGCCTATGACCCAGCCATTTATGAGCTAAACAAGCAATATAAGCTAAGAACCAGAACGATTGATGTGCCCAAGCCCATCAAACCAAAGGAAAAAAAACATCCCGATAAAATCAAAGGCAAGGCTGTTATAACAGAACACATTGAACAATCTGTCCCAAACCCACAGTACGTAACCATAGATGATATAACTATCGAACAACCTTCTAAAAAGCAGTCTGTCGTGCCTTTTTCCTCAAAGGAAAATGTGCACAGCGTTCCAAAAAGCCTACCCATAACTGAAAAAATGCAAGTGATCACTCTCCATAATGCTGGCGAACGAGAGCAAATCGCTGATAATTCAACTGAAAAAGAAAAATCTTCCATCATCAACACCAGGACTCCACTGGAAAATCCATTTAATTTAGAGGCAGAGATTGGAAAACTTAAGATATCCATCCCCCTCTCAGAACTTGCCAAGCATGATGTTTATAGGAAGCAAATACAAAGATCACTACAAATGCCACAGGTTAAGGATGATGTAAATATTTTAGATGATACCCCAAAGCTGCTCTTTGGCCTAGAAGTCAATGGAAAAACAGTCAATGGAGTAGTTTTGCCATTTTATATCAGTTTGCATATCCATGATAAAATTTTACATAATGCAATGTTCGACTCAGGTGCATCACACAATCTTATGCCCAAAGCGGTAATGGAAAGACTAAACCTTGACATAACTAGGCCATATAAAGATTTATTCTCCTTTGACTCAAGTCAAGTCAAGTGTTTAGGCCTAATCAAAGACTTGTGTGTCTCCTTAGTCCAATATCCTGATAAAACAATCCTCATGGATGTGGTGGTTGCTGACATTCCACCAAAGTATGGCATGCTCCTATCAAGATCTTGGGGAGCAAAACTCCAAGGATCCCTTCAATTAGACCTCTCTTACGCCACTATATCAATCTTTGGGCAACCAAAAAGACTATATAGAGAAACACTCATGAGATATATGGTGAGTAGCGAGGATAAGCCACAAAACTTCCCCATCTACTCAATCCACACTGATATGGATTCATTTATTTTGTTTAATGATGATAGATGCCCTTTAACTGATGTCAAGCCTTTGGCTCTAGAACAACAAGCACACATCAATGAAGAATCGGTTGCACATACCCATGAGACGGTCACAACAGCCAATGCAACCAGCACATAAGAAGAACCTCCTGAAACACGAGACTCAGGTCCGCCCAATCCTAAAATGACTGAAACTCTTAATACTAACCACAAGCAAGAAATCACATGGTATTTAGAGTTTGATGGTTCAGTTAATAAGTTAGGAGCAGGGGCAGGTGTATGGATCCACAACACACATAACAATTATGCACAAGGTCATGCATATAGACTGAATTTCAAATGCACCAACAACATGGCCGAGTATGAGGCACTCCTCCTAGGCCTTAAGCTGCTCAGAGCTTTAGGAGCTACCAAAGTGTCTATTCTAGGTGAATCCAACCTAGTAATCCAACAAATGAAAGGTAACTTTGTTACTAATGACAATAGAATGAGGGCCTATAGGACAGCTGCCACTAATATACTCAATGCATTCTCTGAATCCAAGCTTGCCCAGATTTCAAGAAATCATAACATACATGCTAACAACCTAGCCACTTTTGCTAGCACATGCAAGCTTCCCTTTGAGCCAAATCACCATTTCACTGCTGAAATAAAACATAGGCCTGCTCTCCCAAATAACATTAAAGATTGGCAAGTGTTTGAAAGCGATGAACAAATTAATAATTTCCTCACTCTTGAGCATGAGTTTTCAAATATAAACATTGACATGGATGCCATGAACGACTCCCAACAGCAGACAAATGAAAATCAACAGGCTGTAACAGTTGTAATAGCCAAACAAATCCTAAACCCAACTGTTTTTGACAATGCAAACATAGAAGAGCTGAAACAAATGCATTTGGAGGAAATAGCCAAAACAGAGGCCGAGATCATTGATCTAAAGGATAACTTCCTCCCTGTTGGCCTTACTTTATTAGAAGATATGTTTGATGCAAATGCTGTTCCCAAAAAGCCAAAAATGCAGCCCTTAAACGTTGCTATAGAAGAACACAACATTGGGATAGTAGAGAAGCCCAAAATGATCAAACTATCTCAATATTTGCCTCCCGATCAAAAGCCCAAATATGTTGATTTATTCAAAGAATTCCAAGATGTATTTGCTTGGAGTTATGAGGACTTGACGTCCTACGACACCTCAGTGATCCAACACACCATTCCCCTAAAACCAAACCAAAAGCCCTTCAAACAAAAACTTAGAAGAATCAATCCCATGCTCCTCCCCTTGGTTGAGAAGGAAGTCAAGAGGATGTTTGAAGCAGGTATCATAGCACCCATTAGATTTTCTGAATGTGTGTCGAATCTTGTTCCCAAAAGAAAGAAGATAGGTGAGATTAGGCTATGTGTGGACCTAAGAAACTTAAACCAAGTCTCCCTAAAAAACCACTACCCATTGCCAAAAATGGATCACATTCTACAAAGAGTAGTGGGGTCATCAAGGATTTCACTGCTTGATGGCTTTTCAGGTTTCAACCAAATACTTGTTCACCCGGACGACCAAGACAAGACAGCCTTTACCACACCGTGGGGAACATTTAAGTATGTTAAAATTCCTTTTGGACTAAAGAACTCTGTTGCAACTTTTCAAAGGGTAATGGACATTGCAATTTCCAAAGAAATCCATGATTTCCTAGTTGTCTACCTTGATGATTTAACCCCCTTGTCCAAATCTGATCAAGAGCACCTTAAACATCTTAGGCAAATATTCATGACATGTAGGAAATACGGAATTTCCTTGAATCCCAAGAAGTCTCTCTTTGGCCTTGAAGAAGGCAAACTACTTGGCCATATCATTTCAAAGGAGGGGATTAGAATTGATCCTGAAAGAATTCAAGCCATCCTTCAAATCCCATATCCAAGAAGCATAAAAGAGTTGCAAGCATTCCTTGGAAAGATCATTTTTCTTAGGAGATTTATCCCAAACTTAGCCGAACTAATAAGAATGCTGAGCAACATGTTAAAGAAGGATGCCAAGGTAAAATGGTCTCTTGAAACCAAGCAAGCCTTTGAGAGTATCAAAGCTGCCTTAACCCAAGCCCCTGTCCTCACCAGTCCTGAATTTGACAAAGATTTTATCATCTTTCTTTTGCATCTGATCATACCATAAATGCTATCCTTATACAAAAGGATGATCAAGGAAATGAAAAGCCAATTGCTTTTTTCAGCCGAGCCCTTAGGGATGCCCCTTTGAAGTACCAAATCATGGAGAAGTAGGCCTATGCCCTTGTTAAAGCAATCAAAGATTTCCGAGTTTACATTTTATATTCACATGTGATTGCTTATGTCCCAAATGCTGTTGTAAAAGACATATTAACCCAAGAGGGATTAGAAGGCAAAAGAGGCAAGTGGATTGCTAACATCCTTGAGTATGACATAGAAATAAAACCAACCAAGCTCATAAAGGGACAACGTTTAGCCAAACTGATGTCCGAAACAAATTTTCAAGCCCTAGACATTAACCAAGTGGACAATGAACAGGAGCTGGCGACTCCATAGATCAATGAAACCTTCTTGCAATCCCCATGGTATGCTGATATTTGTTTTGTATTGTTAAACCTGTGTGCTCCCCCAGGATTGTCCAGAACCAAGAAAAGATTTGTAAAAATGAAGGCTTTAAAGTTTTGTGTCTTAGATGGTGCATTATTTTGGAAAAATCATGAAGGCATATTTCTTAATTGTTTAACCATGAATGAACCTAACAATGTCATGAAAGAATTCCATGCGGGGGACTGTGGAGGACATCTATATTGGAAGTCCACCGCTGATAAAATTTTAAGGGTTAGTTTCTATTGGCCCTCTTTGTTTGTAGATGTAAAGAAGTTTGCTACCTCGTGCCACAAATGCCAAATCTTTGAGGGCAAAAGAAAGCTGCTGCCCTTGCCCCTTAAGCCCATCTCAACCGAAAAGCCTTTTCAACAATGGGGTCTTGACTTCATTGGAGAAATCCATCCCTCTTCCTCAGGCCAGCACAAATGGATTCTAACAGCCATAGACTATTTCACCAAGTGGATTGAGGCTATCCCATGTAGGCAAGCTAATGACACCACCATTATCCAATTCCTTGAATGCAACATCCTTTCTAGATTTGGCTGTCCTAAGAAGATCATTACAGACAACGCTGCTGCCTTCAAATCCAAGAAAATGATCAGTTTTTGCCACAAATTCCATATTACCTTGGGTCACTCCACAGCCTATTACCCTCAAGGTAATGGCTTGGCCGAATCATCCAACAAGAGCCTGATTAATATTATCAAGAAGATCTTAGAAGAAAACAAGAAGAACTGGCATAAAAAGCTCACAAATGCCCTTTGGGCAGACAGACTTTCAACAAAGAGATCCATTGGGATGAGCCCTTATGAGCTGGTGTATGGCATGGAGGCCAGGTTTCCATCTTCTTTGGGCATTTCCATTATGAAGCTGTTACAAGAGATTCAGGCTGAAGCAAATAATGTTCAAAGAAGAATAAATCGGACCATTCATCTTCAGCAAACCAGAGAGCAAGTGTATGGCAGAGCTCAAATTGTGTAGGAGAGGCTGAAGAAAGCATTTGACAAAAGGACCAAGGCTGAGGATTTCTGCATTGGTGACAAAGTTCTAAGGTGGGACTCACAAAGAGAAGACAAGGGAAAGCATGCAAAATTTGATTTTCTATGGAAAGGCCCATTTGTTATCAGTGTTGTGCAAGGCAATAACACATATTTTCTCAAATCTATAGATGATAGCACAGTGGAAGACGACCCTGTAAATGGCCGAATGTTGAAACATTATCGAGATCCATTTTAAGGGATACAATGCCCCTGTGTATATATTTGTATATTAGTGTTTGTATATATGTCAGTGCTTTCCTTTTTATGTTTGTATAAGCAATCCGATTGCTTGGAACCAAGCATCACTGTTATATCAAATCAAATCCAGTTAGAAGTGCTACAATCAAGCTTCCCACTTCATTCAATAGTATCAAAACAGAGGAGCGGTTTTTGTGTTACACCTACAGCCTGTTCAAAGACAAAATTAAGAGGAGTTGCTCCAATTTGTCCCCTTTTTATGTTTATTTTAGAAGGCAGGTCTCAAGCAAAAATGTATGTAATATCAAGCACACAGAAGAAAGCAGGCGACGCTATATAGTTCACAGTAATTCAGTTGAGGAGAGTGATGTTCGGATCTCAAAATCCCAGTTTTTTAGCAGCCTAAGAAGAATTGTTTTCAGTTCCACAACAACAATATAAGATCAAGGTAGTCTGACCTGCTATTCTTAGCTTTTCACAAGGAAAAGCCATCCCCAAGTGGAGCCACTGTTAGCCTCCTGCTGCGGAAGGTATTCATCTTTCATGATCGACATTTTTACATGCCAAATATGTCATACTTTGCATGCTGCAATGTTCCATATTTGCTACAAAGGCCAAAGAAGTGTCCATGAGAGTGTGCTAGTCTAAGTGCCACTGCTATGATCCATTTTTTGATGAGTTGATCCATTTTTGATGAGTTTTCAGTTAAGGGAAGGCTAAAAAACTTAATCTTGGTCTCCCTAGGTTTCAATTTCCTATTGTAGAATATAGAGAATAATTATCTGTCCGAACAGCTTAATCTTGGCAGATTTGTAGATAGGTAGAGAAACAAGGGTGTTCAACAGCTTAATCTGAGCCCCTGAATGAAATAAGTGTAGATATAGATAGGAGGATAGCAAGAAGAAAAGAATGAAAAGTTGGGTATGCTAGTTCAAGTGCACCCAAACCAAAAGAAGAGAAAATGCTAGGTGAGTAGGCCGGGTAGGTAGTTTTGCGGTTGCAGAATCATGGCTTGTGACCCATTTCATCTTTTCAAGTGTCATATCTATTCATATCACGAGTTTGAGGCAGTTTTTCATTTGAAGGACTTCAAACGAGGCATGACTAACTCCCCCTTCTTCTTGTTCCCCAAATCATTCACTAACCTCCCCAAAGAGGGCAAGATCTGCTTAATACCTCTTAGTTTCATCATTTTCCGTACCATTTGCCTTGGTAAAGATCTACTTTACTCAAGGAGTGTTCATACTTCCTCTATGAGTCATTTTCCCCCTTAAATAGCCTAAGATTTACATACTTAGTGCTTTCTTCACAAAATTCATATTAACTCCTAACTCTATTACGTAAATCCCTCCTTATCTTTCCCCTTCCCATACTAAAAATATATGGTAAAAATCCCCATTATTTACATATCCCCTCCTCTGGTTGAAATATAACCATAAGTATGCTTGGGAATTACTAAGTTTACTTGAAACTTAGTAAGAACCCTCATTTCGCTCAAAAAACCATCTTCCTAAGGTGTTTGGACTCCTTTCAAAACACAAAAACCCCCTTCGAATGCTATCAGACTCCTTCCGATGCATCAAGAACCCTTCCAAAGCTTTAAAAAGCCTTTTCCGATCGCATTAACCCTCCTCCG
Source organism: Pinus tabuliformis (assembly GCA_031772625.1). Classification (NCBI taxonomy): domain Eukaryota; kingdom Viridiplantae; phylum Streptophyta; class Pinopsida; order Pinales; family Pinaceae; genus Pinus; species Pinus tabuliformis. The sequence continues at coordinate 1,063,501,328 of CM062815.1, forward strand.
ATGAGTTTTCCTCTCCTCCGACGTGATATCGCTGTCGGAGGTCCCAATATTCGTTCATCGTCCCGCCCTCTTTTATATCTTCCGATATCACTTCGCCGATGCGATTTCGCGATTGGCAGTCGCAAGTTTCTGTACCTGTATATATATCCCCCCTCTCATCCACCAACGCGATATTGCTATCGCACCCGAAAGCATATCGCATCGTGATCCATTCATTTCCGCAATATTTCCCATTTTCGCACAGCCGCATGCCTTATCGCCTTTCCGAAATCGGCGATCGCTCCCATCGCATCACATATATAAAAGCCATTGCCCCCTGTCCCCGCCGATTGCCGATCTTCGATTTAATCCCCGCCGTACTGCCACGTCACCCTGCCACATCACTGCCACGTCACTGCCGTACTGGGACCCACTGCTGACGTCATACTGACGTCATCACTGAAAGAAGGCGCGAAGGGCGCAAATCGCAGCAAAGAGAGCCCGGAATGAAAAACTGAGGCAGTTTTCGATGCGCGATTAGCGCTTAGCGCTAATCGCGCATCGCTAAGAAAAAATGACCAAAATGGAAAGCTTCATATCGCTCGGCCACCAGCAGGCCCGAAAACTCGCAGTTTGACAGAAACTCCTCATTTATGATTCCTATTCAAATCAGCCAGCGCCGATAGCATTCCAGAGGCCACGAAAATCATTTGCAGCAACCATTCTTGCCTTGAAAGGGCAGAAAAGGGGCGATTTGACAGTTTCAAGCATATCAGATCAAGAGAAAGTAGCCCAATTTAAGAGTTAAAGAGTATCAGAGGAAAGACGAAGCCTTGATTACATTGAAGAGTATCAGTGAAGCGACAAAGAGTATCAGATTGAAGCAGGTGAACATTAAAGCCCCCCAAGCAAAGTCAAAGAAAGCAGTGAAGCCATTTAAAGGCTCTCAGATCACAGTTAATACACATCAAAACCACTCAAGAGCAGGGGATCAAAGCCCAAAGCACAGTTATGGCTAAATGAACAACACAGAGCCATAAGGACAGATTTCGACTCATTTTTGAGGCAGATTCCCCAGCGCAGCAATTAGATATCTTTTTGCATTAATTCCACGACAAGATTAGATTAAAGAACTCACTTCCCTCAGATCTATTTAAGATCTTCTGTAATGGATATTTTTAGATATTTTCCCTATATAAACCACCCTAATTCATTGTTTAAAGGGTTGGTTGGTTGATAATCCTCATGCTGAACTCGCACTGTATGTTTTGAGAATTTCTATAATCAAAGACTGCTGAAAAGCTTGGAGGATGGACTGTCTGTTGTGTTATTAATGGCTAAAGAGTGAAATATAGAATTCTTGCACTGCTACATGGCCCAATAAGTGTTTCTTACCTCTGTTTTCGATTCATATATATATATCATACATATATCACCATCTAAGTTACAGAAAGAAAGATTAGTTTAGAATTTGCGTGGCTACACTCTATGCTCAATTTCTGTGACTTCTATATGTTTTCTTCTGATTCAGGCATAAATATGAATTCCTCACGGCTCTTATTTGCTCTGTTTCATTCATGCGTGACTATTATTTAGGAATTCTTGACTGCTCCTAGATATAGTTCACTCGCCTCCCCTCTGTTAAGCTGAATGAGATATTCTTAGTTTCCTTTCATTCCTTGGCCTTCATTTCATCCTTTAACTTAAAAGGTTGTTTCGTGTGTAGCTATCTTGCTCTATATTCCTCTTGTGACCAAGAAAACGCACCAGCAGCCCATTTCCATGACTCCATGCCCAATGGTTTGAACCTCTCACACTATGCATGCCTCCCTACTTGAAAACATCAATCATCCCACTAAAACTTAAACAAAACCCAAAGAAGCATACAATTAGCCTAAAATCAACCCGAAACTAGGTTAAAACAGAAAGAGAGAGCCCTCTCTGATTGCCGGTAGGCTAGGACCTGCAATCCAAAGATTGGTTTGTGGTTACCTCGGCCGTATCCCTTAAGGAGCCAAGGGACAACCTGAGTGATACCACAATCAACCTCTCAAAGAATCTAGTCATGCATTGTAAGATAAAACATATCCCAATCAAGTATCACTTTCTCTGAGAATAGGTTGGAAAGCAAAGAATAAAAAGGAGTATGTCAACACTAAGGAGCAAATTACAGATATCTTCACAAAACCCCTACCTCAAGAGGCATTTGAACATGTTCATCAAAAGATGGGGGTCATTTCTCTTGCATCCCATTAGAGCATCCCTTTGCTATTGATGTCAGAAGGGTAGATTATGATAGGGGGATCAACACGATAACAGGAGAAACATATGAGGAGGTTGTTTCCATCATTAACAAAGGGGGAGATTGTTGGATGAATTCTAATTATTCATGTCAAAGGAATCACTAGCTCAAGGAGTCTATCACATAAGAGTGTAGAGGAATTCAATCCCTTTGTAATGAGTATTTACTTGCCTTATGACTCCTATTCGTTATTGAATTTACAAGTTGGAAAACCATACTTTGTCAAGCTTACATGAGTCAACCTACATGAGTACAAGTCATCCTTCCTAAGAGACGTTTCTATTCAAATAATGGTCGAACAAGTATAAATAAGAAGCTAGACTCACCCATTCAATTATCCAACTTAGCCAAGTATGCTCAAAAGTATATTGTGAACTGAGTTGATCAAGGGAGCTAAACGTGGGTTTCCTCATTGGTTTTTGGATTCATTTGGGAACACATTTCAACCCCTCTTGGAGCAAACTTTAGGTTCCTTGAAGTAGATTTTCAACCCTCTCTTGGACCCAACCTCGACCTACTTTGGAGCATATATCTTAAGTTGTTTTGGAACATAACCCTCTATACTTTGGAGATGATATTTTCAGCCCTTTTGGATTATATTTTTGGCTCTGAGGTAAGGAGAAGACTTCTGAAATTTTCAGCGCTGTGGAGACATGTGACAAGGAAAATTTGGCCCTAAATTATAGGCCTGTAACAAGGAGTTTTTTTGCCTGTAGAGATTTGTGACAAGGCACCTGTGGAAAGTTTCAAGTTTCATCCTCTAGGAACAGAGATAACCTCGCATAATTGTTGACATTTCTTAAGAACATTTTTGAGAATCATCTTGAAGCCATAACATAGACTTGTGCAAACTTTGGAGTAGTTTTTGAACCTTGTGCAGACTTGATTGGAACAACATTGTTGGAGAAGACTTGTGCAGACATTGGAGCAACTGTTGACTCTTGTGAAGAATTGTTGGAATAGACTTGTTAGAGTAGACTTATGTAGTCTTTAGAGCAGTTTTTGATCCTTGTGCATACTTGTTGGAAGTAGACCTTAGCCACTTGGAGAAAACATTCTTGACTATTTTTGAAGCAGTGTGGAAGATACCCTTGGTGCATTGTTGAAGCATTGAAGACATTTTTGAAGTAAGTGTTCCTTTTAAAGTTTTGTTTTGACCAAATTGGAGCTTGGAGTTGTTGAGAGGATTAGAGTACTCAAGTAGAACAAGTTAGAGCTTGGAATTGTTGAGAGGATTAGAGTCCTCAATATTTCTAATTTGGAGCGTGTATTTGTTCAAGGTTGGAGCCTTGAAAATATCATAGATTTTTTTGTACATGTTGGAGCTTGAGTTATCGTAAAAATGATTGGAGTCCTCATTATCTTTCTAATATAAATATTTTTGTTCAAAGTCTTATGTTTTGGTTTATGTTTTAATAAAAATCTTAACTATCATAATATAACAATTGAAATAAATAATCATTCACCACCCCTCTTGGTATTTCCAACATGTCTTCCAATCTTTGCCTATGTTCTATTTTTGTCTCCTGATGCTTGTCCTACTAAGCTCCTATAGTTTCTGGGGGCCACTCATTATCAACTGCTGCCATGTTTGCACTATGTGGTTCTGACACTTGGTCCTGTGGTTGCGACTGGTAGCTCTCATTAGTTGTGGCCTATGGGCTGGCTATGAAACCCCTCTTATGATGCATGCACTCAATCTTTCTGTCTACATGGATATCATTTCCTTCACAGGGCTCAAAAACAATGGGCTATTTCTTGCATGATGGCTAGGTAGCTTGGTCTACAAGTCAGTGGTATATGGCCATCAACCACTACAACCCCAAACTTCTCTTGTCGACTCTGTTTCTACTGCAAAACTCATGAAACCTATTATACATGTCCTTGATGGTTGGAAACTATAGTCTATAGCTGGCCAAGCAAACCTCTGACCCCCGACCCTCACCTCTATTGTCGTTGGTCAATGTTGTTTCCTTCCTCTGTCGAGCCATTGTAATATTTCGTCCACATCTGCAACATAGTTCTGCGGCATGACCCAGACTTGGGTGTCTATGTTGACCACTGACCAGTCTCTCTACTCCTTAGTGGATCTTCTTGATAGTTGTGGGTGGATCTTATGGCCTATTTGGGCTTTCGGCCACCCCCCTTACCTCCTTTTTATATTTTTATTTAAAAAAGGTTTAGCCCGACGTACAACTAGGCCTCAACCTTAAAAATTTGTCTTCAGTAACTATACAATGTACAACACAATTTCCAGTGTTGGCATTATGGATAATGTGTTGTCCTTGATGGAAACCTATTTGATAAAGATGTCCTTGATGTTAAATTGGTCCTAATATGATGGTTATGGAACTAATGCAGATATCAAGAATATCAGTGAAAATATTACAAAAGTTATGGAAGAGAATTGACAACTTAGTCACAGGATGCCTGAAAAATGTGAAGTTTGAGAAGTATACACGATTCCTATGAAGGAGAGTCACATACATACACTGGTCCTATGAACAAAAGTCACATACATAATCCGAACCATGGAAATCTGGATACGATAGGCCATTACCATGGTAATTCCTCATAGTAATTGTGGAAGAAACGTCTATTTGATCCAATCAACAAATACCATAAACATTACCAAAGGATTTACTAGAGCTATTGTTGAAGGAAAAAGCTATATAGGGAGATAGAGATCAAGGAGTTAAGTGTGCAATGTAATGGGTTATTTTATATGTGATTTAGTCTGAAACAAGTGTGCACCGGGGAGCAAGGAGAAGTCTCAAATCTGAGAGATCTGAAAGTGCATTGAGTATTAATGGTTATACTTGACTCATTTGAATAGCTAATGACGTAGGATTCGTTTGAATGCGCTTGAAGTAATCTATGATTTGAGAATAAGTGTTGATTGGGTTGATTTAGTTGAGGATTGGAATATTGGTTAGTGATGATGCTACAGAGTGTTGATTTGTGATTAGTTTCTACTGTGACTCAGTATGTCAGTAAATTAGTAAGTTATGCAATGATTCTATTTAACGTTTAGTGAATTAAGATATGTACACAAGTGTTATACACAGTAAGGGCATATATATGAGGGTATACTTCGGAACAATCGCATATGTATTCTAAAGTTAATATTGATCAAGGTTTGTAGTGAATGCATATTGTTTCTATGATGTTTGTCTGTTATCCAATAGTGTGACTAATCAGTGAATGGTTAAGTGGTTGAGGTGTGACAATACTACTGGGTATATCATTGATTTGATCTATTGCATTGGTTCAAAATCAATTTAGTGATTGGATTGCTTCAATATTTAGTGGACAGTGCTTTAGTGATTCATATTTTGAGAATCAACATTTCAGTTTGGCATATTGGTTTGGGCTTATTGTTGGTGTGGGCCTAGTGTGAAAATTTGATGAAAGGTGGCCTATAGGTTTTGGTGTTTTTTTGAGACAGGTGGATCATGTGCAACATTCTGAAGCATGATCCATAAGGTGCTGAGGGTTGTAACCTTCAGTGAGAGGGTAGGATCTCCCTTCTGGTAGGAGTCGGTAAACATGATTAGGGGGTTGTAGCTCCCTTCCAGTAGGTGTTGCAGAATGAGTGGAGGTTGTAGCCTCCTGCAGGTAGGTGCCTATGTGTTGGTAAGAGTCGTCACCAGTACAAGATGTAATGAATATTTTCTATATATAATAAGAAAGAAGATAAAGGCAACGATAGCAGTGGTTTTCTCCCACATTTGGTTTCCACCTGAAATCATGGTGTTCCTATGTATTGATGTGTGATATGCTCTTTACTGTTCATGATTACTGCTTAATAAATGGATAATGAAATAATTATGAACTGGTTAAAGATAAACATTTGATGGAACATAAAAAATTAGTTATCTAATATACGCAGTTTACATTCACTAGAGTTGTGTACACACATGGGTTACATGAAGAACAATAGCATACAAAATTATGAATGTGAAATTGAAAGTTAAAGTAAATAAAAAATACTAACTCAACCCCCCCCCCCCCCACCCCCCCCCCCCCCCCCCCCACCCCAAAATATTTTTCATAACAATTGGTATCAGAGAAAGTCCCTCAAAAGAAGCTTGATCACTTAAACAAAAATTTATCAAAATGAGAAGTCAAGAGGGAGTATTTTATTACAAGACACCCTTGTTTAAAGGAACTACATTTATGTTTTGGAATATCAGAATGAGATCATGTTTGCATGCACTAGGAGCTGATGTATGGGAAACTGTTGAAGGTGGATATCAATACCCAGATTCCATTCAACGGATGATGTAGGAAAGAAACAATATGAGAACAATGCAAAGGATGTAAATGCTACTTGGGAGGTTTGACTGAATCTGAGTTTGTGAAATTCATGTAGTTGAACACCGCAGAGGAAATATGGGATAATCTTGTTCAAAGCTTTGAAGGTGACTCTAAGGTAAAAAGTGTTAAACATCAAACATATAGAATTCAGTATGTCTCTAAGAATGAATGATGATGAAAGTATTGCAAGCTTTTTCCTTAGAGTAGACGGTATTTTTAACACAATGAAAGGTCTTGGTGACGAAATAAAGGATACTGTTGTTATTGAAAATATTTTGAGATCACTAACCCCCAAGTTTGATTCAAAAGTCTCCACCATTGAAGAAATTGTTATGAAACCAACTTACAAAAAGATAGAAAAGATAGATCAATGCCTTATAATTCAGCCTCTTAGAGGGGTCAACCTCCTTTACATTACACTTCTTAGATGATACAAATGACAAGACTTCCTTTCTATATATAAGAGTCTAAGGAGTCATAATATAATCAAAGCTGACATAACAATAATAATGTAAGGGCACAATAATAACAATAGTTGGCTTCTATGGGGCACAATAGTAACAATATGGGGACTACATGGGTACAACAATATAATAAGGGGGATGTACTAATAACAATAAGGGGTTACACTAATAGTATAGGGGCCTAACATGCCCCTCTCCTTCAAAAAGTGTTGTCCTCAACGCTTGAGTAGTTCTTGATGCTTTTGTAGAATATTCTTGTCCTCCCATGTGGAATCTTCAGTAGATAAGTTCTTCCACTTGATGAGATACTCTGAAATTTATCGATTTCGTAGCTGTCAGGTTCTTGTTTCTGTGACTGCTCCAGGTTTCAATATGATTTTTCCTTCCTCTTCAAGTTCTGACAATATTGTTTGAATTGGGATCTTCTGCAACTTTTGAATGAGTGGCCACACTTTTTCGTCCTTCTTCCATTCATCCCTTGCTTCGTTCAGCTAATCTAGTTGAATAATAGAAATAACACAAAACAATGCTTCCACATCCTCATCCTTTCTTGAGAGTGCATCTGCAACAAAATTTTGCTTCCCTTTTCTATAGATGATGTCAAACTCATAACCCAATATATTTGTGACCCATTTTTTATGTTCTTCTATAGATAATATTTGTTATAAAAAGTATTTAAGACTATCATGATCCATTTTTACCTTGAAGTGTCTTCCCATTTGGTAAGGTCGCCATTTCTTAAGTGCATGTAGTATTTCCAACATTTCCTTCTCATAAATAGCTTACTTGAGATGTAGCAGTAAAAATACCCAATCACCTACATCAAAACATTTTTCACTACAATGTTGATCTACCTATTTTTTCATTCGATTTTGTACCAAAGTGGCGTTATCCTTTAAAAGTTGGAGAGCTTGTTGTTGATGCTCGATGTGATCTTTCACTGCTTGAACCTTTTTCTTCTTGATATGTCCTTCTATCTTGAGAGTTTGAGGAGTGGTAATTTCTTCCAATGCTTTACAAGATATGGTCGGATTCATTTCTTGATGCTTGATGTGATCTTTCACTTCTTGAACATTTTTCTTCTTGATATGTCCTTCTATCTTGATAATTTTAGGAGTGGTAATTCCGGCCAATGCATTACAAGATATGGTTGGATTCATTTCTTCTTTCTCGATGTGATCTTTCACTTCTTGAACCTTTTTCTTCTTGATATGTCTTTCTATCTTGAGAGTTTGAGAAGTGGTAATTCTTGCCAATGCTTTACAAGATATGGTCAGATTCATTTCTTCTTTCTCTGGGGTTGGTTCCTAGTGTATATACTCTTCTTTTGATGTTTCTTGATCCTTTTCTTTCTCCTCTTCATAATCTATGTAAAATAATTTCTTCTCAGCACACTTATGACCTTTAGTGCATTTTCTATCACAATTGTAACAAAGCCCTTTTTCTCTTTTCTCTTCCAATTGTTGTGGTGTCAACCTTATAGGTTGTGGAAGACTACGGGTAACAACACTTCCGTCTTTGTAGTTGTGAGTGGTATGCTTCCTGGTTATCATAATTTTGCTTTCCATTTTTCTTGCTAACCTGAATGCCTTCTCTAATGAATCAGGTTCCCAAAGGTGAACATCATGTTGGATATTATCCTTTAAATTCCCTAAGAGCACATCAACCCTATGCTCCTCTGGAATATTTTTTACCCTTATGTTCAATTTTTGGAACTCCTTAATGTGCTCCATTATTGAACCCTTTTGTTTAAGACTTATCAATTGGCTAAAAAAAGTGTTGCTTTTTGTATCCTCATAATGTGCTGTCAATTCTTCCGTAAAAATTGCCCAAGTGATAATTTGTTTACGAGAGAAAATCCATTGATACCATACAAACTAATTTGGTTCCAAATATAAAGTTGCAATACGTACCTTTTGTGTGTTTTGCACATTATTGAGATCAAAAAATTGCTCCATCTGTAATATCCATATTGCGGGATCCTTGCCATTAAACTTCCTCATATCGATTTTTGGAATATGGTGGGTCTTCGATCCAAAATTAGAGTATATGAAATCATGATTAACATTTCTTTTGTTCGCATCATGAGTTTCCTTTACTACCCTTTCACCATTAGTAAGTATTTCTTGTAGAAAATTGGTCAAATATGTCTTCAAATATGCCATGCCTGTCTTCAAATCTATCTTCAAATCATCCATGTTAGCTTCCACACCATTCATCTTAGCTTCCACGCCCTTTATCTTAGCTTCCACACCCTTTATCTTAGCTTCTGTCAGCTTTTGTGAGAGTGACATTTGTTGCACTTGGTCTTGTAATTTTGATATATCATGTAGCATTTCTTCCTCTTCTTCATGAGTCATGCTAAAGCTTTCAGGTTGCTTACTAGGTGTTTTCATTTTCTTTCCTCGAGGTATCAGCTACCGATAATAATGCTCTACTATGCCCTTTGAATTCCTTCAAAACAATTTTTCAAACCAAGCTGAAGAGAAAATTTAAAAAAATATACACACCTTTTTTTTCAATTTGTAGGAGCTCGATATTGCCTCTGATGTATCTCTGTAATTTTGGATCATCCAGTTCTGAAATTTCAACTTGCAGTAGCCCTCTGTGTCCTCTTTTCAATGCCACCAGTCCGATCCAAATTGGATTCTCCAAGGAAGAGTTATGCCAAATCTCCCACAGTGACCTGATTATAGACTAGTTCAGTAGAGCGAACTTGTACAACGTGCCACGTGTCCCTGTTTCAACCTTTGGCTCTAAAAAATCTATACAAGAAACTACAATCCGTCCTCTTTCTGTAACTTCTTACGAAATTTCAATCCGATGCTCAAAGACAAAGTTATGACGATTTTCCCAGGTCACCTGTTTGGAATGTAATTCAGGAGTCTGCAAAAAGACCAACTTCCTCAGACCATATCTCTGCAAATATAGCGCGAAAAGTTCTAAAATTCGGACCCAAGGTTCAGTGCGATTTTGTCTCAAATGGGTTTTTTTCACTTCTGAAACATAGCAGAAAAAAGTTATAGCGAAAATGCCACGATGACCTATTTGGAGCAGCGAAACCCTAGAATCCAAAGCTCTGATACCAAATGTTATGAAACCAGCTCACAAAAAGATAGAAAAGATAGATCAACGCCTTATAATTCAGCCTCTTCGAGGGGACAACCTCCTTTACATTACACAAATGAACAATTCTTAGATGATACAAATGACAAGACCTCCTTTCTATATATAGGAGTCTAAGGAGTCATAATATAATCAAAGTCGACATAACAATAATAATGTAAGGGCACAATAATAACAATAGTGGGCTTCTATGGGGCACAATAGTGATAATATGGGGACTACATGGGTACAACAATATAATAAGGGGGTTGTACTACTAATAATAAGGGGTTACACTAGTAGTATAGGGGCCTAACAAAATGCAAGATTTGAAGAACCTTGCCCCTGAACTACTCCATGGGATCTTGACAACATTTGAGATGAGAAAAGGGGATAAATCAGGCCTTAGAGAAGTAACCTTCAAATCTACATACAAAGGGAAAGAAAAAGAAGAGGCTAAAGACACAAGTTACATTTCAGATGAAGAGAAACAAATTTTGTGAAGAAGCTCCAAGTAGGAACTGTTAGGTTCAAAGGTAAGCTTCCTTTCAAATTCTTTTCTAGTGGAAGAGTAGGTCACTATGCCACTAAGTGTCCTTATAAAGAAAATCATGTTTCAAAGAAGAACGTCAAAAGAGGTTCTACTAGCAAGAAAAGTTTTTATACTCATGAAGAGAGTGAATATTCTTCTAATAATGAAGATTATGTATCAGATCAAGATTGTCAATTACTTATGGAATTTTAAGAACAATGTATAGATGAGTTTGATGATGTATTTATGGATTCTCTAGAAGAAATTGATAGTCTTTGGGTCATAAACAAGAATCAAGAAAAGGAAATAAATATGTATAAAGAAAACACCCTTGTTGAAGAAATAAGTTAGCTAAAGATTTGTCTAGAACAAGCTAAATTAGTAGAATAAGCTTCAAAGAAACAAGTCCAAGAAAGGGAAAAGCACTGTGAAAACTTAGAACTTGAAATTGTGGGTCTAAGAAAGGAACTTGAGAAAATAAAGGCTCTAAATCTTATATTTTCTAAAGGATCTAAAACTTTGGAAGAAATCATTAAAGTTTAGTGTTCTCCACTAATCAAGACATGTATTGGATACAATCCAAATCAAAATGGTGAAACATCAGAACCTATGAAATATTTTCAAATGGGTATAAAAATCTACATCAATTCTATAAAAGGAAGCAATCATCAGAATTATAGGACTCAACAAAAGAATGAAGGATCAAACTGTACTTAGGAAAAACAACCTTTCCATGAACAAAAGGAAAGATAATCAAACAGGTATTATACTTCTAGGGATTCTTACTTCAATGGTCAATGCTTCACTTATCACAACTTTGTTCACAAAGTAGTGCATTTTGTTTCTTATAAAACGATTATGGCTAGTGAAGCAAGAAAAAAACATAATGCAAACATGTCAAAGAGGTTTTCTTATAATTCTTTCTCACCTCTTTAGAATGAAGTTGAATGTTATATTTGAAATAACTTTATTCATGAAGAAATTGAATGCAGAAGCATGATGAATTCATCTTATCAACATGAGTAGAAGGCGAAACATCCTAAGGTATGGAAAAAGAAAATTACTTTCTCTGAAAATTTTTGTCTAGCATTATATGTAGGAGATCAAGAGAATCTATGGTACATTTATAGTGGTTGTTCGAAGCATATGACATGTGACAAAGATAATCTTGTTTCTTTTAATGAAATTAAGAACGAAAATAATGTGAATTTTGGTAATAATTCACCTACTGCTATTAAAGGAAAAGGATGAGTGGTATTAAAAGAAAAGGTTAAGGCTGAGAATGTACTATTTGTTGATGGGCTAAGACATAACTTGTTAAGTGTTAGTCAAATGTATGATCAAGGGCTTGAAGTTATTTTCAGATCAAAGAATTGTGTGGTAAGAAATTTGTATACAGGTAAGACCATAATCAAGGGAACCATAACTCTAGGAAATGTCTATATCCTAGAAGGCGACAAAGAGCATTGTTTTTTGAGCAAATATAAAGAAAGTTGGCTTTGGAACAAAATACTAGGATACCTCAACTTTTATCAACTATACAAATCAAGCAAGATGGGAGAAATTCATGACTTCCCAGACACTTCTCCACCTGCAAATAGTATCTTCAAATCATTCCAATTTGGTTAGCAATCTAGAGTTCAGTTTAGAGCTAAAGAATGCACTTCAGGTAAACCCCTTAAACTTGTTCACACTGATTTATCTGGACCAATGAGAAATAAGGCTCCTCATGGTGAACAATACTTCATGCTATTAATTGATGACTTTACAAGAATTTATTGGGTTGGTTTACTAAAGTATAAATATGACACATTTGAAAATTTTAAAATATTCAAGGCTATGGTCAGAAATGATTTGGAACTAAAAATCAAATGTCTTAGATATGATAGAGGAGGAGAGATTATATCAAATGATTTTTTCAATTTTTGTGAGCAACATGGCATCAAAAGACAATTTTCCATAGCTAAAAGTCCTCAACAAAATGGAGCGGCAGAAAGAACAAACATAACAATTCAAAAAATAGCGTGTGCCATGCTTGATGAGTGTTTCGGGTGAAAGCACCCTAGGGATTTGGGTTAGAACCCCAATAGAGTAGAAGAAAACTACAACAAGAAATACTCAAACAACTCAGGAAAGATGCTTATATTATCAAACTACATAAGAGTGATCATACCCAGATTTCCTTCGTTCGAGTAGGTTCCGCAGGGTTCAGACCCTCTACAACTCTCGATGTTCTTCAAACCTGAAAATCATTCAATTCAAACATACATAACAATATAGAAGTAAAACATATTCATGAAATTGACTTTATATCATATAAACAAATGATTTATCATACATCAAAATGACATTCATATATGAATTAAAACATAATTTGATGCATAGACATAGTTAATTTTGGAAACAAGACAACATTTCTTTTATTGCAGTAAGCTATAAATAACATGGAAAGAATTCACCTGAGTCTTTCTTTGGCTCCAAGCAGAACCGTCCTCCGGATTCGTCCTATCCCAACCTTCAACAATCTTCTTCCATCACCAACACCATGATATCTCAAGCAAAAGGAAGGATATCTATAATCAAGGAAACAAGGGTTTCCTGAAGCTTGGGGAAGTGCATGAGGCACAGGGATTCATCAGACTCAGTCAGGGATAATCTTAGTATAATAACTCTATCTCTTCTCCTCCCCCTTAAGGCCTTCCCATAGAGGTCTATTTATACCTCTCCCAATTGGTTTTTTGGTTGGGAAACAGTTGGGCCATGGGGAATAAGAGGTAATCAACAGGTAAAACCCGTGAACTCTGCCCAAAATTAAGGAAATTTATTTTTTTAAGTGTTTTAATACATATACATGGGTTGGGTATGACTGACCCGTGTGTACACGCTTTTATCTCAGAGCAAAGTAACGTACAGGGAATAAAACACTGTTTTTTAAATATATTTGGACGAAGTCTAGAAGGAGGGGTTGCCTTAGGCCATAAACAAAGCATCATATATACCAAGAGTGGTAAATGGTGCTATAACATATGCCCCCTAATATATGAGGTTAGAATGGGTACATGATGGCCGAAATGTATTAAGTGTATGGAAAGAATCATGTCGAGACTGAGAAGGACTTCACCAGAATTCAACCTGCCAAGCCATCAAAAGAGATCATAAAGAAACTGTTGTTTGAGGCAGGCATACCCATGCTTAGAGAAGGTAAAGCATGTTTTCATATCAAGTACAAGTGGATCCAATATGTATACTAGTATAAAGGAATTGAAAGTACATAATGGATCATCTGATCGTGATCGAAAAAGTACATGTATGAATATCACATATAAGAAGACGATCAATGATGCTGAAGGATGAAGTTGATCACTGATGTCAAAAACTGATCCCAATAGTACCAAATGAACATGATGGAATAAAATAATACTACATCGTAACTCGGATGCCAACATATAAAATTTTGCTGTGAAGAACTGCAACATATAAGGTGGATGGTGTCAACTAGCAACAATAGGAGCAACTGACAAGTGAACCAAAACATGCTGTTGCAACCTGAGGTCTTCACCGACCATTCCAGTACATTTCTACATAATGGGAATGAATGATCTGAGGTCGACCACGTGAGAAATCATTTGATTACCGACCATTTATGTATACCGTTAACAAACACAATGCTACTCACCGATAATGACAATGAGAGTCAAGGTACCTAGTACAATCTAACAAGTGCGAATGAATGAGCTGAAGTCAAACAGTTGAAAGAATCTATCAATTAGGAAACAATGATGGTTTCCCACTATCGATAGCGAAGGAATCTGCCACTGATGACTGCAAACCCCAAGGTATTGTCAAATGGACTCTAGATATTTTTCCCAGAGCAAATGAGCTGTAGTTGATAGGAAAATATCCGCTAGAAGGAAGGAATTAAGGCATCCTTCATCAATCTAGTGCGAGTGTAACTCATAGGCCAATAATGTGGAAGGAATCAGACGAAAAAGATGTAGTAACCCAATCGAAGCATGTTTCTGGAGTACATAAGATGTAGCTAGCGCACAATAGAAACCATCTGAAGCAACCAATAATAAAAGCTGACACAAAGGCGAGGAATCCACCAATAGGATCAAATGGAAACCAAGGCACTGCATGAATCCCAAGGTGTGATAATGAAAGCTGATGTCGAACACAAAGGAAACCTCTCAATCAAAGACCCATGATACTGATCGATGCTGAGCACAATGTGACCTATCAATAATGAAAATAGGGCCAGGTTGCGGCTCTAGATCTGCCCTCAGAGCAATTTGTCGTAGTCGATAAGGACAAGACTCGCTAGCAAGAAATCAATGGAGACCTTCTTAAACCAGCACGAGAAAAGGACCAATATAACTGATGTGATGACAAACATGACACTGACAACCAGGGATGGCCGACTAAAAAATAGGCCAAGGGACACCGCAGAGAGGCCAACTCAGGTTTACTTCCCTTGAACAAAAGCATTACTCAATGATGACTATATGGCAGCATATGATAACTCTGTATAAGTTTCTCATACAAGAGGCATAAGCAAACTCTCCATATGACTGGAAGAGGTAACAAATTGGAGGAGTATTGACTCAATAACAAGGTTAAGGCGCTCCTAAGTCAAACCAAATCCCACCCCAATGGAGGAGAGACTTTCTTTTGAGTGCTTTGTTCAAGGGTGACACGACTAACTCTAGTTGCCAACAAAATATGGAAATGTCGTCCCGTTCCCGCTCTTTTTGGAATATATAATTTTTTTGTCTTTTTCTTTAAGCTGGAAAAAGAATAAAAGAATGTTGTAGTATAGTGGAAAGAAAAAGTGTTAGAGAAATATATGATCTAGTTCCTGGGAGGGGAACATTCCTATGCTCAATGCAGCGAGGCAAAATTGGTCAAGGACACTCAAAGGGATGCTCTTTCCACGGGTAAAAGGATGCGTCAAGTTGCAGAAGCTAAGTGATTTCATGGTTGACTTTCCAGAAGACATGGTCAAATAAGTGGCTTAAACACGAGTCTAAGTGAAGTCGGATCAAGGCCAAAAGGTGAAAATAGTCAAAATGCAATTCAGCAGTACAACTCAACACAAAGGAGTCTCTAGGGTATAAGGCCAGAAATTAGTGCGGAAGAAAGGAGAATGTGTCTTCAACACATCAGTCATGGCGGGAATAAAGAGGAGTCCCTAGCCTACTCAGTATAGCAGCATAGGCAACCAATGTCAGCAAGGATATAACTAAGATGCCCATGTAAAGGATGGCTCTGCCATTGCATGATGATTTAAAAAAATTGGCAAGTGAAAATGGTTTGCTGACCAAGATACGATGGGGTCGACCCTACGACTAATGTATTGCTGAATGGAGGCTAGTATGCAAGATGCAGCGGAAAATGGTTTTCCCTAACCTAAATGCCAGTGAGAGAATGATACCTGCCATGACGGGTCAGCGGTCATGGGACTGAAACAACATGTCGAAGTAGTCTCCAAAATTTCCTGTACAAACAACCCACTCTCGACAATCCAAGCTCAAAGGTCAAAAAATCCATTAGACAAAAATCAATTTTTGAAAAAATATTTTGCAATTTCAAAGTTATATAATGACTTTTGGACTCACAATTTTTTCATTTCTGTTCGGAGCAAAGAGCTGTGGAGAAAAAGTAAGCAAGCTTTTCTCTAAACAATTGGACCATTTGAATCACCCCAAAGTCTCCAGGTAATCCTCAAATCCTACTTGTAATGCTTTATGATAGTTTTAAAAGTTTTTTCAAAGTTTTCACTGTGGGAAATTGTGCTAAAAAATTCAACTCTGCGTACACACGAGTTGGATGTGTGTAACCCACGTATACGATGACCCTACACGTGACTGTGTGTAAAGGGAACCCACGTGTACGCGAGTTAAAGTTTTAACATATAAATTAATGGTTGAAACTTCAATTTTTTGCAGGATGACTATCACTTGGACGGAAAGACAGCATACTGTCATAGATAATGAGGTAATGAATGATCAAAATGCATTGGATGCTTTGAGAGGCTGTGTCTTACTCAAATCCTTCAAAATGCCAAATATGAAACCCAATACGTGCTTGCTAAACTTTTGATCCACTACTGGAGCGCAGAGGACGACGCTTTCATGATCGACCAGATGCCTCTACAGATTGAGGTTGAAGATATCTATTTCATTACCGGTCTCTCCCGAAGAGGGGAGGTCGTGCACTCGACAGGCAGGACGAGAGGTAGTCTTTTGGTGGAAGACTATGTCCATATATATTGTCCTGGACATCCAGAGAAGATTGGGAGTCAAATTCCAATCAAACATGTGGAAAGTCTATCCTTGAGGATTTTGCTATTTACCATTGCACGGGTAAATGGGTCAGCTTCCCTGCATCAGGCGTCATGAGTATCTATGAGCCTGGCAGTGGAATGTCTTACCACAATATTTGACTAGTGCACGCCTCTTCTGACTAACATGAAGAGTCAATTGACCTTTACACAGAAGGGTCAAACGAAGAATTTTGGATATGGAACCATCTTGTGTTAATTCTTCTTCGAGAAGGTACATGGGATACATCCCAAAGTATCAATGTCCATTAGCAACCCTAGAGATCCACGAATGCGTAGATGGGGGGACCTGATGAAGTGCCTTGGGGGCAGTGACGTGCCCTGAACGACCTTTGATGATGAGTTTTCCAAATGGTGGGATCAACAGATCATCACGGTCGATGACTACCCATAATAGAATATAATTTAACAAAAATCATAGGAAATAAACATCAATGGGAAATATCTTAACCATAATAACTCCACAACCCAGGACAATGTAGTAAGCCTTAATAAATAATCAAGACATATAATTAAATTAATAAAATTAAGATAAATACAAGTTAAAAACATTTACAATAAAGCATAAACAAGAAGATATTATTAACTCACCTAGGACCCTAACAAAATAATAATAATAATTCATCAAACAGAATAACTAAATCACATATAGAATAAGGGATAATTAACACAATTAGAATAGGACAACTCATCCTAAACAAATTAAAAATTAAAATAAAAACAAATAGTATAAGAAAAATAGATTAGCCATAATAAATAATTAAAATAAATATAATTAATAAATAAATATCATAATAATTAAAATTAATAAACTATTAAAATTAACAATTAATTAAAATAAGTATATGTATTTTGATTTTAATTAATAAATTAATTAAAATACATATACATATTTAATTTTAATTAATAAATAAATATGTAGATGTATTTTAATTAATAAATAAATAAATCAAAACATATACATATTTAATTTCAATTAATAAAATATGTATATGTATTTTAATCTTAATTAATAAATTAATTAAAATTAAAATAATTAGAATAAATAATTGATTAAAATAAATAGAATTAAAATAAATAGAATTAAAATATGAAATAATTAATACAAATAAATTATTATAACCATAACCTTAAAAAAAATACAATTAAATTTATAAAACAAATAGAATAATTAAAAAAATAATTTAATAAATCCAAATATCTGTCAGCTAAGCATCTCACACATCTCTATATATTTGAGAAAAAAAAAATAAGACTAGTCTTTCAATAATTCTTTCACATCATGAAGATGAACCACCGTTGCTGGTTCGAAATGTCGATCAAAAAAAGAAATTGAATGCGATGGATCCGGAAGAAGATCTACATAGACTACCCATATGCCGACATGGATTTCCGAGGAGATCCAGACTTAGTGTTACCACCAAATGCGGCATGGGGAGACATAGGTAACAATTTTTAAGTTTTTGTGAGTTTAAAAAAAAAAAAATTGGATTTTTTAATATGAAATGAACTTAAAAAAAATAATATTTTTGATGAGACAAAATACTGACAAAATATAATGACCATGTTCCAGATGTGGGTCTAGTGAGACCTGATGGATTTCCGAGGCACAAGCATCGCGAAAGAGGGGCCGAAGAGATGGCAGCCGAGATAGAGAGAGTCCTTTATATTGTTCAGAGAAACTTGGTGAGACTAACTCACCAGGTACCTATGACAGCTGTAGAGGATCCGCCTGAGGAGATGCAGTGCCGTGTGGTAGGGTTACCATGGGACTAGGTCCGGATACTTTGGTGTGTAGCCAATGCTGCGGTTAACTTTTTAATTTCTCATCCTGAGCCAACTCGATAGATAGATCTATGTATGAATGGACATGATTATAGGCATAAGCTCAAATTTTGGGGGCATCCTGTCCCAATTTTGTATATTATTTACTCCACCTATATATAGGCGATTTTATGATATATATACAGATTCGATTTTTTTGATGTTATTTAATTTGATGAATTATTAATGTGCCAATCTAATGCTCGATTAGCAATAGAGTCTGCTAATGAATTCTCAGATCGTGGAATGTGAACATATGTGATATAAATAAATGATCATTGAAAAACTCTTACTCTAAAAAATTGGCGATATAAATAAGGATCATGAACCCGATAAGTGTGATTTAATGCGACACCACCCGTTGTGAGTCTAGATAAACTACCAACAAACCAATCCCATAAGATATTGCTTCGGATAGTGAATTAAGAATGGCAGTATATTCAACAATGTTGTTTGAAGCAGGGCCAATACATACTCCCCTCGACACCATCAACTGGTCAGATGGATAATAAATCACCCAAGCCGTAGAAAAAAGATTCCGAGTGTGCCTATTTGCACCATCAGCGAATCTGAAATATATTGAATCGTCCATCACTACCTGCCAAAGTAAATAAAAAAATATCGATATCAAAAAACGCCAAACAGATATGTACAAAGATACAATATATATAAACAAGCAATTGCTCGGTCGAAGCCTAAGAAAAATATTTCTTAAGGTAGAGCCCATTTTTGGTCTCCACCAGCTTGTTCCCTTCAAAGTCAATTAATTCATAAGCCCATTTTTTGAAAACACGCTTGACTATAAAGGGACCATACCACATAGATTTGAACTTGCCTGCCCCCAGGGCGACTTTTTCTTGGTCATAGATTAAGACAAGGTTGCCTTCAGAACAAACCTGAGGATGGACAACTTTATCATATTGAGTTTTAATCTTTTTCTTATGGGCTTCGTTTATTATGGCTGCATCTCAATGCTGCTCATCAAGATGTTCCAAATGAACGAGGCGTTCTTCGAGACTAGATGTCTTCGAAAGAAGTTCTACAACTAGCTTAAGGGATAGAATTTCACATTCGATAGGGAAGATAGATTCCAACCTGTAAACTAGTTGAAAAGGAATAAAACCAGTGGCAGCCTTAATTGAGGTTTGGTATGCCCAAAGTGCCGGATACAACATGATGTGCCAATTGGATTGAGTTTTATCAATTGTCCTTTGTAGGATGGTATTACGTGACTTATTCACAGCTTCAACATGCCCATTGGCCTGAGGATAATATGGAGATGAATGTTCCTGCTGGAAGCCCAACTTTAGAGCCAATTCGGTCATCAATTGATTTTGGAAGTGATTGCGATGGTCAGTGACAATCTCTCTTGGGATACCAAATCATGAAATAACCTGATTGAAGAGAAACAAGGCTACTACCTCACTATTGTTTTTGAAAGTAGGCATGGCCTCAACCCACTTTGTAAAGTAGTCTATGGCCACAATGATGTACTTTTGATTCCTTGCCGAAGGTAGATTACAAGTAGTAAAATCAATGCCCCACTTCGTAAATGGATCGAAAGTGATAACATGAAAAAGTGGAGCTGGATGTACGCGCATTTTCCAAGTATAAACTTGACAAGGATGGCAACATTTTACCGCTTCAATACAGTCTTTGAAAATTGAA
The DNA here is from genome assembly GCA_031772625.1 of Pinus tabuliformis. Lineage (NCBI taxonomy): Eukaryota > Viridiplantae > Streptophyta > Pinopsida > Pinales > Pinaceae > Pinus > Pinus tabuliformis. Next base: position 1,063,521,865 of record CM062815.1, read on the forward strand.
GGCCAAAAGTAGCCTGCTCACAAAATTTTCTGGGCTGTTCCAAGCCCTAATAGATGACCGACACAAGCTCCACTGTGGCAATCATTAAGTACTGGCTCAACTTCTTCCAAAGTTAACCAACGCCTAAGGATTGAGTCAACCTCTCTGTGATATAATGTATCACCAATAATAACATAGTTTTTGGCAAGGTGACATAACTTTCTACGCTCATCTTTGGATAAAGAAGGTGGAAACTTCGAAGTCTGGAGATATATAATGATATCTTCGTACCAGGGATCCTGTGAAGAAATGAGGAATGAATGTTCATCGGGAAAATTTTCCTCATAAACAATATCTTCCTCACAAGGCAACTCCGAAATCAATTTCGCAAAAACTAATGACTTCTTAGATTTAGCTGACAAGAATTCGAGATCGAACTCTTGCAAAATAACAATCCATCGATTATACTAGCCCCCAATCACTCTCCTACTAAGGACAAAATGAAAAGGATTGACATCCGCTTAGATGAATGTTTTGCAAAGCAGAATGTAATGATGAAGCCGCTGAACAACATGGACCGCTGCCAAGGCCAATTTCTCGATGGGAGAATAGTGTAGCTCAGGTCCTACTAAGCCTTGACTCAAGTAGTATATTACATGCTCACTGAGAGCATCATCCTCCTGAACCAGAACCATACCGATGGTTGATTCTGCCACAACGAGATACAAAAGGAAATCTCTGCCATAATCTGGTGGACTCAATAATGGAGCAGAGGTTAATGCTTTTTTCAAAGCATCAAAATATTGTTGCACGAAATCGTCCCATAAAAATGGAACTCCTTTCTTAAGCAAACACATAAATCCTTTGGTAATCTCGGTGTAATTTGCTATAAATCTCCTTAAGAAATTTGCCTTTCCTTGGAGACTTTGAAGTTGATGAATGGAAGATGGGGGAGGAAACTGAATTATTGCCTCAACCTTGAAAGGATGAACTTGAATCCCTTCAGTCAATACAATGAGTCCTAACAGCCGATCGAATGTGACTGCAAAAGCACACTTATTCGGATTCAACCGGATTTTATAAAAATGACATCTCTCAAAGACTAACTGAAGGTGCCTTGGATGATCAATTCTCTTGCGAGAATGAGCAGCTAAGTCATCCAAGTATGCTTTGATAACATGTTTGATGTCATGGAAAGCATAAGACATGGCCCGTTGAAAAGTAGCTCCATCATTTTTAAGGCCAAAAGGCATCTTCTTGTATGAAAACGTGCCTAAAGGACAAATAAAGGCCGTCTTGTGTTGATCCTCTGGACGGATAGTAATTTGATTGTAACCAGAGAATCCGTCCATGAACGAAAAAATTTCATTACCTGCACATTAATCAACAATTTGATTAATAAAAGGCGTGGGGTAATTTTCTTTTGTAAAAGATTTATTTAAATCCATAAAGTCGATACATGGATCGTTCCTTGCTTCTTATCTATTGGGACTGGGTTGGAAACCCACTTAGTTAGAGGAACGGGGTATATGAAACCCGCCTTAAGTAGCTTTTCAACTTCAGCTTTAATAGTTGCAGCTTTCCGAGGATTGAATGGTCGAAGTTTTTGAGAAATTGGTTTGGTGTTTTCGTATGTCTTGATCTCATGCTGGACTATAGATGGACCAGTTCCAGGAATTTCCTCCTAAGACCAAGCGAACACATCTCGAAATTCTTTGAAGAGATCGGTGTAGATTTGAATTTCTTCAGGGGAACAGTAAGCTCCAATGAAGAAATTTTCAATTATGTTAGTATTCCTAGAGATGTTCATAGGTACATTTCGTGAGATAACCGACATGTTACCTTTGGCAGAAAATTGTGCTGGAGCCAAAGGGTTTGAAACTGTATAAACATCACTAGTAGATAGATTGGACAAACTAGATTCAACTTCATGCAATGGATGGAGAAAATATGAATGATGATGTAAATCATCCCATGGTTGATCCACACCCATTGTTGCTTCCAAAATTGCTTCTTCAGATGGTAAGACTGTATCCGAGCAATCCAGAGCTGAAGTAGAATCGAGGATCCAAGCCAAAGCCACATCGCCATCTAAATCCTCTAGTGAAAAAGGATTGGGATGGTTGTCTGCAGAGTTAATGATAGATTGATAAGCGAGTTCGCTGCAGACATGGGAAATGCCATTCCACCTACCCGCCCTCCATATAATGTGGTGGTAGATGAAGGTAAGGGCCAAGGGTCTAAAAAATAACGAGTTCGAAAGAACTCTTTCCGAGAAGGTCCCCTAGAGGATGAAATCATATTAATTCTCGCTGTAGGAGCAGGGAGGTCAAATATACCCATTAACGAAGAGTACATCCCAAATCCTAAATTCTCAATAGGTTGATGGGGATTTTCCACCAATGGAATGGTAGAATCTGAAGTTGCGTGAGAGTCACCTGGAGAATAATCTAACTGATCAACTCCAACAATCCTCCCCTCATGAGGAAAACAAAGGATGCAGAATAATGATGAAACTATGACATCCATCTCATAAATTCAATTCCTTCCTAAGAGGAGGTTATAATCTAGTTCACATCTATTATTTCTACCTCAATATTCACTACCTTTGCCCCAACATAGATAGGAAACGTCGAGATAATCCTGTGCGGCCTATGAGAATGTCCATCAAATGTCGTCAAAAGAGTCCATGAAGGAATAGCTGAAGGTGATCCATCGGCCTTCCAACATGACATAGACATCACACATGTGGAAGCTCTCTCATCTATAACAGACCGAAAAATATTGGTCTTTCGGTATGTGGAATTTATCTAGAAATCCATATGGTGAGGATGTCTCTTTTTGACATTCAACATATCAAAAATGAGCACTGAAGAATTCTTTGGGTCTACTGCGCCAATTTCCGAAAGTAAAGCACTTATTTGAGCAGGGCATGATTGGAGTACCTACAATGCTGACATAGCACAAGGACTTTGAGCCAGATCTTCTACAATTGAGTAGTTTTGGGCTGCCCTAGCATTAGGGTTAATAGTCGAGCGCTTTGGGGAGCCTTTCAGTATTTGAGGTATAGACTCAATGGAGGGCCACTTAATATGAAGTGGTTATGTGGCTTCGAGGAAAGATTTAGCCTTAGATGTTTCTGATTCACCATAATCACGTGCTCGCATAGCGACGTCGATATGATAGCTCATCATATAAACATTTAATGAATTTTCCCCTTCCTGGATGCCCCTGGAGGAGGTACCAGCATTAGAATTCGCGCTAGCTAGTAATTGCTGCCCTTGGGGAAAAGGGTTAGTTAAAACAACTTGGGAGTTAGAGCACCCTTGCGGTACTAATAAGCGCTGAGCGTCTTGCTTCTTAGCATAGAGGTGAGTCAGATGATCTCCATTGCATAACTTGCATGGAAATTTTACCTTTTTCTTGGACTCTTTCCTACCCTCTTCGACATCATTTCCGGGTTTGTTTGCATTGCCTTTTCCTTCCTGGTTCTTCTTCTTACCTCCTCCCTTCCTCTTCCCATCAAATTGTTGATTTCCTTTGGGGTTAGTGGTCTAGATGATGTTTATAGAGGTAGGTTGGGAAGGTGTAGGTACAAACGGTGCTGCATGGGTAGAAGAAGCAGTTTGTAGAGACAACTACAGTAATTGATTCAATAGGTTCACCATGTTAACATCAATCGATCTGACTATACCATTAGCATGGGGAGCTGGTTTCAGTTTGGCTAAATCAAGCTTGGATCTAGGAGCATCAGGTAGAATTTTTTGAAGAACCCCAAACTGAGAATATATCAATTACAATTGTTGGGCTCTGAAAATGGCCTGCTCTTTTGTATAAACATCAGAGAGAGACACATCCTTTGAGATCTCATGTTGTAATGATTTGAGAAACCATTCGAGAAGGAACTCTGCAAGGATTTCAACTTTGATAAGCCTTTTCCTCCTCCTCCATTCCTAGATGTGATCTGAAATGTGAGTTGTGGTGTCTTGTTGAAAGTTAGCCAGAAGTTCAGTTCCGGCTTCATAGCAGACATGCAACTGAAAATGGTTCAAAAAGACATTAGCCAAATCACAAAAAGAATTATAGGTTCCCCCCAGCAACTCTATATACCATTTGGCGACATTTCTGGTTAGGGTGCGCTAAAATAACCTCAACCTGATCGAATCATCTATCAGGGAGTTGGATGAGCACCATAAGTGAAATGTGGTTATGTGGTCTCCCAGATCTTCACCACTCTTCCCTTCGAATTTTGGGATATTCGAGGGAAGTTTAATTGGGACCAGAGGCCAAGCCAGATTGTACAAAATCAGATCATTTGTTAATTTAGTTAAGTCTGGAAAGTTCAGCGTGGCCAGAAAAGGGAGTCATCGCAGACCTTGGGAATTCCATCCAGTGCGGGCGAGGTTCCCAAAGGTCTGAAAAGAATGACCTAGATTTTGAAAAACACCTGGTTGCCCGAAGTAACTTGTAGAGCCTACCGAACCAAAAGGTGCTCCTTGTGGTCCAGCAAAATTCGGAGTTTGACCAACTCCTACCGAAAATCCTCTATAACCAATGAAGTTACCCCCTAACATAGTGTTAAAAGGAGCTGATAGCCCCTGATAAGGATTCCATGCTTTGGCAAAGGTGGAAAATTCTGAAACAAATTAACTGAAGAATACAACACATTCCCTTGTTGGCGGGAATAAAATTGATTCCTAGCTCCTATCCCACTAATCGCAGGGTTTGTCCAACTTTGGAATGGTTTATGACCTTGACCTATAAATGAAAAAGGCGTTGACCCTACTGGTTGATTGGAGTGTGGTATATGACCACTTCCAAATGGGAAACCCTAAAAAGAAGCTGATCCACTCATCATGGATGTGGAGGCGGTAGATGGTATGTTCAAAGGAACTGAAGGAATCTTGTGAGACGAAATTCCATAAGGGATAAACCCAAAATCAGATGCAATAGCCTGAGAACTTCCACTTGTTGACGGAATGGAAGTAGACCCAAATATAGCCATGCTGGGAGTAATAGAAGGGATGGAAATAGTTCCTCCTCCTTGTACAGATATGGGAGTCTGCACACTCTCAACACTAGTCGTAGATGCCATGCTTCTAGGAGTGGTCATCGAAGGAATAGATGGGTGTAAACCCGGGCTCAAAGGCCTATGAGTTAGGGTTCTGATGTACAATAGAATTTCTGGATGATCAGGAGGAAGAGGAGAATTCAGAGCTGCAACCGACTCTGGAAGATCTTCAACTTCGATATTATCTTCCAACTGAAAAGGTACTCGATAAAGAACCGGTGTGTTCCTCTCTAACTCTCTATTGGTGCCAAGTATATCTTGTGAATTAATGACCCCAAGAGGAGGATCAATCTTTGATGCGCCTACTGCCACTGGTTGAAAACCACTGGCAGAATTTATCCTACGCCTTCTAGGAGAAGGCTCAGGACTCGTAGGTGATAGCCCATAAAGTCTCCTAGAACATCGAGATGGTTGATCAAGCACTTTGAATTATTTAAAATATCTACTTAAAGACTAAAAAAATTATAAAGTTAGGCTAAATAGGAGCAAAGAACACTCACTAAAAAGTCCCTAAAGATATCAGAAATCAAACAACACTCAAGTATTTCCGCTCTGTGTGATTAGGATCAGACACCAAAATACAAGAAAGTTAATAACAAGGGCTTTCCGAAAATAGACTAGGGTAATTACGCCCCAGGCCTACTAGCGAAGGTATCAGAGGCAGTTACGCTAACCTCCAGACAACAGCCTTTGCTGGTGCAAGCACCCAAGCTTCGCAAGGGTACCCTACAGAAGTACAGTTGAATGTGATACAATGTCAGCCTCAGGTGCCACGGGATTCCCCTTTGCAGCCACCTATGTGATCCCTAGGATAGGAAACTATGGTCACCAACTCGTATCAGAAGCCGAGCAGAACAATCGTGAGGCAGGATCTGACAAGTAAGAGAGGGGGTATCTCTTGTCCCTATCTTCACTTTCCCTCGTGCTTTACTACCAGTTACGGAGCTTTCCCGATCTCCCTAATGCTATTGGATTTTTCTCATTAATAAGACTTCTATGTTTTGTAATTTTGAGTGGACTTGGAGAGTTAACTCTCCTCTTGCCTAATCCAAGGCCCTAATAAACCTAAAATTGTTGGTGTATTCTGATGACAACATAAAAGTTCTAGTTTATTTTAATTAATTGCTTGATTTTAATGGTTGTTCTTTAAGTCAAGGGTAAAGATGGGAGTGAAACCAATGATGTTTGTTTGACACAACAGAAATCAATGAAAAACTAACTACATGAATGCAATCATTTTTCTTCGATGAAAAGAGATCTCTATACGCGTTCTGCGAAACTTCTACAAAGTAAAGTACCTTTTCTCTTCTTTTCTTGAAACACACTTCACACACCCAAAAACTAAAAGACTATGAATGCTTTAACAATGCAAACTACCCTAATGCAAGATATAATGGAGATGCAAGATCCTAAATAACACTAAAAAAGCAAAAGCAATTGTTTATAACTAACAATGAGCCAACTTAAGTACTGAAGAGGATACAAATTTTGAACACAAAATTCTCTCCAATCAAGAAGGACCAATTGTAAAAGATCGCAATTCACTTTCAACGACAAAAAGAAACCATAAACCAAACTTGGCAAAAGAAAACAAAAACAAAGTTTTTTGAGATCTTTTCTTTTTTAAAGAAGCAACCAAAACAAATTTTTGAAATAGCCAAAATGCTATTAAAACTCAACAGATCGAAAAAAGAGCACAAGGAGTCTTTGCAAGTTACAAACTTGAAAATGAACGAAAACTTGAGCAAAAAACTTCAACTTGTACAAAACGACCAAAATAGCAGCAAAGAGTTTGACAAACTGGCCAAGAAGCTAGGAAAGAAATACTTCCAAAAATATCAAAAAGACTTTCAAAAAGCAAGAAAAGCTATGAGGCCACAAAACAAAGGAGAGAAAAGCAAGTAGATTTGAAATCCGGGCTTGACACTAAAACTGAAAACAATCTTGTGTTCTAGAGGACCAGAACAATCAAGAACTTCAGGATGAAGTCTTGTGTGCCAAAACACAAATTACAAACTCGCTAAAGAAGCAAACCTAGGCCAAATCTTTTCAATGAGGAAGAGACTTCGAAACAGTAAGCTTGCAGAATAATTAAATTCTTTATAAATAAATTGACCACACAGAGACTGAAAAGACCAGGAAACAAATCTATCTGGGCTGAAAGATTTGAAAAATAATGCAAAAAATTGCATACACGACTGTGTGCAAACACATAGGCGTGCACACGTGCTCCTGACACAGGAATCTCGCATATACGCGAGTTCACTTTACAGAAACAAGTGTGTATACACTACTGTAAACAAATTAAAGAGCATATACAAAGCTTTGCAAGATAAAATAAAAAACAAAGTCTGATCCAAAAGATCAGACTTGAGCTTGGGACTCTAGTAGACCAAATAAGACTGTAACCGCAAGAAAACCAAAGACTGAGCCCTGATTGAGAATGAACAACCCAAATCAAGAATAACAAGATTGTTATCCCCAACGGAGTCGTCAATTTTGTTTTGGGTGAAAGCACCCTAGGGCTTTGGGTTAGAACCCCAACAGAGCAGAAGCAAACTACAACAAGAAATACTCAAACAACTCAAGCAATATGCTTATATTGTCAAACTACGTAAGAGTGACCGTATCTGGATTTCCTTCGTTCGAGTAGGTCCTGCAGGGTTCAGACCCTCTGCAACTCCTGATGTTCTTCAAACCTGAAAATCATTCAATTCGAACATACATAGCAGTATAGAAGTAAAGCATATTCACGAAATTGACTTTATATCATATAAAAAAAATCACTGATCATACATCAAAACAACATTCATATATGAATTAAAACATAATTTGATGCATAGACATAGTTAATTTCGGAAACAAGACATAATTTCTTTTATTGCAGTAAGCTATAAATAACATGGAGAGAATTCACCTGAGTCTTTCTCTGGCTCCAAGCGGAACCATCCTCTGGATTCATCCTATCCCAGCCTTCAACAATCTTCTTCCATCACCAACACCATGATATCTCAAGCAAAAAGGAAGGATATCTATAATCAAGGAAACAAGGTTTTCCTGAAGCTTGGGGAAGTGCATGAGGCATAGGGATTCATCAGACTCAGTCAGGGATAATCTCAGTATAATAACTCTATCTCTTCTCCTCCCTGTTAAGGCCTTCTCATAGAGGTTTATTTATACCTCTCCCAATTAAGTTTTTAGTTGGGAAACAGTTGAGCCACGGGCAATAGGAGGTAATCAACAGGTAAAACCTGTGAAATCTGCCCAAAATTAAGGAAATTTAATGTTTTAAGTGTTTTAATACATATACGCAGGCTGGGTATTGACTGACCCATGTGTACATGCTTTTATCTCAAGGAAACGTAGCGTACAAGGAATAAAACACTATTTTTTATATATTTGGACCAATTTTGGAAGGAGGGGTTGCCCTAGGCCATAAACAAAGCATCATATATTTATGTTCTTCTAAGCAGCTCTTCTTTTATCATCATTCATAAGTCCCGATGATGGATCCCAGTTGGGATTTGAAACGTTGGCATAAAAATGTTCATACTGTGGATTCTCCGGTAACTGATTCAAAAGATACAAACCGCAGATCTCTTAAATCCTATACCAATAGTGTTAAATGGTGCTATAACAATGAGTCAGGAACACCTCACACCTTCTGGGGAGAAGCAATACATACAACTGTGGATATACTTAACAAAGCCCATGTTCAAGTAAACAATGATAACACTCCATATGAACTCTGGTATGGTAAGCCTGCAACTGTCAAACACTTTAGAATATTTGGATGCAAATGTTTCATAAAGAAAAATGATGATAAGCTTGAAAAGTTTGACTCTAGAATCGATGAAGGAATCCTTCTTTGATACTCTTCTAGAAGTAAAGGATATAAATGTTATAATCAAAGGTTCCAAAAGATTGTTGAAAGTATAGATGTTTTGATTGATGAATCATCCACAGGGACCAAAAGAGAAGCACAATAAGATGATGAACAACTCCCTATTAAAATCCAAGAAGTTGTAGGAGAAGAAGAAAGAGAAGAATTATAAGAAGGAAACAAAAATGCAGCTGTGTTAGAAAAGACTCCATCAAGATATGTTTAGAAAAATCATCTCGAATCTCAAATTCTAGGTAATAAAGAAGCATAAATACAAACTAGAAGAACTTTTGCTGGATCATCTCCATTTAGCCTTACTATCCATTATGGAACCTCAAAATATGAATCAAGAAAGTAAATATGAATGTTGGGTTAAGGCAATGAATGAAGAAATTTATTAAATAGAAAAGAACCATACATGGGAACTTGTACCAAGGCCTCATAATAAAAATGTAATTGGAACAAAGTGGGTATTAAAAAACAAACTGAATGAAAATGGAAAAGTAATTCAAAACAAAGCAAGAATTGTATGCAAAGGATATGATCAATAGGAAGGGATATAATTTGAAGAGACATTTGCGTCTGTAGCTAGACTTGAATCCATAAGAAAATTCCTTACATATTATAGCTTTTGTAACTTTAAGGTATATCAAATGGATGCTAAATCTGCATTTTCAAATGGAGACCTTGATCCAGGTGGATATTGGTGGCCACCTGCCAAGTCCACCTGGACCCCCACCATTGTCTTTCTCAGCATTTTCAGTTTCCTTAATTGTAGCACAGTTTACTATTTTTAGCAGTTTTTCGGGTCCTGAACTTCCGGAGCCGTTTTGAGGCCCTAAACGACGTTTTTTTGGGAATCTGGGGCAACATGGGTCCATGGACCCATGTTGTCTCCCAAAGTGGTAGTACTCGGATAGATCTTTCTAATGAGCTATTGTACGCGTCAAACGGAGATCATATGCCAAAGTTACGACCCCGGGAAGTTGATGTACCAATTTACCCCCAAACGGGGCCCACAGTTTGGCGTTTCATCTCCTAGGGTTAGGTTTTGGAATGTTAAGGGTTTTCCATTGTTTCTCAACAATAAATAGGCCTTCGAGCCTCATTGTAACACAGTTCAGAGGCATGTAGCCATCACATCTCTTCTCAGAGATAAGCTACCATCGCCCTAGCTGGTTTATTTCCATTTCTGGTTGTAAGCATATTTCAGTATTTTCCATTAATGAAATGAAGTATTATTTCCGCTGCATCTTTGTGTATATGGTTATCTCTGTAATTTGTTGCGTTCCTGTTTAAATCCGGATTAGTGGTATCAGAGTAGTCTGCTTTTTCTCTGTTTTTCTTTGCATGTCCCCAACAAGGTCGGGATATAAGGAGTTAGGGCTTGAACTGGTTGAACCTTTGCAAGACCAGCCTCGCAAATCCCGACGGCCTCCCATGGCGGACGAGAAGAAAGACGAGGGGGCAGGAGATCCCATCAAAATCTTGCTCGAAGAAGCCCTCGAGCGACAACGGAACGCGATGATGGACAACTTTGCCCAGATCCTTCAGCGGCTACCCAGAAGCAACGCATCGGCTTCCAGCAGCTACTCTGGAAACGCCACACCCTTTAAGGTACAAGTTAATTTTGAAATCCCCATATTCGAGGGTCAGATAGACGCAGATGCCGTAGATAAATGGTTAAATCTGCTAGAGGGTTATTTTTCTGTTCATGAATTTTCGAGTCGGGAAAAGATTGTTTTTGCTCTTCTCAAAGCAGCCCCCCACGTCAAGGACTGGTGGGAAACCTACTGCGAGCAGAAGGATGAAAGTACTGGCTCACTATTTTCAGCCGCACCCACCTGGGATTCGTTCCGGGATGCCATCAAGGAGCAGTACTATCCTGTCGGAAGCTATGAGGATGAATACATAAAGTGGACCACGCTGCGGCAGGGAAGGGACCAAGACGTGCCGGAGTTCACCAATCTCTTCCATACCCTTCGCACAAAGTTGGGTATCAAGGATTTGGAGCAACATTTGATACTCAAATACCGTGGCTTCCTGCACAAGTACATCCAGGAAGAAATACAATTCCTAAACATCCCCTCGCTCGGCGCAGCATACCGATATGCCGTCAAGGTTGAGCAGAAGTTTAAACAAAAGAAGCGAGACTTTGGGTCTGCGAATCCAAAGCAGGGGAAAGGTGCCCCTAAACCACAGAACAAAGGACAAAGCCAAGGCGGAACAACCCAAGACAACCAGCCGAAGCTGCAAGCAAAGAACAGTGCCGCGAAGCCGAGGAAGGACACTAGAAAATGGTGTGAGTTCCATAAGAGCTCCACTCACAACACAAGTGAGTGTCGGGCCAAGCAGTCACTGGTGGATGAGCTAAAGGTTTCAGAATCAGATGCATGTTCCGACTCTCAGTCAGAACCCGATAAGGGGTATGAAAAAGGGAAGCAGATCATTGATGCGGATCCCAGCGCCACTGTTGCTACCGCAAAGATACAGAAAAATGAACCCGAAGATCCAGAGGAGGAGGAGCATCTCTTCCACTCCCAGATGTGGGTAAAGGGCTCCCCGATACAGTTCATTGTTGATAGCGGGAGTCAAAAGAACCTCATTTCGGCAGAGGTCGTGAATCGGTTGGGCTTACCGACCACAGCACATCCACAACCATACACCATTGGGTGGCTTCACCAAGGACGAGATCTTCGCGTGAGCCAGCAGTGTCGCCTTCCATACAACATCAAGCCCTTCACGGATGAGGTATTGTGTGACATTGCTCCCCTTGAAGTTTGTGATGTATTACTAGGACAACCATACTTGTGGAAGCGACATGCTGTGTATGAATCAAGGCCTCGTGCTGTTATTGTTACATTGGGAAATAAGTTGTTCAGGATACCAGAGGTAGCACCACCTGCCGCCATCTCTTTGATTACTGCAAAACAATGCAGTAAGATCATTTCCAAAACCAGGAAATTTGTTTTCTTGATGATACGCCCTCAAGGAAAGAAGAAGACAGTGGCCGCGGCCTCCAAACGGGGTCCCTCTACACGACAACTACAGATGGACAAGGTTGTGGAGGAGTACGAGGACATCTTCACCTCCCCGGCAGGGGTTCCTCTGCACTGTCAAGTCAAGCACTCCATCGATCTAACCCCAGGTGCGCCGCTACCCAATGGACCAATTTATCGGCGCTCCGTTCTGGAGAACAATGAAATCAAGAGGCAGATTCAGGAGCTCCTGCAGAAAGGTCACATCCGTCCGAGTTCATCGCCCTGTGGGAGCCCGATCGTGTTGGTACAGAAGAAGGATGGGACGTGGAGACTCTGTATTGACTATCGGGCGCTGAAGAAGATCACTGTCCGTAATAGGTACCCGATCCCGCGGATTGATGACCTCCTAGCGCAACTAAAGGGGGCGAAATATTTCAGCAAGATCGATCTGAAGTTAGGATATCACCAGGTACCAAGGAAGGCCTCTTCAAATGGTTGGTCATGCCTTTCGGATTGACAAATGCTCCTGCAACCTTTATGAGGCTAATGGATGACATCTTGCGGCCATTCACCAACTCCTTTGTAGTAGTATACTTGGATGACATTCTGATCTTCAGCCAGAGTTGGGAAGAGCACCTCCACCACATCCGACAGGTTCTCCAAACACTGCGGCAACACAAGCTATGTGCCAATTTGGAGAAATGCACTTTTGGCATGACCCAGGTTCAGTATCTGGGATACATCATTGATGAACAGGGGGTGCATGTCGATCCAGCCAAGATCCAAGTCATTCGGGATTGGCCCTCTCCAACCACTCTAACAGAGCTCCGCAGCTTTCTAGGTCTTGCCAACTTCTACCGCAGGTTTGTGTTGGGGTTTTCTCATATTTCTTGGCCCTTGAGTCAAGTCACCAAGGGCGGGGCGAAAGCAAAATTCTTTTGGTCTGAATCTCAACAGAAGGCATTCAGGGAGTTGAAGGATCGCCTCTGCACGGCACCAGTGCTCGCGTTACCAGATTTACAACAACCATTTGAGGTCGAGACAGATGCCTCTGACTATGCTATTGGGGCAGTCCTTACTCAACATGGACATCCAGTGGCATATCACAGTGAAACACTTTCAGACACAGTCCAGAAGTACCCCACTTATGATAAAGAGATGTATTCCATTGTACAGGCCTGCCGACAATGGAAGCATTACATTTTGGGGAAGGAAACGGTCATCCACACAGACCACCGACCTCTGCAGTTCATACAGACCCAAGGGAAATTGCAGAATGATCGCCATCAGAAGTGGTCTACATACCTGCAACAGTTTCACTTGAATATCAAGTATAAAAAGGGCAACACCAATAATGTTGCAGATTGCCTCAGTCGGCCACCGATCATGGCGCTAACCACCGTGCTCAACTCTTGTGGGAACGAGACTTCTGATTGGCCACTTCTCTACAAAAGTGACCCAGAATTCGGCCACACATATCAGACACTCTTGGAGGGTCGGCATGTTGCAGATTTTCACCTCCAGGACGCCCTATTATGCCACCTCGGTCACCTTTGTGTTCCTTCAAGCGAGCGTGCCAAGATGATTTGGGAAGCACACTACAGTCGGGCTGCTGGGCATTTCGGGGTCGAGAAAACAGTGGCAGTACTGCAAAATTATTTCTATTGGCCGAATCTTCGACAGGATGTTGGGAAGTACATCCGATCATGTACTGCCTGTGCCATTGCCAAACCGACCATTAAGAAGCACGGCCTCTATACCCCGTTGCCTACCCCTAGTTGACCTTGGGAATCCATCTCCATGGATTACATGTCAGGCCTTCCTTCCACTAAGCATGGAAATGACTGTGTTTTTGTGGTCGTCGACAGGTTCTCGAAGATGGCCATTATGATGGCCTGCAAGAAGAATATCACAGCAGAAGCCACTGCTAAACTCTTCTTTGAACGAGTGTGGGTGCACTTTGGGATCCCACAGTCTATCATCTCAGATCGGGACAGTCGGTTTCTCAGCACATTTTGGTCCAGTCTCTGGTCAATGCTGGACACCAAACTCACGAAGTCCACAACCTTCCATCCTCAAACTGATGGCCAGACAGAGGTTGTCAACAGGATGATTGTGCACATTCTGCGCATGTATAACTCAAAGCATCCACGCACATGGGACGAGAGCCTCCCCTATGTTCAGCACAGCTACAACCAAGATCTTCACAGCTCCACTGGCCATAGCCCTTTTCAGGTGGGTTTGGGATTCCAGCCACTATGCCCCATTGATGTGGCCATGCCCCTTGCAGCTACTCACATGAATTCATCTCATGTCCAGTCCGAAACAGATAAGGCCACCAGCTTCATTGAGCGCATCCAACATATTCGCCAGCAGGTCCATGACATTCTTGAGAAATCAAATGCCAAGTACAAGCAGCGACATGATCAACACCGGGTGCCACACAAGTTTCAGGTGGGCGACAAAGTCTGGTTGCATTTGCAAAAGGAACGCCTTACTGGAGCCTATCGGAAATTGAGACCACTCCGATATGGTCCTTACACCATTACTAAGGCTATGGGAGACAATGCATTTGAGCTCAGCATTCCCCCATTCCTTGGCCTGCACCCAGTGTTCAATGTGGACCGCCTTCGGCCATACTTTCCACCATTGCTAGACACATCCGACATTGCAGAATAGCTCAAACCCACAGAATTAAATCCAGATTGCATGGAACAAGCTGCAACTGATCGGATCATGGACACACAGATCAAGAACACTCGCCAACAGAATATCCAACTGTATCGAGTTGTCAAAGCAGGCCAACTCCTTCAGCAGGGCAAGTGGCTCACCAGGGAACAAGTTCAGCAGAAGTTTCCTCATCTCATGGAGGAGCTCAACGCAATGGGGACCATTGCTTCCTAAGGGGGGAGGAATGATCTAGGTGGATATTGGTGGCCACCTGCCAAGTCCACCTGGACCCCCACCATTGTCTTTCTCAGCATTTTCAGTTTCCTTAATTGTAGCACAGTTTACTATTTTTAGCAGTTTTTCGGGTCCTGAACTTCCGGAGCCGTTTTGAGGCCCTAAACGACATTTTTTTGGGAATCTGGGGCAACATGGGTCCATGGACCGATGTTGCCTCCCAAAGTGGTAGTACTCGGATAGATCTTTCTAACGAGCTATTGTACGCGTCAAACGGAGATCATATGCCAAAGTTACGACCCCGGGAAGTTGATGTACCAATTTACCCCCAAACGGGGCCCACAGTTTGGCGTTTCATCTCCTAGGGTTAGGTTTTGGAATGTTAAGGGTTTTCCATTGTTTCTCAACAATAAATAGGCCTTCGAGCCTCATTGTAACACAGTTCAGAGGCATGTAGCCATCACATCTCTTCTTAGAGATAAGCTACCATCGCCCTAGCTGGTTTATTTCCATTTCTGGTTGTAAGCATATTTCAGTATTTTCCATTAATGAAATGAAGTATTATTTCCACTGCATCTTTGTGTATATGGTTATCTCTGTAATTTGTTGCGTTCCTGTTTAAATCCGGATCAGACCTAGAGGAAGAGGTTTACATTGAACAACCTAAAATATTCATACTTAAGAAGGCATTATATGGGTTAAAATAGGCTCCTCGTGCATGATATTATCATCTTGATAGGTATCTTCAATAACAAGGATTTAAGAAAGGATCTGCAAATAACAATTTATATATCAAATATGACAAAGAAAAACTTTTGGTAGTAGTGGTTTATGTTGATGACATCATATTTGGAAGCAATGTTGAATGTATGAGTCAAGGATTTGCTTCAGCCATGCAACACAAATTTGAAATGTCCTTACTTGGTGAGATAACATACTTTATTGGTCTTCAATTTTGTCAAACTAAAGATGGTATCTTTCTTTCTCAAACCAAGTATCTCAAGCAAATTATGTAGAAATATGGATTGGAAGACTGCAAACATGTGTGCACACCAATGGTAACAAGATGCAATCTAATCTGTAAATGAGATCTTAGACTAATATTAAGGTATTACAGACTCACGTGCATGGATTTTCCTATATTACTTAGTGCAATGGATCGATAAGATTGCGAATAACATAGACAAGGAAGCAGTTAAAGAAACATAATAGACAAAACACATAAACATAACAAGTTTAATATGGAGTTCGCCCAAAACTCCTGGGCTATGTCTCCTGGTCCAGCCTTCAGTGGTGACTTCTCTATTATGTCTTCAAGAGTAGAGTTTTACAAAAATGAGCTCAATTTGAGTCTCAACACAAGCATACAAAACAACTGGAGTTTACTTGAATCCCTCAAGTCTCTCTGAGTACACAAACTCGCTCTCTGTCTCTGCACTACTTGTTTCTGTCTCTATCAGTCTGTGGCTTTAAATCCAATCGACGTTGTCTGTTCGTTTCCCCTTCTCGGGCTCTCTGGATCTTGGCCTCTATTCGCTCGAATCCCCTTCTAAGCATTAGCAATCATGGCATAACATCTTCAAGGAAGGTGGCCACCTGTTCTGCAACAGAAAGGACCATCAGGCCTTTGAAATCCCCAAAAATAGTGTTCTTTGTTTACACAGAAATACACAAAAAACACAGGAAAATTCGCCAAACTGTGTTTATCAGACTTCAAATATCCTTAAATCTGCTCTATACTCCTATCGGGTCTACCTATATATCGTTATCACATATCCACCGTTGATCTGAGTGATCTTGATCCAACGGTGAGATCCATTTTTGGTGGCTCATGCGTACAGGGGTTAATTACCCGAAAAGGGTGGGTTTCTCTCTCCGGCGCCTGGCCACGTGGCAGCTAGTGTATGGGCTCGGGCGGAGCCCGACTAAAACCACTTATCGGCTACGGCTCACCCGAAATCCTGCTCATTTCGTGGTTTCCCTTTATATTTGAAAAATAAATTAAAACATTGAAAATATCGCAAAATGGCTTTATGGCGAACTTGAAATGTTATACATGTGCATTCATAAATCCTTTCAGGTCTGGTTTCATCGCATTGGGCACATTTCCTTTGTAATTCATTTATTTGGTGGAAATGCGAAATACAAAGGAAAATGCCATTTTATGGATTTCAAAATATATAAAATATTGCCTATAACCCTATCAGGTCCGGCTGTCGCAAGCCATATTTGTATTGGCCCTGCTCCTTTGTGTAGCTCCGATGCGATATTGTGATGCGATTGATCACAATCGCATATCGCATAGACCCCTGGGCCGTTTGTAAGCGCTCCTCTGTAATCGTTGATTACGATATCGCGAGTTAACCTAGGCCGTTGATCTGCACGCTTGATTGATGGTCCTCACTGACCCACACTGATTGCAATCATAATTTTTATATGATAGGCTCCGATATCCTCCACCTGCCACCGCCGATTACGATATGCCAATCGGATCTGGACCGTTGATCGGCTAGATCCCATGACTCATGTGTGTCATTCCTCTGACCTCCAATAGGCCTTATTTCACTGTTTTCTTCACATTTTTGCCTCCTGATAGTGTAATCCGCCTTTTTAAAAGGTTCTTCTCAGGCAATAGTTTTGAATGTTTGAAGACTTAGAGGGTGTTTTGGATCCATTTTGGATCACACCTTCCCATTGAAAAATCTTTTGGACCACCAAAAGTTGGTTTTTAAGCATCAATCAAGTTAGGATACAACTTCCTCACTTGTCCAATCTCTATCCATCTTGCACTGCTTGGTTTTGAACCTTTGAGTCCAATTCTTAGGTACTCAACATCCCCTCTACACGTAGTTCTCACATTTTGCGGAGCCTATCCATAATAACATATAAATAATCATGACCTTTTCTATATTTTGGAAATCCTCCAACAAATTCCATGGAAACACTTTCCCAAGGACGAGAAGGAACTAGGAGTGGAGTGTACAAGCCTAATTTTCTATTATTGGGCTTGCTTGTAGCATACATGGTACACCCTTTAATATATCTAGAAACTGTTTCATGCATTCTTGGCCAATAACATAACCTTTGCAACTGTTTTACTTACACCAAAATGACCTGATATTAGAGAAGCATGTGCTTCTCGGATTATGTGAACTCTTTCAGTTTGAGGAATGCATAACTTTCCCAAATGATATAAGATCTGACCCTTAACATGATAATCCAATTCTTCTACTTGTCTGCCATGACTTAAAGTTGCATATAAATCTTCAAAATCTACATCTTGAGCATATTGGTCAATGTAGCTTTCATGCAATACTGAGTTATGCTTAAGTATAGTCGATGCATTTATGATTGGTCTTGATAACATATCTGTAACTTTATTGTGTATTCCCTTCTTGTATCTGATGACAAGATGAAACTACTGTAGAAAACCCATCCACCTATAGTGTCTTGATTGCTGCAATTTAGTTTGTGAGTGCAAATATTGAAGTGGTTGATGATTTGTATGTATAATTGTTTCTTTGCCCATTAGGTAATGTTTCCACTTTTTCACACTCTGCACTAATGCATACAATTCTTTATCATATGTGGGATAATTAACTACTACAGAAGTAAATGTCTCAGAATGATAACATATGGGTTTACCGTGTTGCATCAACACTGCTCCCATGGCATAGTCACTGGCATCTGTTTCAATCTCAAATGGTCTTTGAAGATCTGGCAATGCTAGTACTGGTGTTGTACTAATTTTTTCTTTCAAGGTGTTGAAGGATTTTTGTTGTTTGCCTTCCCACTGAAACACCTTGTTCAATCCTGTTAAAGCATGTAAGGGAGCTGCAATCAAGGAAAAGTTAGCAATAAACTTTCTCCAATATTTCGCTGCTCCTAAGAAACTCCTAACCTCTGTAGCAGATTTGGGTTTAGGCCAGTTCACAATGAATTCAACCTTAGAGGGATCTATCTTCAATTCACCACCCCTACAATATGACCCAAATAATTTAAAGATGTTTTTCCAAATTCACATTTTGATAACTTCGCATAGATATTTTCCTTTTTCAAAACATCTAGAGTCTGCTTTACATGCTTCAAATGTTCTTCCCATGTTTTACTAAAAACAAGAATGTCATCTAAATATACAATTACAAAATCATAAATAAAAGGTCAGAGTACATCATTCATAAATCTCATGAAAGTGGCAGGAGCATTAGTTAAGCCAAAAGGCATAACCAACCATTCATACAACGCTTGCTTTGTTTTGAAAGCAGTCTTCCATGCATCTTGTTCTGATACCCTGACCTGATGATAGCCACTACGCAAGTCCAACTTGGAAAAGTAAATAGCTTCTTTAAGATAATCTAATAGATCATCAATGCGAGGAAGAGGATAACAATTCTTGATCGTTATTTTATTCAGTGCTCTGTAATCAATGCCCATCCTCCACGAACCGTCTTTCTTTCTCACCAACACGATTGGAGATGCACATGGTGATGTGCTTGGCCTTATGAACCCTTTATCGAGCAGCTCCTGTACCTGCTTCCTGATCTTTGCATTCTCTAAAGCGGATAACCTTTTATACCTGTGGTTGTGACTGTTGTTTGATCACCTGAGTCTGACCCCAAGTCTTTTTGAATAGCAGCAAAAATCTTCTTCTTCTTACCACCGAACTTCTTGGGTTTCAGCTCCGGATGCAAGGACCAACAATGTTCATCATCATCAAGGAAAATTTTAAGAACCACCATAAATTTATATGTATAATAAATGGGCTAATCCCCATGATACATAAGAAAAATGGGAGGTGATTTTCTCAATAATATAATATGTATATATAAATTTTTTGGCGAATCTATCACCAAATTATATTATCTTGTATAGTGATGGAGAATCTTTTATTGAATTATAAAATCTTGTAAGATCTTGGCAAATCTTTTACTGAATAATAAAACATTGTGAAGTCTTGGTGAATGTTTTGTTAAAGTATGAAACCATATATGATAATAAGAAAACATATTCATTAAACTGTAATATACTAACATACATGTTTGGAAAAAGAAATATAATTTTCTCTTCCTACAAACAATGTTCCAAGTTTTAGTGGCCGTGTTTGTCAAGGCTTTTACAATACACTCTTTCATATCCTTCTATTAGTTTTGATAATATTCCACAACAAAGTTCTTGTAGGTGTTGATATTGACAACAAGTTCTGTCAAGATAGGAGAGATTAATATTTTCTCTACAACTTTTGTCAAGCTACCACTTTTTTCAAGTTATCAAATTTCTTCTTATTCCATAAACTCCAATTGTGAGATAAAAAAACACACATCAGGTTTGTTTACACCAACATGTCAACAAGTAGCAAGCCCCAACTATATTATATCAGAAAGTATTAGGTATCCCAAGGGCTTGAAGGGGATCTAATTGAAAAAAGTGACCATTGTGAGAATCCTTCCAATCAATATATGAATATATAAATGTAGATTTATTATTATTTTAATTGGAATTTTTCAATTAAATAATAAAATTTAATTATGTCTCTCCCAATCTAAATTGATTATTAGCATAATTCACTACCCTCATAGGTCTCACATTTTTAAACAGCGTTGTAACATGTAGATTAATTTCATTTTTGGTGAACAATCTCCACCTTTTAGGAAAATATGGTGTAGTGGCTCCAACCCCTACAGATCATTAGGACAAACTAAGAATAGCACAGAAGATGAAAGGTTGTACAAACCAACTTATTTTTCGAACAACTAATCCAACATCAATACCTAAACTTTTTCATGAAGATATCATATTGAGAATGTTTGAAAAATGGTGAGAAATATTTTGCGAGGGTGATGTGGAAAAAGTGATAAGGTTTCATTGTTTTGAATTTTTTTTGTTAAATCAGAAAAAGTTAAAAACCAATATTAATGGAGATATTGGTATTTTTTACTAAATTTTGTGAAGTGACTAAATGTAGCTTTAACCATTCATTTTAAGATGTTTTTACAATATAATTTCCTAAGTCTATTTAATATCTTCATTATCATAAAAACCAACCTATATCCATCTTAACTCCACATCTACCACTCTTAGGGGGATGAAATCTATTTATCCCTCTGAGCACTTGGTAGACCCAGAATTAAGATGGATCTAAGATGATAGAATTTCCCCTTTAAATAGTCTATGCTCACATGAATACAATGGTATTACCATGGGTTATCATAAACCTGGAGCTTAAAAGTTACTAGTAGTAATTTATAAAAATTAATAAAACTAATAATTGATTTTTATTTTATTTTTTATTTTAACCAAATTAAAATGTTTAACATACATTAAATTACAACATCCATTTTTACTCTTGATCCACCAAGACCCCAGAGGGATCAAATATTTTTTCACTTTATGCTAGTTTGCATATCACGAAATTTGATACCTCTCGGGGCTTAGTAGATCCAGAGTAAAGATGGATCTATGCTGGTTTAATTCCCCCATTTAAATAGGCTACATTCCACGTGAATACCATGGGTCAATACCATGTGCCATTTTTATTTTTATTTTTATTTGCATGGTATTAATAATAATCTAGCCCATGGTATCTGGCCCATAGTATTTTTCCCATAGGTTTCACCTAAATATAGCGCATTTTTTGATTGTTCATAAATATAAGGTGACTTATGAAGTAAATATAGAAAAATGTTTTATTTGTTTACCATACCTCTAGTTTATTTATATTTTTATTAATTTACCAGACCTCTTTTACAAATATGGTATTTGGCCCATAGGATTCACTTAAATAAAACCTCCGTTTTGAGCCTTCATAAATAGAAAGAGGCTTATGGACTAAATATAAAAAGAGGTTTTATTTAAATACCACACGTCTAGTTTATTTATATTTTTATTTATTTACCATATCTTTTGAGTAAGTATAAAAAGAGGTTTTATTTATTTACCATACCTCCACTTTATTTATATTTTTATTTGTTTACACCCTTGTATGTATATAAGGTGAATTATGGAGTAAATATAAAAAATGTTTTATTTATTTACCATACCTCTCATTTATTTAAATTTTTATTAATTTACCATACCTCTTTTATAAATATGGTATTTGGCCCATAGGATTCACTTAAATAAAACCTATTCTTGAAAATTAGGGCGAATGGAAGGTTGTAACTCCTAATTTCAAGGGCTAAATTTACCTTTTTTACCCTCCCTTAAAATAAGGTGGGCTATTTGAGGCGATTTGTAAAAATGTACTATGATATAAAATATTCGCCCACTAAAAATTTAAAACCCCTTAATTTCGCCAAAGGGCGAACATTCGCCCCTAAAATTTTCCATGATCATCATGTCCATCATTCTTGCACTGAGTGCATGAAGTTTTGTCTTTCTATACAACATTTGCCTTCCTCTCTTTCCATTTCTGCTTCTTCTTTTCTTTGTTCTTGCTTGTAGTGGGTTTTGATGATCCCCCAATCTCTGGGTTCACATTCTTGCCTCTAGCCTCTAGATGTGCAGCCTGAACGGATACCCCATCTATACTAGTAGGATTAAACATGAGAATGGTGTGCCTCAAATAGCTATGCAGACCACCTACATACTTTAACAAAGTTTCAGGTGAATCTAGAGAAATACCTAGAATTAAAGCTCTTTTTCTAAATTCTTGGGCATAGTTTTGTACACTTTGCCCCTTTAATTGGCGAAGAGTTTGCCAACTCATCATTGCTTACTGCATATAAGCTAGTGGATAGAATTGTTTTTTAATGGTAGAAACAAATTCATTCTAGGTAGAAAGAATTTTACCATGCTTCTTCAAATCAACTTGTGTCCTGCCTTCCCACCACACTAGGGCAGTTCCTCCAAGGCAAGGGCTAGCCAACTAAATTTTCTCCTTTTTGAATCGATGTTCTGCACCCTGCAATACACATCAATTTGTCTAATCCAGTTATCTAGCTTTTCTACATTTAATTCTCCATCATAGATTGGCAAATCAAACTTTACATCTAATTTAATCAAAGATGTTTTCTTCTTTTTATTTTTAGGGCTAGAAGGAGGTGTTGATGGATGAGGATCTTCCCCTTTCCCTTTGCCTTCTGAATGGGAAACTAGAAGAGGTTCCTCTACTCCTTTTTTTGTTTGAAATGCTGAAGTGCTTTCACCTCTGCATTTCTTAAAATCTCAATACATCTCTTCCACCGTGGCTCTCATGGTCATGAAACTGTCCATGAACTGAGGTTCTTATCCTAAAGGACTTTCTTCTGCCATTTTCCTCTGAGGATAGATTCTTCCAATTTCTAGATTAGTCTCAACAAGCTCTCCTTCTCCTAGTTTGAGCTTTGACCTAGTGTTGAAGCCCCGAAAATTGGGTCTACAACAAGGGGGATACCCGCCCGGTCCGGACCTTGGTTGGCAGCTCCTTTTCCGTTTGGTATAGTGGGTCTGACTGGGGATATGGGACCAGTTTCCCAATCTATGAGTGTGTGTGTGTGTAGAATTTGATGTTCCTGGTCTAACAGTTCCTAATTTAAGATATTCTAATTCTAATTGTAATCTAATGCTATGCTATTTTAATCTAATAAGCAGCAACATCTAAGTCTATACTAACCCGGATGTAATTCTTCTATTATGCGATCTAAAAAGATTTCAAATAACAACTGGTAATAAAGATCATTCAGCTATTATAAGAAAGGAAATTAATAAGTATGAACCACTTCGCATAAAAAGTTAGACGAAACAGTTGTGAAAAACATATCGCATAATGAGCTATTCATACATTAAGCATAAATAAATAGCTATCACCATACAAAAGTGCTAAATGATAACTCAGACATTCATGCAATAGTACATAAACAACTAAAAACTGTATATCACTTTAACATATAAGAAGAAATGGTCAAGAGATAAAAGTACCATTTATGACTAGTCCTACTCATAAGCTTCAAGTGACAATGATTTATCTCTCCTTGCTCTAACATCTATTAAGAGTACAGAAGTGCAACATCAGTAGCAGACATCAAATGCAAACATCAACAAATCTTGATCCATTCATTCACCAAAACCTCCTCTGAGGGTGCAAAAGTGCATGTTCTGAGGACAAGTTTTTGGTAAATTTCTGGACCCTTCTCTAAATGCATGAGAAGGGTTTAAATACTACTAACTAAATAACTTAATTACACAGATTCAGGATACGGTTTAAATGACCGCCCTTTTTCTAAGAAAAAATAAAATAAAACTATTTCTAAAAATTAAATCTAATATCTAACTATTTCTGCATTTGCTCCTTAATGTTGCAAGCATTCAGTATTTTCCTGGGTAGAGTCGGCTGACTATCTTCCGCTTTTGATTGAGCTAAACAAACAGAATTGGTAAGAGCTGGCACCATCTTCTCAGCAAAGTCGATGATATACTTGAGAGTCATCCTCTGACTATGTGGATTTACTGCATATGCCCAGTAATAATCTCAATTGACTTGGTTGACCCTTTGGATTGCTTCTGCCTTTTCTTTAACATTCTATTTCCAGTTTGTTTTTATCATTGCTTTCTTGCACTTCTCGGGCTTACAGGTGACTGAGAAGTTACAGGCTTTCCTTCTCGAACAGTTTTCTCAGCGATGTGCGATTAGCACTAGGCGCTAATCGCGCATCAGAAACTGCCTCCGTTCTTTGGTCTGGGCTTCTCTGATGCGTTTTTCTCCTTTTGCGCCTCTTCATCTTTATCGGGTATAAAGCTTCAAAATTTGTAAAAATAATGTCCTTGTGAGCTCTTGACCCTGAGCATTAAAATGCCTGTCGATATCAACATCCTTCAGTGCTCATTTAACCATGGCTGTATATGAAAGATCTGTAATGGATGGCTCAACAACATTCTGTGAATTTGCGGCTCTGTTGCATGCGATATCTGTTTATGAGAGCGTCTTTTCTCTGTCTTTGAACATTGGAGCTTTACCCTTTTTCGTCATAGCTTCCTGCACATTGCTTTGTGTAACTTTTGTTTTTCGTTCCTGTAGTTCACAGGTGAGGAGAGAGTAATGATAATAAATAACGACAGGAAAGATTTAAATGCTACGGATATGCAAAAACACACCACCTGACACGAATTGGCTCTTCGAACAAAAAAAAACCATATTTTATCAACAACTGGCATATAATACATTAATCATCATTAAAGCGCGTAACCAGAAAACTTTTTCTTGAATATTGAGCCAGGAAAATCTGCGATGGAATGTTTTTGCAATCTGCATCGTAGTATCGCATATCGCTGTGTCGCATTACCACAATTTTGTCGTGCTGTGCTATCGCAAGATTGCTTGATCGCGCTATCACAAGATCGCGGATCACAGTATCGCAAGATCGCAGATCGCTTAATCGTTAAATCGTTATGTGTCTTTCATGCAATTTTGCTAGATGCGATATGCGATATCGCATAATCGGCGTTTTTAAGGTTTTCTAACGTGAGCTTTTCTTAAAGCATGCGATGCGATAGAGTTCGCATCGCGATCTCGCATTTTACCATTTTGACTCATAAGAAAATACCCTATCATTCTTTGCGCGAAGCGATGTTTCTGAAGGAGTAACATATATGAGTTGATTTTTTGAATTTTTACTAAGGGTCCCCACTTACATAGTCTTATTGCTAATACTAAATAAGGAGGGGGGTTGTTGGTGGCCACAACACCTAGTTAGCATTTATCAATCCCGCACAAGCTTGTCTAACCTTAGCAAACCTAAAGCTCTGATACCACTTGATCTGTAAATGAGATCTTAGACTAATATTAAGGTATTACAGACTCATGTGCATGGATTTGCCTATATTACTTACTGCAATGGATTAATAAGATTGCGAATAACATAGATAAGGAAGCAGTTAAAGAAACATAATAGACAAAACACATAAACACAACAAGTTTAATATGGAGTTCACCCAAAACTCCTGGGATATGTCTCCTGGACTAGCCTTCAGTGATGACCTCTCTATTATGTCTTCAAGAGTAGAGTTTTACAAAAATGAGCTTAATTTGAGTCTCAACACACAGATACAAAACAACAAGAGCTTACTTGAATACCTCAAGTCTCTCTAAGTACACAGACTCACTCTTTGTATCTGTTTTCTCTTTGTCTCAGCACTACATGTTTTTGCCTTTGTCAGTCTGTGGCCTTAAAGCCAATCGGCACTGTTTGTTCGTTTCCCCTTCTCGAGCTCTCTGGCTCCTAGCCTCTGTCCGCTCGAATCCCCTTCTGAGCATTAGCAATAATGGCATAAAGTCTTCAGGGAAGGTGGCCACCTGTTCTTCAGCGGAAGAGACCATCGGGCCTTTGAAATCCCCAAAAATAGCATTCTCTGTTTACATAGAGATATACACTAAAAACACAGGAAAATTTGCCAAACTGTCATTTATCGGACTTCAAATATCGTTAAATCCACTCTATACTCCTATCGGGTCCACCTATATATCACTATTGCATATCCACTGTTGATCTGAGTGATCTTGATTCAATGGTTGAGATCCATTTCAGGTGGCTCATGCGTACGGGGGTTAACCGCTTAAAAAGGGTGGTTTTCTCTCTTCGGCGCTTGGCCACGTGGCAGCCAGTGTATGGGTTGGGGCGGAGCGCAACCAAAACCACTTACTGCCTACAGCTCGCTCGAAATCCCGCTTGTTTCGTGGTTTACCTTTGTATTTGAAAAATACATTAAAACATTGAAAATATCGCAAAATGGCTTTATGGCGGACCTGAAATGTTATACATGTGCATTCATAAACCCTTTCGTGTCCGGCTTCATCGCATCGGGAACATTTCCTTTGTAATTCATTTATTTGGCGGAAATGCGAAATACAAAGGAAAATACCATTTTCCAGATTTCAAAATATATAAAATATCGCCTATAACCCTATCGGGTCCGACTGTCGCAAGCCATATTTGCATTGGCCCCGATCCTTTTTGTAGCTCCGATGCGATATTGTGATGCGATTGATCGCAATCGCATATCGCATAGACCCCCGGGCCATTTGTAAGCGCTCCTTTGTGATCGTCGATTGCGATATCACGATTTAACCTGGGCTGTCGATCTGCGCGCTTGATCGACGGTCCTCGTTGACCCAAGCTGATCGCGATCATAATTGTTATAGGATAGGCTCCGATATCCTCCACTTGCCACCGCCAATTGCGATATGCCAATTGGATCTGGACCGTTGATCGGCCAAATCCGACGACTCCTGTGCGTCATTCCTTTGACCTCCGATAGGCCTTATTTCACTATTTTCTTCATGTTTTTGCCTCCCGATAGTGTAATTTGCCTTTTTAAAAGGTTCTTCTCAGGAGATAGTTTTGAATGTTTGAAGACTTAGAGGGTGTTTTGGATCCATTTTGGATCAAAATCTTAGCCAAAATGATGATTCTCCTATAGTTAATCAACCCGAATACAAATCTATGATTAGCGACTTGATTTATCTTACCTGTACAAGACTATACATTATGCATGTAGTTGACATAGTTGGATGATTCCAAGAAAATCCTAAGGAAACTCATCTCAAAGAAGTTAAGAGGATATTCAAGTCTCTGTAAGGCACTCAATATCTTGGTCTATTGTATCCCAAAAACACAGATTTTCGGTTCATGCTTACATAGATGCAGACTAGGCAGGTAATTTTGATTACCACAAAAGTACTAGTGGAGGAGCATTCTATTTGGGAGCTCGCTTAGTTTCTTGGTTCAGTAAGAAACAAAGTTTTATTGCTTTATCAACTGTTGAAGTGGAATATGTTGTTGATGTTGCTTATTGCACTCAACTTCTATGGATGACCCAAACATTACAAGACATTCAAGTCACTTGTCCTCAACTTTCACCTATTCTTTATGACAACACTAGTGCCATAAGTATCTCTAAAAATCCTATCATGCACTCAAAAAATAAACACATCCCAATCAAATGCCATTTTCTTAGAGATCAAGTTATTGAACAAAAAGTCAAGTTGGGATATATTCCATCAATGGAACAAGTTTCAAATTTATTCACCAAACCTCTTCCACGTGATTCCTTTGAATATCTTAGACATAAATTAGGAATGATCCCTACCTCTTCACTCTACTATTTTTTCTATCATAACAAGAAAAAGCATGTCATGTTCAGGGGAAGATGTGACTATGAAAAATTAGTCTTTTACAATATGTAAACAGTTCTTATGAATAACAATAGCATATGCACATAGTTTTTGACTTAGATAGTCACATATGGTTTTCTGTGGTAATAAATGAATGGCACAAATTCAGGGGGAGCTTCTCATATATTTCATTAGTTCATCCTTGTCTTTTTGGTTCTCACATTGGTTTGTTGCAGTTTGTTAGTGATGCTGCTATGCTTCTTCGGGTATTGGCTCATGATGACGATTGAGATGTTACAAGGTCTTTGATATGTTTCTTTGATTAATGATAAATATATGATGTGATTAGATGATGAAGAGTTGGCACAGGTTCACGGGAGTATCTTTCATGCTTCTAATGGTTTATGTTGATGACATCTGTTAAAATTGGCAACCAGGGAAAAACTTCATGTGGTTCATCTTATTCATGGCTAATAATATTTTTATTAGATTCCTCTCGTCGAGAGGTGTAGGATTGATATAAAGATCATCCAATTCCGATAAGTATTCATGGAGATATGAATTTATTTTGATTATGGAATTATTATCAAGGCGACCTACAACTCATGTAGGCTCAGAAGCCCAACAGTCGCATCTATTCACCCACCAAAGCTGTGTATAAATATAAGAGGACTTTTCCTCATTTAGACTCACTCATCTCATCACATCTCTCTCTCTCTACTGCGCAGATATAAGTCTCTTCTCTACTGCGCTGAAATGGGTCTCTCTCTCTCACACATGTGAAGCCGGAAGCTGTTGAATTTGAAGCTGCAACTGCAGAAGTAAAGATTGACTTGCATGGCCTAGAAGATCTCCTCATTTGAACTGCACTGTAGGTTCATCTGAACCTCCTCTGAAAGCCGCAACTTTTGGTGGTGGAATGAAGTCAATCCGACGAACGGTTTGCAAGATATCGACTGCCCTAGTTTGAAGCCGGAAACTACTGAAACTGAAGCTGCAACTGCAGAAGCAAAGATTGACTTGCGTGGCCTAGAAGATCTCCTCATCTGAACTGCGCTGTAGGTTCATCTTAACCTCCTCTGAAAGCTGCAACTTTTGGTGCTGGAATGAAGTCAATCCGACGAACGGTTTGCAAGATATCGACTGCCCTAGTTTGAAGCCGGAAGCTACTGAAACTGAATCTGCAACTGCAGAAGCAAAGATTGACTTGCGTGGCCTAGAAGATCTCCTCATCTGAACTACGCTGTAGGTTCATCTGAACCTCCTCTAGAAGTCGAAACTTTTGGTGGTGGAATGAAGTCAATCCGACTGTCGGTTTGTGAGATATGGTCTGCCCTAGTTTGATAATGAAGCCGCTAATGCTGATGCTACTGATCTAGGGTTTGCTATTGCTGATATGAATCAGATTTATTGTACTATTTCTCTCTACTGAATTATTGAAGATAAAAGAAGATTTGATCAAAGGGTTTCCCCACACATTGTGGGGTTTGTCCCTGGCTAGCCGCCACATCTTGTGTCTCTTGTCTTGGCTTGTTTTCTGTCAATCGCTTAATGTTCTATCTGCACTTTACTTTATGTACATGTGATTGCTAATCGGTGGAATATAATAAGAAAAAGAAGTAAACTGTTATAAGCATAGAACATACCATAACTTAACATGGTATCAGAGATGAGGTGAAGACAAAGGCCAAGCAAGAGCAAGAGCAATCATTGAAGAGAAGAACTATGGGGTCCTCAACACTCTTTCCTGCTGAAGACAAGCTCCGTGAGAAAGCTGACTATCACTGATGGAAGATGTCTATCGATCTAACCCTTGAAGATCAAGGAGTGCTGGACCATGTAAGAGGCAATATTGTTGAGCCTTCATCAAATGCATCTGCTGCTGCCTGGAACAAATGGAAAAATGGAGAAGTCAAAACAAAGAAGATCATCCAGGACTCTATCGACAAGTACTTGGTGGCCTACATCTCTGATCTAGACACCTCCAAGGAAATCTACGACAGATTGGTGAGTTTATTTAAAGTTAATGATGCAAATCAAGTTTTGTTTCTTAGAAATAAGTTGAGGGAAATCAAGAAGGGTAAAGATGAAAGTATGCAAGCATACTTCTTAAGAATCACCGAGATCAAGAACGATCTCCTATCTATTGGGGAAACCATTACTGATAGAGAAATGGCACTCACAACTCTCGGAGGATTACCATCTGAATGGTATGTGTTCAGGACTACTCTTTTGAACAATAATGTAATTCCTAGTTTCAAGGAATTAATGGCTAGATGCATTCAAGAACAAACAAGGGTAGAAGAGCAGGAAATGCCCTTGCCTAAAGGTCCTCCTGCTGCTTTTGGAAAAATAATGTTAAAGATGCTTTCACTCTTGCGTTTCGAGTTGATTCTTTATATCAAGTCGGTGGAAGTCCGCTAGGTGTCATGTCTTGTGACACAACGCTTCAGTCCAAACTTTGGCATCAGAGGTTTGCCCACCTTCATTACAAAGCTCTACGCGATGTAAGACAGATGGTAACAGGGATGCCTGAATTCCAAGTAGAGAAAGAAGGTGTATGTCTGGGATGTGCTGAAGGAAAGCTCAAAAGGGGACCATTCCCCTCAAGCCAAAGCAAGACCTTCGATATATTACAATTGGTTTACTCAGGCATACCTGAGGTTGGCATTAAGAGGGAGACTTCTACACCACATACTCCTGAGCAGAATGGTGTGGTGGGAAGGAAGAACCACACGATGATGGAAGCTGTCTGGGCCATGCTACATGATCAAATACTTCCAAAGTTTCTATGGGCTGACGCTGCAAACACTGTCATATATGTACAAAATCGATGCCCTCATCAAGCATTGGGTTCCAAGACTCCTGAAGAAAAATTCACCGGTAAGAAACCTGATGTTTCTCATTTTAAAATTTTTGGAAGCCTTGTATACTTTCATGTGCTGAAAGAGAAAAGAAATAAATTGGGAGCATCTGGAAAGAAGAGAATTTTCGTGGCTATGGTGAAAATACTAAAGGCTATAGAATCTATGTAGCCGGTCAAAGGGAAGTCATAATTAGTCATGATGTCACCTTTGACGAAGATATGGCTCTCAGCAAGGTGATCAATCTTCCGACTTTGAGGAGCTCTCAAGAAGCCGACACCAAGGAACCGAAAGAAAAGGATGATGAATCAATGCCTGATGTAGAAGAACCCATGGATTCGATTGATCCTCATCCACATGAGCCTTCCTCTTCTAGGAAGAGGCCTTCATGGCTTAGGGGGATACTTGATGATGCTGAAGGACATGCTGCACCCTGAGGAACCTTCCATCAAAGTAAGGAACTTAACAGGTATCAGGGATACCTGACCATCATGAGCACGATCATACAAAATGAACCTTCATCATTCTCAGATGTCATCAAGCATTAACTATGGAAGGATGCTATGACCATAGAATATGAGTCTATTATGGAGAATGATGTCTGGGAAGTAGTTCCCAGACCCTAGACAAGACAATTGTTACTTCAAAATGGCTTTACAAGATAAAGCATGCAGCAAATGGAAGTATGGAAAAGTATAAGGCTCGTTTTGTTGCTCATGGTTTCTCCCAGAAGGAAGGTATAGACTATGATGTGATATTTGCACCTGTTTCCGGATATACGACCATCCGCTCGATCATAGCCCTTGCCACTTCACAAGGATGGAACCTACATCAGATGGATGTCAAGAATGCATTCTTGCACTATTTGATCAAAGAAGAAGTCTACGTGGAGAAACCCGAAGGATTTGAGATTTATGATTGAAAATCTCATGTATGCAGGTTGAAGAAGGCTCTCTATGGGCTGAAGCAAGCACCCCGAGTATGGTGTAGACCCTCTCATTCACAAATGTAAGAGGTAGCTGGCTTCTGAATTTGAAATAAAGGACCAAGGACTTGAAGTATGGCAGAAGCCAAGAGAAATTTTCCTATCTCAAGGAAAATATGTGGTAAAGATATTGGAAAGATTCGGTATGATGGACTGCAAGCCTGTGACTACCTCGAGGATCTTAACTTTTAGAAGTTCTATGGTAGTGATGTTGGACTAGACTTGGGAAATGCCTCTGAGTTTCAAAAATTCATTTGCATTGATGTTCTTGGTGAACCTCTGTCCGAACATATGTTTTGTAGTTAGCATTGTGAGCTCATATTTGGTTGAGCCTCACTGAATTGATGCCAGGAATCTTTTGAGATGTCTTCAGGACACAATCTCTCATGGATTAAGATACACTGCCGGAGATGTGAGACTACTTGGATATACTGATGTTGATTTGGCAGGCAGTGTGGTGGACCATAAGAGCACTTCCGGGTGCCATTTCACCTTGGGATCGGCTTCAATTTCCCGGATGAGCAGGAAGCAGAAGTCGGTGGCTTTGAGCACTGCCAAAGCAGGATATATTGTTGCTAGCATGACCTCGTGTGAGGCAGTCTGGTTGCAAAAGCTCTTCAGTGAGTTGTTTGGATTTACATTGGATACCACTGTGATTCTCTATAACAACCAGAGGTGGGATTCGATTATTGAGGAATCCCGTATTCGTCGATTGCTCCAGCAAATAGACATCATCTGGATATGGTAATTTGATGAGCAAGGATGCTCCATCGCATTAAGATGATGTACAGGTTGATACACCTTGTCAAAGCCCTAGGGAAAGATCTAATCTATGATTTTCCCAAACGACTTGGAGTCGGCAAGAAACCCTTGTACAAGGGTACTGCTTGTTGCATACATTGAGCTTTGGGAGCTCTGAGGGCTTGCGGTTATTACTGGAGCAACATACGACCACAGGATGACTCACCCTCCCCTGGTGGTGCGCACTGGAACAAGATGATTCGCTCTCTTGTGGGACAAGATGATTCGCTCTCTTGTGGAACAGGATGATTCGCTCTCCTGTGTAGCAGGATGATTAGTTCTCCTGTGAGGCCTGGATTGATGTGTTCTCCATGGCAGCCTGGATTGATGTGTTCTCCACGGTGATTGTAGCAGGATTGATGTGTTCTTCTGTGAGGCCTGGATTGATGTGTTCTCCATGGAAATTGTAGCAGGATTGATGTGTTCTCCTGTGAGGACAGGATTGATTAGTTCTCCTGTCAAGGTATCCTACCCATGCAGTTTGGGACTCATGGGAAGTACCTCTCATCTGATCAATGAGCAGGGAAATGAAGTTAGGGACCATAGTAGTACCGATGGACGCATCGTTGTAACTACCATACTCCCTACGCTAGGATGACCTCCATTGGTATGGGATCAATGATACTGGTCTGGGACCAGTGGTAGGAGTTGTACCATACTATGACGCTGACTTCGGGTCGGTTGAGACTGGTTTGGGATCAGTGGTACATACTCTGAGACTGACTTTGAGTCAGTGGAGGATGATATTGGTCTGGGACCATTGGAGTTGTACTTACTATGACGCTGAATTCGGGTCGGTTGAGACTGGTCTGGGATCAGTGGTACATACTCTGAGACTGACTTTGAGTCAGTATGATACATCCTTGATCATTTCTTCTTCATCATAATTCATACAAAAGCAGAGTAGAACAGAGCAATGCAAGAGCAGAGCAGAACAAAACAAAACAATATAGATCAGTGCAGGGCAGAACAAGACAAAGCAGAACAGGCAAAATAGAGCAGAGCAGGGCAAGGGTCAGGCTGTACAAGGCAGTGCATTTGATGGATGAATAGTAACGACCAATAGACAGATTGCAGATGAAGTTCTCCATGGTTGAGAGGGAGTGTTAAAATTGGAAACCAGGGCAAAACTTCATGTGGGTCATCTTATTCATGGCTAATAATATTTTTATTAGATTCCTCTCGTCGAGAGTGTAGGATTGATATAAAGATCATCCAATTCCGATAAGTATTCATGGAGATATGAATTTATTTTGATTATGGAATTATTATCAAGGCGACCTACAACTCATGTAGGCTAAGAAGCCCAATAGTTGCATCTATTCACCCACCAACGCTGTGTATAAATATAAGAGGACTTTTCCTCATTTAAACTCACTCATCTCATAACATCTCTCTCTCTCTAGTGCGCAGATATGAGTCTCTTCTCTACTGCGCTGAAATGGGTCTCTCTCTCTCACACATGTGAAGCCGAAAGCTGTTGAATTTGAAGGTGCAACTGCAGAAGTAAATATTGACTTGCGTGGCCTAGAATATCTCCTCATCTGAACTGCACTATAGGTTCATCTGAACCTCCTCTGAAAGCGGCAACTTTTGGTGGTGGAATGAAGTCAATCCGACGAACGGTTTGCAAGATATCGACTGCCCTAGTTTGAAGCCGGAAACTACTGAAACTGAAGCTGCAACTGCAGAAGCAAAGATTGACTTGCGTGGCCTAGAAGATCTCCTCATCTGAACTACGCTATAGGTTCATCTGAACCTCCTCTGAAGCCGCAACTTTTGGTGGTGGAATGAAGTCAATCCGACGAACGGTTTGCAAGATATCGACTGCCCTAGTTTAAAGCCGGAAGCTGCTGAAACTGAAGCTGCAACTGCAGAAGAAAAGATTGACTTGCGTGGCCTAGAAGATCTCCTCATCTAAACTACGTTGTAGGTTCATCTGAACCTCCTCTGGAAGCCGAAACGTTTGGTGGTGGAATGAAGTCAATCCGACTATCGGTTTGTGAGATATGGTCTGCCCTAGTTTGATAATGAAGCCGCTAATGCTGATGCTACTGATCTAGGGTTTGCTAATGCTGATATGAATCAGATTTATTGTACTATTTCTCTCTACTGAATTATTGAAGATAAAAGAAGATTTGATCAAAGGGTTTCCCACACATTGTGGGGTTTGTCCCTGGCTAGCCGCCAC
The DNA here is from genome assembly GCA_031772625.1 of Pinus tabuliformis. Lineage (NCBI taxonomy): Eukaryota > Viridiplantae > Streptophyta > Pinopsida > Pinales > Pinaceae > Pinus > Pinus tabuliformis. Next base: position 1,063,556,608 of record CM062815.1, read on the forward strand.
ATCTTGTGTCTCTTGTCTTGGCTTGTTTTCTGTTGATCGTTTAATGTTCTTTCTGCACTTTACTTTATGTACATGTGATTGCTAATCGGTGGAATATAATAAGAAAAAGAAGTAAACTGTTATAAGCATAGAACATACCATAACTTAACAACATCATATTTGGAAGCAATGTTGAATCTATGACTCAAGGATTTGCTTCAGCCATGCAACACAAATTTGAAATGTCCTTACTTGGTGAGATAACATACTTTATTGGTCTTCAATTTTGTCAAACTAAAGATGTTATCTTTATTTTTGAAACCAAGTATCTCAAGAAAATTATGAAGAAATATGGATTGGAAGACTGCAAACATGTGTGCACACCAATGGTAACAAGATGCAATCTAATTTGTAAATGAGATCTTAGACTAATATTAAGGTATTACAGACTCATGTGCAGGCTTTTCCTATATTAATTAGTGCAATGGATCGATAAGATTGCGAATAACATAGACAAGGAAGCAGTTAAAGAAATGTAATAGACAAAACACATAAACACAACAAGTTTAATATGGAGTTCACCCAAAACTCCTGGGCTACGTCTCTTAGTCCAGCCTTCAGTGGTGACCTCTCTATTATGTCTTCAAGAGCAGAGTTTTACAAAAATGAGCTCAATTTGAGTCTCAACACACAGATACAAAACAACATGAGTTTACTTGAATCCCTCAAGTATATTTAAGTACACAGACTTGGTCTCTATCTCAGCACTACTTGTTTCTATCTCTGCTAGTCTGTGGCTTTAAAGCCAATCAGCATTGTCTGTTCGTTCCCCTTCTTGGGCTCTTTGGCTCCTGACCTGTGTCTGCTCGAATCCCCTTCTAAGCATTAGCAATCATGGCATAATGTCTTCAGGGAAGGTGGCCACCTGTTCTGCAACGGAAGGGACCATCGGGCCTTTGAAATCCCCAAAAATAGCGTTCTTTGTTTACACATAGAAATACACTAAAAACACAGGAAATTTCACCAAACTGTTGTTTATCGGACTTCAAATATCCTTAAATCCACTCTATACTCCTATCGGGTCTGCCTGTATATCGCTATCGTATATCCACCATTTATCTGAGTGATCTTGATCCTACGGTTGAGATCCATTTCAGGCGGCTCATGCGTACGGGGGTTAACCGCCTGAAAAGGGTGGTTTTCTCTCTCCGGCACTTAGGCACGTGGCAGCCAGTGTATGGGCTCAGGCGGAGCCCAGCCAAAACCACTTACCACCTACGACCCACCCGAAATCCCACTCATTTCGTGGTTTCCCTTTGTATTTGAAAAATACATTAAAACATTGAAAATATCGAAAAATGGCTTTATGGCGGACTTGAAATGTTATACATGTGCATTCATAAACCCTTTTGGGTCCGGTTTGATCGCATCGGGCACATTTCCTTTGTAATTCATTTATTTGGTGGAAATGCGAAATACAAAGGAAAATGCCATTTTCCGGATTTCAAAATATATAAAATATTGCCTATAACCCTATCGGGTATGGCTGTCACAAGCCATACTTGTATCGGCCCAGCTCCTTTATGTAGCTTCGATGCAATATTGTGATGCAATTGATCACAATAGCATATCACATAACTGGGTCGTTTGTAAGCGCTCCTTTGTAATCGCCGATTGCGATATCGCAAGTTAACCTGGGCCATCGATTTGTGTGCTTGATCGACAATCCTTGTTGACCCACACTGATCGCGATTGCAATTGTTATATGATAGGCTCTGTTATCCTCTGCCTGCCGCTGCCGATTGCGATATGCCGATTGGATCTGGACGGTTGATCGGCCAGATCCGACCGCTGCTGTGCGTCACTCCTTTGACGTCAGATAGGCCTTATTTCATTGTTTTCTTCATGTTTTTGCCTCTCGATAGTGTAATCCTCCATTTTAAAAGGTTCTTCTCAGGCGATAGTTTTGAATGTTTAAAGACTTAGAGGGTGTTTTGGATCCATTTTAGATCATGCCTTCCCATTGAAAAAGCTTTTGGACCACCAAAAGTTGGTTTTTAAGCATCAATCAAGTGAGTATACAACTTCCTCACTTGTCCAATCTCTATCCATCTTGCACTGCTCGGTTTTGAACCTTTGAGTCCAATTCTTAAGTACTCAACATCCCCTCTGCGCGTAGTTCTCACTTTCCTATCTAGAACTATGTCTTCCTACAACTCATTGAGATATTCAGGCAACGGATCATCAATAGAAGGCAACTGACCTTGCTCTTCAGGATCTTCAATCAATGAAGGTTCACATAGTCTCAAGTTCTCTACATTAATGACTGAATAGATATGCATATTTTCTCAAGTATCTTGAAAGGACCATACCTTATTGGCTTCAGCTTCTTACCTTCACCTTGCATTCTGTTTTTGTTGTTGTACAGCCAGAATTGATCACCAACTTGGAAGTTATGCTCAATTCGATGCTTATCATGCCTTGCCTTATACTTGGCCTGGCTTCTTTCCAGTTGTTCCTGCACTGCATGGTGAATTTCTTGGATCTGTTCAATGAACTTGGTTGCTTTGTCCACATCACTGTGTCCATCAACTACTATGTCTTTACTAAAGACAAAATCCAAGGGAGACCTTGGTGTAAAACCAAAACAAGTCTCAAAAGGAGATCTTTGTGTAGAAGAGTGCTTGGCACGATTGTAAGCATGGTGCACATAACACAAATGTTCATCCCAAAGCTTGGGATGCTTGCTACAATAGCCTTTGAGCAACTGGATCACTGTCCTGTTGACCATCTTTGTTTGACCATCTGTTTGTGGATGAAATGTTGTGCTTTTCTTCAATCTGGTGTCCATCAACTCCCATAGACTTGACCAAAACTTCCCAACAAATTGAGAATATCGATCAGATACAATGGAAGTGGGTAACCCAAAATGAACCCATACATGCTGAAAGAACAACTTTGCTGTTTGTTCAGCTGTAATCTGCTTATTACAAGGTATTAAAATACACATTTTGCTGAGCCTGTCCACAATAACATATAAATAATCATGACCTTTTCTAGATTTTGGCAATCCCCCAACAAATTCCATGGAAACACTTTCCCAAGGATGAAAAGGAACTGGGAGTGGAGTGTACAAGCCTAATTTTATATTATTGGGCTTGCTTGTAGCACACATGGTACACCCTTTAATATATCTAGAAACTATTTCATGCATTCTTGGCCAATAACAGAACCTTTGCAACTATTTTACTTACACCAAAATGACTTGATATTAGAGAAGTGTGTGCTTCTCCGATTATGTGAACTCTTTCAGTTTGAGGAATGCATAACTTTCCCAAATGATATAAGAGTTGGTCCTTAACATGATAATCCAATTCTTCTACTTGTTTTCCATGACTTAAAGTTGCATATACATCTTTAAAATCTACATCTTGAGCATATTGTTCAATGTAGCTTTCATGCAATACTGAGTTATGCTTAAGTATAGTATATGAATTTATGATTGGTCTTGATAACATATCTACAACTTTATTGTGTATGCCCTTCTTATATCTAATGACAAGATGGAACTGTTGTAGAAAACCCATCCACCTATAGTGTCTTGATTGCTGCAATTTAGTTTGTGAGTGCAAATATTGAAGTGGTTGATGATCTGTATGTATAATTGTTTCTTTTCCCATTAGGTAATGTTTCCACTTTTTCACACTCTACACTAATGCATACAATTCTTTATCATATGTGGGATAATTAACTACTTCAGAAGTAAATGTCTTAGAATGATAACATATGGGTTTACCGTGTTGCGTCAACACTGCTGCCATGGCATAGTCAATGGCATTTGTTTCAATCTCAAATGGTCTTTGAAGATTTGGAAATGCTAGTACTGGTGTTGTACTAATTTTTTCTTTAAAGGTGTTGAAGGCTTTTTTCTATTTGCCTACTCACTGAAACACCTTGTTCAATCCTGTTAAAGCATGTAAGGGAGCTGCAATCAAGGAAAAGTTAGCAATAAACTTTCTCCAATATTGTGCTGCTCCTAGGAAACTCCTAACTTCTGTAGCAGATTTGGGTTTAGGCTAGTTCACAATGACTTCAACCGTAGAGGGATCTATCTTCAATTCACCACCCCCTACAATATGACCCAAATAATTTAAAGATGTTTTTCCAAATTCACATTTTGATAACTTCACATAGATATTTTCTTTTTTCAAAACATCTAGTGTTTGTTTTACATGCTTCAAATGTTCTTCCCATGTTTTACTAAAAACAAGAATGTCATATAAATATACAATTAAAAAATTACCAATAAAAGGTCGGAGTACATCATTCATAACTCTCATGAAAGTGGCAGGAGCATTAGTTAAGCCAAAAGGCATAACTAGCCATTCATACAGCCCTTGCTTTGTTTTGAAAGCAGTCTTCCATGCATCTTGTTCTGCTACTCTGACCTGATGATAGCCACTACGGAAGTCCAACTTGGAAAAGTAAACAGCTCCTTTCAGCTAATCTAATATATCATCAATGCGAGGAAGAGGATAACAATTCTTGATCGTTATTTTATTCAGTGCTCTGTAATCAATGCCCATCCTCCATGAACCGTATTTCTTTCTCACCAACACAATTGGAGATCCACATGGTGATGTGCTTGGCCTTATGAACCCTCTATCGAGCAGCTCCTGTACCTGCTTCTTGATCTCTGCATTCTCTAAGGCGGATAAACTTTCATACCTATGGTTGTGACTATTGTTTCATCACCTGAGTTTGACCCCAAATATTTCTGATTAGCAGTAGCAATATTCTTCTTCTTACCACTGAATTTCTTGGGTTTCAGCTCTGAATGCAAGGACCAACAGTGTTCATCATCATGTCCATCCTTCTTGCAGTGAGTGCATGAAGGTTTGTCTTTCTGTACAGCGTTTTCCTTCCTCTCTTTCCCTTTCTGCTTCTTCTTTTCCTTGTTCTTGCTTGCAATGGGTTTTGACGATCCCCCAATCTCTGGGTTCACATTCTTGCCTCTAGCCTCTAGATATGTAGCCTAAATGGATACCTCATCTATACTAGTAGGGGTAAACATGAGAATGGTGTGCCTCAAATAGATATGCAGACCACCTATATACTTTAGCAAAGTTTCAGGTGAGTCTAGAGAAATGCCTAGAATTAAAGCTCTTTTTCTAAATTCCTGGGTATAGCTTTGTACACTTTTCCCCTTTAATTGGCAAAGAGTTTGCCAACTCATCATTGCTTGCTGCATATAAGCTAGTGGATAGAATCATTTTTTAATGGCAGAAACAAATTCATTCCAGGTAGAACGAATTTTACCATGCTTCTTCAAATCAACTTGTATCCTTCCTTCCCACCACACTAGGGCAGTTCCTATAAGGCGAAGGCTAGCCAGCTGGATTTTTCTCCTTTTTGAATCGATGTTCTACACCCTGCAATACACATCAATATGTCTAATCCAGTTATCTAGCTTTTTTGCATTTAATTCTCCATCATATATTGGCAAAACAAACTTTACATCTAATTTAATCAAAGATGTTTTCTTCTTTTTATTTTCAGGGCTAGAAGGAGGAGTTGATGGAGCAGGCTCTTCCCCTTTCCCTTTGCTTTCTGAAAGGGAAACTAGAAGAGGTTCCTCTGCTCCTTTTTCTGTTTGAGATGCTGAAGTGATTTAACCTCTGTCTTTCTTAAATTCTCGATACATCTCTTCCACCATGGCTCTCATGGTCATGAAACTGTCAATGAACTGAGGTTCTGATCCCAAGGGAATTTCTTCTGCCATTTTCCTCCGAGGATAGATTCTTTCGATTTCTGGATTAGTCTCAACAAGCTCTCCTTCTCCTAGTTTGAGCTTTGACCTAGTTAGCATTCAACAATCCCGCACAAGCTTGTCTAACCTTAGCAAACCTAAAGCTCTGATACCACTTGACCTGTAAACAAGATCTTAGACTAATATTAAGGTATTACAGACTCATGTGCATGGATTTTCCTATATTACTTAGTGCAATGGATCGATAAGATTGCAAATAACATAGACAAGGAAGAAGTTAAAGAAACACAATAGACAAAACACATAAACACAACAAGTTTAATATGGAGTTCACCCAAAACTCTTGGGCTACGTCTCCTGGTCCAGCCTTCGGTGGTGACCTCTCTATTATGTCTTTAAGAGCAGAGTTTTACAAAAATGAGCTGAATTTGAGCCTCAACATATAGATACAAAAAAACAGGAGTTTACTTGAATACCTCAAGTCTCTCTGAGTACACAGACTCACTCTCTGTCTCAGCACTACTTGTTTCTGTCTCTGTCAGTCTATGGCTTTAAATCCAATCAGCACTGTCTGTTTATTTCCCTTTCTCGGGCTCTCTGGCTCCCGGCCTCTATCCACTTGAATCCCTTTCTGAGTATTAGCAATCATGGCATAACGTCTTCAGGGAAGGTGGCCACCTATTCTGCAACAGAAGGGACCATCGGGCCTTTGAAATCCCCAAAAATAGCGTTCTCTGTTTACACAGAGAAATACACTAAAAACACAGGAAAATTCACCAAACTATTGCTTATCAGACTTCAAATATCCTTAAATCCACTCTATACTCCTACCGGGTCCACTTGTATATTGCTATCGCAGATCCACTGTTTATCTGAGTGATCTTGATCCAATGGTTGAGATCCATTTTGAGCAGCTCATGCGTACGGGGGTTAACCGCCCGAAAAGGGTGGTTTTCTCTCTCCGACGCCTGGCCATGTGGTAGCCAGTGTATGGGTTCTGGCGAAGCCAGGACAAAACCACTTACCGCCTACAACCCGCTCGATATCCCGCTCATTCCATGGTTTCCCTTTGTATTTGAAAAATACATTAAAACATTGAAAATTTCACAAAATGGCTTTATGGCGGACTTGAAATGTTATACATGTGCATTCATAAACCCTTTCAGGTCTAGTTTCATCGCATCGGGCACATTTCCTTTGTAATTCATTTATTTGGCGGAAATGTGAAATACAAAGGAAAATGCCATTTTCCAGATTTCAAAATATATAAAATATCGCCTATAACCCTATCGGGTCTGGCTATCGCAAGCCATATTTGTATCGGCCCCGCTCCTTTGTGTAGCTCCGATGCGATATTGTGATGTGATTGATCGTAATCGCATATTACATAGACACTCAAGCTGTTTGTAAGTGCTCCTCTGTAATCATCGATTGCGATATCACGATTTAACCTGGGTCGTTGATTTGCACGCTTGATCAACCGTCCTCATTGACCCGCACTGATCGCAATCGCAATTGTTATAGGATAAGCTCTGATATCCTACACCTGCCACCACCGATTGCGATATGCTGATTTGATCTAGACCGTTGATCGACCAGATCTGACGACTCCTGCGCATCATTCCTTTCACCTCCGATAGGCCTTCTTTCACTGTTTTCTTCATGTTTTTGCCTCCCGATACTGTAATCCGCCTTTTTAAAAGGTTATTCTCAGGAGATAGTTTTGAATGTTTGAAGACTTAGAGGGTTTTTTGGATCCATTTTGGATCATAATATTAGCCAAAATCATGACTCTCCTACAGTTAATCAACCCGAATACAAATCTATGATTAGCGACTTGATTTATCTTACCTGTACAAGACTATACATTATGCATGCAATTGACATAGTTGGATGATTCCAAGCAAATCCTAAGGAAACTCATCTCAAAGTAGTTAAAAGGATATTCAAGTCTCTGCAAGGTGCTCAAGATCTTGGTCTATTCTATCCCAAAAACACAGATTTTGCGGTTCATGCTTACATAGATGCAGACTGGGTAGGTAATTTTGATTACCACAAAAGTACTAGTGGAGGAGCATTATATTTGGGACCTCGCTTAGTTTCTTGGTTCAGTAAGAAACAAAGTTCTATTGCTTTATCAACTGTTGAAGTGGAATATGTTGTTGATGTTGCTTATTGCACTCGACTTTTATGGATGATCCAAACATTACAAGGCATTCAAGTCACTTGTCCTCAACTTTCACCTATTCTTTGTGACAACACTAGTGCCATAAGTATCTCTAAAAAACATGTCATGCACTCAAAAAATAAGCACATCCCAATCAAATACCATTTTCTTAGAGATCAAGTTATTGAACAAAAAGTCAAGTTGGGATATATTCCATCAATGGAACAAGTTTCAAATTTATTCACCAAACCTCTTCCACGTGATTCCTTTGAATATCTTAGACATAAATTAGGAATGATTCCTACCTCTTCACTCTGCTAATTTTTCTATCATAACAAGAACAAACATGTCATGTTTAGGGGAAGATGTGACTATGAAAAATCAATATTTTACAATATGTTAACGGTTCTTATGAATAACAATAGCATATGCACGAAGTTTTTGACTTAGATAGTCACATATGGTTTTCTGTGGTAATAGATGAATGGCAAAAATTCAGGGGGAGCTTCTCATATATTTCATCAGTTCATCCTTGTATTTTTGGTTCTCACATTGGTTTGTTGCAGTCTGTTGGTGATGTTGTTATGCTTCTTAGGGTACTGGCTCATGATGACGATTGAGATGTTACAATGTCTTTGATATGTTTCTTTGATTGATGATAAATATATGATGTGATTAGATGATGAAGAGTTGGCACAGGTTCAGGGGAGCATCTTCCATGCTTCTAATGGATCCTTGTTGACATTACAGTTTCTTGAACTTTCCTTCTTGCATTATGATGACTATGATTGCTGGTGATATTGCTATATGGTTATTGTTTTTTTCATTACTGAACATATATGTGTTGTTGTTACTATATCAGTGATTCTTGGGTTGCTCATGATGAAGTTATGAATGGTTCCTTATTATTTATTGATACTACATATTTATGCACTTGATAAGAAGGATATATATATGCTATTGATGCTGCACTGTCTTATTTTCCCATTTCTTCTTGATGATGAGGATATTCATGATGCTACCATTATCTCAATTATGTTGTTGCTGTCAGATGATTATGTTGCAAATTCTTATATGGTGCATGGTGGTTGTTGATGACTATCATGGTCTTGCTAAAAAGGATCTTTCATTATTGAGATGCTTATTTATGGTTATCAATGTCATGTATGTATCTTGATGTAAAGGTCATGAAAAGACCTATGTTGTAATCATTGTAAAATTCAGTCATGTATAGGGTATTGGGATAAAGTCATGTCATGTCAACCCATTATGTTGGGTGATTGATGTAATCATGGGAGCATTGAGTCATTGATGATAGGAAAGGTCATACTTGTTTAAGTCATAAAGCCTTGTACTTTTATTGTATATCTTTAGAAGGTCTAGCATATGCCCAGGGGGAGCATGGTTAGTATGTAGATTTCATAGTTCATATTAGAAAATCTGACTTACAACAATAAACACTACAAGGGAAGTACTTCATTCAGATCTTTCCCCTTGATGTCAAAGGGGGAGAGAAGACTTGGTGTTCGCAGGTGGTTTCCAAACACCAATGTGGTTGTCATCAAGTCGAAAGGGGGAGATTGTTGGCGTTATGGCTAATGTGTTCTCCTTGATGGAAACCTATTTGAAAAATATGTCCTTGATGTCAACTTGGGCCTAATATGGTGGTTATGGAACTAATGCAAATATCAAGAATATTGGTATAGATACTATAGAGGATATGGAAGAGAATTGGAAACCTAGTCACAGGGTGCATGAAAAATGTGAAGTTTGAGAAGTATATGTGGTCCCTGTGAAGGAGAATTGCATACATACTTAGTTCCTATGAACAAAAGTCGTGTACATAATCCAAACCATCAAAAACTAGATACCACAGGTCATTACCATGGTAATTTCCCATATTAATTGTAGTGGCAATGTCTGTTTGATCCCATCAACGAATACCATCAACATTGCCAAAGGATTTACTTGAGGTATTTGCAAAGGAAGAAACTATATAAGGAGTTGGATATCAAGGAGTTAGGTGTGTAATGTAATGTGTTATTTTATATGTGATCCGATATGAAACAAGTGTGCACCAGGGAGCAAGGAGAAGGCTCATATTTGAGAGATATGAAAGTGCATTGAGTACTAATGGTTATAATTTACTGATTTGAATATATAATAATGCAATATCTCTTTGAATGCACTTAAAGTAATATGTGATTTGACAATGAGTGTTGATTGGGTTGATTTAGTTGAGGATTGGAATATTGGTTAGTGATGATGCTCCAAAGTGTTGTATGATTAGCTGCTACTGTGACTCAATATGTTAGTAACTCAGTGAGTGATGTAGTGATTATGTTTCAACATTAAGTGAATTAAGATATGTATATAGGTGTTATACATAATAAGCACATATAAACTCAGGTATACTTTAGAACAATCACATATATATTATGAAGTTAATATTGATGAGGGTTTGCAGTGATTGCACATTGTTTCTATGATGTCTGTCTATTATCAAATATTGTGATTAATCAATGAATGGTTAAATGGTTGAGGTGTGATAATATTACTAGGTATTGCATTGGTTGAGATTCAATTCAGTGATTGGATTGCTTCAGTATTCAATGATTTGATATTTCAGTGATTTAGTTGCTTTACAATGCTTTAGCGATTCATATTTTGATATTCAGTATTTCAGTTTGGCATATTGGTTTGGGCTTATTGTTGGTGTAGGCCCAGTGTGAAAATTTAATGAAAGGTGGCCTACAAGTTTTGATGTTTGTTCGAGACAGGTGGATCCAGTGTGAAACGTTCTGAAACGCGATCCATAAGGTGCTGAGGATTGTAACCTTCAGTGAGGGGGTAGGAGCTCCCTTCTGATAGGAGTTGGTAAACACAATCAGGGGGTTGTAGCTCCCTTCCAGTACGTGCTGGAGAACGAGTGGAGGTTGTAATATCCTATAGGTAGGTGTTTGTGTGCTGGTAAGAGTCTACACCAGAACAAGATGTAATGAAGATTTTCTTTATATAATAAGAAAGAAGACATAGACGGCGACAATGGTGGTTTTCTCCCACATTGGGTTTTTACCTAAAATCATGGTGTTCGTATGTGTTGATGTGTTATCTGATCTTTAATATTAATGATTACTGTTTAATAAATGGATAAAGAAATAATGATGCACTGGGTAAATAAAAATATCTGATGGAACATATAAAAAATTAGTTATATAAATATATGTGGTTTGCATTCTGTTAAGGTCCTATAATAATAGGATTCATAATTTTGAAGTGGCTATGGTTAATCTTGTAATATTGTACATACTTTTGCTTTCTGCAAATTTTTTTCCATATTAAAAATTAAAAAATGTAAAGAGGATATGTCCTAAAAGAATAATCAAAGGACAAAAAGAAACAAAAAGATAAAAAAGTGAAAAATATGAAACCCAAAAAGAAATAAAATAGATCATGAAAGTTTGCAAATTCAAATGCCACTACTTTTTACTTTACTATGTAAAATAAGGTTGTCTGTAGCCTATCATAAATGCCACAATCCATGATGGTCAAAAAGCTTAATCTTGACTCATTCATGTTTTAAATTTCATGTTAATAGATAGAGAATAAGCATCTAGCCAAATTGTTTAACTTTGGTAGATCAGTAGTTAGGTAGAGAATAAAAAAGAGCTCATGAGTTTAATCTAAGCCATTGGAAGTTATAAAGTTAGAATTATATAGTTTTCTTGTCAAAAGAAAAGGAAATAAAGGGTCAGCAAGCTCAAATGCACCCAATAAAATGAAGAAAAAATGTTAAGATAAATAAAGGGTGGGTTTACTTCCCTTGAACAAAATCACGCCTCAATGATGACTATATGGCAACATATGATAACTCTGTATAAGTTTGTCATGCAAGAGGCATAACCAAACTATCCATATGATTGGAAGAGGTAACCAATCGGACAAGGAAAATTTTAAGGATGAAAAATTTTCTTGAAGTTTAAAACATTGGCGAATCTCACTAATCCCTAATATGCAAATTATAAATGTTTATTGATATATTTGTAAAATTAATCAAATTTATAATTATTTTATATATAGTCTCTCTATAATGTTGGCGATTTTTAAGGTAAAATAATTTTATATTCTAAAATTTGGGCGAATCGTCTTTTATAAAATTGGAAATTGGCGAATCTTTTTTGTGGAAAAATCATGGAAAATTAGCCCACTGGGCGAACATTAGCCCCTAAAATTTTCCATGAATCGGAGGAGTACTGACTCAATAACAAGGTTAAGGCGCTCCTATGTCAAACTAAATCCCACCCCAATGGAGGAGAGACTTTACTTTGAGTGCTTTTTTCAAGGGCGACACAACTAACTCTAGCTACCAACAAATATGGAAATGTCATCCGGTTCCCGCTCTTTTTGGAATATATAATTTTTTTTTCTTTTTCTTTAAGCTGGAAAAAGAATAAAAGAATACTATAGTATAGTGGAAAGAACGAGTGTCAAAGAAATAGATGATCTAGTTCCTGGGAGGGGAACATTCTTATGCTCAATGCAGGGAGGTGAAACTGATCAAGGAAACTCAAAGGGATGCTCTTTCCACGGGTAAAAGGATGCGTCAAGTTGCAGAAGCTAAGTGATTTAATGGTTGAATTTGCAGAAGACATGGTCAAATAAGTGGCTTAAACATGAGTCCAAGTGAAGTTGTCTCAAGGCCAAAAGGTGCAAATAGTCAAACTGCAATGCAGCAATACAACTCAACACAAAGGAGCCTCTAGGATATAAGGCCAGAGATTAGCGCGAAAGAAAGGAGAATGTGTCTTCAACGCATCAGTCATGGCGGGACTAAAGAAGAGTCCCTAGCCTACTCGGTATAGTAGCATGGTAAACCAATGTTAGCGAGGATCTAACTAAGATGCCCATGTAAAGGATGGCTCTACCATCGCATCATGATTTAAAAAAATCGGTGAGTGAAAATGGTTTGCTAACCAAGATACGATGGGGTTGACCCTATGACTAATGTATTGCTGAATGGAGGCTAGTATGCAAGATGTAGAAGAAAATGGTTTTCCCTAACCTAAATGCTAGTGAGAGAATGATACCTACCATGACGGGTCAGCGGTCATGGGACCAAAACAACATCTTGAAGAAGTCTCCAAAATTTCCTGTACAAACAACCCACACTTGACAATCCAAGCCCACAGGTCAAAAAATCCATGAGACAAAAATAAATTTTTGAAAAAATATTTTGCAATTTCAAAGTTATATAATGTTAGGTCCCTATAATACTAGTGATGCCCCCATTAATATTGTATTTGTATCCCTTATTAATATTTTTGTGCCCCTATTGTCCCCATATTGTTATTACTGTGCCCCATAGAATCCCTCTATTGTTATTTTTGTGCCCTTATATTATTATTGTTAGGTCGGCTTGGTTATATTGTGACCCCTTAGACTCCTATATATAGAAAGGAGGTTTTGTCATTTGAATCATCCAAGAATTGTTCATTTATGTAATGTAAAGGAGGTTTCGCTGCTCCAAAGAGGTCATCGTGGCATTTTCGCTATAACTTTTTTTATGCAATGTTTCAGAAGTGAAAAAAAAACCCATTTGAGACGAAATTTCACTGAACCTCGGGTTTGAATTTCAGAGATTTTCACGCTATATTTACGGAGATATGATCTGAGGAAGTTGGTCTTTTTGTAGACTCCTGAATTACATTCCAAATAGGTGACCTAGGGAAAATCATCATAACTTTCTCTCTGAGCATCAGATTGAAATTTTGTAAGAATGTACAGAAAGAGGACGGACTGCAGTTTCTTGTATATATTTTTCAAAGCCAAAGGTCAAAACAGTGACACGTGGAACTTCATACAAGTTCGCTCTTCTGGAAAGGTCTATAATCAGGTCATATTGGGAGATTGTGCATAACTCTTCCTTAGAGAATCAAATTTGGATCAGACTGGTGGCATTGGAAATAGGATGCAGATGGCTACTACATGTCGCAATTTTAGAACTGGATGATCCAAAATTATAGAGATACATCAGATTCAATATCAAGCTCCTACAAAGTGAAAAAAGGTGTGTAGTTTTTTTTAAATTTTTGCATAAGCTTGGTTTGAAAAATTAGTTTCAAGGAATTCAAAGGGCATAGTAAAGCATTATTATCAGTAATTGATGCCCCGACGAAAGAAAATGCAAACACCTAGTAAGCAACCTGAAAGATCTAGCATGACTCATGAAGAAGAGGAAGAAATGCAACATGATATATCAAAATTATGAGACCAAGTGCAACAAGTGTCACTTGCACAGAAAGTAATAGAATCGAAGATGGATGGTTTAAAGAAAGATGTAGAAGCTAAGATGGATGGTTTAAAGAAAGGTGTAGAAGCTAAGATGGATTGTTTAAAGAAAGACGTAGAAACTAAGATGGATGGCATGGAAGCTAAGATGAATGGCATGGACGCTAAAATAGATGGCATGGATGATAAGATGGAAGAATTGAAGATAAATATGAATAAGTTGCTACAAGAAATGGTCACTAATGGTGAAAGGGTAGTAAAGGAAACTGATGATGAAAACAAAATAAATGTTAATCATGATTCCATAGACTCTAATGTTGGATTGAAGATAATATGAGGAAGTTTGATGGCAAGGATCCCGCAACATGGATATTACAGATGGAGCAATTTTTCAATCTCAATAATGGGAAAAACACACAAAAAGTACGTATTGCAACTTTATATTTGGAACCAAATCAGTTTGTATGGTATCAATGGCTTTGCTCTCGTAAACAAATTATGACTTGGACAATTTTTACAGAAGAATTGACAGCACATTATGAGGATACAAAAAGCAACACTTTTTTTAGCCAATTGATAGGTCTAAAAAAAAAGGGTTCAACAATGGAGCACATTGAGGAGTTCCAAAAATTGAACATAAGGGTAAAAAATATTCCAAAGGAGCATAGGATTGATGTGTTCATAGGGACTTTAAAGGATAATATCCAACATGATGTTTGCCTTTGGGAGCCTGATTCATTAGAGAAGGCATTCAGGTTAGCAAGGAAAATGGAAAACAAAATTATGGCAACCAGGAAGCATACCACTCACAACTATAAATATGGAAGTGTTGTTGCCCCTATCCTTCCACAACCTATAAGGTTGATACCACAACAATTGGAAGAAAAAAGAGCAAAAGGGCTTTGTTACAGTTGTGATAGCAAATACACTAAGGTCATAAGTGTGCTGAGAAGAAATTATTCTACATAGATTGTGAATAGGAAGAAGAAAAGGAGCAAGAAAGGTCAAAAGAAGAGGATATACTCCAGGAACAAAGCCTAGATAAAGAAGAAATGAATCCGACCATATCTTGTAATGCATTGGATGGAATTACCACTCCTCGAACCATCAAGATAGAAGGACAAATCAAGAAGAAAAAGGTAATAGTGTTGATTGATTCAGGAAGTACCCACAATTTTATTCATTGTAAGATAGCAAAAGAATTGAATTTCTTCCTATATCCAGCACCAGAGTGTCAAGTGATGGTTGCAAATGGAGGAATGATAAATTGCTTTCGAAAGTGCCATAATATCAAGCTATCCATGGGTGAATATGTATTGAAAAGCTCAATGCTTTCCATTCCAATGGGAGGTGCTGATGTTGTACTAGGAGTCCAATGGCTACAATCCTTGGGTACAATAGCTTTTAACATTCAAGAACTTTTCATGAAATTTTATGCAGAAGGAAAGGAAGTTGAATTAAGGGGTATTGCAGGGAAACCGGGAAAGATAATAATCTCTAACGGTATGACAAAGCTTCTAAAAAAGGAACAACGAGGTGTAATTGCACAATTATATTCGCTAGATGTTTCCACATCGAATTCATCTATTTCTCCAGATCTCAAAAAAGTCTTGGACAATCATTCCAAGATATTTGAGACTCCCAAAGGTCTCCCACCTATTCGTGATCGTGATCATGCTGTTCATTTGATTCCAGGAAGTGTTCCTCCAAACATCAGGCCGTACAGATATCCTTATGCCCAAAAGAGTGAAATTGAACGTATGGTTGTAGAAATGCTTGAGGCTGGTATAATTCAACCTAGCCAAAGTCCTTTCTCTGCTCTAGTAGTATTGGTGCACAAGAAGGATGGATCATGGCGCATGTGTCCGGATTATAGGGAGCTCAAAAAGATCACTATTAAAGATAAGTTTCCCATTCCTGTCATTGATGAATTATTGGATGAATTGCATGGATCAATTTACTTCACCAAGTTAGATCTTCATTTAGGATATCATCAAATCAGAATGGAGACTCAAGACGTTCCGAAAACAGAATTTAGAACTCATGACGGTCACTATGAGTTTCTGGTCATGCCTTTTGGCCTTATCAATGCACCTTCTATATTTCAAGGTTTGATGAATTCCATTTTCAAACCCTTCCGTAGAAAATTTATGTTAGTATTTTTTGATGATATACTAATCTACAACAAGTCTTGGAAGGATCATGTTGAACATGTTGACAGGGTGCTACAACTATTAGAGGAGAAACAATTATATGCAAAAAGATCCAAATGTTTCTTTGGAGTACAAGAGGTGGAATATCTGGTTCATATTGTATCTCATGAAGGAGTTAAGGTAGACCCTAACAAAATTAAAGCCATTAAGGAATGGGAAATCCCCACATCCATAAAACATTTGCGAGGATTTCTGGGGTTGACAGGGTATTATCGCAAGTTTGTTAAGAATTATGGGAAAATAGCAGCACCTCTAACCACATTGTTGAAGAAAAATGCATTTTCATGGACTCCAGAAGCAACAAAGGCCTTCGAAGATCTTAAAGAGGCAATGTGCCAAGCACTGGTCTTAGCTACACCAGACTTCACAAAAACCTTTATTGTGGAATGTGATGCTTCTGGAAATGGAATTGGTGTTGTTTTAATGCAAGATGAAAGACCCATTGCTTTCAAAAGTCATCCAATCAAGGGAAAGTATTTACACAAAGCTATTTATGGGAAGGAAATGTTGGCAAACTACATGCACTTAAGAAATGGCAACCCTGCCTAATGGGAAGACACTTCAAGGTAAAAATGGATCATGAGAGCCTTAAATACTTTTTAGAACAAAGATTATCCTATGAAGAACAACAAAAATGGGTCACACAGATGTTGGGTTATGATTTTGAAATCATATACAAAAAAGGGAAGCAAAATGTTGTGGCAGATGCACTCTCAAAAAAGGATGAGGATGTGGAAGCATTGTTGTGCGCCATTTCTATTATCCAGCCAGATTGGATAAACAAAGAAAGGGACGAATGGAAGAATGAAGAAGAAGTGTGGGAACTTATTCGAAAGTTACAACAAGATTCCAGTACATCTGATACATTTAGCTGGAAAAATGATTCATTATGGTACAAAGATCGCTTATACCTTTGTAAGAATTCCCAACTCAAACAAAAGATTCTTATGGAATTGCACGCTTCTCCCTTAGGAGGGCACTCAGGATTTTTAAAAACTTACCACAGGGTTAAGAAGGAATTTTTTTTGGGATGGCCTTAAATCGGATATTCAAAAGTTTGTGGCGGAATGTTTGGTATGCCAACAAAATAAAGCTGAAACAATTAAGACACCATGTCTATTACAACCTTTATCCATTCCAAGCCAACGTTGAGAGGAGGTTTCAATGGATTTTATCACAAGTTTACCCAAGTCTAAGGAAAAGAGTGTCATCATGGTGGTAGTTGACAGACTTACCAAGTATGCACACTTTTTTGCATTATCACATCCATTTAAAGCCAGTACAGTTTCTACGGAATTTATGGAAACAATTAAAAAGCTACATGGAAACCCAAAAATTATTGTAAGTGACAGAGATCCCATTTTTACAGGAACTTTTTGGACAAAATTATTTTCTTGTCTTGGTATTCAGTTAGCTCATAGCTCATCTTATTATCCTTAATCTGATGAGCAAACAGAGATTATAGTAAACAAATGTTTGGAAGGATATCTTCGTTGCTTTGTGTGTGATAAATAAACACAATGGGTCAAATGGTTGCCTCTGGTTGAATGGTGGTCTAACACTTCCTTCCCTACTGCAACAAAAATGACCCCATTTATGGCACTTCATGGATATCATCCACCATCCATCACATCATATTTAAGAGAAAATTCTAAGGTTCAAGCAGTGGAACATCACATTGACCATCAACAACAAGTTCTCCAACTATTAAAGGATAACCTCGTGTTGGCGCAGAATAGAATGAAACAACAGGCAGATCAACATCGCAGTGAAAGAAGTTTTGATGTAGATGATTGGGTATTCCTACGGCTACAACCATATAAACAAATGTCCCTCAAGCAAGCTAAGAAGGATAACAAATTGTCACCAAAGAATTGTGGTCTATACAAGGTGTTGCAAAATATTGGTACTATGGCATACAAATTGGAGCTTCTTGCAGCTTCTCTAGTGCACCCAGTTTTACATGTTTCATGTTTAAATAAGGTTATAGGTGACAAGCTCCCAGTTCAAACAATATTTCTAGAACTTGGCGAGGAAGGAAAAATTATATTGGAACCGGAAGCAGTCATATAAACAAGAACTCAACAACTACGAAATCGATCCTTTTCAAAGCATCTCATCAAGTGGAAGAACTTATCCACTGAAGATTCCACATGGGAGGATAAGAATTTTATACAGAAGCATCCAGAACTACTCAATCGTTGAGGACAACACTTTTTTGAAGGAGAGGGGCATGTTAGGTCCCTATAATACTAGTGATGCCCCCATTAATATTGTAGTTGTATCCCTTATTAATATTGTTGTGCCCCTATTGTCCCCATATTATTATTATTGTGCCCCATTGAATCCCTCTATTGTTATTTTTGTGCCCTTATATTATTATTGTTAGGTCGGCTTGGTTATATTGTGACCCCTTAGACTCCCATATATAGAAAGGAGGTTTTGTCATTTGAATCATCCAAGAATTGTTCATTTATGTAATGTAAAGGAGGTTGCCCCCTCGAAGAGGCTGAATTCTAAGGCGTTCATCTATCTTTTCTATCTTTTTGTGAGTTTGTTTCATAACATATAATGACTTTTGGACTCACAGTTTTTTCATTTCTGTTTCGAGCAAAGAGCTATGGAGAAAAACTAAGCAAGCTTTCCTCTAAACAATTGCACTGTTCGAATCACCCCAAAGTCTCCAAGTAATCCTCAAATCCTACTTGTAATGCTTTATGATAGTTTTTAAAAGTTTTTTCAAAGTTTGACTGTGGGAAACTATGCCCAAAAATTCAAGTCTGCATACACACGAGTTGGATGTGAGTAACCCATGTATACAATGGACCTACACATGACTTTGTGTAAAGGGAACCTGCGTGTACGCGAGTTAAAGATTTAACATATAAATTAACGGTTGAAACTTCAATTTTTTGTAGGATGACTATCACTTGGAGGGAAAGAGAGCATACCACCATAGTGTTGTGGTCACCAACAACCCCCCTCTTTGTTTGATATTAGTAATAACATCAAGCAAAGGGGGACCCTTAACCAAAAATCCAAAAAATATTTTTGTTTGAAAAATCTTTTGTATTAACTCCCTAAGAGCTATATCGCATCGCAAAGGAAAAAGAGGCACTCTCCCAAAGCGCATAAATACACTGAAGGGGAGCGACGCGAGAACTCATCGCACCGCATGCATTAAAAGTGCTCAAAAAGGGAAAACCTAAAGAACCGCCGACGGCCGATATGCGACGTCGCACGTCGCAATGTCGCATAAGCAGCACAAAGTGACAAAGCGAAAACCTTGCGACCTTGCGATCTTGCAATATGCGATTTGCGACCATGCAAAGCTGCGACCTGCGATCTATGGTTTGCGACAAATGAGACCGTCAATTGCTGCGATACCACTTATTTACATCGCAATCTTCAATGCTGCGATGCAAATCGCAGAAGCCATTCGTCGCAGGCATTCCTCGGCATGATCTGTGAGCCCAAAATTAGGCGCGCACCTTACGGGAAATTAATGATTGTATGCCTGTGTATCCAAAGATGATTATGTTGCGTTTTTTGAAGAGTCAAGTCATAATGGGTGACATGATTATGCATTCATTAGAACTTAATTGCTTTCATGTCAATCTTTTCTTCTGTCTCTTTTCATTTACGTGAACTATAAGTCAGCAACTGATATAAATCTATATGCAAGAAACATCTAAGGAAAAGCGCCAGAGCTAGAAGAACAGAGAGGAGATGACTTCGCAGATGGATACCGCATACAGCAGGGCCACGGATTCCAGAGTATCACTCAACAAATGCTGATGGGAATAGGCTATCTAGGACTCAGAATCAAAGGCGCACAAAAGCAAAATGTTTATGAAAGATCCTGAGTCCCAAATTGGGTAAAGCAAAAAGAAAAACGCTTAAGGGGAAAGACGTCTCAGAAAAACCTGGAACAAAGAATGGAAACAAGTTTCAATTGAGAAAATCGTTCAGGCAACAAAATCCCCAGCTCATTGAGTCATTCGCACGGCTGGAAACCAAAATAGCAACAACACAATCAGTTTGAAAGAAATCTGAGTTGTACTAAGTATACACGCCGTGAAGACACTCCTCCAGAAGAACACTTTCAAAAATATCTTCTAGTTTGTCAGAAAGAGGTGCCAGCTCTTGTTATTTCTAATTTTCAAGCTTGAACAAAAGGAAAGGACAAGCAGCCGACTCTTTCACGGCGAACAGTGCATCGCTTACAACACTAAGGAGCAGATACATAAATGGTTAGAAATTAGATTCAGTTTTTAGAAATAAATTTGTTTTAGTAAAAGGGCGGTCATTTGAAGCCATTCCCTAAATTTGTGTAATTAAAATTAGCCGGTTAGTAGTATTTAACCCTTCTCGTTGCATTGGAGAAGGGTCCGGAAATTTGTCAAAAAACTTGTCCTCAGAACATGCACTTTTGCACCCTCGGAGGGGGTTTTTGATGAATGGACGGATCGAGATTTATTTATGTTTACATTTTAATACCTGCTACTGATGTTTCACTTCTGTACTCTTAGTAGGCATTAGAAGTAAGTAGAAATAGATCGTTATTGCTTAAGGTCTGTGAGTATAAAATCAGTCATAAATGGTACTTTTATCTCTTGACGAATTTCTGCTCACATTCTTAGAGTAATATACAGTTGATGTTGTTTATATGTTAATGTATGAATGAGTGGACTACCATTTGGCACTTTTGTACGGTGGAGTCATTGATTTGTGCTTAATACATGAATAACTGATTATGCGATATGCTGTTCACAACCGTTTTGCTTAAATTTTTATGCAGGATGGTTCATCTTAATTGATTTATATTCTCATAATAGCTGAATAATCTTCATTACCAGTTATTGTGTGAAATCTTTCTAGATCGCATAATGGAAAAAGTTCTATCCCGGGTTAGCGTAGATTAGATGTGTTGTTATTGATAGATTAAAGTAGTATAAAATTCAGTCTCAGAGTTTAGAATTAAATTAGCTTAGAAATAATTCCAGATTTTCATTATCATATTCTATACACACACACATCACCAAACTCTACACACACACACCCCTTAGATCGAGAAGCTGGTCCCGTTATCCCCAGTCGGACCCGCTACACCAAACGGGCACAGAGCCGCCAACCAGTTTCCCGACCGGGTGGGTATCCCCCTTGTTGTTGACCCGATTTCAGGGCCCTCAACACATAGATAATGAGGTAATGAATGATCAAAATGCATTGGATGCTATGAGAGGTTGTGGCTTACTAAAATTCTTCAAAATGTGAAATATGAAAGCAAATACGCACTTGCTAGAACTTTTGATCCACTACCGGAGCACAGAGGACGACGCTTTCATGATCGACCAGAGGCCTCTACAGATTGAGGTCGAAGATATCTATTTCATTACTGGTATCTCCCGAAAAGGGGAAGTCGCGCACTCGACAGGCAGGATGAGAGGTAGTCTTTCGGTGGAAGACTATGTCCATATATATTGTCTTGGACATTCAGAGAAGATTGGGAGTCAAATTCCAATCAAACATGTGGAAAGTCTATCCTTGAGGATTTTTCTATTTACCATTGCACGAGTAAATGGGTCAGCTTCCCTACATTAGGCATCATGAGTATCTATGAGCCTCACAGTGGAATGTCTTACCACGATATTTGATTAGTGCACGCCTCTTTTGACTAACATGAAGAGTCAATTGACCTCTATATAGAAGGGTCAGACGAAGAATTTTGGATATGGAACCATCCTGTGTTCATTCTTCTTTGAGAAGGTACCTGGGCTACGTTCCAAAGTATTAGTGTCCATCAGCAGCCCTAGAGATCCACAAATGGGTAGATGGGCAGACTTGATGAAGCACCTTGGGGGCAGTGACATGCCTAGAACGACCTTTGATGATGAGTTTTTCACATGGTGGGATCAACATATCATCGCGATCGATGACATCCCATATGCCGGCATGGATTTCCGAGCATATCCAAACTTAGTGTTACCACCAAATGCGGCATGGGGAGACATAGGTAACAATTTTTAAGTTTTTGTGAGGTGTCTTTTTTCTTTTCTTTTCTTCTTCTTCTTCTTCTTTTTTTTTTTTTTTGAATTTGGACTTTTTAATATGAAATGAACTTAAAAATATATATATATATTTTTGATGAGACAAAATACTGGCAAAATATAATGACCATGTTCCAGATGTGGGTCTAGTGAGACCTAATGGATTTCCGAGGCACAGGCGTCATGGAAGAGGGTTTGAAGAGACGGACGCCGAGACAGAGAGATTCCTTTATGTTGTTTAGAGAAACTTGGTGATACTAACTCACCAGGTACCTATGATAGTTGTAGAGGATATACATGAGGAGATGCAACGCCATGTGGTAGGGGTACCACGGGACTGGGTTCGGATACTTCGGTGTGTAGCCAACACTGTGGTTAACATTTTAACCGCTCATCCTGAGCCAACTCGATAGATAGATCTATGTATGACTGGACATGATTATGGGCATAAGCCCAAATTTTGAGGGTATCTTGTCCCAATTTTGTATATTATTTTTGAACACTCCATCTATATACAGGCGATTTTATGATATATATACAGATTCAATTTTTTTGATGTTATTTAATTTGATGAATGATTAATGTGCCAATCTAATGCTTGATTAGCAATAGAGTCTGCTAATGAATTATTAGATCGTGGAATGTGAACATATGTGATATAAATAAATGATCATTGCAACACTCTTACTCTCAAAAATTGGTGATATAAATAAAGATCATGAACCTGATAAGTGTTATTTAACTGCCACATCACCAGTTGTGAGTTTAGATAAACTACCAACGAATCAATCCCATAAGATATTGCTTCGGATAGTAAATTGAGAATGGCAGTATATTCAGCAATGTTGTTCGAAGCAGGGCCAACACATACTCCCCTTAACACCATCAACTGGCCAGATGGATAATAAATCACCCAAGCCATAGAAGAAATATTTCAAGTGTGCCTACTTGCACCATCAACGAATCTGAAATATATCGAATCATCCATCAATACCTGCCAAAGAAAATAAAAAAATATCGACATCACAAAACACCAAACAAATATGTACAAAGATACAATATATACAAATAAGCAATTGATCGGTCGAAGCCTAAGAAAAATACTTCTTAAGGTAGAGCCCATTTCTGAGCTTCGCCAGCTTGTTCCCTTGAAAGTCAATTAATTCATAAGCCCCTTTTTTCAAAACATGCTTGACTATAAAGGGACCATACCACATAGATTTGAACTTGCCTGCCCCAAGGGCGTCTTTTTCTTGGTCATAGACTAAGAGAAGGTCACCTTTAGAAAAAACCTGAGGACATACAACTTTATCATATTGAGTTTTAATCCTCTTCTTATGGGATTCATTTATTATGGTTGCATCTCGACACTGCTCATCAAGATGTTCCAAATTAACGAGGCATTCTTCGAGACTAGATGTCTTCGGAAGAAGTTCTACAACTAGCTTAAGGGACGAAATTTCACATTCGATAGGGAAGATAGATTCCAACCCGTAAACTAGTTGAAAATGAGTAAAACCAGTGGCAATCTTAACTGAGGTTTGGTATGCCCAAAGTTCCGGATACAACATGATGTGCCAATTGGATCGAGTTTTATCAATTGTCCTTTGCAGTATGGTCTTAAGTGACTTATTCATGGCTTCAACCTACCCATTGGCCTGAGGATAATATGGAGATACATGCTCCTGCCGGAAGCCCAACTTGAGAGCCAATTCAGTCATCAGTTGATTTTGGATGTGACTGCCATGGTCAGTGACAATCTCTCTTGGGATACCAAATCATGAAATAACCTGATTGAAGAGAAACAAGGCTGCTGCCTCACTATCGTTTTTGAAAGTAGGCATGGCCTCAACCCACTTCGTAAAGTAGTCTACAGCCACAATGATGTACTTTTGATTCCCTTCTGAAGGCGGATTACAAGTAGTAAAATCAATGCCCCACTTCGTAAATGGACTGAAAGAGATAACAGGAAAAAGTGGAGTTGGATGTGTGTGCATTTTCCGAGTATAAACTTGACAGGGATGGCAACGTTTGACCGCTTCAACACAGTCTTTGAAAATTGAAGGCCAAAATTAGCATGCTCACAAAATTTTCTGGGTTGTTCCAAGCGCTAATAGATGACCAACATAAGCTCCACTGTGGGAATCATTAAGTACTGACTCAGCTTCTTCCAAAGTTAAGCAACACCTAAGGATTGAGTCAACCTCTTTGCGATATAATGTATCACCAATAATAACATAGTTTTTGGCAAGGTGACGTAACTTTCGATGCTCATCTTTGGAGAAAGAAGGTGGAAACTTCGAAGTCTGGAGATATATAATGATATCTCCATACTAGGGATCCTGTGAAGAAATGAGGAATAAATGTTCGTCGGGAAAATTTTCCTCATAAACAATATCTTCCTCACAAGGCAACTCCGAAATCAATTCCACAAAAACTAATGACTTATTAGATTTAGCTGATAAGAATTCGAGATCGAACTCTTGCAAAATAAAAATCCATCGATTATAATTGCCCCTAATCACTCGCCTACTAAGGACAAACTGAAAAGGATTGACAGCTGCTAAGACGAACGTTTTGCGAAGCAGAATGTAATGACGAAGCTGCTGAACAACATGGATAACTGCCATGGCCAATTTATTGATGGGAGAATAGCGTAAATCAGGTCCTACTAAGCCTCAGCTCAAGTAGTATATTACATTCTCACTGAGAGCAACATCCTCCTGAACCATAACCATATTGATGGTTGATTCTGCCACAGCGAGATACAAAAGGAAATCTCTGCCATAATCTGGTGGACTCAATAATGGAGCAGGGGTTAATGGTTTTTTCAAAGCATCAAAAGATCATTGCGCGAAATCATCCCATAAAAATGGAAGTCCTTTCTTAAGCAAACACATAAATCCTTTGGTAATCTAGGTGTAATTTGCTATAAATATCCTCAAGAAATTTGCTTTTCCATGGAGACTTTGAAGTTGACGAATGGAAGACGAGGGAGGAAACTGAATTATTGCCTCAACCATGAAAGGATGAACTTGAATCCCTTCATTCGATACAATGAATCCTAACAGCCGACCGGATGTGACTGCAAAATCACACTTATTTAGATTCAACTGGATTTTATAAAAATGACATCTCTCAAAGACTAACCGAAGGTGCCTGGGATGATCAAATCTCTTGCGAGAATGAGTAGTTAAGTCATCCAAGTATGCTTCGATAACATGTTTGATGTCATGGAAATCATAAGACATGGCCCGCTGAAAAGTAGCTCCATCATTTTTAAGGCCAAAAGGCATCTTCTTGTATGAAAACGTGCCCCAAGGACAAATAAAGGTTGTCTTGTGCTGATCCTTTGGATGGATAGTAATTTGATTGTAACCAGAGAATCCATCCATTAACGAAAAATTTCATTACCCGCATATTAATCAACAATTTGATCAATAAAAGGCGTGGGGTAATTGTCTTTTGGACAAGCTTTATTTAAATCCTTAAAGTCGATACACTCGGATCGTTCCTTGCTTCTTATCTATCAGGATTGGGTTGGAAATCCACTCAGTTAGAGGAATGGGGTATATGAAACTTGCCTTAAGTAGCTTTTCAACTTCAGATTTAATAGTTGTTGCTTTTCGAGGATTGACCGATTGAAGTTTTTGACAAATAGGTTTGGCGTTTTCGTATATCTTGATCTCATGATGGACTATAGATGGATCAATTCTAGGCATTTCCTCCTAAGACCAAGTGAACACATCTCAAAATTCTTTGAAGAGATCGGTGTAGATTTGAATTTCTTCAGGGGAATAGTTAGCTCCAATGAAGACATTTTCAATTACGTTAGGATTCCTAGAGATTTTCACAGGTACAGTTCGTGAGATAACTGACATGTTACCTTTGATAGAAAATTGTGCTGAAGCCAAAGGGTTTGAAACTATATAAACATCACTAGTAGACAGATTGGACAAACTAGATTCAACTTCACGCAATGGAGGGAGAAAATATGAACGATGATGTAAATCATCCCATGGTCAATCCACACCCATCATTGCTTCCAAAATTGCTTCTTCAGACGGTAAGACTGTATCCAAGCAATGCAGAGCTGAAGTACAATCGAGGGTCCAAGCCGAAGCCACATCGCCATCTAAATCCTCTAGTGAAAAAGGATTGGGACGGTTGTCTGTAGAGTTAACAATAGATTGGTAAGTGAGTTTCGATGTAGAAATTGGGAAATGCCATTCCACCTACTTTCCCTCCATCTAATGTGGTGGTCCCCTAGAGGATGAAATCACATTAATTCTAGATATAAGAGCAGGGAGGTCAAATATACCCATTAACGAAGAGTACATCCCAACTCTTAAATTCTCAATAGGTTGACGGGGATTGTCCACCAATGGAACGGTAGAATCTGAAGTTGCATGAGAGTCACCTGGAGAATAATCTAACTGATCAACTCTAACAATCCTCCCCTCATGAGGAAAATAGAGGATGCAGAATAATGATGAAACTATGGCATCCATCTCATAAATTCAATTCCTTCCTAAGAGGAGGTTATAATCCAGTTTGCATTGACGATTTCTACCTCAACATTCACTATCTTTCCCCCAACATAGATAGGAAAGGCCGGGATAATCCTGTGCGGCCTATGAGAATGTCCATCAAATTCCGTCAAAAGAGTCGGTGAAGGAACAACTGAAGGTGATCCAATGGCCTTCCAACATGACATAGACATCACGCATGTGGAAGCTCCCTCATCTATAATAGTTTGAAAAATATTGGTCTTTCAGTATGTGGACTTTATCTGGAAAGCCATATGGTGAGGAAGTCTCTTTTTGACATTCAACATATCAAAAGTGAGGACTAAAGAATTCTTTGGGTCTACTGCGCCGATTTCCAAAACTAAAGCATTTCTCTGAGCAGGGCACAACTGGGGTACCTCCAATGTTGACATAGCACAAGGAATTTGAGCCAAATCTTCTACAATCGAGTAGTTCTGGGCTGCCCTAGCATTAGGATTAATAGTCAAGCTCTTTGCGGAACCTTTTGGTATCTGAGGTATAGACTCAATAGAGGGCCGCTTAATATGAAGTAGTTATGTGGCTTTGGGGACAGATTTAGCCTTAGATGTTTACAATTCACCATAATCGCGTGCTCGCATAGTGATGTCGATATGAGAGCTTATCATATAAACATTTAACAAATTTTCCCCTTCCTGGTTGCCCTCGGCGGACGTACCAGCATTAGAATTCGCGCAAGAAAGTAATTGTTGCCCTTGGGAAAAGGGTTAGTCAGAACAACTTGGGAGCTAGAGGAACCTTTCTGTACTAATAAGCACTGAGCATATTGCATCTTAGGGCATAGGTGAGTCAGATGATCTCCATTACATAACTTGCATGGAAATTTTACCTTTTTCTTGGACTCTTTCCTACCCTCTCTGACATCATTGCCGGGTTTGTTTGCATTGTCTTTTCCTTCTTTGTTCTTCTTCTTACCTCGTCCCTTCCTCTTCCCATTGGATTGTTGATTTCCTTTGGGGTTAGTCGTCTGGATGACGTTTATAGAGGTATTATGAGAAGGTGTAGGTACAGACGGTGCTGTCTTGGTAGAAGAAGCAGTTTATATAGACAACTACTGTAATTGATTCAATAGGTTCACCACATTAACATCAATCGATCTGACTATACCATCGTCATGGGGACCTAGTTTCAATTTGGCTAAATCAACCTTAGATCTAGGAGCATTAGGTAGAATTTTTTGAAGAACTCCAGACTGAGAATATATCAAATCCAATTGTTGGGCTCTGAAAATGGCCTGCTCTTCCATATAAACACCGGAGAGAGACACATCCTTTGAAATCTCAGGTTGTAATGATTTGAGAAACCATTCGAGAAGGAATTCTGGCAGGATTTCAGCTTTGATAAACCTTTTCCTCCTCCTCCGTTTCTGGATGTGATTTGAAATGTGATTTGTGGTGTTTCGCTGAAAGTTAGCCAGAAGTTCAGTTCCAGCTTCATAGCAGACATGCAATTGAAAATGGTTCAAAAAGACATTAGCCAAATCAAAAAAAGAATTATAGGTGCCCCCAACAAATCTATATACCATTTGGCCGCATTTCTGATTAGGGTGCGCTAAAATAACCTCAACCTGATCGAATCATCTATCAGGGAGTTGGATGAGCACCATAAGTAAAATGTGGTTATGTGGTCTCCCAGATCTTCACCACTCTTCCCATCGAATTTTGGGATATCCGAGGGAAGTTTAGTTGGGACCAAAGGTCAAGCTAGATTGTAACAAATTGGATCATTTGTCAATTTAGTTAAGTCTGGCAAGTTCAACGTGGCCAGAAAAGAGAGTCGTCGCAGACCTTGGGAATTCCATCCAGTGTGGGTAGGGTTCCCAAAGGTCTAAAAAGAATGACCTGGATTTTGAAAAACACCAGTTTGCCCAAAGTAACTTGTAGAGCCTACCAAACCAAAAGGTGCTCCTTGTGGTCCAAAAAAATTCGGAGTTTGACCAACTCCTATCGAAAATCCTCCGTAACCAATGAAGTTACCCCCTAACGTAGTGTTAAAAGGAGTCGATAGCCCCTGATAAGGATTCCATGCATTGGCAAAGGGTGGAAAATTCTGAAACAAATTCACTGAAGAATATGGCACATTCCCTTGTTGGCCGGAATAAAATTGATTCCCAACTCCTATCCCACTAACCGCAGGGTTTGTCCAACTCTGGAATGGGTTATTACCTTGACTTGTAGAGGAAAAAGGCATTGACCCTATTGTTGGATTGGATTGTGGTATATGACCACTTCCAAATGGGAAAACCTGAAAAGAAGTCGATCCACTCATCATGGATATGGAGGCGGTTGATGGTATGTTCAAAGGAACTGAAGGAATCCCATGAGATGACATTCCATAAGGGATAAACCCAAAATGGGATGCAGTAGCCTGAGAACTTACACTCTTTGATGGAATGGAAGTAGACCCAAATATAGTCATGATGGGAGTAATAGAAGGGATGGAAATAGTTCCTCCTCCTTATACAAATATGGGAGTTTGCACACTCTCAACACTCGTCATAGATGCCACTCTTACAGGAGTGGTCATCGAAGGAATAGATGGGTGTAAACCCGGGCTCGAAGGCATATGAATCAGGGTTCTGATGTACAATATAATTTCTGGATGATCAAGAGGAAGAGGAGAATTCGGAGCCGCAACCGACTTTGAAAGATCTTCAACTTCGATATTATCTTCCGACTGAAAAAGTAATCAAGAAAGAACTGGTGTGTTCCTCTCTAACTCTCTACTGGTGCCAGGTATATCTTGTGAATTAATGACCCCAAGAGGAGGATCAATCTTCAACATGCCTGCTGCCACTGGTTGAAAACCACTAGTAGAATTTCTCCTACGCCTTCTAGGAGAAGGCTTAGGACTCGTAGGTGATAGCCCACGAAGTCTCCTAGACCGTCGAGATGGTCAATCAGCCACTTTGAAATATTTAAAAGATCTACCTAAAGACTCAAAAAATTATAAATCTAGGCTAACTAGGAGCAAAGAACACTCACTAAGAAGTCCTTAAAGATATTAGCAATCAAACAATTCTCGAGTATTTCCGCTCTGGGTGATTAGGACCGGACACCAAAATACAAGAAAGTTAATAACAAGGGCCTTTCGAAAATAGGCTGGGGTAATTACGCCCCAGGCCTATTAGTGAAGGTATTAGAGGCAGTTGCTAACCTCCAGACAATAGCCTTTGCCAGTTCACGCACCCAAGCTTTGCAAGGGTACCCTCCACGTGATACAACATCAGCCTTAGGTTCAATGGGATTCCCCTCTGCAGCCACCTGTGTGATCCCTAGGATAGGCAACTATGGTCACCAACTCGTATCAGAAGCTGGGCGGAACAGTTGTGAGGCAGGTTCAAACAAGTAAGAGAGGGGGTATCTCTCATCCTTATCTTCACTCTCCCTTGTGCTTTACTCCCAGTTATGGAGCTTTCCCGGTCTCCCTAACACTATTGGATTTCGCTCATTAATCAAACTTCTATTTTTTTTAATTTTTAGCGGACTTGGAGAGTTAACTCTCCCCTCGCCTAATCCAAGGCCCTAATAAACCTAAACTTGTTGGTATATTCTGATGACAACATAAAAGTTCTAGTTTATTTTAATTAATTGCTTGATTTTAATGGTTGTTCTTTAAGTCAAGGGTAAAGATGGGAGTGAAACCAATGATGTTTGTATGATGCAGCAGAAATCAATGAAAAACTAACTACATGAATGCAGTCATTTTTTCTTTGATGAAAAGAGATCCCTATACGGGTTCTACGAAACTTCTACGAAGTAAAGTACCTTTTCTCTTCTTTTCTTGAAACACACTTCACACACCCAAAAACTAAAAGACTATGAATGCTTTAACAATGCAAACTACACTAATGTAAGATATAATGGAGATGCAAGATCCTAAATAACACTAAAAAAGAAAAAGCAATTGTTTATAACTAACAATGAGCCAACTTAAGTACTGAAGAGGATACAAATTTTGAACACAAAATTATCTCCAAACAAGAAGGACAAATTGTAAAAGATTGCAATTCACTTTCAACAACAAAAAGAAACCATAAACCAAACTTGGAAAAAGAAAACAAAAACAAAGTTTTTTGAGATCTTTTCTTTTTTAAAGAAGCAACCAAAACAAATTTTTGAAATTACAAAAATGCTATTAAAACTCAACAGATCGAAAAAAGAGAACAAGGAGTCTTTGCAAGTTACAAACTCGAAAATGAATGAAAACTTGAGCAAAAAAACTTCAACTTGTACAAAATGACCCAAATAGTAGCAAAGAGTTTGACAAACTGACCAAGAATCCAGGAAAGAAATACTTCCAAATTCATCAAAAAGATTTTCAAAAAGAAAGAAAAGCTATGAGGCCACAAAACAAAAGAGAGAAAAGCAAGTAGATTTGAAATCCGGGCTTGACACTGAAACTGAAAACAATCTCGTGTTCTGGAGGACCAGAACAATCAAGAACTTCAAGATGAAGTCTTATGTGCCAAAACACAAATTACAAACTAGCTAAAGAAGCAAACCTAGGCCAAATCTTTTCCATGAGGAAGAGACTTCGAAACAGTAAGCTTGCAAAATAATTAAATTCTTCAGATAGCAATTGACCACACAAAGACTGAAAAGACCGGGAAACAAATTTATCTGGGCTGAAAGATTTGAAAAAATAATGCAAAAAATTGCATATGCAACTGTGTGCAAACATATAGGCGTTCACACGCGCTCCTGACACAAGAAACTCACGTATATGTGAGTTCACTTTAAAGAAACAAGCATGTATACACGACCGTAAACAAAGTAAAGAGCGTATACAAAGCTTTACAAGAGAAAATAAAAAACAAAGTCTGATCCAAAAGATCAGACTTGAGGCTTGGGACTCTAGTAGACCAAATAAGACTGTAACTGCAAGCAAACCAAAGATTGAGCCTTGATTGAGAATGAATAACCCAAACGAGGAATAACAAGATTGTTATCCCTAGTGGAGTCGTTAATTCTGTTTCGGGTGAAAGCACCCTAGGGCTTTGGGTTAGAACCCAAACAGAGCATAAGCAAACTACAACAAGAAATACTCAAACAGCTCAGGCAAGATGCTTATATTGTCAAACTACGTAAGAGTGACCTTTCCCAGATTTCCTTCGTTCGAGTAGGTCCTGTAGGGTTCAGACCCTCTGCAACTCTTGATGTTCTTCAAACTTGAAAATCATTCAATTCGAACATACATAGTAGTATAGAAGTAAAGAATATTCATGAAATTGACTTTATATCATATAAACAAATGATTGATCATACATCAAAACAACATTCATATATGAATTAAAACATAATTTGATGCATAGACATAGTTAATTTTGGAAACAAGACATCATTTCTTTTATTGCAGTAAGCTATAAATAACATGGAGAGAATTCACCTGAGTCTTTCTCTGGCTCCAAGCGGAACCATCCTCTATATTCGTCCTATCCCAGCCTTCAACAATCTTCTTCCATCACCAATACCATGATATCTCAAGCAAAAGGAAGGATATCTATAATCAAGGAAACAAGGGTTTCCTGAAGCTTGGGGAAGTGCATGAGGCACAGGGATTCATTAGACTCAGTCAGGGATAATCTCAGTATAATAAATATATCTATTCTCCTTCCCCTTAAGGCCTTCCCATAGAGGTCTATTTATACCTCTCCTAATTAGTTTTTTAGTTGGGAAACAGTTGAGCCACGGGCAATAGGAGGTAATCAACAGGTAAAACCCATGAATTCCACCAAAAGTTAAGGACATTTAATTTTTTAAGTGTTTTAATACATATACGCGTGTTGGGTATTGACTGACCCATGTGTACACGCTTTTATCTCAAGGAAAAGTAGCGTACAAGGAATAAAACACTGTTTTTTATATATTTGGACCAAGTCTGGAAGGAGGGGTTGCCCTAGGCCATAAACAAAGCATCATATATACCAAGAGTGGTAAATGGTGCTATAACAATGAGTCAAGAACACCTCACACCTTCTGGGGAGAAGCAATACATACAGTCGTGGATATACTTAACAAAGCCCATGTTCAAGTAAACAATGATAAAACTCCATATGTACTTTGGTATGGTAAGCCTGCAACTGTCAAACACTTTAGAATATTTGGAAGAAAATGTTTCATAAAGAAAAATGATGATAAGCTTGAAAAGTTTGACACTAGAGCCGATGAAGGAATGCTTCTTGGATACTCTTCTAGAAGTAAAGGATATAAATGTTATAATAAAAGGTTCCAAAAGATTGTTGAAAGTATAGATGTTTTGATTGATGAAGCATCCACAGGGACCAAAAGAGAAGCACAATAAGATGATGAACAACTCCCTATTGAAATCCAAGAAGTTGTAGGAGAAGAAGAAAGAGAAACATTATAAGAAGGAAATAAAAATGCAGGTGTGTTAGAAAAGACTCCATCAAGATATGTTTAGAAAAATCATCCCGAATCTCAAATTCTAGGTAATAAAGAAGCATAAATACAAACTAGAAGAAATTTTGTTGGATCATCTAGTCAT
The DNA here is from genome assembly GCA_031772625.1 of Pinus tabuliformis. NCBI lineage: Eukaryota > Viridiplantae > Streptophyta > Pinopsida > Pinales > Pinaceae > Pinus > Pinus tabuliformis. The sequence continues at coordinate 1,063,590,150 of CM062815.1, forward strand.
TTAGCCTTACTATCCAGTATTGAACCTCAAAATGTGAATCAAGAAAGTAAATATGAATGTTGGGTTAAGGCAATGAATGAAGAAATTTATTAAATAGAAAATAACCATACGTGGGAACTTGTACCAAGGCCTCATAATAAAAATGTAATTGGAACAAAGTGGGTATTAAAAAACAAACTGAATGAAAATGAAAAGTAATTCAAAAAAAAGCAAGAATTGTATGCAAAGGATATGATCAATAGGAAGGGATATAATTTGAAGAGACATTTGCACCTGTAGCTAGACTTGAACCCATAAGAAAATTCCTTACATATTATAGCTTTCGTAACTTTAAGGTATATCAAATGGATGCTAAATCTACATTTTCAAATGGGGACCTAGAGGAAGAGGTTTACATTGAACAACATGAAGGATTCATACTTAAGAAGCATTATATGGGTTAAAGTAGGCTCCTCGTGCATCATATTATCATCTTGATAGGTATCTTCACCAACAAGGATTTAAGAAAGGATCTGCAAATAACAATTTATATATCAAATATGACAAAGAAAAACTTTTGGTAGTAGTGGTTTATGTTGATGACATCATATTTGGAAGAAATGTTGAATCTATGAGTCAAGGATTTGCTTCAGCCATGCAACACGAATTTGAAATGTCCTTACTTGGTGAGCTAACATAATTTATTGGTCTTCAAGGTTGTCAAACTAAAGATGGTATCTTTCTTTCTTAAACCAAGTGTCTCAAGCAAATTATGAAGAAATATGGATTGGAAGACTACAAACATGTGTGCACACCAATGGTAACAAGATGCAATCTGATCTGTAAATGAGATCTTAGACTAATATTAAGGTATTACAGACTCATGTGCATGGATTTTCCTATATTACTTAGTGCAATGGATCCATAAGATTTTGAATAAAATAGACAAGGAAGCAATTAAAGAAACATAATAGACAAAACACATAAACAAATCAAGTTTAATATGGAGTTCACCCAAAACTCCTGGGCTACGTCTCCTAGTCTAGCCTTCAGTGATGACCTCTCTATTATGTCTTCAAGAGAAGAGTTTTACAAAAATGAGTTCAATTTGAGCCAACACATAGATACAAAACAACAAGAGTTTACTTGAATCCCTCAAGTCTCTCTGAGTACACAGACTCGCTCTCTGTCTCTGTTTTCTCTCTGTCTCAACACTACTTGCTTATGTCTCTATCAGTATGTGGCTCTAAAGCCAATCGGCATTGTCTGTTCATTTCCCCTTCTTGGGCTCTCTGGCTCCCGGCCTCTGTCCACTCGAATCCCCTTCTAAGCGTTAGCAATCATGGCATAACATCTTCAGAGAAGGTGGCCACCTATTCTACAACAGAAGGGACCATCGGGCCTTTGAAATCCCCAAAAATAGCATTCTTTGTTTACACACAAAAATACACTAAAAACAAAGGAAAATTCGCCAAACTATTGTTTATCGTACTTCAAATATCCTTAAATCCGCTCTATACTCCTATCGGGTCCGCCTGTATATCGCTATCGCATATCCACCATTGATCTGGGTGATCTTGATCCAACGGTTGAGATCCATTTCGGGCGGCTTGTGCGTACGGGGGTTAACCACCCGAAAAGGGTGGTTTTCTCTCTCCGGTGCCTGGCCACGTGGCAGCCAATGTATGGGCTTGGGCGGAGCCCGGCAAAAACCACTTACCTCCTACGGCTCACCTGAAATCCCGCTCATTTCATGGTTTACCTTCGTATTTGAAAAATACATTAAAAAATTGAAAATATTGCAAAATGGCTTTATGGCGGACTTGAAATGTTATACATATGCATTCATAAACCCTTTCGGGTCCGGTTTCATCGCATCGGGCACTTTTCCTTTGTAATTCATTTATTTGGTGGGAATGTGAAATACAAAGGAAAATTCCATTTTCTGGATTTCAAAATATATAAAATATCGCCTATAACCCTATCGGGTCTGGCTGTCACAAGCCATATTTGTATCGTCCCTGCTCCTTTGTGTAGCTCTGATGTGATATTGCGATGCGATTGATCGCAATCACATATCGCATAGACCCCTGGGCCGTTTGTAAGTGCTCCTCTATAATCCCCGATTGTGATATCATGAGTTAACCTGGGCCGTCGATCTGTGTGCTTGATCGACGGTCCTCATTGACCCACACTGATCGAAATCACAATTGTTATATGATAGGCCCTGATATCCTCCGCCTGCCACCGCTGATTGCGATATTCTGATCGGATCTGGACCATTGATCGGCTAGATGTGATGGCTCCTATGCATCATTCCTTTGACCTCCGATAGGCCTTATTTCACTATTTTCTTCATGTTTTTGCCTCCCGATAGTGTAATCCACCTTTTTAAAAGGTTCTTTTCAGGCGATAGTTTTGAATGTTTGAAGACTTAGAGGGTGTTTTGGATCCATTTTGGATCATGCCTTCCCACTGAAAAAGATTTTGGACCACCAAAAGTTGGTTTTTAAGAATCAATCAAGTGAGGATACATCTTCCTCACTTGTTCAGTCTCTATCCATCTTGCATTGCTTGGTTTTGAACCTTTGAGTCCAATTCTCAGGTACTCAACATCCCCTCTGCGTGTAGTTCTCACCTTCCTGTCCAGAACTGTGTCTTCTTGCAACTCATTGAGATATTCAGGCAACTGATCATCAATAGAAGGCAACTGACCTTGCTCTTCGGGATCTTCAATCAATGAAGGTTCATATAGTCTCAAGTTATCTGCATTAATGACTGAATAGATATGCATATAAGCTGGAAAATCAAGGCGAAAAGTGTTCTCACCAATTTTCTAAAGTATCTTGAAAGGCCCATACCTTATTGGCTTCAGCTTCTTACCTTCACCTTGCATTTTTTCATTGTTGATGTACAGCCAGACTTGATCACCAACTTGGAAGCTATGCTCAATTCGATTGTTATCATGCCTTGCCTTATACTTGGCCTGGCTTCTCTCCAGCTGTTCCTGCACTGCCTGGTGAATTTCTTGGATCTGTTCAATGAACTTGGTTGCTTTGTCAACATCACTATGCACATCAACTGCTATGTCTTTACTAAAGACAAAATCCAAGGGAGACCTTGGTGTAAAACCAAAACAAGTCTCAAAAGGAGATCTCTGTGTAGAAGAGTGCTTGGCACGGTTGTAAGCATGTTTCACATAACAAAAATGTTCATCACAAAGCTTGGTATGCTTGCTACAATAGCCTCTGAGCAATTGGATCACTATCCTGTTGACCACCTCTGTTTGACTATTTGTTTGTGGATGAAATGTTGTGCTCTTCTTCAATCTGGTGTCCATCAACTCCCATAGACTTGACCAAAACTTTCCAACAATTTGGGAATCTTGATTAGATACAATGGAAGTGGGTAACCCAAAATGAACCCATACATGTTGAAAGAACAACTTTGTTGTTTGTTCAACTGTAATCTACTTATTACAAGGTATTAAAATACACATTTTGTTGAGCCTGTCCACAATAACATATAAATAATCATGACCTTTTCTAGATTTTGGCAATCCCCCAATAAAGTCCATGGAAACACTTTCCCAAGGACGAGAAGGAACTGGGAGTGGAGTGTACAAGCCTAATTTTCTATTATTGGGCCTGCTTGTAATGCACATGGTACACCCTTTAATATATCTAGAAATTGTTTCATGCATTCTTGGCCAATAACAGAACCTTTGCAATTGTTTTACTTACACCAAAATGCCCTGATATTAGAGAAGTGTGTGCTTCTCGGATTATGTGAAATCTTTCAGTTTGAGGAATGCATAACTTTCCCAAATGATATAAGAGTTGGTCCTTAACATGATAATCCAATTCTTCTACTTGTTTGCCATGACTTAAAGTTGCATATACATCTTTAAAATGTACATCTTGAGCATATTGTTCAATGTAGCTTTCATGCAATATTGAGTTATGCTTAAGTATAGTAGATGCATTTATGATTGGCCTTGAGAACATATCTACAACTTTATTGTGTATGCCCCTCTTATATCTGATGACAAGATGAAACTGTTGTAGAAAACCCATCCACTTATAGTGTCTTGATTGCTGCAATTTAGTTTGTGAGTGCAAATATTGAAGTGGTTGATGATTTGTATGTATAATTGTTTCTTTGCCCATTAGGTAATGTTTCCACTTTTTCACACTCTGCACTAATGCATACAATTCTTTATCATATGTGGGATAATTAACTACTGCAGGAGTAAATGTCTCATAATGATAACATATGGGTTTGTCGTGTTGCATCAACACTACTCCCATGGCACAGTCACTGGCATCTGTTTCAATCTCAAATGGTCTTTGAAGATCTGGCAATTCTAGTACTGGTGTTGTACTAATTTTTTCTTTCAAGGTGTCAAAGGCTTTTTGCTGTTTGCCTCCCCACTGAAACACCTTTTTCAATCCTGTTAAAGCATGTAAGGGAGCTGCAATCAAGGAAAAGTTAGCAATAAACTTTCTCCAATATTTCGTTGCTCCTAAGAAACTCCTAACTTCTGTAGCAGATTTGGGTTTAGGTTAGTTCACGATGACTTCAAGCTTAGAGGGATCTATCTTCAATTCACCACCCCCTACAATATGACGCAAATAATTTAAAGATGTTTTGCCAAATTCACATTTTGATAACTTCACATAGATATTTTCTTTTTTCAAAACATATAGTGTCTGCTTTACATGCTTCAAATGTTCTTCCAATGTTTTACTGAAAACAAGAATGTCATCTAAATATACAATTACAAAATCATCAATAAAAGGTATGAGTACATCATTCATAACTCTCATGAAAGTGGCAGGAGCATTAGTTAAGCCAAAAGGCATAACTAGCCATTCATGCAACCCTTGCTTTGTTTTGAAAGCAGTCTTCCATGCATCTTGTTCTTCTACTCTAACCTGATGATAGCCACTACGCAAGTCCAACTTGGAAAAGTAAACAACTTCTTTCAGCTAATCTAATATATCATCAATGCAAGGAAGAGGATAACAATTCTTGATCATTATTTTATTCAGTGATCTGTAATCAATGCCCATCCTCCACAAACCGTCTTTCTTTCTCACCAACACGATTGGAGATCCACATGGTGATGTGCTTGGCCTTATGAACCCTTTATCGAGTAGCTCCTGTACCTGATTCTTGATCTTTGCATTCTCTAAAGCGAATAACCTTTTATACCTGTGGTTGTGACTGTTGTTTCATCACCTGAGTCTGACCCCAAATCTTCCTTAATAGCAGCAGTAATGTTCTTCTTCTTACCATCGAACTTCTTGGGTTTTAGATCCAAATGCAAGGACCAACAGTGTTCATCATCATGTCCATCCTTCTTGCAGTGAGTGCATGAAGGTTTTCCTTTCTGTACAGTGTTTGCCTTCCTCTCTTTCCATTTCTTCTTCTTCTTTTCCTTGTTCTTGCTTGCAGTGGGTTTTGATGATCCCCCAATCTCTGGGTTCACATTCTTGCATCTAGCCTCTAGATGTGTAGCCTGAATGGATACCTCATCTATACTAGTAGAGTTAAACATGAGAATGTTGTGCCTCAAATAGCTATGCATACCACCTATATACTTTAACAAATTTTCAGGTGAGTCTAGAGAAATGCCTAGAATTAAAGCTCTTTTTCTAAATTCCTGGGTATAGGTTTGTATACTTTGCCCCTTTAATTGGCGAAGAGTTTTCCAACTCATCATTTCTTGCTACATATAAGCTAGTGGATAGAATTGTTTTTTAATGGCAGAAACAAATTCATTCCAGGTAGAAAGAATTTTATCATGCTTCTTCAAATCAACTTGTGTCCTGCCTTCCCACCACACTAGGGCAGTTCCTCCAAGGTGAAGGTGAGCCAGCTAAATTTTTCTCCTTTCTGAATCGATGTTCTACACCCTGCAATACACTTCAATCTGTCTAATCCAGTTATCTAGCTTTTCTGCATTTAAATCTCCATCATAGATTGGCAAATCAAACATTACATCTAATTTAATCAAAGATGTTTTCTTCTTTTTATTTTCAGGGCTAGAAGGAGGTGTTGATGGAGGAGGCTCTTCCCCTTTCCATTTGCCTTTTGAATGGGCAACTAGAAGAGGTTCCTCAGCTCCTTTTTCTGTTTGAGATGCTGAAGTGCTTTAACTTCTGCCTTTCTTAAATTCTCGATACATCTCTTCCACCATGGCTCTCATGGTCATGAAACTGTCCATGAATTGAGGTTTTGATCCCAAGGGAATTTCTTCTACCATTTACCTCTGAGGATATATTCTTCAAATTTCTAGATTAGTCTCAACAAGCTCTCCTTCTCTTAGTTTGAGCTTTGACCTAGTTAGCATTTAACAATCCCGCACAAGCTTGTCTAACCTTAGCAAACCTAAAGCTCTGATACCACTTGATCTGTAAATGAGATCTTAGACTAATATTAAGGTATTATAGACTCATGTGCATGGATTTGCCTATATTATTTAGTGCAATGGATCGATAAGATTGTGAATAGCATAGACAAGGAAGCAGTTAAAGAAACATAATAGATAAAACACATAAACACAACAATTTTAATATGGAGTTCACCCAAAACTCTTGGGCTACGTCTCCTGGTCTAGCCTTCAGTGGTGACCTCTCTATTATGTCTTCAAGAGCAGAGTTTTACAAAAATGAGCTCAATTTGAGTCTTAACACAAATATAAAACAGCAGGAGTTTACTTGAATCCCTCAAGTCTCTCTGAGTACATAGACTCGATCTTTGTCTTTGTTTTCTCTCTGTCACAACACTACTTGTTTCTATCTCTGTCAGTCTGTGGCTTTAAAGCCAATCGGTGTTGTTTGTTCATTTCCCCTTCTCGAGCTCTCTGGCTCTCGACCGCTGTTCGCTCGAATCCCCTTCTATGCATTAGCAATCATGGCGTAATGTCTTTAGGGAAGGTGGCCACCTGTCCTGCAATAGAAGGGCCCATCAGGCCTTTAAAATCCTCAAAAATAGTGTTCTCTGTTTACACAGAGAAATACACTAAAAACACAGGAAAATTCACCAAACTGTCATTTATCAGACTTCAAATATCATTAAATCCACTCTATAATCCTATCGGTTCTGCCTGTATATCACTATTGCATATCCATCGTTGATCTGAGTGACCTTGATCCAACGGTTGAGATCCATTTCGGGCGACTCATCCATATGAGGGTTAACCGCCCAAAAAGGGTGGTTTTCTCTCTCCAGCGCTTGGCCACATGGTAGCCAGTGCATGGGCTCCGGTGGATCCTAGACAAAACCACATACTGCCTACAACCCGCCCGATATCCCGCTCATTTCGCGGTTTCCCTTTGTATTTGAAAAATACATTAAAACATTGAAAATATCGCAAAATGGCTTTATGGCAGACTTGAAATGTTATACATGTGCATTCATAAACCCTTTCGGGTCCGGTTTCATCGCATTGGGCACATTTCCTTTGTAATTCATTTATTTGGCAGAAATGTGAAATACAAAGGAAAATGCCATTTTCTGGATTTCAAAATATGTAAAATATTGCCTATAACCCTATCGGGTATGGATGTCGCAAGCCATATTTGTATCGTCCCCGCTCCTTTGTGTAGCTCTGATGCGATATTGCGATGTGATTGATCACAATCGCATATCGCATAGAACCCTGGGCTGTTTGTAAGCGCTCCTCTGTAATCGTCGATTGCGATATCGCAATTTAACCTGGGCCGTCGATCTGCGCACTTGATCAACGGTCCTCGTTGACCCGCGCTAATCGCGATCGCAATTGTTATAGGATAGGCTCTGATATCCTCAGCCTGCCATCGCTTATTGCCATATGCCGCTCAGATCTGGACAGTTGATCAGCCAGTTCCGACGACTCCTATGCATCATTCCTTTGACCTCCGATAGGCCTTATTTCACTATTTTCTTCATGTTTTTGCCTCCCGATAATTCGCATTTTTAAAAGGTTCTTCTCAGGAGATTGTTTTGAATGTTTGAAGACTTATAGGGTGTTTTGGATCCATTTTGGATCGCAATATTAGCCAAAACCATGACTCTCCTACAGTTAATCAACCCAAACACAAATCTATGATTAGCGACTTGATTTATCTTACCTGTACAAGACTATATATTATGCATGCAATTGACATAGTTGGATGATTCCAAGAAAATCCTAAGGAAACTCATCTCAAACAGTTAAGAGGATATTCAAGTCTCTGCAAGGCACTTAAGATATTGGTCTATTGTATCCCAAAAACACAGATGTTGTGGTTCATGCTTACATAGATGTAGACTAGGCAAGTAATTTTGATTACCACAAAAGTACTAGTGGAGGAGCATTCTATTTGGGACCTCTCTTAGTTTCTTAGTTCAGTAAGAAACAAAGTTCTATTTGATTCGAATTGGATCCATGAAGAATTGTCAAAAGGACCATGACTGTATCAGGTCGGGACAAACATCAAATAATTAAGAAAACAACGGTCAAAAACACCTATGAACAGTGGCAGTTAGCAGCCAGCGTGGAGCGACGAGGACCTCGGTCAAAGCGCGTTGACCGAGGCCCATGGAGACTGTGTAGGAGGCAAAACTAGCCCATGGGAAGTCCGGATCGGGAAAGAGAGGCAGTTTTTGATCGCTAGGCAAAACCGCTCGAAATGGGAAGGCCTTGAGCGCTCGGTCGCATGAAGAGCCAGGAGAACCGTGGGGAAAAGGCTAAAGGACAAGGCGGGACCCGTGCTTTGAAAACTGACAGTATTGATCGGGGGCACCCTCAAGCGGTAATCGGAATTGGCGAAAATGGAGCAATTCCACTCAGTGCCTGACACGTGGCAAGCAAAGGAGAGAGAAAATCACCACTGCTCGCGTGCTAACGGTTGAGCAAGTTAACTACGCGAAACGTGCGAACGACGTCGGATCTGGAGGCCCCAGATCTAACGGCTGAGATCACGCCCGATGGGAAAACGGAATCGACAGGGGCGATTAAGCCACGATTTATAAGAATTTGACATCCAATTTGATTTCCAAGGTGCCTGAAGACTCATTCCATGACGTAATGGAAGAACCGAACCAACGAAGCGAGTTGGAATAGTTGTAGGAGGACAAGTGGCCACTCCCTGTGAGCCTAATGACGACGCTGAACAGGGAACTCCAAGCGAAGCTGTAGCAGGCGATCCGATGGGAAGTGGAAGAGGAATCGAACAGCCATGAGCTCGAATGGATTTTAAAGCCATGAACAGGTAAAGCAAAAGGACGTCGAAGACCGGAACCTAGAGAGGAAGAAGGGAAGGAAAAGGAAGAAGACAGAGAAAACAAAGGAAAGACAGTGAAGCAAAGCAGAATGGAAGACAGAGGGCTGAGCTGACCAAAGGCAGCATCGAGCACTAGAGAGCTTGAGAGATTCAATCCATCTGAGAGAGGACCTGACTGGACTAAGCATCACACTGGGCTCTTTCCATTAAAGACCAGAAAGGTCACAGAGCTGGTAAGGAAAAGAGTCTGTGTACTCTAGTGGCTTGGGGCATCCAAGAACCACCCTGCTAAGCAAATTCTGTTCAGGAGACTCACATTGAGCTCCTTCATTTTAATTCTTTGCTTTAAGACACAATAAAATAAGGCCACTATTGAGAGCTGGACTGGAGACATAGCCCTTGAGGATAGGGTGAACTCCTTATTAAATTCTTGTGTTCTTATATTGCTTACTGTATTTATCTGCTATTTTCCATTTCAAGTGTCTATGTATTTGCAATCTAATCGATCTGTTGCCTAAATAACATAGACACACACACCAGCAAATGAGTCTGTAATACCTTCATGTAATAAATCTTTAACTGAAGTCACTCATAGGGGGATTATCAGATCAAGTGGTATTAGAGCTCTAGGCTGTAAGGTTAGACAAGCTTGTGTTGGTTTAGCTGTTGAATGCTCACTAGATCAAAGCTCAAATTAGGAGAAGGAGAGTTGGTGGAAACTAATCTTGAAATTGGGAGAGTCTATCCTGGGAAGACAATGTCAGAGGAAGGATCTGCGGGGCCAGACCCTCAATTCATAGAAAGCTTCTAGCTATAAAGTCCATGGTAGAAGAAATGTATAGGGACTTTAGGAAACATAAGGCTGAAGATTCATCAGGTTCTAAACAATACAAAGAAGAAGATGAGTCTCACTTCCAAGACCACTCCAAAGGAAAAGGGAAGGAGGAAAGATTTCTCACACCTCCTAATAGCCCTGTGCACAACAAGAAGGCATCTTTGATCAAGCTAGATGTTAAATTTGATTTGCCTATATATGATGGAGAGCTAAATGCTGAAAAGTTGGACAATTGGATTAGACAAATTGATGTTTATTGCAGGGTACAGAACATAGACTCAGACAAGAGCAAGATTCAGTTGGCAAGCCTACGCCTAGGAGGCACTGCCTTGGTTTGGTGGGAAGGCAGAGCTCAAGCTGACATGAAAAGACATGGTAAGACCATCTCTGTCTGGAGTGAATTTGTTTCTGCAATCAAAAAGCAGTTCTATCCATTGGCCTACATGCAACAAGCCATGATGAGTTGGCAAACTCTTTGGCAGTTGAAAGGGAAAAGTGTGCAAGGGTACACTCAAGAATTTAGAAAGAGAGCATTGATTCTAGGAATCTCACTAGACTCACCAGAGACTCTTTTGAAGTACATTGGTGGTCTACATAACTACATGAGGCATACCATCCTCATGTTCAATCCCACTAGTATAGATGAGGTATCTGTACAAGCTACTCAACTAGAAGCTAGAGGAAAGAATGGAAATCCAGAAGTTGGGGGACCATCCCAACCCACTGCAAGCAAGAGAAAGGAGAAAAGAAAGCAGAAGTGGAAAGAAAGGAAGGCAAACAATGCACAGAAAATCAAAGCTTCATGCACTCATTGTAAAAAGGATGGGCATGATGATGAGCATTATTGGATTCTACATCCAATGATCCGGATTTAAGCAGGAACGCAATAGATTACAGAGATAACCATAAATACAGAGATGCGATAACCATAAAAACAGAGTGCAACGGAAATAATACTTCATTTCATTAATGGAGAATACTGAAATATGCTTACAAATAGAAATAACCCAGCTAGGGCGATGGTAGCTTATCTCTGAGAAGAGATGTGTCGGCTACATGCCTCTGAACTGTTTTGAACTATCTTTACAATGAGGCTCGAAGGCCTATTTATTATTGAGAAACAATGGAAAACCCTTAACATTCCAAAACCTAACCCTAGAAGATGAAACGCCAAACTATGGGCCCCGTTTGGGTAAATTGGTACATCAACTTCTCGGGGTCGTAACTTTGGCATACGATCTCCGTTTGACGCGCATGATAGCCCGTTGGAAAGATCTCTCCGAGGACTATGAAGGAAAAGATGATTTTTTAATAAAAAAATCGTGGAGGTAAATTTCCCAAAAAACATCATTTAGGGCCTCAAAACGGCTCTGGAAGTTTAGGACCCGAAAAACTGCTAAAAATAGTAAACTGCGCTATAATTAAGGAAACTGAAAAACTAAAAGAGACAGTTGTGGGGGTCCAAATGGGATAGGTGGGTGGCCACCAAAATCCACCTGGATCATTCCTCCCCCCTTAGGAAGCAATGGTCCCCATTGCGTTGAGTTCCTCCTTGAGATGAGGAAGCTTCTACTGAGCTGGGTCTCCAGTGAGCTGTTCTGCAATCTCTGATGTGTCCAGAAATGGTGGGAAGCATGGTCGGCGATGGTCCACATTGAACAATCGGTGCAAGCGAAGGAATGGAGGAATGTTGTGCTTCAAAGCATTGTTGCCCACAGCCTTGTTACTGGTGTAAGGACCATGTCGAAGCGATCTGAGTTTCTGATGGGTTCTGGTAAGGCGTTCTCTCTGCAGATGTAACCAAACTTTTTCGCCCACCTGAAACTTGTGTGGTACCCCTCTGGGTAAGGAGAAGTTGTTCATGTGTTCTGTCATGACTGTATCCCTATGTTGTTGAGGCTGCGTGGAGAAACCCTTTGTGGGGGTCATGGATGTAGCAACGATCTTCCCATTACTTTGGGAGCGAACCAGACAAAAAATAAATTTCCTAGTCTGTGAGATGAGCTTGCTGCCTTTCTTAGCAGTGATCAAAGAGGTGGTGGTAGGTGGAGCTACCTCTGGTATCCTATATAATGAATTATCCAAAGAAATAATGACAGCGTGAGGCCTTGACTTATACACAGCATGTCGCCTCCACAAGTATGGCTGGCCTAATAGTACATCACAAACATCTAGAGGTGTAACATCACACAATACCTCATCTATGAAGGGCTTGATGCTGTAGGGAAGGCGGCACTGCTGGTGAACTTTGAGATCTCGTCCTTCGTGAAGCCACCCGATACTGTACGGTTGTGGGTGTGGCGTAGTTGGTAGGCCCAACTGCTTCACGACCTCTGCTGAAACGAGGTTCTTTTGGCTGCCACTATGGACAATGAATTGCAGTGGCGAACCCTTCACCCACATCTGTGAGTGGAAAAGACGTTCCCCCTCCTCTGGCTCTTCGGGCTCATTCTTCTGGATCTTGGCAGTGGCAACAATGGCACTAGGATCCGCATCAATGATTTTCTTCCCTTTGCCATCCCCCTTGTCGGGTTCTGGCTCAGAGTCAGAACATGCATCTGATTCAGAAGCCTTCAACTCGGCCACCAACGATTGCTTGGTCTGACACTCACTTGTGTTATGAGTGGGACGCTTGTGGAACTCACACCACTTTCCTGTGTCCTTCTTCGTCTTCGTGGTGTTGTTCTTTTCTTGCAGCTTAGAGGGGTTTTCTTGGGTCATCTCGCCTTGGCTTTGTCCTTTGGGCTTTGGATTTGCAGATCCAAAGTCTCGCTTCTTCTGTTTGAACTTTTGCTCGATTTTGACAACGTATCGGTATGCTGTGCCGAGTGAGGAGATGTTCAAAAACTCCATCTCTTCCTGGATGTATCTGTGTAGGCAGCCACAGTATTTGAGTACCAGATGCAGCTCAGAATCTTTGATACCCAATTATGTGTGAAGGGTATGAAAAATATTTGTGAACTCTGGTACATCTTGGTCTCGTCCTTGCCGCAGTGTGGTCCATTTGATGTATTTGTCCTCATAGCTTTTGACAGGGTAGTATTGCTCCTTGATGGCATCCCGGAAGTCATTCCAAGTGGGGGCGGCTGAAAACAATGAGCCTGTACTTTCATCCTTCTTCTCGCAGTATGTTTCCCACCAGTCCTTGACGTGGGGGGCTTCTTTGAGAAGAGCGAAAACAATCTTTTCCCGACTCGAAAATTCATGAACAGAAAAATAACCGTCTAGCATATTTAACCATTTATCTACGGCACCAGCATCTATCTGACCCTCGAATATGGGGATTTCAAAATTAACTTGTACCTTAAAGGGCGTGGCATTTCCAGAGAAGCTGCTGGAAGCCGATGCGTTGCTTCTGGGTAGCCGCTGAAGGATCTGGGCAAAGTTGTCCATCATCGTGTTCCGTTGTCGCTCGAGGGCTTCTTCGAGCAAGATTTTGATAGGATCTCCTGCCCCCTCGTCTTTCTTCTCATCCGCCATGGGAGGCCGTCGGGATTTGCGAGGATTGTCTTGCAACGGTTCGACCAGTTCAAGCCCTAACTCCTTATATTCCGACCTCGTTGGGGACATGCAAAGAAAAACAGAGAAAAAGCAGACCGCTCTGATACCACTGATCCGGATTTAAGCAGGAACACAATAGATTATAGAGATAACCATAAATACAAAGATGTGATAACCATAAAAACAGAGATGCAGCGGAAATAATACTTCATTTCATTAATGGAGAATACTGAAATATGCTTACAAATAGAAATAACCCAGCTAGGTCGATGGTAGCTTATCTCTGAGAAGAGATGTGTCGGCTACATACCTCTGAACTGTTTCGAACTGTCTTTACAATGAGGCTCGAAGGCCTATTTATTATTGAGAAACAATGGAAAACCCTTAACATTCCAAAACCTAACCCTAGAAGATGAAACACCAAACTATGGGCCCCATTTGGGTAAATTGGTACATCAACTTCTCGAGGTCGTAACTTTGGCATACAATCTCCGTTTGACGCGCATGATAGCCCGTTGGAAAGATCTCTCTGAGGAATGCGACAAAAAAGACGATCTTTTATCTAAAAAATTGTGGAGGTAGATTTCCTAAAAAACATCATTTAGGACCTCAAAACGGCTCTGGAAGTTTAGGACCCGAAAAACTGCTAAAAATAGTAAAATGCGCTATAATTAAGGAAACTGAAAAACTGAAAGAGACAGTTGTGGGGGTCCAAATGGGATAGGTGGGTGGCCACCAACATCCACCTGGATCATTCCTCCCCCCTTAGGAAGCAATGGTCCCCATTGCGTTGAGTTCCTCCTTGAGATGAGGAAGCTTCTGCTGAGCTGGGTCTCCAGTGAGCTGTTCTGCAATCTCTGATGTGTCCAGAAATGGTGGGAAGCATGGTCGGCGATGGTCCACATTGAACAATCGGTGCAAGCGAAGGAATGGAGGAATGCTATGCTTCAAAGCATTGTTTCCCACAGCCTTGTTACTGGTGTAAGGACCATGTCGAAGCGGTCTGAGTTTCTGATGGGTTCTGGTAAGGCGTTCTCTCTGCAGATGTAACCAAACTTTTTCGCCCACCTGAAACTTGTGTGGTACCCCTCTGGGTAAGGAGAAGTTGTTCCTGTGTTCTGTCATGACTGTATCCCTATGTTGCTGCTGCTGCGTGGAGGAACCCTTTGCGGGGGTCATGGATGTAGCAACGATCTTCCCCTTACTTTGGGAGCGAACCAGACAGAAAATAAATTTCCTAGTCTGTGAGATGAGCTTGCTGCCTTTCTTAGCAGTGATCAAATAGGTGGTGGTAGGTGGAGCTACCTCTGGTATCCTATATAATGAATTATCCAAAGAAATAATGACAATGCGAGGCCTTGACTTATACACAGCATGTCGCCTCCACAAGTATGGCTGGCCTAATAGTACATCACAAACATCTAGAGGTGTAACATCACACAATACCTCATCTGTGAAAGGCTTGATGTTGTAGGGAAGGCGGCACTGCTGGTGAACTTTGAGATCTCGTCCTTCGTGAAGCCACCAGATACTGTACGGTTGTGGGTGTGGCGTAGTTGGTAGGCCCAACCACTTCACGGCCTCTGCTAAAATGAGGTTCTTTTGGCTGCCACTATTGATAATGAATTGCAGCGGCGAACCCTTCACCCACATCTGTGAGTGGAAAAGACGTTCCCCCTCCTCTGGCTCTTCGGGCTCATTCTTCTAGATCTTGGCAGTGGCAACAGTGGCACTAGGATCTACATCAATGATTTGCTTCCCTTTACCATCCCCCTTGTCGGGTTCCGGCTTAGAGTCAGAACATGCATCTGATTCAGAAGCCTTGAACTTGGCCACCAGCGACTGCTTGGTCCGACACTCACTTGTGTTATGAGTGGGACTCTTGTGGAACTCACACCACTTTCCTGTGTCCTTCTTCGGCTTCGTGGTGTTGTTCTTTTCTTGCAGCTTAGAGGGGTTGTCTTGGGTCACCCCGCCTTGGCTTTGTCCTTTGGGCTTCGGATTTGCAGATCCAAAGTCTCGCTTCTTCTGTTTGAACTTTTGCTCGATTTTGACAGCGTATCGGTATGCTGTGCCAAGTGAGGAGATGTTCAAGAACTCCATCTCTTCCTGGATGTATCTGTGTAGACAGCCACGGTATTTGAGTACCAGATGCAGCTCAGAATCTTTGATACCCAACTGTGTGCGAAGGGTATGAAAAATATTTGTGAACTCTAGTACATCTTGGTCTCGTTTCTGCCGCAGTGTGGTCCATTTGATGTATTGGTCCTCATAGCTTTTGACAGGGTAGTACTGCTCCTTGATGGCATCCCGGAAGTCATTCCAAGTGGGGGCGGCTGAAAACAGTGAGCCTGTACTTTCATCCTTCTGCTCGCAGTATGTTTCCCACCAGTCCTTGACGTGGGGGGCTGCTTTGAGAAGAGCGAAAACAATCTTTTCCCGACTCGAAAATTCATGAACAGAAAAATAACCCTCTAGCAGATTTAACCATTTATCTACGGCACCGACATATATCTGACCCTCGAATATGGGGATTTCAAAATTAACTTGTACCTTAAAGGGCGTGGCATTTCCAGAGAAGCTGCTGGAAGCTGATGCGTCGCTTCTGGGTAGCCGCTGAAGGATCTGGGCAAAGTTGTCCATCATCGCGTTCCGTTGTCGCTCGAGGGCTTCTTCGAGCAAGATTTTGATAGGATCTCCTGCCCCCTCGTCTTTCTTCTCATCCGCCATGGGAGGTCGTCGGGATTTGCGAGGATTGTCTTGCAACGGTTCGACCAGTTCAAGCCCTAACTCCTTATATTCTGACCTCGTTGGGGACATGCAAAGAAAAACAGAGAAAAAGCAGACCGCTCTGATACCACTGATCCGAATTTAAGCAGGAATGCAATAGATTACAGAGATAACCATAAATACAGAGATGCGATAACCATAAAAACAAAGATGCAGCGGAAATAATACTTCATTTCATTAATGGAGAATACTGAAATATGCTTACAAATAGAAATAACCCAGCTAGGGCGATGGTAGCTTATCTCTGAGAAGAAATGTGTCGGCTACATGCCTCTGAACTGTTTCGAACTGTCTTTACAATGAAGCTTGAAGGCCTATTTATTATTGAGAAACAATGGAAAACCCTTAACATTCCAAAACCTAACCCTAGAAGATGAAACACCAAACTATGGGCCCCATTTGGGTAAATTGGTACATCAACTTCCCGGGGTGGTAACTTTGGCATACGATCTTCGTTTGACGCGCATGATAGCTCGTTGGAAATATCTCTCCGAGGACTACAACAGAAAGGATGAATTTTTTCCTAAAAAATCATGGAAGGTAGATTTCCCAAAAAACGTTGTTTAGGGCCTCAAAACGGCTCCGGAAGTTTAGGACCCAAAAAACTGCTAAAAATAGTAAACTGCGCTATAATTAAGGAAACTGAAAAACCGAAAGAGACAGTTGTGGGGGTCTAAATGGGATAGGTGGGTGGCCACCAACATCCACCTGGATCATCCAAAGCTAAGACTTAAGAAGTTTGAGGGCAAGAAGAAGAAGATTGTTGCAGCTATTCAGAAAGATTTGGGGTCAGACTCAGGAGATGAAACAACTATTGCAGCCACAGGTATAAAAGGTAAGAATTCTGAAGCATCTACTAGTAATTCTTCTCAATCTGTTATTGATGAAGAAAATGAGAGAAAAAGA
Source organism: Pinus tabuliformis (assembly GCA_031772625.1). Lineage (NCBI taxonomy): Eukaryota > Viridiplantae > Streptophyta > Pinopsida > Pinales > Pinaceae > Pinus > Pinus tabuliformis. The sequence goes on from CM062815.1 coordinate 1,063,607,415, forward strand.
CATGAACTTTTCCATATTCGAGTTGTTGCCAAATATCAAAAGATTGATATTTTGTTTGATAATGTCTCACAAGTAAATTTAATTTCTGAAGCAATTGTAAAGAAATTGGGACTAGCAACTACACCTCACAAGAAACCATACCCATTAGGATGGATGAATGATAAAGCACAACTACAAGTGACTAGATAGTGCAAACTCAAGTTTTCTTTTAGGTTAGCATTTGTAGATGAGGTTGAGTTAGACATAATTCCTTTGGATATATGTGGAATTGTTTTAGGAAGTCCTTACTTGTATGATAGAAAGGCTATTTTCTATAGAGCTGAAAACAAGTATCTACTTGTTAAAGATGGAATCGAATACTTTGTAAGAGATCATAAGCTCAAGAATAATTATACTCTCATAAACTCAGGGCAGATGAAAAGAATGATAAATTCATGCAAACAATTCTTACTGGTGGTTGTAAAGAAAAAGAAACCTGATAAAACAATGTATTTTAGGGCTGTAATGCTAAACAGCAAGCTGATTTAGAAAAAGTTGTTTCAGAGTATGATGTCTTGTTTCAAGAACCTAAAGGTCTACCACCCAAAAAGGAAATAGTACATGATATTATTTTGTAGCAAGATGTTCCATTGCCTAACATTGGGATGTACAGGTTGTCAGCTTTAGAGAATGTTGAAATCAAGAAACAGGTGCAGGAGTTGCTCGAGAAGGGGTTTATCAAGCCTAGCACATCACCATGTGGGTCACCAATCGTTTTGGTGAGAAATAAATATGGCTCGTGGAGAATGTGCATTGATTATTGAGCACTGAATAAGATAACAATCAAGAATCGTTATCCCCTTCCTCGCATAGATGATCTTTTAGATCAATTGAAGAAAGTTGTTTAGTTCACCAAGCTAGACTTGCACAGTGGATACCATCAGGTCAGAGTTGCAGAACAAGATGCATGGAAGACTGCTTTCAAAACAAAGCAGGGATTGTACAAGTGGTTGGTTATGCCTTTTGGCTTAACTAATGCTCCTGCTATTTTCATGAGATTAATGAATGATGTACTCAGACCTTTTCTTGATGATTTTGTTATTGTGTACCTGGATGACATTCTGATTTTTAGTAAAACATGGGAAGAACATTTAAATCATGTTAAGAAGACACTAGATGTTTTGAAAAGAGAAAAACTTCATGTTAAACTCTCAAAATGTGAATTTGGCAAAACATCTCTAAACTACTTGGGTCATATAGTAGGGGGTGGTGAATTGAAAATAGATCCCTCTAAAGTGGCAGTCATTGTAAACTGGCCTAAACCCAAGTCTGCTACAGAAGTGAGAAGCTTCTTAGGAGCAACACAATATTGGAGGAAGTTCATTTCTAACGTTTCCTCAATTGCAGCTCCCTTACATGCTTTAACCGGATTGAACAAGGTGTTTCAGTGGGGAGGAAAACATCAGAAAGCCTTCAACACCTTGAAAGAAAAGATTAGTACAACACCTGTACTAGCACTACCTGATCTGCAAAGACCATTTGAGATCCAAACTAATGCCAGTGACTATGCCATGGAAGCAGTGTTGACAACACAATAAACCCATATGTTATCATTCTGAGACTTTTAATCCTGCAGTAGTTAACTATCCTACATATGATAAAGAATTGTATGCGTTAGTTCAGAGTGTGAAAAGTGGAAACATTACTTAATGGGCAAAGAGATAATAATACAAATTGATCATCAACCACTTCAATATCTACACTCCCAAACTAAGTTGCAGCAATCAAGACATTACAGATGGATGGGTTTTCTACAACAGTTTCATTTAGTCATAAGATATAAAAAGGGCATACATAAAAAAGTTGCAGACATGTTATCTAGATCCATTATAAATGCATCTACTATACTTAAGCATAATTCAAAGCTACATAAAAGCTACATTGAACAATATGTTCAATATATAGACTTTAAAGATGTATATGCAACTTTGAGTCAAGGAAAAAGAGTAGAAGAACTGGATTATTATGTGAAGGACCGACTCTTATACCATTGTGGGAAACTGTGCATTCCCCAAACTGAGAGAGTAAAGATAATTAGGGAGGCACACATTTCCCTGATATCAGGTCACTTTGGGGTAAGTAAAAAAGTTGCACAGCTACAAAGGTTTTGTTATTGGCCGAAAATGAATGAGACAGTTTCTAGATATGTAAAAGGGTGTGCTATGTGTGCTAAAAGCAATCCTGACAACAGAAAACTAGGATTGTACACTCCATTTCCAGTTCCTTCTCACCCTAGCAAGACTTCCCAAATCTAGGAAAGGTCATGATTATCTATATGTTGTTGTGGATAGGTTCAGAAAAATGTGTATTTTGATACCTTGTAATAAAAAGATTATAGCTGAACAAACTGCAAAATTATTCTTTGAACATGTATGGATTCATTTTGGATTACCCACTTCTATTGTATCTGATTGAGACACCTAATTTATGGGGAAGTTTTGGTCAAGTCTGTGGGAACTAATGGACACCAAACTGAAGAAAAGCACAACTTTTCATCCACAAACTAATGGCCAGAAAGAAGTAGTCAATAGGCCAGTGATCCAGTTACTTAGAGGATATTGCAGCAAACATCCAAAGCTTTGGGATGAACATTTATGTTATGTGCAGCATGCTTACAACAGAGAAAAACATTCTTCTACACAGAGATCTCCTTTTGAAACCTGTTTTGGTTTCACACCAAGGTCTCCTTTGGATTTTGTCTTTGGTAAAAATACCATGGTTGATGGACACAGTAATGTGGACAGGGCAACTAGGTTCATTGAATAGATCCAGGAGATCCACCAGGTAGTACAGGAACAGCTGGAAAAGAGCCAAGCCAGGTACAAGGCTAGGCATGACAAGCATCGGATGGAGCATAGTTTTCAAGTTGGTGAACAAGTCTGGTTGTATATCAGCAAGGACAGGATGCAAGGTGAAGGGAAGAAGCTAAAGCCTATCAGGTATGGACCCTTCAAGATACTTGAGAAGATTGGTGAAAATTCTTTTCACCTTGATCTACCAGCTTACATGCACATCTACTCAGTCGTAAATGCAGATTGCTTGAGATTGTTTGAACCTTCAATGATTGAGGACCTTGAAGAGCAGAGTCAATTGCCTTCTATCGATGACTTGCTACCTGAATATCTTAATGAATTGCAGGAAGACACAGTACTGGACAGGAAGGTGAGGATGATGCGCACGTTAGATGTTGAATACCTCAGGATTGGGCTCAAAGGTTCAAAGCCGAGCAGTGCAAAGTGGATTGAGATTGGACAAGTGAGAAACCAATTCCCTCACTTAGTCGATGCTTGAAAAACCAACTTTTGGTGGTCCAAAAGATTTTTAGTGGGAAGGTCGTGATCTGAATTGGATCCATGAAGAATTGTTAGAAGGACCATGACTGTATCAAGTCAGGACAAACATCAAAGAATTAAGAAAACAGTGGTCAAAAAACACCTCTGAACAGTGGTAGTTTACAGCCAACGTGGAGTGATGAGGACCTCGATCAAAGCGCACTGACCGAGGCCCATGGAGACTACGCAGGAGGCAAAACTAGCCCCTGGGAAGCCCGGATCAGGAAACAGAGGCTGTTTTTGATGCGCAATTAGTGCCTAGCGCTAATCGTGCATTGCTAGGAAAAACCCCTCGAAATGGGAAGGCCCCGAGCACTCGGTCGCATGAAGAGATGGGAGAACCGTGGGGAAAATGCTAAAGGACAAGGTGGGACCCACACTCCGAAAACCGACGGTATTGATCAGGGGCACCCTCAAGCGGTAAGCGGAATTGGCGAAAATGGAGCGATTCCACTCAGCGCCCGACGCGTGGCAAGCGGAGGAGAGAGAAAACCACCACTGATCGCGCGCTAATGGTCGAGCAAGTCAACCGTGTGAAACGTGTGAATGGCGTCAGATCTAGAGGCCCTAGATCTAACGGTTGAGATCGTGCTCGATGGGAAAATAGAATCGACAGGGGGGATTAAGCCATGATTTATAAGAATTTGACATCCAATTTGATTGCCAAGGTGGCAGAAGACTCATTCCATGACGTAACGAAAGAACCAAACCGACAAAGTGAGTTGGTGCAGCGGCAGGAGGACAAGTGGCCACTCCCTATGAGCTTGATGACGACACCAAACAGGGAACTCCAAGCGAAGCTGTAGCAGGTGATCCGACGAGAAGTGGAAGAGGAATTGAATAGCCATGAACTCGAATGGATTTTAAAGCCATGAACAGGTAAAGCAAAAGGACGCCGAACACCGAAACCCAGAGAGGAAGACGAGAAGGAAAAGGAAGAAGACAGAGAAAACAAAGGAAATACAGTGAAGCAAAGCATAATGGAAGATAGAGGGCCGCGCTAACCAATGGCAGCATCGAACACCAGAGAGCTTGAGAGATTCAAGCCATCCCAGAGAAGATTTGTCCGTACTGAGCACCACACTGGGCTCTTTCCATTAAAGACCAGAAAGGTCACAAAGTTGGTAAGGAAAAGAGTCTGTGTACTCTAGTGGCTTAGGGCATCCAAGAACCACCCTGCCGAGCAAATTCTGTTTAGGAGACTCACATTGAGCTCCTTCATTGTAATTCTCTACTTTAAGACACAATAAAAGAAGGCCACCACTAAGAGCTAGACCGGAGACGTAGCCCTGGAGGATAGGGTGAACTCCTTATTAAATTATTGTGTTCTTATATTGCTAACTGTATTTCTCTGTTGTTTTCCATTTCAAGTGTCTGTGTATTTGCAATATGATCGATCCGTTGCCTAAATAACATAGACACACACACCAGCACATGAGTCTGTAATACCTTCATGTAATAAATCTTTAACTGAAGTCACTCATAGGGGGATTATCAGATCACTATTGCTTTATCAACTGTTGAAGTGGAATATGTTGTTGATGCTGCTTATTGCACTCAACTTTTATGGATGATCCAAAAATTACAAGACATTCAAGTCACTTGTCCTCAGCTTTCACCTATTCTTTGTGACAACGCTAGTGCCATAAGTGTCTCTAAAAAACCTATCATGCACTCAAAAAATAAGCACATCCCAATCAAATACCATTTGCCTAGAGATCAAGTTATTGAACAAAAAGTCAAGTTGGGATATATTCCATCAATGGAACAAGTTTAAAATTTATTCACCAAACCTCTTCCACGTGATTCCTTTGAATATCTTAGACATAAATTAAGAATGATTCCTACCTCTTCACTCTGCTAATTTTTCTATCATAACAAGAACAAACATGTCATGTTCAGGGGAAGATGTGAATATAAAAAATTAGTATTTTACAATATGTAAACGGTTCTTATGAATAACAATAGCATATACATGCAGTTTTTGACTTAGATAGTCACATATGGTAATAAATGAATGGCACAAATTCAAGGGGAGCTTCTCATATATTGCATCAGTTCATCCTTGTCTTTTTGGTTCTCACAATGGTTTGTTGCAGTCTATTGGTGATGTTGTTATGCTTCTTAGGGTATTGGCTCATGATGACGATTGATATGTTACAAGGTCTTTGATATGTTTCTTTGATTGATGATAAATATATGATGTGATCAGATGATGAAGAGTTGGCACAGGTTTAGGGGAGCATCTTCCATGCTTCTAATGGTTCATTGTTGGCATTATAGTTTCTTGAACTTTCCTTGTTGCATTATGATGACTATGATTGCTGGTGATATTGCTATATGGTTATTGTTTTTTTCATTACTGAACATATATGTGTTGTTGTCACTATATTAGTGATGCTTGGGTTGCTCATGATGAAGTTATGAATGGTTCCTTATTATTGATTGATGCTACATATTTATGCACTTGATAAGAAGGATATCTATATCTATATCTATATATATATATATATATATATATATATATATATATATATATATATATATATATATGCTATTGATGCTACACTGTCTTATCTTCCCATTGCTTCTTGATGATGAGGATATTCATGATGCTACCATTATCTCAATTATGTTGTTGTTGTCAGATGATTGTGTTGCAAATTCTTATATGGTGCATGGTGGTTGTTGATGACTATCATGGTCTTGCTACAAAGGATCTTTCATTATTGAGATGATTATTTATGGTTATCAATGTCATGTATGTCTCGTGATGTAAAGGTCATGAAAAGACCTATGTTGTAATCGTTGTAAAATTCAGTCATGTATAGGGTATTGGGATAAAGTCATGTCATTTCAACCCGTTATGTTAGGTGATTGATGTAATCATGGGATCATTGAGTCATTAATGATAGGAAAGGTCATACTTGTTTAAGTCATAAAGCCTTTTACTTTTATTGTATATCTTTAGAAGGTATAGCATATGCTCATGGGGAGCATGGTTAGTATGCAGATTTCATAGTTCATATTAGCAAATCTGACTTACAACAATAAACACTGCAAGGCAAGTAATTTATTCAGACCTTTCCCCTTGATGCCAAAGGGGGATAGAAGACTTGGTGTTCGCAGGTGGTTTCCAAACACCAAAGTGGTTGTCATCAAGTCCAAAGGGGGATATTGTTGGCGTTATGGCTAATGTGTTCTCCTTGATGGAAACTTGTTTGAAAAATATGTCCTTGACGTCAACTTGGGCCTAATATGGTGGTTATGGAACTAATGCGAATATCAAGAATATTGGTATAGATACTATAGAGGATATGGAAGAGAATTGGAAACCTAATCACAGGATGCATGAAAAATGTGAAGTTTGAGAAGTATATGTGGTCCCTGTGAAGGAGAATCACATACATACTTAGGTCCTATGAACAAAAGTTGTGTACATAATCCAAACCATCAAAAACTAGATACCAGGGGTCATTACCATGGTAATTTACCATATTAATTGTAGTGGCAACGTCTATTTGATCCCATCAACGAATACCATCAACATTACCAAAGGATTTACTTGAGGTATTGGAAAAGGAAAAAACTATATAAGGAGTTGGATATCAAGGAGTTAGGTGTGCAATGTAATGTGTTATTTTATATGTGATCTGATCTGAAACAGATGTGCACCAGGGAGCAAGGAGAAGGCTCATATTTGAGAGATATGAAAGTGCATTGAGTACTAACAGTTATAATTGATTGTTTTGAATATATAATGATGCAAGATCTCTTAGAATGCACTTAAAGTAATATGTGATTTGACAATAAGTGTTGATTGGGTTGATTTAGTTGAGGATTGGAATATTGGTTAGTGATGATGCTCCAAAGTGTTCTATGATTAGTTGCTACTATGACTCAATATGTTAGTAACTCAGTGAGTGATGCAGTGATTCTGTTTCAACATTAAGTGAATTGAGATATGTATATAGGTGTTATACATAATAAGCGCATATAAACTTAGATATACTTCAAAACAATCACATATATATTCTGAAGTTAATATTGATCAGGGTTTGCAGTGATTGCACATTGTTTCTATGATGTTTGTCTGTTATCCAATAGTGTGATTAATCAGTGAATGGTTAAATGGTTGAGGTGTGACAATATTACTAGGTATTGCATTGATTTGATATATTGTATTGGTTGAGATTCAGTTCAGTGATTGGATTGCTTCAGTATTCAATGATTTGATGTTTTAGTGATTTAGTTGCTTTACAATGCTTTAGTGATTCATATTTTGATATCCAGTATTTCAGTTTGGCATATTGGTTTGGGCTTATTGTTGGTGTAGGCCCAGTGTGAAAATTTGATGAAAGGTGGCTTACAAGTTTTGATGTTTGTTCGAGACAGGTGGATCTAGTGTGAAACATTCTGAAACGCAATCCACAAGGCGCTAAGGATTGTAACCTTCAGTGAGGGGGTAGGAGCTCCCTTTTGATAGGAGCCGGTAAACACAATCATGGGGTTGCAGCTCCCTTCCAATAGGTGCTGGAGAATGAGTGGAGGTTGTAATATCCTATAGGTAGGTGTATGTGTGCTGGTAAGAGTATGCACCAGAAGAAGATGTAATGAAGATTTTCTTTATATAATACGAAAGAAGACATAGATGAAGACAATGTTGGTTTTATACCACATTGGGTTTCCACCTAAAATCATGGTGTTCGTATGTGTTGATGTGTTATCTGATCTTTAATATTCATGATTACTGCTTAATAAATGGATAAAGAAATAATGATGCACTTGGTAAATATAAATATCTGATGGAACATATAAAAAATTAGTTATCTGAATATATCTGGTTTGCATTCTGTTAGGGTCCTATAATAATAAGATTCATATTTTTGAATTGGCTATGGTTAGTATTGTAATATTGTACATACTTTGGCTTTCTGCAAAAAATTTTCCATATTAAAAATTTAAAAATGTAAAAAGGGTATGTCCTAAAAGAATAATCAAAGGATAAAAAGAAACAAAAAATATCAAAAAAGTGAAAAATATGAACCCCAAAAAGAAATAACATAGATCATGAAAGTGTGCAAACTCAAATGCCACTACTTTTTACTTTACTATGCAAAATAAGGTTGTGTGCAGCCTATCATAAATGCCACAATCCATGATGGTCAAAAAGCTTAATCTTGACTCATTCATGTTTTAAATTTCATGTTAATAGATCATAGAGAATAAGCATCTGGCCAAATTGTTTAACCTTGGTAGATCAATAGTTAAGTAGAGAATAAAAATGAGCTCATGAGTTTAATCTGAGCCATTGGAAGTTATAAGGTTAGAATTAGATAGTTTGCTTGTCAAAAGAAAAGGAAATGAAGGGTCAGCAAGCTCAAGTGCACCCAATAAAATGAAGAAAAAATGTTTGGATAAATAAAGGGGAGGTAGAAGAAAGGTTGCAAATGCACAAGGTTGTTGAGTTAAAATCACATTTATCATGCTTAATCCTATGTTTCATGTGCAGGAGGATTTATGAGAAAGAAAAGATATTCACAAGCTTCTTTACTAATTTCCCCTCATTTCACTATACCCCACATGCTTATTTTCTAATTTCCCCATTATCCCTTCATCAATTATAAATCCCTTTTTTCACCTCATTTTGACCCTTACCCCTTGGTTTCACACATTTCCCTAGTAATTACCTTTCAAAAATCATCCCCCTATCCAAAACTCCTCTTCCCTAGTTTCAAACCCATTCCCCATTGCAAATATTACCTTCCCCCCTTATTAATTTCCTTATTTCCCTTCAAAACCCACAAAAACCACTCTTTATCTAATTAACCCCCCCATTTCATATTTCCCCGACAAACCTCTTTTAACTCACCAACCCTTGGTGTGGTTAAAAAACCTCGCTACATAACCCACAGTCCTGCTTTATTAACCCGCTACTTATGTTAAAAATCCTGACCTTATTAGTTAATTAATTACATTTCTGTGTAATTAAACCCCGAGCCCCAGAAATCCCTTTCCCAATTCCCTCCGTGCATCTTAACTGCACGATAGCCGTCCGATCTCCTACCCCCAGATCCGAAGGTGTGCATCCATATCGCGCGGGTTCATTATCCAGCCGATAACAACACAAGAGTGCGTGAGATTCATGGTTTTTCTAGGGTGTTGTTCTGCTACGTGGTGGCACTAGCTGAGATTGCGTGCTCGCGAAAAATACTGCTTGCCCTCCAAAAGCGGTGTGATGGCCCAGAAAACCACCTCCCTGCCCATACCAAAAACTGCCCATTGTTCATTTATATTTTCCACAACAAAATGTGATCGTTACCAATTAAAAGGCCGGAAAAGCCCCAATTCACTCTTTTTGCTCATTTTTCACTGCAACTGCAGCTTAGCCATTACGACACCCTGAGACCTTTGCGACCAAATTGACCACTGTCTGTCGTCTGAAGAAGCTTCGGACACCTAATTGAAGCAACTAGTTGATAGTTGAAGCCACTGTACCCTCTGCAATCACCACTGAACTCAGTTTGCAAGCCAGACCATTGATTTCCAGGTATTCTTGGGAAAAACCAGAACGACCCTTCAATTTCAAAACACACAATTTAAATTGAAAGCTTAATTAATTGAATTAATTAAAGAAACTTGGCTAAATTGAAAATAAACATGCTATACACCCCAAACCCTTGTGTAGACTATAATTACCCACCCACTCTACCAGAACATCTGAACCTCACTTCTAAAACCATTACAAGCCAAATTCATATCTCTACACCCAATTATGGCTTCCTAAACCTATTTGGACGTGAGACCTATGCAAACCCCTCACCTGGACATCGACCACCTTGCATTAGCAGACATAAATTTCCAAATAAAAGACACAGCTTCCCCTGCCTACCTTCTAAAGCTCCACTGTTGGAGTAAAGACATATTCTTAAACAAAACATTGACATTCACCTATGGGAGTCTAATTTTCCTAAGTATTTGTTAACAGAAGTACACCCATTCCTAGACATTGTGTTATAGCTCCAAGTCTCACTCTTATGGTTTGTGATGCTGTACTCATGGCCTAGGGCAACCCCTCCTTCCAGACCTGGTCCTAAAATTTTAAAAACAATGTTTTATCCCTTATACGCGACATTGCCCTGAGTTAAATGCGTGTATACGCGGGTCTGTGTATACCCAACCCGCGTATATGTATTAAAACACTTAAAAAAATATAAAACTCCTTATTTTTGGGCAGAGATCGTGGGTTTTACCTGCTGATCACCTGTTAGTGCCGGTGGCCCAACTGTTCCCAACCAACTCCCAACTAAAAAACTACTTTGGGAGAGGTATAAAAAGACCTCAAAGGGAAGGCCTAAGGGAGGAGAGAAGAGAGAGAAAGGTTATTATGCTGAGATTTTTCCCCTGACCAGGTCTGAAGTCCCTTGTGCCTTCTGCACTTCCCCCATTTGTCTAGGAAACCTTTGTTTCCTTGTGTGTTGATGTTCATCCACCATTTATGACATCATGGAGAGAGTCATGGAAGGAGTTTGTTAAAGGATTGAGGCTGGAACGGATCCGGAAAGAAGCTTTGCTTGGAGCCTGCTGAAGGTGATTCAGGTGAAAATGTTCCTTTTTATGTACTTTATTTGTCTATAATAAAAGAAACACATGTCTTGGTTCCCGAAATGAATCTTCTTTATGTTAATGATATTCATGTTTAGAATTCATATGTAAATGGTTGTTTGGATTTCATAACTAACTACCTTTCTTTATAACATGAAGATGGTTTCTTTATAAGGTTTTGTCCATATACTGCTGTGTTCTTTGGAATTGGTTGTTTTGCAGGACAAAAGAGAAGAAGGGAACTCCAAGAAGGGTTTGGACCCTAAAGGCCTTCTCAAACGTAGGACTTAAGGTACGTACCCTTTACAATAGAATTTGCTTATAATAGCGTAATGGCTGTGTGAATGTGTGCTTCTTTTAATAGACAACTTTAATTCTGCCAGGGTTTCAACCCAAAAAGCTCTAGGGGAACATTTCCCTCCATCACATTGTCCACGTCTGTCATGCTTGCTACGTTCCCAGCCAAAGAGCCATTGTCACCCCTAACCAGCAAGTATCGTTTACCATCACTGCAGAATCCATTAACCAAACGTTGCAGGTCCAACCAAGCCCTAATGAGACCCCACTATCTATTGGAGACTTATTGGACCTCTATACCAAGTTAGACCTTCCCAGAATAGCCCAAATTTTCCAAAGTTTCATCATAGAGGAATGGCATACTCCCACAAATAGTCCCCCTTATGCTACCATTATTTTTCCTGAGAGAGGCAGACAGATTATTACTATGCTCTATTGCATCTTAAGATACACCACATATGAGCATGTGGATGAGGTTGTCCTGGGATTCCTTTCCATATTTAGCCCAGGCAAGCCTCCTGTTGTTATTTACAACTATGCTCAGCTCATTGCAGACAGGATGCATGAATAGTTCACCAGATTACCTACTGAAAGAGTCTTCAAGTACTCTTTTGTATTATTTCATATGTTCTTGTATTATCAATCAGACAAATTCCCTGTCAGCATCCAAGGGTTGGATACCAAGGGAAATAAAATATCAGTTATTTATTGGACACCCTTGATCCAAAAGTACTCCACTACATTCTCTTATAAGGACTTCATTGATTCATTTGTCCATCCAGTCATGAATATGCTAACCAGTAGCCCTCATCCTAGAATTAGCCAAGAGCTCAAAAGGGTGTTACAATTGGCCAAGAACAGTAAGGTGGGAGACTGGTATATGTACCAGAACCACACAGAGATAAGAATTTATGGATGCCAACTTTCCCCTTACAAATTTCCCAAATACCTCCCCATGAGGATATTTGTACTAGAATATTTTAGGCAGATTTTCAATTCTGATGAAGTCAACTTCCTAGCAGCTAGGAAGAAAACCCAATTCAAAATGAAAAATCAATTGGGCCCCTTAATTTGTAACACTAGGGAAGCTGGACTAGAGGCAGGTAATATTTTGCAACAAATGAAGTTCAAAAATAGTTTTATGTGGCAGTATGACCCTCATGGAGTCATAAATAAAATGAGAATCAAGGTCAAATTGCGACCTTTCATCCATCATCCCAAACCAGACATTGAGAGGTTTTCCAACCAATAAGAATGGTTGGAAAATACTCTAATTGACATGGATAGCACTATAGTGGATGTAGAGAATACATTTATTAATGTAGAGAGACAAATTGATGAAAGTTCCTTCCTACAGGTTCTCAAACTAGGAGAACCAATGAACATTCCTCCTGTTTTACAGACTCCTGAAAATGAGGAGAGAAACCCAAAGAGAAACAGGGAGGAGGGTTCCAGTTCTGCTATGGAAACCATAGATGAGCAGTTCAAGATCAACTACAGGAAGAGGCCCAAGCTTAATCCTGTAACTGAACAGGAGGATACCATTGTATCAGTGGAAATAATTGACACTGATACAATGGTGGAAAGAAGCAAAGGTACAACAGCTTCAGGATAAACACAGTAGCCATCAACATCTAACACTCAACTGATTGAGAGACAGCTCGGTGTTGAGGTTTCTTCTTTCACCAGGCCAACATATAAATAAAAGGATATTAAGGACAGATACAAGGAGATCAAGTTAAGAAATGAGAAGTTGAAGGCTGAAACGTATGCTCAATACTTCAAGCACACACCAGCAAATCAAAGCAGGTTGATGTCAGCTTTTGAAATCAAAACAGGAAAAATGCAAGTGACCTTCATACAGCCAATTTTCCAGCAGCTAAAGACATCAGCCAAGTATAGAAAAATAGACTTTGAGGTGTTGGCCAGGGATGTTCATCCCATTAACTAGATTGAATTCCACAAGCAGGCAGGAGAGATGACCTACTCCACCTTGACAGGAAAGGCCATGGCTGCACATAAGCTGCAGAGTTCATTAGATAACATTATAGCTCAATACAAATTGGAAAAGGCCTCCTCACAGGAAAAGGACAACAGGATCAAGTCATTGGAGGACTTGGAAATTGAGTTGGGACGTGATCCCAATGACATCAAGGCTGCTGAGAAATTGATCAAGAAGAAGAATGAGGACATTGTAACTCTTAAAAAACCACTGAAACTTCCTCATTTAGAGCACCAACAAACAAAAGAGGTCCTGCAGAGCTAAACACATCAGGAGGAGATGATGGACCTAGTTCTACAATTGAATGATCAACTAGAGGAAATGGAAAAGGAGTTAGATATCTTGATACAGTTAAAACAAGCTAGTCTAGAGACTACCCCTGCCATTGTTATCCCAACAATTACTGTAGTAGTACCTTCCACTTTGGCAGCATCCTTAGCTACTACAGCTCCAATGGCTACAACACTACCAGCTTCTGTATTAGCAACAGCATCAACAGCAGCAGCTCATCCAGGTGATGATGCTAGTAGATTGGAAAATGGAAGACATGTCCATTCAGACCACTGAAATGAACAAGCTCAAGGAAAAGGTAACCAATCTAGAGACTGACTATAAGCTTGCACAGATTATGCACAAAGAAGAAGTGCAGAAATCAACCAGGATGAATAAAAGAATAAAAATCTTGGAGAAGGAATTGACTTTGAAGGAACTGCAGAAATCAACTAGGATAATGAAAGAATAAAAAGCTTGGAGAAGGAATTGACTTTGAAGGAACTGCAGAAATCAACCAGGATGATTAAAAGAATAAAAATCTTGGAGAAGGAATTGACTTTGAAGGAACCACCTGGGCAAGCCAAGGAACAATTATGGGCCAATATCATTGACTCTGTCAATGATATTTTGCCATCCATCCAAGTAATTTTTGAGCAAATTGACTTAGTAAAGTAGGCTACAGAAGCCATACAAAGAGTGAAAATAGAACTAGGAGACATGCTAGAGGAGGCCACTAGGATGATTCACTTCCTCAACTCCAAATACAAGTATGACTTACAAGAGCTGGAGATACCTAATAGAACAGGTACATTACTGGAAGTAAAAAGGGTCCTCACCAAGAGAAATTTAATGCTAAACCTAGAAGATAAGTGCCAAACCATGCAACTGGCTATAGACAGATTCATGGTTAAATTTGAAGTTTTGAGGCAAAAGGGTCTGCCAAATCCCTTAGTAATAAATGATAAATTAATGCCACAGGAGGACTACAATAGAAGAATTAGAGAAGTGGCCAGAGATCAGGTAAATACTTCATCTATGAAGGGGATGCCTACTGGAAAGGTCCTATACCAGACTTTTGAGAACTTGTTTTACCTCCAGCATGAGGTAAAACACCTTTTTGTGAATAAGCCCACTTTTTCCAAGTACACAGAGGCAGATGAAATTTATAGGAAAATGATAAATATCCAATTACCAGATGCAGAAACATGGGAGAAATTGAATGACTTACTGTAGAAATACACAGTCAAAATGTAAAAATGTACAGTAAGGGTGAAAAAGCACAGTAAAAGGATAATGACAGGCCAGCTAGATGAAAGAGTATCAGGTAAAAGTGTATCAGTTGAAAGATTAGAGTAAGAAGAGCATTCAACGTAAAGACCAATAGCAAAGTAGAGAATAAAAGGGAAAATATCAGAGCATAAAGACAGCACAACCTAATAAACATGGACAACATATAACAGTTGAACATCTGTCTCTATCTTCTTGCATGAAGATATTTCTTTCTCCTAGATTAATTCCCAAGATAGTTTGGGATATTTTGTAAATTATTTTTGTATAAATACTTCATAATTCAAAGTATTGAGTGTGGATTGCTATACATTTGTAGAGTTATTTTGATCATAAACCTAAGGGTTAAAATTTTTCAAGTCAGAAGATTGGACCAAGTAATAAAGAGATTGCATTACAGGATTCATGTGTTGAGCTATTGGAGTGAAGTATTTTCTTTGTCAAATTTTTTATTTTCTTATGTTTTTCACAAACTTGAATGTTATCTAAAGTTGAATTAATTAACTGGAAATTTATCTCAGAATTTGTTTAAGTACACTCTATTTTGAACAATTGATCATTTCCATGTTTTCTTCTGATATACGGATCTAAGAATCCTTAATTTCTCTCCCATCCTGGTTGACCTCTTTCACTTTCTTCATAATCTGGCCTAAGGAACCCTTAATTTCTCCTTGGATCCAATTGAAAACCACTTCACCCTCCGGCCTTGAGATCTGAAGTAACTCTGCTATCTTGCCCTGTAGACACTGTTTTTAGAACTTGATCTAGTCCTATTTTCTTGACATTTGACCCCATAGCCCAAAGGTAAAAGACACCCCTCTTTTCATCTAAGTAAGTGATCCCACCACCAAATCCAAATCAAAGCCCAATTACAATTATAACTAGCCTAAAATCAAACATCTAAACAAAGTTAAAACATAAAGAGAGAGCCCTCTCTGAGCATTAGGAAGGCTAGATCCTATTCTCCAAAGTAGGTTTGTGGTTACCTCTAATCATTTATTTCTAATAAACTCTAGAGAAATATTAGAGTGATAACATATTGGCCACCATACTGGGGACTTCGATCCTCAGCGTAATAGAAATTTAAGGTAATATTAATTCTCATCTTGTGCCCCTTAAGGTTGTTTTAGAGTTGATGTTAAAAGGTTTCAAAAAACAATTAAAATAATAAAATTTTGGCTCCCAAAAAGACTCACCATACCAGGGAAAATCCAGATCCAAAGCCTGCTACAATAGTTGATGACCCAGATAGAATTTTAAGAAAACCAAAAAAGGTAGAAACTCAAGCAAGTAGTAGCCAGTTAGTTAAAGCAAATTCACTCCCCAAGGAATTATCAACTTTAGAGGCCCACGGGGCTTTGGATTGACGGTGAATGGGTGTGTTGTTAAGGCACTCCTTGCGATAGGTCACTGGTTCAATTCCTCGTGGGTACTTAGTTTAGTCTTAACCTAGAAAAAAAAAAATTATCAACTTTAGAGGAAATTCCATTTGATTTGTCATTTGACCTCTCATTGTTTAGAACTGAATCAGAAAATGCAATTCATGAAACTGTGTTAGACCATAATTTTATTCAATTCATTGAGTCAAAAAGGGTGCCTATACATCCAGATTTAGATAAACTTGTGTTGGATACTTTTGACAAACTAGAAGCTTTAACTTCTACATTGATAAGCCATATAGATGATGCCTACCTTCAACAATCAGTTGAATTAGCTGGCCTCACTGTTGTTGCCTCTGAAGTTTCTGCACAATATTCAAATATTGTAAATACACCTTCATTTACTACCACCTCACCTATAATATCGACCATAGTTCATTCCCATAAACCAGATCTTCATCACCTTCCTATCCAACCAAACACCTCAACCTCATCTAGTTCATTTCCATCCATTTCAAGCCCTTTCTCAATCACCAGCACTTTTCCCCCTAGTCAAACTAGAATCTCAGCCATGGCAGACCGATATTCACCTTTGGTTTTACAAGCACAGCTCCATGCCATGCCCCAAGATTACGAAAGAAAAAACTTTTTGTTTGATGCTATTGGTTAGTATACTGCCCAACAACATGTGAACAAAACGACTAATTATTTTGAGTTGCATGAGATTGATGAATTTGATGTCCAAATGAGGTTGTTTTCCCAGACATTGACAGGAGATGTAAAGAAATGGTTCAAAGGTTTGCCAACTAATCATATTGCAGATTTAGTTGTTTTTCATAGATTGTTTATTGATAAAATGGGAGAGAAAGAAAAGCCCTCTGCAAATACTTTCTGAATATGATAACATTAGAATAGCTCCTAATGAGTCAGTTCAAGATTATTGTACTAGGTTCAATATCATCTACAATGCAATCCCTGCTAATATTAAGCCTCCACCAGACCTAGCACTGATTAAATTCCTTGACGGTTTTGACACTGACATGTCATACCAATTAAGGGAAAGAAATCCTAAAACATTGGAACAAATGCAAAGTAATGTTGTTAGTGTAGAATCCAATCTATTAACTAAGAAATCTAGGATGAGAAATGAAAAAAGAGTTGTTATTAAAGAGGAAACTTCCATTTCTGATGGTAAAATAGATAGTTTAGCAAAGAGTGTAGAAATAATAATGGGTAGATTAGAAAACATGGAAACAAAAACTCAGTGGTAGAATCAACAGCCACCCCCAATAAGAAAGCCCAACTCAAGAAGAATCCTAACACTGGAAAGAATGCTATACTAGATTAGCAAATTAGACCACCCTTCCAGGAAAACTATGTTGAGGGTTCACAAAACCATGAGGGAGAGGATGATACCCAAATAAACTTATTAGGGATTAAAAATGAAGATGTTGTTTTTCTTTCTCAATAAGAACAAGAATTGTATATGCTGAAACAATTGCAATTAGAATCTGGAGAGTCCTTCGACTTTAAACAGGGCTATGAATCTGCCATATATGAGGTTCACAAACAGCATAGCCTAAGAAGTAAAAAGAATAATGAAATTCCCAATATGATATCAATTCAAACCCAAACCAAAAAGATAACAGAAGCTCCCTTGACCAAAATCCTACAAATCCTCCCTAGGGGAACTCAGGAGACTTCCAGGCCAAAAATTGTAGATATAACTTCATCTGAAACTCAAACTGAAATTGTTACTCAAATCATTCCAAATAAGAGAATTCAAAACAAAACTGCTGAAACACAGACCAAAGTGCCAAGTACAGAAAAAGAAGATAAAAACACACAGACCACATTTGCTAAGGAATATCTCATTCAGTCAAACAAAACTCAATTTCCATTCAACATTAAGACTGAGATAGCAAAATTGAAAATATCAGTCCCTTTGACCGAGCTAGTGAAAAATGAATCCTATAGATCACAGATCACTGAAACATTAAATATAGGTGAAGGAGAGGATGTTGTGAATTTGAATGATGATCAACTTGAGTTATTGTTTGGTCCTGAAGTAAATGGTACACATCAGCAAGGGGGTATCCCTCCTTTCTACATTAGCTTGAACATTCATGACAAAATATTACATAATGTTATGCTAGACTCAAGGGCATCACATAACTTAATGTGAAAAGCTATCATGGAAAGACTAAACTTAGATATCACCAGACCATATAAGGATCTCTTTTCCTTTGACTCTAGCCAAGTTAAATGCCTTGGCATGATTAAGGATTTGTGTGTAACTCTGGTCCAGTGCCCAGCAAAGAGTATTGTCATGGAAATAGTAGTTGCTGACATCCCACCCAAGTATGGAATGTTGTTATCTCACTCATGGGGAGAAAAATTGCAGGGATCTTTACAATTAGATATGTCATATGCCACCATATCTATTTTTGGTCAACAAAGAAAACTTTATAGAGAGACCTTGATGAAATACATGGTGAGTAGTGTAGAAAAACCACAGAATTTCCCTATATACTCCATGCATTCTGATATGGACTCTTTCATCTTGTACAATTCAGAACATGACAAAAATGAAATCACAGTTGTAGAAGAAAAGTATAAAGCTCTTGATAGTGAAAACATTTTTCATGAGTCTCTATGGAATTTGGATTTTGATGGATCTGTGAATAGACTAGGAACAGGTGCAGGAGTGTGGATTCACAACATGGAAAACAATCATTCTGAGGGGCATGCATTTAGATTAAACTTTAAGTGCACAAACAATATGGTAGAATATGAAGCTCTAATCTTAGGACTACAAATGGTTAGAAAACTTGGAGCCAAGAGATTTTCTATTATGGGAAACTCAGAATTGATTGTCAAACAAATCAAAGGTGAATACTCTATAAATATCCCAGACTTAGCCAATATAGAGAGACTGTCCTAGATTTGATCAAGGACCTCCTCAAAACTGACTTTGTTGCCATTCCTAGAAAACAGAATATGCAAGCTCATAGTCTGGCCACTTTTTCTAGTACCTGCAAATTGCCTTTTTAGTCCAACCACCAGTACACTGCAAAAGTGAGACATAGGCCTGTCATACCTGACAATTTGAAATATTGGCAGATTTTCTCACAAGATTCTCAAATTTATTATTTAATGAATGCTGAAGGTGAGTTTCAAAATTGTAATATAGATACATATTGTACAATAGACAATGACATAGATAGTGGGATAGATGTAAATATTTTAGATATAGGTAAACCCACTAATTTCACTAAAGTAGAAATAGATAACTTGAAAAATGTAGAAATAGAAGAAATAATGAATGATGATCCTAAAATTTTAAACCTTAAAAATAATTTTTTGCCTAAGGGATTAGTCCCCTTAGAGGATTTGTTTGATTCAAATGATGTAGCTAGGAAACCAAAAATGGAGCCTTTAAGAGCAGATATATAAGAATGTAACATAGGAACTGAAGAAAGACCTAAGTTCATTAAAATATCAAAAGCCTTACCTCTAGATGAAAAGGTTAAATATATAAGTATGTTCAAAGAGTTTCAAGATGTCTTTGCTTGGAGTTATGAAGACCTAAAGTCTTATGACACCAGCATAATTCAACACAAGATACCTATCAATGAAGATCATAAACGTTTTAAATAGAAACTTAGGAGAATTAATCTAGTTCTTATGCCATCAATTGAAAATGAAGTCAAAAGGATGTATGATGCCAAAATCATAGCCCCCATTAGATATTCAGATTGGGTCTCAAACTTAGTCACTACTAGGAAGAAAACAGGAGAAATCAGACTCTGTGTTGATTTCAGAAATCCGAACAAAGTCTCATTAAAAGATAACTATCCTCTCCCAAAGATGGACCATATCCTTCAGAGGGTAGTAGGCTCATCCAGAATTTCATTTATTGATAGATTTTTTGGATACAACCAAATCTTAGTTCAACCTGAGGACCAAGAAAAGACTACATTTACTACTCCTTGGGGTACTTTCATGTATTTGAATATGCCTTTTGGATTAATGAATGCAGGAGCAACATTTCAAAGAGCTATGGATATAGCTTTTGCCAAAGAAATCCATGACTTCCTATTTGTTTACCAAGATGACATCATAGTCTTTTCCAAATTTGATAATGAACATCTAGATCACCTGAGAAGAGTTTTCATTAAATGTAGAAAATTTGGTATTTCATTAAGTCCCAAATTGACACACTTTGGTCTAGAAGAAGGTAAACTCTTGGGACATATAATATCCAAAGATGGAATTATAATAGATCCTGCTAGAATAGAGGCCATCATGACCATCACGCATCTTAGAAACATCAAAGAATTACATTCATTTCTAGGCAAAATAAATTTTCTTAGGAGATTCATTTCAAACCTAGTAGAATTCATTAGAGAACTAAATAACATGTTAAGAAAAGATTCAGCACTTAAATGGACAGTGGAAGCTAAACAGTATTTTGAGGCCATCAAATAAGCCCTTACCAAAACTCTAGTCCTCATAAGTCCTTATTTCCAAAAATATTTTATAATTTTTTCTTTTGCTTCAGAACATGCTATTGCAGCAGTCTTGTTGCAAAAGAATGATCAAGGATATGAACAACCCATTGCATTTTTCAGTAAATTTTTAAGAGATGTCACACTAAAGTACAACATAATGGAAAAACAAACACTAGCTATAGTGAAAGCTATTAAAGATTTCAGAGTGTACATATTGTATTCACACATCATTGCTTATGTTCCAAATTCAGTAGTAAATGACATTTTGACACAAAATGGGCTTGAAGGAAAGAGAGGCAAATGGATTTCCACTATTTTGGAATATGACATAGAAATAAAGCCTACAAAACTTATCAAAGGCCAAGGTTTAGCTAAACTCATGGATGAATTGAATCTTCAAGCCTTAGATATAAATTTCATTGGTGCCCTAGATGATCAGGAAGAGATGGCAACTCCACAGATCAATGAACCTTTTACAGATTCACCTTGGTATGTAGATATCATATTTGTCTTACTAAACTTACAAGCTCCTCCTCGTTTATCTATAACTAAAGCTAGATTTTTGAAAATGAAATCAATGAAATATTGTATCATAGATAATGCTTTATTTTGGAAAGGTAATGGTGGCATTCTATTAAATTGTTTATTGAAAGATGAAGTTGATAAAATTATGCAATAATTTCATGTAGAAGATTGTGGAGGACACTTGTATTGGAAAACAACTGCTGAGAAAATTGTAAGGGTTGTTTTTACTGGCCTACTCTTTTTGCAGATGTCAATAAACATGTGACATCCTGTCATAAGTGCCAAATATTTGAGGGTAAAAGGAAGCTCTTACTATTACCTCTCAAACCCATATCCACAGAAGTGTCATTTCAACAATGGGGTTTATACTTCATTGGAGAAATTCACCCACCCTCCTCAACCCAGCATAAATGTATTTTGACAACCACTGATTACTTTACCAAATGGATAGAAGCCATCCCTTCTAGACAAGCCATAGACTTTGTCATTATCTCATTCCTTGAAAACAATATCCTTTCAAGATTTGGATGCCCCCAAAAGCTCATTATTGATAATGCAACTGCTTTTAAATCCAAGAAAATGGTATACTTTTGTAACAGATATCACATTACCCTTGTCCATTCTACCGCCTATTACCCTCAAGGTAATAGACTTGTAGAATCATAAAACAAAAGCCTTGTCAATATCATTAATAAACTACTAGAAGACAACAAGAAGACATGGAACAAAAATTTGGTCAATGCCTTATGGGCAGACAAACTAACTACCGAAAAGTCCATTGGTACATCTCCTTATCAATTAGTATATGGAATGGATGTTGTTTTCCATCCTCTTTAGGAGTACCGGTGATGAAGATCATCCAATAGTTGTAGGTAGAACCAAATGATATCCAAAGAAGGATAAATCAGACAATATACTTGCAGCAAACCAGAGAAGAATTCTATGTCAAATCACAAGTAATCTAGGATAAAGTCAGAAATATTTTTGACCAAAAGACCAAAGCTGATGATTTTTACATAGTGATAAAGCTCTTAAATGGGATTCTAGAAGGGAAGATAAGGGAAAACATGGAAAATTTGATTTCTTGTGGCAAGGCCCTTACATCATTTATGGTTAGAGAGGTAACAATGCATTTTTCTTGAGAGAGTTAGATGGAACAGATCTACCAGGAGGACTTGTCAATTGTAGAATGCTGAAGCATTACTTATCCACAGATTAACAGTAGTTCACTTTACTTTACTCATTGTATTTAACATTGCAAAGTTTAGATTGGATTAGATGGTAATCTTTTGAAGTTGAAGCCCAGAGAGAAGGCCATGAGCTTTTAAGGGTTCACCATCATAAGTATGAATAAAGCAGAATCATAGAAGAGCAGTTTGCAAGCTAATTACAGTCATAGTTTCAAAGGTTATTGATCTTAAAGTTCTTGACATTTCACTAGGAAATTCCATCCCCATGTGGAGCCACTGTTACGGTCCTATAATAATAGGATTCATAATTTTGAATTGGCTATGGTTAGTCTTGTAATATTGTACATACTTTTGCTTTCTACAAAATGTTTTCCATATTAAAAATTAAAAAATGTAAAGAGGGTATGTCCTAAAAGAATAATCAAAGGACAAAAAAAAAACAGAAAAGATCAAAAAAGTGAAAAATATGAACCCCAAAAAGAAATAAATCAGATCATGAAAGTGTGCAAATTCAAATGCCACTACTTTTTAATCTACTATGCAAAATAAGGTTGTGTGCAGCTTGTCAGAAATGCCACAATCCATGATGGTCAAAATGCTTAATCTTGACTCATTCATGTTTTAAATTTCATGTTAATAGATAGAGAATAAGCATCTAGCCAAACTGTTTAACCTTGGCAGATCAGTAGTTAGGTGGAGAATAAAAATGAGCTCATCAGTTTAATCTGAGCCATTGGAAGTTATAAGGTTAGAATTGGATATTTTGCTTGTCCAAAGAAAAGGAAATAAAGGGTCAGCATGCTCAAATGCACCCAATAAAATAAAGAAAAAATGTTAGGATAAATAAAGGGTAAGTAGAAGAAAGGTTGCAAATGCACAAGGTTACTAAGTCAAAATCACATTTATCATGTTGAATCCTATGTTTCATGTGCAGGAGGATTTATGAGAAAGAAAAGATATTCACAAGCTTGTTTACTAATTTCCCCTCATTTCACTATACCCCACATGCTTATTTGCTAATTTCCCCATTATCCCTTCATCACTTATAAATACCTTTTTTCCCCTCAATTTGACCCTTACCCCTTGGTTTCACACATTTCCCTAGTAATTACCTTTCAAAAACCAACCCCTACCCAAAACCCCTTTTCCCTAGTGTTAAACCCATTCCCCAATTCAAATATTACCTTCCCCCCTTAATAATTTCCCTATTTCCCTTCAAAACCCACAAAAACCCTTTGTCCTAAGTTTTTATGCCCCCGCTTTATTTAATTAACCCTCCCCCCCCCATTTCATACTTCCCCGACAAACCTATTTTAACCCACCAGCCCTTGGTGCAGCTTAAAAACCCCGCTACATAACCCATGGTCCCACTTTATTAAGTCCTTATGTTAAAAATCCCAACCTTATTAGTTAATTAATTACATTTCTTAGGGTTGTGTTATATTCTTTCCACGACTAGCCCAGGTAGTTTACCGGGGGGTTAGAGGGGGGGCGGAGCCCCCCTTTGTTGCGCCGATTGTGTAATGGGGGGGTCACAAGGGGTTTGAGGCATACCCATAACGCCACTTTATGGGGTCTGGGGCAGTGCCCCAGAAAATTTTGGTTTTGGACCCTATGTTAGGATGGGCGGACCCACCTATGGTTTTGTGCATGATTTTCTCACATGTTTTTGGACACGATGGTTTTCGGTCCATGGTAATGGACGCGATGGTTTTCGGTCCATGGTATTGGATGCTTCGGCATGTATAAATATGTATTATAACATTGAAAGGAACATAATGAAAAATCAAGCTGGTAGTCCCGGTTTTGGGATCTGGGGGAAAATCTCTGTGTATATGTGTTTTATGTGTTATGCTCTCGCATTGTTTATATACTGTGTTTTAGAATTCGTATGTAGGTAATTTCTGTACGGGGTTAAAACCTACATTTGGTATCATAGCAGTTTTGGCTTCAAGGGGATGCCTTTGTTGCTGAGGGGTTTCGCTCAGACCTATGGTAGACCCTGTTCAGTGGGAGATCTGTGAGATCAATTCTGGTGGTGAAAGAAGACGGCGAGCAGTGGAAAGATAGAGATCAAGAAATTTAATGGTCAGAGTTTTGAGTTGTGGAAACTCAAGATGGAGGATCTGTTGGTGGATAAAGATCAGTGGATTGCAGTAGATTCGGAAACCGATGGGAGTGTCCGATGAAGAATGGAAGAAGTTGGATTAGAAGGAAAAGAGCACAATATGATTGTGTTTCTTAGATTCAATATTGTTGAATGTATCAAGGGAAGCTACGGCGAAGGCTTTGTTGGACAAGTTAGGGACTTTGTACCAATCTAAGTATCTGGTGAATAAATTGTTCCTTCGAAGAAAGTTGTATAAGTGAGGATGAAATATGGAGACTTGGTGACAGAGCATCTAAATTCATTTAGTACTATGGTAAGTCAGTTAGAATTTGTTGATATTAAAATTTCAGATGAAGATAAGTGCATCAGTTTGTTGTGTTCTCTACTAGATTCGTGGGATAGTCTGGTTATTGCAATAGGTAGCAATGCAACTGCCTTGCAGTTTGATGAAATAGTCTCATCCTTACTAATGGAGGAGATGAGATGGAAAAATATGGAGAGCTAGAATGGTGATGCCTTGTTTGTACGAGGACGGTCCCAGAATAGAAACAAAAATAAGTCATCGAGTGGGAGATCTAAATCTAGAGGGAGATCTAAATCTCCAGGAAAACCTGTAAAGGTGGTGTGCTAGAAATGCGGAAAGGAAGGGCACTACAAAAGGGACTATAAATCTAAAGCTCCTGATAAAGGAAAAGGATCTATGATGCTCCTTCTGCAGAGGTGAAAACCACCTCAGATGAAGGTGGGGATGTGTACTTGGCTTCTTCAAGTACACATGTAGATCATGAGGCATGGTTGATTGACTCAGGTGCATCCTTTCACTTCACTCTCCATAGAGAGTGGTTCTACGAGTATGAGAAATACGATGGTGATGATGTCTTCTTAGGGGATGATAGGAAGGCTAGAATCATTGGTCGCAGAAAAGTAAAGTTGAAGTTGCAAGGTGGAAGGGTTAGAACACTTCTGGGTGCTCTACATATTACTGCATTGGCCAAAAATTTGATTTTTGTAAGCAAGCTGGATGATGTAGGTGTAAAAGCAGTGTTCAAGAAGGATACCTACAAAATGGTTCGAGGAGCATTGGTATTGATGCGGGGAGTTTGAATTGGAACTTTGTACAAGCTGCAAGGTAGCACTGTTATTGATGGGTGCAATAGTTCTGTGGTTCCTGAAAGTGGAGCAGAAAATATAGTGGTCTCTGGAGAGAAGACCATGTTGTGGCATCAAAGGCTTGGACATATTGGAGAGAAGGGCCTTCGAATACTTCATGGTAAAGGTATGGTATAAGGTATGAGTAATAGCTCTCTGGATTTTGATTTCTGTGAAAATTGTGTATATGGGAAGCAGAATCAGGTGAGTTTCCCCTCTGGTAGTAAGAGGGCGAAATAGATATTAGAACTTGTGCACAGTGATGTGTTTGGACCTGTGAAGGTTCCATCACTGGGTAAGTCTGTGTACTATGTATCATTTATAGATGACTTCTCAAGGAATACATGGATATATTTCCTTAAGAATAAATCCGAAGCCTTTGACAGATTTAAATAATTTAAAGCTCTCGTGGAAAATCAGACAGAGAAGAAGATAAAGGTGTTGAAGACAGATAATGGTGGATAGTTTTGCAGCAAGAAATTTGAAGAATTCTGTAAGAAGTGTGGTATAGCACGACAGAAGACTACTCCATATACACCTCAGCAAAATGGAGTTACAGAAAGAATGAAAAAGACGTTGATGGAAAGGAAAGAAGCATGCTCAGTGGTGTCGGGTTAGGACAAGAATTCTGTGCAGAGGCAATGGGTACTGCATGTTACCTGGTCAATAGGTCACCTTCATCAGTGTTGGAGGATAAGACTCCACGAGAGGTATGGACTGGTAAGAAAACCTCTCTTTCAGATCTGAGGGTATTTGGATGTGATGCATTAGTACATGTTCCAAAGGAGAATGAACCAAGTTGGATAGTAAATCTGAAAAGTGCACCTTTATTGGGTATAAGGATGGTTTAAAGGGGTATAAGCTTTGGAACCCAGTCACACGAAAGGTTGTGTACAACTGAGTTGTGGTGTTCAGAGAGGTAAAAGATGTTATTAAACATGAATTCCAACCAAAGGAACTTGAGAAGATAGAGTTTGAGGTTAAGGAGGAAGAATCAGACTCTACAGCATAGGAGGAATCAGAAGATGAAGAGCCACAAACTCCGGGTGTAAGAAGATCAGTTTGAGAAAGAAGGCAGCCAGAAAGGTATAGTACATCTGCTTTCTGTTTAAATTTTGCTTTATCTATTACTAACGATGATCCCAAAACTGTGAAGGAAGCAGTAGATTTAGAGGATGGCAAACTCTAGAAAGAGGCCATGGTTGATGAAATGGCATCTTTGCACAAAAATGAGGCTTGGGATTTGGTGGAGTTGCCAGCTGGAAGGAAACCCATTGGCAGAAAATGGGTGTTCAAGAAGAAGACAAATGCAGAAGGAAAGGTGGAGAAATACAAAGCTCGGTTGGTAGAAAAAGGTTATTCCCAGGTGTCGGGAATTGATTTTAGTGATATTTTTTCTGCTGTTGCCAAGGTAACTTATATTATATTACTTTTATTTATTGCTACTACTTTTGATTTTGAGGTAGAACAGATGGATGTGAAGACAACATTTCTTCACGGGGATCTAGAAGAGGAAATATACATGAAGCAACCTGAAGGCTTTGCAGTGAAGGGTAAGAAAGAACTAGTATGCAAGTTAAAGAAGTCTCTGTATGGGTTAAAACAGTCACCAGAATTTGAAGACCCAATTGTCCTCCAAATTCGACATGAAAGATCTTGGTGCTGCAAACTATATTTTGGGCATGGAAATTAAAAGAGATCGAGCAAAGAGGAATCTCTGGTTAAACCAGAGGAATTATGTCGAGACAATACTACAGAGGTTTAATATGCTGGATAGTAAACCGGTGAAGGTTCCTATTCCTGTAGGTGTAAAGTTATCTACTGAACAGTGTCCCAAGACACAAGAAGAGGAAGAGGATATGTCCCATGTTCCACATGCAAGTGCAGTCGGTAGCCTGATGTATGCAATGGTCTGTACTAGACCAGACATTGCACATGCAGTGGGAGTATTGAGCAGGTTTATGTCAAAACCAGGGAAGGAGCACTGGACAGTAGTGAAGCGGGTTTTTAGGTATTTGCGTGGCACTAGTGATTATGGTTTGTGCTACCAAGGAAGACCAGGATTGGATAGAGCATTGGATATTCATGGCTTTGTTGATGCAGACTGGGCTGGAGATCTGGATCAGAGAAGATCTACAAGTGGGTATGTGTTTAACCTATTTGGAGGTGCAATGAGTTGGATGAGTAAGAAACAATTTGTAGTGGCACTATCAACTACAGAGGCAGAATACATGGCAGCCACTCATGCAAGCAAGGAAGCATTTTGGTTGCAGAGATTGTGTTCAAGTATGGGGTTAGTACAGGGAGCTATAAGGATAGACTGTGACACCCAAAGTGCAATTTTCTTGGAAAAGAACCCTACATATCATTCAAAGACAGAGCACATTGATGTTTAGTATCACTTTGTGAGGGATATGATAGAAGACAAAAAGGTGTTGCTGGTAAAGGTGGACACTTTGAAGAATACTGCAGATGCATTGACAAAATATGTGAGCTCTGAGAAGTTCTTTTGGTGTAGAGAGACAATGGGCTTTTTAGGGCTGGAAAAATGACTAAGCTCTCTTGTGGCCCCCCGTGGAAAGAAAACAAGAAGTGGGAGAATGTTGGATTGTGTTATATTCTTTCCACGACTAGCCCACGTAGTTAACTGGGGGGTTAGAGGGGGGGGCGGAGCCCCCCTTCGTTGCGTCGATTGTGTAGTGTGGGGGGGGTCACAAGGGGTTTGAGGCGTATCTGTAACCCCACTTTATGGGGTCTGGGGTAGCGCCCCGAAAAAATTTGGTTTTTGTACCCTATGTTAGGATGGGCGGACGCACCTATGGTTTTGTGCATGATTTTCGCACATGTTTTTGGACGCGATGGTTTTTGGTCCATGGTATTGGATGCTACAGCATGTATAAATATGTATTATAACATTGAAAGGAACATAATGAAAAATCAATATGGTAGTCCCAGTTTTGGGATCCAAGGGAAATCTCTGTGTATATGTGTTTTATGTGTTATGCTCTTGTATTATTTATTTTCTGTGTTTTAGAATTCATATGCAGGTAATTTTTGTATGGGGTTAAAAACTACAATTTCTGTGTAATTAAACCCCGGGTCCCACAAATCCCTTTCCCAATTCCCTTCGTGCATCTTAACCACGTGACAGTCGTCCGATCTCCTGCCCCCATATCCGACAGTGTGCATCCATATCGCGCGGGTTCATTATCTGGCCGATAACAGCCCGAGAGCACGCAAGATTCACGATTTTGCCTAAGCGTTGTTCTGCTACGTGGCGGCACCAGG
The DNA here is from genome assembly GCA_031772625.1 of Pinus tabuliformis. Taxonomy (NCBI): domain Eukaryota; kingdom Viridiplantae; phylum Streptophyta; class Pinopsida; order Pinales; family Pinaceae; genus Pinus; species Pinus tabuliformis. Next base: position 1,063,636,405 of record CM062815.1, read on the forward strand.
TGTGATCCCATGCTCGCGAAAAATACCACCTGCCCTCCAAAAGCGGTGCGATAGCCCAGAAAACCACCTCCCTGCCCAGACCAAAAACTACCCACTGTTCATTTATATTTTCTGCGCCAAAATGTGACCGTTACCTGTTAAAAGGCTGGAAAATCCCCAATTCACTCTTTTCACTCATTTTTCACTGCAACTTTTGCTTAGCGATTGCAACACCCTGAGACCTCTGTGACCAAATTGACCACTATCTCCTGCCTGAAGAAGCTCCAGACACCTAATTGAAGCAACCAGTTGACAGTTGAAGCCACCGTACCCTCTACAATCACCACTAAGCCCAGTTTGCAAGCTAGACCATCGATTTCCAGGTATTCTTGGGAAAAACCAAAATGGCCCTTCAATTTGAAAACGCACAATTTAAATTGAAAGTTTAATTAATTGAATTAATTAAGGAAACTTGGCTAAATTGAAAAGAAACCTATTATACACTCCAAACCCTTGTGCAGACTGTAATTACCCACCCACTCTACCAGAACTTTTGAACCTCACTTCTAAAACCACTACAAGCCAAATTCATATCTCTACACCCAATTATAGCATCCCAAACCTCTTAAGACGTGATACCTATGCAAACCCCTCACCTAGACATTGACCACCTTGCATTAGCAGACAAAGATTTCCAAATAAAAGACACAGCTTCCCCTGCCTACCTTCTAAAGCTCCACTGCTGGAGTAAGGACAGATTCTTAAACCAAAATGATGACATTCACCTTTGGGAGTCTAATTTGCCTAAGTATTTGTTACCAGAAGTACACCCATTCCCAGACATCATCCACTTTTGTCATGCTTGCTACATTCCCAGCCAAAGAGCCATTGTCACCCCTAACCAGCAAGTATTGTTTACCATCACTGCAGAATCCATTAACCAAATGTTGCAGGTCCAACCAAGCCCTAATGAGACCCCACTATCTATTGGAGACTTGTTGGACCTCTATACCAAGTTAGACCTTCCCAGAATAGCCCAAATTTTCCAAACTTTCATCATAGAGGAATGTCATACTCCCACAGATAGTCCCCCTTATGCTGCCACTATTTTTTCTGAGAGAGGCAGATAGATTATTACTATGCTCTCTTGCATCTTAGGATACACCACAGATGAGCATGTGGATGAGGTTGTCCTGGCCTTCCTTTCCATCTTTAGCCCAAGCAAGCCTCCTGCTGTTATTTACAACTATGCTCAGTTCATTGCAGACAAGATGCATGAACAGTTCACCAGATTACCTACTGAAAGAGTCTTCAAGTACTCTTTTGTATTATTTCATATGTTCTTGTATTATCAATCAGACAAATTCCCTATCAACATCTAGAAGTTGGATACCAAGGGAAATCAAAGATCAGTTATTTATTGGACACCCTTGATCCAAAAGTACTCCACTACATTCACTTATAAGGACTTCATTGATTCATTTGTCCATCCAGTCATGAATATGCTAACCAGTAGCCCTCAACCTAGAATCAACCAAGAGATCAAAAGGGTGTTACAGTTGGCCAAGAGCAGTAAGGTGTGAGACTAGTATATGTACCAGAAACACACAGAGATAATAATTTATGGATGCCAACTTGCCCCTTACATACTGCCCAAATACCTCCCCATGAGGATATTTGCACTAGAATATTTTAGGCAGATTATCAATTCTGATGAAGTCAACTTCCTAGTAGCTAGGAAGAAAACCCAATTCAAAATGAAAAATAAATTGGGCCCCTTCATTTGTAACACCAGGGAAGTTGGACCAGAGGCAGATAAGATTCCGCAACAAATGAAGTTAAAAAACAGTTTTATGTGGCAATTTGACCCTCATGGAGTCATAAATAAACTGAGAATCAAGGTCAAATTGGGACCTTTTATCCATAATCCTAGACCAGACATTGAGAGGTTTTCCAACCAATCAGAATGGTTGGAAAACACTCTAATTGACATGGATAGCACTGTAGTGGATGTAGAGAATACATTGATTAATGTAGAGAGACAGATTGATGAAAGTTCCTTCTTATGGGTTCCAGAACTAGGAGAAACAATGAACATTCCTCTTGTTTTACAGACTCCTGCAAATAAGGAGAGAAACCCAAAGAGAAACGGGGAGGAGGGTTCTAGTTTTGCTATGGAAACCACAGATGAGCATTTTGAGATTAGTTACAGGAAGAGGCCCAAGCTGAATCCTGTAACTAAATAGGAGGACACCATTGAATTGGTGGAAATAACTGATAACGATACAATGGTGGAAAGAAGCAAAGGTACAATAGCTTCAGGAGAAACATAACAACCCTTAACATCTAAAACTCAACTGATTGAGAGATAGCTCATTATTGAGATTTCTTCTTTCACCAGGCTAGCTGATAAAGAAAAGGATATCAAGGACAGATACAAGGAGATCAAGTTGAGAAATGAGAAGTTGGAGGTTGAAAAATATGCTCAATACTTCAATCACACACCAGTAGATCAAAGCAAGTTGATGTCATATTTTGACATCAAAACAAGAAAAAATGTAGGTGTCCTTCATGTGGCCAACATTCCAGCAGCCAAAGACATCAGCTGACTACAGAAAAATAGACTTTGAGGTGTTGGCCAGGGATGTTCATCCCATTGACCACATTAAATTCCACAAGAAGGTAGGAGAGATGATCTACTCCACCTTGACAGGAAAGGCCATTGTTTCACATAAGTTGCAGAGTTCATTAGATAACATTACAGCTCATTACAAATTGGAAAAGGCCTCCTCACAGGCCAAGGACAACAGGATCAAGTCATTGGAGAATTTGGTAATTGAGCTGGGACATGATCCCAATGACATCAAGGCTGCTGAGAAATTGATCAAGAAGAAGAATGAGGACATTTCAGCTCTTAAAAAACAACTGAAACTTCCTCATTCAGAGTACCCACAAACAAAAGAGGTCCTTGAGATCCAAACACATCAGGAGGAGATGATGGACCTGGCTCTACAATTGAATTATCAACTAAAGGAAATGGAAAAGGAGTTAGATAGCTTGATACAGTTAAAACAATCTAGTCTAGATACTGCCCCTGCCATTTTTATCCCAACAGTTACTACAGCATTACCTTCCACTTTCGCAGCATCCTTAGCTCCTACAACTCCAATGGCTACAACACTGCTAGCTTCTACATCGTCTACATCAGCAACAGGGTCAATGACAGCAACTCAGCTAGGTGATGAGGCTAGTAGATTGGTCAAGGAAATGGAAGACATGTCCATTCAGACCATTGAAATGAATAAGCTCAAGGAAAAGTTAACCAGTCTAGAGATTGACTATAAGCTTGCACAGATTATGCACAAAGAAGAAGTGCAGAAATCAACCAGGATGAATGAAAGAATTAAAAGCTTAGAGAAGGAATTAACTTTGAAGGAACCACTTGGCCAAGCCAAGGAACAATTGTGGGCCAATATCATTGACTCTATCAATGATATTTGGCCATCCATCCAAGTAATTTTTTAGCAAATTGACTTAGTAAAGCAGGCTACAGAAGCCACACAAAGAGTGAAAACAGAACTAGGAGACATGCCAGAGGAGGCCACTAGGATCATGCACTTCCTCATATCCAAAAACAAGTATGAATTACAGGATTTGGAGATACCTGACAAGACAGGTACAATACTGGAAGTAAAAAGGGTCCTCACCAATATAATGTCAAAGATAAATTCCCTGAAAAATATGGGGCTATCTTCAATTTTACTTTCTAAGGAACCCTCTTCATCAAACTCCTTAGGCTTGCTCCCATTCAAGATCTCCCTTAATGTTGATCCTTATTTAAACAGGAATGCAACAAATTACAGATATAACCATAAGTACAAAGATGCAACATATTTATTAATATCAAATACTGAAAATATGCTTACAAGCAGAAATGGAAATAAACTAGCTAGGGCGATGGTAGTTTATCTATGAGAAGAGATGTGGCGGGTACATGCCTTTGAATTCTGTTACAATGAGGCTTGAAGGCCTATTTATTATTGAGAAATAATGGAAAACCCTAACATCTAAAAACCTAACCTTAGGAGATGAAGCGCCAAACTATGGGCCCTATTTGGGTAAATAGGTACATCAAGTTCCCAAGGTCGTAACTTTTGCATACAATCTTCGTTTGACGCGCACAATACCTCTTTAGAAATATCTATCTGAGGACTACAACTTTTGAATGGACAATATCAGTTGATGACCAATGATGTCCCCCATTTTCCCAAAAAACGTCGTTTAAGGCCTCAAAAGGGCTCCAAAAGTTCAGGACTTGAAAAACTACCAAAATAGTAAATTGAGCTACAATTAAGGAAACTAAAAAACTGAAGGAGACAATTGTGGGGGTCCAAGTGGGATAGGCAGGTGGTCACCAACATCCACCTAGATCAAATGTCTTCATCAATGACCTCTTCTTGATGATATATAACGGTATTCTTTTCTTCCTCATGATCCTTCTCATGTTCACTTGAGGCTTCCATTTGAATATCAATATCTAATGTTGGGAAAGCCTGGTCCTTAGTTTGATAATTCTCCATAAAGTTATCAAAAAATGCCTCAACTGATGCAATACTCCTAAGCTTGCAATTATATATTCATGATTCATGGCCTTGAAGGGACCTTATGAACAACATTATGAGAACATCATGATGAGCCACATCAAGTTTTGAGGAATATCTAGCAAATATTACCACATGATCAATTATAGAAGATGGATCACCATCAAACTTCGGCACCCTAACTATCATGTTGAATGTCACATGATTCGGGTACCTAGGAATGCTAGTGATGTCCAAGAAAGGGATCTCATCAAGGCAATACATTCTATAAAGTTACACAAATCAACCATGTAGGAGTTGTCAGGTTGAATTCAAATTACCTTGAGAGATGCTTGTGTCACCCTACAGGCGTTGACTTTTAGGTTCAAAGAAGAAAAAGGGATCCACTCTTCAATGGAGTGACCAAAAGAGGATCTACATTGTCGTTAAAAGAATCACCTCTTCAACTGTTTGACCAAGTAAGTAGACCTACTTCCTCCTTGACAATGGAACCAAAATGTTACCACACAATCCATTAGGGTCCTAAGGGGAAAAACCTACGGGACAACTACTAAACTAAGTGACAACAATGGGACAATGGCCCATTGTCACCACAACCAAGGTACCCTGCTCTTTATGGACTTTCACCAATTGAAGGACTCCTGGTATGATTGTGATCACCTATAATAGATATTCTATGTTTTAAGGTTCAAATTCAAGGAGCTAGAGCTCATTCAAAGAGAGGCTCAATAAAGGTATGATTCTTCAAAGAAGAAAACCTCTAACTTAGAAAAACCTAGAAAATAAAGCACAAGACCTATGGTTTTGAGGTTTCTCAATGGTAATAGGCATTCACAAGGTCAAGGATGGAGAGAAGAAAGGGATTCTTATGATTTATTGCAATGAATATTGTTCTCATACAACCCTAAAAAAAGTCCCCATGATAAGAAAAAAATACCTAGGTTTTCCCTTTTGAAGTAGCACCCAGGGCAAGAGATTTTATGAATGAAATTCGATCCGATTCCCACCAAAAATGGAGCATAGGTAGGCTAGACCTTGAGCTTGATGTTTGGACCCTCAGATTCTTGAAAAATCACCTCCCTAAAATTTTATTGCAAGCCCTATATTTCTGCCCTACCTTTAGGGGACTGAAATTAGGAGGAGAAAATATGGAGAAAGGGGAGTTTGATAACCAAAATCGTTTGACTAGTTCTTAGTCCTTTGGGAAATGGAGTCTTGAGATGCTTAAGATCAGATAAAACATCTTCTAAGGAGGCTTGAAATTGATGCCCTAGGTACCGATTTAAAAAATTTGCCCTCTTCAAGATATAATGGAGTTTTATGAAGAATTCATAGAAATTCATTCACTAAGAACATTCATTACATGCCTTGCATTAGATAGCATAAGCAATACTCTACTATAAAATATTTCCAAATTTAATCTTCAACAATTAGGGCACAAATTCACATATTCTAGAGCAACAATTCCATACATTAAACAACTTTTAGAGAAAAATTCCATCAACATGAAGCACTTACAAAGAGACATGCAATATATTCATCCATCATTCAAGAAGAAGCTCCAAAGAAGAAATGTGAATTATATTCCACACATCAAAATGCATCAAAAGAGTTTCCAATGTCTCCAAAGAAAAAGTGCGAGCTATTTTACAAGAGAACTAATCCAAGTGTGATGATGATATCTCACAAATGAAAGTGAACTATTTATATGTGTCTCACCAAGTCGAATTATTAGCCTAGGGTCCCCCTAACATTATAAAAATGTGCAAAATACAAGCCTTGGCCACAAGCTAACCAAGTAGATTTCAGAAATTATGAATTAACCATCCAAATGCTAGCCAAATTGATGACATCATGTTGATGTAGGGTTGTTGGAGGGCCACGTTGAGTCCTCTTTGTGCCAAAATTTGAGAGAGGGTTATACAAATCTCGAAAAATGGGATGACCCCTTGGTCACCATGCAAGTCATCATGTGGGGCCCCAAAGTGGGTTTGGGGCGTAAATGTGGTCTCATGGGTCTCTAGATGAAATAATAACCTATATAATTCTCCAAGTGAGGGATCTGATGATGGTGGCTTCCATCCCATGTCTCAAGGGTGAGAAAAACTTCCTTTAGGCCTTGGATTAGTTGCCATAATATGCTAAGTTGGTTAGGGCACACTAGTCCAAGTGTATAATCTCGTGAAAAATGTGTGGCAATGAACCAACTATTGAGGGTGCTTGTTGGTTCTTATATTGTCCCGGTAACTAAGAACAACTTAAGAATACATACTCTAAGGGTTTAAAACCCTCCCATTTTAGGCTAAAGGGATGGCCTCCCTTTTCCTCATGGGGTATTCCCTGTACTTAATGTAATTTAAATATATTTTCTAATTCAACAAATAAATAAGGCTAGGTTAATGATCTGAAAGCATGTTGTTAAAAGAAGAGAGGTTAAGATTTTGGGAAGGGAACTTATAATAATTAAAAGATCAATAATTACAATTAAAACCTTAAGTGTGCTATGAGAAAATGGCAGAACACAAATTAGAAATGAATATAACAAAAAAAATAAAAATGAATTGTTAGTCGTACTTGGATCCTTATTTACTAACTACTCATCATGATGAAATAGAATGAAATATTATAATATCACATATTACATTCCATTCTCCCTCAAAAGACAACCATTAGGAACATGTTCATTTATTGATAATATGAATACCTAAAAACAAAAAAATTCCTCTAATTTCTCTGACGAAATAGTGTTAATAAAGTCAACTACTAGCTTGTCAACAAATATCTGTATTCAATCACATAAATTGTTGTGCAACCAAATAAAAAAAAAAAAAGGTTATATCAATGACTTGAAAATTTGCCTCTTCGAGGGGGCAACCTCATTTACATCACATAAATAAATAATTCTTGTATGATACAAATGACAAGACCTCCTTCGTATATATAGGAGTCTAAGGGTCACAATATAATTAGAGCCTACATAACAATAATAATGTAAGGTCACGAAAATAACAATAGTGGGCTTCTATGGGGCACAACAATAACAATATGGGAGCTACATGTGCACAAAAATAACAATAAGGGGGCTACACTAACAATAACAATAAGGGGGCTACACTAATATTATAGGAACCTAACATGCCCCTCTCCTTAAAAAAATTGTTGTCCTCAACGCTTGAGTAATTCTGGATGCTTTTGTATAAAATTATCAACCTCCCATGTGGAATCTTCAACATGTAAGTTCTTCCACTTAATGAGATACTCTGGAATTGTTCAATTCCGTAGTTGTCAAGTTCTTGTTTCCGTGACTACTTCAGGCTCCAATATGATTTTTCCTTCCTCTTCAATTTTTGGCAATATTGTTTGAACTGGGAGCTTGTCAGTGATAGCCTTATTTAAGAATGAAACATGGAAAACTGGGTGTCCTCGGGAAGATGCAGGCAACTCCAATATGTATGCCATAGTATCAACATTTTACAACACCTTGTAAGGACCATAATACTTGGGTGATAATTTATTATCTTTCTTAGCTTGCTTGAGGGACATCTATTTGTATGGTTGTACCCATAAAAATACCCAATTACCCACGTCAAAACTTCTCTCATTGCGATGTTGATCTACTTGTTGTTTCATTCAATTCTGCACTAGAGTGAGGTTATCCATTAAGAGTTAGAGAATTTGTTGTTGATCCTCGATGTGATATTCCACTGCTTGAACCATAGAGTTTTCTCTTAAAGATGATGTGATGGATGGTGGATGATATCCATAAAGTGCCATAAATGGGATCATTTTTTGTTGCAATATGGAAGGAAGTGTTATACCACCATTCATCCAGAGGTAACCACTTGATCCATTGTGTTTGTTTATTAGATACAAAGCAACGAAGATATCCTTCCAAAGATTTTTTTACTATCTCAGTTTTCCTATCAAATTGACGATGATAAAATGAGTTGTGAGATAATTGAGTACCAAGACAAGAAAATAATTCTGTAAAAAAAAACCCAGTGAAAATGGGATCTTTGTCACTTACATAATATTTGGGTTTCCATGTAGATTTTTAATTGTTCCCATAAATGCAGTAGCAGCTATACTAGCTTTAAAAGGATGAGATAATGCACAAAAATGTGCATACTTGGTAAGTCTATCAATTACCACCATGATGACACTCTTTCCTTCAAACTTGGGTAAACTTATGACAAAATCCATTTAGAACTCCTCCCAATGTTGACTCGGAATGGCTAAAGGTTGTAACAGACCTAGGGTCTTAATTATTTCAACTTTATTTTGTTGGAAAACCAAATATTTTGCCACAAACTTCTGAATATCATATTTAAGGCCACCCTAATAAAATTCCTTCTTTACACAATGGCATGTTTTTTAAAATCCCGAGTGCCCTCGTAAAGGAGAGGTGTGCAATTCCAAAAGAATATTTTGTTTGAGTTGGTAATTCTTGTACAAATATAAGTGATCTTTGTACCATAATGAGTCATTTTTCCAGATAAATGTATCTTATTTATTGGGATCTTGTTGTAACTTTTGAATGAGTGTACACACCTCTTCTTCATTCTTCCATTCCTCCCTTACTTCAGTTGTCCAGTTAGGTTGGCTAATCAAAATGGTATTGAGCAATGCTTCCACATCCTCATCCCTTCTTGAGAGTGCATATGTAACAACATTTTTCTTCACTTTTTTGTAGATGATTTCAAATTCATAACCCAACATCTTAGTGACCCATGTCTACTTCTTTTCTGAAGATAATATTTGTTGCAAAAAGTATTTAAGACTATAATGATTTGTTTTTACCTTGAAGTGTCTTCCCATTAGGTAAGGGCGTTATTGCTTCAGGGCATGTAGCGTTTCTAACATTTTCTTCTCACAATTAGGTTTGTGTAAATACTCTCCCTTTATTGGATGACTTTCAAAAGCAATGGGTATTCCTTCTTGCATTAAAAAAACATCAATTCCATTTCCTAAGGCATCACATTCCACCATAAAGGTTCTTGTGAAGTTTGGAGTAGCTAAAACCGGAGCTTGGCACATTACGTCTTTAAGATGTTCAAAGGACTTAGTTGCTTAAGGATTCTAAGCAAATGCATCTTTCTTCAGTAATGTTGTTAGAGGTTATACTATTTTCCCACAATTCTTAACAAAATTGCGATAATACCTTGTCGACACGAGAAATCCTCGATTATGCTTTAGAGTTGTGGGAATGTTCCATTCCTTAATGGATTTAAATTTTTTAGGATCTACCTTAAAACCCTCATGAGATAAAATATGACCCAAATATTCTAGCTCTTGTACACCAAAAAAAAATTTGGAGGTTTTTGCATACAATTGTTTCTCCTACAATAGTTTGAGCACCCTGTCAACATGTTGAACATGATCCTTCCAAGACTTGATGTAAATTAGTATATCATCAAAAATATTAACACAAATTTTATAAGGAAGGGTTTGAAAATGTAATTCATCAAACCTTGAAATGTGGAAGGTGTGTTAGTAAGGCCAAAAGGCATGACCAAAAATTCATAATGACCTTCATGAGTTCTGAATGTTGTTTTCAAAATGTCTTCAGTCTTCATTCCAATTTGATGATACCTTGAATGAAGATACAACTTGGTGAAGTAAATTGCTCTATGTAATTCATCCAACAATTCATTAATGACAAGAATGGGAAATTTATCTTTAATAGTGAGCTTGTTGAGCTCCCTGTAATCTGGACACATATGCCATGATCCATCCTTCTTGTGTACCGATATTACGAGAGAAAAGAAAGAACTTTGGCTAGGTTGAATTATACCTCTACCTCTGGCATTTGCAACCATCACTTGAAATTCTAGTGTTGGATATAGAAAGAAACTCATTTCCTTGGATATCTTACAATGAATATGTTTGTGGGTACTACAAGAATCGATCAACACTATTACCTTTTTTTTCTTGATATATCCTTCTATCTTGAGAGTTTAAGGAGTGGTAATTCATGCTAATGCATGACAAGATATGGCTAGATTCATTTCTTCTTTATCTAGGGTTGGTTCCTGATGTATATCCTCTTATTTCGATGTTTTTAGTCCCTTTTCTTCCTCCTCTTAACAATCTATGTAAAATAATTTATTCTCAGCACACTTATGACCCTTAGTGTATTTTCTATCACAACTGTAACAAAACCCTTTTTCTCTTTTATCCTCCAGTTGTTGCAGTGTCAACCTTGTAGGTTGTGGGAGGCTAAGAGCAACAACACTTCCATCTTTATAGTTTTGTATGGTATAATTCCTTGTTGCCATAATTTTTCTTTCAACTTTTCTTACCACCTTGAATGCCTTCTCCAATGAAGTTGGTTTGCAAAGGTGAACCTCATGTTCAATTTTATGCTTTAAATTCCCTATGAAGACATCAATCCTATGCTCCTATAGAATATCATTTACCTTGATATTCAATATTTGGAAGTCCCCAATGTGCCTCGCCATTTAAACCTTTTGTTTGAGATTTATCAATTGGCTAAAGAAGGTATTTCTCTTTGTATCCTTATAATTTGCTACCAATTCTTCCACAAAAATTGTCTAAGTGACAATTGATTTATGATAAAAAATCCATTAATACCACATAAATTGATTTTTTTCTAAATATAAAGATGCAATGTATACATTTTGTGTGTGTGACACATCATGTAGATCAAAGAATTGCTCCATATGAAGTATCCATATTACCGGATCCTTGCTATCAAACTTCTTCATATTTATCTTTGGAATGTGGTGGGTCTTAAATATAATGTTGGAGTCTCTAAAATCAAATTTTAAATTCCTTTTTTTCTCATCCTGATTTTCATGGAGTACATTGTCACCATTATGAAACATTTCTTGGAACAACTTTGTCAAAACTTCCATGTCTGCTTGTAAACCATTCTTCAAATCATCCATCATAGCTTCCACGTCTTCTTTTAAATCATGCTTCAAACCTTCCATGTTTCTTTTCAATTTTTATTCTAAACCATCCATTTGATCTTCCAATTCATTTTTGGTTACTCTTTATGAGAGAAAAATTTGTTGCACTTGGTCTTGTAATTTTGATATATCATGCTGCAGTTCTTCCTCTTCTTCATGCATCATAGTATATATTTTTTGTTTCTTACTAGGTGTATCCATTTTTTTGTTTCAAGGAATTTTGGAACCAAATAATGATATTTATGCTTCACTATACCCTTTGAATTACTTCAAACTAATTTTTCAAACAAAGGTTATGCAAAAAAGAAATACACACCTTTTTCTTGCTTTTAGGAGCTCGATACTGAAACTATTGTATCTATTTATTTTTTATCTCTCAAGGTTTGAAATTATATCTCGTGGTATACCTATTGGGAACTAAGATGACTCCTTAAAATCAACTTAATCCTACCTTCATTAATCTTATCAACCTGGGATCCGTCTCTTATTTCAAGGTTATCAACACAATCTGTGCAAGAATAGATTCTTATATTATGAAAGAGTCTACAATGATTCCTACAGAAAAAGTTACATTAAACATTATCCTAATTCAATCGTTGCAGAGACAAATGATAACAACAAATAATTACTCCTACAATTATAGTTCTATGAAAGAAGACTATTTTAATTCATCAACCATTTTATCTATCCTTCAACAAATCCTACGCATAAGGAAGACTAATAAATCACACGAATGCTTGAAAGTCTTACTTCTCAAAGATAACTTATGGAATTCATAAACTCAAACCTTACATTTATGTAACACAATCCAATCAGCGATTTCAGGAGATGCATAATAGAATTACAAGATACAGAATTCAATCAATTATCTACCACGAAAGAAAAGGCAAGTGAATAGAAACACAACTAATGCAAATGTGGAAAAGTAACTAACTAATAATGATACATAACAAACAGTAGAACCTCCGGTGACTGGGCCCACATCTCCAGAAGTATTGTCTTAGATAAATTCGATACGGAGGATTAAGGTAAGATCTTGCGCAAATTCATTAACTTCAAAGAGTTTTACAAATGACCTTAAGAAATTTCAAATTCATATTGTTGTACGCAATATACAGTGAAAGTGTAATAATAAAAAGATCCTATGTCTTTTTACTTGTTGTCTTATATATTACATTAAAAAAATTAAACATAGAGTTATCCTGAGAATCGAAAGATTCTCAAGATTTCTCTTTTAACCATAAGACCCTCGAATAGTAATGATCTTTTTCCTTTGAATTCATTTTTTGATCATGCTCGGGTGTCGAGCTGTAATATGCCACCGGCTGTTCCAAAATCTTTCTCCTATATCTCGAGGGAAAAATAATCTTTCAATTGGAATGATCTGCATAACAATTTTCTCAAATTATAACCTTTTTAATATCTAAAAGACTCAAATTAACTATACTCTCTTCAAATCGCTTTCATTATCCTCTTTCTCTTAAATCATTACAAATTAAGGGTAAACTACTCGAAAAAATAACAATTATTTAAAGAAATAAGGAGAAGAATTATACCATTTCCATGGCCCAACATTACCCCACCACTTACCCTATTGCATGTCCTCATGCAAAAAGATGATTAACATGTAGCAAGTTCAAAGAATAAGCTGGCTAAGGATGTTCACCATACTTTTGAAATCCATTCTTGTTCTGAAGAACCTTGAAAGCTTCATTTTCTTCTATTTTAGAAAGTTCATATTCAACATTGTAAACATCTGGAGGATACTAGATAACAGGGCATCTGTACTGACACCCAATCCAAGTGGGTCCCTCGAATATAACCATACGACTATAATGTTGCATCCAATTAGCTACTGCCTGAAAATTTCTGTAATTAAAAGGCTCTCTGTTTTTGACCTCATTAGGAGATTCCTTCCATCATTGTTGTTCTTCCTTAAGGGCCTCCTCTTTAATGTCTTTGAAATACTCCAGACCTGTTATAAGAACATATTTATGAATGGGAGCTAAAGAAGAAACAATCCCAGGTCATTCCATGAAATGTTTTATAACAGTTTGCAGTGGAATGTTAGGTTCTCCTCTGACCCAAATGTCTAAACCATTCTCTCTTCTTTTCAATATGCTATAGGCCTTATACCATTTGATTTGATTCCTAACAAAGGATATGAAAGCTTGGAATTGTACGTCCCCAATGAAAGGACTAGGGTTCCCATTCCTCTGTTCTTCAAGAAAAAATTATGCATGTAAAGTTCATATAAGAATACCTAACATTTTCCTCTGACTCTCAAAAACACTTAATAAAATTAGAAACAGTAGTGAACTCAAAAGTTTGGCTAGACCATGTGGCATGTACTTTTAGTAATAAATATCATTTAAGTAGAAACAAGGCATAGTTTTTAGCTTGAGATCTACAATACAATGCATCAGAGTACACAGAGCATATTTCCTTGGTTTGTTCCAAATCTTTTTGGAGTTTTCCTCATAATTTCTCTGTTTTATTTTTCTCCATTCTAAGTTTGGCATGAGTTTTGTCTTCAGTAGTGCCCAATGCTTTGTACTTTTGTAGCAACTCTTGGTGTTTTTTTTGAGTTATCACTTGCTCTCGGTATTGTGTTAAAAACTATTTGTGCCTTTCCAACTCCCTATTTAATACTTGGATAGTGGTATCCTTGATCAAGTGAGAATAAGGAAGCACTACTTCAGTTTGTGTATCCCTATTAATAGTCAGCAATAGGTTTGTTTGACTTTCTGTTTCAAATGTAACCACAAAAGAGTTAATATCTATTTGAATTTCCACAGAATTAATCGAAATATCCTTAGTTTGAATTTCGACATGGTTGATAGGAATTCCTTCAGTCTGTGCTTCTACATGATTAATGGGAGTTCCCTCAGTCTGAGTTTCTACATGGTTCAATAAATTCTCACTTTGGACTCCAATTGTCAATGTTTGTATTTTCTTTCTACAACATCCTCTAGAGTTTCTAAGTCATTTTCTGAGTTGTTCTGTCCTTTTTCGCATTTTTTTATTTTCTTGCTTCAATAGATTGATTCTTCGCCTATTCCTTCCTTTCAACCCTTCAGTAGTTTCTAAAATTGGTGTTGTAGATAAGGAGGGAACAATAGTGACATTTTTGTTAACAAGAGGTACTTCAAATTCTTTAGAATTTTCATTAATCAAAACTGTAGCAGTTGTGTTATCTTCAGAATTATGATTATCAGGGGTCAATGGAATGGTCCCTTCTCTAGAAAAGTTTGGTTCTTTCATAGTTTCGATCGTTTTTTATGAATATTCATGGCTATGCATGCTTGGTGAAGATGGAAAGATTCCAATATTATTAGAATTAGGGATAGAGGTCGCAAAATTAGTAGCTGGTTCAGATGGATTCTCAAAATAGTCTTCATTCCCTTCAAAAGAAAAGAGGGTTCCCATATTTTCCAAGACCTGGGCTATTTCCTCCTCACAAATTCGAGGTGATTTAACCTGTTTCTCCATAGGGGATTCTTGAGATGATCATTCTCTGAAGCATGTTCAACAGACCCTATAGGCTTCTTTTCCCTGGCCAATCTTTTAGACCTTCTACACTTATCAGTCAAAGAAACTAGGACAGAGACTACCCTCTTCTCATCTCTAGTCAAATTTTGCAAAATTGGGGTTTCACTGTCACTTTTCTCTCTTGGCTAACTTTTTACTAGTTCAGGGGGATAATTTTTAGTGTCTAGCTAAATGTTTTCCATATCAGGCTGATTATTTTCTTCCTCACGCATTTCTTCCACAGATGGCAGGTCAATGGGTCCCAAAAAATTGTCCCATCTTAATTATGACAATGGTAATTACCTACTAACTATCAATTTCATTAAATAGTGGTTACTGACTATAGCACTTGGGTCCTTAGCTCTACCCAATCTACCAGCAGCTTCATGTAAAAGGAAATTTAGAAAGAAAAGCATGTTTAAGACTATTTTCTATTTTAAAGTTGCCAATAGTTTCAGATAGCATGGTCTTACCACATCATGGTGGTTGTCACATGTAATGTACCTCTAGATTATGTCTGCAAGCTCCTACCATGGCTCTCCAAATGAAGCGGGTGGAATTGTTTTCCTTTGCAGACCAATTCCTCACTAGGTTCTGTAAACAATTCCATCACAATTTGGAGTATGGTATGCTTATCTATCCATTTCTCTCCTTCCGTGGAGAGACCTGTAACTTCTGCCAGGATCATTTCATTGACTGGTATCTTCTTAGATTTAACCGTTCTGACTTCATGACGCAAATTCTGTAAAAATTCTAAAGCCGCAACATTATCAAATCCCTGCAATCATGTCTAATATTCAAGCCAACTCGCCCTCTCTAAGATTCTTCAGGCTTGCTCAGTTACCAGTAATGTAATAGGCTCACTTTGGATAGATTTACGCCCCATTGTTGCTGGTTTGGAAGAGATTGTTACAAAAGACTATATACAGAGTTGTTTCAATCCAGAATTCTTCTAATAGAATGAGTAATATAACATAGTAACATCGTCCTGTGTGATTTTATGTGACGAGACTTGTTATATTTGTTAATTGTGCTTAGTCACGTCGTGCACATGCTATACCTTACCTCCCCCCAATAGGAAAGGTCGTCCATGACTGTAAAGTTATAGAAATTAAACGTTCACAGGGAAGAAGTCATTCCCATGAAGGGGAATGATCAAATTGAATGCAGCCAGATGGAAGAATTAATTGGTTGTCATAAATGCGTGGATTGCTGATGTACAATAATCATTAGGAACTTTTAAAAAGAATAATTATAATAATACACCATGTGTAAAAAGATTTCCTTAATAAATAACCTTTGAAGATCATAAAAACATATATCTGGTGACAATCCTTTATAAGTAAAATGCATATTACAGAGGTCCGAAAGTTTAGAATTTGTTCATGTCATAGTTAATATAACACCTCTAGTTGTTTTTACAAAGATAAGTGTAGATATTGATGATGGTGATCTCTTTATTAAGAAAAAGGTCTAATGACATAATCATGATAAGGCAATTCAAGATATATTCTAATGCCACAAGCAGAGCCACTATTGATAGCATGCATCCATAGCCTCGACAGGTTTTCCTTTTTAACATGTAGATGAGCCAGTGTCCTATGAATGATAGATCATATTATTCTTTTAAATGATTTTTCTCCAAAGGTCATTGTTCTGGCGTGGTGACCAGATAAAAACAATGCCACTCACTGGATCATAACAAAGTGAACAAGTCAGCTCATTATGAGACCTCTTATCCTTTTGACACTAATGTCAAAGGCCATTACCCTGGTTTAGTGGCCATAGTGGGAATTTCACTTATGTTATTTTCCTATGATTTTTGTAGATCGGCTCGTGATGAGACCCCATATCCTTTGAGAATATCTAATGTTAAGTGTCATGTTTTTGAAAATTGATATGTTTATCATCAAGGGTGGGTCATCATCTCCTTAAGAGTTTAAGGATGGAGGAAGGAAGGAGGATGCCAAATAAAATATGTGTCAGTCCTTTTGTTGTGTTAAAATAGAATCACCATTTAAAGATGTACTCAAAAGATAAAATTACTATGGTGGTGATAGATGATGAACGGTTTATGATTCTTTCAGAAAAATATGAATATAAAACAAATATTTAAATTGATAGGATGTGGCAGAGGAAAAAAATGTTCTTCATAGGATATTAGATAAGACGTTATTCTTGACACCATGATAGAGTAAATATCAATGTTTTTTAAGTTCACTTTTAAATATTACAGTCAATTATGTGGAAAATAGAGACATCTTGGCGTAAAGGGAACGACAATTGTGCCAAAAGGAATAAGCAATCAAAGAGAACAACAACGGCAATTAAAGGAACAACAATTGTGCCAAAGGGAACAACATTTGCAATAAAGGGGACAGTAATTGCAATAAAGGGAACAACAATTGTGCCGAAGGGAAAAGCAATTGTTCCAAAGGGAACAACAACTATGATTAACGGAACAACAATTGTGTTGAAGGGAATAGAAATTGTTCCAAAGGGAACAACAACTGTGCCTAAGGGAAAAACAATTGTGCCAAAGGCAACAACAGCTGCGATAAAGGGAAAAACAACTGTGCCGAAGGGAAAAACAATTTCCTTAGGGAACATCAGCTGTGATAAAAGGAACAACAACTGTGCTGAAGGGAACAACAATTTCCTTAAGGTATTTTATCCCTTTTTTTCTTATAAAGAAAAGGACAAGGAAAGCAAAAGAGAGAAAAAAAAAAAAAGGAAAAAAAAACTTAATCAATTCTAAAGAAAATATATACATTATATACAAAATGATAAAGAAAATCAGATTTTAAAGAGATGGAGCTGTTGGGTTACCACCCGAGTAAGCTATAATCTAGAAAGTAGGATCATTACTTACCTCATGATAGAAAGACTCCTTCGTGAGAGGTTGGTGGTAGAGGCATAATCGATGTCCATTTACTAAAAATAGGTACCAGATCTGTCAATAGTGTTTAGAGTTATGGTACCATTATTGTGGACTTCTTTGATTTCATATGGCCCGAGCTACCTTGTCTGTAATTTCCCTGGAAAATCCTGAAACCTGGAATCATATAACAATGCCCAATCGTCTTTTTGGAATGATTTCTTTTTAATCATTTTATCATGCCATTTAGCTCTTTGTTGTTGTATAATAGTAGTGCATCTGATAGCAAATAGATGTGATTCATCTAACTCATTAAGTTGTTGTAGGCACTGGGTTTGTGCTTCTGTCAAATCTATTCCAATTTCCCTTACAGTCTTGAGAGTTTTTATTTCGAATTCTATTAGAAAAATTGGTTCTTTTCCGAAGACAAGGTGATATGGCGAGTGACCAGTAGTGTTCTGCCATGTTGTCCAATAAGCCCATAGGGCTTCTGGAAGCTTGGTTGCCCAATTTCGACAATTTGTGGATACAGTTTTGGTTAGAATTTCCTCCAGGAATTTGTTAGTGATTTCCACTTATCCGTTTTCTTGGGGGTGATATGGAGAAGTAACTCTATGCTTAATATGATAGTTCTGGAGGGTGGCCGAAATTTTATGACCTGTAAATTGTGGCCCTCCATTTGTTATTACTTCCCTTGGTAATCTGTATCGTACAAATAGTTTGAACATGAAATTAGTCACTGCCTCCTCCATGGCCCTTGGAAAAGCTATTGCTTCGACCCATTTAGTTATGTAACCTGTGCAAACCAATATGGACGCTTTCTAATTTTATGGTGGGTTGAAGGGGCTATAAAATCCTACGCCCATCTTGGAAATGGTTCCACCACCACTTGCAGTTGTAAGGGAATTTCGTCAGCTTGGCCAGGACGGCCCATCTGTTGACAACTATCACAGACTTTAACATACCTTTTTGCATCCTTAAATATTGTGTGCCAATAATAGCCCATTTGAAGAACTTTATGTTTGGTCCGGTGGTTTGCAAAGTGTCCTCCACAAGGTTCGTCATGGAAAGCCCATAGAATGTCATAAACTTCATCCTCTCTGATGCACCTTCGGATTTGAAAATCAAAACCAGTGTGGAAAAGATAACCACCGATCTAGGAAAAACGTGCACTGCACTGTATGATCAATTTCCTTTCTCATGGTTACATATGTGTTGGAAATTTCCCTACCGCCAAGTAATTTGCCACACCAACGTACCACAGTGTTTTTCTTGTTACTGCGAGTAGGTGTTCATCCGGAAATTGATCATCTACTAATTGACAATAATCTACCTTAGGTAATCGAGATAAGAAATCTGCCACAAAATTTTATTTTCCTAGTGGATCCTTAATGGTGATATCGAATTCCTGCAACAATAATAACCATCGAATCACCCGGGCATTAGTAATGGGTTTATTAGCTAAGTATCTAATATCAGAGTGATCAATGTACAGGAAAACTGGATATCCTATTATATAATGTCAGAATTTATTGATAGCATGTATAACAGATAAAAAATACTTTTTTGTTACTGTATAGTTTAACTCAGCAGGAGTGAGGTTTTCGATGATATAATAGATAGCATAAGGTTTCTTTTCTTCCTATTGTCCAAGAACAATGCCTATGGTTGTGTCTGATGCATCTGAAGAGATGTGAAAAGGTAGCTCCTAGTTTGGTCCTCTTAACACTGTTGTTGTCGAAACGGGGTGAAATCATCCATATACAACTCAAGTCCCTCATAATCAAAGTCATGAGGGAATTTTTCATTGATCAAAGTCATTGGGGATGACTTTGATCAATGAAAAATTCCATATGACTTTGATCATGAGGGACTTTTATGACTTTTTCTAAATTTTTCATAGCTTGATCAAAGTCATCCCCAAACGGGGTGAAATCATCCATATACAACTCAAGTCCCTCATTGATTAGGTCATAAAAGATACTCAATATTGCTCTTTGGAACATCCCTAGAGCATTGCATGGTCCAAAGGGTAAAACCATGTATGTAAACATACCCCATGGGCAAGTAAACATGGTTTTATCTTGATCTTCCGGAGCAATCTGAATTTGATTGTAACCACTAAAACCATCTAGAAAAGCAAAGAATTTCTTCCCAGCTAAAGTATCAAGGACTTGGTCTATGAAAGGAAGGAGAAAATGGTATTTTTGGGTTGCTTTATTGAGTTCCCTATAATCTACAAAAATTATCCATTTTCCGTTTTTCTTAGGGATGACTACTAACAGGGAAACCCATTAGCTTTCTGAAATTGGGTATATGAATTTTACATCCAGAAATTTCTGCAATTCTTGTTTCACAATATCCCTGAGGTGCGGATTCAACCTCCTCTAGGGCTGCTAGATATGATGGGCATCTTCTTTCGATATAGATATGATGGGTGCACAGTTGCGGGTCAATACCTTTCTGTTTGAATAATCCTAGGAAAAAGAACTGCTTGTACTTACGGAGAACCTAAATTAATTTATGCTACTGATGTTTGTCCAGATCAACATTAATATTAAGGGTTTTTCGTGGTTCTATTTCAATTGGAATGTTGTTATGGACTGCAGTCATGGGAATATGATTGTCATTTAAATTGTCTAAGGGGTCTCATTGTGCATCATTATCAAGCAAAGTTTTTAGCATTTGGAATGTTGGGTTTCTAATAATAGCTGGTTTATTGATGAAGTTTTTGATTACATCATCTTCTAATTGATTTTTAAGTCCCAAAAATTCATCTAAAGAAAGGGGAGAGCATAGATTTTCTTCTTGATATCTCGGTGGGCATAACTGAATCTTTATAATAGGCGGGCTAGGTTGATCAAGAGGATACATAATAATATTTTTGACAATGTTTCCTTTCGCAATCGTCATGTTCTAGTTAGACATCCTATATATGCATCTGTCATTGCTAACCATGGTCTTCCTAGTATTAACGGATGTCCATCTAATATACTTCTCGGGTTGATGACTAAGAAGTCTAAAGGATATTCCCAGGAGTCTACAGAGACAATAATGTCTTCTAAAGTTTCTTTTGGCTTGACCACCGGCCTATCAGCTAATTCTAGTAGGGTTGAGGTCAATTTTAAAGTTGTAATACCCAAGACATTACAGGTTTCGTAGGTCAGAATTTTAATAGTTGCTCCCAGGTCTACCAATGTGTTTGGAAAAGTGCAACCTTGTATTTGGACAGTCACAATCAGACTTCTTGGGTCTTCATATTTAAAGATAACTTGTTTTCCTAAAATAAGATCAGATAATATTCCTACAACTTGAACTGTGGGTGGATCTTTCAGTTTTCTCCCAGGCTTTTTCCCACATAATTCCTTGATTATTTTGGCATAAATTGGGATATCTCGTATAGCCTGCAGGAGTGGAATTTTTATACACATCTTTTTCAATTCCGCTACAATATCAAACCTAGGGTAGATGTTTGGTTTAGTTATCGTGAGTCTTTCAGGGAATGGAGGGGAAGTAGTTATGATTTTCTCAAATTCCTGTTTCTCAACTATGTTTCCTGTTGGCTCTATTTCTGAAATAACCAGAATCGAATGATTTATCATAATTTTCTCTTCTTTATTGTTTTCTTGTTCTTGATCATTCTAATTTTCTTCAAGAGAAATAATGAGTCCAAATCTCAGTTGGAGCTCATTACATCCTAAGGGATTTATTTCATAGCCCAGATTTTCAATGATTTGCATGTACTGGACATGTCTATTGTTGCGGTTAGGATTTGGCTGAGCCAACAATTGAGGACGCACTGGATTTTGAGGATTACGAGGCAAATGAAATGGATCCTACATCATCGGTTGAGGTTGAGGGATCATCCCTATGGGTGGTTTCACCAATCCTGAAAGGCGTTGCCAAGTTTGAGGCCATATTGGATTCTGCGCAGGCGCATTCGACCATTGCAAGGGATAGGAATTGGTAACCGGATTTTTCCATAATGGCGTAGGATATTGAAAATTTGGCCATCCTGATCCAACAAAAGATTGATTTGTCCATGGTGATGTAGGATATGATTGGGATTGCTAGGTGGGATTGACGGGTGATTGTCCATGCCATGCGTTTCCAAGATTTTGTTGTGGAATATATTATCCAGAATAAAATAAGGAAGGATCTTGTATCATACCTGAAGGGCGTGATTGTCGTTTTCGACATTGAGTCATCAGTTATGTAGGTTTTATTTCCTCATCAGCTTCTTTAAATACAACTTTCAATCCTGGAAGTGACAGACATTGTTATGTCAAATGTTCTTTAGTGCAAATAGCACATGTTCAAACCATGTCCAATAGGCATTCCCTTTCAGTGTGTTTCTTTTGGCAACGTGGACAGAATATGACCAATGCTCAATCTGCCTTGGATTTCTTTTGTATAGCCTTTAAAACATATAATTGTGTAGTCAGTGTGCCCAAAATTTCAATTTAAAATCTTCTAAAAGATTACCAATTTCTAATTGTGTTACACCACCACTTGTGGTCTTACTGATTCGGGTGAGGGGATCTCGTATTCCAGATCTGGCTCGTGTATTTCCACGTGAACACCTGATACATAGCTTAACAATATTATCATATTCTTCTTGGTAAATATCACCTTGGCCCATTAAATTCAATGTTTTTATCCATTCATCCTTCATGCCTTTTATTACAACAGCTTTTAGTACTTCATTTGGTAAATTAGTATAAGGTGATGTTTGTAAGTTGTACTAGAATATCTCAATATATTCTTCTAAGGTTTCATTGTCTTTTCCAGACATTTTAAAAGTTTCATCCTTTAGGCCCCTAGTTCGATAGTTATCCTGGTATTTGGTGAGAAAGGTGTTTTTCATAGCATCCTAGGAATTTATAGTGCCTCCTCCTAAGCCCATAAACTATCGTAACGCTACTCCTTTTAAATTATAAGGGAACAATTTCAATTTCTGCGGATCGGTGGTCTAATCATAACCTCTGCACAACACATTGAACTCAAATAAAAAGGCATCTAGATCCTCTGAGGTCATCCCATAAATGGTTGGGATATTATGTAAATGGATAGCCTTCATTGGGGCATTAGCCACTGGGTCGACAATAGGATATTACAATGTCAAAGTTTGGATTTGTTGCCGTTGGGTTGCCATCTGATAAAAAATCTGTCAGTAATTTTTAGGGATTTATCGATCAAGAGGTATTATTTGAGCAAGGAAGTTACGGATATTACTTGGCTCTCGAGGGGGTTTTACTACGCTACCTAAGTCTGGGATCTTAGGTGGTTTCTCTTCTATCAAGATCACAGGAGATCCTAACCCCGAGGATCATGGAGTGTTGAATAAATGTGCTTTGGAAGCTTTGCTCAAATCCTTCAGTTTTGTTGTGAATCTCAACATGAGCTACAGTTAGTGATTCTGTTGCTTGAGGGATTATGAAGCCCTTCCCAGATACTATTCGGGGTCCTACTGATGCTTGAGTTCCATCTTTTCAAATAATTTTGTCGATGAAGGTTGGTCTCCCAAGGCTCACTGGTCCCTGGGTTTTTGTGGTTTTCGATACTAGCTTATGTTCTGTTACTACCTGATTCCTGTTCTTTTTCTTAGTCATACACACTTACATAGCCTAATCGTATCAACCGAAAGTGGGCGCTAGGCGCAAGTTTTTTACTTGTTGTGTGTGTAGGTTCTTACCTTCCGTCTTCAATACCCGGCCTCCCAAAGATACAAATTATGATTTGAAAACATCCCCAGCAACGACACCAAAATGTTGGGAACTAAGATGACTCCTTAAAATCGACTTAATCCTACCTTCATTGATCTTATCAACTTGGAATTTGTCTCTTATTTCAAGGCTATCGGCACAATCTGTGCAAGAATAGATTCTTAGATTATGAAATAGTGTAACCATCGAGTCACCTAGGCATTAGTAATGGGTTTATTAGCTAAGTATCTAATATCAGAGTGATCAATGTACAGGAAAATAGCCTGTCATATAATGTCAGAATTTATTGATAGCATGTATAACAGATAAAAACTATTTTTCTGTTACTGTATAGTTTAACTCAGCATGAGTGAGGTTTTTTATGATATAATAGATAGCATAAGGTTTCTTCTCTTCCTCTTATCCAAGAACAATGCCTATGGTTGTGTCTGATGCATCTGAAGAGATGTGAAAAGGTAGCTCCTAGGTTGGTCCTCTTAACACTGGTGTTGTCGAAACGAGTTTCTTGAGATCTGCAAATGCAACATCACAATTGTCAGACCATTCAAATTCGACGTTACTTGTTAAATCATATAAAGGTGCAATTATCTTTGAAAAGTGTTCTATAAATCTGCGATAGTACCCTGCATAACCGAGAAAACTACTTACCTTAATTTGTGTGCGGGGTGTAGGTAACTTAAGGATTACCTCAATTTTAGCTAGATCCACCTGAATCCATGCAACAAAAATATAGTGCCCTAAAACAAGTCCATCGGTCATCATCATATGGAATTTTTCATTACTTAAACACAATCTGGTAGCAATACATTGTTCAAGGACTTTTTCTAAATTTTTCATAGCTTGATCAAAGTCATCCCCAAACGAGGTGAAATCATCCATATACAACTCAAGTCCCTCATTGATTAGGTCGGAAAATATACTCAATATTGCTCTTTGGAACATCCCCGGAGCATTGCATGGTCCAAAGGGTAAAACCATGTATGCAAACATACCCCATGGGCAGGTAAACATGGTTTTATCTTGATCTTCCGGAGCAATCTGAATTTGATTGTAACCACTAAAACCATCTAGAAAAGAAAATAATTTCTTCCCAGTTGAAGTATCAAGGACTTGGTCTATGAAAGGAAGGGGAAAATGGTATTTTTGGGTGTCTTTATTGAGTTCCCTATAATCTATAAAAATTATCCATTTTCCATTTTTCTTAGGGAAAACTAGGGCTTCCAGATAGGACAGGCATCTTTTTCGATATAGATATGATGGGTGCATAGCTGCGGGTCAATACCTTTCATGTTTGAATAGTCCTAGGGAAAAACCTGCTTGTACTTACGGAGAACCTGAATTAATTCCTGCTACTGATGTTTGTCCAGATCAACACTAATATTAAGGGTTTTTCTTGGTTCTATTTCAATTGGAATGTTGTTATGGACTGCAGTCATGGGAATATGATTGTCATTTAAATTCTCTAAGGGGTCTCATTGTGCATCATTATCAAGCAAATATTTTAGCATTTGGCATGTTGGGTTTCTGATAATAGCTAGTTTATTGATGAAGTTGTTGATTACAACATCTTCTAATTGATTTTTAAGTCACAAAAATTCATCTAAAGAAAGGGGAGAGCATAGATTTTCTTCTTGATATCTTGGTGGGCATAACTGAATCTTTATAATAGGCGGGCTAGGTTGATCAAGAGGATACATAATAATATTTTTGACAATGTTTCCTTTCGCAATCATCATGTTTATAGTTAGACATCATATATATGCATCTATCATTGCTAACCATGGTCTTCCTAGTATTCATAGATGTCCATCTAATATACTTCTCGACTTGATGACCAGGAAGTCTAAAGGATATTCTTAGGAGTCTACAGAGACAATAATGTCTTCCAAAGTTTCTTTCAGCTTGACCACTGACCTATCGGATAATTATAGCAGGGTTTAGGTCAGTTTTAAAGTTTTAATATCCAAGACATTACAGGTTTCGTAGGTCAGAATTTTAATAGTTGCTCCCAGGTCTACCAATGTGTTTGGAAAAGTGCAACCTTGTATTTGGATAGTCATAATCAAACTTCCTGGGTCTTCATATTTAACGGGAACTTGTTTTCCTAAAATAAGGTCAGATAATGTTCCTACAACGTGAACTGTGGGTGGATCTTTCAGTTTTCTCCTAGGCTTTTTCCCACATAATTCCTTGATCGTTTTGGCATAAATCGGGATATCTCGTATAGCCTGCAGGAGTGGAATTTTTATACACATATTTTTCAATTCCCCTACAATATCAAACTTAGGGTAGATGTTTGGTTTAGTTATCGTGAGTCTTTCAGGGAATGGAGGGGAAGTAGTTATGATTTTCTCAAATTCTTGTTGCTCAACTATGTTTCTTGTTGGTTCTGTTTTTGAAATAACCACAGTCAAAGGATTTATCGTAATTTTCTCTTCTTTATTGTTTTCTTGTTCTTGATCATTCTAATTTTCTTCAGGAGAAATAATGCGTCCAGATCTCAGTCGGAGCTCATTACATCCTAAGGGATTTATTTCATAGACCATATTTTCAATGATTTGCACGTACTGGACATGTCTATTGTTGGGGTTAGGATTTGGCTGAGCCGACAGTTGAGGATGCACTGGATTTTGAGGATTAGGAGGCAAATGAAATGGATCCTACATCATCGGTTGAGGTTGAGGGATCGTCCCTATGGGTGGTTTCACCAATCCTGGAAGCTGCTACCAAGTTTGAGGCCATATTGGATTCTGCACAGGCATATTCAATCATTGCAAGGGATAGGAATTGGTAACTGGATTTTGCCATAATGGGGTAGGATATTGCAAATTTGGCCATCCTGATCCAACAAAAGATTGATTTGGCCATGGTGATGTAGGATATGATTGGGATTGCTAGGTGGGATTGAAGGGTGATTGTCCATGCCATGTGTTTCCAAGATTCTGTTGTGGAATATATTGTTTAGAATAAAATAAGGAAGGATCTTGTATCAACCCTGAAGGGCGTGATTGTCGTTTTCGACGTTGATTCATCAGGTATGTAGGTTTTATTTCCTCAACGACTTCTATAAATACAGCTTTCAATCCTAGAAGTGACAGACACTGTTATGTCAAATGTTCTTTAGTGCAAATAGCACATGTTCGAACCATGTCCAACAGGCATTCCCTTTCACTGTGTTTCTTTCGGCAATGTGGACAGAATATGACCAATGCTCAATCTGCCTTGGATTTCTTTTTTCTAGCCTTTAAAACATATAACTGTGTAGTCAGTGTGCCCAAAATGTCAATTTAAAATCTTCTAAAAGATTACCAATTTCTAATTGTGTTACACCACCACTTGTGATCTTACTGATTCGGGTGAGGGGATCTCATATTCCAGATCTGGCTCGTGTATTTCCACGTGAACACCTGATACACAGCTTAACAATATTATCATATTCTTCTTGGTAGATATCACCTTGGCCCATTAAATTCAATGTTTTTATCCATTCATCCTTCATGCCTTTTATTACAGCAGCTTTCAGTACTTCATTTGGTAAATTAGTATAAGGTGATGTTTGTAAGTTGTACTAGAATATCTCAATATATTCTTCTAAGGTTTCATTGTCTTTTCCAGTCATTTTAAAAATTTCATCCTTTAGGTCCCTAGTTCGATAGTTATCCTGGTATTTGGTGAGAAAGGTGTTTTTCATAGCATCCTAGGAATTTATAGTTCCTCCTCCTAAGCCCATAAACTATCGTAGTGCTGCTCCTTTTAAAGTATAAGGGAACAATTTCAATTTATGCAGATCGGTGGTATAATCATAACCTCTGCACAACACATTGAACTCAAATAAAAAGGCATCTGGAACCTCTGAGGTCATCCCATAAATGGTTGGGATATTATGTAAATGGATAGCCTTCATTAGGGCATTAGCCACTGGGTCGATAATAAGATATTCCAATGTCGAAGTTTGGTTTTGTTGCCCTTGGGTTGCCATCTAATCGAAAATTTGTTAGTAATTTTTAGGGATTTCTCGATCAAGAGGTATTATTTGAGCAAGGAAGTTATGGATATTACTTGGCTCTCGAGGGGGTTTTACTATGCTACCTAAGTTTTGGATCTCAGGTGGTTTGTCTTCTATCAAGATCACAGGAGATCCTAACCCTAAGGATCGTGGATTTACTCCATTGGTTTCTCCTTCTCCTTCTTTTAAATTGCAATAATTTCCCTTTTGTGAAGGAAAGGAGTATTGAATAAATGTGCTTTGGAAGCTTTGCTCAAATCCTTCAGTTTTATTGTGAATCTCAGCATGAGCTACAGTTGGTGATTCTGCTGCTTGAGGGATTACGAAGCCCTTCCCAGATACTATTCGGGGTCCTACTGATGCTTGAGATTCATATTTTTGAATAATTTCGTCGATGAAGGTTGCTCTCCCAAGGCTCACTGGTCCCTAGGTTTTTCTGGTTTTCGATACTAGCCTATGTTTTGTTACTACCTGATTCTCGTTCTTTTTCTTAGTCATATACACTTACATAGCCTAATCGTATCAACCGAAAGTTGGCACTAGGTGCAAGTTTTTTACTTGTTGCATGTGTAGGTTCTTACCTTCCGTCTTCAATACCCAACCTCCCAAATATAGAAATTATGATTTGACAACATCCCCGACAACAACACCAAAGTGTTGGGAACTAAGATGACTCCTTAAAGTCAACTTAATCCTACCTTCATTAATATTATCAACTTGGGATTTGTCTCTTATTTCAAGGCTATCAGCACAATCTGTGCAAGAATAGATTCTTAGATTATGAAATAGTGTACAATGATTTCTACAAAAAAGGTTACATTAAACATTATCCTAATTCAATCGTTGCAGAGACAAATGATAACAACAAATAATTACTCCTACAATTACAGTTCTATGAAAGAAGACCATTTTTATTCATCAACCATTGTATCTATCCTTCAATAAATCCTACGCATAAGGAAGACTAATAAATCACACGAATGCTTGAAAGTCTTACTTCTCAAAGATAACTTATGGAATTCATAAAATCAAACCTTACATTTATGTAACGCAATCCAATCAGCGATTTCAGGAGATGCATAACAGAATTACAAGATACAAAATTCAATCGATTATCTACCACGAAAGAAAAGGAAAGTGAATAGAAACACAACTAATGCAAATGTGGAAAAGTAAGTAACTAATAATGGTACATAATGGATAGTAGATCCTCCGGTGACTAAGCCCATGGTCTCTAGAAGTATTGTCTTAGATAAATTTGATACGGAGGATTAAGGTAAGATATTGCGCAAATTCATTAACTTCAAAGAGTTTTACAAAATGACCTTGAGAAAGTTCAAATTTAGATTGTTGTATGCAATATATAGTGAAAGTGTAATAATAAAAAGCTCCTTTGTCTTTTTACTTGTTGTCTTATATATTACATTAAAAAAACTAAATATGGAGCTATCCTGAGAATCGACAGATTCTCAGGATTACTCTTTTAACCATAAGACCCTCGAATAGTAATGATCAATTTCCTTTGACTTCATTCTTCGAGTTGTAATCTGTCACAAATAAGGCATCGACTGATCTAAAATCTTGCTCTAATATCTCGAGGGAACAAAAATCCTTCAATTGGATTGATTTGCATAAAAATTTACTCAAATTATAACCTTTTTAATATTGAAAAGACTCAAATTAACTATACTATCTTCAACTCGCTTTCATTATCATTTTTCTCTTAAATCATTACAAATTAAGGGTAAACTGCTTGAAAACATAACAATTATTTAAAGAGATAAGGAGAATAATTATACCATTTCCATGGCCCAACAACACCTATGAGGCTTATTTCCAATGCCAAAATTCAAACCAATATTGAATTCTTCAAGATAAAGTTATGCCAAATATCCCATGATGACCTGTTCAATAGAGAAAACTTGTATGGGATGACACGTGCCACTTTTTAAGCCTTTGGCCCTAAAATAAAAACAAAAAAAACTAAAGTCTATGCAACTTTGGTCACTTTTTACGAAATTCAAATCTAATTCTCGAAGAGAAAGTTATGACAATTTTCCCTAGGTCACTTGTTTGACACTAAATTATGGAGCATGAAACAATAACTTATTCGAACCATATCTCAGAAAATGTAGCGAAACAAGATTTGAAATTTTTGCACGAAGTTCACCAAAGGTTTGGCTCCACATGGTCAATGTTTCAACACGTGAGGCCTTGTGCAAAACAAATTATAGAAAAAAATCCAAGATGGTCTGTTTGAAGCAGCGAAACCCTAGAATCCAAAGCTCTAAGACCAAATGTTATGCATCCAAGTCACAAAACAGAGGAAAAGATAGACGAACGACTTGAAAATTAGGCTCTTCAAGGGGAAAACCTCTTGTACATCACATAAATGAAAAATTCTTCAATGATACAAATGGGGAGAACTCCTTTGTATATATAGGAGTCTAAGGGGTCACAATATAATCAAAGCGTACATAACAATAATAATGTAAGGGAATAACAATAACAATAATGGGCTTCAATGGAGCACAACAATAAAAACGTGGGGGCTACATGGGCACAGCAATAGAAACATGGGGCCTACATGGGCACAACAATAACAATAAGGAGGCTACAATAGTATTATAGGAACCTAACATAAATTATTAGAATAAAAATTAACAAAAGAATCATACAATGGTGTAATACATATATCTACATGAAATATTGTAATAAAACATTCAACATCAAGTGTTTTTTATTCAATTAAACAATACAACATGTAAATATCCCAATCTTGATACCTATAATAATATTGCTATTTGAGAGGATCATGAATTAGGTAAAGTGATGCAATATAAACAAGTGATCGATTTACTATATAAACTAAAAATTAAAAAAATGTATACACATAAAATAAAATGGAAATGAAAAGGAAAACGGAAGAGATATGATTTCCAAATTTGATACCAAAATATTGTAAAAGCATTAATGATAGTTAATAAACGCTTTTACATCGGTTGGAGAATCACATGTGAGTTAATGAACCCTTTTTGACCCGATGCATCTTGACCGTCGATCTGTTTTTGGATGAATGGTCCTCATTCAATATAGGATGGAGAGTTGGAGGGTGTATAAGCCTCCTCCACCGACCCAGAGACAACCGCACGAATGATGTCAGGTCAGTGGGTCTCGAACCTTTAACTTTAATAAGATGATTTGATAAAATATTTCAACGTAGCCTTGGTTTAATAAAATATGGTTTAATAATCCTAAGCCTTTGTTTGGATATTTTTCATGTATTCATGAATGAATTTAGCAGAATGTTATAAATATTAAATAAATTACTATACGCTATTCATGTGCAGTAAAGTCCCCATGTAAATATTTATAGGTTTAATAATTGAATCTGTAATATTCGCCTACCTTTGTTTCATACAATTCACCTATTTTTTTTTAGAGAAAATTAAAATGTTATAAATTGCATGTTATGTTTTACAACACTAGCCTAGGAGATGAGATAATAGACGTACAAGATAAGACGTACATATCTAAAATGATGCCTTGTGTGGATGAACCATAAGACGGTAAAATAATCAATCTGTTGATAAGTAATCATTTTAACATACCTAGGAGAGCTTGTGTATCTCAGACCTATTGGCTAGTGGGTAGTGTCAGGGAATTGTGTAATTATACGTAAGAATGCAACTTAATTTTCTTTAGTGCCATTATAGTTTTATTCAAAGCTTTCGTGATTTACATGCTTTGTAAAGTAGAATTTCTCACCAAAGTATTAAAAAGGCTTTAATACCTTAATTACATTATTTTAGGAATTATAAAATTTCTTCTCAATAAAAACATAATATTAAAATCTAGAAAACATCCTTACATGAGTAAATTTCATTTTCCAATTAAGAAAGATAAACCCTCGAAATTTAGTAAATTTCATTTTCCAATTAAGAAAGATAAACCCTTGAAATTTGATGGTCACTCTTATTTTATTTTTTTGTAATCTTGGCAGGACTACATCTTCAACATGTCCAATATATCACCCCGATCAGGGTGGGGAATTGAACCAGTGACTTCACATCATGGAGTGTCTTAAAAGAACACCTGATCACCATCTATCCAAGACCTCGTGGACTTCATGGTCACTCTTTTAAATACATGGATTTCAAACTTATTTTGATGGGTCATTTATAATGCTTTTGAATAGACTCTTAAGGTTAATAAAAAAATGTTTTTTCGGGGAGGAACAGCAACAAAAAGAGATCTGGCAGCATTGGACTCAGGAGACAGAGCAAGGGTACAAACAATGGAAGCAAATTGACAGGCTAATCAAGAACACAAATCACCATTTTATGAAGGATCTGGAAAGGGAGCTCCAAAAACGACGTATAAGATATTCCAATGGTGGGGACATTCTTCGATGGGGTTACAGACCTAAAGGAACCTTTTCCACCTCAGAGGCTCACAAAATTATATGCTCATAACCTTTGCCCCCCAATCCCATTTGGGGTAGAATATGGGCATCAGCCACCTGGCCCAAAGTCTCTCTCTTCCTCTCGCTAGTTGGGCATCAGAAAATTCTCACATGGGACAAGCTAAGGCAAAGAAACTATCATGGCCCTTCAATTTGTGTCAATTGTAACTCTCAGGAGGAAACTCTCCAGCACCTTCTGGATTCCTGCACCTTGGCCAATCATTTGTGGGAGAAGGCAAGCTTCAGATGTCAAAGAAGATGCAGAGTGTCGGACGACATCACCAATTCCATACGCCATTGGCAAAAGAATCCCTACAAAAGTGAAATTCTCAATCATTTATGGAGGATGATTCCCAGGCTCCTCCTCTGGTGCATTTGGAAAGAAAGGAATAAGTGCATATTCAAAGATCAAAGTTCTCCGTTAGAAATCATCTGGAGCAAATTTTGTCTGAATCTCAAAGAGACTCTGGCGCTCCGTACCTAGACGCAGGATGACCTTCCCACTCTAGATAATGAGAAGGCCATCTGGGCTAACTGGAACATGCAACTCCCTCAGGAAATTCACAATCATGCCCCCTCAAAGAGCATCAACATAAAAAAGGATTCTTGGACAGCTCCCCCAAAGCACACCTTCAAGCTCAACTTTGATGGAGCTTCAAAGGGCAACCCTGGAAAAGCAGGATTTGGCGGAATATTCAGAAATAATACAGGCTTGCCCCTACTTGTTTACTTTGGAAATATAGGATGGGACACCAATAATTCGGCTGAGTTGGAGGGTCTCTGGCAAGGTCTCCTCCTCTCATGGAAACACAACTTCCATCCCCTGGAGATCGAAGGTGACTCCTTAATCCTTATCAACATGGCCAAACAGCTCCTAAATGGATCTCATGCGAGGAAAATTGCCACTAGTTGGAGACTCGAAGCAAGATTGGAGGCCATAGAACAAGCGCTTCTCAACAACAGGGCCATCATCTTCAATCATGTTAAGAGGGAAGGCAACAAGGTCGCTGACCTTCTGGCCAACGTGGGTGTGGAAACTGAGCATACTCTAAGCACAGGAACTCTAGACATAATACCGAAACATGATCAAGAACAGGAATGCAAACTTTTGGTCCAAAGGGATGTTGCCCCCCCGGATGCGGGTGTTTAAGTCTGCCTTAAATTCGATGGGACTGGAGTGGGCTGAGAAAGGCCGCCACCTGCCAGCCCTGTACAGCGAAGCCATTTCCATGTGGCCGGATGATCATAAGCAGGTGGGTTTCGCTCTGCTTAAAGGAATTTGTGCAGGCGACTTTGATTTACCTTTCACCTCCGCACGCTCTGTCATGTTTTGGCTCTCGGCTCCCATGAATGCCACAGTAATGGCGGGAGCGTCTCGAGGCAGGGGAATGGGCATTAAAACTAGCCTCCGCCATGGGTTTCTTCAGGTGTCTCTTATGTTATGTTGGTTGGGCTCTTGCTCTGCTAGCTCGGAGAAGCTGCCTCTGTCAATTTCCCTAACTCCCTCTGAAGCTTTGGGCTCCCGTCTGATTGTTTGTTTGTCTGGCCTAAGTCTTACCTCTCCGGTGGTTCGTTCTGGTATCCA
Source organism: Pinus tabuliformis (assembly GCA_031772625.1). Lineage (NCBI taxonomy): Eukaryota > Viridiplantae > Streptophyta > Pinopsida > Pinales > Pinaceae > Pinus > Pinus tabuliformis. The sequence goes on from CM062815.1 coordinate 1,063,670,111, forward strand.
CAAGGGCGTTGTCGCTGTAGTCATGCCTCGACCCCGCCAAAGGATGTTAAGCCGCAGAGGCACCTCTCGGGGTGCGCCTTCTCGCCCTTCTTCCCTCTCTCCCTCTAGTGAATTCACTTCTAGCCAGTACCCTCGCACTCGCAACGGGAGATGGCGCTTTCTGTGGCCCAGTTAATTCCTTGAGCCTAGCTCTGCAGGTTTCTCGTCCTCACCCTCCTTCGGTTCTGCAATCTTCACTTTCAATTGCACCCTAAACCGTCCTCGGATTACAGCCCATGTCTCAGTGCTCTTTCTCGAGGAAGCCGAAGAAGAGGGCGAGTCCAATGTTATTCAGGAGGACCCAGGCTTAGTTTCTATGTCGAATTCTGGCTCCCCGCGAGCCATGGAGACTCCGGCAAGCAATGTTAATGACACAGTGGTGGAGCCAACGACCCTGGGTTTGTCTACGAACGAGGATGCTCAAGCTCAAGATCTGGCTGATGGTGGTTGGTGCAGGATCGTGGAGGAGACTCTTGGCACCTAACTCAAGCTCTGCAGCTTCGCCTCAGGTTATGCGGCCCAGTATTGAGGGATTTTTGCCACTACTAATAATTTTTGTAACTGTTGTTATGTCGAGGTTAAATATGCATGTTTTTTGTAAAGCTTGTAAGCTCAGTAAGGCTAAGATGGGTAACTCTGTCTCCCCTGTGTGGGAATGCATAACATGGCCTAGTCCAAACTCTCTGTTCTGGACAATTTTCTGTTTCAAGCTGCCTTTCCTTCTGGGCAGCTTTTTCTTATGCTAGTCATGCTGTAACTGTATACCTTTAATGTGAATAATAGAATAGTCTTATTTAGAAAGAAAAAAAAAAATTGTTTTTTTATTATTTATATATTTTTGGGATTTATGTTAGAAATTAATTAATAGAGCAACGAAATAGACAACATATTGCAGAAACACAAATACAAAAATGCATAGAACAAGAAAAACACAAATATACGTGGTTCACCCAATTTGGGCTACGTCCACGAACAAACAACCATTCCTTCCTTTTATATTATCCAAAAAAATGAAGAGATACAACCTACAACAGATTCGTTGTAATTTCCTCTTCACTCTCACACAATCTCCTCTCTCTTTCTCGCTCAGAATAATAATACACATTTGCAATACAACTCCCTCATATAAACCGAGGGGTTTCCTTCTAGGTAAAACAACCATAAATTAAACATAATTTCTATCGTCAAATCATCCACCTAATGAATGACCCAAATCGACTATCAAATTACAATATTTTACAAGGCAATTTTTCATCTATTTTTAACTTCGAGTTCGCTACCCTTGAACCCCCATCGGGGGGGAGCTCCAAACATGCAACCCCCCCGGACCCCATAGGAAACAATGGTGGGGGGGGGATTCCCCCCCACATTCCCACTTCGGGAATCGGTATCCAAACACGGTTGAAACAAGCCCTCTAAATCAGGAAGATAATCGGGCTACACATCCAATAATCTCCCACTTGGTGACTGATTATATCAAATCCATTGCTCCTTCACTTGCTATACAATGCTTCCACTTTGGACCTGGTTGTTTCTCATATTCATCATCTTTCTTGAAGGCCAATTGAAACTGAGCAACAACTCAATTTCTCCTTGGTTACAACCTTTGTAACCATATCTACATGAATATGGCTAGTGTGTAGCTTTTCTAGCTTCAACTGTCCATCATCAAAAAATGACCATATGAAATGATGCCTAAGTTGTATATGTTTAGTATTAGAATGAAAGGATGAATTCTTTGCAAGATAAATGGCACTCTAGCTATCACTATATAAACTACTCATCTCCTGCTTTTTCCCAACTCATCCATAAACCTTTGTAACCAAATCATTTCTTTAGTAGTCTCTGTAGTAGTAACATACTCTGCTTCCGTTGTTGGAACTGCAACAATGTTTTTCAATTTTGACGCCCAAGTGACAGTTATTCCACCTACAATAAACACATACCCTATGGTGCTTCTCCTGTTATCTCTATCTCCTGCTATATCTGCATCAACATATCCTTGTATAGTAATGTTTTAACCACCAAAGCATAATGCTTGATTTTTGGTACCTCTCAAATACCTGGGAATCCACTTTACTGTCATCTAATGCTCTTTTCCTGGATTGTTCAGATACCTTCTTACAAATCCCACTACATGTGTAATATCAAGCCTTAAAAAAACCATTGCATACATTAAGCTTCCAACTACTAATGCATATGGAACTTTACACATATAATCCATCTCTTCCTAAGTCTTGGGAAACATCTCCTTACTTAGTTTGAAATGGCTAGCCAAAGGCGTAACTAGTTTTTCATTATGCATATTAAATATTTCCAACACCTTTTCTATGTAATCACTCTGAGACTGTTAATTTAAGATTTTCCCATCTCTAGTTATTGTCATACCAAGGACTTGTTTTGCAGTGCCCAAATCCTTCATTTCAAATGAATTTTCCAATTTTCCTTTGAGCACATTTATTTCTTGCATGTTAGACTCTACAACAAGCATGCCATCTACATACAATAGCAATATAATATAGCTTCTATTAATTTTCCTTTTAAAATAAACGCAATGGTCAAAGTGACATCTAGTATAACCTTGTTCAGACATAAACCTATCAAATTTTAGATACCATTGCCTTGGAGCCTGTTTTAAGCCATACGATATCTTCTTCAATTTTCACACTAAATTTTCCTTCCCTTCGACCTCATACCTTTGTGGTTGTTGCATATATATTACTTCCTCCAAATCCCCATGGAGAAAAGTTGTATTTACATATAACTGTTCAAGATGCAAATATTCTGCTACCACTAGACTTAAAATAGTTTTGATTGAATTAATGTTAACAACAAGAGAAAAAATTTCATCAAAGTATATACATTTATTTTGTGCAAATACCTTCACCACAAGTCTAGCCTTATACATATGTTTACCTCCATATTCTTCCTTCAACTTGTAAACACATTTATTCTACAATGTTATTTTACCAGTAGGAAACTTGACTAAGTCCCAAGTCTGGTTTTGCATCAAGGAGTCCATCTACTCTTCCATAGATTTTTCTCTCTTCTTCCTAGTTTCTACCTGCATTGCTTCTTCGTATTTTTCCTGTTCACCAGAATCAACCAACAATGTATAATATAATGAAGAAGAGTATTGTTTAGGGGGTCTATTTATCATGTAGATCTTATAACACCAGTTTGAGGTGTTTGAGGTGTCTGTTGTTATTGTGGTTGTTTTTTCTGTTGTGGCTGCTGATCATTCTGATTTTTAGGCACCTTTACTTTTTTTGTGATCTCATCAAGAACTGTGTATTCTTTGTTTTCCTTTTCCTATTTCTTTCCCTGCATCTGATCATTATACAATACCTTTTCATTGAATATTACATCTATGCTCCTAATGATTTTCTGATTTTCATAATCATATAAGCGATAACCAAAATCATTTACACCATATCCAATAAAAGTACATTTCTTTGATTTTGCTTCAATCTTTTTCCTATTTTCTTTATTGATGTGGATAATTTCTACACAACTGAAAGTATTTAAAAATGAGTAGCTTACATTTTTACCTATCCATTCCTCCTCTGGAATACCACCATCCAAGGAACTTGAAGGCCCTCTGTTTATTAGATAAACAACATTATCTACAACATCTTCCCTAAATTGTAAGGGAAATCTTGCATGCAATCTCATGCACCTTGCACACTCCATGATTGTCTTGTTCATCATTTCTAACACACCATTTTCTTGTGGTGTTCCTAGAACTGTCTTCTCTCTACGAATTCCATGCTCTAAACAATAGTTATCAAACTATTTGCTGCAATATTCACCTCCATTGTCTGATATAAGAAACTTCAACTTCTTTCCTGTCTCATTCTCAACCAAAGCTTTCCATTTTTTGAAAGTATCAAATACATCAGATTCATTTCGAATATAATAAATCTAGGTTTTCCTAGTTGCAACATTAATAAAAGTAACATAATAGTGAGAGTCGTTGAGAGATGATATCTGAGCAGGTCTTCATACATATGTATGTACAAGCTATATTTTTTCTCTCTTATTTTCCTTCCAACTCTGATAAATCTGACTCTCTTATGTTTTCTAAAAATACAATTTTCACAAAAATCCAAATCAACATGCTTTAAACCTGGCTACAAAATTCTTGAGTGAATAGTTTGTATCCCCTTCTCACTCATGTGCCCGACCCTATGATTTCAAAGTGTTGTATCTTCTCTTGTGGAGGTTAAAGCATTAAAAAAAATAGAAATACTATTGCATAAATACAATATACCAACCTTTTCTCCCTTTTCTATTACCAGGGCTCCTTTAGTGACCTTATAGGTTTTGTCTATAAAAGTAGTTACACAACCTTCACCTCCCAACTGCCCTTTTAAAATTATATTTTCCTTCATATCTGGAAAATGCCTTACCTCCTTAAATATCCATTGGTTTCCATTCTATTGCTTTATAAAAACCTTAAACATTCCTATTATTTTCCAGGGTTTATCATCACCCGGGTGAACCTGTCCAAAATCTCCTTTAACATAGTCATGAAAATGTTTCCTATCAGGTGTGGCATGGAATGAGGCCCTTGAATCTACCACCCAAGCATCAATAATATTCTCTAATGAAAGAATCAAAGCATCTTGCAACACATCACCTGTCACATTCGCTTCATGATTGTTCTCTTGTTGTCCATCTCCTTCTTTTCCTTTCCGAGATTTGCAGTCTTTCTTCAGGTGTCCTTTCTTCCCACATTTCTAGTAGACTATCCCTGATCTAGATTTGGATTTTCCTTTTTATGACTTGCTGTGATTTCATGGGCTCACTCCTCTTCGCATTTTTCTTCCCCAAGTATCTACAGTCAAAGCATTACCTAATGTCTCACCAGAAATTTTCGTCGCATTTCCTCGCTAAGGATGGCACCGACAACATCATCAAACTTTAAAGTACTAAATCCAGGGAAATAGTTACTAATGTCCATAACTAAACCATTCCAATTTTCTAGTAATGAGCATAGAAACAATAGAGCCTTAACTTCAACAAAAATTAACTGATTGGTAACCATATTAAACTCATTTAAATGATTAGCAATAGATCCACCTTCTGACATATTCATAATTAAACAAACACTTCATAAGAAATATTTTATTCGAGATTGCATTTTTTCATATTGTTTCGGAAAGGCCCTCATTATATCTTCTGTTGTTGTTTCCTTCAAAATATTGAAGGCTATCGATGCTGCTAGGCACAACCGTATTGTTCCTAATGCTTTTCTATTAAGCATCTCCCATTCTTCGTCCAACATACTCATCAGCGTCTTTGATTTTCCACTCAATGGTAGGTACAAATCTTTTTGATACAAATAATCTTTCATCTGCACCTTCCACAACTTGTAGTTTTGGTTGTTAAATTTCTCGACCCTAAACCTACCATATTTCGCCATTGCTCCCACTCAAACTAGGAACCCTTCTCTCCTGTGAGTTTGTCAACCGAATAAACCTTCGACTCTGATACTGATTGTTAGAAATAAATTAATGAAGTAATGAAATACACAAAATATTGCGGAAACAGAAATACAAAAACTCATAGAACAAGAGATTAAAAAACCATATGTGTTTCGACCAATTTGGGCTACATTCACGAAGAAATGGCCAATCCTTCCTTTATATTATCCAACAAAATGAAGAGATACAACCTATAGTAGATCCACTGTAATTTCGTCTTTGCTCTCACACACTCTCCTCTCTCTTTCTTGCTCAGAATAATAATACAAATACACAATACAATTCCCTCATATAAACCAAGGGGTTTCCTTCTAGGAATAAAAACCCTAAATTAAACATAACTTCTACCGTCAAACCATTCGCCTGATGAACGACCCAGATTGACTACGAAATTACAATATTTTACAAGGAAAATTTTCATCTATTTTTATCTTGGGGGCACTGCCCCTAAACCCTCGCCAATGCGGGGGGGCTCTAAACGTGCAATCGTTCCCCTTGGACTCCTCGAGCAACATAGTGGTGGGGGGGGGAAGCCCCCCCACACACCCCCATCGGGTATGAGATCCAAACATGGCTAAAAAAAGACCTCTGAATTAGAAAGATAATCAGGCTCCACATCCAACAATTTATGCCTTTAAAATAGTAAAAAAATGAATAAATGATTTCCGAACTTTATGTTGAACTTAAGACTTAGGTATCTGTAAGTAAAGGTGAAGGTTAAAATTTGGAGAGTACTTCATGATGAGATTGATGGTAAGATCATATGAGGTAAAAATAGGGATTTAATCTTCATGAAATCTTATTTTTCAATATTCATTGTGACTATACATACATTCTTTAGGAAATTCAACTCTCCTAAATATATAGATATTAAAATATTTATAGAAGAAAAAGTTCATTTGTATATTTAATTTCCCCTTTTTGTGGACAACTTTCCTAGTTTTCATGGAGTTCTTAGTTAGGAATATAATTGTTAATCATATTTAATGATATGCATTAGTTAGTGTTGTTTACATTCAATTATTGTGTTTTTTGGTTTACACATGATTAATAAAATTAAAACCATAGTAAAATAATACATATGCACATCTATGGATTGTGACATTCCTCAAATGATGTCACTTATATCATCAACCTCATCACTCATTCTTTAAATTTCATTTTGATCTATTTCACTAATTTTCTTTATTGTATGACTAGGGGTAAGCTATAATGAGTCGAATATGATTCTAGTAGGTTGAATAAATCTGGTGGAAATAGAGAAAGTCTTGCGATAGAGAAAGAAGCCCAACTTTTGAGGAGGGTCAGATTTGGGAACAACATCCAGTTCCTACTGAGGATGGTGCCTCCCCGTGAGGCACCATGAACAATAGACCAGATGCCTTCACAATGGGCATAGAGTCAATTGAAAAGGAAACTCAAAAGGAAAAACATAAATCTTAATATAGCTAGGAAATAAAGTGGAATTCTTTGCATCTTAAAGCTCTAGTTGATTGATTCCAAGAATCAAAGAAAAATAAATCATATGAGGTTCTAGTACCTAAAGATTGATGAGTTCAATAATTATTCACATATATAAGACATTTGTTCGTAATTTTAGTCTAGTAGGGTAATTATGATATAACTTAGGGAACATTGATCATAGATTGACATCTGTCTCATTCCCCAAGAGAATTTCGGCACCATATAAGTAATACATTCTTATAATTAATGATCAAGAAATTGCATAAATCATAGTACTAATTAAGATTCATAAGGATGAATTTCATTTCAGAATAAGGTTTTACTGAAACTATGGAGACTAGTTATCAGGGATTTGTTTCCCTTTTTGTTTGCATAATATGTGTTTCCAGAATTGGAAGTCGTTCTGTTGCCAGCGGGCTTGTTCATTACCCCAACAGATTCATCCACTATCTTGATATAATGTACTTTATGAATTCTTGTTTACTCTTCATGTTATGTTAGGATATTTCGACACATAGGAAATAATTAAGTACAACTTGGTCTAGTGTATAGTTAGGTAAAGTGTGCTTCTTTAGTATGTACTTTTTGTAACTTACAATCTAACAGTCACGATATGTTCTAGACATGAATTGATCAGACGGTTCATTCTCTCCTCGATATTACCGATACTTGATCTGTGGCTTAACACCCTATTGGTCCATGATCTCTATTTAAATAGCATGGAGGTTCATTTGTTAGGTGATCATTCATTAGAGAAGCTTATGTAAATTTTCTTGCTTTTACATTAATAAATTGTCTGAAGTGGCTGCGTTGGCTTACATCGTGGATTGTTTCCCTCTTTGAGGGTTTTAACCACGTCAAGAATATTGGTGTATTGATCTGTGATTTGTTTGTGAGCGATGTCCTTTGATGTTCTATCTAAGGAACTTAACCTGTAAATTCCTACATTGTATTAGAGCTATTCAAAGGCCGCATCCGTTGGTGATCCAAATCTGAAGCCGATACAACTACATCCAACTTTCATTTCCTAGATCTATTGTTTATGACCACTTTCAGGCCAAGATGATTTCTCTATTGGGCTAGGAGCATCTGTTCGAGTGAGGAACCCCTTTCCTTTCATACAAAAAGTTTTCTGATAGACCTAGCTACGTCATTTTTAAGATCTGGAGGTATATAGTCTTTATTTTCAGTTTTAGTTATTATTGGATCTATACCTTTCATTTTTGTGTATGCTCTTTGCCCCACGAATTTGTGCGATTTGGGCAAACCAGAAACAGAAAGAAAGGATTTTTCTCATGTATATCTTCTTTTCTGTCACGCCTTAGTGTGATCTCATAAAACTGGAAACATTGAGGAAAATATATAGTTTCCGACCAAATGCAACTTTAAGCCACAAGGCTTGGATTTCTTTTGCATGTTTGTTTTGGTTTATGTGGTTTTTTTTTGTTTTCTAGGAAAAAATGGGTTTTTCAAGTAAGCACGCACTCCAAAGCTTCAGTGAAAAAAAAAAAAAAAACCATTCCCCTTTTCCAAAAATTACTAACCTTTTAAACTAGTTCACTTGGTCCAAAGTTACTTTAAGAGAATAGAGGTCTTGGGTTCAAGTCTTTCTTTATGTTGAGTTACTTTTTCAAAAAGCACATGTATCTTATGTTTTGAAGTTACTTTATGTAAAAATGTTCTCACCTATTATTAAAAGTGAGTCACTTATAATTCTAAAGTCACTTTATCTTTTATTTAAGTTACAATTTAGTAGATAGCTCATAAAGTACCATTGTAAAAGTGACTTTCACTTATTTATAAAAGTGGGTCACATAAAGTAATATTTTTTTAAAGTGAGTTAATTAGATTAAGTTTGGAAAGGGTTTTTTTTTTAAATAGCATTATCATTCACTTCCCAACATTCATGTAGTTCCTTGGCATCTTCAACAATTTGTCTTCAAAAAACCATAACTTCTTCATCCAAAAGCCATTTTTCTAATCAATGTAATTTTTCGAGATCTTTCCATTGGAACACTTAGTTTTAGCATCTACAGCTTCAGTTTCTTTTGAAATAGAAAGTCTATGTCTAGTTATTCTTGACAACACCAACTACTTCCAATGGCTATCCTACATTGTGGATTTACTTAAAAGTAAAGGTCTTTATAGAATAGCCTCGTCCTAAGAGTCTAAGCCTAAAGATGAATCACAATATCAAGCACATGGGTTGATAGAGATGTCTATTTCTCCAAACCTTAGATTCCATATTGCAGAAATTGATACCTCCGATGAAGCAATGAAACAACTCAATAAAGTTTTTGGGATTAAAAATGAAATTAGAACCCGTCAACTCAAAAATGAGTTGCTTACGTTGGACCCAATAATTTTTCATCCATTGAACATTTTTTGTCAAATTTCAATACCCTTAGACTTCGTAGCCTTATTTATTCCATTCTTACTAAGTTGGGACCAATCTACTCTGTGTTTGTTTCCACCTTTCATTCTACTAGAGAAGCCTTTATTTATCAAGGACAAGACTACAAGTCCCCCTCTTTTGATGCCTTTTGTGATTCTTTAATAAGAGAACAAGAAAAATCATTACATCTTGGTCTTCTTAATACTGGAAACTATTCTAAGAAAGCCTTAGCAGCCCAGCAACAACCAAATTCAAAGAATCCTAAAAAGCAACATCCTAAACAGAATGCTCCTAAACCAAACAAGGGTCCAAAGCAATTTTAGTCTCAAAATGAAAAATCAACTCAACAAAATGATGAGGAAACTAAAAACAAAGGGAAGAAGACTAATAGACATTGCAACTTTTGTAATCATGATGGCCACTTAAAATCCAAATGCTTTAAGAAGATGGAATCTTTGGAAGCAGCAATGAAGAAGCATAACATCCATCTAGAGCACTATTCAGTTTCAACTTCATCTTCAGGAATAACAGTTTTTGCATGTGGTTGTCAAGCATCTCGGTCTGGTAATGCACTAAATGTATCTTCTTCTTCTCATTCTCATGAGTGGCTCATTGATTCTGGATCTTCTTATCACATGGCCGAAAACAAAGCCATGTTTTCTTCTTTAAATGATTGTAACACCAAAAATATATATGTTAGTGATGATATATCTCTTAGTGATGTAGGGACTGGAACTATTCATCTATAAAATTGTCAATTTAATGATGTATTATGTGTTCCTACCTTATCCAACAACCTTCTATATGTATATCAGATAACTCATTTAGGTGAAGGTAAAATTGTTGAATTTTCACCTCATGATGTTGTAATTAAGGACCTAAGAGATCCTAGACAGATTTTAGCTACTGGAATTGCTGATGATTCTACAAGGTTGTATAAGTTTAACAAATTTGGGTCATCAACTCTTCCCTCGGTATTTATTGCTCATAATGATGAAGTGAGCAAACTTTGGCATGAGTGATTTGGTCAATTAAACTATCCCTCCCTTCAAAATATATGTAAAGAATATATGGTGACAGGTCTTCCTATGGTATCTTGCAGAGATGGTGTTTGTTCCGGATGTGTACTCAGAAAACATCACCGGGATAGTTTTGAAAAACATGCCTCTTGGCATGCCTCAACCCCTTTATAGCTTGTGCATAGTGATTTATGTGGTCCACTTCCAGTTGTTTCATTCTCTAGCTACAAGTATTTCTTAACTTTCATTGATGATTTCTCTAGACGCACTTGGGTATACTTCTTAAAACTCAAGAGTGAAGTCTTTAACATGTTCATAGCCCTTAAGGCCTTTGTTGAGAAACAATCTGGACATCAAATTCTTAAGCTAAGATCTGATAATGGCGGAGAATATGTTAACAACAAATTCATAAAATTTTGCACTGAGCATGGAATTTAATTGCAACATATTGTTCCATATACTCCATAGCAAAATAGTGTAGCTGAAAGGAAGAATCGCACCTTAAAGGAAATGGCTAATTGTATGCTTCAATCTAAAGGACTTAGTCTTAATTTTTGGGTAGAAACAATTAACAGTGCAAATTAAATAGTAAATCACACTCCTACTAAGGTTTTAAACAATATCACTCCAGAAGAAGCATGGAGCTAAATTAAACTAGATGTAAGTCACTTTCGTGTTTTTGGAAGTGAAGCATGGGCCCATATTCTAGATGAGAAACATAAAACCTTAGAACTTAAGAGTGAAAAATGTATTTTTGTTGGATATTCTGAAGATTTCAAAGGATATGACTTCTTCATTCTAAATCCAAAAAAATTATCATTAGAAGAGATGTAAAGTTTGCTAAAAATATATTGACCTATGAGCCTATTTCGGCAGATGTGCCACCTCTCTCTATCCCTTATAGTTCTGAAAATATTCCTTATTTAGATGATGACATGAGGATGAAAATCCTCCCCCACCTTCTCGAGATCCTCCTTCAGATCCTCAACTTCCAAAATGGGTATGCGCTACTCATCAGGACTAATGAACTGCAAATGAATCAAAATCAGGACTAATGAAAACACCATCACATACCTTTTCTTCTTCATAGTTGCATAACCTTGATTTTCCTTCAAAGTTGCCTTATTTACAATCATTAATATTATTATGATCATGAAATAAACTAGGTATGTTAGCAGATAATTTGGATACCAAAGAAGCCCAAGGGAAACCCATTGAAACAATAAAAACAATATAAGTAATTTAGGAGTCACCATGTAAACAAAAAGACAAATAAATATATACTTGAAAACATTTCAGTTGCATGCAACTATAACCCTATTGACCAATGGTTCATAGACTTAACCAATTAATCTAATTACCAGGAAAATGAAACTTTGTTAATTCAGTCCTCGACAACGGTGCTAGAAAAATGTTGGTTCTTGGACGGTCTCAGTAACTAAGAACAACCTAAGAAGACATTTATTGAGGGTTTAAAACCATCCTGCTTCAGGCTAAAGGGTTGGATTCCCTCGCCTTAGGGGGTATTCCTTGTACTTAATATAATTTAAATAAATTTTCTATTTCAACAAATAAATAAGGCCAAGCTAATGATTTGAAAGCATGTTGTTAAAATCAAGAGAGGCTGAGATTTGTGGAAGGGAACTTATGATAATTAAAAGATCAATAATTACAATTAAAACCTTAAGTATGAAATGAGAAAATGACAGAGAAAAAATCAGAAATGAATATAACAAAATAAAAAGAAAAATAAAAATAAATGAAGTGTTAGTTGTACTTGAATCCTTATTTATTGTCCGCTCATCATGATGAAAAATAATGAAATTGTATATTATCACGTATTATTACATTCCATTCTCCCTCAAAAGACAAGCATTAAGAACATGTTCATTTACTGATAATATGAATACCTAAAAACAAACAAATCCTCTAATTGTTGTGACAAAATAGTGCTAATCAAGTCAACTACCAGCATATCAATAAATATCTAGATTCAAGCACATAAATTATAAGAATAAAAATGAACAAAAGGAGCACACATTGGTTTAATATGTATATTTGCATGAAATATTATAATAAAACAATCAACAAGTGTTTTTTAGTTAAATAAAGAATACAATGTGCAAATATCCCAATCTTGATACCTCTGATAATATTAATATATGAGAGGATCATGAATTAGGTAAAGTAATGCAATATGAACAAGTGATTGGGTGTACTAAACTACAAATCAAATCAATGTATACACATAAAACAAAGTGGAAATGAAAAGGAAAAATGAAGAGGTGTGATTTTCAAATTGCATAACAAAAGATTATAAAAGCATTAATGATAGGTCTGTGCAACAAGTGCAGTCAAACAGTCTACATCATAAATTTGTTCTTGCCTCCAAACTTATCCACCTCTCCTTTTCAAATGAGAAATCTAGGGTTTTTTATATACAAAAAACTTGTTAACTATCTTACATAACCATTACATAACTATTTTCTTAATATCATAATGTAAAAGAGCCCCAAGGGTTAGCTTAGTTGGTCGAGTTCCTATCGCTAAGTACCTCTCTAGTTGGGAGGTCACGGGTTCAGATCTCCTCGACACCCTTGGGATTAGGCATTGCTTGTTTGGCTGGTGGGTAGATGAGGTCACGGGTTCAAATCTCCTCGACGCCGTTGGAATTAGGCATTGCTTGTTTGGCCGGTGGGTAGATCCCTTCGGATTGATCTGCCTGGATTTTTCCCGTGGATGTAGCGGCCACCCTTTGTCCATGAACCACCCTTAAAAAATGTAAAAAGAAATAAAAATAATCTCAAATAAATTCAAAACTTTAATCTTTCCCCGCGGCCTTGACAAATGCATAATTTATTGTTTGGCCTTTAGTGTGTTGCTAATTGATTGTAATTTAATTTTTGTTGTTTGGCCTTTAGTGTGTTGCTAATTGATTGTAATTTAATTTTTGCATTAAAAAAATTATAGTTAATCGAACTCATAAATAAAAAGTAGTAAATATTATTTCCTCACCGCATCAACATTTCATGTATTATAACTATTTCACACACTTTTATTCCCGAAACGACTTTCCAAAACATTATAAGGAGAATAATTTGGGTAAAATCTCATACCTTATGCTCCCTTTAGAATAAATGATTTATTTATCTAACCCTAACAACTACATGAATGATGTCAAGTCAATGGGCCCTTACGAATTTATTCAATTCTTAACCTGATGATTGGGTAAAATATTTCAACATAACCTTGGTTTAATAAAATATGGTTTAATAATCCTAAGCCTTTGTTTGGATATTTTTCGTTTATTCGTGAATGCATTTAACAAAATGTTATAAATATTGAATAAATTACTATGCATTATTCATGTGTAGTAAAGTAGCCATGTAACTATTTATAGGTTTTAATAATTGAATCTGTAATATTCACTTGCCTTTGTTTAATATGAGTCAGCTATTTGTCAGAGAAAAGTAAAATGTTATAAATTGGATTTTAAGTTTTATGACACCGGCCTGGGAGATGAGATAATACATGTACAAGATAGACTTAGATACATATGTGGGTTCCAACCTTATTTTGATTGGTGATTTACAATGCTTTCGAATAGACTCTCGAGATTAATAAAAGTGTTTTTTATTATTTATATATTAAATTAATAAATGATTTCTGAATTTTTTGTTGCACTTAATACTTAGGTATTTGGAAGTAAAGGTGAAGGTTAAAATTTGGAGAGTACTTCATGATGAGATTGATGGTAAGATCATAAGTTGTAAAAAGAGGGATTTAATCTTCATGAAATTTTATTTTTCAATATTCATAGTGAACATGCATACATTCATTAGGAAAGTCAACTCTCCTAAATATATGGACATTAAAATATTTAGATAAGAAACAGTTCATTTGTATATTTAAGCCCCAAGGGATAGCTCAATTGGTCGAGCCCTCGTTGCTAAGTACCTTTCCTATTGGGAGGTCACGAGGTAAAATCTCCTCGATGCCCTTGGGGTTAGACCTTATATATTAGGTCATATTTGATGGATCTGTGTGGATCACTGCCTATGGACGTAACGTCCACTCAGTGACTATGAACACGGCACCTCAGTGACTGCAAACCATGGTTTCCTTCAAAAAAAAAACATTTTTATATTTAATTTTTCCCTTTTGTGGACAACTTTCTTAATTTTCATGGAGTTCTTAGTTAGGAATATAAATGTTAATTATATTTAATGATATGAATTACTCAATGATGTTAACATTTAATTTTTATTTTTTTTGTTTATACATGATTAATAAAATTAAAACCATAATAAAATAATACATATGCACATCTATGGATTGTGATATTCCTTAAATGATGTCACATATATCATTAACCTCATCCCTCATTCTTTAAATTTCATTTTGATTTATTTTACTGATTCTCACTTTGGCATGACTAAGAGTAAGCTATAAGGAGTTGAATATGATTCTAGGAGGTTGAATAAGGTTGGTGTAAATAAGAAAATTCTCGTAATAGAGAAAGAAGTTAAGTTTGTTAGGAGAGTCGGATTTGGGAACAACAATGTTGAAGGTGCCCATGGCATGAAATGATGCTCTAACACATGATGGAGTCCCACAGTTATCAACGATCCCTTGAGAGTGTTAATATGATCCTCTAATGGGCGTGGGCCCTAATTAAGTTGCCTATCCCATGATGAAAACACCTGTCAATTACATATAAGATCTAATGTGCTTCCTCACCATCAAGTATAATAATTAATTAGTGCATCTAATTCAACCAAGCTTGTTAATCAAGGGCACATTGCGACTTCATATTGGGCTTTAAGCTCGTAATAATGTTACCTCCCTAGGTAGGAGTAGCTAATAAATAATCCTATTTTGTGTTCCTAGCCCCTAAGGAGAAAGACATGCCCCTAGTACATCCTTCAATTGATAGGTTTCATGTGAATGATGATGAATGGATGTGGACACGGGGGGTCTCAAGGCCAAATTCCATGGGTTCAAGGATGGTAATGATGAGGGATGTCCACATATTTGGGTGTATAGATGAGGAGGGAGAAACCATGGATACATGAGTTACCCTGGCCTTTTTTTTTCCACCCTTCTTCATTAACCTTTTTCCTTTTCTTAATCTTTTTTGTATTAGTTCTTAGGGCTCTAGGTAAATGAGAGCATGGTATATATTATGTAAGCAATTATTACACACTTAAGGTGGGGAAATTCATCACCCACTAGGGGGGATGCACATGAATCTTAATGATGTGGGGGAACTCATGGCCCTAGGAACTAGGGTGATGGCCATAATGATAAGGGATGGAGCTCACGTTTGGATTTTTCCCACGTGTTATTTTAATGTCCCAACCATCTTTTGCATTTAATAATATTAATTTCTTTTGTTTCTTGCTTGTGGCCATTATATTCTTTTAACGTTCTTTTAGCTGCATCAACCTCCAGTGAAACATTTCAAGGATCGACCCAAACATGTGGATAAGGGTAGGGGGTATACCAGTGCATTGTGGACCCAATAGTCATGTGGAACTGGAGAAGGGAAATGATGAAACAACGCTTTCAATGTGCGGGGGGGGAGTGAAAAATATGGAATGAGAAAATGAGTTGGTTCTACCAAAATCAGGGTTTCCCAAGTATTTCCCTTCCTAAAGCCATGGACCAATAGGGGATATCCCATGGGACTAGAATTTAATATTAACCCTTTATTTAAGGGGAGGGAAGAAAATATGGTGAAAACCCTTCCTTCTTCCAAGTTACATAGTAATCCATGCGCAAGATGCCCAAGGAAAAACAAGCATAAGCACCTAATTGCACAACGAAAAACATACCTTTAGGATCAAATTGCCCACCTTCAAATATATACTCTCAACAAATGGGCGAGGGGACATATGACTTATGCAGGGGAAGGAGATTAAATGACACAATGAATTGGCTACACTGGTGGTTGTCAAGGGCTGATAGCTACTAACTGAAGAGATGTCAAGGCAAAAAATTCTCCTATGGTTTCACCCACTTTTTTTGGGTAAAAAAGCTGAAAGGGGAATATTACAAATTTACAATATACATACAATATTCCTCTCTACACACCACTCACATTCTCAAAACAATGAATTGCTCAATTACATGGAAAATATATTTACATAGAACTCTTGTACAAATCAACAACCTTAATATGTTTAGCTAGATTATCTAACAATTTTTTATTTTGGCTAGATTTGTCCCTTCTGATAACAACTAAATGACACTCATCCTGTCCTCTCTAACAAAATAGATTCCTTCTAGATTTACAACTAGGAAAATATTACAATTTAAATAAAAATAAGGAAATGGAAACTTCATTTGATAAATGGATTTTGACCAAAGAAGGTCAAAATTTATTTTCACTTGTAGATGCTCCTGCATCACCAAAGGTGGTTTATTTGTAGTTTAATTTTACTCCATACTATGCCATACCTTTTAAATCCTTTCAACAAGTGCAATTATCTATGCAGTCGACCAAATTTATGGCTTTTGCCCAAACTCTTAGACTGGATCATAAAATTTGTGATTTGTTTTTAAGTTGTTTCTTTTCACTCAACAACACCATATTGTTGTGGTGTATATGGAATAATATGTTGCATTTCAATTCCCTAGGTAATGAAGTAAGTTGTAAATTTATTGCCAACATATTTGTCTCTATTATTTATTCTAAACATCTAAAATTGATGTTTGGATTATTCTTTTACAAAGACCCTGGAGGCCAAAAATATATTAAAATGTTCACACTTAAGTTTTAAGAAGTAAACCAAAATGCATTTGGAGAAGTTATCAATGAAATTTAAGAAGTGCTTGAAGCTAGAAAAATATTCCAAACAAATTATAACAGATAGATCACTATAACCAAGCTTCAAGGGGGATGGATCATTTTGATGATGCTTGTCAGTGAGAGAGAGAAGTGTGTATGTGCTTTTGTGAAAAGCAAGTAAGTGTGCCTAGTGAATGTTTAGTTGCAGGCGTATCAAGGTTCTTCTAATGTAGAGGGAGGAAAGGTGAGCCTCTAAGAGAGAGGTAATAGTAGCACCCTAGAATAGGTGTACACAAGCGGAAAGAGAATCGCATAACATCAAGAAAAATAGTCCACATAGATGCGACCATTGTTACAACCATTACAACACATTTTCAATTAGATAAGCACTAAAATAACCGAAATAATTCAACTACTTTAATACAGGTGAAAGCAAACATGAATCATAAACATTAAAAAAATTGTCTTACAAATATTCACAATCCATGCATGAAAACGTGTTGGCCATCAGGCTCCAAGTATTAAGTAAAAGTCTCAAGATACATGTATACAACGTGTTATCACTCAAAACTTTTCCCTAGAAGTTTTCAAAAGAAGGAAAGGACTGAGGTAACCACAAACCAACTTTTAAGCATAGGCTCTAGCCAACCTATGGCTCAGAGAGGGCTCTCTCTATATGATTTAGCTTTGTTTGCTGGGATTTTAATCTAGTTCTGAAGGCTCAGAGGGGTTTTGATTTGTATTGAAGGTTGGATGGTGGAATCCTTAAATCAGACGGATATAATGATGACTTTGGACCATTGGGCTATGGAGTCAAAGAAGGGTAACAGAACTAGAATTAACTCACTAAAGGGAGTGTTCAAAGGGCAAGCTAGCAGAGTAAAGTGCAGGTCTTTAGGCCAGATGGGTGAAATGATCTTAACCAGGGTGAGAGAGCACTTAAGAATTCTCAAACCAGGATTAAAATGAGGAACAGAGGATAATCATGAATAAAGGGCAATTAAGAATCCTTTGCTATAGATTACAGGGAGACTACCTAAACTAAGGAGCAATCAAGAATTCCTTAACTTAGATATTTAGCAGAAAACATTAAAATGCATAATAGTTAAAATAGAGTGCAATGAAGCAAATTCTGAGATATCATTCCATATTATAGCATTTAGATTTCAGATACATTAAAGATTGTGGAAAAACTTTTAAAGAAAGATAATAACACAAGAGAAAATACTTGTCTACACTTCGCTCTACACATGAATCCTATGAAATGTCTTGTCTTTATTCATTAATCCAGCTTGCTAGTCCAAACAGTGATACAATAGCTTACAATCTTTTGATAAAAAATGTGTATAGAAATATCTAATAATCCACACTACATACTTCTAATGATGAAGTATTTATACAAAAATTATTACAAAATATCCCAAACTAACTTGAGATTAAATCTAGGAAATACAAATATCTTCTTGCAAGAAGATAGAGACAGCTATTGAACTGTTTCATGTTGTCCCTTTTTATGTGGTACTGTTGGCTTTTATGGTTGGATTTGTAGCCCTTTATGTTGGCTTGCAGTTGTGGTCTTTTACGCTGGAATATTCTTCAACTTTTATCTTTCACCTGATACTCTTTGACCCTAATACTCTTTAACCATGCTGACCTGTTTCATCTATTTACCTGGTTGTTCTACTTTTACTGTGCAGTAACTTTTTACTGTAAATTTCTCACAATAAATCAGTCATCATTCCCACCATTCTGCATCAGGTAATTTGACATTCATCATCCACCTATATATCTCATCAACTTCGGTATACTTGGCAAAATTGGGCTTAGTGATGAACAAGTGTTTTATCTCATGTTGGAGAAAAAACAAGTTCTCAAACGTATTATACAAAATTTTTCCTGTTGGCAATGCTTTTATGGATGAAGTGCTAGCTTGTTCTTTAGCCAACTGTCTGAGTCTATTATCATAGTCTAGTTGTGTCATAAGTTTTTCATTAGTAACCAATGGACTGGGAAATCCTTTCTCCCTCAGAATTTGGAATTTGGCCATGAATCTATCAATGGCCACCTGCATGTTGTGGAACTTTTCTTCTAAGTTCAGCATTAGGTTTCTCTTGGAAAGGACCTTCCTTATTTCCAAAATGATTTCAGTCATGTCTTCTATATTTAGCTCTTGAATCTCATATCTGTTTTTGTTGTTAAGGAAGTGGATGAGTCTATTGGCATCCTCAGGCATGTCGCCCAATTCCTCCTTGACTTTCTAAATAGCTACTATATCTATATTTATCTATTCTGTTTGCTCAAAAATAACTTGAATAGATGGCCAAATATCCTTGATATTGGCCCATAACAGTTCCTTGGCTTGCCCAATGGGTTTCTCCAATGTCAAGTCTTTCTCCATAGCTTTGACTCTTTCACTCATTCTATTGGCCTTTTGTGTCTCTTCCTTTTGCATAATTTGGGCAAGTTTGTAGTCAGTTTCTAAACTTGCCACCTTTTCCTTTAGTCTATTCATTTCTATAGCCTGAATTGACATCTCTTCCATGGTTCTAACTAATTCTGCTGCTTTTTCTTCTGATGCACCTGCTGCTGATGTAGACTCTATTGTGACTGGCAATGTTGTGGCAGGTGGAGCTGTAGATGCTAGTAAAGCTGCCAATGTGGAAGGGACTGTTGTAGATACTATACGGATGACATTTGTAGAAGTTGTGGCAATGTCAGTTTGTTTTAATTGGATCAAGCTATCCAATTCTTTCTCTATCTCCCTTAGTTGATGTTATGAACCCATCTCAAAAAAAAGATAGAAAAGATAGATCAACACCTTATAATTCAGCCTCTTCGAGGGGGAAACCTCCTTTACATTACATAAATAAACAATTCTTGGATGATTACAATGAAAAAAACCTCCTTTCTATATACAGGAGTCTAAGGAGTCACAATATAACCCAGTCGACCTAACAATAATAATATAAAGCCACAAAAATAACAATAGAGGGATTTTATGGTGCGTAGGTATAACAATATGGGGACAATGGGGGCACAACAATATTAATAAGGGATACAACTACAATAGTAATCAGGTAATCACTAGTATTATAGGGACTCAACATGGGTAATCACTAGTATTATAGGGACCCAACATGCCCCTCTCCTTCAAAAAAGTGTTGTCCTCAACGCTTGAGTAGTTCTGGATGCTTCTGTATAAAATTCTCATCCTCCTATGTGGAATATTTAGTGGATAAGTTCTTCCACTTGATAAGATACTCTGAAATTGATCGATTTCGTAGTTGTCGAGTTCTTGTTTCTGTGACTGCTTCTGGTTCCAATATAATTTTTCCTTCCTCATCAAGTTCTGGCAATATTTTTTGAACTGGGAGCTTGTCACCTATAACCTTCTTTAAACAGGAAACATGGAAAATTAGGTGCAATCAAGAAGTTGCAGGAAGCTCCAATTTGTATGCTATAGTACCAATATTTTGCAAAACCTTGTACGAACCATAATACTTTGGTGATAATTTATTATCCTTCTTAGCTTGCTTGAGGGACATTTGCTTATATGGTTGTATCCGTAGGAATACCCAATCACCTACATCAAAACTTCTTTCACTACGATGTTGATCTGCCTATTGTTTCATTCTATTATGTGCCAACATGAGGTTATCCTTTAAGAGTTGGAGGACTTGTTGTTGATGTTTGATGTGATGTTCCATTGCTTGAACCTTAGAATTTTCTCTTAAATATGATGTGATGGATGGTGGCTGATATCCATAAAGTGCCATAAATGGGGTCATTTTTGTTGCTATATGGAAGGAAGTGTTATACCACCATTCAGCCAGAGGCAACCATTTGACCCATTGTGTCTATTTATCAGATACAAAGCAACAAAGATATCCTTCCAAACATTTTTTTACTATCTCAGTTTGCCCATCAGATTGAGGATGATAAGATGAGTTATGAGCTAACTGAGTACCAAGACAAGAAAATAATTCTGTCCAAAAATTTCCAGTGAAAATGGTGTCTCTGTCACTTACAATAATCTTTGGGTTTCCATGTAGCTTTTTAATTGTTTCAATAAATGCAGTAGAAACTGTACTGGCTTTAAATGGATGTGATAATGCACGAAAGTGTGCATACTTGGTAAGTCTGTCAACTACCACCATGATGACACTCTTTCCCTCAGACTTTAGGTAAATCTGTGATAAAATCCATTGAAACCTCCTCCCAACGTTGGCTTGGAATGGATAAAGGTTGTAATAGACTCGGTGTCTTAATTGTTTCAACTTTATTTTGTTGGCAAACCAAACATTCCGCCACAAACTTTTGAATATCCGATTTAAGGCCATCCCAAAAAAATTCCTTCTTAACCCTGTGGTAAGTTTTTAAAAATCCTAAGTGCCCTCCTAAGGGAGAAGTGGGCAATTCCATAAGAATCTTTTGTTTTAGTTGGGAATTCTTACAGAGGTATAAGCGATCTTTGTACCACAACGAATCATTTTGCCAACTAAATGTATCAGATGTACTGGAATCTTGCTGTAACTTTCGAATAAGTGCCCACACTTTTTCGTCATTCTTCCATTCCTCCCTTGCTTCGTTTATCCAATCTGGTTGTATAATAGAAATGGTGCACAACAATGCTTCCACATCCTCATCATTTCTTGAAAGTGCATCTGCCACCACATTTTGCTTCCCTTTTTTGTAGATGATTTCAAAGTCATGACCCAACATCTTTGTGACCCACTTTTGTTGCTCTTCAGAGGATAATCTTTGTTCTAAAAAGTATTTAAGGTTATCATGATCCGTTTTTACCTTGAAGTGTCTTCCCATTAGGTAGGATCACCATTTCTTAATTGCATGGAGTATTGCCAACATTTCCTTCTCATAAATAGCTTTGTGTAAAAGCTTTCCCTTGATTGGACGGCTTTCAAAAGCAATGGGTCTTTCATCTTGCATTAAAACAACACCAATTCCATTTCCTGAAGAATCACATTCCACAATAAAGGTTTTTTTGAAGTCCGGTGTAGCAAAGACCAGTGCTTGGCACATTGCCTCTTTAGGATGTTCAAAGGCCTTTGTTGCTTCTGGAGTCCATGAAAATGCATCTTTCTTTAATAATGTTGTTAGAGGTGCTGCTATTCTCCCATAATTCTAAACAAACTTGCGATAATACCCAGTCAACCCGAGAAATACTCGCAGATGCTTTATGGATGTGGGGTTTTTCCATTCCTTAATGGCTTTAATTTTACTAGGGTCTACCTTAACTCCTTCATGAGATATAATATGACCTAGATATTCCACCTCTTGTACTCCAAAGAAACATTTGGATCTTTTTGTATATAATTGTTTCTCCTCCAATAGTTGTAGCACCCTATCAACATGTTCAACATGATCCTTCCAAGACTTGTTGTAGATTAGTATATCATCAAAAATACTAACACAAATTTTCTAAGGAATGGTTTCACAATGGAATTCATCAAACCTTGAAATGTTGAAAGTGCATTGGTAAGGCCAAAAGGCATGACCAAAAATTCATAATGACCCTCATGAGTTCTAAATGTTGTTTTCGGAATGTCTTCAGTCTTCATTCTGATTTGATGATATCCTGAACGAAGATCCAACTTGGTGAAGTAAATTGATCCATGCAATTCATCCAGTAATTCATCAATGACAGGAATGGGAAACTTATCTTTAATAGTGAGCTTGTTGAGCTCCCTATAATCCGGACACATGCACCATGATCCATCCTTCTTGTGCACCAATACTACTGGAGCAGAGAAAGAACTTTGACTCGGTTGAATTATACCAGCCTCTAGCATTTCAACCATACGTTCAATTTCACTCTTTTGGGCATATGGATATTTGTACGACCTGATGTTTGGAGGAACACTTCTTGGAATCAGATGAATAACATGATCATGATCATGAATAGGTGGGAGACCTTTGGGAGTCTCAAATACCTTGGAATGATTGTCCAAGACTTTTTGGATATCTGGAGAAATAGATGATTCCAATGTGGAAACATCTAGCGAACATAATTGTGCAATTACACCTCTTTCTTCCTTTTTTAGAAGCTTTGTCATACCGTTAGAGCTGATTATCTTTCCTGGTTTCCCTGCAATACCCCTTAATTCAACTTCCTTTCCTTCCACAGAAAATTTCATGAAAAGTTCTTGAAAATTAAAAGCTATTGTACCCTCGGATTGTAGCCATTGGACTCCTAGTACAACATCAACACCTCCCATTGGAATGGAAAGAATTGGGCTAGTCAATACTCTCCCATGGATAGCTTGATATTATGGCACTTTCCAGAGCAATTTATTGTTCCTTCATTTGCAACCATCACTTGACACTCTGGTGCTGGATATAAGAAGCAATTCAATTATTTTGCTACCTTACAATGAATAAAATTGTGGGTACTTCCTGAATCAATCAACACTATTACCTTTTTCTTCTTGATTTGTCCTTCTATCTTAATGGTTTGAGGAGTGGTAATTCTTGCCAATGCATTACAAGATATGGTCGGATTCATTTCTTCTTTATCTAGGCTTTTTTCCTGGAGTATATCCTCTTCTTTTGACCTTTTCTGCTCCTTTTCTTCTTCCTCTTCACAATCTATGTAGAATAATTTCTTCTCAGCACACTTATGACCTTTAGTGTATTTGCTATCACAACTGTAACAAAGCCCTTTTGCTCTTTTTTCTTCCAATTGTTGTGGTGTCAACCTTATAGGTTGTGGAAGACTAGGGGCAACAACACTTCCATCTTTATAGTTGTGGGTGGTATGCTTCCTGGTTGCCATAATTTTGCTTTCCATTTTTCTTGCTAACCTAAATGCCTTCTCTAATGAATCAAGTTCCCAAAGGAGAACATCATGTTGGATATTATCCTTTAAAGTCCCTATGAACACATCAATCATATGCTCCTCTGGAATATTTTTTACCCTTATGTTCAATTTTTGGAACTCCTCAATGTGCTCCATTATTGAACCCTTTTGTTTGAGACTTATCAATTGGCTAAAAAAAGTGTTGCTTTTTGTATCCTCACAATGCGCTGTCAATTCTTCTGTTAAAATTTCCCAAGTGATAATTTGTTTATCAGAGCAAAGCCATTGATACCATACAAACTGATTTGATTCCAAATATAAAGTTGCAATGCGTACATTTTGTGTGTTTTGCACATTATTGAGATCGGAAAATTGCTCCATCTGTAATATCCTTGTTGCGGGATCCTTGCCATCAAACTTCCTCATATCAATTTTTGGAATATGGTGGGTCTTTGATCCCACATTAGAGTCTATGAAATCATGATTAACATTTCTTTTGTTCGCATCATGAGTTTCCTTTACTACCTTTTCACCATTAGTAAGTATTTCTTGTAGAAAATTTGTCAAATCCGTCTTCAAATCTGCCATGTCTCTCTTCAAATTCATCTTCAAATCTATCTTCAAATCATCCATCTTAGCTTCCACGCCCTTTATCTTAGATTCCACGCCATTTATCTTAGCTTTTGTGTGAGAGGGACATTTGTTGCACTTGGTCTTGTAATTTTGATATATCATGTAGCATTTCTTCCTCTTCTTCATGAGTCATGCTAGAGATTTTAGGTTGCTTACTAGGTGTTTGCATTTTCTTTCCTCAGGGCATTAGTTACCGATAATAATGTTGTACTATGCCCTTTGGATTCCTTCAAACTAAATTTTCAAACCAAGCTTAAGAAAAAATTTTAAAAAATCTACACACCTTTTCTGACTTTGTAAGAGCTCGATATTGCCTCTAATGTATCTCTGTACTTTCGGATCGTCCAGTTATGAAATTGCGACTGAAGTAGCCCTCTATGTTCTCTTTCCAATGCCACCAGTCTGATTCAAATTGGATTCTCCAAGGAAGAGTTATGTGAAATCTCCCACGGTGACCTGATTATAGACTAGTTCAGTAGAGCGAACTTGCATGGCATGCCATGAGTCACTGTTTTGACCTTTGGCTCTGAAAAATATATGCAAGAAATTACAGTCCATCCACTTTCTTTACCTTCTTATGACATTTCAATCTGATGATCATAGAGAAAGTTATGAAGATTTTCCCCAAGTCACTTGTTTGGAATGTAATTCAAGATTATGTAAAAATACCAACTTCCTCAGATCATATCTCCAAAAATATAGTGCGAAAGGCTCTAAAATTCGGATTCGAGGTTTAGCGCGATTTCTTCTCAAATGGGTTTCTTTTTTAGCTTCTGAAACATTGCAGAAAAAAAAAAAAAAAAAGTTATAGCGAAAATTCTACAATGACCTATTTGGAGCAACGAAACTGTAGAATCCAAAGCTTTGATACCAAATGTTATGAACCCAGCTCAAAAAAAGGATAGAAAAGATAGATCAACGTCTTATAATTCAGCCTCTTCGAGGGGGCAACCTCCTTTAAATTACATAAATGAACAATTCTTGGATGATTCCAATGAAAAAAACCTCCTTTCTATATATAGGAGTCTAAGGAGTCACAATATAACCCAGCCGACCTAACAATAATAATATAAAGCCACAAAAATAAAAATAGAGGGATTCTATGGGGCACAATAATAACAATATGGGGACAATAAGGGCACAAAAATATTAATAAGGGATACAACTACAATAGTAATGGGGTAATCACTAGTATTATAGGGACCCAACATGGGTAATTACTAGTATTATAGAGACCCAACAGTTGATCATGTTGAAAAGTGTGCAACAAGAAATGCTTGTTGAGAATGCAACAAGATGATGGAGCTTAGTGAAAAGAGTCGCCTTCACTAAGTGGGCCCGCATGCAAATTATGGCGCAAGTTCTACTTTTTATCATAGTGTGGATGATCACAGTGTCGGTGACCACAGTGTGAGTGATCATAGTGTGGGTGACCACAGTGTGGGTGACCACAGTGTGAGTGATCAAAGTCTATTTTGTCAAAAATAGAAAAGTCAAATATTATTGTCTCATAATAATATTTGGACTATAAACTTGATCTTATTCTCTTGGAGCACTTCAGTTTGAGCTACGGATGTGGTACATGCAGATCCCAGAAGGAAATACATGGTTACCTATGGGATGACTAATATTTGCATGCAGAACTTCAGTTAGAACTCAAGCGAGTTGAGTTTAGTGGACTGGAGGTGCAGTTGATGGAGTTGTGTTCAGTTTAGCCTTGTTAAACTAGTTGTATTTAGTCTAACTGATCAATAGATTAGAGATGAGTTGGGTGAATTAGTTATTAATTAATTCACAAGTTATTAACTCATAATGCAACTATAGAATACATCATTTAACTCAGTTGCATGTCAGTGCATGTTCAGTTCAGCAGGGACAGGTGTTAGAGGATCAGATTGCTATCAGTTGTGACTATAGCTGTGCATGATGATTTGCACAATCAGAGGGATTGAGTATGCCAATGAATTGGCCAATATCAAGGATTATATCATGTGCTCACGTCCAACAGAGTGTGAGTGATTATTTGCAGGTCAAATATGAGTTTGGTAAACCATTCTCATCAGTTCTTGAGCAGGTATTGAGCTGGAGAGGCAGGCAAGCAGTGGAATAGATTTGGAGATCAAATCTGAGCTGTATTGTGTGTAACAGGTGGAGCTGGTACTGGATTTCTTGTGATAAGCATTGTACTTTGTAATGTCACATGATTCAATCAATATAATATACAGATAGTTGGGGCTTTTAGCGAGATGCTTTCCCCGGGATACATACTGTGTTAATGAGTTTGATTGATGCTTCTATGTGCGCCTGTGAATGTTTCTGCTTCTGTAAATTGATGATCAACGTAGAGGAGATTATGTATTATACATGTTCTGCTTATAATTGTATGATCAGGATAATCTCTGTGAATATGTGTTAAATTATTCAAAATTTCTACATGGTATCAGAGCTGCTTGATTTGTAGAAGAGATTTTTACAGGATATCAAGCGAGGATTGATCATCGGATCTATTATTCAGAAAGTGTTTACATTTTATTTCTTCAGGAAGAGTCTGTAATCGGGCCAGGTAGCCTCTGGATTGATCCTTCTTTTGGAAGGTGAGATATCCGGTGAATGCCCATACAGTCGATCTCTGTACGAGAAATACTTTGTTCTCACGAATTTTAGATCAGAAGTAGTTGAGTTTTTTGAGTTGTGGAATGGCGCTCAAGGATAAAACTCGGAAACATTAAGTGTGAGAATGGAGACAGTATGCCCCAGTATCTCACGAGGTTCGCCCAATGCCGGGATGAGCTGGGAAGTGTGGGGGTGACTGTCAGATGAGGATGGTGAGTCTAGCACTCCTTGACCTTCCTAAGAGTCGACATAGCTACCTGTTATAGACATTTTTGCGCCTTACAACATTGAGCATGAAATGTCCATAATCTAAGGGATCCAAAGTCCCTAAACATGTTGTTCCTACCCCTAGAGGAACAAGGCTAACAAACCACAGCAATTCACAGAAGTTCTCCACCAGAAACTACTCAAAAACAAGTCAATTCAGGATCAATTCAGTGGCTCCACTAGTTGTCTACGCTGAAATGCAAAGTCAACACTGGCTACCTGCACTGCAACGCAGGTAGAAGCACTACCAGGGTGCGCTGAGCGAGAGTTGACAAATGGCAAGTTCCTTCAGCAAGGTGTCAAGACCCAGGAAGCTTCCAGAATCTTCCTCAATGACACTTGCCTCAGTGAATTCGACTATGATGAGTAAGAGGTTCCCAATCTCCAAGTGGAAGCAAGAACCTCCAAGTGGAATCAAGAACTGACAGAGGGAGAGGACACTAGTCAGATCTCAAACTGACTCATCCTCTCTCCAAACATCTATATATGGATCTCTCCTCCATGAGATCTAGGGGCTGGAATTTTGTTATTGCAAAGAATTGCTGTTGGTTTGAGATTGGAATCATTGGGTGCTTAATGCTTTAAAGGGGGTGAAGATAGGAATTCCATTTGCTGGGAAGGAGATGTTGGATTGGAGCCCTCTGGGTTGTATCTCTTCCTGAACCTTGTTATTCATCAATAAAGCTATCTTGGTTTCTCCTATATACTGATGTATCTTTGATGTATGATTGCATTAGTATGTTTAGTTTATTTCTAATCCTGAACTAGTTATGAATATGAATCTATGTCTTTGTGTAGTGTTATCTTCTTGTGATCTTGCAGAGACCTGTTGAAGCTGGGCGAGCGAGAAGGCAAGTAGCTAGGAACTCTCAAAGAGAAGAGAAACCGGATCGAAGGACAAACGGAAGACACCGGTTAGTCCATCTATCTCTCTTCATTCTTAATTCATAAAGGAAGAATGCTAGAATAGTTATCTCTGTTTGTTGCTAAGGCACTGTCACACCTTAGGTGGATAGGATCGTCCTTCATAGGCATTTTTCCCCACAACAAATTTGCGACCATACTGGGGAGATCTGTTTAGTCATTTTATTTGTGTCTCTATCATTGTTTGTTTCATAGACTCAACAGCAACAATCGAATTGCATCTGCTATTCTCAGATGCAAAGTAGACAGCTGCTGCTTTGATCCAATCACTGGATTTGTCTATGATCTGAACAATGGACTCACAAATGATTTGATGATCCTTTGTGATAGATCTTAGTACTCCCTCAAAGCATCCCTTTGGTTGTACCTTGCTTGTTGCTTTTATTTGGCCTGAAACCGTAGATTAATCAGCAATCTGTGACCCGGAACCCAGTGAGAAACTCTCGTTTCTCCTTCAGCGCAGACCCTGTGAAGAGGTTCTGCATTTCAACGCAGGTCCCATGAAGGCTACCTGCGCTGAATGTCAAAATCCCTGTGTTGAGGTTGCGCTGATCCAGTTAGGCCTTGTGCAGCTGGGGTTCTCTGCTCTGTTTTGCCTTGTTTTGATCTCTGATTTTTGCAGCCTGTAACCAGCATAGGTACCAGTCTGATAACTCCTTTTCTCTGCTTAAATTTCGCCTCCTTTTGTACAAAAATATTGTGAGTGTTTTTATGTGTTTGTGGCGTCATTTACAGTTTTCCTTTGCAAGAGTGAAATAGTCATCCTGTAGCCCTTGATTCAGATATGCTGATTGTGATCTTAGGAGAGAGTTCATTGGCTGTTTACAGTTGATTATGTTAGTGTCAGTCTTTCCGGCCTTCCTCCAGTGATCAAATGTGCTCTTACAAAGTGGTCTCAGAGTTCAAGGTCAAATTTTGTCATTTCAGTGAGTCTTCAAGCAAAATTTGGTCACTAGGCATTAGGTCTAGGCTTTGCCCAAATGTCAGTCCATGTCATCATTCAGCTGAGCCTATCATCATTCAGAGGGTTTTCATTATCATGTCAGTGTCTAATGAGTCTTTTTACAACTTATTCATGCTTCAGTTGTGCCTAGGCAAGGTCATTTCCCTCTCCTAGGGTTTTGAAGGCAATTTCTCTTGGGCGGCTAAATAATCAGCAAAACTCATATCCTGATGTTCATACACCTTCCCCTATCCTTAAAGTACCTTATAAAACACTTCCCATCCCTTAGATCCGCCAAAGTCCTCATTTTTCCACAAACCCTAGTTTCTAGCTACAACCTGGCAATTTTCTAGGTTGGGCCTATGTTTTGCCCTTTTGGACCCTTTCCCCTCACTCAATCACTGAGATTACACTTTCCCCTGCTTACTAACATCCCTCCCCACTCCCAAAAATTTCCTCAAGAATTTAGAAGCCCCCTATCCCCTTCATTTCGCTTCATTTCGACAGAATTCCTTGTTTCACACATCGGGACAAGTTTCACTCAAATGATGTTTCAGAGCAATCAAAGATGAATTTTGGAAAACTGAGAGAGGTTTTTGTCCCAACCATGCCAAAGAAGAAAAAACTCCTTCACTTTTTTCACAGGTGTCATGGTTTGAGAGAAATATCAAGAATTCCGTTGCCTCAGGAGAATCAAAGACACCTCTAAAGTGACCTTGGGAAAATCAAGTTTTCACCTAGCTAGGTTGGTCAAATTATTTGCTTGATGGGTAAAATGATAACTAGACACAAAGATATTTCCAATGAGCTATCATGAGCTCAATTTGGGGTTGAGTAAGGCATTCAAAAGTTGACTGCAATAGCACTCTTCTTTCAGGCAGCCTCATTTGGCACGTTTTGACCAGTCTTGGGAGATTTGATTTTTGACAGATCAAATCAACTCCAAATTGAAAAATTCCAGTTGGGTTGGAAATTATACTCAAATACCTTTCCAACGAGCTATCTGTCGCCCAATTCCGACACCGGGAAGGCCTCCAAAAGCCTCCTGCAAGGTGTGCGACCCGTTGAGCCAGAGGTGCGCGACCCGTTGGGCAAGGTGCGTGACCCGTTGGGCAAGGTGCGCGACCCGTTGAGCTGTCTTGCTGCAAACTTCAAAAAATTGCCCAATCTTCCTCCAAATCATCAAATTTTTTCAAGATAGGCTCTTTACAATTGTTTTGGAGGTTGGTGATGGATGTAAGCCCTCATGCTATGATTTTAACCTCAAATCATGCAAATGAAAAGACTTATATGGCTGCAATATTAATGAGCAAACTGTGCTAGGGTTTGTGTTGTTTCAAACTATTTTTCCCTTTGGTTTGTTTCCCTCCTTTCCCTTTCACTCACACTTATATGTTCATCTCTTTTCCCATATTATTTTATAAATCAAATGCAAACCCTACCCCTCTCCCAAAGCATTCAAAACCCTAATCTCCCTCCACCATATGCATGTGTAAACACTAAAAATTGTTGGTGAACATGTAAAAGGTTTTGTGCATATGTTTCCCTATCTTCCCCTGTAATGCATGTTTTCATATTCCCATATGTTCACTTTCATACATGTTTTCCCATATGCAGTGATCTTTGCAAATGATTTCCCAATATCCCTGATTATAAATATGTATTCCTATATGCATAATTGTTTGCAAATTTTCCTTAAATTCCCTATTATATTCATATATTCCCAATTCCTTGTACAAAGGTCCCTCCCCTAACATTTCCCTCATGTCCTTGTCCCCTTGAAA
Source organism: Pinus tabuliformis (assembly GCA_031772625.1). Lineage (NCBI taxonomy): Eukaryota > Viridiplantae > Streptophyta > Pinopsida > Pinales > Pinaceae > Pinus > Pinus tabuliformis. The sequence goes on from CM062815.1 coordinate 1,063,701,291, forward strand.
CAGCATAGAGTTCAGCGCTTTTTGCAGGCAGAGACAACAGTTCAATTTGTCCACTTTGCTCCTAAACCATGTCCGAAACCGAAACTTATGAGCAAAGTGATGACCATTCATCATCTACAGAGGTTGAGGTACAGAGGAGGCCTCATAAGGGTGGAAAGGGTGGTCATCATAGGTTATTGGGCAAGGATGCATGTCTGCAAGGCTAAAATGAAAGTTTTTCAAGGAAGTTGACCGAAGGCACTAAAACAGAGAAGGAGGCCAAATCCACTCCGTATCTTGGCTGAGGCTTCTCTCACTCATCATGATACTCACTAGCCTCTTCACAGCACCAAGCACAAAAAAATTTGGAATTTTTGGCTCATTTTTGGCATTTTTGGGCAATTTACAGGTTTTGGCTTCTCAACGGGTCTCACCCCTGGTGAGACCCTTGGTCATCGTAGCTCCGTTTTGCGAAAACTCAGCATTGATGGATTTTTCATGCAAATTTACATATTCCCATGCATTACCTTTAGTTTTCATGGAGTTTTGGGCCTCCAAAAGGTCAAAATACAACCAAATTTTGACTTTCTGCCCCTTTTTTGAGCTGCAGAAGTAGTCTTGGGAGAAATGACTTTTGACTAGGCAAATGACATTCAAATCCAAACATTCTAGTTGGGTTGGAAAGTAGACTCAGATACCTTTCCAACGAGCTATCCTGCACCTCATTCTGACACCGGGAAGGCCTCCAAACAGGGCTCCAAAGTGCGCGACCCGTTGAGGAGGATGTGCGCGACCCGTTGAGGAATTTGTGCCAGATTTGACCAGTTCGGCTCAGAATTTGCAGTTTAGCTCTAGTTTGACTTGCTGAGGTCGATGGTGGTCCTTTTGACTGTACTTGTGGCACTTTTTGGATACTTTTACTCTTGTTTTACTCTTCTAGAAGTTTCTCTCATGTAAAAGGGTAAATTTGACTGTATGAACTGGTTTCCAAGTTTTTAGAGGCAAGTTGTTTTGACTGCCTATTTTGTAGTGCTTAGTTTAGAAGTTGTTCAAACAGATCCTAGGATAGTGAGCTCGACCCATGGAGGCAGGGAAAGAGGTTAGATCATCTATATTATGTACTTTCATGATCATTTTCATGGTTGGACTCTTGAGGGAGGAGCTATCATTGTATATTTCACTTGTATCTCTGCAATTTTTGGCTAAGGAAGACCAGGGTTTTGCAGTCATCATTGGGATTCTTGTGGACTCATTGTGTTGATGGTGTGTCTCTTCATGTTATTGTAAGCTTTATTATGTGATTCATTTCCTTTCTATACTGCTGCATATTAAACAAATGAAGTGATAAAGTTAGAATTCATGCTTGCCATGCTCTGCTTTCAAATTTGTTTAATTTCTATGTTTTCTGCTGTCTAAAGAGAATTCAAAACCATTGTTTGCTCTCTTTAGCCCTCTTATCTTTCTTCCTGATCACCCACTTCAGCTAAAGACATCTACACAAGCTCCTACCTTGCCCCAAAGACCCCCCTGCAGAAACTGTGTCAAATCCCCGCACCCTAAATTGCAGATCCTCAATTTGCCACCAAAAACCCAAAACCCTAAATCAATCTTTCTGATCAGTTTACTAGCCTAATATCAGTGTCACCGTATGGGTCATCTCATCCATTGAAGATCTGCTGAGATTGACCGGAGAGAGCCTTCTCCTGCCCCGTAGGGCTAGCTACGGGGCTGAATGGTTTGATGTTGCCTTGAGGTTTACCTTTCTCAGCCTGAGGTGAAATCTCAAGCGCTAACAAATTATACATTTACTTTTGCTTTTGGTTTGAGTTTGTCTCTTTTAAGTGTCGAAACAAGTATTCATTTCGGAAATCGTTAAGTGTTGTAATCTTTTCTACCATCTCTGATTTCGAAAAAGTAAACTTGTTTGTATTTGTCATTTAAAAACAAATTCAAAGTTGTACAAAAAGCTTTCTTTGTAGGCATCAATACTAAGAAAGCGGAAAACAAACACCTGCATTGTGCATTTGCATTTTGATAGTTTGCATGTTTGATTTAGGAAAAGTGCATTAGAGTGTGTTGATTGCTCTTTGAGAAAAGATGGTGTCTTTATTTTCCCTTTGTAGCTAGGATTTTCATAAGTTGAAAAGATATAAAGCTTGCTTATCATCTTTAGACTGCATTTAGGAATTGTATCATACATCTCGTGGTGAACCTCAAAAGGAAAACTTCTAAAAAGATCAACCTAAAATAAATTGAATGAACTTAACAACGCTTTGCAACATAACGCACAACATAGAGGTCTAGGCTAGAGACATGTTCCGGCGTCGTAAAGCCTGGTGACTGTCGATCTCATTGATGGTGGGTGATTCCTCCTGAGGGACGATAGCGCCAGTATGGATTGTGCTCCCATGTACCGTCGCGTATATATTGGGAGACCCCTATAGGAATATAACCTTTATCCATAGGAAGTCATGTCGGCCGCCCTACTGATCGCAATGCACTGAACACAACATTCAGGAAGATCGACTGCCCGTACCCTAAAAAGTATTCTGCGGTTTTGCGAAAAGTTTGGCACACCCTCTACCTAGAACTCTAGAGCAGTTCCTTTTGGCCTTTTTCAGACTCTATAACGGAAAAAGTCCATCTGAGCATTTGTCACTTCGGGCTCGTTAAAACATCGAAGGAGACTAGAGTCATCTTTTGATTTTTCTCGACTCTTTAAAATTGAAAAAGCAGGTTGTGTCTAAGCGTCGTTAAAATTTATTTTAAACGGAATAATCATCACCATTCCCTCGTTGATCTTTGAAGTTAGTCTCTTTTCATCGTAAGTTCTTGTAGAATCGCTAGAAAATCTTTTGGATAGACTAGATATGTCTGAACAACCCTCGACATCCAGGACTGTGTCATCCGACACAGCAGCGGCAGAGCCTCCTGCTGCTACCCCAACAATGTTCGATGGTATACCATCTATCCCGGCAAGTTATCAACAACAAGCCGGAGTCCCATTAGGGACTGCTTCGACGACATGGTTAGTTCCTATTTCTTCATCCGGATTATCATCTGGTATTTCTTATGTTGAAACTCAACAAATTGATCCAATGTGTCTTCAAAGTCCAATCTGCCCTTTAAGTACTGGATTGCCACCATATGGAGGGTAGTATTCCTTTTCATTGTTCCCTCCCGGAGAACAACCATATGGGAGTTTACAACAAAGTTCAGGTCAAACTGGAATTACATCCAGCGGTTGGGTACCAATACTGCCTCAGCAACCAAGGGTTGTATATTCAATGCAACCAGTCCACCCTGTGTCGAATATTCCCACTATACCTGCTATGGTTACTGCGTCGCAAGTACAAGCGCTACCTGTTGTATGTCAACCCCAACAACCTCAGGTTGCAATACAACAACCTCTTGTCTCAACGACTCAATCACAACCTCAGGTTAGTGCCTCCTTATTTGGAGCGACTCAGGATCAAACAAGTATTGTGACTCCTCATCTTGGTCAATCATCCAGTATTGGTCAACAGCAAATGGTTCAACAACCAGAGCTGGTTCAAACTCAACAACCCCCATTCCAGCAATCATATCGAGGACCTGAGCAACAAGTCTTTGTAAGTAATGGGCAATCGCATTTCCAAAGCGGTAATCAACAACCATATTATAATGGTTATGCCCATCAACCTTGTCAAAGTTGCCAGCATCAAATACATTATGCTGGTATGCAAAGACCCACTGCTCAGGTGATTCCATCTTATCCTGGGTATGCTTCGCCTAACCTGAATCAACAGTTGCCCTTTGTAGCAACTCTAGAATTACCAGATCTAAACCGGCTGACGAATGATCCAATTGCTTATGCCCCTTGGTGGCCAGCGATTCCGCATAAAATTCTGTCAGATATTCCTAAATTTAATGGAAATCCGGGTGAAGATCCGTCGAATCATGTGATGACATTTCATCTGTGGTGTTCATCAAACACCCTAAACGATGATTCGATTAGACTTCGCCTTTTTCAGAGGACGTTAACTGGTCCAGCGGCAAAATGGTATATTGAATTGCCTAGAGCTTCGTTCAACAACTTCAGTACCTTAGCCACGACTTTCTTAACCCATTTTCAATTACCGATAAGGTATGAAACGGGAACGAAACTCCTAACCAACTTCAAACAGACAACGACCACTCACATATCTGATCATATACATGAGTGGCGACGTCGTCGTAGGATGGTAAAAACGTATGTTCCCGATCAGCTATTAGCTGAATGGTTTATCAAATACTTACTTCCTACAATCACGGAAGATGTGGCAAAGGGGGGAGTCGTAACAGAAGAGCAAGTCATCGCTCGTGCGCAATATCTGGACTTGGTCTATACTCAGTCTGGCACGCTCTACGACAAAATACATGACGCCCCTAGACCGGAATTTTCAATTCCTCCTCCTCCTAAATCAAACAATGACTCTCATGCCATCGATGGCGTGATTGGCACGACAGACACGAAATCGACAAAGGATACATCTAAAAGGGCCCGTAAGATTTCCAGTCAAAATGTAAATGAGGAACTTCTTGCCTCGGAAGTAAATGCCGCATCGACCGACAAGGGCAAACAACTGAAGCAACCAGGGGGCAAGAAGAAAAAGAAAGGGAGAAAAAGGAAACCCCCTGCGGGGTGTGATATATGTGATGAGGATCATTGGACGAGAGATTTTCCACATATAGTTGAAGTTAAGAAACTCTTTAAGAGTTCAAAAACCTCAGCAGTATTGACTGATCTGTTTCCAAGCCCGGGTACCAAACTGGTTGCTAATCAAAATGCTTCCCGATCCCAAGTGCTTATGTTGTCTATCTCAAAGCAGCAAAATGATGCTTTGGCAAGGAATAAAGATTACGAGAATCCATAGGTGTCGAATAACAAGGCTAATGAACAACCTAGTAGTTCGACAACAACTTTGACCAAAGTTGTGCCACCCACCATTCCTGAACAAATGATAAAGTCGCCAAAGGGAGTAGTGTACAAGTCGACATTTAATCCTCATGCAAAAATAGCACAAAATTATAATATAATAGAGGACCTGACCCAATCGCTGTCCGCTATGTCGACGCTTGAGGTACCGCAAAATTGCCTCTCCCAAGAGCAAGCTTTATTATCAGCAATAGGTGAAATTGACCCAATGGACTCCAATCTTGTGGCCTTTGATCATAAAGGATATGACCCTCAGTTACCAACTCAACTAGCTTTCCTTATTCAAGTGAAAGCCCTCAACAAAACTGTTCATCGAACAATTATTGATGAGGGGGCATCTACGTGTATTATGTCGATGAGTTGCTGGAAGAATTTAGGCTCACCACCCTTGTCGAGATCGTCAACGACGTTAAAAGCATTTGATGGATGATCATACACTCCATACGGGATTTTAAGTAACTTGCAAGTTGAACTAGGGGGGCAAAATAGTAGGAATTGATGTTGAAGTAATTGATGGAAACCTCGATTACAACATCCTACTGGGAAGGCCCTGGATATATGCCATGGCCGCAGTTGTGTTGACCTACTTCAGGAAGATTGCATTTCCCTTTCAAGGAGGAATTACAGTCGTCGACCAACAAACTTTCCTCCCCGATAGTTCACAAGTTACGGGAACCATTCCAATGATACATGGAAGCAATCATTCGCTTCAAAATATTGGAGTAGGTCTCCTAAAAGACCCTGCCTTAATGGGTACTTTTTCCCTACCGCCTGCAAGTAATCTGGCGGAAGTGGCCACAGTGGAAACCTACATTATGAAATCTTCTATATCTAATGGATTCGGAAGATTCCTAAACATTTTGTCAGCGTGGATCATCGCCCTAATAGAAATATTGTAAATACAGTGGGCTCCAAGGACGGTTCTAATCTCGTGTCAACCTCGTTAAAAAATGAAACAAGGAGTCATGAGGATAGTTCTTTTACTGTGTCAACCTCATTAAAAAATGAAACAATCTCCTTTCCAAATCTCAAAGGTAAACCTTCATTCCAACCACCAAGTTGAATGCAATGAAGCTTGGGGGGCATGCACCTTGATTTGTGTTATTATGCTGGGGGCATGCAAACTTATCACGAGCAGTGTTACTGTAGGGTTCAAGCTCGTTAAAAAATAAACCCGCCATGAGCAGTGTTACCGCAGGGTTCAAGCTCGTTAAAAAATAAACCCGCATCGAGCAGTTTTAGCACACAGTTCATGCTCGTTAAAAAATAAACGCAAGATTCGAGCAGTTTTAGCACACAGTTCATGCTCGTTAAAAAATAAACGCAAGATCCGAGCAGTTTTAGCGCATAGTTCATGCTCGTTAAAAAATAAACATAAGATCGAGAAAATTTTTCCACCCGCGTTTAAGCTCGTTAAAAAATGAACTAACCCGGTAAATAACCACAGTGAATGTAATATCATCAGCCATTAAAGCCTTGGTCGTGTTTGCACCGTCACCTCCACTTTTCCATTGGCCGATCATTCACCTCCATTTGATTGTTTACCCATTTTGAGGAACAGCTGCGAAGAGTGATTTCACTAGCCATCCTTGTGACACTGCCGTGATTGGAAAATTCCAACCTGTACCTGGAATCAGCTGCTAACCCATTTTATCACTCGTTCCTCAAAAGATGAGTCTCCTTTAAGCTCTTTTCAACTGACTCGTAAAATATGAAAAGATTGTTGAGTCCTTGGCCTTCCAGCTCGTTAAAGGGACAAGAAGTGCTATCCCTCCTCTAGATTTTAATCTTTTTGGACCTGAGGGATTATTGCACAAAAAGATCAAGCGCTTGTTTTATTCGGCTCGTTAAAACTATAGAAAACTCATCCCTTCTGTATTGTTTTATACTTTTTCGGACCTAAGGGATTAGATGACGAAAAAGGACTTTTGGAGTTAACTTTATGTACCTTTTCAGACTCTCTAAAAATGAAAAGGACCGAGTTATCTTTGTCGTTAGACTCGTTAAAATCATTAAATAGCGACAAACTTGTCTTTAGACGAGAACGAGTTTCACTATCGCTAGGCTCGTTAAAACATAGCGATGGGCTTGCCCGAAGGGTAGGTTATAGAACAAGCATATGTTATCCTCCTCAAGCTTGACAAAAATAAAGAGGTACTGGTCAGCAATGACTGGGGAAAATTTGGGAGAAACTCAAGAAAACTTTGATGGTAGCAAGTCGCTCTTGAACATGACACTTTTCCTCCGTACCACAATCAGGTTGGGTTGTTTCATTCACCGGTCACATCACCATGGTCTCGTCATACCATCCATATTTGGGGTAATGCTACCGATCCATCGCATCAGTGTCGCCATATGTTCAAGAGAAGTCGTTCAGAAAAGTCAACCGTGTCCCATCCACTGCCGTACATTATCCTTCATCCTTTCATGACCGCCACCCTAAATCATATGTCACATATCGTTTTCACCTCCATCGAAATCATTAGCTCCGTTCTGTGTCATTGATGTGGGATTCATTAAGGCCCTCCTTTGACGGATCGCTTCTTGTCGACATCAGCTCATTATCCAAGAAGTTGATCTAGGAACAACCCCTTCAGTACTTTGAAGCTTGCATGCCTCAATGGCAAGTTTCTCACTTCCGGCGACAGGTATACATCAATGACCTTCGACCGAAAGATTTTGTGTGGTGTTCGACGCCAAGTCCTTTATTCACACCACGTGAATTGTACTGCAGTACCTTGAGGGTCATTATCATTATCGGTGATTCCTCTCGCGCTTGTTAACGGTTTACCTCATTGAACGGTAATCAAGCGATGTCTTTCCATGTTCGACTTCAGAAAATTTCTCACATGGATCGACTTGTACTTAGAGAGAAGATCGAATGAGTTTGAAGACCCCGGATCTAGTTTCATCCATCCGGGCTGCGATATATATTCAGAAAAGATAAAGACATTGACATGTACATCATTGCAGCAGATAATCAAAATTATCAGTCTACCATCAGACGATTGTATGTTCTATGTACAGAAAAATGAATTTATAAAGCTGAGCATGGGAATGCCCGCCTCAGCTAGATCATGAAAGCAGTATGAAAAATAATGTATTGTATTGTACCTTATTACAGGTCTCCTCCCAGCATTGGATGAACTTCGGATCCTCCTGATAAAGCATTTCACCCGATAAACGGCCTCATACTTTAAGGGGCAACTGTTATGGACATTTTTGTGCCTTACAGCATTGAGCATGAAATGTCCATAATCTAAGGGATCCAAAGTCCCTAAACATGTTGTTCCTACCCCTAGAGGAACAAGGCTAACAAACCACAGCAATTCACAGAAGTTCTCCACCAGAAACTGCTAAAAAACAAGTCAATTCAGGATCAATTCAGTGGCTCCACTAGTTGTCTGCGCTGAAATGCAAAGTCAACACTGGCTACCTGCACTGCAACGCAGGTAGAAGCACTACCAGGGTGCGCTGAGCGAGAGTTGACAAATGGCAAGTTCCTTCAGCAAGGTGTCAAGACCCAGGAAGCTTCCAGAATCTTCTTCAATGACACTTGCCTCAGTGAATTCGACTATGATGAGTAAGAGGTTCCCAATCTCCAAGTGGAAGAAAGAACCTCCAAGTGGAATCAAGAACTGACAGAGGGAGAGGACACTAGTCAGATCTCAAGCTGACTCATCCTCTCTCCAAACATCTATATATGGATCTCTCCTCCATGAGATCTAGGGGCTGGAATTTTGTTATTGCAAAGAATTGCTGTTGGTTTGAGATTGGAATCATTGGGTGCTTAATGCTTTAAAGGGGGTGAAGATAGGAATTCCATTTGCTGGGAAGGAGATGCTGGATTGGAGCCCTCTGGGTTGTATCTCTTCCTGAACCTTGTTATTCATCAATAAAGCTATCTTGGTTTCTCCTATATACTGATGTATCTTTGATGTATGATTGCATTAGTATGTTTAGTTTATTTCTAATCCTGAACTAGTTATGAATATGAATCTATGTCTTTGTGTAGTGTTCTCTTCTTGTGATCTTGCAGAGACCTGTTGAAGCTGGGCGAGCGAGAAGGCAAGTAGCTGGGAACTCTCAAAGAGAAGAGAAACCGGATCGAAGGACAAATGGAAGACACCGGTTAGTCCATCTATCTCTCTTCATTCTTAATTCATAAAGGAAGAATACTAGAATAGTTATCTCTGTTTTTTGCTAAGGCACTGTCACACCTTAGGTGGATAGGATCGTCCTGCATAGGCATTTTTCCCCACAACACTACCAGGACTCGGTGAATGGAAGGGAGAAACTGCCAGGATGGGAGAGACTTTGGTCAGATCTTGTGCAAGAGGAGATTAGACAGAGCACCAGAGATAGTTCTTCATCTATGCATGATGAGGAGAACTGTGCCTTAGCGAGTAAGGTGAAGAAGGGGAAGGAGAAGGGTTCTCTTTCCAAATCTAGTCCTTCCAGTGATGGGAAGAAGGTTGACAAGTCGAAGGTGAGATTCTTTCGTTGTCATGAGAATGGTTCATGGGTCAGGAACCTATATGCTCTTGAGGTTCAAGATGCATGCGAAGCCTTGAGCAGCAAGGCAACTGATGGAGACTTGGTGGTTGAGAGGGAGGGTATATTACCTTTCAACATGCAGAGCCAGAAGAAGTCTCAGACGATTGTGGAGGAGCCATGATTGGTGCAGCAACTTCAGGAGGTTGTGCAGCAGCCACAACAAGGGAAGCTGAGAGGAGATCGAGTAGAGACATCTACTCATGCAGAGACCTCCAGTAGGGGGAAACTTCGAGCCAGGTGGGCTGAGGGATCGCATGCAGCCATACCTCCATGTAGGAGGTGGGGTGATGTGGATTGATTGTCCCAAGGAGGAGGGGTAGGATCCTTGAGGTACCCAACCTCTTGGATGAGACCTTGCTACGGGAGCCCCAGATGTGTAGTAGCAGGAACTGACTGATTGGGTAGAGACGGATGCGGATGGAGCGGCAAAGAGAGCGACAGTGCAGGGAATCCCAGGACAGCGCTTAGCTAGCAGGCTGCAACAATGCGAGAGGCACAAGTGTTTTGCACAGTGCTAGGTGGCACAGAGAGGTGTGCAATGGTGCAAGATGCATGGAGATGTTGCAGTAGCGCAGATGTCAGAAAGGGAGCACTTGTCAGCAGCAAGTAGAGCTTCAGCATCAGAGGATGTTTCTAGCCCAACAGGGAGGTCAGTTGGGAGGTGCAGTGCGAATGCAATGCTGGGAGATGAACCAGCAGTAGCACGGATGCAGTCAGAGACAAAAGTGACAGAGGCTAGAGCAGTCAGATACTGAAGAGCACAGAGATGCAGAGTTTCAGTCGACAGAGGCAATAGCAGTCAGACACTTTGATGACAGAGCAAGTGGACCGGCCAGATGTGTTGCATGGAGAACATTCCAGAGTTACAGGATCGGGTTTATGAGGAAGCCTTTCTTGTTGAGTGGGAGTGTTGAAAAGTGTGCAACAAGAAATGCTTGTTGAGAATGCAACAAGATGATGGAGCTTAGTGAAAAGAGTCGCCTTCACTAAGTGGGCCCGCATGCAAATTATGGCGCAAGTTCTATTTTTTATCACAGTGTGGATGATCACAATGTGGGTGATCACAGTGTGGGTGACCACAGTGTGAGTGATCACAGTGTGAGTGATCACAATGTGGATGACCACAGTGTGAGTGACCACAGTGTGGGTGATCACAGTGTGAGTGATCAAAGTCTATTTTTAGACTGGCTGTCAAAAATAGAAAAGTCAAATATTATTGTCTCATAATAATATTTGGACTATAAACTTGATCTTATTCTCTTGGAGCACTTCAGTTTGAGCTACGGATGTGGTACATGCAGATCCCAGAAGGAAATACATGGTTACCTATGGGATGACTAATATTTACATGCAGGACTTTAGTTAGAACTCAAGTGAGTTGAGTTTAGTGGACTGCAGGTGCAGCAGATGGAGTTGTGTTCAGTTTAGCCTTGTTAAACTAGTTGTATTTAGTCTAACTGATCAATAGACTAGAGATGAGTTAGGTGAATTAGTTATTAATTAATTCACAAGTTATTAACTCATAATGAAACTATAGAATACATTAGTTAACTCAGTTGCATGTCAGTTCATGTTCAGTTCAGCAGGGACAGGTGTTAGAGGATCAGATTGCTATGAGTTGTGACTATAGTTGTGCATGATGATTTGCACAATCAGAGGGATTGAGTATGCCAATGAATTGGCCAATATCAAGAATTGTAGCCTGTGCTCACGTCCAACAGAGTGTGAGTGATTATTTGCAGGTCAAATACGAGTTTGGTAAACCATTCTCATCAGTTCTTGAGCAGGTATTGAGCTGGAGAGGCAGGCAAGCAGTGGAATAGATTTGGAGATCAAATATGAGCTGTATTGTGTGTAACAGGTGGAGCTGGTACTGGATTTCTTGTGATAAGCATTGTACTTTGTAATGTTACATGATTCAATCAATATAATATACAGATAGTTGGGGTTTTTAGCGAGATGCTTTCCCCGGGATACATACTGTGTTAATGAGTTTGATTGATGCTTCTATGTGCGCCTGTGAATGTTTCTGCTTCTGTAAATTGATGATCAACGTAGAGGAGATTATGTATTATACATGTTCCGCTTATAATTGTATGATCAGGATAATATCTGTGAATATGTGTTAAATTATTCAAAATTTCTACAGATCATTGAGTTAGGACCAAGTCCATCAACTCCCCGTGTCTGGTGTGGCTCTCTATGACTTCAAGTGTTTGAGGATGTTGCAATTGGGGTATTTTTAATTGCTTCTTAAGTGCAGAAATATCATCGTTCTTCTTATTTATCAGCTGCTCAGTAGCCTTTATATATTTGGGATATGTCCCAACTCACTAACCAAGTCTTTTAACGACTTAATCCTTGTATCCTTGTCCTATGAAGAGACCTTTTCCAACTGAAACTATGCCGAGATGTTGTTCAATTAGCTGATGGGAAGCTATGGCTTTACCTATGAGGGTGGAGTATATCATCTCTCCAGCCTATTTATGTAGTTCTATCTGAGGGACATTTGCTTATATGGTTGTAGCCGTAGGAATACCCAATCACCTACATCAAAACTTCTTTCACTACGATGTTGATCTGCCTATTGTTTCATTCTATTCTGTGCCAACATGAGGTTATCCTTTAAGAGTTGGAGGACTTGTTGTTGATGTTTGATGTGATGTTCCACTGCTTGAACCTTAGAATTTTCTCTTAAATATGATGTGATGGATGGTGGCTGATATCCATAAAGTGCCATAAATGGGGTCATTTTTGTTGCTGTATGGAAGGAAGTGTTATACCACCATTCAGCCAGAGGCAACCATTTGACCCATTGTGTCTATTTATCAGATACAAAGCAACGAAGATATCCTTCCAAACATTTTTTTACTATCTCAGTTTGCCCATTAGATTGAGGATGATAAGATGAGCTATGAGCTAACTGAGTACCAAGACAAGAAAATAATTCTGTCCAAAAATTTCTAGTGAAAATGGTGTCTCTGTCACTTACAATAATCTTTGGGTTTCCATGCAGCTTTTGAATTGTTTCAATAAATGCAGTAGAAACTGTACTGGCTTTAAATGGATGTGATAATGCACGAAAGTGTGCATACTTGGTAAGTCTTTCAACTACCACCATGACGACACTCTTTCCCTCAGACTTGGGTAAACCTATGATAAACTCCATTGAAACCTCCTCCCAACGTTGGCTTGGAATGGATAAAGGTTGTAATAGACCCGGTGTCTTAATTGTTTCAACTTTATTTTGTTGTCAAACCAAACATTCCGCCACAAACTTTTGAATATCCGATTTAAGTCCATCCCAAAAAAATTCCTTCTTAACCTTGTGGTAATTTTTTAAAAATCCTGAGTGCCCTCCTAAGGGAGAAGTGTGCAATTCCATAAGAATCTTTTGTTTTAGTTCGGAATTCTTACAAAGGTATAAGCGATATTTGTACCATAACGAATCATTTTTCCAGCTAAATGTATCAGATGTATTGGAATCTTGCTGTAACTTTCAAATAAGTGCCCACACTTCTTCGTCATTCTTCCATTCCTCCCTTGCTTCGTTTATCCAATCTAGTTGGATAATAGAAATGGCGCACAACAATGCTTCCACATCCTCATCCTTTCTTGAGAGTGCATCTGCCACCACATTTTGCTTCCCTTTTTTGTAGATGATTTCAAAGTCATAACCCAACATCTTTGTGACCCACTTTTGTTGCTCTTCAGAGGATAATCTTTGTTCTAAAAAGTATTTAAGGTTATCATGATCCGTTTTTACCTTGAAGTGTCTTCCCATTAGGTAGGATCACCATTTCTTAATTGCATGGAGTATTGCCAACATTTCCTTCTCATAAATAGCTTTGTGTAAAAACTTTCCCTTGATTGGACGGCTTTCAAAAGCAATGGGTCTTTCATCTTGCATTAAAACAACACCAATTCCATTTCCTGAAGCATCACATTCCACAATAAAGGTTTTTGTGAAGTTCGGTGTAGCTAAGACCAGTGCTTGGCACATTGCCTCTTTAAGATGTTCAAAGGCCTTTGTTGCTTCTGGAGTCCATGAAAATGCATCTTTCTTTAATAATGTTGTTAGAGGTGTTGCTATTCTCCCGTAATTCTAAACAAACTTGCGATAATACCCAGTCAACCCGAGAAATACTCGCAGATGCTTTATGGATGTGGGGATTTTCCATTCCTTAATGGCTTTAATTTTTCTAGGGTCTACCTTAACTCCTTCATGAGATACAATATGACCCAGATATTCCACCTCTTGTACTCCAAACAAACATTTGGATCTTTTTTCATATAATTGTTTCTCCTCCAATCGTAGCACCCTATCAACATGTTCAACATGATCCTTCGAAGACTTGTTGTAGATTAGTATATCATCAAAAAATACTAACACAAATTTTCTAAGGCGTGGTTTGAAAATGGACTTCATCAAACCTTGAAATGTTGAAGGTGCATTGGTAAGGCCAAAAGGCATGACCAAAAATTCATAATGACCCTCATGATTTCTAAATGTTGTTTTCGGAATGTCTTCAGTCTTCATTCTGATTTGATGATATCCTGAATGAAGATCCAACTTGGTGAAGTAAATTGATCCATGCAATTCATCCAGTAATTCATCAATGACAGGAATGGGAAACTTATCTTTAATAGTGAGCTTGTTGAGCTCCGTATAATCTGGACACATGCACCATGATCCATCCTTCTTGTGCACCAATACTACTGGAGCAGAGAAAGAACTTTGACTCGGTTGAATTATACCAGCCTCTAGCATTTCTGCAACCATACGTTCAATTTCACTCTTTTGGGCATAGGGATATCTGTATGGCCTGATGTTTAGAGGAACACTTCCTGGAATCAGATCAATAGCATGATCATGATCATGAATAGGTGGGAGACCTTTGGGAGTCTCAAATACCTTGGAATGATTGTCCAAGACTTTTTGGAGATCTGGAGAAATAGATGATTCCAATGTGGAAACATCTAGCGAACATAATTGTGCAATTACACCTATTTGTTCCTTTTTTAGAAGCTTTGTCATACCGTTAGAGTTGATTATCTTTCCCGGTTTCCCTGCAATACCCCTTAATTCAACTTCCTTTCCTTCCACAAAAAATTTCATGAAAAGTTCTTGAAAATTAAAAGCTATTGTACCCAAGGATTGTAGCCATTGGACTCCGAGCACAACATCAGCACCTCCCATTGGAATGGAAAGCATTGGGCTAGTCAATACATATTCTCCCATGGATAGGTTGATATTATGGCACTTTCCAGAACAATTTATTGTTCCTCCATTTGCAACCATCACTTGACACTCTGGTGCTGGATATAAGAAGCAATTCAATTATTTTGCTACCTTACAATGAATAAACTTGTGGGTACTTCCTGAATCAATCAACACTACCTTTTTCTTCTTGATTTGTCCTTCTATCTTAATGGTTTGAGGAGTGGTAATTCCTGCCAATGCTTTACAAGATATGGTCGGATTCATTTCTTCTTTATCTAGGCTTTGTTCTTGGAGTATATCCTCTTCTTTTGACCTTTTCTACTCCTTTTCTTCTTCCTCTTCACAATCTATGTAGAATAATTTCTTCTCAGCACACTTATGACCTTTAGTGTATTTGCTATCACAACTATAACAAAGCCCTTTTGCTCTTTTTTCTTCCAATTATTGTGGTGTCAACCTTATAGGTTGTGGAAGACTAGGGGAAACAACACTTCCATCTTTATAGTTGTGAGTGGTATGCTTCCTGGTTGCCATAATTTTGCTTTCCATTTTTCTTGCTAACCTAAACGCCTTCTCTAATGAATCGGGTTCCCAAAGGCGAACATCATGTTGGATATTATCCTTTAAAGTCCCTATAAACACATCAATCATATGCTCCTCTGGAATATTTTTTACCCTTATGTTCAATTTTTGGAACTCCTCAATGTGCTCCATTATTAAACCCTTTTGTTTGAGACTTATCAATTAGCTAAAAAAAGTGTTGCTTTTTGTATCCTCATAATGTGTTGTCAATTCTTCTGTAAAAATTGCCCAAGTGATAATTTGTTTATGAGAGCAAAGCCATTGATACCATGCAAACTAATTTGGTTCCAAATATAAAGTTGCAATACGTACCTTTTGTGTGTTTTGCATATTATTGAGATCGAAAAATTGCTCCATCTGTAATATCCATGTTGCGGGATCCTTGCCATCAAACTTCCTCATATCGATTTTTGGAATATGGTGGGTCTTCGATCCTACATTAGAGTCTATGAAATCATAATTAACATTTCTTTTGTTCACATCATGAGTTTCCTTTACTACCTTTTCACCATTAGTAAGTATTTCTTGTAGAAAATTTGTCAAATTTGTCTTCAAATCTACCATGTCTCTCTTCAAATTCGTCTTCAGATCTATCTTTAAATCATCCATCTTAGCTTCCATGCCCTTTATCTTAGATTCCATGCCATTTATCTTAGCTTCTGTTAGCTTTTTTGAGAGGGACATTTGTTGCACTTGGTCTTGTAATTTTGATATATCATGTAGCATTTCTTCCTCTTCTTCATGAGTCATGCTAGAGCTTTTAGGTTGCTTACTAGGTGTTTGCATTTTCTTTCCTCAGGGCATCAGTTACCAATAATAATGCTCTACTATGCCCTTTGGATTCCTTCAAAATAAATTTTCAAACCAAGCTTAAGCAAAAATTTAAAAAAATCTGCACACATTTTCTGACTTTGTAGGAGCTCGATATCGCCTCTAATGTATCTCTATACTTTTGGATCATATAGTTATGAAATTGTGACTGAAGTAACCCTCTATGTTCTCTTTCCAATGCCACCAGTCTGATTCAAATTGGATTCTCCAAGGAAGATTTATGCAAAATCTCCCACAGTGACCTGATTATAGACTAGTTCAGTAGAGCGAACTTGCATGATGTGTCACGAGTCACGGTTCGACCTTTGGCTCTGAAAAATATATGCAAGAAACTAAAGTCCGTCCTATTTTTGTACCTTCTTACGAAATTTCAATCTGATGATCATAGAGAAAGCTATGGCGATTTTCCCTAGGTCACCTGTTTGGAATGTAATTCAGGATTATGTAAAAAGACCAACTTCCTCAGATCATATCTCTGTAAATATAGCACAAAAGGCTCTAAAATTCAGATCCGAGGTTCAGCGCGATTTCTTCTCAAATGGGTTTTTTTTTTTTAGCTTCTGAAACATCGCAGAAAAAAGTTATAGCGAAAATGCCACAATGACCTATTTGGAGCAACGAAACCCTAGAATCCAAATCTTTGATACCAAATGTTATGAACCCAACTCAAAAAAAGGTAGAAAAGATAGATCAACGCCTTATAATTCAGCCTCTTCGAGGGGGAAACCTCCTTTACATTACATAAATGAACAATTCTTAGATGATTCTAATGACAAAAACCTCCTTTCTATATATAGGAGTCTAAGGAGTCACATTATAACCTAGCCAGCCTAACAATAATAATATAAAGCCACAAAAATAACAATAGAGGGATTCTATGGTGCATAGGTATAACAATATGGGGACAATCAGGGCACAACAATATTAATAAGGGATACAACTACAACAGTAATGGGGTAATCACTAGTATTATAGGGACCCAACATGGGTAATCAGTAGTATTATAGAGACCCAACAGTTGATCATTGAGTTTTAGGACCAAGTCCATCAACTCCTCGTGTCTGGTTTGGCTCTCTATGACTTCAAGTGTTTGAGGATGTTGCAATTGGGGTATTTTAATTGCTTCTTAAGTGCAGAAATATCATCGTTCTTCTTCTTTATCAGTTGCTTAGTAGCCTTTATATCTTTGGGATCATGTCCCAACTCACTAACCAAGTCTTTTAACGACTTAATCCGTGTATCCTTGTCCTATGAGGAGGCCTTTTCCAACTGAAACTGTGCCGAGATGCTGTTCAATTAGCTGATGGGAAGCTATGGCTTTACCTATGAGGGTGGAGTATATCATCTTTCTAGCCTGTTTATGCAGTTCTATCTGGTCTATTGGATGAATATCCCTTGCAAATACTTCAAAGTCAACCCTCTTGAAATCTGAAAATGTCTTCGGATGTTGTGCTGTAGGTTTGATGAAGGACATTTGAAGTTTTCCTTCCTTGATGTCAAAAGCTGACTTCAGTGTTGTTTTATTTGTGGGAGTGAGTTTCAGATACTGTGCATAGGTCTGAGCTTTGAGTTTCTCATTCCTCATTTTGATTTCTTTATACCTGTCCTTTATGTCTTGATCTTTGTCAACAGGCCTACTGAAGGAAGAAACTACCACACTAAGCTGCCTTTCCAACATCTAAGTCTGTGATGTGGAAGGCTCTTGTCTGTCTTCAGATGGAGGTGTGGGCCTGCTTCTGTCTACCTCTGTGTTGGTTACCTGTGCTGATCCTTCTGTATATTCCTGTTCAGAGGCTGGATTGAGCCTTTGCCTCTTGTTGTGACTTGTTTCCTGCTGCAGATAAGAGGTTTCCATTCCTGAAGTGGAAGATACCTCTCTCTTTCTTTTTGGATTTTTCTCCTCGTTCTAAGGATTCTGCATGACTAGAGGGGTGCTCATGGCTCTTTCTTGCTCTTCTGGTACCTGCATAAAAGATCTCTCATCAAACTGCTTTTCCAAATCAATTAGAAAATTTGCTACATCTACCCTTGTGCTATCTCTGTCTACTAAGGTATTTTCCACCCAATCTATCTAATTTTCATATACCTCTATTTCTGGTATGGGGTGGTGGATAAAAGGCCCTAGATTGACCTTTTTCCTTTTCTTGGTAATGAATTCTAAAGGGTCATATCTCCATACAAAACTCCTTTTGAATTTCATGCTTTGTAGGATCAGGTCTACCTCTTTCCCTGCCTCTCTGGAATTGTATATGAAAGGACCTAATTGGTCTTTGATTTTGAAATTGGCCTTCTTCTTGGCAGTGACAAAGTTGACTTCATCTGTATTGATGATTTGTCTGTAATATTATAAGGCAAACAACCTCATGGGGAGGTATCTTGGCAACTTATATAGTGCAAGTAGGCAACCATATATTCTGATTTCTATGTGGTTTTGGTAAAGGTACCAATCTCCAACTTTGGTTTTCTTGGAAAGTTGGAGGACTCTTTTTATCTCTGGACTTATCCTAGGTGGAGGATTTCTAGTGAGCATAGTCATGATTAGATACACAAAATAATCTATAAAGTTTGAGTATGTATATGGTGATCTAAACTCATGGAAAAGTGGCATCTAAAAAATGACAGATCTGGGTTGGCCCCTGGTGTCAAGCTTCTGGAGAGTAAAAGGAAACTTATCTGACTAATAATACAAAAATAGATGGTACAATACAAAGGAGTATTTGAATACTCTCTCATTGCCCATTCTTGTGAACTTCTCATGCATTCTATCAGCTATGAATTTGGCAAAGTCATATATGGTTGCAAGATGCTACCTTGTGGTATAAATGGACATGAAGGCAAGAATAAGTTCATCAATGTATTCACTTATAGTGTAACCCAAAACACATGATATCATGGTTACAATGTACTGGCCCCATTTAGAGAAAATAGTTTATGCATATGGAGGGGGGTCCTTAGGGATGTGTTTTTCCTCTCTAATGAAGGTTTGGAACAACTGGGCCAATCTTGATGGGCTTAGCTTGGGATACTGGTCCAACAGGTCTCCAATTGAGAGTGGGGTTAGGTTTGGCCCTGGTTGGAACTGCAACATTTCATTAATGGACTTAGTTGTGATAGTGAATAGAACCTTCTGGTCATGAGACATTATGGCTCTATGGCTGGGGACGTAGCATGCATAGCACATATGAACAATTTCTGGAAAGATATGAACTTGGGGGAACTGTTATTTGGGTAAATTGGACTCCCAAATGTCAATATCATCTGTATGGTTTAGGTGTCTGTCTTTGCTTAAGAAATTAATTCTGAGCAGGAGCTCTGTTGAAGTTGTATCTTTGATTTAGAAATCCCTGTCAGCCAGGGGAAGGTGGTCTAGGTCTAAGTGTGGAGTAGTAATGGGTTTAATGTCCATGGCGATAGGGGTAGCCATAATTCAGTTCTTTTGGATTTGAATTAGGCTTCGGGGTTTTATCAACGGTTTTTTAGGACTTTCAGATGGTTTAGGCAAGCAATTCTTGAATTGGCAGTATTCTTTAATCAATTTTTAAATTAAAACATTGCACAGGCTAAAGTTTTCGAAATTTGAAGGGGTAAGAGGTATTCATGGTGAAATACCTGGAATTGGGCGAATTGGATTTAAAAATGATGGTTCACGACAACTGCAGTGGTTGGCGTAGTCCTGGTATGGACTGAAAGGTGAGTTGGGTTGTCTGCAGCGTCTTCTGGAGTAGACTTGGATGTCTGTTGGTAAATTTGGCATTTGCAAGGTTTGCAATGGTTCACAAAGTTTACAAAGAGAATGTGTGAAAAAGGGCGAAAGAGGGCTTTGCTGCCTTTTATGGAGAAAATGATTAATTTTGGCGGGTTCACTTTTGGATGAACTGTTGACGATTTTTTGGTTAAGTGGGGAAGTGGCCGGTTTTTGGGAGGGGTCGCCTGATGTACCTTAGAGCGCGACACATAGCAAAAGGGGGGTCGGGGAAAATCACTTTATCGGGTGGTTAACATTCAATCATCGGGCGCGGCCAATATGGTTGTGCGTCGTTGGATGAGGGGAGGCAATTATCAAACAGTAGTCGGGCAGAAGAGTTGCACGGGGGGAAATGAACAGAAGTTGATGGGGGGCCCAGGGGTTTAATCACGGCGGTATGGGATTAGTTTAGGGAAAAATCATAGGTTTAAAATGATCGAGCCGAGCTTAATGAGGGATTAAGGAGTCGAGTGAGGTTAATAACAGGATTAACTTAAGTTAATCGAGATTAGGTAAACTAAGTAAGGTTATATCGAGGTATGGGTAATTTCTATTAGTTTTTATTAAAACCAAAGGTTGGGGTATTTTATATAGGAATTTAATTACTATACGGGATAATGGGATTTCGGGGAATTTACATAATAACATTAGAAATTAATATGAAATATAAAGGGCGGAGTGAATTTTTTCTAAGTAAAAAGGTGGAATGTCACGTTTGCGCACTTTTCATACCTTCAATACTTAGGATAAAGTGTTTTTTGTGGGTTTTTGAGTGAAAAGGGATTTTCATGGGGGTTTCCACTTTTCCTAGGTAAATGGTGTCAACCATAGGAAAGTGGGGTTTTATTAGGGAAATGAGGGGAAATGAAGGGAGATGGATTTTTTATGAAGGGGATTCTAGCACTTGTCCCCCTAAGTCATTAAGCCGAGGGTCCGGTGCCTCTAGAAGTCAGAGAAATTCTCTGAACCTTTTTGACTTGTAGGATTTAAGTACTAAAATTTATTTATGGGAAATTAGTAACTAAAGGGGTGAAAGGAATGAGGGGATGTTAAATAAACCAAGTTGTGAACCATCGTCGTTGCTTTGTTTATTGCCTATGCACATTTGAATGATGCATTTAAACATGACATGAGTGATTTTGTGTAATCACTTGATATTTCTACGACCTTTCTACTACTTACCCATTTACTCATCCTACCATTTTTTCTTCATTTTATTTGGGTGCATTTAGGCTAGAAAACCCTTATCAAATCCTTTTCTTTTATAAAGAAAACTATCTAATTCTAACCTTATATCATCCACAGGCTTAGATTAAACTGATGAGCTCCTTTTATTTTCTCTACCCTCTAATAATCTGCCAAGGTTAAATTGTTTGGTCAGATTTTATTCTCTAACTATAAACATAAAATTCAAAGCATGGTATAATCAAGATTAAACAGTTTGATTACCATGGATTGTGGCATGAATAACAAGCTACACACAATCATTATTATGCATAAAAATAAATAGTAGTGGCATTTTGACTTGCTCACTTTCATGGTCTCTTTTGTTTTTTGGGGGTTCATATATTTTCATTTTTTGACCTTTTCTTACTCTTTTTGTCCTTTGATTATTATTTTAGGACATACCCTCTTTACATTTTTTAATTTTTTAATTTGGAAAACATTTGCAGAAAGCAAAGGTATGTACATTATGACATGGCTTAACCTTAGTCATTCAAAATTATGACTCCTATTGGTATAGGAACCTAACACAATGAACATCACTAGCTCCAATAGTGGAGCATTGGAGCCACTACTTGCTCCCCAAAAGTATTGACTTTGTCTCTCTGATGCCTTATGGGAAAAGCCAAGTTGAAAACTCCTTTTCATGAAGAATGAGGGTGTATATATAACAAATGGGGTGACCCTTCACCTCCCTTATGACTCTTGGACTACCCTCTTGATTGTTTGACTTCTCATGAATTTTTGACTTCCTACATGACTCTTCACATTACATAGATGAATCTTGGGCTTCCACCGCGCATTATATTTTCCAATATAGAATTACATAATCCAAGAATGATGTGGCACATGATGGCTCATGACACGACATAACATGACACTGATGACATGGCAATGTCAAGTCACGTTTTTATGTTGCTTTCTTTGTGTCTCCTTGAAAAGATTGTCCACGTTCTTCTTCTTCCTCCTCCTTATGACTTGAAGATAAGGAGTCTTCAATGTGGTCTTAATCTTCCATTTTATGTTATAATCTTGTGTTCCTTCATCTTCTTGCCTAATGATCATCTTATCTCCTCAGCTCCTTAGGTGTCTTCTAGCATGTCCTCATCCACATCCTTATTCATCATCTTTCCATAACTTGATAGAGTACCTGCATCTCCAATTCAATCATGGCAAGATGACATCAATCTGATAAACTCCTAGTCCAAGATGTTGCATGATGATCCACTGACTGAGCCAGAATCAGGTGGCAGGTTAAGGGGAGGCTCAGCGACTGCACAATTACATAGCTCAGGAAGTCAAGGGTCAGGCTTGAGCCTTGAAACTGTGCAATGTGTAGTTCAGGCTTGGACTAAGCAAAAATATTACATAGTTGGGGAGCTCAAGGAGCTAGGTTGAGGACTTGAGCACTGATTTTTCCCACTGTATAGTTCTGAAAGGTAGAGGAGGCTAGGTGATTGCGTAATTGTGTATTTAAAGAGCTCAGGGCTGAGGCTTGAGCATTGTGATTGCGCAGTGCACATTCCTGGAAGGCAAGAACTATGCATTGCGCAATGCCAAGAGGCAGGGTTGCAGCTTGAGGGATGAGACTATGCAATTCTTAGTTCAGGAGGGTTGGATGAGGCTATATTTTTTGATTAAGAAGTTTACTAAATTTGACTAAGTGTAGGATCCATGCAACTGATGTAAACAATGACAAGGCTTGATTGTGATCAAACACTTAGAACATTTGACGACACAATATAGATCACCCAAAACACATGAGCAACATGCTTCCCTCAATGCCACAACTTTGTGACAACTTACGACAAGTGTTGATCCATATATTTTACTTCATGGATGCATACAAGATTGCATATAAAATAGAATATAACCAAATAGCATAAACACATGAAATAAGCGGAAATAAAAAGAAACCATGAGATGCAAGGCACAAGACAATTTGATAACAGAGTTCACCCAATGTGGGCTACGTCTCAGGGTCTTGCTCAATGTGGGGAGTCCTCTTTCACTTAAATGGAAGCACAAATAAATTACAATCAATTACATAAATGATCCTTATACCTCCATTTTCCAGAATAGTCTGAAAATGCTAAGTTCAGTTGCAAAAACAGACATCAACATTGAATTTGTGTCGTGAAGTCATGTCAAACAACAATAAACTTGACCGTGTTCTGAGCAGGTGACTTTTGGAGCTCTAAGGAATCTTTTAGATTTCCTCAAGATTCCCTAAAAAAAAATTTGCCAAGATTCCCTAAGAATCTTTCTCGAAAATTGTGCTTGCGTGAGCGCAGTTTTGACATTGGGCGCTCTCCTCCATTTGCAATTCGTCGCTCTTAGTTCTGCTTGCTTGACCTATGTTTCCTCTGTGTGGTAAAACGCAAGGCTTTTATATTAAATTCCGAGTAGATTTTCCAACAAAGGCCAACCACCCTGTTGGTTGGAAGCATCTGGGTTAGGGAGATGTCGGATGGGAGGTCCCGATTCCAAACTGCGGGAATCCCGTTATGGCTCCTCTGAGTTATATTTGGCATTTTTTTATACGGAAGTTGTGTTATTTTGTTTTTGGTCACATTTTTGGGGCTACCCATTGGCGGGCCGACCCACCCGAGTTTGGCGTGTTCGACCCCCACCAACTCCCTTTTGGTAGTTGTTGAAACGACATTTAAATATGGAGGTTGGGCCCAGTTGGCCAAGTTTGTCCGTTAACTAACCGACCCATATATATATTTTTAATATTTTTCTTTATTTAAAATGGGTATTTAAAAACAATCCATCATTTTTTAAGGGTCGCCAATTTTTTTAAATAGGCGATAATTTCGATTTTTTCGTCGCTGGATTTCGTGCGCTGTTAAATGTCAAATTTTTGCCTTGGTAGTGGTTTCCATTGGGGCCTAGTTTGACCAAAAATTTGACATACCATAACTTTCACATACGAACAAAGATTGAGGTGTCATTTGTGTTGTTGGAAAGCTAGCAACAAGATATTTGATCTGATCCTAGTTCCACTTCAATATAATGACTTTTATTTTTGAGCTTTTCCAAAGCCACTTATGAACTTTGAGCATTTTTGGAGCCACCTGGATCATTCCTCCCCACTAATGAGCTTTTGGGCCGCCAAAATATTTATGACTCAATTGGAAAGTGAGGGAATTTCTCCTTCACTTTCTCATTTTCAATCCAACGGGCCTTACTTGGATGCATCCCCTTGAAACCAATATGGAGGTACTCCACGTCTCCCTATCATGAAGTCCCAGTCTCCCTATAAAATATTATATCCTCAGGTAGTCTATCCAATTATTCAAGTGCAAAGTCATCTACTATAGGAACCTATCCAACCTCTTCAGTGCCCATGATCAAAGGAGGCTCATAAAGCTTCAAGTTATCAACGAACACCACTAAGTACATCTACATGTATACTGGAAAATCAAGACGAAAAGCATTATCTCCAATCTTTTATAATATGATGAATGGGCCATATCGGAACTATCTCAACTTCTTTCCTTCCCCTTCATCCTATATTTGCTGATATGGAGCCACACTCTATCTCGAACCTGGAATTGGTGAGCGACTCGGTGCTTGTCATGTCGAGATTTGTATTGAGCTTAGATTTTCTCCAACTAGTCATGCACTGCCTGGTGAATCATCTAAATTCATTGAATTAACTTTGTGCTTTGTCCCTGTCATCTTGCCCACTGGAATCTTCTTCTCTCCCAAAGACCATGTCTAAGGGATCCTTTGGAAAATATCCAAAGCATGTCTTGAACGGTGAGCTCTGAGTGAATGAATGCACTGCTCAGATGTATGCATGTTGTACATAGGGAAGTTGCTCGTCCCATGACTTGGGATGCTTTCCACAATAGCCTCGAAGTAAATGTATCATTGTGCAGTTTACAACCTCTGTTTGTTCGTTGGTATGAGTATGAAATGTCATGCTCCTCTTCAGCTTGGTGTCCATCATTCTCCACATACTCATCCAAAACTCTCTAAGAAAGTGAGAGTCTCGATCAGATACAATGGATGTGGGAAACCCAAAGTCTACCCATACAAATTGGAAGAAGAGATGAGTAGTCTTCTCTGTTGTGATCTGCCTTTTACAAGGCATTAAAACACACTTTTTTCTAAATCGGTCCACAATCACATACAAATAGTAATGACCTCTCCTAGACAAAGGAAAATTGCCAACAAAATCCATTGACACACTTTCCCATGGACGAATCAGAACAGGGAGTGGTGTGTAGAGCCCCAATTTTCTATTAGTGGGCTTGCTAATTAAACAGAACACACATCCCTTTAGATATCAAGTCACAATATTTTTCACGTGAGGCCAATAACACAACCTCTGCAAATGACACAAATTTTTCCCTGCACCAAAGTGACTTGACACAAGAGAGGTATGTGCCTCTCTGGTTACATATATTCTCTCATTCGTGGGCATACATAGTTTGCCAAGGTGGTATAACAATTTTCCTTGCAAATGGTAACTATTCACCTGCAATACATGAGTCATATTTGCATAAATTTCCTTAAAATCATCTCCATCAAAAATTGTTCAACATAAATTTCAAAAGATAAAGAAGTATTTTGCAAAACTATAGATGCATAAATAGGAGGGTGAGTGATCCGGGAGGATCCAGAAATGCAAGTGCCCTTGAAAATAGCTCAAAAAAGCAAAGTTTTCATATGGAAGTGAAACCATGACTAAATCGTAGTGCTCGTTGCCCTAATTCCAATGGTGTGAATGAAACTCAAATCTGAGTTCGTATGATCAACTTATGGCTGGTCAAAGTTTTGGTCAAACTTGGCCAAGTCGCAGGCTTAATGAGGCAACAAAATGGAGGAAACCTGACACACGGAATCTGGCCACCGGAACAAGTGAATTTGTCAAACCATTAATTTGTCCAATGACCCTTATTTTCCAATGGATTTAAAATGTCTAATCTATTATAATAATTAAAAATATATATATTAATAGGGGTGGCAAGCTACCACCCCCACCACCCCCGCATTGTATTATAAATATAATATATATAAAAAAAGACGGGATGGAAGGTCGCAACCCCCGCCACCCCCCAATGGAACTATATTATATATTTGGTGTGGATTCGGTGGGGTTCGAACCGGCCCAGCCCATATGGGTCGGCCCCATAACCACCGGATGCGACATTAACCGCTAGCCTGAAGTCAACCAAGCCGTGTCATATTATTTAACCACCAACCCAAGTTTAAATGCGTGGATAAAAATAAATGTGCACATTATATATGGGGGTCAATGGGGCTATAACCCCTGACCTTCTTGCTCCTAAACTCAAAGCTTACCAACGGGCCAACAACCCCACTTGGTAAAGTCTGCCCAGAAAATTACTTATGAGTCACTCATTTGATTTGATTGAGCAGCGGAGTCGGAGGGTGGATGACAGAACCAGGTATGGTCTAGGGTGCAAAACCTTGAGTGAGGGTATCAAATTGATGCTGAAAAGATTTCATTAAAGGGCTAGAGGTGTTAATGTCAAAATTGGGCAAGTTTATAGTCACTTTTGTACGTTTTCATGCCAGGAATCCATCTGTGCAGTTTGTTTCTCTAGTTGAGCTCTCCATTTTCATGTCATCATTTGGATTGGAGGTCTAAGGATAATTTTTGTAAATTTTCTTGTAACTGATTTCTTTGATGCCACTTAATAAAATAAGGCCTCCCCACCATTGAGTAGGGCCCATAGACATAGCCCACTTTGGGTGAACTCTGTAATCAAATCATTGTGTCTTTGATCTCATTTTTCTTATGTTTTTCCACTTATTTTCATGTGGTTTAAGTTACTTGGTTAATATTCTCTTTTATATGCAATTTTAAATGCGTCCTTAAAGTTAAAAGATCTGGATCAGGTTTGGTATCATAACAGGTCTTCTTGATGCGAGTTGCATGAGTGAATGCTAACTAGGAACAAGCACCAAATAGGTGAAGGAAAACTTAATTCCTTTGACCCCGAAGCAAGGTGTGCACCATGAAGATAAAATATGGCAAATGAGGAAGCTGGATGGGAAGAAGAGAGAAATGATCACAAGGCTTTCTACACCATGGCAAAGAAATTTGACAAGAAATTTTCAAGATATGAGAAAGCAATCAAGCCTGAGAAGAAAGAGCCAAATGGCCATGCATCGGTAAATCATGGAGGCAGTGGAGAAGTGCCTCCTTCCTTTCCATATTATAGTGACAATTCTTCTTCTTCTTCTTCTCATCACTCTAACAGGCATCAAAGGAATGCATCTAAAAATCCCATTTTTAAGTTTGATGTCAAATTTGATTTATGTGTATTTAGAGGAGAATCTAATGTAGAAAAGCATGATAATTAGATAAGACAGGTTGAAGTGTATTCCTGCATACAACAAATCAAAGAGGATGAAGCCAAGATCCAACTAGCATCCGTTCAATTGAGTGGCACCACTCTCGTCTGGTGGGAAGAAAAGCTACAGGAAGGTGGTAAGAGTAGTTGTAAATTTATTTCATCTTGGTCTGAGTTCATTTTTATTTAAGAGGACAATTTTATCCATTGGGTTACAAACAAAAGGCCATGATGGAATGGCAACATTTGAAGCAAAGAAAAGGTCAAATTTTTCATAATTTTACAGAGGAGTTTAGAAAGCAAGCATTAGCATTGAATGTTCCACTAGACACTTCTGAGACATTGATGAAATATATTGGCTCTTTGTTGGAAATAATACTGAGAGGGGGGTGAATCAGTATTATCAAACGCTTTTCAATATGCCTTCCAGATTTATACTTTAATTTATTCTTCAGATATTGATCATTAATTTGTATATCAGTGCCATATAATATTGAACAAGAACAAGAAGAATAGATGAGCACACCAAAGAACACCAGATATAAGGTGGAAACCCAATGTGGGTGAAAACCACCTGCTGCAATATGCCTCTATCTTCTTTCAATTAGAAACTTCTTTTACAAGGATTTTGTACTGGTGCAGTCCTTTACCAGTACGCAGGCCGCAACCTGCAGAGAGCTACAACTCTCTCTCATTTTCCAGTCTCTCCTGGAAGGGAGCTACAACCCCATTTGCTCTTTTACTTCTTTAGGGACCACATTTCATTAATTTTCAAACTGGATCCAGGAAGATCAAATAATCATCAAGTACATGAAAATCACCCAATCTCCTTATACAATCAACCAATGAATCACCCAACTTCTCAGAATGATGTAAACAGAAAATTAATACCAGAAATCTAAACCCAGAACTCTGCAACAATAGATAAAACACAGCCAACAAACGTTTCAAGATAGGTCCGCAACTTCACCAATAGTGGGTTGCGAATACCCGCAGCTCTTCTGTGTCTAAACTGCACAGATCTGCACCTGGTCGGTCTACTGCTCTGCGTATCTCCGCACCACTCATTTTGCTTCCCTACGTACCTCTGCTCAGATCCGCACTTGCACTGCCCGCCTGACAGCGTACCTCTGCGACTTGTTCTTTTGTTTCCCTGCGTACCTCCGCACTGCGCCTTCTCCTACGCTGCGTACCTCGCACTGCGCCTTCTGCTGCGCTGCGTACCCCCGCACTGTGCCTTCTCCTGTGCTGCGTACCCCCGCACTCACGCCGTGGATCACCTGCGAACCTCTGATTAGGGCCAAATTAACAGTCCTCCAATGTGCCACAGTTAGTTAGATCCACAGATCTGATCATGCACCCGAGAGATCACGACTTATCAATAGATTCGATTTAAATTTTCTCCTTGATTTAGATCTAGCTTTTAAAAATCAATCACCCAAACTTTCAGATCTTAAGATATTCAAATTTCACAAGTGTCTAGCCAAGTGATCTCTTTTCCTTTTTATAGGCAAGCCCTTATTCAAACCATGGGACAAAACCATCGAAAACCAATATAAGGGATCCAAACAGGGGTTCAAATAATTTAGATCCTAAACCACGGGCCAAAACCATAGGATCATGAACGACGGGCTAAATACCAAGGGCCAAACATAAGAAACCCCACGTGAGCGCACTTCTCTGCATTGGAGTGAGTGAACTGGGGGATCGCACCTTATGAACAGATAACCTGCAGGTATGTCCGTACTTCCTGGACGGCGAACCTGCGGGTCCGCACCTTTTGATCGATGCACCTACGAACCTCTTATTTTCCATCATTGTGAGAGCCTGAATAGAATTTTGCCACTTGAGTGAGTTGCCATCAAGTACAACACCTATACCATAGAGCCAAACCAGAATCATAATGCCAACAATCTTCCCCTTTGGACTTGATGGCAACCTCAAGATCCTCAATGTCATTCTCCCCCTTTGACATCAAGGGCAAAGGGTTATGCTCCCCCTGAGAACATGCTCCCCCTAACTATAAACCAGATCTGCAAAAGGAAAGAAATTTCTTCAAGAAGGACCATAATCCACCAAACACCATAATTGACCATGAAAGAGATAGAGACATATTGCAGCACTATTGAGATCAACATCCATGATCTCCTTCTGAACTTCCTCCAAGATCTTCTACCATAATGCCAACAATGCATTATATGCTCCCCCTGAACCTGTGCCATTCGATCTTCGACCAATCCAAAACCCAGCAAATGTACGTGTATACCCCATATGAAACTTGCGTACAACCAACAATCTCTGAAACAGATGAGATTCAACAACATGATGATGCATCAACAACCCCCAGCTTTTGCCTGAGGTATTCAAAGGTCTCCCTGGGCAATGGTTTGGTGAGTATATCAGCAACTTGTTCCTTAGAAGGAACATACTCCAACTTGACCTTTTGTTCAAGCACTTGTTCCCTCAGAAAGTGATACTTGATCCGTATGTGCTTGGTCTTCGAATGCATGACTAGGTTCTTTGAAATGCTAATTGCACTTGTATTATCACATAAGATGGAGATAGGTGGAGTACAAGTGATCTGAAAATCCTGCAAGGTTTGCATCATCCAAAGGAGTTGAGTGCAGCAAGATGCAGCAACCACATATTCCGCTTTAGTTGTAGATAACGCAATCGAACTATGTTTCTTGCTGAACCAAGATACTAATCTGGAACCCATAAAGAATGCACCACCACTTGTGCTCTTCCTGTCATCCATGCTTCCGGCCCAATCTGCATCTGTATAAGCATGGAGTGTGAGATCTGTATCTCTAGGATACCATAAACCATAGTTTTGAGTTCCTTGAAGGTACTTGAAAATTCTCTTCACTGCCTGAAGATGAGTTTCCTTTGGATTTGCCTTAAATCTTCCAATTATTCCCACTTCATGCATGATGTCTGGTCGGGTACCTGTCAAATAAATAAGACTTCCAATCATGGATCTATAGGTTGGTTGATGCACTGCTGCTAATTCATCATTTGCACTGAGGCTACATCCTGTGACCATGGGGGTACATACTGGTTTTTCATCTTCCATGCCATATTTCTTCAAAATCTGCTTGAGATACTTGGTTTGAGACAAGAAGATCCCGCCTTCATTTTGTTGGATTTGCAGTCCAAGAAAATATGTCAGTTCTCCAAGCAAAGACATTTCGAATTCTTTCTGCATCACCAAGGAAAAGCTTTGACTCATAGCTTCTTCATTGCTGCCAAAGATAATATCATCTACATACACAACAAGTATTAGTAATTTGTCATTTTCAATTTTTATATAAAGATTGCTATCTGCTGATCCCTTTGAAAAACCTTGTTGATGAATATATTTGTCCAAGCGATAGTACAAAGCCCTTGGAGCCTATTTAAGTCCATAGAGAGCCTTTTTTAGTCTGCATACAAGATTTGGATCATTCCCAAGTATGAAACCATTTGGTTGCTCAATGTACACTTTTTCTTCTAAATCTCCATTCAGAAATACTGATTTTACATCCTTTTGAAATACTTTGAACTTCTGAAAGCTTGAGAGAGCAAGGAACATTCGGATGGCCTCAAGTATAGCAATGGGAGCAAAAGTTTCTTCAAAGTCTATTCCTTCTTGTTGAGCATACCCTTTACAAACAAGTCTGGCCTTGTTTCTAATTACTTCCCCATTTTCATTCAACTTATTTTTGAAGATCCATTTTGTCCCTATGACATTCTTATCTTTTGGTCTAGGAACCAACTCCCAAGTGTTGTTCTTTTCGATCTGCTCAAGTTCTTCATCCATTGCCTTGACCCAGCATTCATCTTTGCATGCCTCTCTTACATTTTGTGGTTCAGTGGAGGAGAGTAATGCCAAATAGCTTGAGGCTTTTGCAATTGTTCTTCTTGTTTGTACACCTGCCTCTTTCTGCCCCAAAATCTGAGATTCTAGATGATTCTTCTTAATGTACCTGGATGGAGTCTTCTCTTCTATCTTTATCTGTTCCTCTGGTGCCTCTTGAGGTTCTTTTTCATCATCAATCTGATTTGGAGAGTAGTCTTCATCTTCTTCGATATTTGCATAATTTACTTGCCTAGGAATGTATCCTTTTTCATTAACCACTACATCAATGATGTCAACAATTCTTCCAAGTATTTTATTGTAACACTTATATGCTTTGCTTTGGGGATAATAACCAAGGAGAATGCCTTCATCTGCTCTAGGTTCAAGTTTGCCAAGTTGTTCATCATTATTATTAATATAGCATTTGCTTCCAAAAATTTTGAAATGCTTTACCGATGGAATCTCACCATACCAGAGCTCATGAGGAGTTTGAGTGTTGTTCACTCGACATTTGTTTTGTTGAGAATAACAACCGCAGCAAAAGCAGCTTCACCCCAGAAGGTTGCGGGAGTCCCAGACTCATCAAGCATAGCACGAGCCATTTGTTGTACCATTCTGTTCATCCTTTCCACCACTCCATTTTGCTAAGGAGTCCTAGATGTAGAGAATTCCCTTCTTATTCCATGTTCTTTACAGAAATCGAAAAACTCATTTGAGGTAAACTCCCCACCTCTGTCAGACCTGAGGCACTTAATTTTGTGATCTGATTCGTTTTCAGCCAAGGCCTTGAAAGATTTGAATTTTTCGAATGCTTCGTCCTTGTGTTTCATAAGTCCCAATCAAACCATCCCGGAGAAGTCGTCGATGACTAATATAAAGTATTCTTCTCCTCGAGGTGACCTTGTCCTAAATGGGCCACATACATTTGTATGGACTAGTTCAAGAGGCCTGCTGGCTGATCCTTCCTTCTCAGGGAAGTTAGTTCTGGTTTGCTTACCAAACTGACATGATTTTCATATGGTGTTGTCTGGAATTTTGATATCTGGAAGACCACGAACTGCCTGGTATTTGCATGCTTTCCTTATTTGAGAAAAGTTTAGATGCCCCAACCTCCGGTGCCATAACCAATGTTCATCATCTTTGCTCAAATAACATTGTTGTTGTCCTTCTTCAAATATGTATAGATTATTTGGAGTTCTTTTGCCTTTGATCACTGTTTTTCCTGTATCAATATCACGAACACTACATCCATTTGATCGAAATATTACCTCTGTTCCTTGATCGCACATCTGACTGACACTTAGTAGATTATGCTTCAAGCCATCAACATACAAAACATTTCCAACTTTGACCTTTTCTTTCAACTGAGCAGTGCCTTTTCCTTTTATGGCTGCAGGGGTATCATTTCCAAAAGAAACTTTCTTTCCCTTTTCTAAAGCAGTATATGATTCAAGTTTTTCTTTATCACCTGTCATATGCTTCGAACATCCGCTGTCGATGTACCATAGATTTTCTTGTCCTTCTGCATAAAATGCTATCCCACATCTTTCTGTTTGTGGTTCCTTTATTCTCCATGTTCTAGTGCTTGAGGCTTGTTCCTTTGTCTGCCAAAACCTACTCCTGCATTCAGAATCTTCATGACCGAAGTTATTACAAATAGAAAATTCAATTTCATTTTCAAGGGCAGAAAAGTTGTTATAGGTCCTTTTCGTAATCCCAGTCATACTTCTTTGTTTTTGAGATTCTCTAGTCACGATTGTCTTATAAGCAACACATTGAGCAGCTTTGTGACCGAAGTTATGGCAAGAGAAACATTGGCCATTGAAGAAACTTCTGCTATTATCAAATCTACCAACCAAATGATTGTAATTTCTATTTTCATCCATTCTTGAAGCAAATTGAGAAGTTTTTACCAGTGGCTGGTTGTAGTTTTTGTTCACCCTTAAGATGGATTGCCCCTGGTTTACCTGGTAGTCTTTGTTTGTTCTTGATGTAATTCGTCCCTGCCTTACCTGGTGATCTCCATTGGGCTTTTGCTCATTCCTCCTTGCTGCATCAAGATAACTCTTTGAGGTGGATGCTTGAGATGTTTCTCCATCATAACCCAGACCTGTCTTGATTAGTGGAGAACGTTGTACATTGATAATCTCATCTAGAGTTCCAGATCCTTTAACAAATTTAAGAGTAAGAGCCTTTGTTTTCTCAATTTCTTTTCTAAGGCCAACAATTTCACATTCTAACTTCTCAAGAGATTTTTCTTTTTCATCAAGTTGGAATTGTAGAGTATCAATGATCATATCTTTTTCTTCTAAACATATTTTGAGTCGAGAAATATCTTCATAAAAACCATATACATCTATAGCGTCCATGTAATCATCATTTTCAAAGGCCATTAAAATTTTATAACCATTACCTCGTTCATCTTCGTCACTATTTGATAGGCCATCACTGTCTTCATGAGTGTAGTAACTTTTCTTAGTTGCATTTTGTTTCTTGTTCCATCTAACAGGTTCCTTTCCCTTGTCAAATCTTATCCTTGTGTGGACATTTGGCAGCATAGTGACCGACTCTTCCACAAGCAAAGCATTTGAAAGGTAACTTACCTTGAAAACGACCTGTACCCCGTTGAATATTTCTAACAAAATTTGATTCTTCTTCTTCTTTTGACACGTGTCCTGACTCATAGTACTCTCCTTTGCTTGAAGCCTTGAAGGCAGCTTCTCTCTTGTCTGATGAACCTCCTTTCCTCATTTCATAAGCAATTAGAATTCCGTGCAGCTGTGACATTTTAAGGCTTTGTAGATTCTCTTTTTCTTCTATTGCAAAAACTTTAGATTCAAACATAGGGGAAAAAGATCTTAGAACTTTTTCAACCACAACAGCCTCTTTTATTTCTTCACCCAAATTTTTCATACAATTAACAATCTCATCTACGCGAAGAAAATAGTTAGCCACACTTTCATCATTATACATCCTAAGATTTTCATATTGAATTCTGAGGGTTTGAAGTTTTGCTCGTTTTACCTGATCATCTCCTTCATAGCTCAGAACAATCTTGTCCCATATCTCTTTTGCGGATTTAAACTGCATTACCTTAACAAATTCTGATTGAGATAGGCATCCTAATAGAGTATTAACCGCCTTTGAATTTGTTTCATATTTCTTCTTCTCATCCAGATCTGTAGGAGTTGCTGATGGAAAAGTATACCCTGTATCTATGATATCCCAGACTTCTATACCAAGAGATTGAAGATAGGTAGTAACTCTTACCTTCCAATAAACAAATTTTGTCCCATTAAAAATCGGTGGCCTGATTGAAGCTTCCCTCTCGTAGTTGCTCATGATGAAAGATCTTTCTTCAAGCGATCAAGCTTCTTCTGAAGAACCTGCTCTAATACCAATTGTTGGAAATAATACTGAGAGGGGGGGTGAATCAGTATTATCAAACTCTTTTCAATATGCCTTCCAGATTTATACTTTAATTTATTCTTCAGATATTGATCATTAATTTGTATATCAGTGCCATATACTATTGAACAAGAACAAGAAAAATAGATGAGCACACCAAAGAACACCAGATATAAGGTGGAAACCCAATGTGGGTGAAAACCACCTACTGCAATATGTCTCTATCTTATTTCAATTAGAAACTTCTTTTACAAGGATTTTGTACTAGTGCAGTCCTTTACCAGTACGCAGGCTGCAACCTGCAGAGAGCTACAACTCTCTCTCGTTTTCCAGTCTCTCCTGGAAGGGAGCTACAACCCCCTTTGCTCTTTTACTTGTTTAGGGACCACGTTTCATTAATTTTCAAACTGGATCCAGGAAGATCAAATAATCATCAAGTACATGCAAATCACCCAATCTCCTTGTACAATCAACCAATGAATCACCCAACTTCTCAGAATGTTGTAAACAGAAAATTAATACCAGAAATCTAAACCCAAAACTCTGCAACAATAGATAAAACACAGCCAACAAATGTTTCAAGATAGGTCCGAAACTTCACCTATAGTGGGCTGCGAATACCCGCAGCTCTTCTGTGTCTGAATTGTGCAGATCCGCACCTGGTCGGTCTACTGCTCTGCGTATCTCTGCACCACTCATTTTGCTTCCCTGCGTACCTCTACTCAGATCCGCACATGCACTGTCCGCTTGACAGCGTACCTCCGCAACTTGTTCTTATGTTTCCCTGCGTACCTCCGCACTGCTCCTTCTCCTGCGCTCCGTACCTTGCACTGCGCCTTCTGCTGCGATGCGTAACCCTGCACTGCACCTTCTCCTGCGCTGCGTACCCACGCACTCACGCAGTGGATCGCCTGCGAACCTCTGATTAGGGCCAAATTAATAGTCCTCCAATGTGCCATAGTCAGTCAGATCCACAGATCTGATCATGTGCCCAAAAGATCACGACTTATCAATAGATTCACCTTAAATTTTCTCCTTGATTTAGATCTAGCTTTTAAAAATCAATCACCCAAACTTTCAGATCTTAAGATATTCAAATTTCACAAGTGTCTAGCCAAGTGATCTCTTTTCCTTTTTATAGGCAAGCCCTTATTCAAACCATGGGACAAAACCATCAGAAACCCTTACAAGGGATCCAAACAGGGGTTAAAATAATTTAGATCCTAAACCACGGGCCAAAACCATAAGATCATGAATGACGAGCTAAATACCAAGGGCCAAACATAAGAAACCCCACGTGAGCACGCTTCTCTGCATTGGAGTGAGTGAACTGAGGGACCGCACCTTATGAACGGATAACTTGCGGGTATGTCTGCACTTCCTGGACGGCGAACCTGCGGGTCCGCACCTTTTGAACGATGCACCTGCGAACCTCTTATTTTCCATCATTGTGAGAGCCTGAATAGAATTTTGCCACTTGAGTGAGTTGCCATCAAGTAAAACACCTGTACCATAGAGCCAAACCAAAATCATAATGCCAACACTCTTTGCATAGTTATTTATGTCATTCATTGTTATCATTTTAACCTAAGTCTCTTGATGAAGCTAGTGTGAAGGTTGTACATATTGAAAGCAGGGAGAAGCATGAGAAAGATGACCATCAGAAGAGGATAACAATGGCCAAGAGAAGAGAATTAAGGCGCTCTTGTACTCATTGTGAGAAAGAAGAGCATGATGAGGAGAATTACTAGAAACTACAACCATAATTGAAACCTAAGAGGAACGACAGAAAAGGGAAGTAGAAGACAGTTACATACATGCAACAAGACCAAGAACTTGAATCAAAGGATGATGAGAAGATCACAACTGCGGGATTTGTGGGCGGTGGACAAATTGACCTAGGACCAAATTCAGGGGACGAAATGAAGATTACAGCTCTTGGGATAGTGGCATACAGACTCATCAACTTGGGTTCCAATTCGGGCGATGAGACAAATATTTTAGCAGATGTTGTACCAAAGATGAAAAGGGCACCAAATGCGGCATGGCTCCAAGAAATCGAAGAAATGAACCAAAGCATTCAAGCGGTGAATGCTAAGCTAAGGAGACTCCTCCAAGAATTAGGGAAGGAGAAACAAAGGTTGAAACGTTAGTTACAAGCCAAGGAGGAAGCCTTGGAAAAGTTGCAACATAACGAACCTAAGGTAAGAAGTGATTCTTCAATTCCATGTACTTTTTATGATGATGATTTTGTTTCTTTTGAGAAACATACTATAGGAATTGGATCAAAACTATTGAATAAAATGGGGTATCAAGTAAAGGGCCTTGGAATTAATGGCCAAAGCATTGTGAATCCCATCAAAGTGGAGGAATTGCCTCATTATGCAAGACTTGGATATGTCAAAAAAGAGGTTGGGGAATAATCCAAGACGGCCAGTGACCAACCAACGACATATGATGGCAGCACTTCATCACATTCCAATGATAGTGAGGTTTCCACAGGCACATAGTAGAGGCACAATAGAAAAAAGTGCTCCAAGACGATCCAGAAAGTTTGGAGGAGAAAGAACCAGTGTAGTCACTACAACAAGGTTGGACACCAAACAACCACGTGTCATATGCTCCATGCTCAGAAAGCACCGATAAAGAAGAAAGTTGGTGAAGATGTT
This sequence comes from Pinus tabuliformis, assembly GCA_031772625.1. Classification (NCBI taxonomy): domain Eukaryota; kingdom Viridiplantae; phylum Streptophyta; class Pinopsida; order Pinales; family Pinaceae; genus Pinus; species Pinus tabuliformis. The sequence continues at coordinate 1,063,738,646 of CM062815.1, forward strand.
CAACAAACGAATCTTCCACATTCATGGTGGTACACTTTATTGTGTAAGAGATGGTTTTACTAGATATAGTAGCTTGTCATGGTCTCATTTTGTAAATCATGTGTTATGAATAATTGTAAAGTGATTATGTGTTTTCCATCGCTTACTAAAGAAATGATGATGTTTTGGCCTTTTTTTATAGCTAGGGTATTGGTTTCTATTATAATGTAAACTTTACCAAAGAGTGTGTGCTATAAACTCTTGGAAATTTGGGATTGTTTGAGTCATGTGTGGTTTTGTATGTGATTGCAAAGAAAGTACCAGATTTGGACGCAATGCAGATGTCGAAAGTGTAGCTTGAAAAAGGCACAAGCATTGTGCAGGATGTGTTCATTATTTTGGAGGAAAAAGATCTCCTTAGTGGGGAGAAATGATCCGGGAGGATCCAGAAATGTAAGTGGCCTTGAAAATAGCTCAAAAATCAAAGTTGGGAGATGCAAGTGAAACTAGGACTAGATCGTAGTGCTCATCACCCTAGTTCCAGCGGTGCAAAGGACACTCAAATCCGAGTTTGTATGATCAAGTTATGGCTAATCAAATTTTTGCTCAAACTTGGCCAAGTGACAGGCTTAACGAGGCAACAAAATGGTAAAAAACTGGCACACAGAAGGTGGCCACCGAAATGGGTGAATTTTTCAAACCGTTAATTTTTCCAATGACCCTTATTTTCTTGTCGATTTAAAACGTCCAATTTGTTATGATAAAAAATGAAAAATAGCATAATAATAGGGTGGCGGGATGCCACCCCCGCAACGTGTTTAAAAAAAATAAAATTGGGGTGGTAAGTCACAATCCCCGTCCCTCCACCCCCAGCGAAACTATATTATATATTTAGTGTGGATTCGGTGGAGTTCAAAACTGCCTAGGCCATGTGGGTTGGCCCCGTAACCACTAGATGCAACATTAAACGTAGCCCGAAGTCAACAAAGTTGTGATTATTTAACTGCCAGCCCAAGTTTAAATGTGAGGATAAAAATAAACATGCCCATTCTCTATGGGGGGTCGGTGGGGCTTGAACTCTTGACCTACTCGCTCCTAAACTCAACACTTACCAATAGGTCAATGACCCCACTTGGTAAAGTCCACCTAGAAAATTACTTATGAGTCGCTCATTTCATTTGACCGGGCAGCGGAGGCGAAGGGCGAACGAAGGAACCATGAGTAGTCCAGTGTGTAGAACCCTGAGAGAGGGTATCAAATTGATGCTGAAAATATTCCCTTGGACGACTAGAGGTGTCGGTGTTAGAATTGGGCAAGTTTATAGTCGATTTTGCACGTTTTCGCACCAAGAATCCATCCGTGAAGTTTGTTTCTCCAGCTGAGCTCTCCATTTTCAAGCCATCATCTGGATTGGAGGTATAAGGATCATTTTTGTAAAGTTTCTTGTAACTAATTTCTTTGATGCCACTTAATAAAAGAAGGCATCCCCACTATTGAGCAAGGCCCAAAGACGTAGCTCACATTGGGTGTACTCTGTAATCAAATCGTTGTGTCTTTGATCTCATGTTTTCTTATGCTTTTCTTCTTCTTTTCATGTGGTTTAAGTTACTTGGTTAATATCCTCTTTTATATGCAATTCTGAATGCATCCTTGAAGTTAAAAGATCTAGATCAGTAGAAAACCATGAAATTTACTAGAACTTCAGTCACCCAAGAACTTTGCTATTACACCATTGGAGTCGTCATTTGTTGACAAAAAGTGTAGCTTAAATACCCAGTGGAGTCTCCATTTGTTAGTGTGAAATTTCTTGGAAGGTGTACCAAAAACACCTCAATTAAGTCACTAGGTGACACATGACCCTAACAATAATTTATGGTTACTTACGCTTCAAATCTGTAATAAAAATTTGGAAAACCTACAACAAAACAACATACACGATCCAAAACAGAAAACAACCTGAATCCGCTCACTATGTTGTGGCACACTGTAATATTGGAGTAAATGAAGGCTTATTTAATGCTTCACTTGCTTCTTGGAAAAATGATTGGTTGCTTGATTCAGGAGCAACTTGCCACATGACTTTTAGAACAGATTTTTTTGAAGAATTGACTGACAATGTTGATGGAGCAGTATACTTTGTAGACAAATCAAAACTCAAGCCATCAGGGCTTGGCACAATCAGGCTTAAATTGCCTGGTCTTCCAGACTTTCTTCTGCATCATGTTCTATATCTCCCACATCTGAGGAGAAACTTGTTGTCCTTGGTACACATCTTCTAGCAAGGACACTCCATTCATATGTTTGATGGCAAGCTTTAGGTGAGAAAATCATCATACCACCCACTTGTCATGACGGGGATAGAAGAAGAAAGGCTTCTCAAGCTGCAGGGTACCTCTGCTTGTGCACAAAATTTCTCATACAATTCTCATTATGAAGAAGGTACATTTCCATCAAGTTTATTATGGCATGCTAGATTTGGACACTTGAACTATGACAGCCTCCGCTTGTAGAAGAAAATGGTGTTACTAGTTTGCCTACAATTCCTAGGAAACTTAAGCAATGTGATGCTTGCATTATAGGAAAGCATAACAAACAGTCTTTTCATGATTCACATTCCAGAGCACATAGAAAACTTGAACTCATTCATTTAGATTTATGTGGTCCAATACATGTTCCTTCTGCAAATGGAAATAAATATATGATGACATTTATTGATGACTATACCAGAATGTGTTGGGTTTATTTATTGAAGAACAAATCTGATGCTTTTCAAACATTCAAGAACTTTCATACATGGATTGAAAATGATGCAAAATCTCATATTGGCTCTATTTGCACTGATAATGGAAAATAATACACTTCAAATGAATTTGAAAACTATCTTCGCCAACATGGGATCAAACATCAAACAACTGTGCCTTATAATCCCCAACAAAATGGAGTAGCTGAAAGAATGAATAAGACAATCTTAAATATGGTACACTCCATGATGTTTTTCAAAAATGTAAAATTGATGTTTTGGGCTGATGCAGTTCTATGTGTTGTATATGTAAAGAATAGATGTCCATCTAATGCTATTAGAAACAAGACTCCTTATGAAATGTGGTATGGGCACATTCCTTCGGTAAAGCATCTCAGGGTCTTTGGTTCCACATGTTATGCCTTGATACCAAAGGTACATAGAAACAAACTTGGTGCAAGAAGTCATAAGTGTATCTTCCTAGGGTATTCAAACACCTCCAAAGCATATTGTCTCTATGATGAAGTCAATAAAAAGTTTGTTGTATCTAGAGATGTAATCTTTTTTGAATCACCCAAAACTGACAATGTTGTTGAGAGGCAACTTGATCGCTTGGATAAATTCACAAATTCAAAATCATTTCAAGAATTTGATAATCAGATTCCACATCTTGAAGGGGGGATTCCTATACTAGATCAACCTGTGGAATCTTCTTCTGAAGCACTCTCTCCCCCGCATGAAACTCCAACAACGGATGATACTTTGAGTGATGTGATTGATAGAATTGGGAGACTCAATCTTGATTCAATCCCAACTCAATCAACGGAGCAGCCTGAACCATCTGAGAAAGGTCCCCCAAAGTGGCTGACAAAGACACTTGAAATTGTTCATCCTGATGAGGTTGGAAAGACAGGAACTAGAAATTCAAACCGGCAAAATGGAGGAGATGTAGATGACTCTAATTCACCCGTTGTATGGATGTTTCTTATGATTGTGAATTGAATTTGTCTACAGATTTTGAACCAAATTCCTTCAAATAAGTTGCTTCTCATGATGAATGGAAAGAAGTGATGCAAAAGGAGTATGATGCCCTGATAAAGAATGGCACTTGGAAGCTGGTTGATCCTCCATTAGGAACCAAACCAATTCGGTGCAAGTGGGTCTACAAGAACAAGTATAAAGTTGATGGCTCACTTGACAAGCACAAAGACAGGCTTGTAGCAAAAGGTTTTGCACAGAAGGAAGGGATCGATTGTGAGGAGAATTTTGCCCCCACAGCAAAATGGGCTACCATCTGAACACTCTTTGCCCTCGCAACTCAGAACGGTTGGAAAGTTCATCAAATGGATGTAAAAACTGCTTTCTTGAATGGAGATCTAAAAGAGAATGTTTTTATGTCCCAGCCTGAAGGATTTGTTGTAAAAGGAAATGAACATAAAGTATAAAAACTTGAAAAATCCTTGTATGGCCTCAAATAAGCATCGCGAGCCTGGTATGAAAAACTAACTAAGCATCTTCTGAAACTCAATTTCAAACATTATGATCTTGATGATGCAACTTTTTTTGTCAAGAAGGTTGGCAAAATAGTTGTATATCTTGTGGTATATGTAGATGATCTTTTGATGACAGGGAACAATGAGAGCTACATTGCATCCATAAAGAAGGAATTGAGAAAAGGTTTTGAAATGACTGATTTGGGCTATGTTCATTACTATCTTGGTATTGAAATAACTCAACATTCGAAGTCCATATTCCTTTTTGAAAAGAAGTACATTGGAGATCTGTTAAACATGTTTGGCATGACTGAATGCAATCCTCTAACTACTCCAATGGAACAAAACTTAAAGCTCACATCCATTGAAGGAAAACAATTTGAGGATGCAACAAAGTATAGACAGCTTGTAGGAAGTCTCAACTACCTAACTACTACCAAAACAAACATTTTGTTTGTTGTTGGAATCCTCTCTAGGTTTATGCAAAAGCCTTGTGAGGAACATTGGTCTGTTGCAAAAAGAGTTCTAAAATACTTGAAGGGAGCTCAAGACTTTGGAATCAAGTATACATAGGTGGGCAATTCAGCTTGATTGGATACTCTTATGCAGATTTCGATGGAGATAAAGAAACTAGTGTATCTACTTCAAGTTATGTTATGAGTCTTGGATCAGGAGTTGTCTCCTGGAGATCACACAAACAATCAGTTCCAGCAGATTCCACAACAGAGGCAGAATAGGTGGCAGTAGTTGAGGCAACAAAAGAAATTGTGTGGCACAAGAAAATTCTTGAATATTTGCAGGTAAAACAAGTAAAATTGACTCCACTCATGATTGAAAATACCTCGGAAATAAAGTTGGCCAAGAACCCCAAAGTTCCATGATTGAACAAAGCACATCAATACAAAATATCATCTGATTCGACATCATGTTGAGGCCAAAACAATCCATCTTCGCCATTGTTCCACTAATGAGAAAATGCAGACATCTTCAGCAAAGCGCTTGGAAGAGAAAAGCTTGAAAGATTCAGAATGATGCTTGGACTCACCAACATCCCTTCAGATTAAATGGGGGAATGTTGACACCTAATCATAAGGATTAGGTGAACAACTATAATTAGTGTAAATAAATAATAGAGAAAATGGAGAGTCATCGAGAGATGAACTGAATAGTCACTCCCTCTTGTATATAATAATGAACAACTTGAATGAATAATATGATTTGATTTAAGGAGTTACCTCATGGCCTGACAATTCCAATAATAGAATTAAGGAATAATAAGTAAATAGTGATTTATTTAATTATTCCTAGAGGATTTAGTCAAATGTGACATGTTTTTTAATTTTAATCAGAAAATAATTTAATAAAAATGGTTTACTAAATTATTTCCCATGGTGGAAGTGATTTTACTATGGTCAAATTAATCCTACATGGTGTATTTCAATCCACCTAGTTAGAAATGGTTAGGTGATCATTTTTTTGTGATAAGAGCTTTACAAATTTGACCTTAATGCAGCTTCACCAGCTTTGACCTAACAACTTCACAACTTCGATCTAGAGGCAGCTTAATGGCTTCGACCTTGCAGTTTCATAGCTTCAACCTTGCAGCTTCACAACTTCGACTTTCCAGCTTCACAACTTTGACCTTGCATCTCCACAGCTTCGATGCAGCTTCAAAATTCCGTCTAGCCTAGAAACTGTAGAAACCCTAATGAAAGAGAGAGAGAGGCCCAAAAACTTTGATCTTGGTCTTCTTCTTCTTCTTCGTCCTTTTCCAACTTCTATCTTGAGGAGATAAAACTTGCTTGAGTGAGTGTGCAAATGAGGTTGAATTCCTTCTTATTTATAGGCTTATGAGGGGTATAGATTGTTATATTGAGTTGTCCCTTCATGTAGGCCAACTTGATCTTTGTGCCATGACGAAGTCTTGGAGGGCATTTTGACTCTATTTTGACTCAATAATTTTTTCTTTACAATATGTAACATGCCTAAATGGGTTTTCAATACATGACAATGACTCAATTAACTTTATGACAAACTTAGAAGCACTTAAAGTGTGCTTGACCTAAAAATATATTTCCTTTGAGCATGAAACCCACGCCTCAAGAATACAAATAATAAATTTATTTTTCTTCTTATTAAATACATAAAATCACAATTACATATGCCATTATGAAGACTGGACCTAGTTACATATTTCAACAAAAGGTAAAATAAAAATACCTTCTTAAGTTGCATAGGAATTAGATAGTGCAACCTCCATTTATACATAATATTTAGGTATTTCTTCTATAGTTCTTACGATTTGTAAACTTTATGTTCATGTGTTATGAATTGTGTTGAGCCAAATAGGATCATATATTGTTTGTCATCCATATCGATACTTTCATGTTGGGGAAATCATAGAGATCAACTTAAAGAAGCAATCTTAGTGGCCGTACCAAGTTTAAATAATTGGGGTAAAAAAACTTTCAGGGCTAGTTTGAGGTCTTAAATGAAATTTTCTAGGGGTAAAACTTTTTTTCTCAAGTGAACCTCCATAATTCCATTATAAACTCAAATACCTTTCCAAAAGTGTAAGAATCACGTTAATCGAAGCTTGGATGCAAAAATTATACCTCCCAAAAGTTGGCATATCGCAATCGATCACCATAATTCGAGAGTATGTCATGTCAACCCCTTTTCTAATGGAAAAGAGGCTAGACACATGGGGATGGTGAAGGAGACTCTTTAAGAATTGAGTTGTAACTCATGTTGAGGGTTGAATGAATCAAATTTAACCCCTAGTTGGCTAACGGGATGTGTTATAACCAAGCCACTAGGAGGAAATGAGGCTCAATTCTATTTGAGTGTATTTTATTCCATAGTAGAGAAAAGTATTGATAGTGGATGGGAGAGAGAGAGAGAAAATAGAGGTAGTTTGTGCTCTATAGTAGCTCACAGGCTACGAATCTTATATAGTTCCATAAAGAGTGCCTACTCCTTTGTATTTGCATCATTTTCATTTAAACAAAAGAGAGCAAAAAAACCTCACCTTCCAATTGAGTATTCTCCCATAAGGGTTTCCCATATCATATCTTTGTGTTCATTGTGATTGGTGTGTTCTTTATTTTTTTCATTTTATCTATTATAAGTATAAGCAAGAAAACAATAATTAATAAATCTAGAAATTTAAGGAATATTGTTAGATAATAATATATTACAGAGCAATGGAACACATAAAATATTGGTGGAAACATAAACACATAAAACAAGAGAGACACAAATATATGTGGTTCACCCAATTTGAGCTACGTCCACAGAGAAATAGTCAATCCTTTTACATTATCCACCAAAATGAAGAGATACAACCTACAACAAATCCATTGTAATTTTCTCTTCACTCTCACATAGTCCCATCTTCCTTTCTCTCTCAGAATAAAGTTACAATAAAATTCCTTCATATAAATTGAGAGTTGATTTCTAGGGAAAAAACCCTAAATTAACATAAATTCTACTGTCGAATCATCCGCCAACTGAACGACCCATATTGACTACAAAATTACAATATTTTACAAGGTAAACTTTCATTTATTATTAGCTTCAGGGGCACTGCCCTTGAACCCCAGCTAGGGGGGAGCTCATAAAAGTCGTCTCTCCCCCCTCCCCCCCGTGGACCCCCTTGATAGCAATTAAACAGGCGGCTTTGCCTCCCCATTAAGAACAAGAATCAACGTGCTTGAAACAAAAAACCTCTGAACAATCAAGAAGACAATGAGGCTCCACACCCAACAATCTCTTACTTGGAGACTAATTATATAAACTCTATCGTTGCTTCACTTGCTGGAAAATGACTCCACTTGGACTTGGTTGTTTCTCATCTTCACCATCATACTTGAAGACCAAATGAAACTTAGTAGAATCTCAGTTTCTCCCTAATTACAACTTTTGTAACATATCTGCAGGATTTTGGCTAGTGTGTGTCTTTTCCAGCTTCAACTATCCATTTTCCAACACTAACTATATTAAATGACACTTGAGTTGTATATGTTTAGTCTTGGAATGAAATGTTGAGTTCTTTGCAAGATGAATGGCACTCTGGGTATAACTGTATAACTTTTCCATCTCCTGCTTCTTACTCAATTCATCCATAAACCTTCGTAACCAAATCATTTCTTTAATGGCCTCTGTAGCAGCAACATACTCTGCTTCCATTGTTGAAAGTGCAACAACACTTTGCATTTTTGAAACCAAACTAACAGTTGTTCCACCTACAATAAACACATACCCTATGATGCTCCTCCTGTTATCTCTATCATGTACCATATATACATCAACATATTCTTGTAGAGCAATGTTTAAACCACCAACGCATAATGTTTGATTTGTTGTCCCTCTCAAATACTTGAGAATCCACTTTACTACCATCAAATGCTATTTTCCTAGATTCATATACCTACTTACAAGTCCCGTTGCATGTTAAATATCAGGTCTTGTGCAAACCATTGCATATATTAAGCTTCCAACTGCTGATGCATATGGAACTTTACACATATAATCCATCTCTTCCTGAGTCTTGGGACACATCTCCTTATTTTGAAATGGCTAGCCAAAGGTGTACTAATTGGTTTTTAATTTTGCATATTATATCTTTCCAACACTATTTCTATATACTCACTCTGACACAATGTTAATTTGTGATTTTTTCTGCCTCTAGTTATTCTCATACCAAGGATTTGTTTTGCAGCACCCAAATCCTTTATTGCAAATGAATTTGCAAATTTTTCTCATTGAGCACATTTGTTTCCTGCATGTTAGACCCTGCAACAAGCATGTCATCTACATAAAATAACAATATAATATAATTGCCATCATTTTACTTTTTAAGATAATCACAATGGTCAAAGTGACATCTAGTATAACCTTGTTCAGGAATAAACCTGTCAAATTTTAGATACCACTGCCTTGGAGCCTATTTTAAGCCATACAAGCTCTTCTTCAATTTGCACACTAACTTCTCATTCCCTTTGACTTCATACTCTTGTGGTTGTTGCATATATATTTCTTCTTCCAAATCCCCATGGAGAAAGGTTGTCTTTACATCTAACTTCTCAAGATGAAAGTCTTATGTTGCCACTAGACTTAAAATAGTTCTGATTGAAGTCATTTTGACAACAAGAGAAAAAATTTCATCAAAGTCTATGTCTTTTTTTTTTTAAAACCCCTCACCACAAGTCGAGCCTCATATCTTTATTTACCTCCATCTTCTTCCTTCAACCCATAAACCCATCTATTCTGCAATGTTGTTTTACCTACAAGCAACTTGAATAAGTCCCAAGTCTGGTTATGTAGCAAGGAGTCCATCTATTCTTCCATTGCTTGCTCCCACTTCTTCTTGGTTTCTACGTGCATTGCTTCTTCATATCTTTCCAGTTCACCAGAACAATCAACAATACATAATATAATGAAGGAGAGTATCATTCAGGGGGTCTACTTATCTTGGTAGATCTTCTAACACGACTTTCAAGTGTTTGAGGTGCCTTTTGTTGGTGTGGTTGTTGGTGTGGTTGTTGTTGTGGTTGTGGTCGTTGATCATTATGATTTTTAGACACTTACATTTTTGTGATCTCATAAAGCACTGCATATTCTTTGTTTTATTTTTCTTGTTTCCTTCCTTGCATTTGATCCTTATACAAGACCCTTTCATTGAATATGACATCTCCTCCTAATGATTTTGTGATTTTCATAATCATATAAAAAATAACCTAAAGCATTTACACCATATCCAATAAAGGTACATTTCTTTGATTTTTCCTAAATCTTTGTTCTATTTTCTTTATTGATGTGGACAAAGGCTTCACAACCAAAAGTATTTAAAAATGAGTAGTTTAATTTTTTACCTGTCCATGCTTCCTCTGGAATACCACCCTCCAAGGAACTTGAAGGCCCTCTGTTTATTAGATAAATAGTGGTATCTACAACATCTGCCCAAAATTGTAAGAGCAATCCTGCATGCAATCTCATGCACTTTGCATGCTCCACGATTGTTCTATTCATCCTTTTTGATGCACCATTTTCATGTGGTGTTCCTAGAACTACCTTCTTTCTTTGAATTTCATGCTCTGAATAGTTGTTATCAAACTCTTTGTTCCAGTATTCACCTCCATTGTCCGATCTAAGACACTTCAACTTCTTTTCTGTCTCATTCTCAACCAAATTTTTCCATTTCTTAAAAGTATCAAATACATAAAATTTATTTTGAATACAATAAATCCAGGTTTTCGTATTTTCATCATCAATAAAAGTAACATAATAGCAAGATCCACCGAGAGATGATATTTGAGTGTATCCCCATACATCTGTATGCACAAGCTCTAATTTTTGTTCTTCTTTTCCTTCCCAACTCTGATAAATCTGACTCTCTTTTGTTTTCCATAAACATAATTTTCACAGAAATCCAAATCAACATGCTTCAAACCTGATAACAAATTTCTTAAGTGAAGAATTTGCATCCCTTTCTCACTCATGTGCCTAGTCCTATGATGCTAGAGTGTTGTATCTTCTCCTGTGGAGGTTAAAACATTAAAATAATTAAAAATACTATTGCATAAATACAATGTACCAACATTTTTTCCTTTTGCTATTACCAGGGCTCCTTTAGTGACCTTCCAGGTTTTGTCTGTAAAAGTAGTTACACAAACTTCACCTCCCAACTGCCCTGTTGAAATTAGAATTTTCTTTAGATATGGAACATGCCTTACCTCCTTCAATAGCCATTGGTTTCCATTCTATTGCTTTATAAAAACTTTACCCATTCCAACGATTTTACAAGGTTTATCATCACCCAGACGAACCTGTGCAAAATCTCCTTAAACATAGTCATGAAAATGTTTCCTATCAGGTGTGGCATGGAATGAGGCCCCTGAATCTATCACCCATAGATAAATAATATTATCTAATGAAATAATCAAATCATATTGCAACACATCATCTGTCACATTCGCTTCATGATTGTTCTCTTGCTATCTATCTCCTTCTTTTCCCTTCCAAGATTTGCAATCTTTCTTCAGGGGTCCTTTCTTCCCACATTTCTAGCACACTATCCCTGATCTGGATTTGGATCTTTTTTCCTTGACTTATTGTGATTTCTTGGGTTCCTTCCTCTTTCCATATTTATTCCCCTAGTCTTTGCAGTCAGAGCACTACCTGATGTCTAACCAGAGATTTTCCGTCACATTTCCTCATTAAATATTACACCAACAACATCATCAAACTTTAAAGTACTAGATCTAGAAACAGAGTTACCGATAGCCATAATTAGGCCATTCCAACTTTTTGGCAACGAGCACAGAAATAACAGATCCCTAACTTCACTATCAAAATTTACCCCTAAAAACCTTAATTGACTAGTTAAACAACAGATCCACCCTCTGACATCTTCATATTAAATAGACACTTCATAAGAAATATCTTATTTGAGGCCGAGGGGTTTCATATAGTTTGGCCAATGTCATCATTAAACCTTTTGTTGTCGTTTCTTTTGAAATGTTGAATGCCACCAATGCTGCCAAACACAGTCGTATTGTTCCTAGTGTCTTTCTGTCGAGAATTTCTCATTATGTGTCCATCATGTAGGAATTTACAACGTAAGTTCCTCAGAAAGAACACCAAAAGGACACCGCTCACAACCAGATCACAGATCAATACACCAGTATTTTTGACGTGGTTAAAACCCTCAAAGAGGGAAACAGTCCACGGCCTGCGCCAACGTGGCTACTACAGGCAATTTATTAATCAAAGAATGAAAATTTACATAAGCTTCTCTCATGCACGGATTACCCGAACAATGACCCTCCATGCGCTTTAAATAGAACTCATGGACCAATCGGGTGTCAAGCCACGGATCAAGTGTCGGTAATACCGAGGAGAGAGTGAACCATCGGATCACTACATATCGTGACCGTCGGATTGTAAGTTACAAAATGTACAACGGTAAAGAAACACACTTTACCTAACTCTATACCTAACTCTACACTAGACCAAGTTGAACTTAACTATATCCTATGTGTCGGAATATCCTAACATCCCCCCTTAAGAACAACTTGGGATAGGATTGAAGGATTTACAAATATGACACAATAGGAGAAGGAAGGAGGCACTAGAGCCTATCCCCCTTTAGTGACAACTTCCTAAACTCCAAGCATATATCGAAGTTTAGTGAACTTCGCCTCTATGAGAGCCTTTGTGAAGATGTCTGCAACTTGATCATCTGTTGAACAATATTGCACTTCAAGAACATGGTCATGAATGAGCTTTCTGATGAAGTGCATGTGTAGTTCAATGTGTTTGCTGCGCTGATGTTGGACTGGATCTTTGCATAGCTGAATGGCACTTTGATTATCACACCAAAGTGTGGTTGGATACTGCTGCTCAAAGCCAAACTCCGATAGGATCTGACGAAGCCACAAGGCTTCTTTACTAGCTTCCACGACACCACGATACTCTGCTTCTGCTGACGAAAGAGAAATGGCAGCCTGTTTCTTACAAGCCCATGTAATAGGTCTTGAACCAAGAGTGAAGACATAACCGGCAGTAGACTTCCGATCATCAGGGTCACCAGCCCAATCAGAATCAGTGAAACCAACTAATAGAGGAGCTGCTTTGGCACTGTAATGAATCCCAAATTGTATTGTACCTCGAACATAACGAAGTATTCTTTTGGCTGCTTTCCAATGACTTTCACGGGGGTTTTTCATAAAACGAGCAACAAGGCCAACAGCAAAGGAAAGGTCAGGACGAGTATGGGTTAAATACAAGAGTTTTCCTACAAGTTGACGGTATAAGGTAGCATCAACTTCAGGAGAAGTACAAGAGACTGAAAGTTTGACTCCATACTGAAAGGGAGAAGGGGCTAGCTTACAGTCTTCCATGTGAAAATGACGAAGAATATCACAAGCATACTTGGACTGGGAAAGGGAAATACCCTCCTTGGATTGCAAGACTTGAAGACCGAGAAAATAGTGTAAGTGTCCTAAGTCTGTCATTTCAAATTTCTTTTTAAGGCTGGACTTCACATGGTTTATAAGGTTGGGATCACTACCAGTAAGAATAAGATCATCAACATAAAGAACAAGGATGATAAGAGAGTTGCCCACTTTCTTGGTGTAGACAGTATTGTCAGAATAACACCTAGAAAATCCAAATTATAAAAGAAAGCTATCCATTTTGGCATACCAAGCCCGAGGAGCTTTCTTGAGACCATAAAGAGATTTATTAAGTCGACATACAAGGTTGGAGTCTGTTTGGATGAAGCCAATGGGTTGTTCCATATAGATTTCTTCATGCAAGTCCCCATGCAAGAAGGCAGATTTAACATCCATCTGATGGACTTCCCATTTTAAAGAGGCAGCAAGGGAAAGAACAAGGCGGATAGAGTTCATTTTGGCAACGGGGGAGAAGGTTTCAGTGTAGTCAATGCCTTCAACCTGTGAAAAGCCCTTAGCAACAAGATGAGCTTTATGTTTATCAACTTTCCCATATGGTCCATACTTGGTTCTGTAAACCCATTTACATCTAACAAGTTTGCGTCCCTTTGGTAGAGGAACAAGATCCCATGTATCATTTGTCAACAATGAATGATATTCTTCATTCATAGCTGGCTTCTTTGGTTTTCTACTCAATCATAAATGTAGATATTTTTTATATAGATAATATTCCATCTACATCTTCCACAACTAGTAGTTTTGGTTGTTAAATTTCTCAACCCTAAACCTACCATCTTCTGCCACTGCTCCCATCGAACTAGGAACCCTTCTCTCATGTGATTTTATCAGCCAAATAAACCTTCGGATCTGATACAAGTTAGAAAATTATATATTACAAAGAAATATAACACATAAAAATATTGTAGAAACATAAACACAGAAAATCCATAAAAGAAGAGAGACACAAATATACATGGTTCACCTAATTTGGGCTTCGTCCGCGAAGAAACAACCAGTCCTTCCTTTTATATTATTTAGAAAAATGAAAAGATACAACCTACAATAAATCCATTGTAATTTCCTCTTCGCTCTCACATAGTCCCCTCTTCCTTTCTCACTTAAAATAATAATACACAGTTGCAATACAATTCCATCATATAAACCAAGGGTTGTCTTCTAGGGCAAAAAACCCTAAATTAACATAACTTCTATTGTCAGATTATCTGTCTAATGAACGACCCAGATTGACTACGAAATTACAATATTTTACAAAAAAAAATCATTTATTTTTACCTTCAGGGGCGTTGTCTCTGAACCCCTGCCAGGAGGGGCTCATAAAAGTTGGCGTCGCCCCTCCACCCCTGGACCCCCTTAATGGTGATAAAACGGGCACCGTTGCCGCCTCATTAGGAACAAGGATCCAACGCGACTAAAACGAAAAACCTCTAAACTATCAAGAAGACAATCAGCGTCCACACCCAACAAAATAACCCTCATAATATAGATTTTATATTTTTAGTCTATTTTTATCAGATTTGTTGTGATGAATTATCGAGTGGAATATCCAAGATTTATATACCATATTGGCATCATACTATGATTCTTTGGGTATTTTGTGGGAAGTTGCAAGGGATCAAACTGATTTAAGTCATAATACCCCAGTCATGGCCAGCAAATTAGTTCATGATAACCCTTGAGGTTTGATAGAGGATAATTTTGTATGGATAGAATTGCAATTCACAAATATAGACCATAATCTGAGCCTCCTCATGATGGCCTTAACCAATAAGTTTAAGATATTCAAAGAAGATAGAGGTTCTAAAGTAGAGGTCATATCAAAGGGGAAATTATGGGATCATGAAGAACCAGAGAAGTAGTCTAGGAAACACAAAAAAATAGTAACCAAGCTTGAGTATTATGAACCATTCAGAATATTTCTTCAAGATGGAAGAAAAGGTGGACATCAAACCATATTAAGGTGAGATCGATGCTTTGAAATTGAATGTTGCAGTAGTTAAGAGGTTTACTTTAGTGTTTACCACTATATGAAGAACATAAAATTTCATTTACTCATTTAAAATTAGAAGGTATTGATGTATTTTCTGGCCAGGGAAAATATTCAACCTCCTACAACCCCTTTTCAAGTTCCCTATGAATTTTTTTAAAGTTGGCACTCCTCTTTTCACACACTTAGATATTCAAATAAGTCAAATATCAAAACCAAGTGGGGATATAGATATCAACTCTATTAATTAGTAAACAACACCCCACTGACCAATAGGGAGAGACTCGGGCATATCAATATCATTGTCATCGATCGCCCAAATATGTCCTTTATACCCCACCCACCTCCAATAAGTTTTCATAAGGTTCAAAGAAATAAAAAATGCATTGGTCACTAGGTTACCCCTAACCATATATAGTGGAAGGAATCCATATTGAGAAAGACTAACTTCACTTAGCCCACTCACGTAGAACTTGTGGGAAAGAATAATATATATACTTGATTGTACATACATCCTCATATTTGATAGCGAATATTTCCATCTCCTTCATCTAACACTATGCTACACCTCCTTATTGGGGGATACACATTATCCAAATTTCCATAATGAATTGAAATAAAAAACAGTGACAACCTAGCAGTGAGCTCTCGAGGAGCCTCTGGAAGAGTGTGTGTTGGAATTTCTAAGTTTAACCCGTTAGAAATTCTTTTCATACTATCTGGTTTATTTCTTCCTACTTGTTTAATTACTTAACAAGTTATTTACCATGTAAATACTGAAAATAAACACAAGTACAGTACCAACATCTACAGATCATTAACTGAAAGAAAACAAGCACACAAGTGACACTGTTATTTTTGGACCAATGTCCCTGGAAAAACCCAATGCGAGAAAACTAATGCAGTTATTCAGAGGGTTTTATTATTATGCAGTTTTCAGAATACAACCAAGGTGCCAAAAATGGCTCACCCAATAGAGAATGCCCTCGACAGTAGTACCTCTCCTCGGAGTCAGATATTCCGGCTAATTAATCACCAGATGAACGATCCCACAACAACCATTGCAGCTTTGAAGTGTAAAACTTCCAGATAACAGAAATATATATAAAAATATTTTATTAATAAGATGAATTTCAGATGATGTCTGATTACAATGGGGCTCCTGGCTTAAATACCGCCATGGACACCCTTTGGGAAAGGGCATGATCTTATGATCGTGCCCTTTCGCCTAACTAAACCTAAATTAATTAATAAACCTAAAATAAACTAATTTTTTACATAACATTGCCTTCCTCTCGAAAGAGTGCTTTGTCCTCAAAGCATAAATAACGACAGATGTTGTTGAAGAATGATTCATTCTCCCAGAAAGCGTCTTCTTCGGGTAAGTCCTTCCACTTGATCAGATATTCTAAGATGATCAAGGTCGCACATTTTAAAAGGTCTTGGATTAATCTCTCAAGTTTCGTTTTTTGGTGATGTGGATATCGGTATGGCTTGATGTTAACAGGGTCTGGTCTTGCCTTGACTTCTATTGTATGCTCAATTTCCCTATTAGGCGGCATCTTCATAGGTAGGTCTTGAAATACTTTTTCATGCTTCCGAATCAGATCTTGTATCTCTGGTGATTCTTCTCTGGTCATATTTGCAGATAACATTTCTAATTGATGACATTGTACTGCATAAGTAGGTGCTCTTTTTCGACTCAGCTTCATCATCTGAGATGATGATACATCATGATTTTCTGGTGCTTGGAATCCATGTAGTTTGTACTTCTGACCTCCCCATTTGAATTTTATAAATTGTACTTGATGGTTGGCGGCATAAGTACCTAAAGTTCGTAACCATTGGATACCTAAGACTACATCTACTCCTCCTAATGGTACCGTGAAGAACGGAGACTCTAATTTAAAGTCTTGAATCTGCAAATTGACTTTATGGCATTTCCCTACCTTTTCAATCTTCTTACCATTAGCTATCATCACTTTCATGTTTGGTAAGGGAAATGAAAAGATATTGAGTTTCTTGGCCACATTCGTATCTAGAAAATTGTGTGTGCTTCCAGAGTCGATGAGAACCACTACGTTGTTCTTCTTTATGTGTCCTTTTAACTTCAAGGTCTGAGGTTGTGATATACCTGTCATGGCTGATAATGACACTTGCGGAGTACTTCCGTCATCTAGTTCTGGTGAAAATTTTGGAGCGTCTTCTGTGTCTTCTACGTCATAATCTTCACTGTTTGAATCATTGGTTGCTTCACAATTATATAGGTTCTTTGGTTCTTTTCTTTTAGCACATCTATGTTTGGGGTCCCACTTCTCACCACAGCGTTTACATTTACCTTCTTTTATCCTTTGCATTTCCACATTAGATTTTTCATCTTCACGACGATGTGGTGGAACATATCTTGTATTATTTGAGTCCACATACTGGGGTATCCTTCGTCTTGCATAAGCTTTTTCCACTGTTGACCAAAATATTGGTTCAGATTTCTTTTCGGCTGTTTTTGCTTTTCGTCTTGCTTCTTCTATAGATGTAATATCATGCATCTCAAGTTCTGCTTGTAAATGGGTTTTGAGTCCCGAGATGTATGACTGAATTAGACGAGATTCTGATAACCCAGGTACTCGTGTCACTAAGGTCTCCCATTCTTGAGTGTATTCATCGACACTTCCTTTTTGTCGTAGTTTGATGAGTTTTGAAAAGAACTCTTCTTCCTTTACACCTTGGAATCTTTTGAAGAATGCATCTTTAAATTTCCTCCAGCTAATGACGTGTGTGGTCTTTTTCCACCACATATACCAGTTATATGCTTCTCCCTCCATTTTCATGGATGCATGTCTGAGCTTTTCGTCATCGTCAGTGATGTCATATATCTCAAAGTATTCTTCTGCTTTATTTATCCATGCAACATTGTTTTTTTCGTTTCCATCGAATTTAGGCATCTCGACCTTTGCCCTTCGCTGGTATGTTGTCACTGGTTGAGCGAAAAAAGGGTGTTGATTGGTAAGGTTATCCCAGAGTTGCTTGTTTGTAAAGACTGTGTTACTTGCTTCTTGGTGGGGTGTCGCTAATTTTTTTGGGGATTCAACTTTGTCATGAGAGTCTGTGGACTTAGTTGAATCCGACGAGACATGTTCTTGATTCTCTTCACCTTCTTTCAGTAGTTGTTCGGGCGTACAATTCGACCTTTTACACAGAACTTTTAGCATTGTTAAGACCTCTTTGAAGTTTACTTCTGTTTGGACATGTTGACTTTCCATTTTTATCTCTATTCGATTTGTCGTATCTTCAAGATTTTTGATTTTGTCCGCTTGCTCCCCCAGCTTGCTCTCGACTTCATTTAATCTTTTTTTGACCTCGTCATGGTTGTTATTTATCTTTTGCTCTGCCTCCAACAACCTTTTCTGGAAATCCGCCATTGTCATTGTCGACATTGAGCGGGTTTGCGGGGGCGTGTATTTATCTGCCAGTTTAGGGGTTTTCCCTCTCTTTTTTTTATTTTAGCTAATATAAATTTTAATTAATTAAAATAAATTTAATTAATTAAATTAAATTTTATATATATAACTTTTAATTAATTAAAATTAATTTAATTAATTAAATTAAATTTTTATATATATAAAACTTTTAATTAATTAAAATAAATTTAATTAATTTAATTATATATATTATATATAATATACTTATATATATATGTTATATATATTATATATAAATAAATAAATAAATTTAATTAATTTAAATTATATATAATATGTAATAATTATATATATGTTATATATAAATAAATTAATTAATTAAATTATATATAATATATAATATAATTATATATATGTTATATATATTATATATAGATTACCGTTATATATAATATATATATGTATATTGCGCGTTATATATATATATATTTTTAACATACACCGTCACGTCCGCCGGTGGATATATGTATATTGCACGTTATATTATATATATATATTTTAACATACACCGTCACGTTATATTTATAATATATATATATAGTGTATAATATATAACTATATAATATAGTTATTTATATATTACAACTATATATAACGAAATGTTGAAATTACGCCTTACGCCTTTTAATTGAAAGCTATTTAATTAAACGACAGGGCTGGAGAGTCAACAGTCGTGTTGATTGGCAGATTAACTTCTGATTTTACCGTGATACCCACTGTAATAGAACCGCAATTATCACCGCAGACGCAGGTACCGTGCGGGGATAAGCAGTATCAGGTTTATGCGGTTTAGACTCCGCAGCGTCACGTTTAATCTTTTTTACTCAATTACTCGACTTATATCTCATCGGACTCTACACACGCTCCACTTATATTTAACGGTTTCTACGGAGGAACGATGTAGATACTCTCTGCTCTGTTCTGTGGAATGATGTGGCCTCTGCCAGATGCTTTGAAGATTGAACGACACAGTCGCCAATACAGCAGGGGCAACTTCAGAGTTTTTAAGGCCACCGGCCCGCAGGGTAACGCAGTGTCTGCCAGGCAAGATCGCTTGCTCTGATACCAGATGAAGTGTAAAACTTCCAGATAACAGAAATATATATAAAAATATTTTATTAATAAGATGAATTTCAGATGATGTCTGATTACAATGGGGCTCCTGGCTTAAATACCGCCATGGACACCCTTTGGGAAAGGGCATGATCTTATGATCGTGCCCTTTCGCCTAACTAAACCTAAATTAATTAATAAACCTAAAATAAACTAATTTTTTACATAACAAGCTTCCACTGCTTTGCGTCACTCTAATAGGGACCGTGTCACCCTATCCGCCTCACCAGCACCCAATCTGCCCCACGAAAATCCTCCCAGCGCTGCATCTTGGCCCTACGTCAGCTCTACTAGCCTTTGCGCAGCTACTGAAGCTTCTGTGTCATCCCTTAGACCCTCTACATCACCCACACTAGCCTCTTCTGGCTCTACGTAGCACCTAGCTGTCTCTATGTCGACCTCTCCAAGCTCTACACTATCTCTCTAGTACTAACTCTGCCTCTCTACAATGTATTCACTGCCCCTCATTACTGATCACTGATTCACTTTTGCTTAGTAACCCTGCTCTAGCAAAATGAATGACTCATCACTCTGGTGTATTCTCCAACTGACCCTGAAACCTCCTCTTATACTTTTCTCGTTGGTCCATCAATGACCGAGATTAAATCTCTAATCAACAGTGAAGATTAGATTTGGCTTGATCCATGACTTTTGGAACCTTCTAACCCAGTTTTATATTAATACCCATTAATATTTTATTTTTCCTAAGTTTAGACTTAGGAACTCCATTAAAAATATTAATTATTTTAACATCTCCAAAACCAGTGGAAATCTGCCAAACCATTTCTGGGTCTTGAATATCTCATGTGCTTTAGTCTCTCCGTTAATTTTCATGGCTATAGAACATCTAATGCTACCTCAAATCAACACTCCCTCTTAGCGAGGATTGTGCTCTAGTAATACTACACACTAAGCATCACCCTGATTATCTAGCATCGGTCCCTATACTAATGTTAGGCCTCCCCACCCAACATCCTCTACATTGTTGCATCTTGTACTACTGCCCATGGCCCTGCCACTTCCACGGTTGCATCTGTATAACAACTCCCTCTGCATCTGTTTTGCTACTGGTCCATCCTCCCAGCACTGCATCCCCTCTTATCATGCTACATCATGCTACTACACTGCAACTCAATTATTGAGAAGTAAGTAAGTGATCCACCTAACTTCTGACATCCATGTCGGGCTAGAAACACCCCCGATGCTAAAGCTCCCTATGTCGCTTACAAGTGCTCCCTCTACTGACCTTTGCGTTGCTGCAACAACTCCCTGCATCTCGCACCGTTGCACACCTCTCTGTGCCATTCTGCACTAGTGCAACACTCCCATGCCTCTCGCACTGTTGCAGCCTGCTAGCTTCACGTTGTCTGGGGACTCCTACACTGTAGCACTCTTTGTTGCTTCATCCACATCTGTCTCTACCTGCATCCGCCAGTCCTGCTACTCCTCTTCGAGGCTCCGTAGCAATGTATAATCTAAGAGGTTGGGTACCTCAAGGATCCTGCCCCTCGTCGCCTGTAATTTGTCTGACTATAGCTCGATGTCTCCCCACTTCTTCTCAAGTGGCACATGAGCACTCATGGCACAAACATCATCCTCCTCGACTTCTTTCTCCACCCTCGCTAGCGCTGTCTTCTTCTCAAAAGCCTCTCCCTTACTCTTCTTCCTAAGACACTGGTTCGCAAAATGACCCAGTTCCCCACAATGGAAGCACTTGATCTTGGAGAGGTCCTTCTTGTTTCTCTTCTCCTGCTTCCCTGCAGATGCTAGAGCCACATCCTCTTCTTCCTCCTTCTTGATTCCAACTCCTTTGCCGCTATTCCCTGCCTTGGTGACACATCTGATCTCTTCTTGACGAAGAGCCGCCCACAATTCCTCCCAATCTGGAAGGCTCGTCTTTCCCAGTATGCTCTAGAAAAATACCTCCCAATCCTCTGAGACTGCGTTCAATGCGGTCCTCACCATCAGTTCCTGATCCGGCGTGGCCCCTATGGAAGTTAGTTGGTCACGAATCTCCTTCAATCAACCGAGGAAGACATCTATCTGCTCTCCCTTCTACATTGGTATGACCGCAGTTGATTTTCAAGTAACATCCTCCTCTGCACAGAAGAATGTTGGTACAATTTCTTTAGGGCCTCCCACATCTCATTTTCCGTATCCTTTTCGGCAATATGCGGCACCACATGATCCTTTACCCCATCAAGGACGATGCACTTTGCCCTGGCCATTGCCTCCTCGTACTTCTCATTTTCAGCTGGGTCAACTAGGATCGCTATTGTTTTCAAGGCGAAGTCCTTGATGCGATATCTTTCTAGAATGGACAAGATCCTGGCCTTCCAGACCATGAAGTTGGATGCTCCGTCCAACCTATCCTGATCTCTTAGTCCATTCACGACCATCTCGTTGCTCTTCTTTCGACTTCTTCGAGTATCTCTACTTCCCTCCTGGAAGTCCTTTGTTCGAATCCTGCTGAGTCTCTCAACTTCCCTTCTGGAAGTTCTCATTTCGACTTCCTCTGAGTTTCGATTTCCCTTCTGGAAATCCCTCTGCCAACGTCAAGTTGCCCCACTCTAATCGTCTGTGCAACTACACCACTGATCCGGATTCCTTGGCTAGAACTCTGCCTCAGCAGCAACCCCCTCCCCGTTGGTCTTGCCTTGTTAGACACTGTTCTGACCACAGTACCCCACCAGCTTTGCTCCGCAAACTACCCACAACCTCCTATGCCCCAGCAACTGAAGGATTGGGCCACTTGGCTCTGCGGAATCTCGACACCGGAAAATCAGCTCCCCCAACCAACTACGTCAACCCTCCTAGCCTATGCGTGGCTCTACGTGAGCTTGACTTTGCCTCCCTTAGTCTCTACACTGCCTTTCTCTGGCCCAGAATGATGATGCAGTCCCTCTACGTCACTCCTTCCTCTGTCACCTTCTACATGGATCAGCTCTGTCACTCGAGATAGTTGAATATGTTGCTACTGCTCTACTCACTGATGCCTTCAGTTATCTTGTGATCTCTAACCACGCTCTAATACCATGTTGGAAATTCTAAGTTTAAATCGTTAGAAATTCTTCCTATACTATCTGATTTATTTCTTCCTACTTATTTAATTACTTAACAAGTTATTTACCATGTAAAAAATGAAAATAAACACAAGTACAGTATCAACGTCTACAGATCATCAACTAAAAGAAAATAAGAACACAAGTGACACCATTATTTTTGGACCAATGTCCCCAGAAAAACCCAATGCGGGAAAACCAGTGCAGTTATTCAGAGGATTTTATTATTATGCAGTTTTCAGAATACAACCAGGGTGCCAGAAATGGCTCACCCAACAGAGAATGCCCTCAAAAGTAGTACCTCTTCTCAGAGTCAGATATTTCGGTTGATTAATCATAAGATGAACGATCCCACAACAACCATTGTAGCTTCCATTGCTCTGCATCACTCTGATAGGGACTGCGCCACCTTGATAGGCACTGCGCCACCCTATTCGGCTCACCAGCACCCAATCTGCCCCACGAAAATCCTCCCAGCACTGCCTCTTGGCCCTGCGTCAGCTCTACTAGCCTCTGCATAGCTACTGAAGCTTCTGCATCAGCGCTTATACCCTCTGTGTCATCCACGCTGACCTTTTATAACTCTACTCAACTTCCAACTGCCTCTACGTAACACCCAGCTGCCTCTGCGTCAACCTCTCTTGGGTCTATGATGTCTCTCTGGTACTAACTCTGCTTCTTTGCAATGTATTCACTGCCACTCATTGTTGATCACTAATTCACTTTTGCTTAGCAACCTCGCTCTAGCAAAATGAATAACTGATCACTCTGGTGTGTTTTTCAACTGACCCTCAAGCCTCCTCTTATACTTTTCTGATTGGTCCATCAACGGCCGAGATTAAATTTCTAATCAACAGCTAAGATTAGATTTGGCTTGATCCATGACTTTTGGAACTTTCTAACCCAATTTTATATTAGTACCCATTAATATTTTATTTTTCTTAAGTTTAGACTTAGGAACTCCATTAAAAATATTAATTATTTTAATATCTCCCAAACCAATTAGAATCTGCCCAAACCATTTCTGGGCCTTGGAGATCTCATGTGTTTTAGCCTCTCCACCAATTTTCATGGCTAGAGCACATCTAATGCTACCTCAAATCAATAGTGTGCACTATAAATATTGAACACATCATTTACATTTTTTATTCTCATCCTTTTAAAGCAAGTATGGAGTTGTAGCATTCATGGAAATACGACATAAGCTACATGGAAACCCCAAAATCCATTTTTATTATCAGTTTTTCTACTAATTTGTTTTCTTATTTGGTTACTCCAACGGCTCATAACTCTTATTTACCCTTCCCAATTTGATGGGAAAAATGAGATTGTGAATAAATGTTTAAAGGGTTATCTATGTTGCTTTCCATCTGATAAATAGTGACAATGGGCCAAGTGGTGACCTTCCACAAAAGGGTGATACAATACTTCCTTCATACTTCATATGAAATGCCTTTGTTTGAGCCATTTTATGGGTATCATCCTACATGAAAATCCCTAGATCACTGTAAGTGACAAAGATCCCATTTTCACTAACAATTTTTGCACTATTTCTTTTTGTCTTTGAGCACTCTATTGGCTCACAACTATTCCAAATCTAATGGAAATTTTGAGATTGTGAATGCATGTCTTGAGCGTTATCTCAATTGCTTGGCATCCAATAAATAGTGATAATGGGTCAACATTTTACTTTTCACAAAATGGTGGTATAACACTTCCTTTATACTTATCCAATATCCTTGCTTATGACACTTTATGGATATCATCCTTTAACCATCACATCATCTTTGACATGGAAACCTAAGGTTTAAGAATTGGATGATCACATTCAACACCAACAAGATGTTCTCCAATTATTGAAGGGTAACTTGCCTATACGGAAACCCCAAGATTATTGAAAGTTATAGAGATGATATTTTAACTAGTAATTTTTCGATTGATTTATTTTCTTGTCTTAATACTCCATTGGCTCACAATTCCTCTCATTGCTCCCAATATAATGGGCAAATTGACATTCTGAATAAATTTATGGAGGATATTTTAACTAGTAATTTTTCGATTGATTTATTTTCTTGTCTTAATACTCCATTGGCTCACAATTCCTCTCACTGCTCCCAATATAATGGGCAAATTGAGATTCTAAATCAATTGTTTTTATCCAATAAATAGTTACAATGGGTCAAGTAAATATATTTAATAGAATGGTGATACAAATTCACTTCATCTAAGGTGTCCTTGTTTATGGTACTTTATGGGTATCATTTTCCATCCATCACATCACCTTTCAGAGGGAAGCCTAAGGTTTCTGCAATGGAGAATAACATTAAGCACTAACAAGATGTTCTCCAATTATTAAGAACAATTAGCTTAAAATAAAACAAGATGAAAGAGCAAGCAAAATAGAATCGTAGTGAAAAGAACTATGAAGTTTGAGGTTGAGTATCTCTAAGACTACAACCATGCAAACATATGTCCCCTAAGAAACAAAAAAAAGAGTGTATATTAGCAACCAAGTACTATAGTTCCTAAAAGGTGTTCTAAAGGATTGGAAATATGGCTTACAAAGAATTCTATTTCTTTGCACATATATCTAGTCTCCCATGTTTCTTGTCTAAAGGAGGTAATCAATGAAATTTTATTAGAACAAAAAACTCCATTGAAACATGGATTAAGAAATTAGGGACCTAAAGAATTATTGGGTATCTCATCAATTAGGAAATCCTACCAAAAAAATTTGTGGCTTGGGAAGATAAATTTTTCATACAAAAACATCCACAACTCATTAATATTGAGGGCAATGCTTGTTTGAAGGGGGGGGGCATGTTAAACCCCTAACCATAACCTTCATTTATTATCATTACATTAATTATAAGTTATTTTGGCTTATTATCGCTTTCTAATCTTTTTTGTCCCCTATATATACATCAAGGAAACTAATTTGACGCATCATCTTATCTTGCATGTTCAATATCTTGTAATAGAAAGTTTCCCTCTCAATTTTATTTTTTATACATTCACTCTTTCACATGATTTAGACATAGCATTCTTAAATTCAATCTTTTTTATGCTTATTTAGCTACTTGGTCCATAAAAAAGGCTTGCAAACCAATTTTACTAAAAAAATCTATATATTAAAACGATGTAATCCCCTCTACCAAATTATAAACAACACACTCAATGATATGCCAAGCCAAAGATATGGTTAAGAAAATATTTAAGATTAAATAGGTAATTATATATACAAATAATCACGTCAAAAGATAAAGTTAACAAAATATTTTAAAATAGATTTCAATGTAGTAAGTGTGGAAAGGAAGACGGAACTCCAAAGATGCAACATAGAATCATTTAAATCTAATATATCACAATCCTAACCTAAAGCTCAAATAACCTCAAGTATGATTCTTGCTATTATTACTTTACTAGGAACTCATGCCCTAACCTATAGATTTTAATAAATCTAGTGAATAAATCATAATAAATAGTTTGATGTGTTATATTTGAATAATTTTTACGAATTTTAAATCATTTCAAAACTTGTTTGTTAAATATCATTCTAGCTACATGATAATTAACTATTAAAATAATTAAGCGAAAATATATATATTTAAACTTAACTTATAATAACATATTTAAATGATGAAAGCCTTCAAGGTTAGCTCAATTGGTCGAGTTCTCGTCATTAAAACAAGTTCGATTCTCTTGACACACTCAGGGTCAGGCTCCATGGTTGAACCAGCATGAAGCATTCCCTTTGAGTGCATCTACCAGATAAAATATGATGTGGATGAAGCAGCGACCGATCTCCGAAGGCCATAAACCACATAGCAAAAAAAAAAAGCAAAAACAAACAAACACACCACATTGAAATGGTGAAATATTCCAACACCATAGCATAAGCAAAAGAGAAAAATACCACTAAAAAGAAACATCTACATAATAGGAATTTGCAATAAGAAATAGCAAAAACAAACAAACACAACACATTGAAATGGTGAAATATTCCAACACCATAGCATAAGGAAAATAGCAAAATACCACTAAAAAAAACATCTACATAATAGGAATTTGCAATAAGAAATAGTCACTAGGTTGCTGAAATAATTCACTTTGTGGTGCAAGTCAGTAGGTTGATGAAATAGTCTCCTCGCTCATTTCAATGCTCACATCACAAGGTCCAATATCATCCCTTGTAGCCCCTTTTTAACTTGTGGTTGTTATATAAGTTATGTCCATAATAATTCCAAGGCTTAGAGTGCGAGGGGTGAGCTCAAGCAGTGCCTACCAATGTTGTCAACCATTTGGCTAATTCCATACTAGTAGCCACTTGGTTTGAATCCCCTTAAGTAAGACACTCGTTTACACTAACAGATTTAACAGGTTTACATGTTGAGCGCATGACATTGAGCCTTGTGGTTGTATGGTCTTGAACTTTGTGGAATATCTTGGTTCTGGGTTGGGAGCTCAAGTGGTTGGGAACATAGTTTGTTTTCCCATCCCCTGGGTCCAGTTCCAAGGGACATGTTTCACCTGTTGTGATAAGTATCAAAGGGTAGGCAACCCCCAAGATAGATCCCACTCCGGTAAGGTCTGGACATCTTGGCTCTTGCTAAGTCATAAGTTATTGGTATATCACTAGTACATAGGGTGTTGGATATACTCTTGCGTTATAGTGGCCGCTAGAAGGTTTGATATAGGGCCTTGCCTAAATTACTCCAATGAGTTACCGATTCACCATGGTGTTAAAAAAAAGAAGCCACATTAGAGAGTCCAGTTTCCTATTTTTGAAGATTAATTTTGAAGGAAATTTCAAGCCTGTTATTAGCTTTTTGAAGAAAAGAAATAAATAACTATCATGGAGACACCCTTCATGGAGTATAAAAGGTCAATTGACATAGGTGGAAGAAGCAATAACTGAATTTTAAGGAACATATGGCATTCAGCATGTGAGAGGAATTGCTAACCAAACCGCAAATAAGCCTAGCAAATCAGGAAGTAAAGGAGAACGGGGGACAAAAATAGGTTTCCAATTGACCTTGTACCAACAAAATAAAAAGGTTTCCAATTTATCAGGCAGAAACAGAATCCTGGAAGACTAGATTAGAGTTATTTCATTGGAGATCCAATGAGAATAGGATGGAAGGTTACAAGGAATTTTTTCAGCACTCTTTGAAAGAAGGAATCTTTCATTGAGCCGAGAGGCATATTCTACAGCCCATTATGATGTGTAACTTTGTCTGTCCATCATCAAAGTTGAAATTTTGCTCTTGTAAAAAAAATAAAATTAAATAACTATACAATATATTTAAATAATGTAGGTTCATAAAAAAAAATTGCACTCGAAGAAATTGGATCCTCCTCAACGCATGTTAAATCCATATTTAAGATGGATCTATACTGGTTTGTAGGTACAGTGTTAATTGTTAATGAATTCTTGCATATCAATTTATAAATTATTTGTAGGGGAAATTACCATATGAAAGGGACATAAAGAAAACTGGTTCTGTTGCAAATGCCCAATAGGGCTCGTGCAGTGTTATGTAGGCCTAAAGAGTTATAATGTTGAAAGTGTGGCTATAACAGTAAGTCCTATGGTTAAATAGAAGGCATGCGGTTACTCAAAAGGGTTATTGTGCTGAGTAAGGCTGAACTTGTACGGTTGTACCCCGTTTTAAAATTTATACATTTGTGATATTTGTGCCCCCTTAGGGCTTGTCAATATAAATTTCCTTTTACCAGCTTAAAAAAAGGTTACATTAATAGATGAAAAGATGATAGGATTTACTCTACCAGGGCTGTCTGACCACCTTGCAGCTTTGGCCACAGTATGGTAGATAGGCCCATGTACATGTACGACTAGGCAAAAGATAAGAGATATTTCTAAGAAAACAACACTTTAGACCACACTCTAGAAACTGAATGTTTTCAGCAATTTTCAGAAAATTGGTGATTATTTTCATATTTTCTTTGTTTATGCTCTCTAGCAACAGAAATTAACTTTTGTAAAAGGCAGAACTATATTTGGAGTGCCAAATGCAAAACCCTTCAATTATGTAATAGAGTTGGTATTGTCCTGATGATGCTAAATATTCTCACAGATTATTCCCCAGTTTCATCTTTTTCATACTCGAGCATCTTCCCTGTCTTTTTGGCTATATTTATCTCATTTGGTTGTAACATTTTCTCTTTTTGAGGCTCACTTAATTGGAAGGTTGTCATCTTTAGCATACCAGATCTCAATCTGTCAAAAGTAAATTTAATATGAAGTACTGTTGCAGGAATTTTCAACTTCATCACAATTCTCTCCACGTGAATGGTATGGAGATTTTCCATATATGGGGTTTCCACGTCATTAGTGATATTCAGCCTTTTCTTCAGAAAACAGAGGCTTGCAAATCAGCCTATTTCTTAATTCATAGTTAGCTAATTTCATTCTCTACCAAAGTAGATCCTGTCATGAGATCTCTAATTCTTCCCATCTTGGCTTTAGATATACAAATTTTCCAGTCATAAAACTATTGAAAGAAAGAGAATTATGTACAAAAACTTTATTCTTGCCTAATAGTCTGTACAAACTCGAAGAATTTTCTGCCACAAGTGTGCCTGGCATCATCTTCGGACAAAACAAATACTTTCAGCAACACTACATCTCCCTAGATCTACTTCAATGGAGGAAAGATGCTCCCTCACATAAGAAGTAGAATTCTTATTCTTTTCAATATCTATGTTCAACTCCATGGTATTTTTGCACCGATAACCAAAAAACCAGATAATAGTTCAAAAATAAAATTATGTATCATACCCTCACCCCATAAACTTGGAAATACCCTGAAATTGTTCTATGACCTTCAAGGGAGAGGCGGAGTATAGTATAGATTATACTGTCTGCTTCTACTATAATTGATCTATAATAAGGAAGTTCTGGCCATACCGACCATTGATGATGGGGTCTTGAATAAGAATTTAGCAAGGGCCAATCCTGGCTGCATAGATAGATATAGATAGATAGATCCTACTTAAGATCTTGATCTGTTGGTGTTTCCCTTTGGCCTAAGGATGGGCTGCCCACCAACAAAGTCTCCATGTAGAGCGTCGCCTCTTGGGCGACAGACAAATCTCAGAATTCTGTACCATTTCCCACATAACTTGCACATCCTGATATCCACATGATTGAACATCATTGTATAGCTTCAAGAGTCCACGCCCTGTGAATAAAAAAATATAAAATCCCCATTAGTTATTCCATGCAGCCACAACATAATAGTATCTAATTTCAGCCAAAAATATTTCATTGTTTCTAAGGAAATAGTCCCAGATATGCAGAAAATCCTCATACATTAAACCAAAGAATATTTATTCAGAGTCAAGCCAGATTCCTTGATACAGATCACCAGATTATTATTGATCATATGACTTCTCATAATATCAACATAGAAAACAGTAAAATCCATCTAAAGACCTTCCAGACTACTGCAGCATACAGTAAACCTCAAATCTTTGCATCCAGAAAAAACTCAGAGTAATATCCTGTTTCTGATCAACAGGAACAAGGATCATCGATTGCCAAATGACTGTCTATCCTTCGATTGGCTAGCATATATTGTCTCCAAGGACATACACACATTTTCTAAATCCTGGATATCAAATTCCCATATATACCTGGGGAACCCTCAACTCTAAATCTGCAGACATAGATCTGGTCGTGACTAGATCCATTGTTGCAGAGGATCTAGGTCCATGATCCTAGAGTTATTCCATTGGTAAAACCTAAGGCATTAATTTACCTATAATAGGAACTGAGTGATTAATTTACCTTTCAGACCCCTTAGGGGAAGCTGATTTGTAGTGTAAGTCAGGATTTCGGGAGTAGGTGAACCCGTTCATAACCAGCCAGTTGACCTCCCAGCCACACGGAGGCCCAGCCCCAAGCTCCACCAGATCAAATTCAAAACTGTCAAAAAGATGCTTGGAAAACTAGCAAGAGTCCAAGACCCTCAACTCTAAATCTGCAGCCATAGGTCTGGTCATAACTAGATCAATTGTTGCAGAGTCTCTAGATTCTTGACCACAGAGTTATCGCATGACCAGTAAAACCTAAACTGAGTGATCAACATCACCATTCACACCCCACAGGGGGAGACGATTTGGAGTGTGGCCCATGCTTTCCGAAGTGAGCGAACCATTCGTAGGCAGCCAGTGCAGAAATCTCAAGCCCCCACAGTTAGAAGGTGGGTGCCTCATAATCATGGAGTTAAATTTCAAACCCAACCTGAAGCTTCACCAGCTCCAAATCAAAACAATTAAACAGAACTTTGGAAAACTAGCAGTAGACAGCAAAAGTACAAGACTCTCTCATGATAGACATGCAAGATCTAGGAGCAGAGGATGTTCACTTGCTAAATGGACTTGTAGAAAAAATAAAAAATAAAACAAGTACAAGACAATCTTAAGCTGGATAACTGATCAGAACTCAAACTCTTCATTAACAAAGACAATCATAAGCTGGATTACTGATCAGGACTCACACTGTTCACTAGCACAAGGTTAAAAGAGACAAATCTCTGTTAACCTGCCAATCAGGGCGTAGTCTAGACTGATGCCCATATGCTGGCAAAAAAAGTAATTGAATCTTCAAAAAAAAAAAAGGATCCAAACACTGGCACAACAGTTGAAAAAAAATCATATACACCCCCTACAAATCAATACTAAGCTGAATTCACAGAAAGAAGCCTATATTAGTAACTGTGTCCCCTTAATATGAGCTATCAGATACACTTCCCTCGACCTTGTTGGCTCTTTTGTATCCAAATAAGCTAATAAGCAACACAGACCCAGATTGTTTTTAGACTAAACAAATCAAAAACAGAATTCTTGCCAATCAATCTTTCCAATTACAGATACCCAGAAACAAGCCCACTCTGCACAAAATCCCCAACAGAGAACAGAGACTTACCACGCTTTCGAGTGCGCATCCGAGCTGCAATATTAATCCACACTCTCCTCATAGGAAACATCAATTTCCTCAGCCATTCCATCTTCTTCTGCTCAATCCTTCTCAACAAAGCCTGTGCAATGAATTTATTCTCAACCTTCTGCAATACCCACCTGGTTCTCTGTTTTGTTCAGCAACAGAGAGGACTGAAATATGAGATTTTCTCAGTTGAAGGAACCCAAGATGAGATTTTCTCAGTTGGGGGAACCCAAGATGAGATTTTCTCAGCCGGAGAAAACCAAGAGCACACGGTGGGGGAGAAACCGCGTAGAGAGAAATGTGTTAAATGCCAGAAAGGCAGAGATACAGACTCGCCAACCTCTTCAGTTCTGTGGTTGGTGGGTGCTCGTCTTATTCAACTCTGCAGGGCTTCCTCGGATGCTGTCCACCGTTTATGAGCCCCGTTTTAACCGGTTGCTCCAAGTCAACTTTAGGGGATCCCGATTCCCCAGCCCCGTGATGGGGACGGCTGCACGGGGAATCAACCGCTCAAAAAGGAATAGGTGAGTAATTTTAACGCGATAAGGAATCACGAGGTGAAGTGAATTATTATCAAATGGTAAATGCCTTTTTGTTAAGTGCGTTTTACTTTTTATGGACAAGTTGCATCATTACTTTGTTCGCTCAGATATTTTGCATCGTAATTAGATATCATAATCCTTTCACTTTATTTGACTCAATAGTTTTTTTTGGTTTTTAAATAGAGGTGAAGTTTCATCCTGGGAACTTTTTCCAAATTGTTTATTATTAAATTTTTCATCCATCAATTAAAAATATAATCTAATATTTTTTTAAGAATTTTTGGTGAAAATCACATAGAAAAATTTATGTCGACGCGTTTCGAACCATTCAGTGTGGTTCATCGTCAGGACAAGTTGAATGAGCGGATCACATTTAGCACATTAAATAGACATGGTAGAGAATCCATGACTCAACGGCTAAAAATAACAGTAGTCAAACTAGCCGTTATCATCGTTGTTATTTTTAGCCGTTGAGTCATGGATTCTCTGCCATGTGTCTATTTAATGTGCTAAATATGATCGCTCATTCAACTTGTCCTGACGATGAACCACACTTTCGAAACGCGTCGACATAAATTTTTCTATGTGATTTTCGCCAAAAATCCTTCAATAAAATTAATATGGATCACAAAAATCTCAGTTCAATAATATAATATTTATTAATTTATTTTATAAAAAATCTCTATTCATTAATTTAAAATGTGTAAATTATATTAATTTTAAAAATTTTATTTTTAAAAAATGTACCCAATTTATATTTAATCATCAAAACATTTAAATGCTTTTGTTAAATTATATAAAATTTATTTAAGATTTTTCTTCCATTTTTATATAAAAATATTATTATTATTTAAGATTTATGTTTAGTTTTATCCCGTGAATGTTTATTTTTTATTTTGATTTATTAAATGTTAAGGACTATCATATCTTTCACACGTAAAAAAAATTAATATTGTAATTAACTACTCTAAACTTGTTTTGATTTGAAATTATAATTTTTTTATAAGAAATGCATACTCTTAATTATTAACCCATTGAAACTTAGTATATGTCTTCATCATCTAGATTGTAAAGTAATCTTTTTAATACAAATTCTTTTAAATTTGTAAAATATCTTAATGCAAATCATTTTAAGTCACAAACTTGGTATTTTTTATTCAGATATATATTTTTTCAAATTAGTAAATAATTATAATTAATTATATTTATTAAAATATTTCAAATTTATTGAGGTGGTAGGAGTAAAAGGGGCGATTCTCAATTTCCATAGAAAAATTGAAATCGAGTATAGTTGGGGGTTAGGCGAGTTAAGAGAGGCATATGGATCACTGGAAATGCTCCTTCTCCTTCTGGCCAAAAAAGCAAATAGTGAAGCATTAGCCAAAGAAGCAAATAGTGAAGCATTATCCATCAGCTTTTTCATGGATAGGATTGTAAGTTGTGAAGCATTATTGATCAAATCAATTATCTGAAACTAGTCTTCTCTACTATTAGCTTATTCCATGTGTTTGAGAATGAATAATTATGCTACATATGATCTCGCAAATAAAGGTGTCAACTTGGAGAAAGGTGTCAACTTGGAGGTCGGAGTCCTAATGAAAAATGGTATTCCTTCTCTCACAACTATTCCTTATCATTGAGTGTGCAATGTATTGTAAATTTTTTATGTATCACAAGCCTTTTGGAGAATCTACACCTCCAAAGACCTTTTATCTTTTAGGATAGTAAAATGGCTAATAGATATTGAGAATAAAAATCGCCATAAAATTACAGATATAGTTGGCCTCAAAAGATTTTCATTGTACTCACTTACTGTAAACATGATTTTATCCTTGTTAAAAAAAAAATCAAATTAGCTAAAAATTTATACATAAATTTAACAAAATATTTATATATCATTTCCTCGTATCAAATTTATTTTAAATTTATTTATTAAAATTTAATAACAACACATTATAAATTTAATTTAATTCGCCCTAAAATTGTATATACAATTTTATTAATAAAAATATATTAAATTCACATTACACCTCATTTTATTTATAAAGTTTTTATGGCCTATTTAAAATAAAAGGGCATTCATCATGCTAAGTAACAATATGCAATAACTTTTTAATAATTAATCTTAATTATTACTCAAATTAAAGTCAAAATCCACCCAGTAGTCTTCATTATTATTCCAACTAACTTCAAAATTCAATAAACAAAGGTTTATTATCAAGGAATTCAATAAAAACATATGAATAAAATTTGAAAATGAAAATATAGTGATGAATGATAATGATTAACGTTTATTAAAATTTATATGTTTTTCCATATTTTAAAAAGTAAAAGATTAATTAAAAAAAAAAAAAATTGTTATTTTTATGTTCAAAAAGAAATGAGAGAAGTGTTCTCAAATAGTTTGGTTATCTTAAAAGATCAAAAAAGTTGGTGGTGTGACAAATATTTTGAAAAGTAGATTTAATGCGAGTATAAAATGGACAATCTAAGAGATAGTATTTTTCATGGTCAACACTCTTAGGATCATGCATGTGGCAAGCTCTTTCATCCCATGGTGTTTTCATAATTGACTTCCAGTTTTACTATGAAGCTCATGAGATTTAATTCTAATATTAGCAAAGTTCATTTTTTTCTTGACACTACTAAAAGTAGAGAGATAATTTTCGTTTTATAAATTTGAGTTGATCACTTCCTTATAACATAACATCATAATTCCATTTTTCCTTCTAACCCTTTATTTCTCCACAATTTAAGGATAAATTTAAAAGTAATAATATTGTTTAGAAAATCTTCGGCAAAATCACATAATCAAACTTTTGTCGACGCGTTAACTGTCAAAGCTTGAATAAATAGAGCGTGCAGAGACTCCAACAGCTATCAAGCTACCGGCTAATTTGACCTAATGCTCCTGGTCAAACCACTAAATTAGTAAATTAATATTTCTAGAAATAGGTAAATAAGGGAATTCGATTGTTAATTAAAAATAAATAGATATATTATTATTAATATCTCAAAAATAATATTAATATTTTAATTATTATATCTCATAATATATATTAAATAAATTATTTCAATATTATATAAATACAAGAGAAAGGTAATAAATCACTATTATTTTAATAATTTAGTTTCACTAGGTAAATGAGTAATAATTATTTAATGGTCTCTTTGCTATTTAGTTCTTTAAAA
Source organism: Pinus tabuliformis (assembly GCA_031772625.1). Classification (NCBI taxonomy): domain Eukaryota; kingdom Viridiplantae; phylum Streptophyta; class Pinopsida; order Pinales; family Pinaceae; genus Pinus; species Pinus tabuliformis. The sequence continues at coordinate 1,063,774,182 of CM062815.1, forward strand.
TATATTAAAATAATGGTCCATTAAAATACTAAGGTATATAAAATAATATATGTTTATTATCTACTAAAACCTTATTATTCCTAGAATTTAGTTATAATAGGTAAATGTCATACTTTAGGGTAAAGACTAATATTATCATACTTATGAATAACCCTAAAGTATGACATTTACCTATTATAACTAAATTCTAGGAATAATAAGGTTTTAGTAGATAATAAACATATATTATTTTATATACCTTAGTATTTTAATGGACCATTATTTTAATATATTTTAAAGAACTAAATAGCAAAGAGACCATTAAATAATTATTACTCATTTACCTAGTGAAACTAAATTATTAAAATAATAGTGATTTATTACCTTTCTCTTGTATTTATATAATATTGAAATAATTTATTTAATATATATTATGAGATATAATAATTAAAATATTAATATTATTTTTGAGATATTAATGATAATATATCTATTTATTTTTAATTAACAATCGAATTCCCTTATTTACCTATTTCTAGAAATATTAATTTACTAATTTAGTGGTTTGACCAGGAGCATTAGGTCAAATTAGCCGTTAGCTTGATAGCTGTTGGAGTCTCTGCACGCTCTATTTATTCAAGCTTTGCCAGTTTGGTTCTTCAACTTGTCCTGACGATGAACCACACTGGTGGGTTCGAAACGCGTAGACAAAAATTTGATTATGTGACTTTGCCGAAGATTTTCTAAACAATGTTATGGATCACATAAGTCTAATTTCCTAAGTAATAATATTGTTAATATTTTCAAAATTCTCTAAAATATCTTATACTCTTACCAATATTGAACTTCCTTATCACCAATTTTGTAATTTTTTATTGATAAAATTAGCAAATTCATTATTATATACTTTTCTAATTAAAAACAATTCACTCTATAATATTTAAATATGTAATAATATCATTTAATTTTAACTTATCAAAAGTATTATAACAAATTAATTATATTGGATGGTTTGAAACGTCAATCATATCTTAATAATATGATTAATCTTAAAACAATTCTATTAAAATTAAAACATCATTAAATATATATATAATTAATTTAATTTTAAAATTTCACTTTAATTTATTTTTAAATTAATACAAACTTTTTTTAATGATTTATTAAATCAATATAACTTTAATTTATAAAAAGTATACACACCCTAAATTCAAGCATACGGAAAATACGTGCTCCACTATTAAACTTAATTTTAAAATAATAATAATGTTTATAATAAAAAAAATCATTACAATGTTTGACCATTACCCAATGGTGCCATGGCATCTCATTGCGTGTTGATAGCGAATTAAAATTATAAATGTGAAATAGTTAAAGGTACACGCATCCACCTTTAATAACATATTAGAAATTTGCATCATAACTTTAATCTTCCTCACTATTACTATTATTATTATTAAGAATAATAATATGATAAAGAGGCCTAGGTGATCACCCATCACACAAATATTTATTGTGACATCGTGCATCACGCACATGCTCAAACGGTTGATGTTGCCCCAAATTCTACAAGGTGATTTCAAACTATGGTGAGATAAATAAATAGATTTGATATTTGTTATTTTTTTATTTTTAAAAGATAACTTATATAGATTATTTTTATTATTTTAACTATGGTGAGATAAATAAATAGATTTGATATTTGTTATTTTCATATATTTAAAAGATAACTTATATAAATTATTTTTATTATTTTTAATTTATTTCCAAGTAAAATTTAAAATTAGTTTGGAATATATATTTTTTTAAACAGAAGGAGATAGATTAATAATTTAATATTTAGAGTATTTGGAAAGAGTGAAATTGTATTCTTTAAAATTAGTAGCAAATTATAGATGATAAGTCAATTGATTGTCATAAATAATAGTTAATGATAGTTATTCTCATTGTCGACTCTTGTTTGCAATCATAGAAACTCTAGCTTCTCGCCGTCTGTGCTCTCACCATGGCCAGCCCGGAGGGGGCTCCTCCCCCTCCATCGAACGATGCAGCGGCCTTTCAAGCTCCGATCACATCTCTTCCCATGAAGCAGCGATCCAAGGAAAACCCTTCAAAATTCATGAAAAGGGTGGAGGAAATTCTATTGGTGGCAATGCCCTTTATTTTTTTTCACTCCACATTGGCTTTCTTAAACAAAGCCTTAGTGGGAAAATTCATAGGGATGTGGTCGTTGCCAAATTATATGGAGTCCTGGGCTAAGAAAAATATGAAATCGAAGATGAAAGGAAAACTGGGAATTTATGGAGCTGGAAATGGCTTTCACCTTTCTTTTTGAGCTTGAGGAAGACGAGGAGGTTATTTTTAGAAATGTCCCATATTTCTTCGGGAGCAAGGGGATGTATTTGAACAGATGGTCATTAAATTTTGATCTGGTGGAAGACATCCCAAATGATATTTCAGTGTGGGTAAAACTTCCTCGATTCCCTCTCTCCTCTTGGAGCGATGATTATCTTAGAGCCATTGGTGACGGAATTGGAAAATATATAGATAGAGTTGACCCCAAGGGAGGTTAGTTCGCGTGCGCAAAAAATTGTGTAGAGGTGGATTTGGAGAAGGGGCTACCTACAGAGTTTTTCTCACAATGGGAGGTTGGAATCATTGTCAAACACTAGATTACAAACAACTGCCCTTTAAGTGTCGGGTCTGCCATGAATACGGGCAATTCGCCCAAGATTGCAAGAATGCCCAAGAAAAAAGAAACAAGGCTCGTGCAGGCACTCAATCGGAGCAATGGTAAACTCATAAAAAAGGAGGTAATAAGAGGAACACGACAACCAACAAGAATGTCCAACATATTAATAACACCCTATCCTCCTCTGCGAACCCTTTTGGGGTTTTTCAGTCACCAGAGGCAATACAAATAGATGAGTCGGCTCAAGACTCTCAACCGTTGATTCCATCAAGAAACAAGGAAGTTGTTCCTCTAGAGGAAGGGGAAATCCATGAACCCCTGAAGGATGTCAATCCAGGAGAAATTGCATCCTCATCAGCTTCAGAACCCCATTAGATGAAGGTGAACTTGTTCTCTATCAACTGCCTCAATCAGAGTCCCCTCCTTGAGGAGCAAGTGCTTCTTAGGGAGGTCCCAAGAAAATAATAACAAGAAATATATAGAAAATCATATAGATTCACAAGCTCATGCAAATTTACTAAAGCATGGGACAAGAATCTACTTCTACTTTCAACCAGCGAAAGCCAATAGATCGATGAAAACAATATGAACAAGAAGAAGATAAATCAATGGCACATAACACAAGATGTATCTAGGGAAAGCCACTGCTCAAAACCCCACTATCTGTATTGCATATATCATAAATATGAGTGAAGATACAAAGCTTTTTCTCACTAGAACAATTCTGCACAAGTATGCTCAACTCTCTTAGCTCACAAGCAAGCTCTTGGCCAACACTTAGCCAATTTTGTAGCTCTCCAAGCCCCTAATCTCTTGTGTAATTCATAGGATGAATAACCTGTATTTAAAGGGAATTCATGCTTCCAAAACTGTGCAATCCAAACATAGGATCAATCTCTGATGCATGCATGATATTTACACTCCAATAAATAATACAACTGATAGTACATTGTCCTTGCACTCTAGTCTCAACTGGGTCTTTCTTAGAATCAACATGCATGAGTTTCTGATGAGGGAATCTTCAATTAACTAGAGTGACACTTGTGGATGCACTAGTGCACCAACTAACTGTTAACTCTCTATTAGTTCCTCAAACAGTTTGGAACTAATTTAACTGAACTTAACTCAGTAAACTGAGTGATCTAATTTTCAACTCAATTTAAACTCATATTGGACCCCTAAACTTAGGGAGAACATATACATGACTACAGAAAGACTTCCAACTCAAAATTCCTAAGTTAATTAAACTTAATTAACTATTTACAAGTTGCTATGAGAATAGAATTTGATTTTAATTCTCAGTTTAATTCAAGGACAAATTAAACTGGAATTTCTTATTGTCATTTCTCAATAAAATATAACCTTGACAACTAGAGGGCTTGATGAAGAAAGTAGTTAGGAGACTCAAAGAACCATCAAGAAAACGGAGGGGTATTCCAAAAACGAGATTAGGGAAAATTTAGCAGAGCACAACAAAAAATTGGGGAACCAACTGCAAATCTCATATTTGTTAAAGTTATCAGGGAACAAAGGCATATAAGGGACAATGAAAGGAGGCATTGAATCTCACTCGCCTCCTATGAAATGATGAAGCTCCTCTCATGGAACATAAGGGGTTTGGGATGAGCTTCAAAAGCCCTCTCAATTAAGGATCTAATCAAAGTGGAAAAGCCTTCCATTCTTTTTCTCTAGGAGAGAAAGTTAGAAGAAGAACAATAATGAATGCGGGATTTTTTTTTTGGAAAGAAGGTGATGGAGTTGGGCAGAGCTCTCAGGGAGCATCTGGAGGTTTGGGCATTTTTTGGAACAAATTTCAATTCACTTTAACTGAATGTGTAAAAAATATGAACTGGATTGCTATTATTTTATAAATGAATGATTCCAAAGAAAGGGTCAAGCTAGTGAATGTCTATGCATCGTCCATATATGGGGAAAAGTTGGAATTCTAGGACAAGCTTGTATTGTTAAAGAATGACCAATGGAACCATAGCTCTATTGTTGGAGGTGGCTTTAATACTACTCTATTTTCATTAGAGAAAAGGGGTGGAAATGTAGCGTGTGATCCTTTTAGAGAAAGGACGAGAGACCTTATAACATAATGGGATATGATAGATGTTAATCCAAGAAAAGGGAAGTTTACATGACCGAACAGGAGAAGTGGACTGAGTTATATAGTGGCTCATCTTGAACGATTTTTAATTCACAGCTCATGGATCCTCAAAGGTTTGGGTCCCTCTTCCTTTATTCTAGCTCTGAGTGAGTCGAACCATTGACCAATCTCATTGGTGATGGAAGCAATGGAGGATTTGGGGCCTAATCCTTTTTGGTTTAACCTCGGATGGTTGAAAGAAGAAGAAGTCATGGACATTATAACTCATGCTTGGAACATTTCAGCTCAAGGGTCCCCATCTTTTGTTTGGGAGTTGAAGATACAGTCTATTAAGCAAGTGCTTAAAGCTTGGGCAAAGGAAGTATATGTCCCACCAGGAAAAAGGTGGAACAATTTGCTTAACGAACTAGAATAGTTTTCACTTAGCATGGAAAATAATGAATTTGAGGACTGGCATCTAGAGAGGGAGAAGAGTTTAAATAAGAAAATATTCCAAGAAAACTGAAAGGAGGAAGAGTATTGGAGAGTATTGAGGTCCAAAAGTATATGGTTAAAGGTAAGGGATCAAAACACGTCCTTTTTCCACAAGTAGAAAAAAGCAAGGGAAATAAGAAATATGGTTAGGGATATCACTCTAGAAGGTAAGGCTACAATAACTTCATTCTCAAAAATAAAGTTGAAGCCTTCGAGCATTTCTAGTCCATGTATTCTTCAATCAAAGAATTGGATCTTATTAAGGTTGAGGAATTTTTGTCCTCATTTCTTCTGGAGATTTTAGATGGGGATAACCAATATCTCATAAAGGAAAGTTATATAGGAAGAAGTGATTGAAGCAATCAGGTCTATGGACCCAGATAATGCTCTAGACCCTGTTGGATTTCCTTTTAGCTTCTATTGAGCCCTTTGGTCATTGATAAAAGAAAAATCTGATTAAAATGCTCAATTAGTTGAAGTCCAAGGGTAAGGTTGGAAGGGGAATTAATTCATCTTTTCTCACTCTGATTCCCAAAGAGTTTAATGCTATAAACGTCTCTAGATTTTGCCCCATCTCACTATGTAATGCCTAGTACAAGATATTTGACACAAATTATTGCAGGTCAATTAAATAAATTGATGCCGAGTGACTGATCTCTAAAAATCAAGGTGGTTTTCTTCAGCATAGGCATATTCTGGATAATATTATTTTAGTGCAGGAATCAATTCATTCGAGCAAAGAAAGGGGTGAATTAAGATTTGTAATGAAGCTGGATATGGAAAATGCTTTCGATCGCGTAAGTTATTCTTTCCTTTTCCTTATTATGGAGAAACTAGGTTTTTGCAAGGAATTTATTCCCTGGATAAATGTTTGTAATGGATCCCCTTCGATTGTCCCCTTGATCAATGGTAGTGTTAGCCTCCTATTGCAATAGGTTTCATATTTCATGATTGACAGTGGAAGTGCCAAAAGTGTTCATCTTTTCCATACTGCAAAAGTTCCATTTTTTGAAATATTTCTCGATTAAGGGAAGGCCAAACAGCTTAATCTTGGCTTCCTTAGGTTTAAATTGCTTGTTTTAGACTAGAGAAAGAATACCTGCCCAAACAGTTCAAGCTTGGCAGTAGAGTAGATAGGTAGAGAAATGAAGGAGCCCAACTGCTTAACCTGGGTCCTTGGAAGAGATAAGGGTAGATCTAGTTAGGAGTGCAGTCAAAAGAAAAGAGGATAATCAGGGTCTGCAAGTCTAAGAGCACCCATTCAAAGGAAAAAAATGTTAGGTGTTAGGTGTATTAGGCTGGGTAGGTAGTTTGAGGTTGTAGAAAGCAGGGTTTTGATCACCTGATGTATTGTCAATTACAGTTTGTCTCATCAATGAAAGAAATGCCAAAGCAGTTGTTTGGTGGCTGAATTCTGGTAGCATGTCCAACTCCCTTTCACCCCTCCCCCTTTCAAAATTTCTTACTAACACCCCTGAAGAACCTTGGGATCTGCCCAAGCAGTCCCGTTATCACTTCATTTTTGTAAAATATTAAGTCAAGCTTTGAATTTCTTCAATGAAAAGAAGCCACATTTCTTGTGTAAAAATCATGTCTCCACAGTCCACTCACTTCCCATGCCTAAGTTTCAGTTTACAAACTTAGCCTCTCCCCTACACTTCACCTCACAAACTCATATTAACTTCTAATCCTATTTTATAGCTCCCTAACTAAACTTTCCCATCCCTATTGTTATTAAAACTATATAAAATCCCAAAAATAATAATATCCCCACCCCTTGGCACTATAGCCATATATTCCAAAAGTTTGGGGAAATATTAAGTCCATCTGGGACTTATATTTAACCCTTCCGCGTTTGCCCCTTGGAATCAGTTAAACCTCTGGTTGAATTGATAGCCATTTGTTCCCCCCCCCCCTCATGAACCATTTTCTATGTCAATCCGCGTTCATATTTTGTGATAAATCGGTTCAAATCATACCCATGCTGTATAAAACCCATAAAAACCCACATTATTAAAGTTCCCCCCCCCCCCCCGCCGTATAAAAACACATAATAAAATGTGCGCGGGCCCCGTCCCTAACCATCCGCCGCCTTATCCGTCCCGTCGGCCGTTAGATCTGGCCCATCCAAGATCTACGGTGGGCGGGTCTTTTCCTGTCCCGATATGCCGAGGGTTAACGTCCGGGGGATGGGCGGTTTTCCCTGCCGTACCCCCGCCACGTGTCGCCCTCCCAGCTGTGTCAGGGCCCCCTCCGCCAAAACTGCTTCTGCGCTAAAGCGGTGTGATATGAAACCACAAACCGCTTCCCCTATGTGACGTCGGCGCCACGTCTTCCCATGACGTCACCTCCGCACCGTCGATGCTCTGCCACGTTGCCGCCACCTCACCGCTTTGTGCCCGCCCCCTGCCACCGTGTCATTGCTGCGTCACCGCCCCGTCAGCTGCCACGTCATCGCCCCGTCAGCTGCCACGTCACCCGTCTGTACCCAGGACCCGTCGATGACGTCATGCTGACATCATCTCAGAAAAGCGCCAAAAGCGCCAATATGTCAAATTTTTATAAAAACACGCATTTTTCAACCGTTTGTTAGTCATTTTCATTGGACATAGTGGAGAGCTGTTTGTGCCGTTTTTTCGCCCGTTGGTGTCAAAATTCGAAATTCGGCCAAATTGCGCTGTTGCTGCTTGCAAATACGCCACCAGTGTTCACCATTGCACCAGCTCGACTACCCTCGGTGCTAGTTTAACCAGGTATTTGCCCTACTTTTCCCCTTCACCCCTGTTCTTCCCATTTTTCTCCATTTTACATGTTTTGAAGCCTGCAAATTCCCAAATTAATGACTCTGCCCTACCTAAATTCTGCCTAAATCCACTGTTAAGCCCCTACCTTAGGAAAAACCCTATCAACCCGCGCCTGTTTGCGAATTTACCTTTGAAAACTCATTTTCGAGCTCGATTCCCAGCAAAAATTTCATAACAGGTCGGCATTGTTCTCTTTTACTGCATTCTGCTACAGAAGCCTCAGTACATTGAGCTGTAATAATCCTTTTCCCCTCTGCACTTTGCCCACTATCTTTTGAGTCCAGACAATTCATTAAGGAGAAGGAAAAACTGGTCTAGAAATTCTGCAAATTGTCCTTTTCATCATAATTACAGATAATGAAGGCCCTTCCCTCACTTGAACTCATTTTGCAACTCCTTTGCCAACCCTCAGAGTCAGTTTTCAGCAATTTGTTACTGCTGTAAAACTTCATTCCAAATATAACATCAAAAGTTTTATAATGGCCACTCCAACAGCTCTCAGTGTCACTCCTATGAATCCACCAAACAGAGAACTTGAAACCATGCCTCTGGCTGATAAGGATTACCTCATTCAAGATCTAGTTGGGGACAGAAATCACTTGAAGACCTTCTGCCAACTAAGAAACAACTTTATAAACAACTGTGACATGTATGGCATATGGGAATCCAATTTGCCTTATTATTTCCTTCCCTCTGTTAATATTTTTCCTGAGGTCATCCATCTCTGTGCTGAGAACTATGAACCAAATCAGAGAGCTGTCAAGTCTCCATCTGGGAGCATACTTTTTCATATCACTCATGACTCCATCAACCAGATGCTCGATTTCAAACAGACTCAGCTATTGATTCCTTTCTCCATAAACTACTTGCTAGATGAAGGCGCCAAGCTTTCCAGCTCTGAGATTGCAAGAATTACCAAGACATTCATGAGGGCAGACTGCCAGCCTATAGGCCCACCTCCTTTCTTATATGACAATTTCAATGAGGTGGGTAAGCTGCTTATAGATATGATTTCCTCTGTGCTGGGTTTTAAAACAAGTGAGCACATTGATGAAACAATGCCGGTTCTGTTGTCTGCATATAGCCCAAGATAGCCCCCTGCTGTCAAGTATAATTATGCCAAGTTCATAGCCAACAAAATACATGATCAGCTAGTGAAGCTGGATAGGGAGGGAGTCTTTAAATATTCATCATATATCTATCATTTTTTCATGTACTAGCAGTCTGAATGCTTCCAATGCCCCATTAAAAAGTTGGATTCTAAGGGGGAAAGAAGGTTTGTCATCTTTTGGTCATCAGTTTTCCATGAGGTTCAAAACCCTCCATTTTCCTACTGTGAGTTCATTGACCAGTTTGTATACCCAGTCTCTTGTCTCCTAAAAAGGTCCCCTCCTCCTAGATTGTCATATGACATACAAAAGACCTTGCAGCTGTCTAAGAGTTACAAAATAGGTGATTGGTATCTCTACCAAAATCACACTGTCTTTAGAATCTATGGCTGTGAGCTCTATCCTTACAGGCTCCCAAGATATGTACCAATGAGACTGTTTGCATTGGAGTACTATAAGCAGCTCATGAATGCTGATCTTACTCATTTCCATAGTGCCAAGAAGAAAGCTCATATGAAATTCAAAGACCGTCTAGGCCCCTTCATTATGAACAAGAAAGAAGGTTGCCAAGATGCCGATCAAATACTGAGGGACAAATATAGGTTAAAGAGGAGCTTCTGGTGGGTCCCTTATGACCCGGAGGGTTTTATCAGTGCCAGAAGAGTTAAATACAGGCTGATGGCCTATGACCATTGTAAATTACCACAAATTGAACAATATGCCAACCAAGATGAGTGGCTGCAAGACACATTAGTTTAGGAATTGACCCAAGAAGAAATTATGGAAAGAAATGTCAAAGATTTAGAAAAAACTCTTGACTTGGATTCTGCTGACCAGGTAACTTTCAAACTGCCGCACCAAGTCAGAGAAGGCACATCCACTGCTGCAGCTTCACAAGCTGCCCAAGGAGAATCTACATTAGCAACAGGTACAGCTAAAGGAAAAGAGCCAATGGATACAGAGAAAGGAATGGTCATAGAACAGCCTGCCACTTCAATGGAACCATCTCAAGGACAGGCTCCTCCACAGCAAACAGAGGCACCACAGGTGCCTGCTTTACAGACTCCTGCCCATGAGGAAAGAGGCAGAAAACGAGACCGAGAAGACTCCACACCTGCTAGTGGGTCTACACAACAGCCCCAAGCCAAGAGGCAAAAGGTTGACTCTCCAATTGAAGAGGAAGTCCAAGGAGAGACAGAGACGGAAGTCAACAAACAGCTACAAGCTCTTTCCAACAAGAGCAAGACAGACAGCATGGCATGGAGGTATCTTCCTCTACACAGCAAAGTAAGAAGCCAGCTAGCATCAAAGCCACCTTTAAATAAATTAAGGCTCAAAATGAGCTATTAAGAGTACAATTGTATGACCAATTTCTTAAGGCAACACCTGCCAAGCAGGAAAGGTTGATGGCAGCATATGACATCAAAGAAGAAAGGATGATTCTCAGCCACTTCAAGCCCAAGGTTCAGCAGCCACAGTCAGCTGCAGACTATGTCAAGACAAGATTAGAGGTCCTGGCCAAGGACATTCACCCCATGGATCAAATAGAGTTACATAAGCAAACAGGGGAAATGGTCTATGCCACCCTGGCAGAGAAGGCCACACTGGCTCATGAGTTGAAGGAATCTTTAAAGAATACAAATACTCAACTTGATTTGGAAAGAATGTCCTCCACAGCCAAAGACAACATAATTAAAACATTGGAGGACATTATTGTGGACCTAGGGCATGATCCTAAGAACCCCAAAGCCATCAAGGCCCTAATGAAGAAAAAGGAGAACGATATTGTTGCTCTGAAAAAGAAAATGAGGCTCACCTCAACTATGTACCCACAAACAGGAGAATTGGTGAAAGAGAAAGAAGCTGAGGATACATTGGACCTGCTGATGCAAATGAATCAGAGAATAATTGAGATGGAGGGAGAGTTGGAGAAAGCACTACAAGGCAAGCAGGGAGAGTCCACCTCCTAGCCACCTCAAACAGTTCCAACTGTTGTTACTGTTCCTCCTACACAAGCAGCTGTGACCCCTCCTATAATTCCAGTAGCTACAATAGCTACAGATGCTACAACGGCAACAACAACAACTCCTGAGTCTAGCATGAGCATGGATGAATTGACCAAAGCTGTCAAGGAACTAGAGCTTCAGGCAACAGAGATAACAGAGGCCAAAGAAAAGTTGGCCAATCTAGAAGGAAAATATGATAAGTCCAAAATGACAGTGGCTGAGCAGACAAGGGAAATTAAGGCCCCGAAGGACAAAATAAAGGCCTTGGAGGAAAAGCTAACTTTGGACAAGACACTAGCTGAAATAAAGAGGATTTTGTGGGCCAAGATTAATCAATCAGTCACTGACCAGTGGTGGTCAATTCAGGCCATACATGAACAAATAGATCTAATTGGCCTAGCTCAGTTTGAAAACCAGAGAGCCAGAGCAACATTGGGAACCATGCCTGAACAGGCCAACAGGATGATTAATTTTTTGAACCATCAGACTAAGGAAGAGTTGGCAGCAATGCAAATTATGAATAGGACAAAGGCCATACTCACAACAAAGAAGGTGTTGACTCTGAGAGGTTTTGTACAGACACTGGAAAGAAAGTGTCAAGAGATGCAAAGGGACATAGATGATTTTAAGTGGAAGCTTGCAGCATTACAAAGTAAAGGTTGCCTAGCTTGCTGACCAGTACTAGAAGGTTGTTAACATGTGAGAAATATGCCACCAGAGTGAACAACTATGTCACAAATCAACTTACTGCATACTCAGGCTCTACAGCAAAGGCAGGGCTGCCTTCTGGGCAGAATCTCTACGATAAGTTGGAAAACTTATTTTTTATTGAACATGAAATTAATCATTTATTTAAGATGCCACCCAACTATTATAGGTATACAGAGGCCGACGAGACACTCATCAAAATACAAAAGCATCAGTTACCTCCCGAGGATTGGTGGCAGGCAATGCTGGCCATTGTGCCCAGGTAATTTCAGTTTTTGCCCCTTTTTGTTATTTCAAATCTCGGTCAGCTATGAGTCAGCCAAATGAGGCACGAAAGCACCGGACAGAGCGGTTGAAGAATAGGCAGAGCAGGTTGGAGTAATGACAAAGCAAAGACATGGACGACGAGCCCGAAAGACCGCAGATTTTAAAAAACGCAGCCCAGCCGACTCAATCAGACTCGAAAGTCAATTTTCTCTGACAGAATGAACAACTGTTATATTTATGTTTACTACAACATTTACTCTTTCAGCTACTATCCCTTAAGAGTTGGCGAAGAAGTTATGAGCTATTAACTCATCATCTAGATATTTTTGTATCTTGTTTTTGTATAAATACTTCCCCACAGAACGTATTTGGGGTTGGTTGGTTAATGCACTCCAAGAGAGACTCGCTCTGTATATCTGATATGTTTTCCTAATCAAAGACTGCTGAAATCTTGGAGAATGGACTGTGTGCTATGTTATTACTGTTTTGAAGAATGAATATGGAATTCTTGTGCTGCAACATGACCCAATAAGTGTTTCTTATCTCTGTTTTAAACTCATATATGTTTATATCATACATATATCACCATCTAAGTTACAGAAAGAAAGATTAGCTTAGAATTTGCATGGCTGCACTCTATGCTAAGTTTCTGTGACTTCTATATGTTTTCTTCCGATTCAGGCATAAATATGAATTCCTCATGGCTTGTATTTGCTCTGTTTCATTCATGTTTGACAGTTATCTAGGGATTCTTTACTGCTCCTAGATAGAGCTCATTCACCTTCCCTCTGTTAAGTTGAAAGAGAGATTCTTAACTGCCTCTCATTCCTTAGCCTTTAATCCATTTCCATTTAGCTTGAAAGTTGTTTCATGTGTAGTTATCTTTCTCCATATTCCTCTTGTGACCAAGAAAACGCACCAGTAGTCCTACTCCTTGACTCCATGCCCAATGGTTTGAAACCCTCATACTATACCTACCTCTCTATTTGAAAGCATCATCCTTCCCACCAAAACTTAAACAAAACCCCTTGAACCCAATAACTAGCCTAAAATCATCATCAACAAAGCTAAATCATTAAGAGAGAGCCCTCTCTGATTGCAGGTGGGCTAGAACCTGCAATCCAAAGATTGGTTTGTGGTTACCTCAGCCGTATTCCCTTGGGAGTCAAAGGGAACAACCCGAGTGATAACAGGTAGACCAACTCCCTTATTTAGAGCATCAAGAGGTTTGTGTTAAGGTTGCATGCTCTCTCCTCTACTATATATCTTAGTGGTGGGGAGTTTAAGCATAAATCTAGAAAAAGCTAAAATAAGTGGATTATTTTCATGCCTTAACATTGCTAGGAATGTCAAAGATCTCAACCACTCCCAATTCGTCAATTGCATAATTATTTTGGGTGGTGCTTCAAAAATCATTTCAAAGAGATTTAAAGGGATTCTTGATGTTTCCTTAGAGATTTCAAGAGGATTGGTAAACAAAAGGAATAATAATCTTTATGGTTGGAATTGTTCTAATGCAATGCTGCAGGAGATCACATCAGCTTTGGACTTCCCTGTTCAGATTGGGTGGAAATGTTTCAAATATCTAGGAGTTCCAATATCTTTAGGTTTTCCCTTCAAGGAAGGTTGAGTGGAGATAATAAAAAAAATCAAGAAGAAAATAGGAAGTTGGGGTGATTTCTAGTTGAATATAGTCATGAAAACAATATTAATTAAATCAGTCATATGAGCTTCATCGGTTTATTTGTGTTCTAGGATCCTAGCTCCGAAAAGAATTTTTAATCAAATAAGTATCATGACCAGAAAATGCTTATGGCGGGGGGGTTATAAATAATGACAATAAGTTTCATTTGGTCATTTGGAATATAATATGACTTCTAAAAGGTTGTGGGGGGTTGGAGATTGAAGATCCAGTGTTTATGAACTTGACTATGAGGGCCAAAATAGTCTGGAAATTGATATATTATTCCAACAGATAGTGGAAAGAGGCTTTCCTGAAGAAATATTTTCATAAGACTGGACTTATTAGAGCTGAAAATGCCTAGTGGTCAGGAAGTGGCACCAAGATCTGGAAGCTATGTAAGGAAACAACCCCCTTAATTATTGACAAGTTGGGTTGGCAAGCATGGAACGAAGCAAGGATTAATATATGGAAAGATAAATTTATTAGAGGAAATTTCAACCTAAAAGTGCCCATGAAAATTTCATTTAGTTTCCATATCATAATATGTAAACCAATCAAAGTCCTTTAAATTTGAAAAGAGGTACATGTAAATATTTTGGAAAAAAAAAAAGCCTACTTCTTTTTAATTATATTTTTGGCTTATCTCCTTATAGGTTTATTCAAATTTCAAGTGTAGACACTTGTTGGATGCGGAATTAATTTCCACATCCAACGAGTACCCGTTATGCATACTTTTGAGAAGACCCAGATTGATTCAAAAATGTGGCAAGGGTGGGAATTTCATCTACTTCTTTTCAATTGTATTTTTGTCTTATCTCCTTATAGGTTTATTCAAATTTCAAGTGTAGACACTTGTTGGACGCATAATTAAATTCCACATCCAACGAGTACCCATTATGCATACTTTTGAGAAGACCCACATTGATTCAAAAATGTGTCAAGGGTGGGAATTTCATGGTCTTCATTCTCATCTACAACATTGATAGAATTTATTGGTCCCCTCCTTGAAAGGCTTAGCCCCCATAGAAGGTGGTTCTTTAGATTGTTGGTCTTGACACCCAAGAAAAACATCTCATTATTCAGTCAAAGAAGGATATATATTATTTATGCGTAAGTTATTTCATCCTTCTCCTTCAAATATTTGGAAATCAATATGGAATAGAGATGCCATCCAAAGGTCAAAAAAGAAATTCTCGACGTTGATACACGAGAAAGTTCTCACTCTGGAAAATCTTTGACACAGAAACATTCATGACCCCTCGAGGTGCATAATAGTAAATGTGAAGAGTAATTAATATATAATTTATTCATGTTTGCTCTTCCTCGTTGTCTCTATGGCATCTGGCCTTTGAAATGTGCACCCTATATATTCTATCCCCTCATGTTGGTAGGAAATGTTTGAAACTTGGATCAACAATTGCCCAAAGGATAAGATACAATCCTCAATTACTAGACGAGCCTGGACATCTATTTCAAAAAAATTCTACTAGACAATCTGGTTAGAAAGAAATAAAGTCATTTTTAAAGATGAATCACCTTCAATTATTCATGCAGTTCCAAAGCCCTGTCTTTTCTGTATGAAACTATTTCAGAGAGAGGTCTTAATGCTTCTGATATCGATTACTTATCTAATTTAAAGAAGAGCTAGATAAACATTTCTGTCCCACCAATTCATGCTATCAACTTCATTGGTCGACCGAATTTAGTCAAAGTTCAATGTTTAAGATTGAAAATGATGGGTCCTAGTCCTGGAAAGTGTTGAAGAATGTAACTAGTGTCAGCCTTCAATATTGTACTTGAGTCATGATGTAATGTATCTTTCAAATGAAAGAAAAATATTTTTTTATTAAAATAAATTGACTTATTAAATCATGGGTTTCATGCTTGGATAAATGGTCAATAGGTCAAGCCTCCATTATAGGCTTCTAGGATTATGTCTTGAGTCATTGTCATCATTATTCTATTCTATACCCTTCTTGGGATCTTTGTATCAAGAAAGAAAAATATTATTATGTTAAAAATAGTGTATCGTCCCTCCTCCATCAAATTGGCCTCAAAAGAAGATATGTTGGCCTTAAAAAGGGAAGCTTCAAACTACTATTTATACTCATACATTTGTCCTATTGAAATATACACATATGTGATTTGATCTGTAGTTAAGAAGTATATATGAAGGACAAAATGCTAGAAGGAGAACATATACTATGTCAAGAAGAGAAACAAGCCAAGTGAAGGTATGAAGTTAGTATTCCTATGCCTCAAATGCGAGTTTTTGAAATGTTATAGGACCAAAAAGTTGCAAGAGACCAAGAAATTGCAGAAGAAGGAATAGAGGGACCAAAACACTAGTCAACATGGTATTATCATTGACTTGATACGTGAAAGTGTGACTCATTCATGGAAGGCTGACATGATGGTGTGAGGGAGGTCATTTATCTTGGTCTTGGGTTCTACTTGTCTCAATCTGATTTGAATCTACTAGTGGAAGAGTTTGATTGGGTTTTCCCCTTCATAGGGGTTTTGTCATGGCTAAGTGCCTACATCTTGTGTCCCTTTTTCTTGTGTTTGTGATCTTCATTTTTTTTGGCATTTGTCTTGATGATGGAAATAACACTAATATAATGAAAAATAATTAAAAGACATCACAAGAGCTTGTCAATTTAAGAGAAATCATTTGAAAATCACTAATCTAAAAATTGCCCTAGATTTCTCAACAAAAAGATAGTCAGTCTTCACCCATGCAATTTTTTGATGGTGCTTCGAAAGAAAACTTAGGGGTGGCAGGAGCGGGATGGGTGATCTACTACCCCAAATAACATGAAGAGTTCATAGGGCTTAGGTGCAATATCAAACAATAGAGTTGAATTTATAGCATTGTGGAAAGGCCTTGAGATCGCTAAAAATAAGGGAGTAAGGAAGGTTAAAATATTAGGGGACTTGATGATTGTTATTAGAATAATCTCTGAGGCATATTTGTAGTGTAACATTACATTCCCTTCGCAAGTGAGAAGAATCACAATGCACTTGAAAAACTTTGAAGAAGTTTCCTGGTTTCATATACTCAGGCGCCTAAATGGAGGTGCTAAAAAAATGGTGAATCTCATAGTAGAACTTGTAATTAGAATGCTTGAAATTAACGGGGAGGGTAAGAGATTCACCCTCGCGCCTTAACTAACCTTGATTCAACACGGATAGAAGGGCTAATATAACAAACAACCCAATGAAAAACTGGCCTAAATTATTTCAACACTACATGAACAAAGGATTCGTCATGATAATCAAGGAGTATCCACCTATAGGCATTAATAAAAAAAAAATATTAATATGTCGTAACCCACCGTACTTAGCACTCTATTCCAAGTTATTTAAGACAAAGAGGACGACTAGATGGATGGTCTCAATTATTGGAGTTATTGGAATTCATCTGAGCTCATTAATGTTGCAGAGCTGAACACATTTCCTTTGTATGTCATTCTTAAATGCACAAGAAGGAATGTTGGTTTGGTGCCTCGTGAAGATCAAGCTCCAGAATCATGGATCGATAGAGATCTGGTTTTAATGGAGACATGGGCATTCAATTTCGGGAGAAATGATGAGGATTCTTTATTTAAGCAGGCATCTTTTGGAGTATGGTCATTACCTTCTCATTTATCCTAGTGTACTCATCGCCTTTGTTCAAATGTGAAGTGCTTGTCTATGGCATTGAAAGAGGGTCAAGTCCCAGGGCCTGAGATGGTGCATTGGAAGAAAACTGTGGAGTTAATGTTCAACTTTACGATGTTTCGGGTGGAGCTTCTCTCCAAAAGGTTGGATCTCATGAAGAGCGAAAGGGAAACAAAATCTAGCTTGGCAGATGAAAAATTTGAAGGGCTAGAAGCTAAAGTTGAAATAAAATTTGTAATATTGGAGGTAGATTTTATTTCTAGCAACCTGGAGGTTTTAAGATTCAACCTTTTTGTAGACATCCAGGAGCTCGCGACGGGTAAAGCGGGATCTGGTGTTGAGGAGTAGTAAGAGAAAGCTAGTGGCATTACTCCAAGCACCAGAAAAAGGAAAGTAAAAAAGGTGATTTAGACCAGAACAAATGAAGTTGGGCCTTCAAAGCCCATTTAAATTTCTAAGTTTTGATGTATTGCGAATTTGTTTTGTTTTTGGGTCAATTTTTTAGAAGCTATGGAAGGTTTCAATGTAGAATTATAGCGCAAAGAGCATGTAGAGTAAAAAAGGCTCTATTATGGATATATTGGAATGCTGAAGTTGCAGAAATTACATAAGCAAGTTTTGTAGTCATATATGTAAATGGTTCTAGCCATGCAATCCAGATTATATAATAGAGATCTAACCTTTTTATTTAAAAAAATGATGGTTATTCTCAATATCAATTAACAACTAAATTAAAATAAAATACGATCTTCTACTTAATAAATAAATAAAAATACATAACAAAACCATATAAACAATATCCCCAACAACACATCCAATTTTTGTAATGTATATTATACTATATGCATTAAATTTTTATAATAAATATAAAAAGATACATTAAATTTTTTTTAAGTTTGAAATCTATACTTTATTACCAAATGTATTAAATGTTTTCAATTTATATTTCATTTTTATTGTTTGTAAGCTTATTATGACTACATCTTCATCATGTCCATCTTCTCACCTCGAACGGGGGAGGGGGTAGCACAAGATTTGAACCCAAGACTTCCGGTTCGGTGAGACTTCATTTCCACGACCATTGCCAATTGAGCTACCCCAAGTGGACTTCAATTTATATTTTACTATAATAATATAATTTTAGCATTTTTATATTAAGAATAGTGATTTGTTTTACAAAGATGTTATCCTATTATATAATATTACATAATTTAATGCTATATTTAAAAAAATACAATAACACTCTCAAAAAAAATTAAATTAACCTAAATTCATTTTAATTATGAATTTATTATGTGTATTTTTTTAATTATTTAATATGAATCAATTAATACATTTCATAGAATTATATATATATATATATAAAGTTTAACAATTATATTGATCAAACAAAAAAAATTACATCATTTTCCATCATGCCTAATTTTTTGGTACGGTTTGCTCTATACTAATAATATTTAAGGAAAGATAAATGGTATTGAGAGTAACAAAGAAGACATAAAGGGATAGAAGAAACAATTAGAAAGATGAATCACTCAAATAAGGGCTCATCCTCAAGCCAACATTTTTTTTCCTTTCTTTTTCGAAACCTTGACCCAACCTTTCGAAGGTGGCTTGATTAAAGTGATCTGCAAATTATCATTACGCATTTAGGGAGATTCCTTATCAAATTTTTAGGAAGCTGACTCATGAGCTCGTTTCAATATACCCAGAGAAGCATTACTATACAATATCTCTGTACTTACTGGAGGAGCATGGTCCACACCAAGAGCCGTTGAGCCTGGGACCTTGTCCCCCAAATAGATTTCATCATTAGTTTCTTCATCATCCTTTTTTGACATAGAGGAGGCCTTATCATCCATAGGAGGAGGGTTACAAGGCTTCCAACTTTTAGATCTAGAATTGTGGATGCTTCGCTTCTATTAAGAATTGAACATTGGGCAGGAATTTTGTAAGTGGCTTGTTTGGTGACAGAAGTGGCAAATGAAAAGAAGTATTCTCATAATTCAAAGCCTGGGTCCAACGAAAATCACCAATTTTTAAATTGATTTAATCTGTAATCCCTTTACTGATATCAAGTTCAACACAAATTATGTCATAAATGTATACTCCAAGAAGCCCACGAGAGGCATCAATAGTAAGATAATGGCCAGGAGTGTCTCCAATGCCCCGAAAGGCTATGTAGTTCCATAAGTGAGCTGGAAGATTAGAAAGATTGAACCATATTGACATCTTCGTAATGATAGTTTCAGATGGATCAAAATCTGGGAACCAAGGGGTTAAAAACATTCCAACATTTCCCCAAAACTAGAGCCCTTTAGCTAAATCTTTCTGATAAACTTATGGTTCCCAAAATAACACAATGAAGAAGCCTCTTGAGTAGGAAATAGCCTTGAAATTCTTAGTCCATACGGTATGGATCCATTGGTAGAGATCAACGTGCAGGGCCAAAAGCCATTAAATCATAAAATTAGAGTTGGCTATGAATACACTTGATGAAGATCCTCTAGATCTGAGTGAGAAATTTCTAGAGAAGGAAATTCCTCAAAATTTTCCAACAAAAACAACCCAGGAGCCATTTGGGCTTGATCTACCTTAGGGGGTTTAAGCATGGGCGACATCTTTATAAGAAAAATTTTGAGAGGAGGAAGGTTTATCTCTAGTCCACCCTCGTAGATGAAGAGCCATGAAAACAATGACATATTTACCTATATTGTAAATCGAGGGAGGATCAACACCATCCAATTTCTTACCTTGAAAAAGAAATATTTGCAAGCTTTGGGGAATATTCACTAGAAGCTCTAAATAAAACTTGATACCTCGAACCAGACTTGAAGAGCAAACCCTGATGAGCGATGATTGCCCAGAGGGGAGCTTGACAAAGATATGATAACAAGTTGGTGAATCTGGCACATGATCTCCTAGCAACATATATGTAAGCGTAAAGGAAACATCCCTTTGCGAGATAGTCTAGGCCACCATGAGGGTTTCTAAAAACTTTTGATTATACACAGATCCTGAAAACCTTACTAGAGAGAAAAGTCCTTCAGTGTTTATATATAAATATATGTATATTATTATTTTAAATTAAAATTATTTCAAAAAACATAATAATAAAAATTATTTTTACATATAATAATGAAATTATATATATATATATATATATATATATATATATATATATATATATAATTGTTTTAATTTAATTTGAGTATTTATATTCAAATTACCAATTTTCCAAGAATATGAAAGTTTATATCTATTTTTAAAACCTAATATGTTAAGATAAATGAGATTCCTTTGTATAGAGTTGTACATGCATTACTTCTTTATATATGATCTATTGATCTCTTACAAAGAAATACATATTCTTAACCATTAAACCTTCTCTAAATAAGAGTGGTGTTGGTCAATTATATAACATTGTAGTGACATCTTTTTCATTTGAGAAATGGTAAGCTTCCACATTTGAACTTCTCTTCTATATAAGAAGAGTTTGAATTTTCTTCTTTTATTGATTTTGTCTTTGGTTACGATGGTTCTTTGTGATTTAAAAAACGATAAGGTATCCTTGTAGTGTGGCTTTTTCTTACCATATTTGCAGTGCCCTCTTGTTTCATATTTAGCATTAGGTTTTCCTTGCATATTTGTGTCATTTTTTCATCAGCAAATGTTTATAGGTAGAGATATTTGGATTTACCATCATTTGTATTTCAACATTTGATAATATCCCTACTTCATATGGATGGGTCATTTTTTCTTTGTCAACTAGTGGAACTATGTTGACAATTTGTTCTTTGGTTGTGTTTTATTTTTATCTTTCAACTTTTGGATTTGCACAAACAAAATTTGAATATAGTTCCTTAGGCAGAAAAGTTATTCATCATTTTTTGAATTTTCAATTTTTTTTTTTTTAAGTTTATGATTCGCTAGGTTCTCAACATTTAACATTTTCATTTATTTAAGCAATTTATGATTCAACTTATTTAGGGAAGAATTCCCTTCAGTCCTCTTTGATAGTTGATGTCTTAAATTCTAATTGTAATATATTTTATTCTTTGAATTCTTAATTTGTGCAAATAGTTTTTGACTATGATCTTTAAGGTGAGAAATTTCTTTGTCCTTATCAATTACAACCTAGCCAAATTTATTCTTCTTACCTTGAAACTTTCGTATTGATTTCTAGCTATATTAACAATACAAACTTTGAAATGGGAACTGTAAACTCAAAACGGGAGCTCTAGCAAAAAACCCCCAAAAAACATGAAAAACAGTGCAAAAAATGAAAAGTGTGTATTCTGGAACGATGTTTTATTTTTTTAGGGTGAATTTTCAACATATTTAAAAATGGCAATAAAACCAATTTTTTTTGTGCAAAATAAATGAAAAAAAAAACACTAATGTTTTTGGTAGAATAACATTTTTCTTTCCCACGTATAATTTCAACATTTTTTAGTAATGGTGTTAAAGATAAAATAATGGGATCTAAAACACATTAAAATTTCAACAGTTTTCATCCATGTTGTTAAACATATAATAACATGACACTAAAGATCGTTAAAATTCTAATTGTTTTGAACCATTAAAAAAAAATTTGACCATAGTATTAAAAAAACTCTAAGTTTTCAACAAATTTAAACCATGACATTATGAAAAAATTACATGACTAAATTAATCAAAATATCAATACTTGTATATTGAATGAAACAAAAATAATATCTCTAAGTTATTGTTGCATTGTGGATATTCTAAATAAATAAATTCATCATAATTAAAACATATAATCCAACAAACATAAAAATGACTCATAACTTCATGTAACAATATATGGAAATTAAAAATTTTATTTCAAGATACCATGCAAACATCAGTTATATAAATTGTCTTAGACAATTATTCAAAATCACTCATATCTTCTTGCACGCCATCAGGATTCACATCTTCAGATGAATGACTAGATGCATATGAAGATGTTCCATATTCTTCTCTTTCATCAACTGGTGCCTCATCTGAGTCCACAGGCATGCCCACCATTTCAGGTTTCAAAATTCTTCTAGATCTACAACCGGGTTCAGTAGACTCCCATCTCAACATTGTTTCTTCTGGTAGCAACCTCTTCAGAATCTCTGTCGTCCTAAAGTGAAGAGTTCCTCTCTTTGTTAAGTTGAAGTCATAAACAAGTATGTCAACATCCTCCAATTTTAAAAGGTTTGTGCGGAGACGATTTGTATTTGTACCCTTTCTTTTTCTCTTTTCGCCAATTTTTTTTATCAACTACCATCTCTGGCTTATACACACCATTGAATGGGTATGTATTTGTAGCATACCAAAGTAATTCAACACCTACAACATATTCATTTTCAATAATGACCTTTATAACCTTGGCAACCTAGAATGGATAGTCATTGGCATCTCCAATCTGCTAGAACTACGATCATGCAACCCTCCTTAATATCATGTATTAAACCCCTATAAAGGTCTTCCATGGCTTCACATTGTGCGCGAGATCTTCTAGAACCAATATACATTTCTCTTTCTTCTACATGTGAAGAATGAATAATACCCTGAGATTGTTGTTGTTCAACAATGTTTCTTCCCTCATGTTCATTTGACACATTTTGTGGCCAAATAAATGGAGTTTTCAAAAGTATATCTTCATTTGTTGTTCTTGAAATGATATCAATCTGATTATTGAAAAAAGACTCCCACCAAACTGAATCAACAATATCAAATTACTCATATGTATATCTAACACATTTCTTAATTTATTCTAGGCAATCAGAATAATTGATATCTCTCTTCTGCCTGCGTGTATTATGAACTTCAACAACTAATTGTAATAACAATATATTTGACACAAATATTGGATGATCTGGAATGAACTTAAAAATTCCAAACCCGATGACGGTGCCCATTATGCAGTAGTTGAATACTTCTTGCCCTATATTAGTGCTTTCCCATCATTTTTTTTATACAAAATTGATGTTGGAAGCTAATGTCATTAAGTTGTTCAATACATTTCTCCTCAGCATGCGATACCAAAATAAACTTTCACATGTCAACATTTTATTCCAACAAATGACAAATAGGCTTTGGCATGTATGATTTCTTAGTACATTCAATTAATGATGGCAATCTCCCAACATGCTTCCTCCTCAATGTGACTGAAAAATGACTAAAAATCTGATCAATATGGTCATGAGTGTGCCCAAAAAGAAGGAAACCAACCTTTACCTACTGAAAATTTCTGAATTCAATAAGCATGTTTAGATATCCAAAAACAATCCGATTTTTGTTTTCATGATAAGTGTTGTCCAATTGTAGATGCAAAACTTCAAGAAGATTACCAAACCAATGAGAAAGCACATCAGGAATTATGGTTATTGTCAAAATTGCATCATTATGAATATTTGGAGTTGTGAAGTATACCCTTGGCAACATTTTCCCATTGAAGACCATACAACTGACCAGGTGAAACTAAATAAAATTTTCCTCCTGTAAAGTTTTGGGTGTGCGAACAAAATGTGGTAGAAGTGTTTTATTTTGGTCCATACCATCAATTATCAAAACCAAATATTTATTTGGATTATCATAATGTTTCTTTCGATGCTTGTATAAATTTTTCCTTTCACTTGTTTGTTGTTCGTGATTATCTTGAAGTGCTTTGACAATTGAATCTACACATAACATAAAAGAAAGTCATTAATAAATATGTTTTCATAGTTGATGACTACACAATTTAAAAAAATAATGTTATGAATTCTTACCTCTTTATGCCCCTCGACATTTATCCCTTTTTTATTTAACAGAAGCACATGTACTGCAAACCCCCAACCTTGACTTCTTGGGAATACAAACATTGTTGAATAATTTCTTCCATATCTTCACAACATATTGATATGTAATAAATTGACCATTTCCTTAAATACGTTCTACATATTCTTTGTATAAGTTGTAGATTTCTTGTCTTGAGAAATTATCTGGAATATGTATTGTGTCTCTATTTGGCATACACTCTCCATGCTTTGAAAATAAGTCTTTCATCCATGACATTGCAGTATTTGATAATGGCCCAAACTATTGTTTATGACGTACTTCTGAATAAAATGTGGGATCCTATTCCAAATTTTCTTGGATTCTTGACAAACGAAAATTACCAATTGAATGAAACATTTTTTTTTGTGTAATCTTGGTAGTCATTTCTTTTCTATTAATCATATATAAGGCAGGTAACAAAAATATGTCCAGTGGCCTCAACCTACCCAAAGGAAACTAGGTCTATTGGTCACCAATCAACATCACATGCCATCCAAAATTTAAACAGTTTGAGCATGTCCATCCATGCTAAATAAGCTATTGTGTCTATTATATGTTTAAACATACTACTATCAAAGTAAATGTTATCTGACCAGATCATTGTAACAAAACAACAAAATTAAATTACTTCCTATCTTCTCAGCATTCAGTCTTCTGATGATTCTATGGGAACTGGGTCCATCGCACTCGACCCTGGAATTTCGTTCTGCAATAAGCTTTGAATTTGTTTTTCCATTCAGCCTAAGTGAACATTCTGGTGGTACTGGTGTACCTGTACTACTTGGATCTCCCTTTGAATATCTTTTAAGCTAGGCCCCTCTTGTTGGGTTTGCGATTGTTCCTCCAAATTCCTAGTTGTTGTTATTTCTTTTGCCAATAGGTTCCTCATAACCTAGTAGAGACGGACAATATTTTTGAAGAGAGTATGACTACCTCGAGTATGTCCCAGGTCTAAGAGTAGGGGTTCCTAATCCTCCGCTAGTAGCGGCTCTTCCACATCCTTGATGTTCAATTCTGTCTCCCATGACGAAATTAGGGACTTGCCCTGTGCTAGAGTTCCCCCACTGTATGCATGCATGAGGCTCGACCTATTTTCCTCCCCTATTTTCCTGCCCCTCTTCCACTGAGTCTTGTTGGTCGAGGCCACCAACGTTTTCTTTTTATTGTTAGTCTATTTACCGTTGTGGCGGTGCCCTCTTCTTCCTAGCCCCGCTTTTGCCTTCACTTTTTTTCCTTTCATCAGATTTCCCTTCAACCACAGGCACTCCCAAACTCTTGCCTTATCCTGGAGCAGAAGCGCTAGAGTTAGAGGGGGAAGAAGATTAGACAGGCCTGTAAGAGTAGCGTAAGAAGAAAAGTTAAAACCAAACCAAATGTCAGTGTTACCATCCCACCATTCCCTGTGGAGCGTAAGTGTAATTATTGAGTCGTGTTTTTGGGTTTGAGGAGTGTAAACCAATTCCCCCCCAACCCCTTCATCAGTTGCCTTCATCCTCACTGTACCAAGGCTTAGGTGAATTCCTTCCCTCTGGCTCATAATTCTCCCCTCGGTCCAGCCAGCCCTCTAGCTCCCTGAATTAACCCCTGCCATGACCAACTTGACAGACTTAGAGGTGTTAGGACACTTAGGTATTGGGATGTAGGTGGTAGACCAAAACCTAACTGAATTGATAGACCCATCGGGGTTTAGTGACCCTGGTTCACCATTCATGCCCATCTGGGCCTTGAAATTACCATAAAGCCTGAACTTGATGGAATTTGCAGATAGGTTGGTAAAGGGTGTACCCAGGATTGATAACATTCTCTCCCTTCGGCTTTTCATTCTACCCCTGACCCTGCCAAGTCTTTGGATCCAATAGATTAACCACCCAGTTGCATAATTGACAGCCACACCAGGGTTAGGGTCCCTTGAATCCCCTTTCTTGCCCCACTGAGCCAAAGGTTTTCTTGGAATCCGAACAATGGCCGATAGGTCAAACCCCCTAGTTTTAGAAGGCCATGACTCCCCATTCCTAGCCCTCTGGACTAGAATATCACCCAAAGACCAGACAAAACTAGACTGAATTGACATGCAGGTAGTTTGGACCATAGACTCCCCTTTCTTCTATCTTTATCCCAGAGAATTTATGGGCGACCGCAGGCAATTAGGGCTGCCTCGGTCTCGTCCAAGTCCCAGACACCTGGTTTTTACAAATTCAGGGGCGAAATTTACAACCTGAGTACCAAGAGAAGACCCTAACCCTCCATGCATGCCCCTTTTTGCCAACAAATTACCATATAATACTGAAATTAAAATGTCGAACATCAACAATAGTGAACTGAAGGAAATTCCACCAAAAGCATGTGGAACCATCACCATTATTTTCCAAACCAATCTCCTTTCTATTAGAAAATTATATATTATGGAGCAATGGAACACATAAAATATTGCAGAGATATAAACACAGAAAACGCATAAAACAAGAGAGACACATAAATACGTGGTTCACCCAGTTTGGGGTACGTCCACCCCGAACAATGAATCATTCCTTTCTATTATCCAGAAAAATGAAGAGACACAACCTACAACAGATCTGCTGTAATATCCTCTATTTTCTCTCACAGTCTCACATCACTTCTTCTCGCTCGGAGAATACACATATATTACACAGGCTCAATACAATGCCCTCATACAAACAGAGGGGTTGCCTTCTAGGGCAAAAAACCCTAAACTACACATAAGTTCTATCATCGAATCATCTGCCTAATGAACGACCCAGATTGACTAGAAATTACTATACTTTTACAAGGCAATTTTACATCTGTTTTTAGCTTCAAGGGCGTTGCCCTCGAAACCCCCCACTACTAGGGGGCCTCCCCAAAGGTCGCAGTTTCCCCTCCCCTAGACCCCCCCTGCAGTGAATATTTTACGGGTGGCATTTCGAACTGGAGTCCAATGTGGCGATACCTTTGCATACAGAAGATAATCAGGCTCCACACCCAACAATCTCCCACTTGGAGACTGATTATAGCAACCCCACCACTGCTTCATTTGCTAGACAATGACTCCTCTTTGGACCAGGTTGTTTCTCATCTTCATCGTCATCCTTGAAGACCAATTGAAACTGAGCATATTCTTAGTTTCTCCCTGGTTACAACTTTTGTTAGCATATCTGCAGGATTCTGGCTAGTGTGTATCTTTTCCAACTTCAACTCTCCATCTTCCAACGCTGATCATATGAAATGGTAGTTGAGCTATATGTGTTTAGTCTTGAAATGAAATGATGAGTTCTTTACAAGATGAATGGCACTTTGGCTATCACTGTATAACGTGCCCATATCATGCTTCTTACACAAGTCACCCATAAACCTTTGTAACCAAATCATTTCTTTACTAGCCTCTGTAGCAGCAACATACTCTGCTTCTGTTGTTGAAAGTGCAACAACACTTTGGATTTTTGAAACCCAACTGACAGCTGTTCCACCAACAACAAATACATATCCTGTAGTGCTCCTCCTATTATCTCTGTCACCTGCCATATATGCATCAACATATCCCTGTAGAGAAATGTTTGAACCACCAAAGCATAATGCTTGATTTGTGGTACCTTTCAAATATCTGAGAATCCATTTCACTGCCATCCAATGTTCCTTTCCTAGATTGTTCATGTACCTGCTTACAACTACCACTTCATGTGCAATATCAGGCCTTGTGCAGACCATTGCATACATTAAGCTTCCAACTGCTGATGCATATGGAACTTTAGACATATAATCCATGTCTTCTTGGGTCTTTGGGCACATTTCCTTACTCAGTTTGAAATGGCTAGCAAAAGGTGTACTAACTAGTTTTTCATTGTGCATATTAAATATTTTCAACACCTTTTGTATGTACTCATTCTAAGACAATGTTAATTTACGATTTTTTGTGTCTCTAGTTATTCTCATACCAAGGATTTGTTTTGCAGCTCCCAAATCCTTCATTGCAAATGAATTTGCCAATTTTCTTTTGAGCACATTTATTTCCTGCATGTTAGACCCTGTAACAAGCATGTCATCTACATACAATAACAATATAATATAACTGCCATCATTTTTCTTTTTTAGATAAACACAATGATCAGAGTGACATCTAGTATAACCTTGTTCAGACATAAACTTGTCAAATTTTAGATACCACTGCCTTGGAGCTTGTTTTAAGCCATACAAGCTCTTCTTCAACCTGCACACTAGTTTCTCCTTCCCTTTCACTTCATATCCTTGTGGCTGCTACATATATATCTCTTCCTCCAAATCCCCATGGAGAAAGGTTGTCTTTACATCTAACTGCTCAAGATACAAATCTTCAACTACTACTAGACTTAAAATAGTTCTGATTGAAGTCATTTTAACAACAGGAGAAAATATTTAATCAAAATCAATACCTTTCTTTTGTGCAAACCCCTTCACCACAAGTCTAGCTTTGTACCTTTGTTTTCCTCCATCTTCTTCCTTCAACCTGTAAATCCATTTATTCTTCAATGTAGTTTTTTCTGCAGGAAACCTGACTAAGTCCCAAGTCTGGTTATGCATTAAGGAGTCCATCTCTTCTTCCATGGCTGCCTCCCACTTCTTCCTGTTTTCAACCTGCATTGCTTCTTCATAACATTTGGGTTCACCAGAATCAGTCAACAATAAATAATATAATGAAGGAGAGTATCGTTCATGGGGTCTACTTATCCTAGTAGATCTTCTAACACCACTTTCAGGTGTTTGGGGTGCCTGTTGCTGTTCTGGTGGTTGTTGTTGTTGTGGTTTTTGATTATTATTATTTTCAGGCACCTTTACTTTTTCAATGATTTCATCAAGAACTGCGTATTCCTTGTTTTCTTTTTCCTGTTTTTTTTCCTGCAACTGATTCTTATACAAGACCTTTTCATTCAATATTACATCTCTGCTCCTAATTATTTTGTGATTTTCGTAATCATATAAGCGATAACCAAAATCATTAACACCATATCCAATAAAGGTACATTTCTTTGACTTTGCCTCAAGCTTTGTTCTATTCTCTTTATCAATATGGACAAAGGCCTCACAACCAAAAGGATTTAAAAAAGAGTAGTTTACCTTTTTACCTGTCCATGCTTCCTCTGGAACACCTCCATCCAAGGAACTTGAAGGCCCTCTGTTTATTAGATAAGCAGTAGTATCTACAACATCTGCCCAAAATTGTAAAGGTAATCCTACATGCAATCTCATGCACCTTGCACTCTCCATGATTGTTCTATTCATCCTTTCTGACACACCATTTTCTTGTGGCGTTCTTGGAACTGTCTTCTCTCTGCGAATTCCATGCTCTGAACAGTACCTATCAAACTCTTTGCTGCAATATTCACTTCCATTGTCTGATCTGAGACACTTTAATTTCTTTCCTGTCTCAATCTCAACTAAAGATTTCCATTTCTTGAAAGTATCTAATACATCAGATTTATTCTTAATACAATAAATCCAAGTTTTTCTAGTTGCATCATCAATAAAACTAACATAATAACGAGAGCCACCTAGAGATGATACCTGAGCAGGTCCCCATACATTTGTATGCACAAGCTCTAATTTTTCACTCTTCTTTTCTTTCCCAACTCTAAGAAATCTGACTTTCTTTTGTATTCCATAAATGCAATTCTCACAGAAGTCCAAATCAACATTCTTCAAACCCGGCAACAAATTCCTCAAGTGAGGAATCTTCATCCCCTTTCACTCATGTGTCCGAGCCTATGATGCCATAATGCTGCATCTGCTCCTTTGGAAGTTAAATCATTAACAGAGTTAGAAATACCATTGCATAAATACAATGTACCAACCTTTTCACCTTTTGCTATTACCAGGGCTCCTTTGGTAACCTTCCAAGCTTTATCTATGAAAGTTGTCACACAACCTTCACTGCCTAATTGCCCTGTTGAAATCAGATTTTTCTTTAGATCTGGAACATGCCTTACCTCATTTAGTATCCATTAGTTTCCATTCTGTTGTTTTACAAGAACCTTACCCATTCCAACAATTTTACAGGGTTTATCATCACCCAAACGAACTTGTCCAAAATATCCTTGAACATAGTCATGAAAATATTTCTTATCAGGTGTGGCATGGAATGAGGCCCTTGAATCTACCACCCAGGAATTAGTAATATTTTCGAAAGAAAGAATCAAAGCATCTTGTAACACCTCACCTGTCACATTTGCTTCATGATTGTTTTCTTGCTGTGCATCTCCTTCTTTTCCCTTCTGAGATCTACAGTCTTTCTTTAAGTGTCCTTTCTTTCCGCATTTCCAGCACACTATCCCCGATCTAGACTTGGATCTGCCTTTCCTTGATTTACTGCAATATCCTGAGCTCTTTCCTCTTTCCATTTTTCTTCCCCTAGACTCTGCACTCAAAGCATTACCCGATGTCTCACTGGAGCTTTTCCATCGCATTTCCTCGTTAAGGATAGCACCGACAACATCATCAAACTTTAAAGTACTAGATCCAGAAACAAAGTTACTAATGGCCATTACTAAACCATTCCAACTTTCTGGTAATGAGCACAAGAATAACAAAGCTCTAACTTCATCATCAAAGTTTACCCCTACAGAACATAACTGACTTGTAACAGTATTAAAATCATTTAAATGGTCTGAGACAGATCCACCTTCCGACATATTCATATTAAATAACCGTTTCATAAAAAATACCTTGTTTGAGGCTGAGGGTTTTTCATATAGTTTCTCCAATGCCTTAATCAAACCCTCTGTCGTTGTTTCCTTCGAAATGTTGAAGGCAACCGATGCTGCGAGGCACAACCGTACTGTTCCGAGTGCCTTTCTATTGATAAGGTTCCATTCTTCATCTATCATTCCCGTCGGCATCTTTGTTTTTCCGCCCAATGGTAGGTACAGATCTTTCTAATACAGATAATCTTCCATCTGCATCTTCCACAACAAGAAGTTTTGGTCATTAAATTTCTCGACCCTAAACTTACCATCTTCCGCCATTGCTCCCACTCGAATGAGGCCCCTTCTTTCTTGCGAGTTTATCAGCCAAATAGACCTTCGGCTCTGACACCAGTTGTTAGAAAATTATATATTACGGAGCAATGGAACACATAAAATATTGCAGAGATATAAACACGGAAAATGCATAAAACAAGAGAGACACAGATATACGTGGTTCACCTAGTTTGGGCTACGCCCACCCCAAACAACTAGTCCTTCCTTTCTATTATCCAGCAAAATGAAGAGACACAACCTACAATAGATCCAATGTAATATCCTTTGTTTTCTCTCACAGTCTCACATCACTGCTTCTCGCTCGGAGAATACAAATATATTACACAGAATAAATACAATGCCCTCATACAAAGAGAGGGGTTGCCTTCTAGGGCAAAAAACCCTAAACTAAACATAAGTTCTACTGTCAGATCATCTTCTTAATGAATGGCCTAGATTGACTAGAAATTACTATACATTTACAAGGCAATTTTACATCTGTTTTTAGCTTCGGGGGCGCTGCCCTCGAAACCCCCCGCCAGGGGGGGGGGGCTCCCCAAAGGTCACAACCGCCCCCCCTGGACCCCCCCTACAACGAATATTTTACGCACGTCG
This sequence comes from Pinus tabuliformis, assembly GCA_031772625.1. Classification (NCBI taxonomy): domain Eukaryota; kingdom Viridiplantae; phylum Streptophyta; class Pinopsida; order Pinales; family Pinaceae; genus Pinus; species Pinus tabuliformis. Next base: position 1,063,806,092 of record CM062815.1, read on the forward strand.
TTTCCGCCCCATTTCGAACTGGGGTCCAATGTGGCGATACCTTTGCGTACAGAAGATAATCAGGCTCCACACCCAACACTTTCCTGCAGCATAGAATCCATATCTAGAACAAGGCGGGACTGAAATACGTACCATTTTCCCTCTGAAGCATTGTTGGCATCTTCCTATTGGTGGCGATGATCTCTCCTTCTGCAGGCAAGTTCCACAACCCTATTACCAGTCTCGTTTCCCACGGGAAAGTTCCTCCACAAACTGTGCATGCAAAGTCTAGCGCCCCTCACCACCTTTCTTACTTGTATAGCTCCTTTCTTTCCCATTTCCTTCCCAAGGAAACTGCCACTTGTGGCCATCCTCTCCAAGTTCTTAATGTTGCGCGCATTTGGGGTCCTTAGGTGGGCCACCCACCAACCCTATCCTCCTTCCTCTTACACATGTCTATTATCCGCATGGGGATCTCCTTTCCGATCGCACCCCAAGTGGGGTATTAAATGAAACATTTTGAAAGCCTTTCTACAGATGATCTGAAAATGAAGATCTTAGATTAATTTTAAGGTATTACAGACTCATGTGCATGGATTAGCCTATATTACTTAGTGCAACAGATCGATAAAATTTCGAATAATATAGACAATTGAGCAGTTAGAGAAGCATCATAGAAAAACACACATAAACACAACAAGTTTAATATGGAGTTCACCCAAAACTCCTGGGCTACGTCTACTGGTCTAGCCTTTAGTGGTGACCTCTCTATTATGTCTTCAAGAGCAGAGTTTTACAAATGTGAGCTCAACTTGAGTCTCAACACATAGATAAAACAACAAGAGTTTTCTTGAATCCCTCAAGCCTCTCTAAGTACACAGACTCTTTCTTTCACTCTCTGTATTTGTTTTCTCTCCGTCTCAGTACTGCTTCCTCTCTGTCTCTGTCAGTCTGTGGCTTTAAAGCCAATCAGCGCTGTCTATTAATTTCCCCTTCTCGGGCTCTCTAGCTCCCAACCTCTCTCTGCTCGAATCCCCTTCTAAGCATTAGCAATCATGGCATAATGTCTTCAGGGAAGGTGGCCACCTGTTCTACAACAAAAGGGACCATCGGGCCTTTGAAATCCCCAAAAATAGCGTTTTCTGTTTACACAGAAACATTGTAAAACAAGGGAAAAATCCACCAAATCACTGTTCATCGGACTTCAAATATTATGAATTCCAACCTATATTCCATTAGGTCCACCTTTAAATCGCTATCACATATCCAACATTGATCTGCATGATCCCGATCCAACAGTTGAGATTCATTTCGGGTGGCGAAGGCGTACGGAGATTACCCGCCTGAAAAGGCGGTTTTCTCACGCCACATGTTGGCCAGTGGATGGGATCGGGCGGAGCCCATCCAATACCACTTACTGCCTAAGGCCCACCCGAAATCCTGCCTATTATAGAACTCAAAACATATATATCTGCATGTATATCCCTTTCGGGTCCATATTCATCACTTTATTCGCATTTCCTTTGCATTTCGTTTATTTAACAAAAATGCGAAATATAAAGGAAAATGTCATTTTCTGGATCTCAAAATATATAAAATATCATCTATAACTTCATCGAGTCTGGCTATCACGAGTCATATGTATATCGGCCCTGCTCCATTGTACTGCTCTGACGCGATATTGCGATGTGATTGATTGCAATCGCATATCGCATAGACCCCAGGCCGTTTGGTAAGCACTCCTTGCATTTGCCGATTGCAATGTTGCGAGTTAACCTGGGCCATTGATATGCACACTTGATCGATGGTCCTCGTTGAACTGCACTGATCGCGATCACAACTGTCACATGGTCACCTCTGATAACCTCCGCCTGTTACTGCCGAATGCGATGTGCCGATCAGATCTGGACCGTTGATCGGCCAAATCCAACAGCTCCTGTGCAAAGTTTTTTTGACCTCCGATAGGTTCTATTTCCACTGTTTCCTTGTGTTTTTCGCTCCTGATAGTGTGATCCACCATTTTTAAAGGTTCTTCTTATGCGATAGTTTTGGATATTTGAAGACTTAGAGGGTGTTTAGGATTCATTTTGAATCATGCCTTCCCACTGAAAAAGCTTTTGGACCACCAAAAGTTGGTTTTCAAGCATCGATCAAGTGAGGATACAACTTCCTCACTTGTCCAATATCCACCCATCTTGCACTACTTGGTTTTGAACCTTTGAGTCCAATTCTGAGGTACTCAATATCCCCTCTACGCGTAGTTCTCACCTTCCTGTCCAGAACTGTATCTTCCTGCAACTCATTGAGATATTCAGGCAACAGATCATCAATAGAAGGCAATTGACTTTTCTCTTCGGGATCTTCAATTAATGAAGGTTCAAACAGTCTCAAATTTTCTGCATTAACCACTGAATAGATGTGCATGTAAGCTGGCAAATCAAGGCGAAAAGCGTTCTCACCAATTTTCTCAAGTATCTTGAAAGGCCCATACCTTATTGGCTTTAGCTTCTTTCCTTCACCTTGCATTTTGTCTTTGCTGATGTACAACCAGACTTGATCACCAACTTGGAAGCTATGTTCAATTCGATGCTTATCATGCCTTGCCTTGTACTTGGCCTGGCTCTTTTCCAATTGTTCCTACACTGCCTGGTGAATTTCTTGGATCTGTTCAATGAACTTGGTTGCTTTGTCCACATCACTGTGTCCATCAACCACTATGTCTTTTCCAAAGACAAAGTCCAAGGGAGACTTTGGTGTAAAGCCAAAATAAGTCTCAGAAGGAGATCTCTATGTAGAAGAGTGCTTAGCATGGTTGTAAGCGTGTTGCACATAACACAAATGTTCATCCCAAAGTTTGTATGCTTGCTACAATAGCCCTTGAGCAATTGGATCACTGTCTTGTTGACCACCTCTGCTTGGCCATCTATTTGTGGATGAAAGGTTGTGCTCTTCTTCAGTCCGGTGTCTGTCAATTCCCACAGACTTGACCAAAACTTCCCAACAAATCGGGAATCTTGATAAGATACAATGGAAGTGGGTAACCCAAAATGAACCCATACATGCTGAAAGAACAACTTTGTTGTTTGTTCAGCTGTAATCTGCTTATTACAAGGTATTAAAATAAACATTTTGCTGAACCTATCCACAATAACATATAAATAGTCATGACCTTTTCTAGATTTTGGTAATCCCCCAACAAAGTCCATGGAAACACTTTCCCAAGGACGAGAAGGAACTGGAAGTGGAGTATAAAAGCCTAATTTTCTATTGATGGGCTTGCTTTAGCACACATGGTACACCCTTTAATATATATAGAAACTGTTTCATGCATTCTTGGCCAATAACAGAACCTTTGCAGCTGCGTAACTGTTTTACTTACACCAAAATGACCTGATATAAGAGAAGTATGTGCTTCCCGAATTATGTTAACTCTTCCAGTTTGTGGAATGCATAACTTTCCCAAATGATACAAGAGTTGGTCCTTAACATAATAATCCAATTCTTCTACTTGTTTGCCATGACTTAAAGTTGCATATACATCTTTAAAATCTATATCTTGAGCATATTGTTCAATGTAACTTTCATGCATTACTGAGTTATGCTTAAGTATAGTAGATGCATTTATGATTGGTTTGGATAACATATCTGCAACTTTATTGTGTATTCCCTTCTTATATTTGATGACTAGATGAAACTGTTGTAGAAAACCCATCCACCTATAGTGTCTTGATTGCTACAATTTAGTTTGTGAGTGCAAATATTGAAGTGGTTGATGGTCTGTATGGATGATTGTTTCTTTTCCCATTAAGTAATGTTTCCACTTTTTCACACTCTGTACTAATGCATACAATTCTTTATCATATGTGGGATAATTAACTACTACAGAATTAAATGTCTCAGAATGATAGCATATGGGTTTACCGTGTTGCATCAACACTGCTCCCATGGCATAGTCACTGGCATTTGTTTCAATCTCAAATGGTCGTTGAAGATCTGGCAATGCTAGTACTGGTGCTATACTAATTTTTTCTTTTAAGGTTTCAAATGATTTTTGATATTTGCCTCCCCACTGAAACACCTTATTCAATCTTGTTAAAGCATGTAAGGGAGCTGCAATCAAGGAAAAGTTAGAAATAAACTTTCTACAATATTGTGCTGCTCCTAGGAAGCTCCTAAATTTTGTAGCAGATTTGGGTTTAGGCCAGTTCACAATGACTTCAACCTTAGAGGGATCTATCTTCAATTCGCCACCCCCTACAATATGACCCAAATAATTTAAAGATGTTTTGCCGAATTCACATTTTGACAATTTCACATAGAGATTTTCTCTTTTCAAAACATCCTTTACATGCTTCAAATGTTCTTCCCATGTTTTACTGAAAACAAGAATGTCATCTAATTATACAATTACACAATCATCAATAAAAGGCTTGAGTACATTATTCATAACTCTCATGAAAGTGGTAGGAGAATTAGTTAAGCCAAAAGGCATAACCAACCATTCATACAGCCCTTGCTTTGTTTTGAAAGCAGTCTTCCATGCATCTTGTTCTGCTACTCTGACCTGATGATAGCCACTATGTAAGTCCAACTTGGAAAAGTAAACTACCTCTTTCAGCTGATCTAATAGATCATCAATGCGAGGAAGGGGATAACGATTCTTGATCGTTATTTTATTCAGTGCTTTGTAATCAATGCACATCCTCCATGAACCATCTTTCTTTCTCACCAACACGATTGGAGATCCGCATGGTGATGTGCTTGGTCTTATGAATCCTTTATCGAGCAGCTCCTATACCTGCTTCTTGATCTCTACATTCTCTAAAGCGGATAACATGTACATTCCGATGTTAGGCAATGGAGCATCTTGCTGCAAATGAATATAATGTACTATTTCCCTTTTGGGTGACAGACCTTTAGGTTCTTGAAATAGGATATCATATTCTGAAACAAATTTTTCTAAATCAACTTTTTGTTTAGCATCACAACCCTCAAATATATTGGTGTTATCAAGGTTCTTTTCCTTTACAACCATTAGTAAAAATTGCTTGCATGAATTTACAATTCTTTTCATCTGCCCTGAGTTTATGAGAGTGTAATTATTTTTGAGTTTATGAGCTCTTACAATATATTCTATTCCATTTTTGGTGAGTTGATACTTATTTTCAGCTCTATATAATATGGCTTTTCTATCACACAAGTAAGGACTTCCTAAAACAATACTACATATATCCAAGGGAACTATATCTAACTAAACCTCATCTACAAATGTTGACCCAAATGCAAACCTAAGTTTACATTGTCTAGTCACTTGTAGCTTTGCTTTATCACATACCTGTTATAGACATTTTTGGGCACTACAAATCCAAGCATGAAATGTCCATAAACCAAGGGCTCCTAAGTCCCTAAAAGTGTTGTTCTAACCCTTAAAGGAAGAAGGTCAACAGATTACAGCTTCTCCCAGAAGTTCTCCATGAAAAACTTCTCAGAATTGGTCAAAACAGGATCATTTCAGTTGCTCCACTGGCCAAGTGCGTTGCATCTCACCTAAGTACACTGTGTGGGTGCGTTGCATTTCAAAAAGCCCTTCTATGGGGTGCGATGGGTGAGAAATGACAAATGGCAGTGTCATTCTGCGAGGTGGAGAGGCAATGGAAGCTTCCAGAAACTTCTCCTGTGACACTTGCCTCTCTGAATTCGACCAAGGATGAGTAAGAGATCATCAATCTCCAAGTGGAAGCAAGAACTATCAGAGAGAAGACACTAATCAAATCATAAGCTGACTCATCTCCATTACAGATATCTATATATGGATCCCTCATCCCAGAGATCCAGAGGCTGGAATTTTGCATATTGTAAGGAATTGTTGTTGGTTTCTTGAGACAAACATCAGATTGTTGGGTGATCTAAGCTTTGTATGAGGTGAAGAGGGGCTTCTTTGCTGAGAGGTTGATGCTGGGTCAGAACAACTGGTTGTAACTCCTCTTGGCTCTTTCTTGTTTATCAATAAAAGCTATTCAAGTTTTCCTCCATACTCTTGTGTCATTGATGTTTGCTGCATTTGTATGGTCAATTTACATCTGATCCTAGATTGTTTATGATTATAGATCCATGTCTTTGTATAGTGCTATGCTACTGTGATCTTACAGGTACTTTGTGAAGCTGGGCGTGCAAGGGAACAAGTAGCGAAAGACTATCAAGGAAGAGAGGAATCAAATCAGGAGATTAGCACAAGACAGAGGTTGGTCTTTTTCTTCCTCTCTATCTATAATTCATAAAGGAAAAACGAAAGTAGCTTTACTTTGTTTGTTTCTAAGGCAGTTGTCACACCTTAGTGGGATAAGCAGTTCTGAGTAGACACTTTTCCCTATAACAAAATGGCGACTCCACTGGGGAAGTATTAGTTTGTTTATTTATCTTCCTTGTTGTCTATTTCATAAACTTACAGGTAGCATTCGAACTGCATTTGCCATAGCAAATGCAAAGTAGATAAATGCTACTTCAGTCCATCTACAGGATCTGTTTATGATTTAAACAACTGATTCACAAACTCTCTGATTTCCCTTGTGATAGCTCTTAGATCCTCCTTAGATCTACCCCTGATTGTTGCATTACTGATTACCTTTTCCTTGGCCAAAACCCATGAACTGAACTGCAAACTGTGACTCGGAACCCAAGCAAAGTCTCATTTCTGGCCCAGCACAGGTACTATTCTGAGAATCTGAACTTCAGCGCACTTCCCGAGTGGAGAAGGTGCGCTGCATTTCAAATTCCCTGTGTTACAGGTGCACTGATCAGACTAGGCTTTGTGCAGTTTTGGTTTCTGTGATTCATTCTTTCCAGTTCTATTCCTGAATTTTGCAGCCTGTGATCAGTGTATGTCTGTTTGAAACCCCTTTTCCTTGCTGTTATTCCGCCTCCTTTGTACAAAAGAACTGTAAATGTTTTTGTGTGTTTGTTGAGTCATTTTCAGTTCTCCTTTGCAAAAGTAGCGTAATCGTACTGTCGTCCTTTGATTTGAAACTATCGCAAGTGTCGATTTCAATCATAGGAAAGAGTTTGATTGTTGTTGATGGTCGATTATCCTGTTACTATTGTCTTTGGTCTGAATTTGTAATTTTTCTAGTGTCGAAGACAAGTATTCATTTCAAAATCGTAAGGTGTTGTGATCGTCTCCATTTTTTATTTCGAAAAGAAACTTGTTGATATTTGTCACTTGAAAAGGAATTCAGATTTGTGCATCAACTTTCTTCTTATCATTCATATACTAAGAAAGTCGAAAACAAATACATGCATGTGCATTTGCATATAGACAGTCTGATTGGTTTGATTTAGGAAAGTGCATTTAGAGTGTGCTCTTTGCTCTTTGTGAAAAGATTCTGTCTTTCTTTCCTTAGTAGCTAGGATTTTCATTGCACAAAGAAGATAAAAAGATTGTTTATCATCTTAGATTGCATTTTAGGAATTACATCTACATCTCGCGGTGAACCTGAAAGGAAAACTTCATAAACAAGATCAACTATAAAATAAATTCAATGAATCTAACAATGCTTTGGAACTTAACGCACAACATTTAGAAGTCTAGGCTAGAGACGTATTCTGATGTCGTAAAGCCTGGTAACTGTTGTTCTCACTGATGGTTGGGTGATTCCTCCACTTTGAGACGATAAGTGTCAGTACGGACTTGTGCTCCCACGTACCGTCGAGTATATTTTGGGAGACCCCAATAGGCTTAATCCTTTATCCATAGAAAGCCGTGTCTGCCGCCCTATCGATCGCAATGCACTGAACACAGAATTCGGGAAGATTGACTGCCGTACCGTAAAAGGTATTCTGCAGTTTTGCGATTGGTTTGGTAATCCCTCTACCTAGATTTCCAGAGCAGTCCATTTTGTTCCTTTTCAGACTCTTTAACAGAAAAGGTCCATCTGAGCACTTGTCACTTCAGGCTCATTAAAAATCGAAGGATACTAGAGTCATCTTTTGTTTTTTCTCGACTCTTAAAAATTGAAAAAACAAGTTGTGTCAAAGCGTCTAAAATTTATTTTAAACGGAATATTCATTACCCTTTCCTACGTTGATCTTGGGCTGAGAAAATGGAATCCACCAACCAAGGAATTCCCCTTGGAGGAAATCCTAGTCCCTTCTCCTCTTGGGGAGATGTTGGTGCACCCCATACGGCCACATTGTCGCTTCTAGGACTGACAATCGACTTGCCTGTATGGCTCTTCTCAACCTCTGTCGTTCAGAACACCACAATTCCTGAACAATCTAATCAGCAACTAGACGAGTCCAGAGTTACCCACCAACCTTCTACTTCCTCTAATTCTTCCTCTCCTCTTTCCTCTTCGCTTGATGGGGCTGGTAAATCCAAAAGTCAAGTACCTGAGAAGAAGAAGGAAAAGAAGAAGAAAGAGAAGAAGAAGAAGGAGCCAAAAGCGAATGGGGGCAAACGAGCGTCGTCTAGCGAAAATCCACACACTGCACCGACCAGGACTAAATCGCCATGTGTCATTTGCAAAGGAGACCACTATCATAGAGATTGTCCTTGCATCCTTCGGATCTTAAGGGACTTGTCTCCTCATTTGCACAACCCTGTGTCATCAACCTCTAGTGATCATGTTGAAAACACACCGTCGACTAGTGAAAGTGAAGCCCCAGGACAAAAATGAAAATATAGATTTCCTTGTAAACTGTGTGAAGGCGATCATGCCATCCACCGTTGTCCCTTCTTAGATGAGGCTAAAAGAGTTTTGGACGATCGTCCGGTTTCACCGTTACGACTTCCTCCTGGATATAAAAACTCTTGCCGAGTCCGTCACTAGTTGAAAATCTGGCCGGCCCGCTCAGGTGGTCGGCTAAAGCATCTATCGTTGAAGACAAACCATTTGAACCCATACCAGAAGAAAGTCAAAGGTCGAGGCGGCAGTTGACCCGGTCTTGCCTTCAGAGGTTCCATCTTCAGATGATACAGTCACCGAAGAGAACAAGGATGACACCGTCCAAATTCTTTTCATAAGCACAAACTCCAATGAACATGGGGGCAATTTACCCGTTCCTTTACCACAGGAAGGAAGTTCGTCAGAGTCATACACGGCCGTCTATTCGGTCCCACCTCCAAGCAACCTAGTTGTCTCCTTTGATTGGAATCAACTAGGCAGACCCCGTTTACCAGCTAGTATACCATTCCGAATCATTGTTCAAATATATAGAATGGTTATGGCCAGTACCATCATAGATGAAGGGGCTTCTGTGAGTATCCTTTCCTCAACTGCTTGGAAAGCGCTTGGTTCGCCATCGCTTTTGCCTGAGATGAGAAATCTAATAGGCTTTGATAAAGGAACCAGTCGACCGTTAGGGATCCTTCCCAATGTGCCCATAACATTGAGAGGAAAAACTATTTAAATGAACGTAATGGTAGTTCAAGGACCTTTAGATTATAATCTACTCCTTGGACGAGACTATATTTATTGCATGGGAGCGATTGTCTCCTCACTCTTTAGAGTAATGTGTTTTCCGCACGAAGGAAGAGTGGTCAAGCTCGTAGACCAGCTTTCATTCCCCGGTTCACGCATAGCAAATAGTCATATACCATCCCTGAATGGTCTTTTCATGCAAGAAATGTCTCAATCCCCAGTCCGCCCACCCGATGAGCGCGAGTGATTCGGGGGACATGACTAAAACCCAGGGGGCATGCGCCCTGGTCTGCTTCGGCTGGAAAACTTCGGGTATAGGGTAGGTTTCCACAAGAGATATATGACTGGTCTGTACTCCCGTCCGTGATTGGAAGAGGGAGTTATTCTGGAACAAGATTCTCTTGTCAAAGTTACGTGTTTGGAGTAGCCTCCTCCACTCACCTTTTTCTATTTCGGTAGACATCGCCGAAGAAATGTTTTGTTTTCACTGTGAATAGAACAATCTTTGGTAACCTAAAAGAGGATTACCTTTCCTGACAAGACAAATGTTTTGTCACTTTGAACAAAAGGTGGCCTTGAAACTTTATTTTATACCTGGGGGCATGCAAACCTTTTGGCATGCAAGCGAAGAGCGACTATTTTTTTTTTTTAAATTTGTAGGTCCTCTAACCCTTTAAACTCGTAGGATTGTTCGTTTCCTAACTTGCATAAAGAAAGGATGTGGGGCAAAACTCTAAAAGTTGTCGTTTTATATATGAGACATTCTTATCACACGACTAGATTAATCGAGCAGTTTTAGCGCATAGTTCAAGCTCGTTAAAAAATAAACATAAGCCATGTGCAAATTTTTCTCCCCGCGTTTAAGCTCATTAAAAAATGACTATTCCCCGGTAAATAACCATCGTGAATGTAGTACTTCAGCCATTAAAGCCTTGGTCGTGTTTGCACCGTCACCTCCACTTTTGCATTGGCCGATCATTCACCTCCATTTGATTGTTTACCCATTTTGAGGAACAACTGCGAAGAGTGATCTCACTAGCCATCCTTGTAACACTGCCGTGATTGGAAAATTCCAAACCTTACCTGGAATTAGTTGCTACCCATTTTATCACTCATTCCTCAAAAGACGAGTCTCCTTTAAGCTCTTTTCAACTGACTCGTAAAATATGAAAAGATTTCCGAGCCATTGGCCTCTCCAGCTCGTTAAAGGGACCGGAAGTGCTATCCCTCCTCTAAATTTTAATCTTGTTGGACCTGAGGGATCATTACACAAAAAGATCGAGCACTTGTTTTGTTCGGCTTGTTAAAAGTATCGAAAATTCATCCCTTCTGTATTGTTTTATACTTTTTCGGACTTAAGGGATTAGATGACGAAAAAAGAATTTTGGAGTTTCCTTTACGTTACTTTTCAGACTCTCTAAAATTGAAAAGGACCGAGTTATCTTTGTCGTTAAACTCGTTAAAATTTTAATAGCGACAAACTTGTATATAGACGAGAACGAGTTTTACTATCGCTAGGCTCGTTAAAACATAGCGATGGGTTTGCCCGAAGGGAAAATTATAGAACAAGCATATGTTATCCTCCTCAAGCTTGATAAAAATAAAGAGGTACTGGTTAGCAATGACTGGGGAAAAATTGGGAAGAAAACTTGAAGAAACTTTGTTGGTAGCAAGTCGCTCTTGAACATGACACTTTCACTCCGCATCCAAGTCGGGTTGGCTTGTTTCATTCATCGGCCACATCACCATGGTCCCATCATACCATCCACATTTGGGGTTAATGCTACCAATCCATCACGTCAGTGTCGCCGATATGTTCAAGAGAAGTCATTCGGAGAATTCACCTGTGTCTCACCCGCTACAATACATTTATACTCCATTCTTTCATGACCGCCACCCTGAACCTTATATCACCAGATCGTTTTCACCTCCATTAAAATCATTTGCTCTGTTCCGTGTCATTGATGTGGGATTCATTAAGGCCCTCCTATGACAGGTCACTTCTTGTCGACATCAGCTCATTATCCAAGAAGTTGATCTAGGAACACCCCATTCAGTACTTTGAAGCTTGCATACCTCAATGGCAAGTTTCTCACTTCCGGCAACAGGTTTACATCAATGACCTTCGACCCAGAGATTTTGTGTGGTGTTTGACGCCAAGTCCTTTATTCACACCACGTGAATTGTATTGTAGTACCTTGAGGGTCATTATCATTATCGGTGATTCCTCTCGCGCTTGTTAACAACTTATATCATTGGCTGGTAATCAAGCGATGTCTTTCCATGTTCGACTTCAGAACTTTTCTCACATGGATAGACTTGTACTTCCAGTGAAGATCGAATGAGATTGAAGACCCCGGATCTAGTTTCATCCATCTGGGCTGCGATATACATTCAGGAAAATAAAAACATCAAATGTACATCATTTCTGCACAGATAATCATCCAATCAAAGGGATGATGGTTCTATCAGAATCATCAGTCTACACTCAGACGATTGTCTGTCCTATGTACATGAAAATGAATTTATAAAGCTGAGCATGGGAATGCCCGCCTCAGCTAGATCATGAAAATATTATGAAGATAATGTATTGTATTGTATCTTATTACAGGTCTCCTCCCAGCTTGAAAGAACTTCAGATCCTCATAATAAAGCATTTCACCCGACATCAAAAGATTAACGACCTCATGCTTTAGGGGGAAACTGTTATAGATATTTTTGGGCACTACAACCCCAAGCATGAAATGTCCGTAAACCAAGGGCTCCTAAGTCCCTAAAAGTGTTGTTCTAACCCTTAAAGGAACAAGGTCAACAGATTACAACTTCTCCCAGAAGTTCTCCATGAAAAACTGCTCAGAATTGGTCAAAACAGGATCATTTTAGTTGCTCCACTGGCCAAGTGCGTTGCATCTCACCTAAGTACACTGTGTGGGTGCGTTGCATTTCAAAAAGCCCTTCTATGGGGTGCAATGGGTGAGAAATGACAAATAGCAGTGTCATTCCGCGAGGTGGAGAGGCAATGGAAGCTTCCAGAAACTTCTCCTGTGACACTTGCCTCTCTGAATTCGACCAAGGATAAGAGATCATCAATCTCCAAGTGGAAGCAAGAACTATCAGAGAGAAGACACTAATCAAATCATAAGCTGACTCATCTCCATTACAGATATCTATATATGGATCCCTCATCCCAGAGATCCAGAGGCTGGAATTTTGCATATTGTAAGGAATTGCTGTTGGTTTCTTGAGACAAACATCAGATTGTTGGGTGATATAAGCTTTGTATGAGGTGAAGAGGGGCTTCTTTGCTGAGAGGTTGATGCTGGGTCAGAACAACTGGTTGTAACTCCTCTTGGCTCTTTCTTGTTTATCAATAAAAGCTATTCAATTTTTCCTTCATACTCTTGTGTCATTGATGTTTGCTGCATTTGTATGGTCAATTTACATATGATCCTAGATTGTTTATGATTATAGATCCATGTCTTTGTATAGTGCTATGCTACTGTGATCTTATAGGTACTTTGTGAAGTTAGGCGTGCAAGGGAACAAGTAGTGAAAGACTATCAAGGAAGAGAGGAATCAAATCAGGAGATTAGCGCAAGACAGAGGTTGGTCTTTTTTTTCCTCTCTATCTATAATTCATAAAGGAAAAACGAAAGTAGCTTTACTCTGTTTGTTTCTAAGGCAACTGTCACACCTTAGTGGGATAAACAGTTCTGAGTAGACACTTTTCCCTGTAACAATACCCAACCTAATGGATATGGCTTCTTGTGAGTTGTGGTTAGTAATCCAAACTTCTTTAAAATTGCTTCAGAAATCAAGTTTACTTGTGATCCACTATCAAATAAAGTAGCAATCTTTTGATGCTTGGAAATAACTCTAATAAGAAAGAGGTCATGCCTTTTCCTCTCATTTTCTTCATTGTCAATAGATTGTGCAGAATTACTAGTAGATGCTTCATAATTTTTACCTTTTATACCTGTAGCTGTGACTATTGTTTCATCACCTGAGTCTGACCCCAAATCTTTCTGAATAGCAGCAGCAACCTTCTTCTTCTTGCCATCAAACTTCTTGGGTTTCAGCTCCATATGCAAAGACCAGTAATGTGCATCATCTTGTCCATCCTTCTTGCAGTGAGTGCATGAAGGTTTGTCTTTTTGTACAGGGTTTGCCTTCCTCTCTTTCCATCTCAGCTTCTTCTTTTCCTTGTTCTTGCTTGCAGTGGGTTTTGATGATCCCCCAATCTCTGGGTTCACATTCTTGCCTCTAGCCTCTATAAGTGTAGCCTGAAGGAATACCTCATATATGCTAGTGGGGTTAAACATGAGAATGGTGTGCCTCAAATAGCTATGCAGACCACCTATGTACTTCAACAAAGTTTCAGGTGAGTCTAGAGAAATGCCTAAAATTACAGCTCTTTTCTAAATTCCTAGGTATAGCTTTGTACACTTTGCCCTTTAATTGGCGAAGAGTTTGCCAACTCATCATTGCTTGTTGCATATAAGCTAGTGGATAGAATTGTTTTTTAATGGCAGAAACAAATTCACTCTAGGTAGAAAGAATTTTACCATGCTTCTTCAAATCAACTTGTGTCCTGCCTTCCCACCACACTAGGGTAGTTCCTCCAAGGCAAAGGCTAGCCAGCTAAATTTTACTCCTTTCTGAATCAATGTTCTGCACCCTGCAATACACATCAATCTGTCTAATCCAGTTATCTAGCTTTTCTGCATTTAATTCTCCATCATAGATTGGCAAATCAAATTTTACATCTAATTTAATCAAATATGTTTTCTTCTTTTTCTTTTCAGGGCTAGAAGGAGGAGTTGATGGAGGAGGCTCTTCCCCTTTCCCTTTGCCTTTTGAATGGGAAAATAGAAGAGGTTCCTCTACTCCTTTGCCTTGTTCGAGTGTTGAGGTGCTTGCACCTCGATCCTTATTAAATTCCCGATACATTTATTCCACCATGGCTCTCATGGTCATGAAACTATCCATGAACTGAGACTCTGATTCCAATGGGACTTCTCCAGCCATTCTCCTCTGAGCGTAGACTCTTCCAATCTCTGGATTAGTCTCAACAAGCTCTCCTTCTCCTAGTTTGAGCTTTGACCTAGTTAGCATTCAACAATCCAGCACAAGCTTGTCTAACCTTAGCAAACCTAAAGCTCTGATACCACTTGATCTAAAAATGAAGATCTTAGATTACTTTTAAGGTGTTACAGAATCATGTGCATGGATTAGCCTATATTACTTAGTGAAACAGATCAATAAGATTGCGAATAATATAGATAATTGATCAGTTAGAGAAGCATAATAGACAAACACACATAAACACAACAAGTTTAATATGGAGTTCACCCAAAAATCTTGGGCTACATCTCCTGGTCCAGCCTTCAGTGGTGACCTCTCTATTATGTCTTCAAGAGCAGAGTTTTACAAAATGTGAGCTCAAATTGAGTCTCAACACACAGATACAAACAATAGGAGTTTGCTTGAATCCCTCAAGCCTCTCTGAGTACACAAACTCTTTCTTTCACTCTCTATCTCTATTTTCTCTCTATCTCAATATTGCTTCCTCTCTGTCTCTATCAGTCTGTGGCTTTAAAGCCAATCGGCGTTGTCTTTTTGTTTCCCCTTCTTGGGCTCTCTGGCTCCTGGCCTCTATCCGCTTGAATCCCCTTCTGAGCGTTAGAAATCATGGCATAACATCTTCAAGGAAGGTGGCCACCTGTTCTGCAACGGAAGGGACCATTGGGCCTTTGAAGTCCCCAAAAATAGTGTTTTATGTTTACAGAGAGAAACACTATAAAACATAGGAAAAATCTGCCAAATCATTGTTCATCATACTTCAAATATTATGAATTCCGCCGTATATTCCATCGGGTCTGCCTTTAAATCGTTATCACATATCCACCATTGATCTGCGTGATCCTGATCCAACTGCTGAGATTCATTTCAGGGGGTGAAGGCATACGGAGATTACCAGCCTGAAAAGGTGGTTTTCTCATGCCATGTGTCGGCTAGTGGATGGGATCGGGCGGAGCCCATCCAATACCACTTACTACCTAAGGCCCGCTCAAAATCCTGCCTATTTCGGAACTCAAAACATATATATCTGCATGTATATCCCTTTCGGGTCAGGATTCATCACTTTATTCGCATTTCCTTTGCATTTCGTTTATTTAACGAAAATGCGAAATACAAAGGAAAATGTCGTTTTCCGGATCTCAAAATATATAAAATATCATCTATAACTTCATCGGGTCCGGCTATCGCGAGTCATATGTATATTGGCCCCACTCTGTTGTACTGCGCCGTCGTGATATTGCGATGTGATTGATCGAAATCACATATCGCATAGACCCCAGGCCATTTGGTAAGCGCTCCTTGCATTTGCCAACTGCGATGTTGTGAGTTAACCTGGGCCGTCGATTTGTGCGCTTGATCGATGGTCCTCGTTGACCCCCATTGATTGCGATCACAACTATCACATGGTCACCTTCGATAGCCTCTGCCTGTTATCACCGATTGCGATATGCCGATCGGATCTGAATCGTTGATCGACTAGATCTGACGGCTCCTGTGCAAAGTTGTTTTGACCTCCGATAGGCTCTATTTCCATTATTTCCTTGTGTTTTTCACTCCCGATAGTGTAATCTGCCATTTTTAAAGGTTCTTCTTATGCAATAGTTTTGGATATTTGAATACTTAGAGGGTGTTTAGGATCCATTTAGGATCAACAGATAAATAAATACCCAATATTATAATCATAACCTGACAGTGTAGATTTCATGCACCCCACTAAATATGAATTTTGCATGATTTTATTCATTGACAAATATCTCTTCCTTTTCTCCAATGCAAACTTGAAATCCATATGTTTGAAGCAATCCTTTTGACAACATTCACTTGAAATGAGAGCACTTATAGAAATTCTTCTTGTGATATATTCTTCTCTTCCCCTTGTATAACTAGAATGTCTTGGATTGATACGAAAAGGTATGCTCCTACTCCTCAATACAATATTTGCTGGAAATGTATCCATCATTGAATCATCATCATCTGTATAAGCATTTTAATCATCATTAGGAAGAACATTATCCTCGCTATGATCATCTGTACTTTTGAAATATTGACTTGGATGATATTCTTAATCTTTCCCTTCGTCAGTGCTACCCTCATAGTCCTTAGAATTAGGACTAAATGGAAAATTTGACTCTCTATTTATTGGATATTCTTCATCATGTGCATTGTTAGTGCTGCTCTCATAGTCCTGAGTATTAGGACTATGCGGAAAATGTGACTCTTTATTTACTGGAAATTCTTCATCATGCCCTTCGTCATTGATGCTCTCATAGTCCTTAGGATTAGGACTAAGTGGAAATCTTCATCCTTCCCTTTGTCACTACTACTCTCATAGTCCTTAGGATTAGGACTAAGTGGAAAATGTGACTCTCTATTTACTGGAAATTCATCATCCTGCCCTTCGTCACTACTGCTCTCATAGTCCTTAGGATTAGGACTAAGTGGAAAATGTGACTCTCGATTTATTGGAAATTCTTCATCCTGACCTTCATCATTATTGCTCTCATAGTCCATAGGATTAGGACTAAGTGGAAACTGTGACTCTCGATTTATTAGAAATTCTTCATCCTGACCTTCATCACTACTCCTCTCATAGTCCATAGGATTAGGACTAAGTGGAAACCGTGACTCTTTATTTATTTGAAATTCTTCATCCTGACCTTCATCACTGCAGCTCTCATAGTCCATAGGATTAGGACTAAGTGGAAGTTGTGACTCTCTATTTATTTGAAATTCTTCATCCTTCCCTTCATCAGTGTTTCTCTCATAATCCTTAGGATTAGGACTAAGTGGAAGATTTGAATCTCTATTCATAGTGAAAGAATTTTCGTTATATTCATCAATATGAATAGAGTTGTTACACGACGAAGATGTTGATGCTTCACAAAGTGAAACTTCACTATCAGAAGAATCCATGGCTTTCAAACATAATAGGTTGAATGATAAAAATGCACTCCCTCCTAATGATAATATATAGATTAAAGAATGGAAATTTCCCTCTAAAGTTTCCCTCTAAAAATTTTGTTTGATGTATTTCCGTCCAAAAGTTTCTTCTACAATTTATTGAAAAAATTCTACTAAAATTTTCTCTTGAAATTAATCTTTTAAACTAAATCTTTAAACTAAAATTTTAAACTAAATCTTTTACCTAAATTAACCTTTTACTTAAACTATATATCATTTACTAGACAATTTTTTTTTTTTTTTATTATATCTTCTATCCCACATTCAACATAAATTACTATATCACCATAACATGATTTATATATTAAGTTTTTATAAAAAAAATTAATACCACATTCAAGAAGCGATAAAACAATTATGTAATTTCCGCTATATAATAAATTTCGTTATCACTATTCCTCACATCACATCAAGACTTCTCGAGGTTTCATTAAAAGACTTGGAGCAATTTTGTGGAGCAGCTACATTGTCATTGAAAACACATTCAACGGGAGATTATCGCATTTGAAAGGTTAGTTTCCCTTTTACTGAGTGCAGGTCTTAAAATCCCATAGGTTTACTAGTAGTTATGTGTCATTTGGGTTGTTATGTTCACGTAGGATACTAGACAAAAACACATTCTAGTAAAAAAATAAACATTTAATTAACGAAATTTAGATTCATTTTAAAAATTAAAAATTCACATGAGCCAGGCTTACACAATAGCCCCTTGGCAGCCAGGGGGCCACTATGTCACCGATGTGCGTAGTGGGCCCGACCATGGGCATGCCCGCCTGCGGCACAATAGGTGTGTTGCATGCCCGTTGTGCCATGGGCAGGCATGCCCACGTCTAGGCGTGCCCACCCGGGTCAAAGCGGCCCCTTGGCCTGCGGGGGCTGATTCGAGGAACTGATCCCTTGGCCTATCGGGGGCCGATTCAAGGAATTGACCCCTTGGCCTACTGGGAACCGATTCCCGGAATTGGCCCGCTGGCCTGCTGGCCCTGGCAGGCCAGGGGGCCGTTTTTCCACGGGCGGGCACGCCCACGGCTAGGCAAGCCCACCCACAAGCACAAGTAGTGCTTGTGCTTGTGGGTAGGCATGCCCGACCATGGGCATGCCCACCCACAACATAATAGGCGTACGCCTAATGTGTCGTGGGGCACAACAGGCACAACAGGCATACGCCTGCTATGACGTGGGTGGTGACGCTGACAACACAACAGGCGTATGCCTATTGTGCCACAGGCAGGCATGCCCACAACCAGGCACGCTTGCCCATAAGCACAGGCACTGTTTTTGCCTATGGGAAAACGTGCCGACCATGGGCATGCCGCTGTGCCAGGGGAGGGCATGCTTATGACTAGGTGCGTCTGCCTAAGGCACAACAACCCCTTAGCAGGCAAGGGGCCGATTATGAGAATTGGCCCCCTGCCTACCGGGGGGGAAATTTTGATAATTGCAATGCCCCACTTAAATCTTATCATGCAAATTCTATAAATTTTTACATTACCTGAAAATATTGAGAAATATTGGTGAATACCTTCATTTTGGAAACTACAAATTTATTTACTAATATAAAATTCATTATTTCTATTATTCAAATTCCCAACTTTACATCTCAAATTAAATCTTAGGTAAGATATGGTCTCCTCCCATTATTTCAAATTATATATATATCCATCTCACATTCCCAAAATGTACTCTCACATATGCTTGGGAGAAGACATGGTCCTTTCCATTTAATTACCAATATATATATTCATCTCACATTCCCAAATGTACACTCACATTTACTTGGGAGAAGATATGGTCCTCTCCACTTAATTACCAATATATATATTCATCTCACATTCCCAAATGTATTGGGAGAAGACATGGTCCTCTCCCATTAATTTCCCAATTTTATATTCATATCACATTTCCAAATGTATTCCCAGATTTACTTGGGAGAAGAGAAGTCAACTGTAAGGATGGAGGAGAAGTTAATGACATTAATGAGAGGTGGTGAAGAGAGGGAGGGTATAAAAAGGGAAGGAGGAAGGGAGAAAAGGGGATGTGGGGGTCTTGCTTTGATTTTGGGTTGGCTGTGATTTTAGGATTGCTGTGATTTTGGAGACCTAAGGAACCTGTGGAGGTTTCTTGGGTTTGTTGAGAGGAGAGAAATATTGTTTATCTTGGTTTGGATTATTTATTTTGGACACACTACATTTGGTTGGACTTGGGCTCGGAGGGCTAGGGAACCTGTGGAGGTTTCCTGGGCTATGAATTATTTCCTAGTTGGCTGGGAGGTAAATCCAGTTGGGTTAGTCAAGAGGAGTGTTTCAGCAGGAGCAGCAGCTCAAGGGCATCTCCACCAGCCACCGGTACAGGTATTCCTCTATGCATAGATTACTCAGGTAAATTATTAAAATGAAATGTTCACTATAAGTTATAGGGATTAGAATGTAAATGGTAAAATTTTCATTGTTTAAAAGTCTTGTAAGAAAGTAAATTATTGTCTCTTATTGCATTTAAATTCCAGAGAAATTAGATATGTTAGAAGACCCTAGGATAGGGCCTTACAATAATCAACCCCTTGAAAGAAAAGAAGAAGATTCTCAGAATTGGCCCCTGGCCTGCCAAGGGACCAAGGACAAATTAAAAATAAAAAATAAATTTTTTTTTGAGGAATGGGTTTTTTTGTACCTTGTATGAACCTAACAGTTGACTTGTCATGGGGGTCGATGTGCTTAAGCTATTGGTTTTTTTGTAATATATATATATATATATATATATATATATATATATATATATATAATTTTTTTACCTTTTTTGGCAGGAAAATGGCATCAAGGAAGATTTATGTGAATCTTTCTGGACCAAAGACAACTAAAGTTGGAGGTGGATCCTCAAAAAATATTGTTGAAC
This sequence comes from Pinus tabuliformis, assembly GCA_031772625.1. Lineage (NCBI taxonomy): Eukaryota > Viridiplantae > Streptophyta > Pinopsida > Pinales > Pinaceae > Pinus > Pinus tabuliformis. Next base: position 1,063,826,419 of record CM062815.1, read on the forward strand.
GAACCCGACCTGAGCTAATAGCTACAAATCTAGCAAGTGCCTCTAAGGATAAGAAGTTGGTTTCTTACTAGAAGAAATCACAAGAAGTGAAGCATACATAACTTGTATGGTTTGTGAAAGATAGAGAAGGCAAACAACATCTGCAAATATATCTATATGTTGATATCCCTAACGATGGTGGAAGTTATGAGGTGCTGGGAAAAGTACTAGACATGTGTTTGATACCAGATACTGAAGTTGTTTATGTACTTACAAAACTGCCCAAGTCACATGAAAATATTAGATATTAGTTTGCATTTTCAATGTATGACATGACAGATGATTCTACAAAGATGTGTAAACAAATCATAAATGAGATTGCACAAGATATCGTAAGTATTGTTATTTATATTTATGTGTTTTGCGTTATTGTAATTGTATCATCATATCTCTTATGTATGAATTTACAGGGTAAGTTCCTTATATATAACACCAAGGGACATCGCCCACAAATAGATCACATATCAGTACACCAGTATTCTTGACATGGAGAAAACCCTCAAAGAGGGAAATAGTCCACGGCCTGAGCCAATGCAGCCACTTCAGGAAATTTCTTAATGTAAAATAAAGAAAATTTACGTAAGCTTCTCTCATGAACGATCACCTTACAAATGACCCTCCATTTTATTTAAATAGAGATCATGGACCAATCGGGTGTTAAGACATAGATCAACTGTCGGTAATACCGAGGAGAGAATGAAGCGTCATATCACTTCATGTCTAGAACATATCGTGATCGTTAGATTGTAAGTTACAAAAGTACAAAGTAAAGAAACACACTATACCTAACTCTACACTAGACCAAGTTATACTTAACTATTTCCTATGTGTCGGAATATCTTAACATCCCCCCTTAAGAAAAACTTGGGATAGGATTGAAGGATGTACTAATATGACACAATAGGATAAGGAAGGAGGCATTAGAGCCTACCCTCCCTTAGTGACAACTTCCTAAACTCCAACCATAAATCAATTTTAGTAAACTTCACCTCTATGAGAGCCTTTATAAATATGTCTGCAACTTGTTCATCGATTGAACAATATTGCACTTCAAGAACATGGTCATGAATGAGATTTCTGATGAAGTGCATGTGTAGTTCAATGTGTTTGCTGCGTTGATGTTGCACTGGATCTTTGCATAGTTTAATGACACTTTGATTATCACACCAAAGTGTAGTCGAATGTTGCTGCTGAAAGCCAAACTCTGATAGGATCTGATGAAGCCACAAGGCTTCCTTACTAGCTTCTACGACGCCATGATACTCTAATTCTACTGAAGAAAGAGAAATGACATTTTGTTTCTTTCAAGCCCATGTAATAGGTCCAGAAACAAAAGTGAAGACATAACCTGCAATAAACTTTCGATCATCAAGGTCACAAGCCCAATCGGAATCAGTGAAACCAACCAATAGAGGAGATGCTTCTGCACCATAATGAATCCCAAATTGAACTGTACCTCAAACATAACGAAGTATTCTATTAGTTGTTTTCCAATGACATTCATCTGGGTTTTGCATAAATCGAGCAATGAGGCAAACAACAAAGGAAAGACCAAGACGTGTATGGGTCATATACAAAAGTTTTCCTACAAGTTGACGGTATAAGGTAGCATCAAATTTAGGGGAAGTACAAGTAACTAAAAGTTTGGCTCCATACTGAAAGGGAGAAGGGGATGGCTTACAGTATTCCATGTGAAGGTGGCGTAGAAGATCACAGGAATACTTGGACTAGGAAAGGGAAATACTTTCTTTGGATTGCAAGACTTGAAGACCAAGAAAATAATGCAAGTTTCCTAAGTACGTCATTTCAAACTTCGTTTTAAGGGTGGACTTCACATGGTTGATAAGGTTGGCATCACTACCAGTAAGGATAAGATCATCAACACAAAGAACAAGAAATATAAGATACTTACCCACTTTCTTGGTGTAGACAGTATCGTCAGAATGACACCTAGAAAAGCCAATATCTAAAAGAAAGCTATCCATTTTGGCATATCAAGCCCGAGGGGTTTGCTTGAGACAATAAAGGGATTTCTTAAGCTGACATACAAGGCTAGAGTTTGTTTTTATAAAGCCAAGAGGTTGTTCCATATAGGTTTCTTCATGCAAGTCCCCATGCAAGAAGGTAGATTTAACATCCATCTAATGAACTTCCCATTTGAAAGAGGTAGAAATGGAAATAATAAAGTGGATAGAGTTCATTTTGGCAATAGGGGAGAAGGTTTCAGTATAGTCAATGCCTTCAACTGGTGAAAAAACTTAGCAACAAGACGAGCTTTATGTTTATCAACTTTTCCATTTGGTCCAAAATTGGTTCTCTAAACCCATTTGTATCTAACAAATTTTCATCCCTTTGGAAGAGGAACAAGGTCCCATGTATCATTTTCCAATAGTGAATGATATTCTTCATGCATAGCTGCATTCCTATATGGATGGCTTGAAGCTTCTGCAAAGGTGTTAGGATCATAATTCGTTGAAGCTTGAGCTAGTAAAGAAGAGGCTCTATCAAACTCAAAATGTGTGCGACGTTGATCTGTAGGATCACATACAAGAGCACTTGCTACATCCCGAGTAGTGCAAACCCATTTTGGAAGCTGAGGAGTTGAAGGAGGATCCTAAGAAGGTGGGGGAGGATTGTCATCCTCGTTGTCATCATCTAAAGAAAAAATATTTTCAGAAGTAGAAGGGATAGAGAGAGGTGGCATACCTGCCAATCTAGGCTCGTAGGCTGATATATTTTCAACAAACTTTACATCTATTCTAATGATAACAATTTTGGATTTAGGTGGAAGAATTATATATCCTTTGAAATCTTCCGAATATCCAACAAAACTACATTTTTCACTCTTAGGATCTAAGGATTTATGTTTCTCATCTGGAATATGGGCCCATGTTTCACTTCCAAAAGCACAAAAGTGACTTACATCTGGTTTAATTGAGCTCCATGCTTCTTCTGGAATGATATTCTTTAAAACCTTAGTAGGAGTGTGATTTACTATGTAATTTGCACATTTAATTTCTTCTCCCCAAAAATTAAGACTAAGTCCTTTAGATTGAAGCATACAATTAGCAATTTCCTTTAAGGTGTGATTCTTCCTTTCAGCTACACCATTTTTCTATGGAGTATATGGAACAATATGTTGCAATTGAATTCCATGCTCAGTGCAAAAGTTGATGAATTTGTTGTTAACATATTCTCCGCCATTATCAAATTTTAGCTTTAAGAATTTGATGTCCAGATTGTTTCTCAACAAAGGTCTTAAAGGCTAAGAATATGTTAAAGACTTCACTCTTGAGTTTTAAGAAGTTGTTGAGGGCCCCGAAATCGGGTCAACAACAAGGGGGATACCCACCCGGTCGGGAACCTGGTTGGCGGCTCCTTGCCCGTTTGGTGTAGCGGGTCCGACTGGGGATGATGGGACCAGCTTCCCAATCTAAAAGATGTGTGTGTGTGTGTGTAGATTTTGAAGATACTAATCTAAAGGTAATTTTAAACTAATTTAATTCTAGACTCTAAACTGACTCTATGCTACTGTAATCTAACAAAAACAACACATCTAATCTATACTAACCCGGGGTAAAATTCTTTCATTATGCGATCTAAAAAGATTTCATACAACAACTGGTAATAAAGATCATTCAGCTATCATAAGAATATAAATCAATTTAAGATGAACCATTCTGCATAAGAAGTTAGGCAAAACAGTTGTGAACAACATATCGCATAATCAGTTATTCATATGTCAAGCACAAACAAATGATTCCACCGTACAAAAGTGCCAAATGGTAATCCAGACATTCATACATTAACATATAAACAAATCAGCTGTATATCACTCTAAGAATATGAGCAGAAATTAATCAAGAGATAAAAGTACCATTTATGACTGATTTCACTCACAAACTTCAAGCAATAACGATTTATCTCTACTTACTTCTAACATCTACTAAGAGTACAGAAGTGCAACATCAGTAGCAGACATTAAAATGTAAACATAAATAAATCTCGATCCATCCATTCATCAGAAACCCCCTCCGAGGGTGCAAAAATGCATGTTCCGAGGACAAGTTTTTTGACAAATTTCCGGACTCTTCTCCAAATGCCATGAGAAGGGTTAAATACTACTAACTAAATAATCTTAATTACACAAATTTAGGGAACGGCTTCAAATGACCGCCCTTTTACTAAAGCAAATTTATTTCTAAAAATTGAATCTAATTTCTAACCGTTTCTGTATCTGCTCCTTAGTGCTGTAAGCGATGTGAGGTTCGCCTGGAAAGAGTCGGCTGGTTGTCTTTTCCTTTTGCTCGGGCGATGAAAGTAGAAATAACAAAATCTGGCACCTCTTTCTGACAACCTAGAAGATATTTTTGAAAATCTTCCTCTGGCTGGGTGTTTTTTGTTGTGTATACTTAGTATGACCCAGATTTCTTTCAAACTGATTGTGCTGTTGCTATTTCGGTTTCCGGCCGTGTGAATGACTCAATGAGTTAGGGATTTCGTTGCCTGAACAATCTTACGTATTGAAAATTGCTTCCATTCTTTGTTCCAGGCTTTTCTGAAGCATCATCCCTTTTCAGCGTTTTTCTTTTTTCTTTACCCAATCTGAGCTTCAGGATCTTTTGCAAACATGCTGCTTTTGTGTGCCTTTGACTCTGAGTCTTGGATAGTCTATTTTCATCAGTGTCTGTGGAGTGATACTCTGGAATCCGCGGCTCTGCTGCATGCGGCATTCATTTGCGAAGGCATCTCCTCTCTGTTCTTCAAGTATTGGCGTTCTCCCCTTTTCCTTAGATGTTTCCTGCATATAGATTTATATCAGTTACTGCCTTACAGTTTACGCAAAGGAAAAGAGACATGACGAAAAGATTGACATGAAAGCTTTAAACTCTAATGAATGCATAATCATGACACTCATAATGACTTGACTCTTCGAAAAACGCAACATGATCATCTTTGGATACTCAGGCGTGCAATCATTAATTTCCCTTAAGGTGCGTGCTCGATTTTGGGTTCACAGATCATGCCGAAGAAACTTTGCGATGAGTGGTTTCTGCGATTCGTATCGCAACAATTAATAGTCTCATTCGTCGCAGATCGCAAATCGCAAAATCGCAGATCGCAATATCACAATTTTCATTTGCTCGTTGTGTGCTGCTTTTGTGACGTTTGCGATATGCGATGTCGCATATCGGCCGTCGGCGATTCCTTCTCATTTTCTTTTAAGGGCGCTTTCAAAATATGCGATGCGATGAATTTCGCATCGCTTCTTTGCAGCTTATTTATGCGCATAGGAAAACTCTTCACTCTCTCTCTGCGATGCGATATAGCTTTTAGGGAGTTTAAAATACAAAAATTTGGATAAAAATATTTTTGGGATTTCTTGTTAAGGGTCCCCCTTTGCTTGATATTATTGCTAATACTAAACAAAGAGGGGGGTTGTTGGTGACCACAACAATGGCGATTCACTGTGAAGAACCAGTTATCTCTGCTTTTCTATTGACATTTCCACTTCCGAAACAGAAAATTTTTCATATGTCTAAATTTTGTTATGGACAGATAGAGTAGATTACCCCTCATCCTGTCAATGATACTTTGTTTCAACCTTTCTTTTATTCCAATTGTCTGCTTCCCTAGGCTTAGTTCTTGCATTCATACCAGACATTACTCGGTCCTTTTTAAAAGATAAAATAAGGTCTTCTCTGCGTGCTGGCTTTAAAATATGCTCATTTTTCGTAGGTAGAGCCTCTGCTGCCCGCAAGCGTCCATAGCCTCGACAGGGTTACCATGTTATCCAGCAATGATCATTTTTCCTGCTTGAGGTTATTTACAACATTTCAGAGAAAAATCCCTTTTGGCACTTTTTTTATTTTTTACTCTCTAAAGAACAATGTCTTGGTTTGGTGGCCAAATTATGACACAGTCATTCACTTGATTTACACTTTTGCTGAACAAGCTGGCTCGTGATGAGACCCCTTGTCTTTTGATTGCAACAATCTTGAGTCGTTGCCCTGTTTTGATAGACAGTTTTGGCAAAGTTAGCAAGTTATAATATCTGTGATCATGATAAGCCGGCTCGTGGTGAGACCTCTTATTCTTTGAGATATAGTGCTTTCTCGGATTGTTTCTTTGAATGCTGCGGTTTCCTTTGGCAGGGAGGAAGTCATTGTTTTTCCTTAAGAAAGCTCTGGACGACAATAATAGAGTTTTGAAAATAACAGATTTACAGAGAATATTTATTTTACTATTGATGATACCTTTCATTGTGCTGGGATAAAACAATTTTTTAACCAAAGGTTGCTTTCATCAAAGTCTTTTTAAAGGTTGAAACTAATATCATTATTCAGGCTAAAGTTAACTCTATTTGTCAATAATAAAAATCAGATTTTTCGAAAAGTTTTGCTATTTGTACAAGTGAAATCAAAATCTGATAGAGAGTTAGTGTGCTCTTTCATGAATCTTATTCAATGATCATTTACAACCGGTTTTATTTATAAGAGAGAGAAAAAAAAACAAAATAAAAGAAACTAAAACTATCCTACAAAAATATAGAAGAGTGATCTTCTATGGAAAATACATTTTAAGAATCTGTCCGTTCACAGGCAAAGAATCTCTTCTACCTGCCAAATCCCGCAACACAAACGTCGATGGGCCTATGACCTCTACAATCTGAAAAGGACCAAGCCACAACTTCTGAAATTTCGTATGTTTTCCTTTTTCTTCATGAGCCTTATCCCATTTCAAAACTAAATCTCCCATCTGAAAGTTCTTTCTGGTTATGATGGCTGAGTCAAAAGAGGATTTTATTAGCGCTTGGTGGTGAGCATGGGTTTTCTTAGCTTGTTCTCGGCGTTCTTCTAGTTTGATTATTTCCATTTGTCTTAATTGCAAAGAGGAAGTAGATACTTCATCGATGTGTTGTACTAAAGACAAAGAGGGAATGACTAAGTGAGTTGGAAGAACCACTTCTTTCCCATAAACTAAATTAAAGGGAGAAGTGCCGATTGAAGCTTTCTTCGTGATTCTATCTGCCCATAAAGCATTTACCAGCGCTTTGTGCCAATTCTTTTGGTTTTGGTCGACTGTTCTTTTGATAATCCTGATTAGGTTTTTGTTTGTTGATTCAGCCAACCCATTACCTTGCGGATAGTAATTAGCAGAATATTTCAATTTGAACCCTCTTTTTAATGCAAACTCAGTCATTTCATTTCCAGAAAAGTATGATGCATTATCAAACATTAAGGCCGTTGGCAATCCAAACCTAGTGATGATAAATTGATCTATGAATTCAATAATGTTTTCAGAATTAACTGTGTTGAGAGGAACTACTTCTACCCATTTAGTAAAATAATCTGTTGCCGTGAGGATATACCTATGCTGCTTAGAAGAGTGAGGAATGATATCACCTATTATGTCCAAGCCCCATTGGTTGAATGGTTGCTCGATGTTGACCGGCTGTAGTGGCATGGACGATTTCCTTTGTTTCCCCAAAGCAGTCTGGCAGATTTGGCATTTCCTTACGTAATTGTATGAGTCTTTGAACAACGTGGGTCAATAATATCTTGCACGTAAGATCTTATGCGCAGTAGTCTCTCCAGCATAGTGTCCACCTGCTGGTCCATCGTGGAGTTCCTGCAAAACCTTTTCGGCTTCAGATTTCTCAAGACACCTAAGAAGTACAGAATCATAATTCCTTTTAAACAGAACATCATTTATGAGCTGGTATTATTTAGCTTTCAACCTCAGAGATCTTTTCTTGGTGTGATCCAGGTGTGATGGAGCATACCCGTTCTTAAGATAATAAATGGTGTCCGCATATAATGATTCTACGTCGTTTAGGCTTACCTCATACGTGTGTACCTCTTCAGATGAGTTCTCCGGAATTTGCGATGCTCCAGCTAACATCTTGCAGAAGCCTTGACCTCTTACGATGCTTGCTGGTTTGATCTCAAGATAATATTCTTGTAGAGCGGTAATCCAATTTTCTCTCTTTTCACCCACATCCTTCTGTACCAAAAGGTTTCTTACCGCTGGAAACGGTACTACGACTTTGGTATGGGTTTTAAGTAAGAAAGGTCTGAAATATTTTATCGCTTTGAAAACAGCATAAGCCTGTTTCTCCACGTCTGAGTAATTGAGTTCAACACCTTGTAAGTTCGAGCTAAAGAATGTGATTGGAGCTTCCGCCTTCTCTTGATTTACTTGAGTCAAAATCGCGGCATAAGATTTCTCTGAGGCAAAAGTGTATAAGATGAAGGATTCTGAAAAATTTGGGGTAGCTAAAGATGGAGCGTTGATGATAGCTTGTTTGATCAAGTTGAATGCTTCGTGCTCATCTATGCCCCATTTAAAATTTGAATTCTTTTTTATCATATTTTGTAAAGGAGAACTAATACGTGAAAAATCGGGGACAAACCTTTTTACAAAATTGATTTGTCCAAGGAAAGATTGCATGGCCTTTTTGTTATGAGGTATGGATATTTCGGAAATTTCTTTGATTCTGTCAGGTTCAATGTGAATACCAGATTTCGACACTATGAATCCGAGCAATTTCCCTTCACTTAATGCGAAAAAAGATTTCTTTGGCTTAAGTGAAATTCCATACCTTAAGCATCTTTGAAAGATCTGTTTCAAATCTTTGAGATGGTCGCTTCGCTTCTTGGAGTACACTGTTATATCATCCAGGTAAATCACTACTGATTTATTGACTAAACCTTTAAATGTGATGTCCATGGCTCTTTGAAAGGTAGCGCCGGCATTGATTAGACCAAATGGCATCTTCCGATATGCGTATGTGCCCCACTTGGTTCGGAATGTGGTTTTCAACTGATCATCGGGATGTACCAGCACTTGATTGTATCCTGAAAATCCATCCAGGAAAGACATTAATTCTGAGCCCGCTACTGCCTGTAGTATTTGCTCCATAGGTGGGAGGGGAAAATTGTCTTTCTGACAGGCTTTGTTGAGATTCCGGAAATCAATACAGATTCTAATATCTTCGTTTTTCTTCCTAACAGGCACCATATTGGATACCCATTTGGAGTGTCTGACGGGGAAAATTATTCTGGCTCTCAACAATTTATTTAGCTCAGTCTTTATCTGATTTTCTAAGTTGGGGTGGATTTTTCTGAGCTTCTGCTGGACAGGTTTTTCATTGTCAATCATAGGGATAGTGTGTTGAATGATAGAAGTGTTGTATGTTTTCAGCTCATCGTAATTCCACGCAAAAACGTTTTTGAATTGTCTCAGAAGACGGATATACGCTGATTTTTCTTCAGGAGCTAGGCCGTGGCCCAGATTAACATATTGCGGCTTCTGATTGGTTCCTAGGTTCACTAATTCATAATTCAGAGTTGAACTGTAGAGTTTAGAATTGGCAGACCTTTTAAACCGACTTTTCAAATCATATAAATCTTCTAACTTAACCACCGATTTAGGTATAGCGTTATCAGTGCTATTTTGCTGAATTTGGTGATCATGATGGTCTTCGTCAATTATTTGATTTGAGTAGGATCCTTCAGAAGTAAGGAAATTTACAATGTCTGGATCGTCATTGAATACTCTCCAGTTGGTGATGTTGTCAGGGATGGATGGTTTAAAGATTAATTCTATTGAAAACCTATCGGGACTAAAATCTTCGGAGGGAATCAGTCTAGAAGCTACATTAGCTAACAGGTCTGCGCTCGCATTTTGGAGTCTTGGGATTGACGAAATATTGAATGCTATGAAATGTGAAGTCAGATCTTGTACTAAAGATTGATAGTGCTTTAAATGACTTGACAGGCAATGTATGGTGTTACATACCTGTTTGACGACAATTTCGGAATCTCCAAAGACTTGAAGATACTTAACATTCAAGCCGATTGCTTTGTATAGGCCTTGCACCAAGGCTTCGTATTCTGCTGTATTGTTTGTGCAATCGAACTCAAGTCTGCATGTAAGCATGGTCTTGTTCCCATCTGGGTTAACCAGAACGCATCCTGTTCCTGCTCCCTCGTTAGATTTAGAGCCATCAAAATATAATTTCCAAAATAAAGATGTATTTACCGAACTATTTAAAAAATTGAAACACCTTGAATCATCAGTTTGGGAAAAGTTTTCAATTTGGGACACAACTGAATTTTCTAAGTAAGGTGAAGTGTGAGCATTGAAATTGCTGAGGAAAGAATCTACCGAGTAATTGCCTATGATACTGCTGTTGTATGGTATTGCTTCGTTCTCTCCTTCCAATTTTGTCACTATGTACTTTTGGTGCAATTCTCGTTCAGCCTTTATTTGATTGGGTTTGCCGTTGTAGGGTAACCACATGTGCGACCAGTCGGTTGAGAAATATCCGTGGAGTTTCTCGGACCAATCCCTGCTAAGAATTAAACCATAGAATTCAGGGATATCAGCTACTAGAATGTCGATAACCTGACATACTTTCGGGTTAGACGACAATCTTATGGTCACTTGGTTAAGTTCACCAATCACTTCGACTTGAGATCGATCAAGTTGAACTATGCGCACTGCAGATTTCTGAGGTTGAACATTTAATTTGGCACAAATTGATCTGGGTAGAATATTCGTTGAAGCACCAGAATCAATCAGGCAATTGTGCATGTTTTTATTGAAGATTTCATAAGTGAGGAGAAAAGGAGGAGTATGGGATCTTGACCTTCCTCCAATCAAGGCAATGTCATTCGGATCAATCTTATTGATCATGTTGGTTGGAGGTCTTCCCATGTTGTGGGAAGCTACAGCTGTAGGTAAAGATGTAGTAGGCACGACATGTAATTCTTTCATCATTATTTTCTGTTGATGTTTTAGTTTGCTCAATTCGTAAAGAGTGATATTAGCCCTAGTCTTTTTCATGTCATCGATAATGTTATACTCCATTTCATCCGACACTATCAGTGTTCTTGATGGAGGTGCTTGATCTGATTGGGCTGGGCTAAATTGGGTCGCTCTAGCGGTTGTTTTCTTTGTTGCGACCTTATCTTTTGTTGCAGGGCTTGCACCCTTCTGTTTAGGGGTAGTTTGGGGAGGATCAAGTTGATTTTTGCTTCGTGTGCTAACCAAAAATGCTTCTTGATCCTCTTCTTGTGGGAGGATGAAATCCCACATTCCTTGTAGTTCCACAACTTCTTCATCATCGGTCTGCCCTTCAGTGGTATTCTCTTCTTCTTCTTCTTCTTCAGATTCGACGTTTGAGACAACATTGGGTGGTTTCACCTCCATGGGAAGGTTTCTTTTAAAAGATCTGTAGGGCTTTTTTGAAGAAGTTTCTGCTACTTGCTTTCTTATGTCAATCATCTCGTTGGACATGGCCTTTAACACCTTTTGTAATCCTTCCATATCGAAAGGATCTTTCGTTTGCTTCTTCTTGGTGTCTTCTTTGAAAGAGATCTTCTTAGATTTGCGTTCTTCTATTGCAGATCTCTTTTCTAGGGCAACTACGCGTTTTTCTACTGCTAGCGCCTCAGTTAAGTTTTCAACTAAGGTCGTCTTGTTTGCCCTATCTACGAAGATAGCCAAGTTAGATGGTAAGGCCGTGATGTACCATTCACATCTTACTTCCTCGCTGGGTTGAGAAGCAGTGGGAATCTTGTTGAGGATCTTATTGAACCGTAAGTTGAAATCTTTAATGGGTTCTCTAGCCTCAGCTTTAAGATTAGATAGGTCATTGATCAATGTCGCTGTTGATCTGTCATCGCCAAACTTGGTGAGGAATTGACTTTGAAAAATGTCCCAACTTGTGATGGACCCGGAAGGTAACGAAAAGTACCATGACCCGGCTGTTCCTTGCATTGTGTAAGGAAAAAGTCGGACGACAGCATCTTCGTTGGTAACTCCGTTTAGATTAATAGAAAGCATGAAATTATTGATATGCTCTTCAGCTAGCATGCCTGTTTCTGGATTGAATTTAGGTAGCCACTTCTTAGGATGAGCCGGTATTGGGCTCAGGGGTGGAGGCATTAAAACCGCCCCAGGATTGTTCCATGGAGACTGGGCCATCGTTGAGCCGCTAGTTAATGAGAGTGCAGAAGACGGTCCCTGATGCTGAGAAGATGAAGGTATTATGATCTTTGATGATTGAAGAGGAAGTGTGGAAGATGGATGAGTGATTTGGGATGAGGATGTGGGTGGTTGACTTCGCGATGAGGGTGTTGAAATGGACGAAGTGGATGAAAGAGTCTCACGGTCAGACTCGGGTGGTGCTTTCCTTGCTCTTTTCCTAGTAGGGAGAGGGAGTTCACTTGGTTGAATACCAAATTTTTCACTCTTTAATCTGGTCAGAGGGTGAGCAGGATTGTACTGCGAAGTCACGCTGCTGTTAGATTTATCAGACCTATGAGAAAAATAGAGAATCCCTGGAGTTTACGAATCAAAGTTTGAATTTCAGGGGGTTCAATAATGAGTTGGTCTGATATATTGGAGTAGGTAGCAGCGGTGGATACTCGAGCGACTTCTAACTCCGGGTTTAACCGTAGTGGAGAAGTCGGGGGAGTTGATGAGGGTGATTTACTCTTAGAATGGAATTTAGATTTTGACTTAGTTTCCATTCATAGTTCGGGCCCTCCTTCTAGCGCCAAATATGTTGAGGGCCCCGAAATCGGGTCAACAACAAGGGGGATACCCACCCGGTCGGGAACCTGGTTGGCGGCTCCTTGCCCGTTTGGTGTAGCGGGTCCGACTGGGGATGATGGGACCAGCTTCCCAATCTAAAAGATGTGTGTGTGTGTGTGTAGATTTTGAAGATACTAATCTAAAGGTAATTTTAAACTAATTTAATTCTAGACTTTAAACTGACTCTATGCTACTGTATTCTAACAAAAACAGCACATCTAATCTATACTAACCCGGGGTAAAATTCTTTCATTATGCGATCTAAAAAGATTTCATACAACAACTGGTAATAAAGATCATTCAGCTATCATAAGAATATAAATCAATTTAAGATGAACCATTCTGCATAAGCAGTTAGGCAAAACAGTTGTGAACAGCATATCACATAATCAGTTATTCATATGTCAAGCACAAACAAATGATTCCACCGTACAAAAGTGCCAAATGGTAATCCAGAAATTGATACATTAACATATAAACAAATCAGCTGTATATCACTCTAAGAATATGAGCAGAAATTAATCAAGAGATAAAAGTACCATTTATGACTGATTTCACTCACAAACTTCAAGCAATAACGATTTATCTCTACTTACTTCTAACATCTACTAAGAGTACAGAAGTGCAACATCAGTAGCAGACATTAAAATGTAAACATAAATAAATCTCGATCCATCCATTCATCAGAAACCCCCTCCGAGGGTGCAAAAGTGCATGTTCTGAGGACAAGTCTTTTGACAAATTTCCGGACCCTTCTCCAAATGCCACGAGAAGGGTTAAATACTACTAACTAATTAATCTTAATTACACAAATTTAGGGAACGACTTCAAGTGACCGCCCTTTTACTAAAGCAAATTTATTTCTAAAAATTGAATCTAATTTCTAACCGTTTCTGTATCTGCTCCTTAGTGTTGTAAGCGATGTGAGGTTCGCCTGGAAAGAGTCAGCTGGTTGTCTTTTCCTTTTGCTCGGGCGATGAAAGTATAAATAACAAAAGCTGGCACCTCTTTCTGACAACCTAGAAGATATTTTTGAAAATCTTCCTCTGGCTGGGTGTTTTTTGCTGTGTGTATACTTAGTATAACCCAGATTTCTTTCAAACTGATTGTGCTGTTGCTATTTCGGTTTCCGGCCGTGTGAATGACTCAATGAGTTAGGGATTTCGTTGCCTGAACAATCTTACGTATTGAAAATTGCTTCCATTCTTTGTTCCAGGCTTTTCTGAAGCATCATCCCTTTTCAGCGTTTTTCTTTTTTCTTTACCCAATCTGAGCTTCAGGATCTTTTGCAAACATGCTGCTTTTGTGCGCCTTTGACTCTGAGTCTTGGATAGTCTATTTTCATCAGTGTCTGTGGAGTGATACTCTAGAATCCGCGGCTCTGCTGCATGCGGCATTCATTTGCGAAGGCATCTCCTCTCTGTTCTTCAAGTATTGGCGTTCTCCCCTTTTCCTTAGATGTTTCCTGCATATAGATTTATATCAGTTACTGCCTTACAGTTTACGCAAAGGAAAAGAGACATGACGAAAAGATTGACATGAAAGCTTTAAACTCTAATGAATGCATAATCATGACACTCATAATGACTTGACTCTTCGAAAAACGCAACACGATCATCTTTGGATACTCAGGCGTGCAATCATTAATTTCCCTTAAGGTGCGCGCTCAATTTTGGGTTCACAAATCATGCCGAAGAAACTTTGCGATGAGTGGTTTCTACGATTCGTATCGCAGCAATTAATAGTCTCATTCGTCGCAGATCGCAAATCGCAAAATCGCAGTTTATAGGATCGCAGATCGCAATATCACAATTTTCATTTGCTCGTTGTGTGCTACTTTTGCGACGTTTGCGATATGCGACGTCGCATATCGGCCGTCGGCGATTCCTTCTCATTTTCTTTTAAGGGCGCTTTCAAAATATGCGATGCGATGAATTTCGCATCGCTTCTTTGCAGCTTATTTATGCGCATAGGAAAACTCTTCACTCTCTCTCTGTGATGCGATTTAGCTTTTAGGGAGTTTAAAATACAAAAAATTGGATAAAAATATTTTTGGGATTTCTTGTTAAGGGTCCCCCTTTGCTTGATATTATTGCTAATGCTAAACAAAGAGGGGGGTTGTTGGTGACCACAACAGAAGTATACCCAAGTGCGTTTGGAGAAATCATTAATGAAAGTTAAGAAATCCTTGTAGACAAACAATGAAACAACTGGAAGTGGACCACATAAATCACTATGCACAAGCTGTAAAGGGGCTGAGGCATGCCAAGAGGCACGTTTTTCAAAACTATCTCGATGATGTTTCCGAATACACATCCAAAACAAACACCATCTCTGAAAGATACCATAGGAAGACTATTAAGATATTTCGACACATAGGAAATACTTAAGTGTAACTTGGTCTAGTGTAGAGTTAGGTAAAGTGTGTTTCTTTACTATGTACTTTTGTAACTTACAATCCGACGTTCATGATATGTTCTAGACATGAAGTGATCCGACGGTTCATTCTCCCTCGGTATTACTAACACTTGATATGTGGCTTAACACCTGATTGGTCCATGATCTCTATTTAAAGAGCTTAGAGGGTCATCTGTAGGGTGACCGTTCATGAGAGAAGCTTATGTAAATTTTCTTTCTTTTATTAATAAATTCTCTGCAGTGCTGCATTGGCTCAGGTTGTGGAATGTTTCCCTCTTTGAGGGTTTTAACCACATTAAGAATACTGGTGTATTGATCTATGATCTGTTTGTGAGTGGTGTCCTCTGGTGTTCTATCTGAGGAACTTACCCTTTAAATTCATACATGGTATCAGAGCTATTTTAGGGCCGCATCCGTTTGTGATCCAAATTTGAAGTCGATAGAACTGCATCCAACTATCGTTTCCTAGATCTATTGTTTCTGACTGCTTTCAGGCTTAGACGACTACCCTATTGTGTTAGGAGCATCTATTCCATTAAGGAACCCCTTTCATTTCACGCGAAAAGGTTTTTGGTAGCCCTAGCTACGTCTATTTTAAGAGCTGGAGGTATACAGTCTTTATTTGCAGTTTTAGTTATTCATTTCTCTATATATTTCGGTTTATTTAGCTCTCTATTTTTTACTACCAGATCTATACCTTTCATTTCTGTGTATGCTCTTTGCCTCATGACTCTGTGCGATCTGGGAAAATCAGAAACAGAAAGGAAGGATTTTTCTCATGTGTATGCTTTCTACTGCCGCGCCTTAGTGTGATCTCGGAAAATCAAAAGCATTGAGGAAAATATTTAGTTTTCGGTGAAAGCTAACTTCAAGCCATAAGGTTTGTTTTTTTTTTTGGCATGTCTGCGTTGGGTTGTGTGGTTTTTTGTTTTGTAGAAAAAAAAGAGTTTTTTCAAGCAAGCACGGACCCCAAAGCTTCAATGATTAAAATAAACCTCACTTCCTCTTTTCCAAAAATTACTAACCTTTTAAACTAGCTCAATTGGTCCAAAGTTACTTTATGAGAATAGAAGTCTTGGCTTCAAGTCTTTGTTTTTGTTGAGTTAATTTTTCAAAAAGCACATGTAACTTATGTTTTAAAATTACTTTATGTAAAAGTGTTCCTACCCACTATAAAAAGTGAGTCACTTATGATTCTAAAGTCTCTTTATCTTTTATTTAAGTTGAAATTTAGTGAGTAGCTCCTAAAGTACCATTCACTTCTGCACATTCATGCACTTGGTCAACATCTTCAACAAATTTTCTTCAAAAAACCATAACTTCTTCATCCGGAAGCCGTTTTCAGAGCCGTTTTTTTTAATCAGCTTAATTTTTTGAGATCTTTTTGTTGGAACACTTAGTTTCAGCATATATAGCTTCAGTTTTTATTAAAATGGAAAGTCCATGCCAAGTTATTCTTGACAGCACCAACTACTTCCAATGGTGGTCCTACATTGTGGATCTACTTAGAAGATCTTTACCAAACAGCCTCAGACCAAGAAACTAAACCAAAAGATGAAGATAGGGTAGCCAAATGGGAAAATAGGCAAGATGAAGCACGTGGGTTGATAGGGATGTCTATTTCCCCTGACCTTGGATTCCATATCACAGAACTTGATACCCCTAATGAAGCAATGAAATAACTCACTAAAGTTTTTGGAATTAAAAATGAAATAAGAGCCCATCAAATTGAAAATGAGTTGCTTACGTTGGACCCCAATAATTTTTCTTCCATTGAAGATTTTTTGTCTAAGTTCAAGACCCTTAGACTTCTCTTGGAAGGTGTTAAAGTTAAGAAAGAATATGGTAGCCTTATCTATATCATTCTTACTATGTTGAGACCAGCCTACTCTGTGTTTGTTTCCACTTTCCATTCTACTAGAGAAGCCTTCATTTCTCAAGGACAAGACTACAAGTCCCCCTCTTTTGATTCCTTTTGTGATTCTTTAATAAGAGAACAAGAAAAACTCTTACATCTTGGTCTTCTTAATCTTGGAAACTCTTCTAAGAAAGCCTTAGCCTCCCAGCAACAACCATATTCAAAGGATCCTAAGAAGCAGTATCCTAAAAAGAATGGTCCTAAACCAAACAAGGGTCCTAAGCAATTTTAGTCTCAAAATGAAAAATCAATTCAAAAAAATGATAAGGCAAATAAAAACAAAGGGAAGAAGACAGATAGACATAACAACTTTTGTAATTGAGATGGCCACTTAGAATCCAAATGCTTTAAGAATATGGAAGCCTTGGAAGCAACAATGAAGAAGCATAACATCCATTTGGAGCATTCTTCAACTTCAACTTCATCTTCAGGAATGGCACATTCTGCATGTGGCTGTCAAGCATCTCAGTCTGGTTATGCACTAAATGTATCTTCTTCTTTTCATTCTCCTGAGTGGCTCATTGATTCTAGAGCTTCTTATCGCATGGCCAAAAAAAAAAGCCACGTTTTCTTCTTTAAATGATTGTAACACCAAAAATATATATGTTGGTGATGATAGATCTCTTAGTGTTGCAGGGACTAGAACTATTCATCTAGACAATGGTCAATTTAATGATGTATTATGTGTTCCAACTTTATCTTGCAACCTTCTATCTGTATATCAGATAACTCATTCAGGTGCAGGTAAAATTGTTGAATTTTCACCTCATGATGTTGTAATTAAGGACCTAAGAGATCCTAGACAGATTTTAGCTACTGGCATTGCTGATGATTCTACAAGGTTGTATAATTTTAACAACTTTAGGTCATCAACTCTTCCCTCTGTATTTGTTGCTCATAATGATGAAGTGAGCAGACTTTGGCATGAGCGATTTGGTCACTTAAACTATTGCTCCCTTTAAAATCTATGTAAAGAAAATATGGTGATAGGTCTTCCTCTGGTATCTTGTAGAGATGGTGTTTGTTCCAGATGTGTACTCGGAAAACATCATTGTGATAGTTTTGAAAAACATGCCTCTCGGCACGCATCAACCCCTTTATAGCTTGGGAATAGTGATTTATGTGGTCCACTTCCAGTTGTTCCATTCTCTGGCTACAAGTATTTCTTAACTTTCATTGATGATTTCTCGAGATGCACTTGGGTATACTTCTTAAAACTCAAGAGTGAATTATTTAACATGTTCTTGGCCTTTAAGGCCTTTGTTGAGAAACAATCTGGACATAAAATTCTTAAGCTAGGATCTGATAATGGCGGAGAATATGTTAACAACAAATTCATCAACTTTTGCACTGATAACGGAATTCAAATGCAGCATACTGTTCCATATACTCCATAACAAAATGGTGTAGCTGAAAGAAAGAATCGCACCTTAAAGGAAATGGCTAATTGTATGCTTCAATCTAAAGGACTTAGTCTTAATTTTTGGGTAGAAGCAATTCACTGTGCAAATTACATAGTAAATCACACTCCTACTAAGGTTTTAAATAATATCACTCCAAAAGAAGCATGGAGCTCCATTAAACTATATGTAAGTCACTTTCGTGTTTTTGGAAGTGAAGTATGGGCCCATATTCCTGATGAGAAACATAAAGCCTTAGAACCTAAGAGTGAAAAATGTATTTTTGTTGGATATTCTGAAGATGTCAAAGGATATATACTTATTCCACTTAAGTCCAAAAACGTTATCATTAGAAGAGATGTAAAGTTTGCTGAAAATATATTGGCATATGAGCCTAGTTCGGCGAATGTGTCACCTCTCTCTATCCCTTCTACTTCTAAAAATATTTCTTCTTCAGATGATGATATCGAGGATAAAAATCCTCCCCCACCTTCTTAGGATCCTCCTTCAGCTCCTTAGCTTCCAAAATGGGTCCGTACTATTTGGGATGTGGCAGGTGCTCTTGTAGGTGATCCTTCAGATCACTGACGTACACGTTCTTAGTTCGAAGGAGCCTCTTCTTTACTGGCTCAAGCTTCCACGAATTATGATACTGACACCTTTGCAGAAGCTTCAGGCCATCTAGATTGGGACGCAGCTGTGAATGAAGATATCGTTCATTATTGGCAAATGATACATGGGATCTTGTTCCTCTTCCAAAGGGACAAAAGCTTGTTAGATGCAAATGGGTTTACAGAACCAAGTTTGGACCAGATGGAAAAATTGATCAACATAAAGCTTGTCTTATTTCTAAGAGTTTTTCACAAGTTGAAGGCATTGACTATACTGAAACCTTCTCCCCTATTGCCAAAATGAACTATATCCGCCTTGTTCTTTCCCTTGTTGCCTATTTCAAATGGGAAGTCCATTAGATGGATGTTAAATCTTCCTTCTTGCATGGGGACTTGCATGAATAAATATATATGGAAAAACCTCCTGGCTTTATAAAAATAGAGTCCAACCTTGTATGGCGGCTTAAGAAATCCCTTTATGGTCTCAAGCAAGCCCCTCGGGCTTGGTATGCCAAAATGGATAGCTTTCTTTTAGATACTGGATTTTCTAGGTGTCATTCTAACAATGTTGTCTACACCAAGAAAGTGGGTAAGTCTCTTATCATTCTTATTCTTTATGTTGATGATCTTATCCTTACTGGTAGCTATCCTAACCTTATAAACCATGTGAAGTCCAGCCTTAAAAAGAAGTTTGAAATGATAGACTTAGGACACTTGCATTATTTTCTTGGTCTTCAAGTCTTGCAAACCAAGGAAGGTATTTCCATTTCCCATTCCAAGTATGCCTGTGATCTTCTACACCACTTTCACATGGAACACTATAAGCCAACCCCTTCTCCCTTTCAGTCTGGAGCCAAACTTTCAATCACTTGTACTTCCCCTGAACTTGATACTATCTTATACAGTGAGCTTGTAAGAAAACTTTTGTATCTGACCTATACCCGTCCTAACTTTTTCTTTGATGTTGGCCTTATTGTTCGGTTTATGCAAAACCCACATGAACGACATTAGAAAATAGCTAAAAGAATACTTCGTTATGTTCGAGGTACAGTTCAGTTTGGGATTGATATAGTGCAAAAACATCTCCTCTATTGGTTGGTTCCATTGATTCCGATTGGGTTGGTGACCCTGATGATCAGAAGTTTGCTGCAAGTTATTTATTCACTCTTGGTTCTGGATCTCTTACATGGGCTTGCAAGAAACAAAGTGCCATTTCTCTTTCTTCAGCAAAAGCAAAGTATCATGGCATCATAGAAGCTAGTAAGGAAGCCTTGTGGCTTCGTCAGATCCTGTCAAAGTTTGGCTTTCAGCAGTAGCATCCGACTACACTTTGGTGTGATAATCAAAGTGCCATTCAACTATGCAAAGATCCAGTCCAACATCAACGTAGAAAACACATTGAACTACACACACACTTCATCAGAAAGTTCATTCATGACCATGTTCTTAAAGTGCAATATTGTTCAACCAATGATCAAGTTGCAGACATCTTTACAAAGGCTCTCACAGAGGCGAAGTTTACTAAACTTTGATTTATGGTTGGAGTTCAGGAAGTTGTCACTAAGGGGGGATAGGCTCTAATGCCTCATTCCTTCTCCTATTGTGTCATATTTGTACATCCCTCAATCCTGTCCCAAGTTGTTCTTAAGGGGGGGTGTTAAGATATTCTGACACATAGGAAATAGTTAAGTATAACTTGGTCTAGTGTACAGTTAGGTAAAGTATTTTTCTTTACTATATACTTTTATAACTTACAATCCGACGATCATGATATGTTCTAGACATGAAGTGATCTGATGGTTCATTCTCTCCTCGGTATTACTAACACTTGATTCGTGGCTTAACACCTGATTGGTCCATGATCTCTATTTAAAGAGCATGGAGAGTCATTTGTAGGGTGACCGTTCATGAGAGAAGCTTATGTAAATTTTCTTTCTTTTATTAATAAATTTCCTGAAGTGGCCGAGTTGGCTTAGGCCGTGGACTGTTTCCCTCTTTGAGAGTTTTAACCACATCAAGAATACTGATGTATTGATCTGTGATCTGTTTGTGAGCGGTGTCCTTTGGTATTCTATCTGAGGAACTTACCCTGTAAATTCCGACAAAGACCTGTCACCATATTTTCTTTTCATCGAATTTGGAGCGATAGTTTAAGTGACCAAATCGCTTATGCCAAAGTTTGTTCAATTCATCATTATGAGCAAAAAATATCGAGGGAAGAGTTAATGACCCAAAGTTGTTAAAATTATACAACCTTGTAGAATCATCAAAAATGCCAGTAGCTAAAATTTGTCTAGGATATCTTAGGTCCTTAATTACAATATCATGAGGGGAAAATTCAACGATTTTACCTTCACTTGAATGAATTATCTGATATACAGATAGAAGGTTGCAGGATAAGGTAGGAACACATAATACATCATTAAATTGACCATTTTCTAGATGAATAGTTTCAGTCCCTACAACACTAAGAGATCTATCATCACCAACATATATATTTTTGGTGTTACAATCATTTAAAGAAGAAAACATGGCTTTGTTTTTGGCCATGTGATAAGAAGCTCCAGAATCAATGAGCCACTCATGAGAATGAGAAGAAGTAGATACATTTAGTGCATAACCAAACCGAGATACTTGACAACCACATGCATAAAATGTTATTCCTGAAGATGAAGTTGAAGTTGAAGAGTACTCCAAATGGATGTTATGTTTCTTCATCGCTGCTTCCAAGGTTTTCTTCTTCTTAAAGCATTTGGATTCTAAGTGGCCATTTCGATTACAAAAGTTGCAATGTCTATCAGTCTTCTTCCCTTTGTTTTTATTTGCCTTATCATTTATTGAATTGATTTTTCACTTTGAGACTGAAATTTCTTAGGAACCTTGTTTGGTTTAAGACCATTCTTTTTAGGATACTACTTCTTAGGATTCCTTGAATTTGGTTACTACTGGGCTGCTAAGGATTTCTTAGAAGAGTTTCCAGTATTAAGAAGACCAAGATATAAGAGTTTTTCCTATTCTCTTATTAAAAAATCACAAAAGGCATCAAAAGAGGGGGACTTGTAGGCTTGTCCTTGAGAAATAAAGGCTTCTCTAGTAGAATGGAAGGTTGAAACAAACACGGAGTAGGCTGGTCCTAAATTCGTAAGAATGGAATAGATAAGGCTACCATCTTATTTCTTAACCTTAACACTTTCCAAGAGAAGTCTAAGGGTCTTGAACTTGGACAAAAAATCTTCAATGGAAGAAAAATTATTGGGGTCCAATGTAAGCAATTCATTTTCGAGTTGATGGGCTCTAATTTAATTTTTAATTCCAAAAACTTTATTGAGTTATTTCATTGCTTCATCAGGGGTATCAAGTTCTGCGATATGGAATCTAAGGTCTAGAGAAATAGACATCCATATCAACCCACGTGCTTGATCTTGCTTATTTTCCCATTTGGCTGCCTTATCTTCATCTTTAGGTTTGGATTGTTGGCTTCCGGATGAAGAAGTTATGACTTTTTGAAGAAAAGTTGTTGAAGATGCCAACGAAGTACGTCAATGTTTAGAAGTGAATGATAATGTTATATTTTAAAAAAATCCCCCCATTTTCAAACTTAATATAAGTAGCTCACTTTTTTTTTTTAAATTACTCTATGTGACCCACTTTTATAAATAAGTGAAAGTCACTTTTACAATGGTACATTATGAGCTACCCACTAAATTGTAATTTAAATAAAAGATAAAGTGACTTCAGAATTATAAGTGACTCACTTTTTATAATGTGTGAGAACATTTTTACATAAAGTAACTTTAAAACATAAGCTACATGTGTTTTTGAAAAAGTAACTCAAGAAAAAGAAAGACTTGAATCCAAGACCTCTATTCTCATAAAATAACTTTGGACCAAGTGAGCTAGTTTAAAAGGTTGGTAATTTTTGGAAAAGAGGAAGGTTTTTTTTTTTTACTCATTGGAGCTTTGGGGTGCGTGCTTACTTGAAAACCCTCTTTTTTCCTACAAAAAATGCACAACCTAGAATGAACATGCGAAAAAAAGCAAGTATTACAACTTAAAGTTAGATTTCACCAGAAACTAAATATTTTCCTCATTGTTTTTTATTTTCCAAGATCACACTAAGGCACGGCAGAAAAGAGCGCACGCATGAGAAAAATCATTCTTTTTTGTTTCTGATTTTCCCAGATCGCACTGAGTCGCGGGGCAAAGAGCATACACATAAATGAAAGTTATAGATCTGGTAATAAAAAACGGAGAGATAAATAATTAAAACCATAAATAAAGACTGCATACCTCCAGATCTTTAACATGACGTAGCTAGGGCTACTGGAAACCTTTTTGTGTGAAATGAAAGGGGTTACTCACTATAACAGATGCTCCTAACACAATATAGTAGTCCTCTCGGCTCGAAAGCGGTTAGAAACAGTAGATCTAGGAAACATCAGTTGGATGTAGTTGTATAGCGTTCGAATTTGGATCACCAACAGATGCAACCCTCAAATAGCTCTAATACCATGTAGGAATTTACAGGGTAAGTTCCTTAGATAGAACACCAAGGGACTCCGCCCACAAATAGATCACAAATCAGTACACCAATATTATTGACGTGGTTAAAACCCTCAAAGAGGGAAACAGTCCACGGCCTGAGCCAACGCGGCCACTTCAGGCAATTTATTAATGTAAAAGAAAGAAAATTTAAATAAACTTCTCTCATGAACGGTCACCATACAAATGACCCTCCATGCTCTCTAAATAGATATCATGGAACAATCTCGTGTTAAGCCACGGATCAAGTGTCGGTAATACCGAGGAGAGAATGAACCGTCAGATCACTTCATGTCTAGAACATACCGTGATTGTCGGATTGTAAGTTACAAAAGTACAAAGTGAAGAAACACACTTTACCTAAATCTACACTAGACCAAGTTATACTTAACTATTTCCTATGTGTCGGAATATCCTGACATCTTATTACTTATTTTTTATTGACATGTGATATTTTGTTTGACAAAATTTTATTGAAAATATTTCAATTATGTTGGGAGGAATTTATTTTATAGAGTAAGATATTATGAATTTTGTCAGCAATTTCTACTCAGGGTCAGGAGAAGATATGGCAAACAAGTAAACACCATTACTTCATGATGCTGCAAGGCATATTACTTTTCAATATGAGGAAGTTGAAAGTGAAGCTGATGTTGAAGAATATGTTGCCATTACTAAGGACGAGATTAGAACTGATGTTAGAAAGGAGAAGAACCATAAAAGACCAAAAGCAAAAATGTCAAAGAATGTCTCTATTCTAGTTTATGATGAGGATATTACTTATGTAGAATAAAATATGATAACCAAGAGGAGGAAGAAATTAAAATTTGATCATTCTCAAAAGGTCATGGCCACTAGGCAAGATCTTAGTGAAAACTCAAAAGGCAGTAAGGAAATCATTGCACTAGGAGTTGATTTAGAGGATGGCATTATTAAAACAAAACAAAATGTAATTCGACATCACTGTCAGCCAAATCTATAAGCCAAGTGAAGGACAATTTAAATATGAAATTAGAAATCCACACCACATGCATGTTCACAACTTGAAGACATTGATGAGGTACAATCCATATGCTCATGTGGTTGATTATGTGCTTCTTGTTGATCCAATTCAAGTTCCCAACAAAGAAGCATTTGATAAGTCAAAATGTTTTGAATACAAATATTATGTACTTTGAGAGAACCATTACGTAGAAGCTCAAAGGCAATTGATAGATGAATATCCCAATAACCAACATTTTGAAACAATTAAATGTATCATTTACGCTAGTTTATCAAATATAGAAGCAAAGTTATTGGCATGGGATCATAATATAGATAATGAGTATAGGATGTCTATGACTTTTATCCAAAGGGTTATATTTATTCATAATAAATTTGAAGAAAAATGTTAGCTTAAATTTATTCATAAAGAATTTGAGGAAAAATGTTATGGGGATAAGACAAAGGTTAGTCTAGCGTTTCTAAAGGAATGTTGTATGGAAATATGTTATCAAATTGAGGAAAAAATCAATTCAAAAGGCAACAAAGTAAATTATGATATATTCAGAGGTATGGGTAACATTTTCCAGTTGGCATTTAGAATTGGAGAGATATGGGAATTGATTAATGAGATTTTTAGCATGTGGGAGAACATTGACATTAAAACCAGAAGGTCAAAAAGTTTAAATCATTGATATGTAGCAGTAGTAAATCAGGTCTTGAAATGAAGTTCATTTCAGAAGATATGACTATCACACCTTGGAGAGCATTACACGGAGTGAAGGACGAAAATCTTGTCAAAACAATATTATCTCATGTGAAGTCAGAAGAATTATCATTGGACGAAATGTGTGGGGAGTTTCAAAATTAAGTTTGTTGAATTATTTTTACTTATTTCTAGATTATAATTTTCTTTTAAATATAACATATTGTTGTTGGTAGTACTTGTTATACATATCATTATGTTAACTTTTTTTTCTTTATCTATTCAGTCACAAGATTTACATGAGAATGCAAAAAAAAAATGGTTAAATTGTTGAATAAAGATAGTTGGGATGATGGTGTACGCAACTACCTAGATTCAAGTTCTACATCAACACTGAAAGATTTTTATCTTGCATTTAAAAATATGTGTTGATTTATACATTCATTTTTATTCATCTGTATACTATTTTTATTTTATAACTTATACATATATTTTTTTTATTTCATTAAAGATGAAGAAGGATGCAAATGGAGCACCAGATAGTTTCAGAAGCTTTATTGAAAAAATTAAGATGGAAAGACTAAGAAAGCAACGTCTTAGTAATGTTGAACTTGATCCTAGTCTTACTCATTTCATTTGGAATGGGCTTGAGACTATCCAATATCAAATAATACAAGGTGATTGTGAAGACATTGCTAAACTCATACCTAAAAGGGATTATTCCCTAGTTATTGCAAATATTCCTCATGGTTTCAATATCCCAAACATTGACTATGATAGTGACCCTTATACTTATCAAGGTCTTAGTAAAGTGGTTGCGGGATTTTTTAAAGTCACAACATCACCATTATGGATATTTGTGACATTTCATTCAGACACACAATTTGCATTGTTATTGAAAAGTTTCAAGGGAAAAGAAAACTAAAGGATGCAACTTACATGGTAAGACGTTGAAATTGTATGTTTGATTAATGTTAAAAAAATCATTTATGTACAACTTAATTTAACTTTTACTATTTCATATTACAGGCAAACATCAAATCTTATTTACTGTGGAGATCAACCAATTATAAGTGATTGTGATTTCATTCATGTTGAAAGTTTGACAAAAGATGATAGCTATAAGCCTATGCTTCTTAATCGGGTAGATGGAAAGAGTCATAGCCAAGTACTGCTTTATGACGTTGTTGTAAAAAAACTAACATATGAAGATAAAGAAGCAAAAAGAGAGATAATTAACATTTATCAAAAACCACAATCATTGATTAACTATCTTATAGACTTAAGTTCAAATGAAGGGGATTGGGTTCTGGATTTATTCTCAAACCCAGGTAAGTTTTATTATATAAAATTGAATTTCAATATCTTCTTTCTTAATTTATATGTGATTATACTAATTTAATTCATTATTTATTTTGTGCTTGATAATTAGGTACAACACTAGCATGTTGTCTAGAAAAATGAAGAAATTGCATTATCATTGAAAAAGACTTAGTACAATACATATTTATTTAGCAAAAAATTAATGCTCTTCAATTCCTTCCAGATGCAATGCAAGAAGTTGGGTTGAGGAAAGGGGAATTTAATGAATCATGTGTGGCAAAAGAGGAAAAAGAACCTCCACCACCATTAGATGGAATGATTGGAAAGGTATACATTGGGAGTTTCGCAGACATCAAAGATCCATCAGAGGGTGAAAATGAGCAAATTGAAGTAGAAAATTATGTGGAAGAAGACAATGATGAAACTCTAGAAGATGAAGAGTATGGACTACATGATATTATTGATTAAATTTAAGTTATGTTTGTAAATGAAGTTCATTTTTTGTAACTATTAATTAGTTATATTTGTAATGTTTTGACTTTGACATTTTATGAGAAGAATAAGTATTCAACTAATGTTGTTATATGTTCAATATTTGTATTATGTGATTTTCGCTTTAATTTTTGTGTGAATCATTATTTTTTGAAAAAAAAATGTGATTATTATTATTTTTCGACATGCAAAAAAAAAAAACCCTATTATTTAACCATTCTTTGTTGAATTTTTCCTATAAAAATTGTGATTTTGAGATGTCATTTTTAGCAAAAAAAGTCTCAAAATGTGTAATTTTTTGTTATATTTATGTTCAAAATGTGTAATTTTATGTCAATTGTTAAAAAATATTGTCTTTTTAGAGACAATTATTTGATGTGCATTGAAAAATTAATTAACGATATATAAATATATAGAAAATCAAAACTTTAAAATATTGACTTTTTTTTAAACTATGTAAAAAAATAAAGGTCTCACTACAATTTTATTTTATTTTTAAAGAAAAACAAAAAAACATGGAGAAGAGGACTGTCTAGTCAATTTAACGTCTTAAATTGCTCTACACAAATTATCAATCCGAGTATCGTAAACTGATGAAGTGTGGTGCACCATATGTGCTTAGTTAACATTTTTCTTACTTCGTTGTTTTATAGTTTTGTTTTATTTTGGGGTTTTGTTCTTGTTGATCTCCTAACGTGTCTAATGCAAATGGAAATCCTATTCCTAAGTCTCTAGAAGGCAAGTATGGATACAGATTTTAAGGCAATTATGTCCTCTATAATGATTTCCAGAACTTAACACTTCAGAAGGTCTTAGAATGTACTAGTGATGACAGTAATGCTTGAACAAGAATGGAAAATGTGCTGCTATTTAAAACAAGTAAATAATAAACTATTGATCATGAAACTATTATCTCTGTTGTTGTCTACATACAAAAAAGTGATTTAAGCTACTGTACTCAAAGAAATAAAAAATTGCAAAAAAAGTAAAACTAAAATAAAATCACACATTCATAATTCGATCCCTCGCCAGTTAGTCTAGCTATGGCTTTCGGAGGTAATCGTTAATGATATGAGCAATTTAATATCTAATTGCAGAAAAGTAAAACTAAAATCAAATCACACATTCATAATTCGATCCCTCGCCAGTTAATCTAGTTATGGCTTTCGGAGGTAACCGTTAATGATATGAGCAATTTAATATCTAATTGCAGAAAAGTAAAAGTAAAATCAAATCACACATTCATAATTCGATCCCTCGCCAGTTAGTCTAGCTATGGCTTTTGGAGGTAACCGTCAATGATATGAGCAATTTAATATCTAATTGCAGAAAACTAAAACTAAAATCAAATCACACATTCATAATTCGATCCCTCGCCAGTTAGTCTAGCTATGGCTTTCGGAGGTAACCATCAATGATATGAGCAATTTAATATCTAATTGCAGAAAACTAAAACTAAAATCAAATCACACATTCATAATTCGATCCCTCGCCAGTTAGTCTAGCTATGGCTTTCGGAGGTAACCGTCAATGATATGAGCAATTTAATATCTAATGACAGAAAACTAAAACTAAAATCAAATCACATATTCATAATTCGATCCCTCACCAGTTAGTCTAGCTATGGCTTTCGGAGGTAACCGTCAATGATATGAGCAATTTAATATCTAATTGCAGAAAAGTAAAACTAAAATCAATTCACAACATTCATAATCTGATCCCTCGCCAGTTAGTCTAGCTATGGCTTTCGGAGGTAATCATCAATGACATGAGCAAGTTGATTTCTAAACTAACTAACAAAGCAAGTAAAGAAGATTGAAATCAAAACAGAACTAGAATTAAAAAAACTAAGAAAAGAAAAGTCAGTAGAGAGGTTAATCTCATGTCACTAGTTGATGCAAAAACATGTAAAGAAAAACTAATCTACAATCAACCGGTTGAACACACTTACATGAATTAAAATTGCATGAATGAAAAATCTAATTTATCAAACTTGAAAGCAATCAAATGACATAATGAAATCAAAGCAAAATTACAAAATGAAATCTACTCTACCTTATATTCTAATATGCTCCATGACATCTACTTCACATCTCCTTCCATGTTGAGAACATCAAATCTTTATTCAAATTCTTCAAAATTACAAAGTATAACAAAGATTTCTAAAGCTTTCCAAAGCCATCTCACAAGCTAACAAGCTAAGACTCACAAGCTAAAAAACTAACAAATGAAGGAAAGAGATCCCCTATTTATACAAAAAGATGAGAAGCCATCTCATTAATGAGAGTCCATGAATCTCTCTCTCTACCTCTAGAGTCCTAATCAAAATAGGAACTGATAAGACATGTGTCTTCTTAGAGTTTCAATACAATTAAGAGATGTGACACATATCCTCATGCTCCCATGATTCTTTCCATTCAAATTCGAATTTGGCCTTAGAGTGCCACATAAGGATCTTCTAGAAGCTTCCCTTCAACCTACACATGTCAACAATCTCAACCCACTTGTTAGGTATAAGTATATGCACATTATTTTCTAATTTTTAACCACAAATTCACTTAAAAAGGCTAAGAATTAATAAAGTTTGGAAAAACATAAATGTAGCCCAATGATAATGAAAGTGGAATGAATGTAGTGACATAGTAGTGAAATGGAGGTGATATAATGGACATAATAGTGAAACTGTAATGGAAATGAATGACATTTTCAAGACCCAACAAGGACTACTTAAAAAATTGTTAAATTTAGAAAATAATTGTTCACATTTAACACATTAGAAAATTTAAAGTAAAAAATAAGTCTTCTAAAAAAATGGCTTGACAATGCATCAACACTTTTTAAAATCACCCTGAAAATCACTAACATTTTAAAAATAATGTACGTAAAAAAATTTAAAGTGTCAAAAACTATGCTTATATATATATATATATATATATATATATATATATATATATATATATATACCTCTAAAAATAGGTAATCGTATCAGTTCTCTTTCAAAGTTGACATTGTTTATTGAAGGATCACTTCTAATTCACCCTTCAAGTCTTGTAAAAGTGTGTCATTAAACATGATCTCATTGCAACACCTTACAATATTATCTTATTATTCCTATAAAAGAATGTTAAAAAAAAACTCTTCAAATTTAAAATAAAGATATTTGATATTTCTAACCAATTTAAATTAAGAATGATATTAACAATTTTATTAAACACAAAAATAACATTGAATTTGGTATAAATTTATAGCCATTATTTATTATTTGAAAATCTTTAATTTCATATTGTCATTTGCCATTTAGTTATCAATTTTTTTGTTTTCCAATTATACTGAACTCTACCATTAATAATAAATTAGTGAAATCAATATTAATATAATTTTCTTTCTAATTTACATCCACAATGCTATTTTTTCTTAAATGTTTTTTTAAACATCAACAATATAAAATATAATATTAAAACAACTTTAAAAATTTATTTATTTAAAAAATCCATTTTATTAATTATGTTTATGTATTCAAAAATTAAAAAAAAAAAAAAAATTGTTAAATTATATGAAATTTGTTTTAGATTTAGTTAATATTTTGATTTTATTTTTTATATAAAAATATTATTATTATTTATTGAAGATTAATATTGAATATTTATGTTTAACCAAAATTTATTAAATATTAAGGAATATTAATTTTTTGAAGTAAAATTTTACTTTATCTTCCTATAACTTTAAAAAAGAGTGGTATCTTTAAAATTTTATTAATTTTTAATATATTAAAGTGGTATCTTTAAAATTTTATTAATTTTTAATATAGTAAAGTAATAATGGATTTTGGTTGATTTTTTTAATATTATAATAATATTAATTTCTTAAATAAAAAATTACTTTATCTTTTTATAACTATAAAAAGATTTGCATCTTTTAAAGTTTAAATTTTATTAATGTTTAGTGAATTAAAATAATAATGGATTTTGGTTGATTATTTTTTAATATTATAATAAAGATGATTAATATATTTTAAGTTTTTTTTTTTTTTAAATTTGAATTAATAATATTTTAAGAAAAAACATGATGATGATGATGATGATGGTTAACGTCCACTGAGACCAAATAATGGTCTATCGGACCTAAATAAACAAATTATCTATTTTGATTTAAGATTTTATTCATATACTCTTAACTATTAACCTGTTTAAACTCATTGCATATCTCCCGTCACCTAAATTGTAAAATAACAATCTTAATATAAAAAATTTAAACCATACATTTAATATTCTTTATTATTTTTTTCAAAAATTTACAAATAATTACATTTAGTTTTATTTATTAAAATATTTCAAATCTACTGAAAATTTTGTTTATAAATTTAGTAAAATATTTATATGTTATTTTATAATATTAAATTTATTTCAATATATATTAAAATTTATTAACATCAAAATTTACATTTATTTTTATTTATTAAGCCACACATCAAATTCATCTTAAATATGTATACAATATTTCATTAACAAAAATACATCAAATTCACTTTTCACCTATTTTTAATTATAAAGTTTTCATGGCCTATTTAAAATAAAATAAGGGGGCATTCATCATACCAAGAATATACAATAAATTTTTATTATTTGATTCTAATTATGATTCAAATTAAAGTCAAAATCTAATAAGGAGTTTTAATTATTATTCAAATTAAGGTCAAAATTTAATGAACAAAGTTTTATATATATATTAAAAAAATTGTATTTAAAAAAAAAACAATTATTAAAAGAATATTAAAATTGAAATATGATAATTAATCTTTATTAAGATTTATATGGTTTATTTTACTTTGAAAAAATAACAAATTAATTAGAATTTTTAACATTTTATTTTTGTGTGAAAAAAGTGTTCTAAGATAGTTTTGTTGAATTAAAAGATAAGAAGATTGATGGTTTGATAAATATTTTGAAAATTACATTGAATGTGAGTATAAAATGGACAATCTAAGAGAGTGTTTATCATCTTCAACCCTCGTAGGATCGCACAAAGACAAACTCTTTCATCACACATTTGGGAATTGGCACAAAGACAAACTCTTTCATCACACTTTTGGGAATTGACGTCCAGTGTCCCTATGAAGCTCATAAAAATTAGTTATAATATTGAGAACGTTCTTCTCTTCTTAACACTAGTCAAGACAAAGAGATAATTTTGGTTTTTGAGATTAGAATGGATTACCTCCTTATAATATAGTAGTTTCCTTTATTTTTCTAGCTTTTTATTTCCCGACAATTTCCCCTTAAACTCTCCAAAAATCTAACTAAAACTAATCATCCTAATTTTTATTTTATAATATTAACAAATTCATATTTATATATCTTTCTTATTAAAAAAGCAATTCACAATATAATATTTAAATATTTAATAATATCATTTAACTTTGAACCAAAAAGATCATAATAAATCAAAACAATAAATTAAAAAACATTAAAATATATATAATTTAGTTTTAAATTTTAAATTTAATTAATTATTAAATTAATACATAAATACTTTTATTAATCAATTATTAAATCAATATATTGTAATATATAAAATATAAATGCCATAAATTCAAGCATATTATAACGTTAACGTATCGAAAAGATTATAATAAATCAAAACAATAAATTAAAAAACATTAAAATATATATGATTCAGTTTTAAATTTTCATTTTAATTAATTATTAAATTAATACATACCTCAACTTCATCACTTCACCCTTGGTCAACCTTAGATGATAATAAGGTTGAGACAGTAACCACTTTCCTTTCTTATAAAGGTATTGTCTTAGGAGAAGGTCAAAATTCTGCAAAGGCCATTCTTATAGTAGTAAAAGATGATAATGCTTTGGGAATAAATGGCAGAATACAAAAGGCCAGTGAACAACTAAACTGGACAAACACAGCCATTAAGGGTCTGGAGATGAATGTGATAAAATCTGCAGAGGTTAAAGATCAATTTGATGTTGTGCAAGTTTCTTTGAATGATGTATAGTATACATTTTCAGTTGTTAGAGGATACACTAGAGAATCTGTGAACAAGATAGAAAAAGTAGGAGAAAGAATGGTAGAACAATTTGATTCTACTAAGGGAATAATAAGTGAATTAGCAGGAAAAGTAGAAAAGATATCGGTATCAAAAATAGACAAACCAGTTCCAGATTCCTTTTTGCACAAAAGAAGTGTAAAGATACAAGACCCTATCAAACCAGTGGACAGATTTCCATTCTTGCTTCCCAAAGAAACTGTAGTTTCACAGAAAGAAGAATTATCAGAACACATTTCTCTGGCATCATTATTTCAGGAAGAAGAAAAAACAGCCAAGGTCCTTCCTATCTATGAACCTTTAGAAATTCGGTTCAATAAATACCCGGCTCCTGATCTGGCTGGAAAAGGCAAACTTCCAGAGACACATACATTCTTCCCAGAATCCCACAAGGAATGGAATGTTGATAATCTTAGCATTGGTCAAATCAAACAACTAATTGATGTAATGTTTTCTGAATATAAGCTAATGTGTCTCAGGGGTAAGAGTGAAATTGAAGCATGTAAGACCATCATATAGTGTTTCACTAGAACACTTCTTAGATGGTGGGAAACAGAATCATCCCGGCCTTAATAGCTAAGATGGAAGAAGAATGTCTTAAGGATGCAGATGGAAATATCATTCATAATTCAGATGGTTCAGTTCAAAGTAATATGATCGGAGCTTTGACTTCGATGATCTTAGAGCACTGGTGCAAATTTGAAGAAGAATTGGATGACAAACATGAGGTTATATTAATGAACCTCAAATGCAGCAAAATGTCACAATTTGAAGACTTTCACAAAGATTGGGTACAAAGAATATATGAAGTGAAGGACTCCAAAAAATTATTATGGAAATAGGTATACCTTGCAGCTCTGCCATCCAGATTTGTTGATTATATCAAATTGCAAGAAGTATTTTAATTATCTTTTGAATCGCATACCTGGGGAGAGATTTATTCTCTCATTACAAAAAGATTGGTCAGTTTATGCACTAGTTCTAAGGTAAACAAATCCTTATAAAAATT
Organism: Pinus tabuliformis; assembly: GCA_031772625.1. NCBI lineage: Eukaryota > Viridiplantae > Streptophyta > Pinopsida > Pinales > Pinaceae > Pinus > Pinus tabuliformis. The sequence continues at coordinate 1,063,860,531 of CM062815.1, forward strand.
GTCAAGGCTTCCAGATAGTAAATCTATCTGCAGTAAATATGGTCTAACCATTGATGATCCTTTGGTTAGAAAGAGGAAAGCCAAAAAGAAAGCCAAAAAGGAATATAAGTAGACTGCCAAATTCTATAGCAATAAAGGCCGATCCTCAGGAAGAAAAGTCCCTCCAAGGACCAGAAAGGGACATTACAGGTATGTGCCTAGGACACATTAATATAAGCCTTCAGATATACACCTACATACATCTAAACAAGAAAAATGGAATAAGCTAACCTGTTGGCTTTGTGGCAAGACGAGGCATACATCCAATCGATGTCGAGTGAGTGAAGAATCAAAGAAAAACAGAGATAAGAAAAATTAGCCTCTGAACAAACATGATAAAGCTGTCAAAATAGAGACCCAAACACAATGCAGAAAGTGTGGGTCCAAAAATCATGACAAAAATCACTGCCCAAACATTTCAATCACAGAACATTTACAGCAGCAACAACTAGAAGAGTCATCTGTTGACTCCTTCAGCTCTTCATCAGAATCATCTGTTGAAAATTTACATGCACATATGCAAGCTTGTGCATGCTTAGACTCAGACAACTGTGAATGCCCACACTATTCTGATTCTAATTCTGATTTTTACAGTGAATCCTCTATTGAAGAAATGCATTTAGTACCATAGAAGGAAATGGTGCTGATGGCTCATACTGAAGAAGAATAATTCAAGATTCTTTCTCAAATCCGAGCCATGGAAGGTGATATGAAGGAAAGACTTACTGCAGCTTTCATGGATTAGCTACATGTATCAAGTTCTTCTAAAAATACTGTCAAAAAGCCATTATTTGTTGATGCCTCGTTTGAGCGGAATACCAAATCATTCCAGAAACATCAACCACATGACAAGGTTCGCTCACTCACCTTGGGGGAGGTAAGCAGAGAAATACATCATCTCAAATCTGAAATTTCTGGTTTAAAATCTAGAATTGTAGAATTAGAAAAAGGAAAGCAGCCTGAAAGTGTCCAAGAATGGAACACTACAACCTCCTACCAAAATCCAAATATAGAAATCATTGAAGGACAGAAAGATCCTATTTTAGGATTCAGAGAGATGAGGATCATGGCAATTGAATATTAGCAGCACCATGTAAAGGTAAATCTGTGTATACAAGGAGAAATGTTTTCACTAACTACACTATTGGATTCTGGTGCAGATGTAAATATCTTGAATTCAAAAGTTATCCCAGCAAAATATTGGATTTCTGCAGAAAGGAAAGTTGTTGGTCTAGGAAATAAAACACTCAGGTATGAAGTACCAAAAGCTTCTATATGTTTTGACCAACATTGTATAAAGCTTAAGTTTGCAGTCTCAGATATACCCGTTGATTGCATTTTGGGTAATATCTTTCTAGCCGCAATTGAACCCCATGGTTCAATACGATTGAAAAAATAATAAAGCTAGATACTTCATCACAATCCCAACCTCATATGGAAAGTCAAAAAGGATTGAAATGCCTTACATCACAAGCCCAAGGATTTCAACCATGGTCCATAAAAACAGGGACTTAGATAGAGCCGAAGCAAAATTAACGGATCTAAAAGATCTGAAGTCTTTGATACAGATTGAAGAACAATTGAAAAATCCTCTAAACAAAAGGAAAATTGCTGAGCTCAAAAAGATGATAGAGGATGAATGTTGTTCAGAAGAACCTAATGCCTTTTGGCATCGGAAGCAGCACACAGTCGATTTACCATACAAGACAGAGTATGCTGGGAAGCCATGCAAGAGCAGAGCAATCCCGATGAATAAAGAATATAGGGATCTGTGTGAAAAGGAGATAAAGCAACTCTTGAACAAAAGACTCATTAGAGAATCCAACAGTCCTTGGAACTGTTATGGGTTCTATGTAAACAAAAGATCAGAACAGGTTAGAGGTATCCCAAGGCTTGTAATCAATTACAAACCTCTGAACTCTGTTCTCACATATAACACATATCCTATCCCCCACAAAGGAGATTTAATAGGGAGGATAGCAGGAGCAAAAATATTTTCAAAATTTGATTTAAAGTCAGGATTTTGGCAGGTCACCATTTCTAAAGAAGATAAGTTCAAAATAGCCTTCAGCGTGCTTGCAGGACATTATGAATGGAACGTAATGCCTTTTGGATTGAAGCATGCTCCCTCTAAGTTCTAGAAGGTAATGGATTCCATCTTCAAACCTTACTTTGATTGGCTCCTGGTCTATATTGATGACATCCTAATTTTTTCAAAGAATATTCAAGATCATTTCAAGCATGTGCAGACCTTTGTACAGTTGGTAAAAAGAAATGGTTTGGTTTTAAGCAAGAAGAAAATAGAGGTATTCCAAACCTCTGTAAAGTTTCTTGGCCACACCATATTCAATGGCCAAATATCCTTGCAAAAACATGCATTAGAATTCTCTAAAAAGTTTCCTGACATTATTACTAATAAGACCCAACTTCAGAGATTTCTAGGATGTCTAAATTATGTGAGTAACTTTTATCAAGACTGTGCAAAGGACAGAAGTTTGTTAAATCAACGACTCAAGAAAAATCTGCCTCAATGGACCGAGGCCCATACTAAAGTTGTCCAACGAATCAAAGGTAAAGTCAAAACACTGCTTATCCTTTATGTAGTTGACGAAAATGCTTTCAAGATTGTAGAATCAGATGCAAGCAATATTGGATGGGGAGGCATCCTCAAACAGAAAAAGGAAGGTAAAGAACAAATTGTACAGTTTTCTTCAGGGACTTGGAATCCAGCAGAACAAAATTACTCTACTATAGAGAAGGAAGTTAAAGCTACTTGGAATTGTATGAATAAATTTGAAGTAATTCTTGTAAATAAAAAATTCTTGTTAAGGACTGGTGCCTCGGCTATGAAGAAAGTCCTAACCAAAGATATTAAAAAGTCGGGAGAAGCTAAGTTTGCTCGGTGGCAGGCCTTGTTTGCCAACTTTGATTTCGAAGTGGAGCATATTAAAGGGAAAGAAAATCATCTGCCAGATTTTCTCAGTAGAGAATTTATTCAGCCACCTGAACATGTGATGGTAATAGTAACAGAATGGGATCAAAGCCAACAAAAAGAAGTACTTAGAACAATTCCAGATAATCTTAGTTGGTTAGAATACAAAGAAAGTTGGAAGCCCACCTGGCAATTAAGAAATACGAAAGTATTAGATGCCAATCTTCAAGCACACACTGATATATTACATCTAGTACCTGAAAGAAGAGTGTATCCAAAAGGGAGTAGATGGATCCACGATATGGTTTATTCCAAAAGTATGGATGCTGCAAGACAGGCACAAGATGCTCTTCTACATGACTTCCATGATCTAACCATGATATGGTCACATGGGGGAAGCAGAAGTGGGTCTATGAAAGATATTTTTCAATAAATCGAATGAGGAACACTTCTTGGCCTTTTACAACACATAATGCAGCACTATGGCCTGGAAAGGACCCCAGCCTCATCTTTCCAGACACAGTCTATGATTTCGGCATCTACAAAAGATTATGGTGGGACATATTAAATAAAGACAGCAAAGAGGAAACCCACTACACCAAAATAAAGTTTGGGACCACAGGAATCATGCAGCGAAACCAACAAAGTGATTGGATATGAGATTGGTGGACTGATTATGGTATGAACAGAACAGGTATAGATCCTGTTTACCATGAATCATATGTCAGAATAGGTTGCGATACATGTTTTGAACACAATATTCCTGAATGCTTCCATTCTCCTTATGAAACCGTCAAAGACATGTTCTCTCTCCCAGATCGATATCCTCTCCGAGATAACGAGGTATTAAAAGAATATATGAATAGACATCACCAATGGCTTATTCTCACAAAAATTAAGCATCAAATTATATTAAATAAGCCCATGATTGTAAGAAGGATTTTTACCAAGGCTTGGGATGAGAATCTGTATAAAAAATTTCAGTTTCCCGAAATTTCAGTCTTTTAAATTTTTGGTTCCCGTGGACTTTTCCATAAAAGTCTCCACAGTGTAAATTTGTCATCTAGTCACAAGGACAATTTGTGACCAGATTTTCCCGTGGGATTTTCCTGTTCAAAAAGCTTCCACTTTGTAAAGTTTTATTCCCTGTAGATTTGTAATAATCTTCAGTAATGAGACACAGAGCACTTCTCCGTCTTTTGGAGCCACATCTCATGATCTGACAGATTCCTTTAGTACCAAGTTTGTTGACTCGATGGTCGAATGTTTGTTCCCTCTTTTTGCTATATAAGAAAGGGAGTAAGGCTCATTCGGGGCATTCAGAATTAATATATCCTTTTGATTTATAAAAGTACGGATAGCATAAATTAAAGCATGTCATTTATAAAGGAAAAACACATCTTCCTATTTTAAACATATTGGAGTTTTGCATCATAACTTTAAGCTTCATAACTATGATTATGAATATGATAAAGAGGTTGTTGCCTACGCAAAAGTGACCACCCATAACACAATTATATATATATATATATATATATATATATATATATATATATATATATATATATATATATATATATATATATATATATATATATATATATATATATATATATATATATATATATATATATATTGACATCACGTACACGTTTTTTTATTTTATTTTTCGGGTAAATATAATTTTGTATTACTATCCAAAATCAAGGGAATTACATGAGAATTTGTTTATGAAAGTTGTTATGATTTTGTGAGCCTTATTGTGACAAAAAAAATTCTCATTCCGGATACCAAAAAAATGACATTTTAGACTTTTATATATAACCAGAAAATAAGGTGTCACTCAAACTATTCCATCTTCCTATCGACCACCCTTTACAAAATAACATACTATGACTAGAAACTAACATAATTACGTCAAGTACAACAAAATTAACAACATAGTTACCACAACACATAGATACTAGAACTGAAATAAAAGTAGACTAATCAAGGATGATGATTGTTGATCCTAGAGAGCCAGCATCATGGGAGTTATTCTCCGGTAAGGTTGAGTTAGCAGTGATGGTGTTGAGAGGAATTGTGTTAATTATTGCATCATCTTCCTCATGTCCATTGGATTCAATATTAGAGTCTGAAGCTATATATCTTTCCACCTGAGTCAAACTTACCACTATTTCATTAAAGTTGTAGTGTATGCCCGTCATGATGCACACACACGTGCTCAAATGGTTGATGTTGCCCAACTTACTACAAAAGCTTCAAACACCCTGAATTCTACAAGGTGATTTCATATTATGGTGAGATAAATAAATAGATTTAATATTTGTTAGTATGTATTTTAGAAGCTAGATGGTATGAATTAAAATTTATTTGTTTTAAAGTAAAATTTAAAATTAGTTTTGAATAATTAAATTCTTTCCTCTCCTTTTTTGTAAGCTTGGTAGTACCTTTCTTTTCCATTAAATTTCAAAAATGAGTAGGTTACATCCAAATGTACTATGGTTAGGTGGCCTCAACCTACCCAACGGGGAACCAAGTCTATTGGTCACCTAACAATGTGATAAGCCATCCAAAAATAAAATCTAATAAGTTTGTCCAACCAAGTTATAAAGGCCTAGATGTCTTTCAATTTCGTAGCCTCTAAATATATAGGCATAATGAAAATATTGAAGAGACAATAATTGTATCATAGACTAGAAATTAAAACAAGACAAAACACTAAATCACTCATCATCAGAAAAATCAATTGGGGTTGGGTCCTTTGCACTTGACCCCAAAATTTCAAACTAAGGAATGCATGGAATATGTTGCTCAATCTGACTAAGGCAGCCGTTTTGTTTCTGCAACTAGAATCTAATTTGCTGGAAATCTTGACTGTAATCTGGGAGAGGTTGATCTGTCGTGACAGAGCTTGCAGGAATGTGCTCCAAAGCCTTTTCCAATAAGTTTTTCATCATCCAATATAGGTGGAGAGTCTTCTTGCATTTGGAAATGTGGCCACAAGAGTGCCCAGGATCAATCACCAGGGATTGTCATTCCTCCTCATCATCACCCTGAAGATCTGCTTTTCTATTTAATTCTTCTTGCCATTGAGCGATGAGTCTCCAAATTGGGGTTGAGCCCGCATGGTAAGCAGCGACAACTTCATCAATAATTCTGGAGGTGGGTCTGCACCCTCGAGCTTTTCCAGTAGAAGTGTTGGGGGAATCATCAAGTTTAATCCGTTTTCCACGGTCGTGAGAACCCCTAGATAACTTACTTCTCCTGGAGGATGCACAAGCCATTATGTGAATTGCAAAAACTTGATATACCAAACAAGGACCAACCGAACTGAAATCAGACAACCTGCCCTGAGCAAGCCACAATCTAGGACCTAAGAGAATCCAAGGTTCACGCCTATCTGGGGAACCCCAAAACCCCAAGTTGAACCCACTAAAGGTCCCAACCCCGTCGACCAATTACACCAAAACTCCTCAGCAACGCACTAGACTTCTCAAAACCACTGCGATACCAAGATACAGTTTGAACAGGTGAATTACCAAAAGCCTTAATATAAAAGTTGGGACACTGCCGCTTCTCGTTGTAAACTCCACCTTCCATGCTTACATTAAATGGTCGCATGCACCCCACCACCCCTCCATGTGCTTCGTGGATGTGGAGGGTTGTTGGGTCCCTATAATACTAGTGATTACCCCATTACTATTGTAGTTATACCCCTTATTTATATTGTTGTGCCCCCATTAGCCCCATATTGTTATTAATGTGCCCATAGAATCCCTCTATTGTTATTTTTGTGGCTTTATATTATTATTGTTAGGTCGGCTGGATTATATTGTGACTCCATAGACTCCTATATATAGAAAGGAGGTTTTTTTATTTGAATCATCCAAGAATTGTTCATTTATGTAATGTAAAGGAGGTTGCCCCCTCGAAGAGGCTGAATTCTAAGGCGTGGATCTCTCTTTTCTATCTTTTTGTGAGTTGGTTTCATAACAACGGTGGTGTGAAGGCCGCTTGAAAACTGTGTCACTCCAATATTGATGGCTACAATGGGGATTTACCCGCTCGCACCCCGATCGGGGAAAATTCTTTCATTTTTAAATATAAATAAATAGTTTAATAAAATTTAGAAGTATTTGGAAGGAGTGAAAAATTGTTAATTAAATTATTAACAAATTATTTTAAATAGTGTAATTTTCATTGAATAGTGGTGATAAGTCAATCAACATTTATAAATGGCAGTTAATAATGACTATCTATTAATAGACAACTAAATGAAAATAATTTTTTCCATACTTTATTTATTTATAATAAATAAAGTAAATTAAATTAAATAGCTAAACAATATTACTTATAATATAACAAGACATCTAATCCAATTTTTATAATATATGCATTTATAATATATAAAAAAGAGATTATTAATTTTTTTCAAGTTTTAAATCTATATATGTATTAAATATTTTTAATTTTCAATATAGTGTAATTAAAAAAAATTTATTATAATATGTATTAAATATTTTCAATTTTCAATATAGTGTAATTTTAAAAATTTTGTATTAAGTCCTCAATCGGGATGTGAGTTGGATTGATTTAGTCCTGCCAACAACTAATGTCTGTTATGAGGATCTCGAGGAGAACCCTCACCACCCTCCACATGCATGAGGCACATGGAGTGGTGGCCTCGCACATGGCCTCAATTAATGTCATTCCTGAAGGTGGCAACAACATAATCGGGAAGCAAGTTATCGACCTTTTCACTAGTAAAATCGGTAAGTCCCCTGTTTGTGATTCTTGTTTGCACACGGTTTGGTCTGAGTAACTCAGAAGCTTGGGGGAGGAGTCCTTCGAGGTCTTTTTCCGAGCATTGGTTCACTTATAGTGGGTATAGGCCACCTTTCTCGGGTATGTTTTCAGTTCCATCATATGTATCCCTTCTATTATGGCTCGTTATATTTGTCTGTTGGTTTCTAGGAAGAAGGGATATGCTCTGAATTGGATGGTTTGGAAGGAGCATTACCAAGACTCGTATACTGTCGTTTCAGAATTGTTTGAAGGTTCTTTCATTTTTAGTATTCTAGTGTCTGTGTTCTTTGGAATTTTGTTGGCTTGTATGGGCATGTGTTGGGTAAGGCCTATGGGTCCCTCCTAGTCTTTATGTTTATGCTCCTGGTGCACTAGCTTTTCTTTTCCTTTGGAAATTTGTGGCCTCGGCCCTACATTTTCAAGGTTTTGGTATGGATGTGGTTTTGTTTATATTTATGACCTCAGACGTTTTGGGCATAGTTGGATTCAAGTTTCTAGGACATGGGACTATTTCTATCTCAAGTTCCCAGTATGCAAAAGGAGATAAAGTTGGTTTCTATATGGGTTGTGGCTCTCACATTTGATTACCTTGATAAGTCCCTTAGTTTAGTGTGACCCCTATAAGCATACTACTCCTGGGAATCATCTCATCTTAGGTCAGCCAAAAGGGTTCAAAACAATTGATTTCAATTTGCTCCACCATTCACAAGCCATGGCTCGCGCTGCCATGGGGAAGGGTAAGACCACCCGAGGTTCCCGTGGTCACAGGAAGTAACCCAAAGCTTCCATTGAGTTTTGTAAACCCAACACTTCTACAGGTAAAACCCGTGTCCATAAGTCTACCTCTCAAATTATTGATGAAGCTACTATTGCATATCATGAGGGATTTGACCAGATCCGCTAGCTCACACACAATGAGAAGAGGAATTGAACCAGAAAGCTGGTATATTGGACATCGATTTGGATGACTGGTAGACCCTGATGCCTGACCCAGGGCACTCTCAGGGAAGAACTTCTCAGTATAAACAGATTGTTCACTTTTACTGGATGATGAAGAACATCCTAGTCAAAGCTTTGGAGCATATCCCTTCAGGCTCAACCACATCCTCTCAGACATTCCTGGATTACAGTCAGTATTTCCAACAAAATTAAATTTCAACTCCAGAAGCAGAATGGCCACCTCAACCACATTGAACAACATATCCCATGCATTCCGCAATCTGAACTTCTAGGGTCAAGTGCAAAGGACCCGACTCCTGTTGACTCAGCTGATGATGAGTAGTTTTGTGTATCACCTCTCATTTTGACTTTTATTGTATGCAACATTTTCACTCTTATCAATATTTTCAGTATGTTTATAGTTATCTAGATGTTAGGAAGTATAAGGACAATCATAACTTTTTAGCTTGGATTGACAGACTTATTATATCTTTTTTGGATGACTTATCATTTTGTTAGGTGGCCAATAAACCTAGTTTCCCTCTCGGCAGGTTGAGGCCACCTAACCAGTCAAACTATGGTTGTAACTTTCCACTTTTTGATAGAAAATGAATAGAAAGGTCCTACCAAGCTTACAAAAATATAAAATTTTGTATTAAGAATAGAAATTTGTTTTACAAAGATGTTGTTATACTATATAATATTACATTACTTATATATATGTAACACTTCAAAAAAGTCAAATTAACTTAGATTTATTTTAAATATAATTTTTTACATATTAAATTTCTTGAAGTATAGTTTTTTTTAATTATTTAATATGAAGAAAATAAAACATTGCATAAAATTAATAATTTTAAAATAAAAATAAAACACAAACACATATATATTAAAATATAAGTACTTTGCATTCTATATTAAAAAATTGAGTATTATATGATGATCATAGCCATGCTCATATCTATATTGTCCTCCTTCTCAAATAGTGAGCAAAGCTTAGACAACACAATAAACTATTACAATAACCTTAAAGCACTAGATCAAAAATCTAGGAATCCAAGAAAACTAAAACCATCCCAGATATGTGCACCAGACAATACATATGCCACCAAGAATGAAAAAAACACACATTTGTCTAGAAACCAATATCAACTTCACATTATACCCCCGATCCACAGAGAAAACCAACAACGCGCAACACCAAAACAAAACAGAGATTACATGCCATAATAATGCTTGATACAACAGACTTGTAGAGCCAAGCTGAAAAGATACAAATCAATAGCTTCCAAAGAAATAAGCAATGTGAATCTGCATTATAAAGACAGAGCTATGGCACAAACTTATAGATACGCTCACCAAATTGAGGCCAAATACAATTCAAAAATTGCCCAAAAGGATCCTCCATATGAGTTGTGGACACTTCAAAAGTAAGTAAAGCCATTTCATCTATAAATTAATCCAAAAACACTAGCATAGAAAAACTATTGAAATCCATGACCCACAATGCCTAGAATAGAAGAAAACAAACTAATACCCTAGAAGGTTGCCCAAAATAAACCAGACTAGAGGAACACTTGCAAAAATGGATGAAAAAATTACTTGAGAGCATCATTGCTTTGACTGTCTCTGCTCAACTCTATCTACTGAAAATTTCTTGGATCTAAAAGAAGAAGAATTGGGGAAAAATAGCTTCCACCCATACCAAGCAATAGGATAACTCATCATACAAGGGAGCACATCTTCGACCCTGGAATCTCATCGGGGAGCTCATCCTCAACCCGAAATCTCAAAAGGGGAGAAACATCTCAACCCAGTCCTATTTTGCTACCGATCTTCCCATCAATGACTCTCAATAGTCATGTGGTAGAACACCTGCATCATAATCAACTTGGGTTGTACACCCCAAGTACACTCTCAACTCGTTGGCCAAACAAGGAGTAGTATTCCTAACAAGCCCTGCTTGTGGGTATGATGCCAACTAGGGTGTACTCTGCAAAGACCAAACAGGGGAGCAGCATTATCCGACCCTATGAAGATAGGGGAGCAACATCTTCAAACCTATGGGTAACAGATAAGGGAGTAACCTATTTTCCATAGATCGCTCAACCCCAGGAGCCCTCTATCTCAATTCCTCACCCTAGGAGATTGAACAGGGTAGGAAGAGTTGGCTTAATGTCCTCAATCAACGTTGCCCCTTATTCGGAGGGGCCACATCCATTAGTCCAAGCTGCTCTCTGAAGACCAAGAAATTTCCTTTCGGTAATGCCTTGGTGAGAATATCTGCAATCTATTCATCTGTCGATATGTGATGGAGTCTGACAACTCCTTTCTGCACCATGTCTCGAATAAAGTGATATTGAATCTCAATGTGCTTGGACTTGTCATGAAATATGATATTCTTTTCTAAATGGATCCCACTCTTTTTGTCGCAATGTATCACTATAGTGTCTAGGACTTGCTCAAATATCTCTCCAAAGAGCTTCATTAACCACACTGCTTCATAGCTAGCCATGCTAGTAGCAATGTATTATGGTTCGACGATGCTCAATGCTACAAACTTTTGCTTCCTGCTCATCCAGGATATCATGGCAGATCCAAGGCTAAAACAACATCCAGATGTACTCTTTACGTCGATAAAATTTCCTGCCCAGTTAGCATCAATGTATCCATGAAGTTGAACATCTCTGGTAGAATATCTCAAGCCAAGTGTGATCGACCCATGCAAATATCTCAATACGTGTTTGGCATCTATCCAATGTGCATGGAGGGTCTTGGTCATGAATTAACTCAATGTGTTTACTGCATAACATATATCTAGACAGGTGTTCACAAGGAACATCAGAGCCCTAATCAGTTGTTTATACTCAGATGGATTTGCCAAATGGGGTCTTACAACTTCTCCACATAACTTTTTGAAGTTCATTTCTATTGGTGTATCCATGGATTTGCATTTAGTCATTCCAAATCTTTCCGACAGCTTCACAACGTATTTTCCTTGTGAAAGGAAAATCTCACCAGGCCTTTACCACACCTCAAGGCCTAGAAAGTAGTGCATGCGACCAAGGTCCTTCATTTCGAATTCAGAGGCTAGCTCCATCTTACAGTTGATCATCAGAGGCTCACTACCTATCAAGAATAGATCGTCAACATATAAAACCAAAACCAATGAAATACCTTGGACTACCTTGAAGTAGAGGTTGGGATCGACATTTCTTCTTGTGAATCCCAACTTCATTAAGTAACTGTCAATGTGTGCATACCAAGCTCGGGGAGCTTACTTCAATCCTTACAATGCCTTCTTCAACCTGCAAACATGTGTTCTTCGATCTTCCACTTCAAATCCCTGTGGTTTTTCAACATATACTTCTTCCTGTAACATGCCATGCAGGAAAGTGGTATTTACGTCCATCTGATGAAGAGTCCATCCTTGACTAGTAGCAAGGGAAACTATCAAATGGATGGTTGTATATCGAGCCATGGGAGAAAATGTCATCATAATCTTCTCCCTTTTTCTGAGATAATCCTAGAGCTACGAAACTTGCTTTGTATTTCTCAATGTTGCGATCAATTCCATGTCTGATCTTGTGTAGCCACTTTGAAGTCACAATATATTTCCCATTCAGTGTTGGCACAACATCCCATACATCATTTTTCACAATCGATTCATATTCCTCGGCCATAACATCCTTCCAAACTTGTTCTTTTAATGCTTCTTTGAATGAGGATAGTTCAGCTTGAATCATAGTGCTCATGGCTGCAACATATCCCTGATACCTACATGATTGCTTCCTTTCTCTGAATGATCTATGAATGGGGACAATTTTTTCAGCATTCTATAGAGTATCGCAGAGCCAAAGTGGTCTCTTCCTAGTAGGAGGATCACTTGGAAGAGGATCTAATAGATCCATAGGCTCCATGGTATCATCATCCATATCAGACTTGGGCATAGAAGGACCATCTATAATCATCATTCTCTTCCTCGGGACGAACAAGCATATGAAGATCTCTTGCTTTTCCAAGAGCTACATCTTCATTGAAAGTTATGTCCCTGCTAATTTCGAATTTCCTCTGACCAGGAATATATATTCTATATGCTTTATAATTTTCACAATAACCCAAAAACGTACCTTTTCTTCTTGTAGCTTCCAATTTTTTTATTTTGTCCTTCAGCACATGAAGATATACGGGGCATCCAAATACACGAAGATGACTAATATCGATCTTGAATCTTATGAATATTTATTCAGGGGTCTTGTTTTCTAACACTTGATGAGGCACCCTGTTTTGAACATATACAACAGTAGATGTGGCTTTTGCCCAAAGGAACTTTGGCACCTTTTGATCATGAAGCATGGCATGGGCAACTTCTACTATAGATATGTTATTCCTTCAGCTAAACCATTATGTTTAGGAGTATATGGCACAATTGTTTCATTTTTGATCCCTTCTTTCTTGCAAAATGATATGAATTAGTTTGACATGTATTCCCCTTCATTGTCGAACTTGAAGACTTTAATTCTCTTTCTTGTTTGATTTTTAATCAAGGCTTTGAATTCCTTGAATGTTTCAAAGGCTTCATCTTTGTGCTTAAGGTAGTATATCCACGTCTTTTTTGAGAAGTCGTCAATGAAGGTGATGTAGTAGAGATGACCACCAATAGAATGCACATGCATCAGACCACATATATCGAAATGAATGAGATAGAGGATGTCATTTTTCTTGTTCTTACTAGAGGGGAATGTTCCCTTAATTTTCTTTCCACTCACACAACCAAGACAAACTCCATCATGATGAGCTTGAACATCAGGGATACATGAGGCCAATTTCTTCAAATTTGAAAGTGCATTATAGTGTAGATGAGCCAGTCTGCAGTGCTATAACTCGCTCAAATGATTGGTATTATGAACTAATGCTAGAAGTGGCCTTCCAATGACTCTTTAGAGTCCTTCAAATCTTGAACCTAATGTGAATCCATCTCTCATAAGTGAATCAGCAGGTCAAGTCAATGCTTTTCCTTTGATGAAGGAAACCCTCATCCATTTATCTTCCAATGCGGATATAGATTCAAATTCTTCATTGATCTTGGTACATACATAACATCATGCAATAGAACTGATTCCCTAGAATTCAGCTAATATTTGACACACCTAAAGCCTTTCACGGGATGAGTGGAGTTGTCTCCAAGAATGATCTTCAACTTAGTCTCCTTCTCTACCAGATTATAGAGGACTTCCTTGTATCCAGAGAAATGATGAGTGGCCCCACTATCAACCAACTAACTATCCCACGAATCTGTTGGAGAAGAACTAGTAAGGGCGTAAATAAGAATGTATTCAAATTTATTTACAACATTACTCTCATACCTAGGAGCCCTTGACTTCTTTTGAAGAGGACGATCTTCTTCACGGTCACTTGAGGAGTCTCTTTCTCTTCTCGAGACAGTCTCGAGCATAATGACATTTCTTGTGGAAATTGAAACATTCAATATGAGTTAACGATATGTCATTCCTTCCTTTTGTATTTTGAGGAGGAAGCTTCCTTGATGGACCTCCTTTTCCCTTCTTACTTTTGTCCTGAGTGATATATGCAATGAGCTCTCCCTCTTCATGCTTTTGAATTCTTCCTCTTGCTATCATCCTCGATTCTTCTTTAGTAAGCTTCCCAACAATTTCACCAAATGACAAAAGGACATTTTTGTTGCTGATGGTAGTAATGAAGGTTTCCCAAATAAGAGGGATCTCTAAGAGTCACAACTACTAGTTCCCTGTCGGGAACATTTTCGCCAACTCTATGCAATTGATTTCTAAGGCGAGAGATCTTCATAATGTAGGATTGAACAAATTCTCCTTTTTTCATATTGGTTTCCTTGAGTTGATCTTTCAAGGTGATGATATCATTCAATTTGTTTATTTCATACATGCCATCTATCTTGTCATACATCCCTTTATACTTTCTTAAATTACCAACATATGCAAGTAAATGATCTTATAAACCATCAACTATAATTTGCTTTTCTTTGGACTCACCTTTCTTGTACTAGTTCTTGAGGGAAGCAGAATCATTTTTTGGAGGCTCAAGCATCCTTCCCTGAATGTATTCCAGCATATCATTGTTGTCAGCTATGATCTCCAACTTGACTTTCCATGCAGCAAAGTTTGATGCATCACCCAACTTTTCATGCTTCTTGAAGGTAGAGGAAGACATCTTGACCTTAACTAGACAATCTCCTTTCTCACAATGAGGGCTTCAATGCTTGTCTTATTTTGGGCTTTTCCTTCACCTCATATCTAATACCATGTTAATTTTTCTGATTGTTCTATGTTGTGTCAATTACTTTAGCCCAATTTACGTCTTCATTAACAATGCATCCAATTATTAGAAATGTAACCAATCATTCACTGTAATGGAAGATAGAACAATACATGTAATGACAAAGAAGACAACAAAAAAACCATAGGAGATAACAGATTGGTCCAAGACCAAGGAAAAACCCCACAAGGGGGAAAACCTTTCAAATCCTCTTCTTTAATAGATCAACATAAAAAAATTTCAGCAGAGGATACAATGAGCCCAATACATATATTTGCAGCGGAGAATTACAAAACAGATCTACAAACCTACAAATCTACAGATCAATAGAGAGAAACCCAGTTATACCAGATCACTGAAGCCAACTAAAGCAAACTTTCAAGCCCAAGGTCAAAACCCTGGACGCTCTCAGCAAAATTGATTGTGTCCATCCGAAACTCTCTAGACACTTTGTGAGGGTGTTTGTGACTGCTCGGATACTCTCAGGAAGACTTTGTTCATGCGTCCAAGGTCAAACCCATATATATCTACTCCAAACCCTTAGACGCTGTCTTCCAGTTACTGTGCATGTTTCCGAGGCTACCTGGATGCTCTCAGGACCACTCTGTGTGAGCGTCCGGGGACCGAAACCTTCAGATCTTCTTTCGAACCCCTGGATGCTCCCTTAAGCTTCTTTGCGAATGTCTAGGAGTCTCTTGACACTGTCTTGACCACTTTGTGCCTGTGTCCAGGGACTAAATTCCGAGTTCTATGCCAACGTCCAGGAATCAGAAAACCCTAGATCAATGTGAGCTTCACCCCTGTGATTTCTGACCCTTGCGCGAACTCTTGCCGACAGACTTGTGCGAACCAAGACAAAAGAGAAGAATAGAAGATGGATTGATCAATGTGATGAAATGAGCTTGAGGTTGCTTCTATTTATAGTATTTCCTAAGGGTACACTTGGGGTTGGGGCTGATCTAACGAATTTCACATGTGCATAGGGATGACCCAACCCATAATACATGTATGAATAAAATAATTCAAAAATCAACTTTCGCTTGACCAAATAAGGTGGTCTTTAGGTTGATTTTGGTCCTCTCGAAAAGAGGAATTTAATTCAAGCATCATCTTATTCATCTGAGTTGTCCAAGGTGGAATTTGACCCTAGTTTCAAAAATTAACAATATGGCTACATGAACATGGTCTTGTTGATTTGGTCTAACATCGAGATTACCAGGTGATCCAGGTCTGAGTGTGACAAAGGACCCTTCCAAGGCCTTCTACTTTCATGATGTGTTCAATTTCATTTTTAAAAGAAAATAAATGAATACATTTGCATGCTATAAAGAAGAGGAACATGAAAATCATCAACACATGAGAACATAAGCCGTTGATAACGGAGTTCGTCCATGAGGGACTACGTCACTGCGCCCCGGTGTCAAGATGGTGTAGGTTGCTGCCTTAAGTGCTGTCAATAGTGATGATGTACATAGGAGGTGATGTCGATATCATAAAAGGAAAATGCCCTCACGCAGGAGTGGCGCCAAGAGATGTTCCACTACAGGAACTCTCAGTCACAAAAGACTCCTACCAGTATGACACAAACTCACGCATGATGAGCATCCCACCAACATGGCATAAAAGGGATCTCAATGCAAACATACATGGCAACAACAAGAGTATCCCATCAACATGACGACAAAGGGATCTCAAACAAAACATGACGAACCATGACAACAAGTACATCACACAGATGATTCCGCAACACATCAAGCAGGAGTCATGAAAACAAGTAAGAAACAAGATACCACATCAAACATCAAACAACAAACAAGGATCTGGGTAGCACAATTCATAGCAAAAGAAGTACATGAACACACTGCATATGCCTCACAACCAGGGGCCAACTGAAGAGAGGATGTGAAGCTGCTGAAGTTGTTTGCACCATTGATCTCACGACGTCGAATCCCATGGAAATGGCTGCTCGCTCATGAATGCTGACACCTGTAATCCACTTTGAAAAGTGGCCAGAAATGAAATGAGCAAATGAAAAATATGAACACACCATCAGATTTGTGGCGTCAAATAGTGCAAAATCGACTGTCAAATTTCTGAATTCTAAGAAAGTGGAAATTTGGGGCTCAAGGAATCTTTTAGATTCCCCCCTAGATTCCTAAAAGATTCCCTCCTCCGGGTCCTCTACAAATCGATTGCTCAGATTAGGACACTGACTGCACTATCGGGCTCATGTCGCGAAGAAGTGTAAGATCGACATAAAGTTTGTCTAATTTGGACACTGCAAAACTTTCACCCTCTTGGAAATTTTGTTCAGTCATGGTTCCACCTACGTTAAAATTAATTAAAAAAATGTCACCTCGAATTTCGTGCCCGCTCCTAGTCCCTCCATGCTTGGGCACACTGGTGCAACTGAAGGTTTATATTAAATTTTCGGGCGGACTTTACCACGTGGGTTGGTTTGGTGTAATGTTAAAAATCCCGCATTTAGTGGAGGAGGTCGGGTGGTGAAACCCCGACTCCTCCCTTTTTTAACACGACTATTTTGCAAGGGTCGGGTCCACATTGGGTGGCTCGCTTCCATAACCTCCATATCGAATTAAATGGGAGCTATTTTTTTGTAATAAATTTTATCATTTGGAGGTGGCATATTTATGGGTTCGTTGGTTAATGGTACATTTCATGGGTCCGCTGCACGGTGGCGGGCTAGCCCACATGGCTGGCGCAGGCTCGATACCCTTCAGCCTCTCTTAATTTTGATGGCATGTGTGATAATGGTTTGGGGGTGTTTTACGTTGGTTTTGTTTTATATTAAAATTTGGTGTTATATACCATACACCATACCACAAGTCCACTTTCCCATACCTTTTAATATATTTGTTCAAACACATTTTCACCCTTGAAAATATATTCATGTTGGTTTGAAATTTGTGTAATATAACCATATATGGTTATTTGTATATGATTTGCTAACCATTTTAATATATAGTTTGTTTTGAATGACTTTTGTTTTTATATGCATATATATATATATATATATATATATATATATATATATATATATATATATTTGTCTTTTGTGTAGGGTTAGGAGACCAATGATAGCGTGCCATGTGTCGATAGTTTAGTGGTTATTCATTCGCCACATAAACTTAGTGGGTCCCACCTGCTGACTGGGATGCCATGTGGCACACTGTGGGCCCCCTTGTCATGTCAAACTTTGAAGAGCTCTATCTTTCGCATACGAGCTCGGTTTGACGAACCGTTCACACCACCATGATCACGATGATGAGATATTCAACATGAACCTAGTTCGGGAACAATCCAAACAATTTGATTTTTGAGCCCTCTCTGAGTTCTCTGGGACTTCTACTTGTGTCTAGAGCCACCTGGATCACCAGGGGTAAAACCATAGTTAGATTCCCATTATAAATGGCATACAAAGGCTATAAAAGGCATAAAAATAGTGGAGGAAAGGTTGATTGTCTAAAGAAAAGGATAAAAGTTCAAAAGTTGTTGAGTTGAGAAAGTCAAGAGGCGAGAAGGCCAATCATCTAAGAAGGCATAGACTAATAGAGGTTGATCATATCTGAAGTATGATAACGAATCTGCAAGGACCAAGAAAGTCGGTCAAGAGATGACGAAGGCTGAGTTGACCATAAGAAATCAGAAAAAATATGAAAAGTTGTGATTAGATCTGAGTGTGAGAAGAGATGCATAACATAGGTAGAGTCAGAAGATGCTAATATGTATTATGAAATATCAAGTTGAGTGAGAGTTGAAGAAAAAAGAGCAGCAAATTTAATATAACATGACACCTTTGGATCTGAGTTTGAAAATGGATGAAAAAAAATCTTCATGGTTTAGCTGGACAGTGACTGCACAACAGGGAGTAGGTTCTTCCTTCAGGTGGGTTCCTAAGAAAAAACTTGAGGTTTGGTACCTCTTGCAAGTAGTGGCTTGCAAATTAGCGAGTTGGAGCTTCTTACTAGTTGGTGCTAGCAAAACAAATAGGGGTTGGTGCTCCTATGAGTAGGTTCTTGTGAATTAGGGAGTGGTTGCTTCCTTCTGGTTGTTGCCATAAAACATAATGTAAGAGTAAGTTAGGGCTCAGATTTACACAAATAACTAAAAATAAGATTGGTGGTTTTCTCCCTTTATGGGTTTCCACGTACATCCAATGTCTCTATGTGTTGCATTTGTGTATGTTGATTATAGTGATATTTTGTGATTCATGTGTTGATATATGACATTGCTTACATGAATTGTTGCTAAATAAATTGGAAATGGTTTATTAAATTTGTCATAATATTATTTCACAACCCCCCCTCTTAGTATTATCATATTTTCCAACACATTTGAATTTTTTTGAAAGCATAAGCATGTTAACAATCCAATTCATTATGGATGGAAAGATTCACGGAGATGTAATCAAGAAATAAAGAAGTTACATAAGTCTTAATCTATAGTCAAGACAAAGGTAAATAAAAAGTTGCATGAAGCAATGAACAAAGAAAAAAAACTTTCAACCAGTTTTTCTAGATGATGTTAGGCATGGCCTAAATCAAATTATATATTTTTGTCTGGAATAAAAAATGGTACTCTCCACATTTTAAGTGAGGGATCACATTGATGAATAGATACTATCCTGTACCAAAGGGAGTGGATATGATTAGCGTACAACCAAACCACCACATTATTCAAATTGAACTAGTTAGTGGTCATCCAAAACCACCACATTATTCAAGTGAAAATGGTTAGTGGAAAATCAGAAACAACCACAGTGTTCAAATCAAATTGGTAAGTGGTTATCCAAAAACTACCACATTATTCAAGCAAAAAAGGTTATTGGTAAACCATAAACCACTAGTATGAATGGAAAAGGGCTAGTGGTCAACCATAAACCACCAAATGAGGTGAATATGGTAAATGGTCAATCAACAAAACCACCACAAAAATAATCCAAAGCTCAAGCTTGGATTCCTTGAAAAACAAAAGAATTTGAAGCTCCAACTTGGACCCATTCAACAAACTTCTCACCTTGCACCTAACACTGAGAATAATAGATATATTAATGATAGTCAGGCTTCAAGTTTCGAAGTCTTATCACAATCAAAATTCAATTAGCATTTGATAATTCTATCATAGGAATTGGTCTCCTCAAAATCAATCAAATACACTATTGGGATTTGATAATTAGAGAGAATGGGAGTTTTTATGTATGGCAGGTATTCACTTCCAGATACTAGCGCTTTTTCAAGCATATCTACATTGGAGCTTAGTTAGATGGTTTCAAATTGAAGATGATATAAGTTATTGGTATAATTATTTAAACTTGTGATTGAGGGGGGAAATGTTAGATTGTGAGTCCCTACACAACCACGAGTCCAAGACCACACTGATATGAGTTGTTAATTCTTATCCTTGATGAGGTGTTGTCACTATCGATTGATTAGTTGTCAATGAGATCTATATCTAAACTTTCCAAATGCATGGAATATAAATTCATATTATGAGATCAATATAATGTGTGGAGAATGGCTAAATCCTTTGCTGCCAGTTTTTTGTTGTGTGTTTATTGTGCTCAATTCGTAACAAAAATTTGTCAAAGTTTTTTATTGAATCCACTTAGGATTTATACCTAGTTTCATTAAGTTATGCGTGAACCAAAACAATTTAAGCCTTATATTTAATATCTTCTAACCTAAATTTATCTCAAATCTATATTTATTAAACATTTAAAGGGATAAAATCCTTCAATATGTAAACTTTAATGTAACTCTTGCATCATAAAAAATTTACACCTCCAAGGAATTTTTCCTTCTTGATGCTTAATAAATATAAATTTGATATGGGTTTATTTCAATTAGAATTAGTCGATGCCAATGTTATACATCTACTTCAACTGGGTTATAGAATGTGCCTCACATTGCAAATTCTCCTAAGATTTGTACTTGTTCTTCTCTATTAATGTATGTTGAAATCAAATTTACCCAAGGTTTACATTCAATATTGTCAATTACGATATTCCAAATTTGTTGATCATTTCCATCTACTCTCGTTTGTTAATATGTGCTTAATTCAACCAAAATTTTTATGTTGTTTTGTCAATTAAGATGCATCAAATTTGTTTAAAGTTTTCACATAATCTCATTGTCTATTAAGGTATATGTCAAAAATATGCCAAAGTATATCAATAAATTTCATGCAATTGGATTTGTAAATATGTTAACTTTTGTTAACATATTAACAAAGTAATTATATTAACCTTTTTTTGTTTGTTACTTTTGTTAACTGTTTTCTATTGATATAAAAAAAGAGTACATTGGTAAACCTTGATGCCCACAACACACCTAGAGGATCATAGCTACCTTCTAGGATATAACAAAAAACAACTGAGACTACACATAACCAAATGACTTCAGGATGTGAATATTATGGATTGCATAAGGAAAATCATTTAGAGTCTGACTGAAGTAAAAAAAATGCCAGAACTGACATAAAAAGATATACAACCAAGAATCATTGGCATCACTGACAAAACAATATTATATTGATTACAAAAAACAACAAGTAACTTCTAACAAAGAAAACTAGAGGCAAATTCATGGTGGACATATTAGTCCGAAATGATAACTTATCTTAACATATTAACATATGATCCAAGTGGATATTGGTGGCCACCCACCTATTCCACTTGGACCCCACCATTGTTCTGTTAGTTTTTTGTTTTTTGTTTTTGTATTTTTTTTCCCTTAATTGTAGCACAGTTTACTATTTTGGCAGTTTTTTCAGGTCCTGAACTTCCGGAGCCGTTTTGAGGCCTTAAACGACGTTTTTAGGCAATATTCCTTTGGGCGATTTAATTGAAATCACATTTTCAGTTATAGTCCTTGGAGAGATATTTCCAACGAGGTATCATGCACATCAAACAGAGATAATATGACCAAGTTACGACCTCGGGAAGTTGGTTGCCCAACTAACCCCAACGAGGCCCATAAACTCTTGGTGTTACATCTCCTCGGGTTAGGGTTTTGGTTGTTTAGGGTTTTCTCTTATTGTTCAATAATAAAAATTCCCTTGAGCCTCATTGTAATGGAGTTTAGACGCATGTAGCTGCCACATCTCTTCTCAGAGATAAGCTACCATCACCCAAGTTAGTCTCATTTCCATTCTGTTTGTAAGCATATTTCATTATTTGATATTAATGAAATGAAGTGTTATTTTTGCTGCATCTCTGTATTTATGGTTATATATGTAATTTGTTGCGTTCCTGTTTAAATTCGGATCAACATATGTTATATTAACTAATGTTAATATACAACTTATTTTAATATAAATAGTTTGATTTAATCAAATTACATAAAAATAAAAATTAAATTAAATTGAGATCATAGAGTCAATTTATTGTCTAGATTTATGGCATGAAGTTTTTTGATATTGTTACTAGTTGTTGTTGATCATGGGTTCAACTCTCTTCGATTCTCTTAGGAAGAGGCCCGTAATTAGAGCTGATGATTTACCATGTTTACCGTCCACGAAATGTGAAAAAATACTTTGAAATTCCCAGTACTTTCATTCTAATATATATATATATATATATATATATATATATATATATATATATATATATATATATATATAATGTCTACTAACAAATTTATTAATATTCATGTGCCTAAATACATTAGCATCACATTTTAACGATTTCTTATACAATTTACAAATAGAGGGGAAAAACACTATAAATAAGTCCATAATATCATACGTATGTGAAAAGATGGTGGGCGTAAAGGACCGACCTTTATGATCAATGATTTTCATTGAAAAATGGAAGAACCAAACTTTATTGAGTTGCTTGTACCCTTTAAATTCATTAATATTTTGATTATTTTTTTACATGTTTTTAAATTTGTTAATTTTTGTTTCAAGATTTATAAAGGTCATGTTCAACCTAGATTTATCAAATATTGAAAGGATTAAATATTTCAATGCTCAAAATTTAATGTAGCTCTTACACCCTAAAAAAGGTTTACATCTCTAAGGATTTTATCATTATTGGTGTCTAATGAATTCAGGGTTATGATAGATGTAGGATGGTTATTTATTTTATTTTAAATAGTACAAATTTGGTTAGTGTAAGTTGACATCAAGGATATACATGGTTGTTACACATCTCCTTCACCTATGTTTGAACCTCTTAGTGTCAATTCTACCAAGATTTGCGACATAGTTTTCTATATTAAGGTATGTTATTTTCAAATTTCACTAAGGTTGGTATCTAGTCTTATCTATTAAGGTATTCCAAATTTGTTAAGGAGTTTCATTAAGTCTTGTTTGTGAAGATATAAGTTAAACTCAACCAAAATTACATTAAGATTTGTCAAAATTTCCTAAAATTTGCAGCTTGCTTGTTGAGACATGTGTTAGAATGTGCCAAGTTTACTCAAAATTCACACTCAATTTTATCAATTAAACTATATATAGCCAATTCATCTTGAATTTATACATAATCTTGTATGGGAAAATACGCCAAATTCACTTTTCATCTAATATTATCTACGAATATGTGTGTTGAATTTGCCCAAAAGTAATATTTGATGCTTGTATTTAAAATATACATGTACTTCACCCATGGAGCTTTGAATTCACAGTGAATGGATTTGTTGTTAAGGCACTCCTTGTGCCATAGGTCACTGATTCAAATCCCCCGTGGATGTGCCTACCAAAAAAAAACATGTACTTCACTTTTTTCGTAAGCTAGTAAACTATCTTGCTAATACTATATAGAGAAAGATACAATCATCCCTCACTATACCCTGCCATTGGAAACCAAGTCTATAGTGGTTCAAAAAATTACCACTTTTTTCCAATAATCCTAAATAAGGAGTCTTATATCCATTCCAAGCTATACTATTTTGTTCTAGGCTTATAACTAGGTTATAAACTAATAGTTTGGTGGAGCAAAATTCAACAAAATCATTGGCATATTAACATAGTTTAAATTACAATAAGAAACAATTGTACTTCTCCTAATTTTAATTAAAAAAAGAAGTAAAATTTTCCTAATTTTTGTCATCGAAACTAAAAAAATAGAATAGAGAACACTAACGTAGTACCTACTCATTAGCATCCAAGTCTAAGGCTACATAGATGAGGTTATGGTTGGTATTAACAAGTGACTATGAGACTAAATTATTACCTCTTTGATTTCAATGTTGTCTCATTACTTCCATATCCCATAGAAGTTTTTACAAAGGCCTCATGTTTTTGATCTAGGAATCCCAACTTCTCATGAATAACCTTTTGGTCGATACCTTATTCCTCGATGATCTAAACCACAGTGGAATTGGTCTACCCATACACATTTATTTGCTAGAAATATTTTGTGTCCTAACTTATAGAAAATACAATATCAAGTATCTAATTAATAAGTTCTATGTTGAGATCCTCAAAAGAGGTATTTTCCTTTTACTCCAAACATCTTACTCTAATATTTCAACCTTGGATTCGATGTGCTACAGAATCTTAGGGATGCTTCCCTTGCCTCCAATTCAATCTTGGTTGGCTTACTGCAGGAGTCATCCATGTTCGAGTTCCTATAATTCCTAGTTATGCCTCTTCTTGTTGGTTTAGGTGCCTTGTCCTCTCCCATTTCCATTTTAATTTTGTCCATCCTATCCCCCCACCTAGAAATGGATCTAAAATGACATATTTCCTCTATGTCCAAGACCCCTACTTTCCTTTACACATTGTACCTCTTATGGGAACTAAGTGTTCTACTTCCTAGACCATTAGGCACTGAAAACCAATGTACATCTCGACCTTCCTCAACATGAAAGCCCTAAGTTGACTGGACATGAGGGGGATAATGGGAAGGGTTATCTTAAAAATTAGAAGAACAACTAACGTCATTTACAAGATTGGCTAAAGTAGCCATAAGCACAAATATAGGAAGCAAGTCATGCAAGCAAAAACTCAACTAGGGTTGCCACCTCATTTCATAAGCTCCTTGTAAAATCACGGAGAAAGATGAGTAAATGTGATTTAATAGAGTCATCATTCATTCATGGAATGGAATTAATGGAAGGCCACTCAAAGGTTTTAAGGGATAGGTTTAAGTAACCTTTATCGTTTGTTTCTCATCCCTTCCACATGCTAAGATCAATTGCTAAGAAATCCAACTATCCCCTAAGGGGACATGTGTGAGACCTTCTCTGGCCTTTCCTTCCTTGCACTTGATGTGAGGTCACATGTACTTCATTTGTTAGCATAAATTATATTCAACATAATAGGTCCATCTTAAACCCATATCTATCAAGAATTGAGAGGGAGAAAATTTGTTGAGGTGTAAATTCTTTTATCACTAAAGTTCCGTGTCAAGTACCAATTCCTTCATATTAAATGATAGAATAAATTACACCTTAAGAAATTTGATCCCTCTCTATGCTTGATAAATGCAGGTTTAAGATGATTATATGTTGGTTTAATTTTTTAAAGATAATATCACATACATACATGACAAAATCTATATCATACTAAGATATAGAACAACTCACTACTATTAAAGTAAATATATATCCATTTTGGTTTCCAATTGATTAAACATTGAGAAAAATAAAATAAATTAAACAAAATACAAATATATCATAATTCAAATATCAAGAAGAGGAGCATTGAGCATTGAATGGAAGAAATTAATTGCAATATAGGAGTCAAGCAAGTTTGTCTCTTATCCCCTTCCCTTGTTGGAATATACATTAACAAGTTGGAGGATTGTTTAGAAGAAGTAGGTTGTGTCGAACCAATCCTCGTTGGTATAATCACCATTATTCTTATCTTCGTTAATGATATTATCCTTGTGGTGAAGATTCCTTATGATCTTGGCAAACAAATAAGAACCTCAAGGATTTTTTCTCCAGTACAAGTATGATTGTTAACACTAACCAAATAAAAGATATGATAATTAAATCCAAAAATATCACTTATGATACTTTTGTATATGAAAAAAACAAGTAGAGGAAGTGCCTTCATACAAATATGTTGGAATCAATATTCATCATAAGCTACATTGTAACTGTAACATTGAGAAAAGGATAAATGGAGGGTGACATGCTTATTTTAGGCTTGGCAATAACTATGAATTAGCAAACCTATAGATATGGGATAAGAAAAAAGTCATTTTTGAGACTCTCCTACTATTATCTTACACAAATGTGAAGTTTGGGGATGTACCATCTCTAGATAATCACGGAGAAACATAAAATATATCCAAAATAATTTTATAACTTTACGATCTCAAAATTATAGAAAATGTACCCTATCTTATCCTTGTCACACAAGAAAGTCGTTCCCCCCTTTGGAGAATGGCTATGAATAATTACCTAATGCATAAGCATAAGTTTATCAACATGGAAGAAAAAAGGCTTCACAATAGTGCTTCAAACTCTAGCTAAAACCACCTATGACTTAAGCAAAGATGATATAAGGATGCCCAATGTTGGCTAAATCATTAGGGAATAAAGGAATATATCATTTTGTAGAATAACAATGATATTAAAATATGTGAAGGGCAAACAGTCTGGAGATGGTAGGCTTTCGAAGGGGTATGACCACCGCAGCTTATGAAGTGGAAAACGGATTACTGAGACATGTGAAGGTGAATAAGAGTGGCCCGGACCTCCTCTGTACCGAAGGCCGAAGGGTTGCCTCTCCCTCCAGAATTTCTGCTCACAGTACACAAGAAAACGAAGTAACACCGCATTTTGCCACCTCTGGTTCATGAAAAAGGCATTTGGAAACAAGGGATGGAGAGAACACGAAGGAGACAGAGAAGGGATATGATCTCAGTGATAGATCGGTCAGCAATCAAGCCATCAGCCCAAAGGCCTGGGACAATCTGCCCCTTGCATACCTTGGCCATAAAATAGAGCCTGACATCGTTGTCCTTGAATGGCTACTGCATGGATTCGGGTTGATCCCTCTCATTATGGAAGGGAGTATAAACCTCAGATCCGCCATCTATCTCATAAATTGGGCACTCAGCAGGTAGAATGGCCCACCACAAAACCAGATCTGGTGGCCTGCGCACACCAAGTCTCTCATCGGCCCCAGATCACAGTTCCAAAGAGCAGAGAAAGGAAAAAAATGGGTAGCCCTGTCAGGAGCTTGGAAACCCCCAAAACTAATGCCGACCCTCACAGATCATGTACCAGATCTGATAATAATGGATCTCAAAAGCCAAAAAGGCCTGATAGGCAAGCAAATCGGCAACGGTCTAGCAGGCTGGAACAGGATCTGGAGGCACGCAATCGCCAAGATGTCTCTCTGTCCCGAAACCCTGGCCATCAATGCAGAAGAATGCCAGATAGGCAAAAAGAATGGCGGAGATCGATTTTGGGGCACAGATATAGCCGAAATCGACTGAGCCGTTGTGAAACAAACGCTGGAAATGACCGCTGCCCTACAGGCAAAACTTGAAGGCGGAAGAGGTGATATGCAAAGGTCCATGGGGATACAGATGGAACAGTATAAAGCAGAGCTTTCACAATTAAATGAACAACAGGAACAAGGAACCAGAACCTTGTTAAGGAATGTAGAGCTCACACGGTGGCAAAGAGTCACTGCAGATGTTCAGACAAGCTACCCCCAGCTGGCAACAAAACCTGCAACTCTGGTAAGTACCCTCCGCTACCAAGTTTTTGTCAAAACTCCTGTCGGAAAAACACATTTGCTTTGGGTATCTAGAACCGATCATGTGAAACATCTGAAGAATCTTATTTCACAACAAGTGGGATATCCCACCAATTTACAAAACTTAATTCATGAGGGCAGAGCACTCTAGGACTTCAAGCATCTTAAGGATTACAAAATCGTATCTCTGTCAACCATAATTCTCAATCTAAGACTAAGAGGTGGCGTGGCAGATAACAACAAAAATCCATTTAGGGGAGAAGGAAGTGGGAATTGCTAAAAAAAAACGCAGAACCATACCAGGGGAAAAAAACTGGAGGTATATCTTACAAAAACATTCTCCAAGGAAAAAATGCATCCACAGCAGCACCAAAACAAGCAGGAATGGAACCAAGGCCATATATTGTGGAGCAGCTGAATCATACCCCAGAATTAAACATAGATATTCCATAAACAGATGAGCACTGTACTACATTTGAAAAACAAGCTTTAATATGTAGATTCAACTGTTTTTGGCCCAAGCCTGTTGAACTATTTCATTGGATTTTCACAAATTGGACTACACAATGTGAAATACATCTTTGCTCCAAAGGTTTCTTCATAGTGAATTTCCCTACAACAAAGGCTAGAGATATTATAATGCATGAAGGACCTTGGTTCTAGGGGTCCACAGGTCTCTTCATCACACCATGGTTTCTAGAGTTTGATGCAAATACAATGGTTGTTTCTAGGATGCCAGTTTGAGTACGCCTACTGATGGGAGTAGCTCAACACTATTTACGTTAACCAATAATTAAATGATATAAAAGAATGATTAACTGTGGATTAATGTCTTGTCCTCGAATAGTTTCTGGAATATGATGTGGTGGCAATTATGTGTGCATTGATTGTAATGTATTGTGCCTTGGGTTGCGTTTTCCAGCTCCTCATTTCACGCCAAAACCCTTCCTCTGTTTATCACTTGGTCATTTTTGCTCTTGGTTCTTTGTCGTCGAGGGTTGCTCTGGTAGGGTTATGCTGCCTAGATATGCAGCTGCGCTTCAACTCTTGGGTGAGTTGTTCAGGTTTTATGTCCGAGGGTTTAGCTCTTACATTCACCTGTTTAACTTTTTTTCCTGGTTCTTTATGCAACCAAGGGTGGCTCTGTCGCCTGGGTGAGTATGTTCCTGTGCTTCTTGTTGGTCAGGTAAATCCCCTCTGCGGACAGAGGCGATCCCACTAGCCTGTAACAGAACTAGCCACAATCAAACCACGCTGCTACGCAAGTTCCTAGTTATGCATCAAAGGTGAATCAAGAAGACTAACCTGAAGTCCAACGCTATGATTGAAGCAGAGTTGATATCCCCGCTCCCTCGCTCCAACAGATCATAAACGAACACCTGCACATGCAAAGGAAGAGACAGATACCAACATAAAAGCTACCAAGGCACAACTATATTTCAGTCTGAAAGGAAATAAATCAACACATCACCATAATAGACAATGAGATTGGAACTATAATAGCAGTCGCTCATCAATTAATAATAAAAAGGAAAAGTTACAACCATTGTTCTGACGTTGACCCTTCTCCTGGCTGGGCGAGTAACTATATGTGTCTTGCAATGCATCTCATCTCCGGCAGCATAACCTCTCTAGCACTCACTAGCATTCCTCCAAGAACTCAAGAACTCAACATCTAACACTCCATGACTAACGATTATCACTACTATCACTAGCTTGTCCAATGCATAATGACAAGCTTATATAGATGAAGAAGGGAGGAGGATACGATGAACCGGGACACCTTTTGTGGATTAACATTATCCCCCAAAAGCCATTAAAGATGGGGATAGGATAGAGCTCGACATAAGGCTGATTTTTTATCTTCAAAAAGCTCCATGTAATGAAGGAAACAACAGTCGGGCGTGCGTTAAGGCAAAAAGCATGACTAAACTTGGTTGGCGCGACTGTTGCTCTAAGACAGAGCGCCAATGGTCGCGCCCTCTTTTGAGGATCTCCATGATTGGCGCGGGTAAGATACTGTGGACTTGCGCCAATGGAAAAAGAGCACTTTTCAGGGATAATCTGCAGAAGGTGTCTTCAGGGAACATGGAGTACATACTCAGGGGAACATAATGCAAGTGTTTTTAGACTTTGTCACTTCTTATAACTCCCGGGATGAGTCCTCCAAGGTACGACAAGAGGAGTAACAGGGATGGTGACAAATTACTGTGTAACAGATGCCCCCTAAAGCATGAAGTCCGAGAGGTGGAGAGGGGTGAAATGCTTTACAAGAACACACAAGAACACATAAGAGCACATATAGTTACTGTCGTCGAGGATCCGTATTAAGAGACATGACTGATAGTTCAATTACATGATGTACGTGGTATGGTCATAGCCATCCATAAGAGAGTACATAAATAATCTAGATCCATAGTATGGACGCAGCCATCTGGTTAGGATCAATGAATTGACTCAGGTATGGTCGCAGCCATCCAGTGAATGAGTCAAGTATCAAGAATCACGCCTGGATTACAACGGACACAATCCAGGGTCTTGCGCTCCATCTCGCCCCGAACAAGAGTACAAGTTCAAGCATGTGAATATATGAGCTGAAGTCGAACATGCATGAACATCGCCTGATTACCAGTCAATAGTGGAAATTGTTAACAGACGCGAGAGGTACCACCAATAATGACAATGGCCCTCAAGGTACTATAGGTACAATCTACGGCGTGTGAATCAATGATCCGAAGTCGAACACCCATAGAATCATTCGATCGGAGGCCAATGATGAAAACCTCACGTCAAACACGAAGAACCTGCCATTGAGGCATGCAGGCTCCAAGGCACCGGAAAGGAGTCTCTAGATCAACTTCCTGGATAATGAGTTGAAGTCGACAGGAAGTGACCTTGATCGAAGGTGGGCCATAATGTTTCCCACATCATCGACACGAGACAGAGAGATAATGTTGTGAATCATGATTGTGCGAACTATCAGAGGGAGGTTATTTCTTTGCAGAGGTCAACTTCTCTTGAACATATCGGCGACACATTAACGGAATTGGCAGTATTTGACATCAATGTATCAAAGGTCATGATGACGAGGCAATGAGTGGATGAGAGGTCAAATAGGGTACCCAAGTCCATGGAAGCAAGTGAAAGATATGAGATGAAATATCCCCACCCCGGACACGAAAGCAAAAAGTGCCATGTTCAAGAGCGACATACTACCGTTACGGTAATAATTATGGTTCAAAAATTTTCTTTTCCCCCCGCCATTTCTGGCGAGTACCCCAGTTATTTTTAACAAGCTTGATGGGGATAGCATATGCTTGTGTTGTGACAAAATCCGATGTCATTAAGTTTTAACGAGTCTGACAAAGGAAGAACTCGGCGTCTTTTCAAGTTTAGAGAGTTTGAAAAGACAGCAGAAAAGGAAACTCCAGGGATGTCCTTTTTCGTAAAGTTGTGTCTCTCGGGCCCGAAAAAGTATAAAATAATACCCGAAAGAACCGCCCGATAATTACGATCGAGGAGTACTTTTCATAATTAGTGATTTCGACCCGAAAAAGTAAAAAAGCGGTCAAAACCACGTCGTTTCATAACCATTAACGAGTTTGAAACGACAAAAACCCGGTAATCTTTTTATGTTTTAACGGTCGTCAAAAAGAACTTAAAATGACCGCCCCTTATTACCATTTAACGAGTCAAGAGGAGTGACTCGGCAATCTTTTCCTCTTTAAATGGTCAGAAAAGAGCTGAAAGCGGACCTCCATTTTTATTTTCTTTAACGAGTCAAAAAGGAAAAATACTCGGCAATCTTTTCATATTTTACGAGTCAGAAAAGAGCGTAAAGGCGACTCGTCCTGAAGGAACGAGTGGTATAAAGGATAGCAACTGGTTCCGGTAATGGTGGAACTTACTCGAAACATGTAAAGGTTAAGAGGCTGGCTAATAAAACCACTCATCGCTGCGGTTCCTCAGGAAAGGAGAAACAACCAAGTGAAAGCATATGATCGGCCAAAAAGATGGTGGCGATGGAATGAAACAACCAAGGCTCATCTAGCAGAATTTAGCGGATAAAAGGCAATCACGGGATGTAAATGGGTTCATTTTTACACAAGCTTGAACCATGGAGAACTTTGCTTGTAAATTTTTTTTTTGTTGCATGCCCCCAGCATGATCATACAAATCGAGGTACATGCCCCCCAAGCTTCATGGCATTCACGGAGTGGATGGAATGAAGGTTTACTTGGAAAGACTCGATTTTGAAGGAGGATGCATGCCCCCCCCCGGGGCAGCTGCCGTCATCAGAATGACGGAGTGGATGCTGGGGCATTTCCTGTGGAAATAAGACCATTTAGGAATGGTAGATGACTATATGTGAAGTGCGAACCGGGGAATGAAAGTTGGTCTACGACTTTGATCGTCCTTCCTTCATGCGGAAAACACATCACTCTGAAGAGTGAGGACACAATAGCACGTATGCGATAAATATAGTCTCGTCCAAGGAGTAAATTGTAATCTAACGGACCTTGGACTACCATGACACCCATTTGAATAGTCTTCCCTTCTAACGTAATAGGTACATTGGGAAGAATTCCTAAAGGTCGAGTGGTTTCTCGATGGAAACCTGTAAGGTTTCTCATCTCAGGCAAAAGCAGTGGGGAACCAAGTGCTTCCCAAGCTGTTGAAGAAAGGATAGTCACAGGAGATCCCTCATCAATAATTGTACCGGCCATAACCATGCGGTAGACTTGAACTATAATTCGAAATGGTATGGAGGCTGGTAACCGAGGATTGACTAGTTGATCCCAATTGAAGGAAACAACTAGGTTGCTTGGAGGTGGGACTGGATAGACAGCCGGATATGACTTTGATGGACTTTCTTCCTGGTGCGAAGGAATGAGAGGGATGCTCACTTGATCATCTATGTTAATAAATAGAATTTGGGCGGTGGGATCTTCATTCTTTGCAGTGATAACATCATCTGAGGAGGTAACTTCTGAAGGCAAAACCGGGTCACTTGTGAGCTGGACCTTTTGACTTTTGTCTGGTTTGGATTCAGATGTAAGATCGTTTAAGGCTGGAACTTCTGAAGGCAAAACTAGGTCACTTGTAAGCTGGACCTTTTGACTTTTGTCTGGTTTAGATTCAGGTGTAAGATCATCTAAGGATGGAACTTCTGTAGGCAAAACCGGGTCACTTGTAATCTGGACCTTTTGAAAGACCGGGTCAACTGTAATCTGGAACTGTGGACTTTCTTTTGGTTTGGACTCAGGTAGTTCATCTTTGATAATAGAGTGGTGCGTAGATGATGAATGTAAATCAACACTCGTTCCGACCAGGGACTGGTCTGGAACAGGCGGAGCACAGCTAGGTTCAGGAAGAAAAGGCTGGGCCAAAGAGGAATCATGCTTGATCACTTGGTTAGTGGAGAGATGATCTGCAGTTGCAAAAAGACGCTGATATCCAGCGGGTAGTTTGGGTAAGGGAGCTGACAGACTTGCCAAAAGACGGGAGGCTTCATCCATAAGCGGACAAAGGCGAAGGAGATGATTGCCTTCACAAAGTCGACAAGGGAAACGAACCTTCCCTTTTCTCTTACCAACTGACAAGGTATCGTCGATTGGCGATGACAAGGAGTGAGTCGGGTCACGGGACCATATATCGAGGATCCTGGGAATACCAGGACAATCAGAAAGAAAGTGGTCCTCCTTGCATAACCGACAAGGAGACTTAGCCTTCCGCGGAGGAGCAGAAGGTGGTTCCACTTCAGATATTTTCATGGTAGATGCGACCTTTCCCTTAGGAGACTTCTTCTTGTTGGTCTTCTTCTTCTTTTTCTTAGCCACCTGGTTAGTGAAATCCACGGTTTCACCAGGCGAAATAGAAGATGAGGATGCAACAATGGGTGAAGAAGGGAAGGGGTCCACCTTAGAATTAACATGGTGTTGTTCGGGTGGAGGAGGTGGTGGCGGAACACGAGTCACCACACTTGAGACCATCGAGTTTGAAAACAACCATACGGGTAACCCAATGGTCAACCCAGGCAAAGACAATGTTGTGATATACTGAACACCGACATTTCCAACAGAAGGAAATGGACGAGGGTTCCCATCAGGAGGAACACCTTGGCCGGTGGGCGCCGGAAAGGCTGCCATTGAACGAGAAATAATCCTACTCAAGATAACGCAAACAAAATCTAATTGGGTAGATGTTATCGTGGCCAATAAATTTTAAGACACTGAACTTAACCTTTTCATTTTTTAAGAGTCGAGAAAAGGATAAAATATGACTCTATTCTCCTTCGAATATTTAATGAGCACGAAGTGACAAGACGCTCACAGGCACCTTTCCGTTTAGGGAGTCCGAAAAGGATCAAAAGTGACTGCTCTGG
This sequence comes from Pinus tabuliformis, assembly GCA_031772625.1. Classification (NCBI taxonomy): domain Eukaryota; kingdom Viridiplantae; phylum Streptophyta; class Pinopsida; order Pinales; family Pinaceae; genus Pinus; species Pinus tabuliformis. The sequence continues at coordinate 1,063,894,637 of CM062815.1, forward strand.
AATTCTAGGTAGAAGGTGTGCCAAACTTTTCGCAAAACCACAGAATACTTTTTAGGGTACGGGTGGTCAATCTTCATGAATGCTGTGTTCACTGCATTGCGAATCGTAGGGCGGCTGACACAGCTTCCTATGGATAAAGGCTTTATTCCTATAGGGGTCTCCCAATATATACTCGACGGTACGTGGGAGCACAGTCCGTATTGGCACCTATCGTTTCACCGTGGAGGAATCACCCAACCACTCGACGATAAACTACCAGGTTTAAAGACGCCGGAACACGTCTCTAACCTAGACCTCTAGAGTATTTGCGTTATGTTCCAATGCGTTGTTATGTTCATTGAGTTCATTTTAAAGTTTATCTTCGATTATGTTTCAGTTTTTTGGTCCTACCGTATGTGATATCTCAAAAACTTCTTAAATGCAAACTATATGCCAAAATTATATCATTTGATTCGATGAATTCTATCTACAGGAGGGTTGAGATTTTTACACAAACGAAGTGATCACTCAACAAACAACAAAGATCCTAATGCAGCTAATAACAAGAAATGAAATTTTTCTTTTTCTTTTTAATAGCAACAAATAACAATAAATGCTAACTAATATGATGCAAAAGATTTTTTTGTTTTTCTTTCCTTTAAGATGGCATGATGCATGTAAACAAATTTTAAGAGATATGCACAATCCAAGTTCACTCAATGAAATAGAACCAATTCTGAAACACCAAAATGAACCATGCAAGCAAGGAAAAACACAAAAGACTTTCACTGAACCATGTAATCTAAGTTCGAATGAAATCGAGTGAAATCCAAAGAGGCTAGAAGTGAATCACTCAGAGTATAGAAGATCAAGCTTTAACAAATCACTGGATCGGTGCAGAACATGACCAACAAGTTGACTGGATAATCAAGAGATCAAAACTTCCCACAGAAGGCTAGACATGCAAAGTCACTAGATGTTCTAGGGCTGAGACGAAAATCAATAGAAATAAGCAAACAGCTGAGGGATAAAGGCTAAGACCAGTCAAGCAGAGGTTCAACACAGTTCCAGAGGCTGTAAGAGATATAAAAAGAGATTGAAAGAGCTTTCCACCCACACACAGGCAAAATTTACAGAGCTGGCGCGACTGTCAGCCTGCAACTTGCGCTACCACAGTATTGGCGCGAGTTGCTTTTGAGCAACATGCGCCAACTGGTGTGACTGTCAGAGAAATAACCGCCTAATTAAGCTTGCCGACTAGAAAAATAAATGATACGACCTCAGGTCGGGTTGACAGTGCTCAGATGGGTCAAACAGTAAAGAATAAACTCAAAACTGACTCAGGAAGCTCATTCACTCAAGCAAGCAGAAGAAAATTAACATGCAAGACAAAAATCAAATAGCTACTCCCCAGCGGAGTCGCCAAATTGTTGGTCAGGTAAATCCCCTCTGCAGACAGAGGCGATCCCACTAGCCTATAACAGAACTAGCCACAATCAAACCACGCTGCTACGCAAGTTCCTAGTTATGCATCAAAGGTGAATCAAGAAGACTAACCTGAAGTCCAACGCTATGATTGAAGCAGAGTTGATATCCCCGCTCCCTCGCTCCAACAGATCATAAACGAACACCTGCACATGCAAAGGAAGAGACAGATACCAACATAAAAGCTACCAAGGCACAACTATATTTCAGTCAGAAAGGAAATAAATCAACACATCACCATAATAGACAATGAGATTGGAACTATAATAGCAGTCGCTCATCAATTAATAATAAACAGGAAAAGTTACAACCATTGTTCTGACGTTGACCCTTCTCCTGGCTGGGCGAGTAACTATTATATGTGTCTTGGAATGCATCTCCTCTCCGGCAGCATAACCTCTCTAGCACTCACTAGCATTCCTCCAAGAACTCAAGAACTCAACATCTAACACTCCATGACTAACGATTATCACTACTATCACTAGCTTGTCCAATGCATAATGATAAGCTTATATAGATGAAGAAGGGAGGAGGATACGATGAACTGGGACACCTTTTGTGGATTAACATTATCCCCCAAAAGCCATTAAAGATGGAGATAGGATAGATCTCGACATAAGGCTGATTTTTTATCTTCAAAAAGCTCCATGTAATGAAGGAAACAACAGTCGGGCGTGCGTTAAGGCAAAAAGCATGACTAAACTTGGTTGGCGCGACTGTTGCTCTAAGACAGAGCGCCAATGGTCGCGCCCTCTTTTGAGGATCTCCATGATTGGCGCGGGTAAGATACTGTGGACTTGCGCCAATGGAAAAAGAGCACTTTTCAGGGATAATCTGCAGAAGGTGTCTTCAGGGAACATGGAGTACATACTCAGGGGAACATAATGCAAGTGTTTTTAGACTTTGTCACTTCTTATAACTCCCAGGATGAGTCTTCCAAGGTACGACAAGAGGAGTAACAGGGATGGTGACAAATTACTGTGTAACAGATGCCCCCTAAAGCATGAAGTCCGAGAGGTGGAGGGGTGAAATGCTTTACAAGAACACACAAGAACACATAAGAGCACATATAGTTACTGCCGTCGAGGATCTGTATTAAGAGACATGACTGATAGTTCAATTACATGATGTACGTGGTATGGTCGCAGCCATTCATAAGAGAGTACATAAATAATCTAGATCCATAGTATGGACGCAGCCATCTGGTTAGGATCAATGAATTGACTCAGGTATGGTCGCAGCCATCCAGTGAATGAGTCAAGTATCAAGAATCACGCCTGGATTACAACAGACACAATCCAGGGTCTTGCGCTCCATCTCGCCCTGAACAAGAGAACAAGTTCAAGCATGTGAATATATGAGCTGAAGTCGAACATGCATGAACATCGCCTGATTACCAGTCAATAGTGGAAACTGTTAACAGACGCGAGAGGTACCACCAATAATGACAATGGCCCTCAAGGTACTATAGGTACAATCTACGGCGTGTGAATCAATGATCCGAAGTCGAACACCCGTAGAATCATTCGATCGGAGGCCAATGATGAAAACCTCACGTCAAACACGAAGAACCTGCCATTGAGGCATGCAGGCTCCAAGGCACCGGAAAGGAGTCTCTAGATCAACTTCCTGGATAATGAGTTGAAGTCGACAGGAAGTGACCTTGATCGAAGGTGAGCCATAATGTTTCCCACATCATCGACACGAGACAGAGAGATAATGTTGTGAATCAAGATTGTGCGAACTATCAGAGGGAGGTTGTTTCTTTGCAGAGGTCAACTTCTCTTGAACATATCGGCGACACATTAACGAAATTGGCAGTATTTGACATCAATGTATCAAAGGTCATGATGACGAGGCAATGAGTGGATGAGAGGTCAAATAGGGTACCCAAGTCCATGGAAGCAAGTGAAAGATATGAGATGAAATATCCCCACCCCGGACACGAAAGCAAAAAGTGCCATGTTCAAGAGCGACATACTGCCGTTACGGTAATAATTATGGTTCAAAAATTTTCTTTTCCCCCCGCCATTTCTGGCGAGTACCCCAGTTATTTTTAACAAGCTTGATGGGGATAGCATATGCTTGTGTTGTGACAAAATCCGATGTCATTAAGTTTTAACGAGTCTGACAAAGGAAGAACTCGGCGTCTTTTCATGTTTAGAGAGTTTGAAAAGACAGCAGAAAAGGAAACTCCAGGGATGTCCTTTTTCGTAAAGTTGTGTCTCTCGGGCCCGAAAAAGTATAAAATAATACCCGAAAGAACCGCCTGATCATTACGATCGAGGAGTACTTTTCATAATTAGTGATTTCGACCCGAAAAAGTAAAAAAGCGGTCAAAACCACGTCGTTTCATAACCATTAACGAGTTTGAAACGACAAAAACCCGGTAATCTTTTTATGTTTTAACGGTCGTCAAAAAGAACTTAAAATGACCGCCCCTTATTACCATTTAACGAGTCAAGAGGAGTGACTCGGCAATCTTCTCCTCTTTAAATGGTCAGAAAAGAGCTGAAGGCGGACCTCCATTTTTATTTTCTTTAACGAGTCAAAAAGGAAAAATACTCGGCAATCTTTTCATATTTTACGAGTCAGAAAAGAGCGTAAAGGCGACTTGTTTTGAAGGAACGAGTGGTATAAAGGATAGCAACTGGTTCCGGTAATGGTGGAACTTACTCGAAACATGTAAAGGTTAAGAGGCTGGCTAATAAAACCACTCATCGCTACGGTTCCTCAAGAAAGGAGAAACAACCAAGTGAAAGCATATGATCGGCCAAAAAGATGGTGGCGATGGAATGAAACAACCAAGGCTCATCTAGCAGAATTTAGCGGATAAAAGGCAATCACGAGATGTAAATGGGTTCATTTTTACACAAGCTTGAACCATGGAGAACTTTGCTTGTAAATTTTTTTTTTGTTGCATGCCCCCAGCATGATCATACAAATCGAGGTACATGCCCCCCAAGCTTCATGGCATTCACGGAGTGGATGGAATGAAGGTTTACTTGGAAAGACTCGATTTTGAAGGAGGATGCATGCACCCCCCCCCCGGGGCAGCTGCCGTCATCAGAATGACGGAGTGGATGCTGGGGCATTTCCTGTGGAAATAAGACCATTTAGGAATGGTAGATGACTATATGTGAAGTGCGAACCGGGGAATGAAAGTTGGTCTACGACTTTGATCGTCCTTCCTTCATGCGGAAAACACATCACTCTGAAGAGTGAGGACACAATAGCACGTATGCGATAAATATAGTCTCGTCCAAGGAGTAAATTGTAATCTAACGGACCTTGGACTACCATGATACCCATTTGAATAGTCTTCCCTTCTAACGTAATAGGTACATTGGGAAGAATTCCTAAAGGTCGAGTTGTTTCTCGATGGAAACCTGTAAGGTTTCTCATCTCAGGCAAAAGCAGTGGGGAACCAAGTGCTTCCCAAGCTGTTGAAGAAAGGATACTCACAGGAGATCCCTCATCAATAATTGTACCAACCATAACCATGCGGTAGACTTGAACTATAATTCGAAATGGTATGGAGGCTGGTAACCGAGGATTGACTAGTTGATCCCAATTGAAGGAAACAACTAGGTTGCTTGGAGGTGGGACTGGATAGACAGCCGGATATGACTCTGATGGACTTTCTTCCTGGTGCGAAGGAATGAGAGGGATGCTCACTTGATCATCTATGTTAGTAAATAGAATTTGGGCGGTGGGATCTTCATTCTTTGCAGTGATAACATCATCTGAGGAGGTAACTTCTGAAGGCAAAACCGGGTCACTTGTGAGCTGGACCTTTTGACTTTTGTCTGGTTTGGATTCAGATGTAAGATCGTTTAAGGCTGGAACTTCTGAAGGCAAAACCAGGTCACTTGTAAGCTGGACCTTTTGACTTTTGTCTAGTTTAGATTCAGGTGTAAGATCATCTAAGGATGGAACTTCTGTAGGCAAAACCGGGTCACTTGTAATCTGGACCTTTTGAAAGACCGGGTCAACTGTAATCTGGAACTGTGGACTTTCGTTTGGTTTGGACTCAGGTAGTTCATCTTTGATAATAGAGTGGTGCGTAGATGATGAATGTAAATCAACACTCGTTCCGACCAGGGACTGGTCTGGAACAGGCGGAGCACAGCTAGGTTCAGGAAGAAAAGGCTAGGACAAAGAGGAATCATGCTTGATCACTTGGTTAGTGGAGAGATGATCTGCAGTTGCAAAAAGACGCTGACTGTTCGTGGGTTATTTTTGAACTCTGCTATGTGTGCTCAGAAATTTCATATGCTAATTAAAAGAAAATTTTAGAGAATTGTAGGCTCGAATTACCTCTGTTTTAATGGTGACTGTTGACTGTCGTTCCTTTCAGTTTGGCTTGAATGTTATTGAATTATGCTTGTTAATTTATGGCTGCGTTCGCAATTTCTTCAATGAGTAGAAAGCGATGTGGTCACTCTTGTATTCATTTTGATGGATGGATTTTAAATTGGAAAAAAAAATTATATGTGGCCTGTGCATGCATTTATTCCTGTACATTCACTGTTGATTTCTTTTCATGGGTTGCAAACCCTCATTCTAGAAATTCACTATAGTCTCGCTATCTGGGCTCTATTTCTTAGGAAAGAAAATGAACAAACGAGTATGCATGCATTGTATTGATAGCTCTAACTGTTCGGTAAATTAGGAAGCAAAAAGAAAAATATTTTGGTTACATAGATGGATTCGAATAAGTCTGTTTTTTTATTATCAGTGCTTGTATGCTAAAAATGTTGAACCCTTTCAATGGATTTTTCATGTACATTTGTAGTCTCTATTCACAGTTACCTGAACTGTGTAGTTACTGTTTTTAGTTGTAATTCTATTTAGTTACATAACGATGCTTGTATTCGGTTCTTCTTTGTGACAAGGTTTTACATTAAACACATTTTGTTTTTTCTCCAAAATGATAGAACAGTTATTAAATTTCTGTTGATTAAAATACAAACAAACTAATGACCCTAACTGACCAAACTGTCTCTAACTAGTACTGAAACTAAAAGTAAAAAAAATCTTACATCCTACTTTGACAAACTAAACATAAAGAAACCAATTTGTTAACACAACTTCCACCTTGGCGGAGACCAACACCCGGTCATGGTGCCCTAGCTGGATGCTCCTGCATCAGGCTCCCGGGGTAAAAAGAAATCATGACTCCGGTCCATGAGCTTCTCGATGTTAAAAAATTATATATTACGGACAATTGAACACATAAAATATTGCAGAAATATAAACACAGAAAACGCATAAAACAAGAGAGACACATATATACGTGGTTCACCCAGTTTGGGCTACATCCATGGAGAAACAACCAGTGCTTCGTTTAATATTATCCAGCAAACTGAAGAGATACAACCTACAACAGATCCGTTGTAACACCCTCTTTGCTCTCAATCTCCTCTCTCTTCCTCACTCAGAATACAGATTGTTACACTAAAAAATGTCACCATGGCTATTTACAGTTGGTGTGGCTCTATCAACAGTCATACTACCCTCTTAAGCAAGTCTTATGCCTCTGCTATCCATGTCAAACTCCAAGAAAGAGAGAAAGTCTTTATAAATGTGTTTATCTCTGGGTACGCAGGTTCTCTCAAACCTTGCCTGCAGGTACGCACCTATTGTTCATGAGGTCTGCGTCTAAGGACGCTCTGTATCTAAAGGGGCAGGTGCGTCCCTCTGAAAAGGTTAAAATGCGCAAGTTTTATCTTCAAAAACTTACTTGTGGTCATTTCTAGAGCATTCTAGAAGGTTCGACGTGTATTGAGCGCCTCCAGATGGTTCATGCACTCCTACCAAAGAGGAACTTATCCCATCAATAAGGGAGTGATCCCATCCAAAGAGGGGACTATCCCATTGATGGTGGACCTGATTAACTTCCTCATGAGCATTATAAATACAGGCATTGGGCCAGAAGGAGGGAGGTTGAAAGCTACACATTTCTAAGGGTAAATGCTGCAGGAATTAGGACTCCCATTTAGAAGCTTGTGAGGAGAGATTGCCATCTTTGCTTATTCTATTTGGAAGTGGGTGAGCTTTGTCAAAGTAGAGGAAGACTCTTGTGGACCCTGGAAGGAGCTTGCACAACACCAAGGCTCAGGTTGTAATGGTTCCTTTTGATTACCTTTAATGCAAATTGGTCCATTCTTCTCAATAACTTGTTGTTTATGGGTTATTTCATGTACTCCTTGGTCTATATGTTGAATATGCTTTGTTTTATGTTATAATCAGGTGCTATTTAATTGTTTGACTGTTGGTGATTGCAGGTTTTGGAGAAAAGGAGGAGCTCATCCAGATCAACAAAGCTTGGACTTCTACAACAGCGTTTGGACAAAGGTAAGAACGAAACACTTGATTTCTCATATCATAATGCATGTTTAGAGAAGGATAGCTCCAGTTTGTTTTGTTTGTCATTAGAATGTCTTAGACTTCTAGGAAGGTCGGTTGTGTCCACACTCTTGACTGATTCCGCGTGACACAGATATACATAGACGCAATACAATTTCGTCATATATAGGGAGGGGTTGCCTTCTAGGGCAAAAAACCCTAAATTAAACATAACTTCTACCGTCAGATCATCCGCCTAATGAACGACCTAGATTGACTAGAAATTAGTAGACTTTTATAAGGCAATTTTACATCTATTTTTTTAGCTTCGGGGGCACTGCCCCCGAACCCCCTCTAGCCCCTAGAACCCCCAACCGAGGGGGATTAGCCCCCCCACACCCCCCCACGTGGAGGGGTGTACAGTCTTCCTGGGTTATACATCCGACTGAAACCTTTGAGTACAGAAGATAATCAGGCTCGACACCCAACAATCTCCCACTTGGAGACTGATTATAGCAACTCTACCGCTGCTTCATTTTCTAGACAATGACTCCACTTTGGACTTGGTTGTTTCTCATCTTCTTCATCATACTTGAAGACCAATTGAAACTGAGCAGATTCTTAGTTTCTCCCTAGTTACAACTTTTGTTAACATATCTGCAGGATTCTGGCTAGTGTGTATCTTTTCCAGCTTCAACTGTCCATCTTCTAATGCTGACTGTATGAAATAGTACTTGAGCTGTATATGTTTAGTCTTGGAATGAAATTCAGAGTTCTTTGCAAGATGTATGGCACTCTAGCTGTCACCGTATAACCTGCCCAACTCCTGCTTCTTGCCCAATTCATCCAGAAACCTTTGTAACCAAATCATTTCTTTACTAGCCTCTATAGCAGTAACATACTCTGCTTCTATTGTTGAAAGTGTAACAACACTTTGGATTTTTGAAACCCAACTAATAGTTGTTCCACCTACAGTAAACACATATCCTGTAGTGCTCCTCCTGTTATCTCTATAAACTGCCATATCTGCATCAACATATCCCTGTAGAGAAATGTTTGAACCACCAAAGCATAATGCTTGATTTGTGGTACCTCTCAAATACCTGAGAATCCACTTCACTGCCATCCAATGTTCTTTTCCTGGATTGTTCATGTACCTGCTTACAACTCCCATTGCATGTGCAATATCAGGCCTTGTGCAGACCATTGCATACATTAAGCTTCCAACTGCTGATGCATATGGAACTTTAGACATATGAGCCATTTCTTCCTGAGCCTTGGGACACGCCTCCTTACTTAATTTGAAATGGCTAGCCAAAGGTATAGTAACTGGTTTTTCATTCTGCATATTAAACCTTTTCAACACCTTTTCTATGTACTCACTTTGAGACAATGTTAATTTTTGATTCTTCCTGTCTCTAGTTATTCTCATACCAAGGATTTGTTTTGCAGCACCCAAATCCTTCATTGCAAATGAGTTTGCCAATGTCCTTTTGAGCACATTTATTTCCTGTATGTTAGAACCTACAACAAGCATGTCATCTACATACAATAACAATATAATATAGCTGCCATCATTTTGCCTTTTGAGATAAACACAATGATCATAGTGACATCTAGTATAACCTTGTTCAAACATAAATCTGTCAAATTTTAGATACCACTGCCTTGGAGCCTGTTTTAAGCCATACAAGCTCTTCTTCAACCTGCACACTAGTTCCTCCTTCCGTTTTACCTCATATCCTTGTGGCTGCTGCATATATATCTCTTCCTCCAAATCCCCATGGAGAAAGGCTGTCTTTACATCTAACTGCTCAAGATGCAAATATTCAATTGCTACTAGACTTAAAATAGTTCTGATTGAAGTCATTTTAACAACAGGAGAAAATATTTCATCAAAATCAGTACCTTTCTTCTGTGCAAACCCCTTCACCACAAGTCTAGCTTTATACCTCTGTTTTCCTCCATCTTCTTCCTTTAGCCTGTAAACCCATTTATTCTGCAATGTTGTTTTACCTGTAGGCAACCTGACTAAGTCCCAAATCTGGTTATGTGCTAAGGATTCCATCTCTTATTTCATGGCTTTCTCCCACTTCTTCCTGGTTTCTACCTGCACTGCTTCTTCATAACATTCTGGTTCACCAAAATCAGTCAACAATACATAATATAATGAAGGAGAGTATCGTTCAAGGGGTCTACTTATCCTGGTATATCTTCTAACACCACTTTCATGTGTTTGAAGTGCTTGTTGTTGTTGTTCTGGCTGTTGATCATTATGATTTTCAGGCACCATCACTTTTCCCTTGATATCGTCAAGCACTGTGTATTCTCTGTTTTCTTTTTCTTATTTCTTTTCCTGCAACTGATTCTTATACAAGACCTTTAATTGAATATTACATCTCTGCTCCTAATGATTTTGTGATTTTCATAATCATATAAGTGATAACCAAAATCATTAACACCATATCCAATAAAGGTACATTTCTTTGATTTTGCCTCAAGCTTTGTTCTATTTTCTTTGTTAATGTGGACAAAAGCTTCACAACCAAAAGTCTTTAAAAATGAGTAGTTTACCTTTTTACCTGTCCATGCTTCCTTTGGAATACCACCATCCAAGGAACTTGAAGGCCCTCTATTTATTAGATAAACATCAGTATCTACAGCATCTGCCCAAAATTGTAAAGGCAATCCTGCATGCAATCTCATGCACCTTGCACGCTCCATGATTGTCCTGTTCATCCTTTCTGACACACCATTTTATTGTGGTGTTCCTGGAACTGTCTTCTCTCTACGAATTCCATTCTCTAAATAGTACCTATCAAACTCTTTGCTGCAATATTCACCTCCATTATCTAATCTGAGACACTTAAACCTTTTCCCTGTCTCATTTTCAACCAAAGCTTTCCATTTCTTGAAAGTATCAAATACATCAGATTTATTTCGAATACAATAAATCCAGGTTTTTCTGGTTGCATCATCAATAAAAATAACATATAATGAGAGCCACCAAGAGATGATACCTGAGTAGGTCCCCATACATCTGTATGCACAAGCTCTATTTTTTCGCTCTTCTTTTCTTTCCCAACTCTAAGGAATCTGACTCTCTTCTATTTTCCATAAACACAATTCTCACAGAATTTTAAATCAACATGCTTCAAACTTGGCAACAAATTTCTTGAGTGAAGAATCCGCATCCTCTTCTCACTCATGTGCCCGATCCTATGATGCCACAATGCCGTATCTTCTCCTGTAGAGGTTAAAGCATTAACAGAATTAGAAATACCATTGCATAAATACAATGTACCAACCTTTTCTCCTTTCGCTATTACTAGGGATCCTTTAGTGACCTTCCAGGTTTTATCTGTGAAAGTAGTTACGCAATCTTCACCTCCCAACTGCCCTGTTGAAATCAAATTTTTCTTCAGATCTGGAAAATGTCTTACCTTCTTTAATAGCCATTGATTTCCATTTTGTTGTTTTATGAAAACTATACCCATTCCAACGATTTTACAGGGTTTATCATCACCTAATCGAACTTGTCCAAAATCTCCTTGAACATAATCATGAAAATGTTTCTTATTAGGTGTAGCATGGAATGAGGCCCCTGAACCTATCACCCATGCATCAATAATATTTTCTAGTGAAAGAATCAAAGCATCTTGCAACACATCACCTGTTACATTTGCTTCATGATTAGTTTCTTGCTACGCATCTCCTTCTTTTCCCTTCCGAGACTTGCAGTCTTTCTTCAGGTGTCCTTTCTTCCCACATTTCCAGCACACTATCCCCGATCTGGACTTGGATTTGCCTTTTCTTGACTTACTACGATATCCTGGGCTCTTTCCTCTTTCCATTTTTCTTCCCCTAGTCTCTGCAGTCAAAGCATTACCTGATGTCTCACCGGAGCTTTTCCGTCGCATTTCCTCGCTAAGGATTGCACCAACAACATCATCAAACTTTAAAGTACTAGATCCAGAGACAGAGTTACTAATGGCCATAACTAAACCATTCCAACTTTCTTGCAATGGGCATAGAAATAACGGAGCCCTAACTTCATCATCAATTTTACCCCTACAGAACTAAACTGACTTGTAACTGTATTAAAACCATTTAAATGATCTGTAACAGATCCACCTTCTGATATCCTCATATTAAATAAACGCTTCATAAGAAATACCTTATTTGAGGCCGAGGGTTTTTCATACAGTTTGGCCAATGCCGACATTAAACCCTGTGTTGGCGTTTCCTTTGAAATATTAAACACTACCGATGCAGCTAGGCACAGCCGTATTGTTCCAAGTACCTTTCTGTCCAGAATATCCCATTCTGTCTCTGTCATACTTGTCGGATTCTTTGTATTTCCGCTCAATGGTAGGTACAAATATCTCTAATACAGATAATGTTCCATCTGCATCTTCCACAGCTGGTAGTTTTGGCCGTTGAATTTTTCGACCCTAAACCTACCAACTTCTGCCATTGCTCCCACTCGAACCAGGAACCCTTCTCTCCTACGAGTTTATCAGCCAAATAGACCTTCGGCTCTGATACTAGTTGTTAGAAAATTATATATTATGGAGCAATGGAACACATAAAATATTACAGAAATATAAACACAAAAAACACATAAAACAAGAGAGACACAGATATACGTGGTTCACCCAGTTTGGGCTATGTCTATGGAGAAACAACCAATCCTTCCTTTTATATTCTCCAGCAAACTGAAGAGATACAACCTACAACAGATCCACTGTAACACCCTCTTTTCTCTCAATCTCCTCTCTCTTCCTCACTCAGAATACAGATATACATAGACGCAACACAATTTCCTCATATATAGTTAGGGGTTTCCTATAGGAAAAAACCCTAAATTAAACATAACTTCTACCGTCAGATCATCCGCCTAATGAACGACCCAAATTGACTAGAAATTACTAGACTTTTACAAGGCAATTTTACGTCTATTTTTTTAGCTTTGGGGGCGTTGCCCCCAAACCCCTGCTGGCCCCCGAACCCCCCAGCCGGGGGGGATTAGCCCCCTTGGACCCCCGTGGGGGAGACAAGTCCCCTCCACACCCCCTCGCACGGAGGGGTGTATAGTCTTCCTGGGCTATACATCTGGCTGAAACCTTTGAATACAGAAGATAATCAGGCTCCACACCCAACACTCGACTGAAGAACCTGCCTGCTCAATCTGCTTGGCATCAAGCCATGAACTGTCCTCAATAGGACGGTTCTTCCACTTGACCAGGTATTGCAGATACTCCTTCCGCTGAGTTCGTTTGGCCACCTAAGTGTCGAGGATGCTCTCAATCTCGAGAGGTTGAATGTAAGGCATTTGTCTCATCCAAGTTTCTCCTCCATCCTGGGTATGTCGTGTAGGCCGTGTGGTCCTGTTTTCTTCTTCTGAGTCAGCAGTGTAAGGAAACAGGTCCGCCACATTAAAAATGGGTGAAATACCTATCCCTGGTGGCAGCTGTATCTCATAGGCATTCGCTGAAAATTTTCGGAGGACTTTGCAGGAACCTATCTTCTTATACTTCAGCTTATTGTATGCACCTATAGGGAAGCGTTCCTTGCGCAAATGCGCGAGGACTTCATCTCCCACATTCAACTGTACTTCCCTTCTCTTCAAATATGCTTGCTGTTTATACTTTTGGCTGATGTCCTACAATTTAATTTTACCTGCTCATGCAAATCTCTCTGCACTTCGCCTTTCTTGCCGTCCGAGATCTCACAACTCATGCACTCCGTGAGGATGCATGCCGTATAGGATCTAAAATGGACTGCAACCTGTGCTGCAATTAGGCGAGTCGTTATAAGCGAACTCTGCCTGGGAAGCACTCGATCCCACATCCGTGAATTCTCACCAATCAAGCTTCGTAGCAGGTTTCCCAGACTTCTGTTTACCACCTCTGTTTGTTCGTTTGTTTGTGGGTGATAAGCAGAGTTGTAACTCAACTATGTATCCATCTTCTTCCACAGGGTGCACCAAAAGTGCCCTGTAAACTTCACATCCCTGTCCGAAAGAATAGACTTAGGCAAACCATGTAGCCTGACAATCTCCATGAAGAACAAGTGGGCCACGTGAGTGGCATCACTGGTTTTTCTGCAAGGGATAAAATGCGCCATCTTCGAGAATCTGTCCACTACTACCATCACCGAGTCATAACCTCGCTGTGTCCTAGGTAGACCCAAGACAAATTCCAAGCTGATTGAATCCCATGGTTTGCTTGGAACAGGCAATGGTGTATACTGTCCTGTGTTTTGACTGTGACCCTTCGCCAACTGGCACACTTTACATCTAGTCACAAATCGTTGTACATCCCTTCGCATCTTTGGCCAAAAGTAGAAATGACTGAGCTGCTCAAGTGTCTTGTCTATGTCGAAATGTCCGGCTAGACCTCCACTGTGCTTCTCCCAAATAATGTTCTCTCTCATCGAGCAGTCAGGAATGCATAGCTGTCCTCCTCTAAATAGCAGTTTCTTTTGCAAGTTGTTGTCCAACCATGGACTGTTATCTCTCACCAAGGGATTCTGACATGCCTCATAGGCCTCTTTAAAATTTGTTTCAGTCTGATATAAATCTTTCAAGTACTCAAAACCCAACACTTGTATAGTACTCTCCTGCAAAAGTAAGGCCCTCCTACTCAACACATACACCACCTTGTTGGCCTGCCCGCTGATGTGTTTCAACACAAAAGTGAAACTATGCAAATATTCCACCCACTTGGCATGTTTGTGATTCAGCTTGTGCTATTGCATCACATACTGTAGTGCAGAATTATCCAAAAACAACACAAATTCATTTCCCAGCAAATAGTGTCTCCAGTGCTTCAATGCCTGGATGACAACATAGAACTCCTTGTCATAGGACGAATATTTCTGTCTGCTCTCATTTAGCTTCTCACTGAAAAATGCAACAGGTTTATCCTCCTGGTTGAGTACAGCTCCAATAGTCGTACCGCTAGCATCATAGCAAACCTGAAAGAGCTTTTTAAAATCTGGCAATCTCAGGATCGGTCTCTCTGTGATCTTCTTCTTTAGTAGCTGAAAACTCCTCTCCGCTGCATCAGTCCATCGAAAAGGTTGACTGGCCTTTTTAATAGTGTCCAACATAGGTGCACAAATTTCGCTAAAATTTCTTATGAATTTCCGGTAAAAACTCGCCAGCCCATGAAAACTACGTACCTCAAATAAGCTTTTTGGGGATGGCCAATTAACTATCGCAGCAATCTTCTCCAGATCCATCTTCAGCTCATTTTCTGCTATTACAAAGCCCAAATAAATCAATTCTTTTTGCAAAAAAGTACACTTTTTCAGATTTATCAGCAGCTTATTCTGCTGCAATTTTTCCAACACTTTCCAAACATGTCGAAGGTGCTCCTCCCTTGTCCTGCTGAAAATTAGTATGTCGTCCAGGTACACTATCACAAATTTTCCGATGTATTCTTTCAGCATTTCATTAACTGCATAAATGTATTGGGTGCATTGCTCAGTCTGAATGGCATAACTAGCCATTCATACAGTCCCTCATTCGCCTTGAAGGTTGTCTTCCACTTGTCCCCCTCGCGAATTCAGATTTGATGATACCCACTCTTCAAATCTATTTTAGAGAAATATGCTGCCCCACTTAGGCAATCCATCATGTTGTCCATCCGTGGCAGTGGAAACCTGTATCGGATGGTGATTTTGTTGACGACCCTTGAGTCTGTGCACATCCACCATTATCCTCCTTTCTTGGGAGTGAGAATTGTTGGAACTACGCAAGGGCTCAAACTCTCTCTTATTAATCCTTTGTCTAGTAGTTCCTGCACCTACTTTCTAATCTCCTCATTATCCTTGGGGCTCATTCGATATGCTGCCTTATTCGGCAAGCTTGCTCCAGGTATGAAGTCAATGTGGTGACTTATGCTTCTTTTGGGGGGTAGTTTATTTGGCAAGTCATCCACCACTATGTCCGTAAACTCCTGCAACATCTGCTGAATTTCTGGGGGTAAATATGACACCTCTGTATGCAACAATACCGTTTTTTCTCTTCTTACAACTGCATAACTCACCTCGCTATCCTCAACTTGTTTCAGAAATTGTTTTCCGCTGACCAACAATACTCTTGTCTCATTTGTCCTTGTTGTTCCTTCCTCCTTGATGGGCACAAGCATGTGCTTGATTCCATCCTTGACAAACTTATAGCAGTTTTTCAATCTGTCATGTACCACCTTTTTGTCGTACTGCCAAGGCCTGCCTAGCAGTATGTGACATACATCCATCGGCATTATGTCACAAATGACCTTATCCTTATATCTACCTATTTGAAACTCCACCTCGCATTGCTCATCTACCAGCAACTGATGGCCTTTTTGCAGCCATGAAACTTTGTAAGGGGTGGGATGTTTCAACCGCTTCAGTCCCAACTTCTCCACCATCTCTGTGGCCACCAAGTTATCTGTACTACCGCTGTCAATAATTAACTTACAACACTTACCGTGTGACTTACAAACCATTCAAAACAAAGCCTTCTGTTGAGTTTGTTCGATGGTTTCTTTGGCTGGTTTTAACAACACCTTGTTCAACACTAGGGCTTCCCCTGTTTCTGGAGCATTCTCTGCTTCTTTTGGTTGTGTGACATACACACCCCTCTGTCTAGCTTGGTCTGCCTCAGGACACTCAAATGATCTGTGTCCCCACTTATGACACCTGTAACATTGGTAACCAGCTCCTCTGCCTCGGCCATTTCCCCTACCTCGCTGATATGGCCTACCACCTCTCGTATTGTCACCTTTTTTTGCTGATCTGGAAGCTTTAGAACTGTTTCCTTCCTCATTACTGTTAGCAGTTCACCCTCTGCCATAGGACTGGCCTCTTCCTCTGCCGGTTCCTCGTCCTCTCCTAGCATTCTTCTTTCTAGTAATTTTCTCTTCAGCTTTCATAGCACTCTGATATGCTTCTTCAATGTTCTTTTGAGACAGAATACTATTTTCATCTAAAATTTTTAGCCTTAAACCATATACATACCTGGTTGTCTTCTCCAGGGTATCCTCTGTATAACCGACCCTTAAGTTCACTCAATAAAACTCTTTAGTGTACTCCCTTACTGCCATTCCTTTCTGTTTCAGATTCTGCCCTTGCCTGTGTAGTGCAATCTGATAATCTTTCGGCAGAAATATGCCCTTCAACTTGGCCACCATCCTTGACCAGTTCTTGATCGGCAACTTGTTCAATTTCCTTCTCTCTGTTTGGACATTGTCCCACCACAGCGGTGTGTGTCCCTTCAACTTTGTCCAAGTGAACTTAAATCTGAAATCTTCACCGATCTCCTCACACTCGAAATACTTATCCAGCACGCTGATCCAATCCAATAGAACCTCTATGGACAAGCTGTCGTCATAATTGGGGAGTTCTGGTTTGGGTTTACTACTTGCCACTAAGATCGATCTCAACAGTCTCATTTTTGGGCCCTCTCCATCCGATCCATCTATCGTCGCTTCATCTTCCTCTTTGCTATCATCACCTATCTCTGGATCCCTTCTTCTCCCTGCTTCTACTGCTTCTAAACGGGAAATAAGAATCCTAATCTCCTCTCTCAGTCCTTCCTCTGCTATCCTCCGAACACCTCTTCCACGACCTCTCCTTCCTACCTCCATTTCTTCAGCGAATCTCAATTCCTTGCTCTGATACCACTATGATGGGACCAGCCCAGCACTATTTAGATTAACCAATAATTAAATGATATAAAAGAATGATTAACTGTGGATTAATGTCTCGTCCTCGGATATTTTCTGGAATATGATGTGGTGGCAATTATGTGTGCATTGATTGTGATGTACTGTGCCTTGGGTTGCGTTTTCCCACTCCTCGTTTCACGCCAAAACCCTCCCTCCGTTTATCACTTGGTCATTTTTTCTCTTGGTTCTTTGTCGTCGAGGGTTGCTCTGGTAGGGTTATGCTGCCTGGATATGCAGCTACGCTGCAACTCTTGGGCGCATTGTTCAGGTTTTATGTCTGAGGGTTTAGCTCTTACATTTGCCTGGTTAACTTTTGTTCCTGGTTCTTTATGCAACCAAGGGTGGCTCTGTCGCCTGGGTGAGTATGTTCCTATGCTTCTTCTGCAATTTTTTTTAACTGGTCTTCGCTCCACAATCTCTATTCTGGTATGAGGTCGTCTTGCTTGGGAAATCTCAGTGGTTTGGCATGCACTTAGGTTGCAAAACAATGGCGCTCTCCAGTCTTCGGCTTCACTGCAGGTAACTTCGTCCGTCCATGATTCAATTTTCTCTTTCCGTTGTTCTGCTTCTAATGTAGCTGCTCCTTTGTCTCAGTCGTTGTATGGAATTCGTGGCTCAATGGCCTGTGCTTTGTTCTTGCTGCGAACCCTTCAGGTAGGGAAATGTATCCCTCTTCCACTTACATTCTTGCACTAGGATTTCTTTTCTTTATTGACAATTTGCTAACATTCATGTTTTGGTTCTTTTGTAGGTTATGGGGTTTGCAGTAGAGTGCACCTGGAACAATCTCTTCGGCCTCTGCCTGGTAGGCTCTATCAACGTGATCAATTTTTAGTTTTTTGAATTAGGGCCTGTGAGTTTGAGGGTCTGGTTCTCCTCAACACTTGTTGTTGATATGTCTCGGCTGTAGTCCAGCGTCCTGGTCATTTTTAACGTAGGCTTCCTCAGTTTTGTGCTCGTTGACTGTAATTTATATAATATGGGAGTTGTTTCCCAAAACCCTCACCTAGGGTTTGTCGGCCGTCGGTTTTGTGACTGTTCGTGGGTTATTTTCGAACTCTGCTATGTATGCTCAGACATTTCATATGATAATTAAAAGGAAATTTCAGAGAAATGTAGGCTCGAATTACCTCTGTTTTAATGGTGACTGTTGACTGTCGTTCCTTTCAGTCTGGCTTGAACATTCTTGAATTATGCTTGTTAATTTATGGTTGTGTTCGCAATTTCTTCAATGAGTAGAAAGCGTTGTGGTCGCTCTTGTATTCATTCTGGTGGATGGATTCGAAATTGGAAAAAAAATGATATGTGGCCTGTGCATGCGTTTATTCCTGTACATTCACTGTTGATTTCTTTTCATGGGTTGCAAACCCTCATTCTGGAACTTCATTACAGTCTCGCTGTCTGGGCTCTGTTTCTTAGGAAAGAAAATGAACAAACGAGTATGCATGCATTGTATCAATAGCTCTGACTGTTCGGTAAATTAGGAAGCAAAAAGAAAGATATTTTGGTTACACAGATGGATTCGAATAAGTCTGTTCTTTTATTATCAGTGCTTGTATGCTAAAAATGTTGAACCCTTTCAATGGATTTTTCATGTACATTTGTAGTCTCTGTTCATAGTTACCTGAACTGTGTAGTTACTGTTTTCAGTTGTAATTCTATTTAGTTACATAACGATGCTTGTATTCGGTTCTGCTTTGTGACAAGATTTTACATTAAACACATTTTGTTTTTTTCTCCAAAATGACAGAACAATTATTAAATTTCTGTTGATTAAAGACAGACAAACTAATGACCCTAACTAACCAAACTGTCCCTAACTAGTACTGAAACTAAAAGTAAACAAAATCTTACATCCTACTTTGACAAACTAAACATAAAGAAACCAATTTGTTAACACAACTTCCACCTTGGCGGAGACCAACACCCGGTCATGGTGCCCTAGCTGGATGCTCCTGCATCACCTACACAACCTCCCAATACACCTCCAGAATCAACAAGTCCTTGCAGGAATCGGCAATACTATTGGGTGTTATATCAAAATGGACACCCAAATACTGGAGGAAAGAATCTTCACCTTTGCACGAATTTGCGTGGAAGTAGACCTCAGCAAAGGTCTTCCAGATAAAATTCAACTAAAGCATAGACATAGAAGCTAGACACAGGTCTTAGATTATGAAAATATAGCTTTCAGATGCAGAACATGTAGACAAACATGACATCTACAAAACACGTGTCCAACAACCAAGAAAGACACACGTAGGAAGAAGAAAACAAGGAAACAAGCCAAGGATGGCAATTTCCTACACCACTCTTTGATGAGGAGGAGGAAGAGGATGTGGAACATGTCACTCTCTACGAGATCAATCAGATGAATAAGGAATCAGAAGCAGAGCACATAAATCCACAAGAACCGATGGACTCACAGCAGATACCAGAAACAATGGATACTAGCGGAATCAAACGGCAACACACATCAGACACCTCAGATTCTGATAAAGACAACCCTCAACCCATGGCTGACAATTCGCTAGCACTTGTATCTTCATTACCTACTCAGGGGGAGTGGCGAAAGGTTGAGAAGAAAAAAGGGCGAAAAGCTTGATTTTTCCCCACTTGTACATTATTTCCTTGCTTTTTCATGAACTTTTATCAGCAGCAAATTACTTTTGATGAAATGTGCCACAACATCTGCAACATGTAATTTTGTTTTAATTAATAAAATTGCGATTTTTCTCTTCGGAAAAAAAACAATGATATTAAAATTATTAATACACCTAAATTTAAGAAGAAATTGTGGTGTGATAAAGTATTATAGATTAAAAGATAATTAAGATATTGTAAGGAGGTGATTAATCATAGTTTGGAAAATCAAAAGTATATCTTTGTTTTGACTAGTTTAAAGAAGAAAACCAACATCTCTTAAATAAGAACTAGTACTCACAAGCTCCATAGTGAAACTAGGCAATAGACAATACGCAAAATGATGTTGGATGAAAAAATAGTCAACTTTATAACACTAAGGTGGTTGAAAAACTATATATATAGATTTGTCATGATCTTTGCCTTCTTAACTTTCTAACTTATCAAAACTTTAATGATGCTATAATCTTTTTATTACAATTTTTTTAGAAATTCAAATAATCTCTTATTTTTATTAAAATTTAATAGATTAAAAGATAATTAAGATATTGTAAGGAGGTGATTAATCATAGTTTGGAAAATCAAAAGTATATCTTTGTTTTGACTAGTTTAAAGAAGAAAACCAACATCTCTTAAATAAGAACTAGTACTCACAAGCTCCATAGTGAAACTAGGCAATATACAATACGCAAAATGATGTTGGATGAAAAAATAGTCAACTTTATAACACTAAGGTGGTTGAAAAACTATATATATAGATTTGTCATGATCTTTGCCTTCTTAACTTTCTAACTTATCAAAACTTTAATGATGCTATAATCTTTTTATTACAATTTTTTTAGAAATTCAAATAATCTCTTATTTTTATTAAAATTTAATAAATTAAATTTGATTTAAGTAAATCTTAGTCATCACCACTATCATTATTTTTTTACAATATAACATTAGAAGGAAAGAAAGAAAGGTGTACTTTTACATTGAAATTTGGATATTAAAGATTTTTCACCACTAAACATATTTGTACACACCTCAAACCACTCAATGTATATGGCATAATTGTTGAAGAAGTCAAGGCCACATAGTAAAGGAGGAGGCAAAGGGATTAAAGCAAAAGGGATTAATGAGACAAAAATGTTAAGTGGGGCCATGGAATGTTAACCTCTTTTCATAATACACGTGTTAGTAAACATTACTTTTTAAATGCGCGTTAAAGTTGTAATTAATTAGTGCCCCACTAAATGTTTATGTATTCTCATGGCTTCCCATGGAATAATAAGAGCTAAAAGTTGTGGCGTGCATCTCAAGTATCCAACTTCTAGAAGAAATTATATATTTATATTATACTTTTTAATTTTCCCAAAATGATGTAACCACAAGATACATTCCACCTTGTTCTTGGAATATAAAAAACACAAATCCTTTTTTTGGCATCATTTATGGTACACAAAAATTTAATGCTTCCAAGTGTTAAGCCCCATGAGGTGGTGAGGGGATAAAGTCCATTTAATATCTAGATTGTGTATATATATCATTTAAGATATATATATCTAGATTGTGTATATATATCATTTAAGATATCATTTAATATCTAGATTGTGTATATATATCATTTAAAGTTTATATTTATTATAATAATTTAAAAGTTTATATTTATTATAATTATTTAAAAGTTTATGTTCATTATAATTATTTAATTTGAAGCTACATCAAATGCATAAATAAGATTTCTTTTGATTCATTATAAGGATATGATTTTCTTTGTGTAATGATTTCATTATTTAATTTATGTAAATGCGCATATTCTATTTTTAAAATTGAACTCATAAATTCTAGGAAAGAAATACATATTTTTAGTTATTGGATTTGGATAATATTGAAATTTGATGTAAAATTGATGTTGTTTGACCATTCAATTTACGTTTGACCTAAATGAATAATTTATTTATTTTATTAAGATGGAGTAATATAGAATTAAAATATTCACAACAAAATTAAGAAAGTAACATTTAGTTTACTAATAAATAAGATCAATTATAATGAATACATATATGTATATGAATTGTTTATTGGGTATTTTTATAAAGAGAAAATGATAGGTAAGTTGTTTTCTAATTCATATATTGACAAGTTTATTCCATGTTAATAGTGATAGTTTTCTCTCCACATTGTTGAGGTTTTTTTTTTGTCATTATTTATAGACCCTAACCTTAAGGGGACCAAGAGACTCAAACCCATGACCTCCCCAACTCTAGGGGAGAGATCTGACGCCTAGTCCATGACTGCTTGAGCTAAACTTTGAGGCTAATAATGGACCCTCACATAAAATATCTCACACCATACCTAACATAAGAGGTGAGACATTCCACATTTATTGGTACTACTAATTAAGTTATGATTATGACAATTATCTTAGTAGTTATTGATGATGATGATAATGATTAGCATCCATTGAGACTAGAATTGGTCTATTGGACCTTAAGAAACGTAAGAGATTATTGAGATTTCTCTATAAATTTATTTATGTGCTCATAAAACATTAAGAGAAGTGTTCCAAGATCATCATAGGTTGATGACTTAGAAGGTTAGGAAGGTTAGTATTGTAACAAATATTTTGAAATTGTGAAGCCAAAACTAGGAGAAGAAGTAAAGAGAAAAGTAGAGCTAGAAGAATATGGACGCTTAGCCTTTTGTCATCCATGTTGTTTATCTTATTCTTGTAAATTATGTATCTAATCATGGCCATGCACTAAATGGGGGAAATGTTTGCTTCAATTAGGATGATATGATAGGGTGTATTGACTTTAAGTTTGAGATTCTAAACTATAAATTTTGTTTTGATCTACTTTATCTTTCTCTAGGATTCTCTAGAGATACCACATCCATAAAATTCACATTTGTATATGATAAGAGATTGAAAAGAGTATCAAAGAGGAGTTTTATCTTATCTTACAACCAAAAGGTCCACTAATTTATGCTTTTTTTCAAGTCCATAAATTATAATACACTATATATGATCCATTTATCCTTTTATCCCCATTAGAGTTACGATTTTTTGTTATCAATTTCAGAGTATCTCATTAAGTGGGAGAACTTACCCGCGGAAGATTCCACATGTGAAGATGAGAATTTTATATAGAAGCATCCATAACTACTCAAGCGTTGAGGAAAACATTTTTTTGAAGGAGAGGGGAATGTTAGGCCCCTACAATACTAATGTAGTCCCATATTGTTATTGTTGTGCCCCATGTAGCCCCCATATTGTTATTGTTGTGCCCCATAGAAGCCCACTATTGTTATTGTTGTGCCCTTACATTATTATTGTTATGTAGGTCGTGATTACATTGTGACCCTTTAGACTCTTATATATTCCAAGGAGGTATTGTCATTTGAATCATCCAAGAATTGTTCATTTATGTAATGTAAAAGGAGGTTTCCCCCTCGAAGAGGCTTATTTTGAAGTCATTGATCTATCTTTTGTTTTGTTTTGTGATTTGGTTACATAATAATTAGAGTGTACAATATTTTATCTATCTTCAAGATAATGTCAATTTTGATTTTGGACATGTTTTGTTGTTTCGTGTGTTGTCTATAAAAAGGATGAATAAAGGAAAACATGTTCAAATCAATATAGTATTGATTGTAATATTTGATTTTTATTTGTTTGTCATTTAATATTAGAAAAATATGCTATGGGATTCTTTAACTTCTAAGAAAGAAGGTTCCACTCACTCTATAGGCTTCCACAAACTCTACGAAATAAAGATAAGTTCCCCACAAGATTCAATGACCAAAAAAGAAAGGATCCTCTCCCTCCTCTACAAGCTTATAACCCGTCAAAAGTAGGGATCCAACCCCTGATGTCCACAAGAAAACCATTTATGGCAACATTGGGCTCAAATCCCACCTAATACGAGAAACTCCAAGTGATGATTTCGTAGCCAACTCAACAACATCAGTATTTGAAACGAATCAGGAAACTTCCATACACATGATAAGAGAAAATAACACCGCTATAACTCCTTATCGACATACAAATCACAAGAGAAAGGAACTAAGACAGGTTACATATTTGAACCATTCAAAACAGAAACAAAAGATTTATGTTCCAAGGAATACTGAGGTTTGCAGAATCCAGTCCTATGATAACAATTCATTACAAACTTACAGTGATCGGAAGATTCCACAGAAGGTTAATCTAGGATGGTTCGATCCATTCTCAGTCCGACAATTTTGTTTATCACTCAGAGCATCGTATCGTCTTGTATCAACAAATATGAAATTTCAAAGACGTGAAGATATTCTAAACAAGATAAGAGATCAAACCCTTTCATCAGTAAGCTTTGAGGACAAATATTTTTGAAGAGGAAGACAATGTTATGAATATAATTTATAGAAAAATAATAGAAAATAATGTAAACAATAATAATCATAATTAATTGCACATGACGTGCATGATGTAATGGCTGGGGCGGATGGCTTTCACACCCCCCACCCAAGTTCGAATCCTGCGAGGTTGTAAAATGTTGTAAAAAGTTGTAAAATGAGATGGGTCCCGCCGAAGCTTACAAAAAAAAATAATAATCATAATTAATTATTAATTAATTAAATAGTTAGTTATGAAGAGGTATGTCCCTAAGGACATAACCGTTGTGAAGAGGTACTTGCATAGGGTATATAAGTAGACCTCACCTTCATTATAATCATCTCATCAATTCTTTTATATAAAATTCAATATACATTACTTGTCCTACAACGAATATCTTTGTCTTCGAAGTAGTTTGAAGATTACTTTGTTGTGTATACAAACCTTGTTCGTTACATAGCCCCTCTTTCTAGTAACACTCAAATCATAGTTTTATAATAATCCACGTCCTCACTCACAAGAGGTCACATGGCTCCTAACAAGAATAATTGTAGTGCAAGATGTCCTACTTAGGCATCAATGGGTCCTCAAATTGTCATTTTATTTCCTATCCTGTTGCCTTATTTTTGATATTTTTTGCCTCACAAACTCAACAACTTCCAAAATATTATTACTTTGAATAACCAAACTGAATGTTTTTTACTTGCCCTTATTTAAATGAAAATAATTTGCTTAATCTCAAATAAATGTAACATGTGCCTAGTCTTAAGTATTTTTAAATTTAGCCCTTGGGGGCAGCTCAATTGACAATGGCCATGAAAATTAAGTGTTATTTGCGAGGAGGTTCTAGGTTAAAATCACCTTAATTCACTTGCGCGTCTAGAACGAGCATAGGTAGGGATGTAGAGGTTATAATGTTAGCAGTTGGAATTGACCTCGTGTCACATAAGTATGAGATCAACACAATTGTTGATTTCTCTGGATACAAGAAAAGAATGTTTTTAGCTTTAATTATGTGATTCACACTACTTGAGCTAATGTGATTTTCTAACTAGGAAATTAGTGCAACATTAATGAAGGATTTGAAATGGGACTTCAACCTCATACCATGGACCCTATTCACTTATTCAATACTTAATGATCATTTGAGTTGGTGAGAAATCCATTGGATTTTTCCCCTCATGATGACTTTACCAACACTTGAAGCCAACAAGGAATTCCTTAAATAGTTCCTACTTCAATATCATGGAGTTTGAATTAGTAAGAGGGACAATCGTCTTGTTGAATCAACCATGCTGAAAAAGAGGCAATTTGGAGCAACACCCATCAACCAAGGATTTGATTGAGTGGATTGGTTAGAAATACTTGCATCACAACAAGTATAAATATATACATAGATGATGGAGTTTGGGTATTTAAGTCATCATTTCACTTTCCAATTTTTGTTGATTAGAATTGGTTCAAATTGTATTAAATATGCAAAGTCATGTCCTCCTTGTGATATGGCATTTTTTGAATAAGAGAAATTAGAGATTACTAAAGTTGTTCATCTCTAAGAGTTTCTAAGGGTTCTAGGAATATTCTTGAGTAGGTCCAAATTAAGTAAAGGTTTCACTTTTTACCCTTAAGTTTTCTACTATGAATCTAACTAGTCTTGCACAAAAACAAATATGTTGCTTTTATGTCAATTTTATACTTTCATGTTCAACAACATTTTTTTTTTTTTTTAAACAAGGTAGTACTTTCTATATTTAATTTTTTCAAAATTTACATTCAAAACCTTCGGTCAGTCACCTACCTGAAGGAAACCTGGTGACCATCGATCAACATTGTATCCACTCCAAAATTTAAACAATTTCATCAGTATCATCTTGTCTTTACTATCCATTTCCCAAATTCTTATCTTTGGCCTTTTAAACAAAAAATTCAAAAAACTAAAGATAAATAACCTACTCCTCATCTGAGGAGGCTATCTGAAATGTTTCCTTCTCTTCTGGGCTCAGCATCTTCCTGCCAGAATTCTGCGGCTTCACCCCTGGGCCTGGGAGCTCTCGTCCCTATTGGAACATTTTCCACTTTATCTCCGACAGAGTCTGCTCAATTCGGCCCAAGGCAAGATTGTTCCTGTAGGTTTGTATCTGAATGGTCGCCAGTTCTTTCATAATTTCCCCTCATCCAAGTTCTGGTTCCTTGTTTCTCTCCTGCCTGTTCAGCACTTCCCCTTCCATATGTTCCTGATGCAGGGTCATGGCTCGAGCAACAATATGTTTCATTATCCAGTATTGTTGTAGAGTCCTGTGATAGAGAGATTGCCGACCATTTGTTGTACCTGGGTCCTGTAACATTTCTTCCCACTCATGCATAGGGAGGTCTCTGCCTCTTATATTTTTTCTCAGGTCTCGTTCCCAACCCCAAATTTGGTCCCAGACTTCCTGCGGATTTGCCTTCATGTAGGCATCAATTAGTTTCTTCATCTACTCACCGTTTGATTTCCTTCCTTTTTTCTGTCCTGTGCTGCTTGTTCCTTCTTCTTGTTTTACATTTCTCTTGCTGCATCTAGGTGCCATGTTTTTTTTTGTCAGCGTCTTAGTGCTCTTATCCTTAGAATGCTCTGACTGGGTTGCAGATGCCCCCTTACCATTTGTTAGACCAATCACATTATAAACACAGTGTTGGGACTCACAATTGACCTATTTTTGACCTTATCTTTTGCCGCATTATTATCCTTTTGCAGTCATAAGTTGAAAGCTTTTATTTTATAATGACATATTGACCCCAAGGTATGAAGTAACCTTCCGCATATCTATGTTTAATTGTTTATTTCATATTCGTGAATATCTTTATACTTATCCTTGGAAACGTTGACTAAATTGTCAAATAATTGCCTTAAGTTTGCAGGAGTTATAATGTATAGTTGCTGTAACACCAAAAACAGCAACTACGCAGTTGCTGTAACACCAGAAACAACAACTACGCAGTTGCTGCAACACCAGAAGCAGCAACTCCGTAGTTGCTACAGTCAGCAACAGCAATTACCTAAAGCAAGCTATTTTGTAATAGCCACGAACAACAGATGGCAACTATTTAAAGAACCTTGACGTGGCATAATCAAGCGGAAGCCTAAAGAAAGAAGAACACAGTCAACATGGCCCAAATCAGGAACAACATGGGGAAATGGCAAAGGAATATGAAGATCCCGAGAAGACGGTCGAAGTCAGTTACCCGCTGTGTAACAGCCAAAGCTCAAGAAAGAATGTATTATCATACTGTTGTAACAACGTTCTGAATTGCTTATTTTTGACAAGATGGGTTAACTGAATAGGCTGTAATACTTTATTGTAATAGATGTCTCCTCTATAAAAAGGAGACATCTACATGAAAAAGGGATTAGTCAGTGTCTATGGTCAGTTTGTAAGAAGAGATTCTGAGGACATCAGCAAGTCTGAACTCTATTGTATTTAATCTTTTTGGCAGATGAATATAAAACTGTTTTGAGCACTTAACCCAGTCTTCGTTTCCTGGGGAATCTTGTGAGAGGGACTGGGCCCACCTTCCTCACAAGATTCACCCATTTACTTTCTTGTCAAGTGTGTAAGTGTGCAATAGTTTCTTTCTGGTACTCTGCTTGGATTTGATAGCATTACCTCTGGTATTCTTTGTTTCGCTAGTACTCTGTTTCATTAATAACTTGAGTTTGTTTCTCACCGGTGAATAAGAGTGCAGTGTGCGTTAGTAAATCTGATTACAGGGGCAGGTGCTGAACGTCCCCATCTGGAGGATAGGGTCGTGATCCTCTGCCAACAGAGCATCCATCATTTCGCTTTCCAGATTCGTAGGTTTAATTAATTGCTTTTACTTTAACAAGTACTGTAATGACATAGCGTAAGAAATACGTATACTACAGCTTTTCAATGCTTTTAAACTTTGAGTACATACAGTACGCAGTAGCCTTTGGAATAAAAAGACTTTCCCTGGTTGACAATTAATGTGGTACTTGAATGTTTAATTCATAAACAATTCAACTAGCCAACATTTTGGCGCCGTTGCCGGGGAAGGCAACTAAAGAATTCTAAAAGCATTAATGGTTTCTTTGTGAAAATAACAGGTGTATGAGAGGACGCAAGAAACCTAATTTTACAGGCGGTAAAGGAGGAAGGAAGACTTACATCGACGAAATCATCTCTAAGGCCGAAGCATCACAGAGGACGAGCTCCCGGAGACCCCAGATCCAATACTCCTCACAAACAGACCAACAGACGGAGGAAGTAATAGGACCTGAAAGGAAGCTGGAAGCACCAGAATACACTGAGGAACCGGTAGAGGAACCTAAAGAAACAGAAGACACAGAAGACAAAGCGAGTGATTCAGGGAAAAGACCGATGGAGGATAACAGAACAGAAGGGAGAGGGGAAAACTCGCTCTCTACCCTGGAATTCCCTATTGGGGAGCTCCCGAGAGGAACAACCCCCATGAAAAATATTCCACTCTCAGCATTACCCAATTTTCATGGGTTATCCTCCGAAGACCCGAACGAATTCCTCTTTGAATTCGACATACTGTGTAGAAGCTATGATTACATAAGTCCCAATCAGAAGCTGAAATTGTTTCCAGCAACACTAAAAGGGAACGCATTGAGGTGGTTTATGAGCTTAGGAGCTCAGGCAATCACCACCTGGGACCAGATGAAAGAGGGATTTCTGGCTAAGTATCAAGACTACTGCCGAACAAGAGAAAGAAAGGAAGAATTGTTTAAAATGGTCCATAAAGAGGACGAGAATTTGGAAGATTTCTTGGAAAGATTACAGTATAATCTGCAGCGGTCTGATCATCCTAATATGAGCAAAGACATTTTGAAGACCATACTGCTGAAAGGGGTAAGAGATGATTGCCTGGACATGTTGAACATGCTTGGAAAAGGGGACATTTCTAAAGAACCCTTTGATGAAATTATTAGGCTCTGTATGCGGTGTTCAAGGGGAGCGACAGGCAGATCAAAAAGCAGAGATAATGTGTATTCAAGGGTTCAGAAGTCAGCCAGTGGAGGAGCAACAAGAGCTGAGATAGGTAACTTATTAGAAGAATTTAAGACTGAAATGCTAAGTTCTTTTGCTTCACAAATTGATGCTCTGCAGGTCAAGAAGAAACAGGCAGAAGCAGAAGCTGCTCTGGCAATTTTCTGTTCAAAATGCAGAGAAAAACATCCACTTAGAGAATGCCCACTGGATAAGATGCCTATATGCACAATTTGCGAGAAGGATCATGAAACACAACAATGCCCCTCTCTGCCTGGAATCAAAGCAGCACTGCAGACAACTGAAGAAGAAGCTGAAGCAGTGTACCTAATGACACAGAGGAGGCAATGGCCGCAAAGACAAGGTACGAGCTCTAATACAACATTCAATCGTTGGAATAATAATTCTCCTTTTTACCCACCCATGAATCAAATGCAATACCCACCCTTCAACACAATGAACTTTCCACTTATGCAGCAACCAAATATCCCTTTTCCTGACCCTACTATGTGGAATCCTTGGGCTCCCCAGCAACCATACTTTAATCAATGGAACCCAAACTGGGCAGCCCAACAGATACCCTTTCCTCAACAACAACAATCTCTTTCCTTACCATCTAATAATCCTCCGAATAATCAGGCAATGAGACCACAGCTGCCTGTACAACCTAACCCCAATCCAAATAATAATAAGGCCTTGCAAGTTATTGACATTCAAAATCAGCCTATTTCTCCCCTGCAATGTAATGATATTCACCTTCGCTCAGGGAGAATAGTTGAACCTATTATAGATGATATCACGGACTCTGACAAAGAAGAGACTAGAAAAGAGAAACCAGCTAACCATAGTGCTGAAACAGTAGAATCAACACCTAACAATAATGACCAAACGGTAGATCCACCATTCCCTGAAAGGCTGACTCTCACTAAAACACTTGAACAACCTACCTTCAATCTTTTAGGAGAGTTACAGAACTTGTATGTCAAAATCCCATTATTACAAGCACTAAGGGATGTTCCTATATATGCTAGAACTATTAGAGACATTTGTGTAAAGAAACCTGGAAGGAAGGCTAAAGACCCCCTCACAGTTCATGTGATGGGGGAATTAACTGCCTTAATGACTGAAAAAGATTATCCTGTCAAGTATGGTGACCCTGGTCACCCTACAGTAACAGTCCAGGTCGGAAAAACCTTTATCTCTAAAGTCTTAGTAGACTTAGGAGCTACAATAAATATCATGACACTCGAAACAGCTCAATTGCTCCAGCTAAAAAACTTTATCAGGGAAACTCCTACTATCTTAGAATTAGATGACCGTTCTACGATCAAACCTGAAGGGGTCATTGAAGACCTTATAATCTCTGTAGAATCCTGGAACTACCCGGTTGACTTTGTGGTCTTACAAACTAAAACAAAGTTGGGGGGTCATCCGTTGATTCTAGGGAGACCTTAGTTGGCTACAACAGATGCTTTCATCAGCTGTAGATCTGGATCAATGACCATCTCCAATGGACAAGAGACTAAACAGCTGACCCTCTATCCTCATGCCACTCCCATGATTAACAGTGACAATTCCATATGGGTAGACTATGAGGATGAGGAAACCCAACCGATATTAACTATTGGGCAAGCTTTGACTTTTAAAGACTCCACCGAAGATGAACTAATTAGCAGTTTTATTTCTGAGCCCTCTTCGGTTAATCCAGAAACATTTAATCACTTCGCTGCAATCCTAGAACCTGAATCCCAGCAGAATATGAAAGATGAAAACTTATGCCAGACAGCATTAGGCAACTCTTCCAAGAGCACAAAACTTGAAATTGAACCTGGTAAAACGCTGAATATAAATCCTGATTTGACTGATGATGAAAAACATAAATTAATAAAGTTACTCCAAGCAAACAAAGAGGCATTTGCATGGGACTACACAGACATGAAAGGGATCTCCCCTGAATTATGTACTCACCGTATATACATTAAGGAGGGATCCCAGCCAGTCTGTCAACCCCAGCGAAGAATGAACCCTAACCTCAGAGAAATTGTGAAGGAGGAACTCCAAAAACTTTTAAATTCAGGATTCATATATCCAATATCTGACAGTGAGTGGGTTTCTCCACTCGTAATTGTACCAAAGAAGAATGGGAAATGGCGAGTATGTGTAGACTATAGATCATTAAATAAATCAACCCAGAAAGATCATTTCCCTTTACCTTTTATTGATCAAGTATTGGATAATTTAGCAGGTAAGAAATTCTTCTCATTCTTGGATGGGTTTAGTGGATACAACCAAATCAAGATTGCACCCCAGGATCAGGACAAAACCACATTTACCAGCCCATGGGGAACCTTTTCCTATAGAGTACTTCCATTTGGGTTGTGTAATGCTCCAGCGACATTTCAGAGAGCGGTGATAGGAATCTTTTCTGATATGTTAAACGATTCATTAGAAATATTCATGGACGACTTTACTCCTTATGGAGTGACCTTTGAAGATGCCCTGCAAAACCTTGAAAAAGTACTTAAGCGGTGCATAGAAGCACACCTCGCTTTAAGCACTGAAAAGTGCCACATGATGATGAATCAGGGCATTGTATTAGGTCATTTCATTTCATTTTTAGGAATCCAAGTCGACCCAGCTAAGATTCAGGTGATTCAGAACCTTCCTATCCCCAAAACACAAACGGAGGTGAGAATTTTTTTAGGACATGCCGGATATTACAGAAGATTTATTAAGGATTTTTCTAAAATAGCTTCTCCTTTGTTTGTGTTATTAATGAAAAATGCTGAATTCAAGTGGACTGATGACTGTGAGAATGCATTCAATAAACTTAAGCATCAGTTGTCCACAACTCCTATTTTGAGAGGACCTGATTGGGCATTACCCTTTCATATTTCCTCTGATGCCTCAGATACGGCAATTGGAGCTGTCCTGGGTCAGGAAGAAAACAATCTCCCCTATGCTATCTATTTCATCAGCAAAAACATGACACCAGCTGAGTTAAATTATACAGTAACTGAGAAAGAATTTTTAGCAGTTATTTATGCTATTAATAAATTTCGGCATTATATTACTGGCTATACTACCTTTGTGCATACTGACCACTCGGCCATCAAGTATTTAATGAATAAATCAATTACAAATGCTCGAGTCACCAGGTGGTTATTACTATTACAGGAATTTGATATCACAATTGTAGATAGGCCAGGAAAAGAAAATGTAGTTGCTGATTTTCTTTCTCGTTTAAAAACTGATGAAAATGTTCCAGTAGATGATTCTTTTCCTGATGAGTATCTATTTGCAGTATCTGCTCACTCACCTTGGTATGCAGACATTGCCAATTACCTAGTTGCAGGAAAATTACCATCACACCTATCACACAGGGAAAGAAGGAAGATCATCCAGCAAAGTGCTAGGTACAGCTGGATAAGCGGGTGTCTGTTCCACACAGGAATAGATCAATAAATCAGGAGATGCGTTGGGGAAGATGAGATTTATGACATATTGAAAACTTGTCACGATGGTCCTTGTGGAGGACATTTTGCAGATAAAAGAACAACTCACAAGGTACTTAGAATGGGTTATTACTGGCCATCACTTTTTAAAGATGCTAGAAAATATGTGAAGGCTTGTGACAGCTGTCAAAGAATGGGCCAGCCTAACCATAGGGATGAAATGCCACTCAACCCTCAGGTAACTCTCGAACCCTTTGAGAAATGGGCATTAGATTTTGTAGGTCCCATTAATCCTCCATATAATCAAAGAGTTTACATTTTAGTATGCACAGATTACATGACTAAATGGGTAGAGGCCAAAGCACTCATTAAAGCTAATGAAGAAGCAGTACTAACATTTTTATTTGAGGAAATATTTGTTAGATTTGGACTACCCAGAGAATTAGTCACTGATGGAGGACCTCCTTTCAATTCTCATGGTTTCAAAGATACGCTCCAAAAATATCATATCAAGCATAAGATGACCACACCTTACCACCCCCAAGCAAATGGGCAGGTGGAAAGCACAAATAAGGTCATAGAAGCTATCTTAACAAAAACAATAAAGGAGAATAGAAGGGACTGGTTCCAACGCTTGCCCGAGGCTCTTTGGGCCTACAGAACTACTTGGAGAAACACAACAAGATTTTCACCCTATGAATTGGTTTTTGGAAAGAATGCTATTTTTCCTGTAGAGTTTGAAATTAAAACCTTAAGAACTGCATTAGCTGTTAACCTTGATTTAACTGATGCACAGACAGCTAGGTTGCAGCAGTTGCAGGAACTGGACGAGAAAAGACTGGATGCCGTCCACCAAACAACTATGATACAGCAACAAAGGAGCAGATGGCATGACAGAACCATTAAGCAAAAGCAGTTCCAGAAAGGTAACTGGGCTTTACTTTATGATTCACATTTTGAGAACTTTCAAGGGAAGCTGAGAACAAGATGGCTAGGACCGTATGAAGTGGATACTGTTTTCCCAAATGGAACAGTTAGACTATTAACAATTGATGGAAGCAGAACACCACTGTTAGTGAATGGCTACCGACTTCGGTTATATCAGCGGCCGGTTTCCAAAGAGGACTTTAAAGCCACTTGCATGGCAATAAAACATTATTCTTTTCCAGGGGAACTTGCTGTCCCTCAAAGCACTTGAATTTCTATTATTTATGTAATTTTTAGGATTAGACATTTTTTTGTAGAAACTAATAAATCCTGCCAAGGATTGCAATATTATATTTCGGGTTTTTGCAGATGTAGTATGGGGAAGTAGCTGAGAACAAAGGTTTCAAAAGGAATTACTGGGTGGACTCTGAATTCCTGTTGCTGCAACACCATTTCCCGTTGCTGCAACACCATTTCCCGTTGCTACGACACCATTTCCCGTTGCTGCAACACCATTTCCAGTTGCTGCAACACCATTTTCCGTTGCTGCAACACCATTTCCCGTTGCTGCAACACCATTTCCCGTTGCTGCAACACCATTTCTTGTTGCTGCAACATTACCCCCGTTGCTGCAACACCATTTCCCGTTGTCCCAACATTATTCCTGTTGCTGTAACACTAGTCCCATTACGCCAGCACATTCCCCGTTTTCACAAACGTTTTCCCCTAATCCCTGTTGCCCCAACGGTAATTCTCTGTTGCTGCAACACCAATCCCGGTGCCACGATATTGCTTCCTGATCACGAAATATCCTTTCTGCACGAAATATACTACCTTTCGTGATGATTACAGCACCTCACTGTCACTTCCCGTCATTATCATTATAAATCACCCATATTCCTGTGCTTTCAGATCCGCGGTAATGATTATAATTTGACAGCAGACAAGAAAAGACTTTTTGACGCAGCGATCAAAAAGGTAAAGGACGAAGGTACGCACGTTTATGAATAAGCATTAAATAATATATAAGCGGAAAAAGGTTGATAGGTCCATCAAATTATTGCATTCCCAATCATATCATTTACACGTAGGAAGGGGGGGGATTACCAAAGCAATTCCTATAATGGTAAACCACGCCAACCACCGCCACCCTTAATTCTCCCGGTTGTATGTAAAAACTACAGCATGTTACCATTTGTGATGTATACTCTGAGTTGAAATCGGTAGCTCAGCTCTGAATTCTGAAGATTTACCGAGACAACAGCCATGGGAGGAACCCTCATTACTCATGAACCAGGTACGACAGCAGTTCTGGAAATCTTTCTGGAAATTTACCAAATTTTCTTGCAAGATGGATGGATAGATTATTTCAGGAGACTTCCGGACTTTGACGAGCAGCAAGTCCTGGAATTCACATGCAATTTGACAGAAGGATTCTCTGTCGTCCAAGGAATTCAAGTTCCGGTTACGGAAGAATTCATAGCTGAAGTCACCGGACTCCCAGCCACTGGTACACGGTGGTTCAGCAGGAAGCACCTGATTCTGAACGCGCAGCAAGACTTTCTCCGTCCAGGCGAGGAAGTAGAAACCAAGGGCAGAGGTGTAGCATTGCGGTCGTTACCTCAACCATGGCCAAAAGTCGCTGAATTCGTCAAGCAATATTTGACATGCGAAGGTCGTTACTAGGTAATCTACCAGCACGACTTCGTCCTGTTAAATCATTTAAGAAATGGTCAATTATTGAACATGCCATATTATTTGCTGGGTTGTCTTAAAAATATGGCACGATATGCTATGAAAGCGAAGCATCCAGTTCTCTCCCTAAAACACCATCGCTTAATCCAATTGCTGATTAACAGAGATCTTGCTCTAAACATCCCTCCACCCCCCATTAATCCCCATCC
Source organism: Pinus tabuliformis (assembly GCA_031772625.1). Classification (NCBI taxonomy): domain Eukaryota; kingdom Viridiplantae; phylum Streptophyta; class Pinopsida; order Pinales; family Pinaceae; genus Pinus; species Pinus tabuliformis. The sequence goes on from CM062815.1 coordinate 1,063,930,478, forward strand.
GGAGGAAAGAATTCCACAGCCTGTGCAGGGAAGTCCTCATCAAGAAGAGGAAACTTCTCGTCAAGCTGAGGACACACCTCAGTGAGACCAGGAGCCTCCTCAACAAACGGACGACATCCCTGAACAAACCCCTTTGGAGAACCCTCAGCAAACAGAGCATATTCCCGAACAACCCCAGCAAACACCTCTGCATGTTACAGAAAATGAACAAGCAGCAGCGGAATTAACCATGTCTCCCAAAAGAACCAATTCTCCCGCCCCCATACTCAGTATTTCTACTGATGATTCTGACGATAATATCCCAATTACGCAACTTAAACGAAAAATGCAGCAGGCAAATAAAACCCCAGCAAAAAGGAGAAGAACGAGGGTTTCAACCAAAGCACCTACCACCCCGACTACTGTTTCGACCTCAAGAGCCAGCAGGAAGAGAAAAACACCTCAATTCCCTGCCTCTCTACCAAAACGAAAATCGGCAGTAGTTGGATCCCCTAATTCCTCCAGCTCACCACCCATTGCTTTAAAAATCCGCACTCCAGCCACTCCTCGAAACCCCTCCCCCTCACCCACAGAGGCTGAGATGCAGAGCGTTCATAGCTTCGTGGCATCATATCTTAAGACAACTGATACACAAGAACCAGCTTCCGACACCCAGAATGATAGTGAGCAAGTGGCTGCAACACAAGAAACAGCCACTACCCCAGGTGACACACAAGAACCACCTGTGAGGAATATTGATCAAATTGACGTAGCAAAACCTCTGCCCCCACTAGAATCTACTGTCTCACAGGATCAGCCTACTATACCCGCCCTGCAAGAAGAAATTGAGTTTCTGAAATCTCAGATTCAGGATTACCAGGAAGAGATAATAAGGGTCAGGGAAGCATATCAGAAAGAATTAAGCCTGCATGTTTTAGCAAGCGTAGCGTCTGCAGCAGAGAAAAGCAAAGATATCGAATATATGTGCACAAGTTGTGGGGAGATATATGCTCAGGCAGGATATAAGTTAGTACAAGAACCAATAAAGGAAGCCCCCGATGCTGAAAATGAAACAAAGGAGTCTGCTGATGCTGAAATAGAAATCCCACAATTCTCTGCTAAGATAGAGAGACCTGTTGCTACACAAGAACCAACAGGATTTGCAGAAGAAATGCAGGTAGAAAGACCTGTTGCTACACAAGAACCAACAGGATCTTCAGAGGAAGTGCAGACAGAAAAACCTGTTGTTACACAAGAACCAACAGGAGCTTCAGAGGAAGTGCAGACTGAAAAACCTGTTGATACACAAGAACCAGTAATTTCCTCAGAGACTGCACAGGAACAAACATAGGAGCTTCCCGACACTATGCAGGAAGAAAAGAAAGAAGAAAACAAGGACTCACCCCGGCCTACCCAATCTGATATGCAAGAAGAAGCTACACAAGAACCAGGAAATGAAGAAAGAAACACTGAAAGTGTTATGGAACAAGAAAAAGATATAGAAGAAAATGAGGATAAAGGTACAGATTCACCTCGGCATACCCAGAGCATTATAGAGGAGGAAGAAAAAGACACAGACTCATCACGGCCTGCCCAGACTATTATGGAAGAAGAAGAAAAAGATACAGATTCATCACGGCCTGCCCAGACTACTATGGAAGAAGAGCAAATAGTTTCAGAAGGGAATAAAGAAGAATTGAATTCGCCCAGCAAGAAGCAAGGAGCAGATGAAGAAAAAGAGACAGATTCACCCTGGTCCACCAAAATCAATTTGGAGCACAATGGATTAGTCCAAGAGGAGGAAGAAACTCTGGTTAGAGATGAAGAGAGAGATGCTGGATCATCCCAGCCCACTTCAACAGAACAGATGATTCTGATTGATGCCTGTATGCAAATAGAGCTTCCCACTGTTAGTGATGCATGTATAGAAACAGAAAGCTTTCAGGAATTGAAACATAGATGGTGGAGAGAATATCAGCAGTCTCAAGGCAAAGCATTCGAACAACAAAAAGGGACCTGGTTTGATCATGCTTATAAGAACTGGGAAGCACTGGAACAGTGTAGGGCCCAGTATAAAGAAATTAAGGAACTGAAACACAGAATGTCCCAGATGTTTGAGTTATGTCAAAGGATGCTTGCCACAAGGAAACCCTCTTTTAACTATGCTACATTTTTAAGGGAAAGACTTGCATTCATTCAGCTGAAGGCTATCAAAGAGGGGAGGACTCATCAAGTGGTCACAACAGATTAGTTTATGAAGACCTTTGCAGAGGCACCCAAAAGCAACCAAAACCTGCTATGTGAATTGTACCTCCATAATGAGGCCGTGTCTGAAGAAACAAACATGAATATGATACCTGTAGTGGGTGATATACAATTGAGAGCCTTCATCTCCTTTTTGGCGAATCAGCTTACCTAACAAAATTCCTATGTCTCAGGCCTCCAAAACGAACAGAATTGTCTTTTGTGGATTCGATCTGAACCAGAGAACGCTGCCACTTTCATTTCACAACACTTAAAAATGATAAGCAATGTTGGTATGAAGGACCATGTTATGAGACTGCAAACAGAGGTCCTAACAGACTGTCAGCAGTATGTAAAGACCAAAGCATCCTTGGCTGTTAAAGCAAATAAACTATTTTGGGATAACTGCCCCGCAGAAAGGAAGGAATATCACCCGTATAACCCATCAAATCTGCAAGTAGCACTATCAAGGGTACCTCGGTATGTTGAATGCGTGCAGCGTTGTGCTGAAAATTGGATGGGTTATAAATTTAAGTTCCCACTTTTATGGTTGTCTGGTGATCAGTATAAGGGCCAGTTTGGACTTTCTAACAGAGAAGAGGCAGCAGCATGGAAACATATACGAATTGTTTGTGGTTTCAGAGACAAGTTTGATGTTACTACCTACAGCTATTGTCTTAGTAATATGCATTGTTCGTCCCAGTTCTCCGACTCAGACTCAGAGTAGCCATTGCATGGGGACATGCAATCTCTTCAGTTGGGGGGGATGTTGGGACTCACAATTGACCTATTTTTGACCTTATCTTTTGCCGCATTATTATCCTTTTGCAGTCATAAGTTGAAATCTTTTATTTTATAATGACATATTGACCCCAAGGTATGAAGTAACCTTCCGCATATCTATGTTTAATTGTTTATTTCATATTCGTGAATATCTTTATACTTATCCTTGGAAACGCTGACTAAATTGTCAAATAATTGCCTTAAGTTTGCAGGAGTTATAATGTATAGTTGCTGTAACACCAAAAACAGCAACTACGCAGTTGCTGCAACACCAGAAACAACAACTACGTAGTTGCTGCAACACCAGAAGCAGCAACTTCGTAGTTTCTACAGTCAGCAACAACAATTACCTAAAGCAAGCTATTTTGTAACAGCCACGAACAACAGATGGCAACTATTTAAAGAACCTTGACGTGGCATAATCAAGCGGAAGTCTAAAGAAAGAAGAACACAGTCAGCATGGCCCAAATCAGGAACAGCATGGGGAAATGGCAAAGGAATATGAAGATCCCGAGAAGACGGTCGAAGTCAGTTACCCGCTGTGTAACAGCCAAAGCTCAAGAAAGAATGTATTATCATACTGTTGTAACAGCGTTCTGAATTGCTTATTTTTGACAATATGGGTTAATTGAATAGGCTGTAATACTTTATTGTAATAGATGTCTCCTCTATAAAGAGGAGACATCTACATGAAAAAGGGATTAGTCAGTGTCTATGGTCAGTTTGTAAGAAGAGATTCTGAGAACATCAGCAAGTCTGAACTCTATTGTATTTAATCTTTTTGGCAGATGAATATAAAACTGTTTTGAGCACTTAATCCAGTCTTCGTTTCCTGGGGAATCTTGTGAGAGGGACTGGGCCCACCTTCCTCACAAGATTCACCCATTTACTTTCTTGTCAAGTGTGTAAGTGTGCAATAGTTTCTTTCTGGTACTCAGCTTGGATTTGATAGCATTACCTCTGGTATTCTTTGTTTTACTAGTACTCTGTTTCATTAATCACTTGAGTTTGTTTCTCACCGGTGAATAAGAGTGCAGTGTGCGTTAGTAAATCTGATTACAGGGGAAGGTGCTGAACGTCCCCATCTGGAGGATAGGGTCCTGATCCTCTGCCAACATAGCATCCGTCATTTCGCTTTCCAGATTCGTAGTTTTAATTAATTGCTTTTACTTTAACAAGTACTGTAATGACATAGCGTAAGAAATACGTATACTACAGCTTTTCAATGCTTTTAAACTTTGAGTACATACAGTACGCAGTAGCCTTTGGAATAAAAAGACTTTCCCTGGTTGACAATTAATGTGGTACTTGAATGTTTAATTCATAAACAATTCAACTAGCCAACACACAGTTGTCAGTTTTAGCCTTTGGGGTGATATAATTGAGTAGGGTAGTGCTACCACCCCTCATCATAGGTCCTCTCGTGCTATGACTGTCTCAATTATGCAGAGCTAAAGCCTCTCTAGTGCTTTCAGGCTCCGAGCTTCCACCACTTAGAGTTGCGGTATGAGAGTTAGCGTGCTTTTCCTGGGACGGGTGATCTACCTTTCTTTCAAGGCTCCTCCTATCTCTCCTAGGTTTGCCTATCCCTTTCCCTGGTTTGGATTCCTCTGGTCCAGAGTCCCCCTCCCAATTTTCTTCAGTTTCTCTGTTCCCTATGAGATTCTCTTGGTTCCGCTCTTGATTTTTCCGGGTTTTCCTTTCCCTCCTGGTAGGGTGCACCTCAATAGGCAGAGGCTCAGGGTTTGAGATACCCGGGTCTCCAAATTTGTTACAGGGGACATGGGTGGATGGGTCCTTTATTTCCTTTCTTCTCTTCTCCTTACTTTTATACCTGCCCTTCCCAGCCATGGATTCCTAGGGTTCTTCCCTATCCCAAACTACCCTAACTCTGTAACTGAATCTGAGATGATAAAGATCATCCCTATCTACCTTCATGCCTATTATATACTTCATGATAAATCTTTTTTCCAAGGGTGGGGAAGGAAATTTAACATACCCATCAACCTGGTTGCATTGTTCTATCTTCTGCAGTTGTTGTTTGCAGTCAATGCGTTCTCACTCACCACCTTCCTTCTTCCGCGTCCACATGCAAAATGCATGGTTTACCTCATACTCTACTCTTTTAATATTCCCTTGTCTTAACGTTACCTCCAGCTGTCCCTGTTTCTGTCCATCCTTGGCTCGCTTTCCAGCCCACTTTCCTTGGGATGCTGCCCACATGTCTTGTCCTCCGTGCTTCATTAATGTTTTTCTTCTCCCGATTGCTCTTGCCGTCCATTTGCTGACTCCGCATTGCCATCTGGCTTTCCCTTGCTGTCCCTTCTCGGTCCTGCTGTCCTGTTCTCCCCTCTCCCACCCCTTTCCATTTCTGCCCCCATGCTTCTTGGGTTAGTCCTTTCTCTTCCCTCTTCCTTCATCCATGTCCTCTCTGTCCTTTCTTCCGTCCTTTTTTGTTCCGTGGACGATCTGTGCTGACTTGCCTGCCCCTGCCCTCGTCCTTCTCCCCTCCCCTCAGCGTCACCCAAATTCTCTAGATGTCACCTATCTGCTTCGACTACCTATATCATTTGGTTCATTTCCTCATTCTGGCTAAGCTCTGCTTCTCTCGCGTCTAACTATTTGTGGAGCACTTGGAAGGTATGCTTTTTGACAAGCAATCTAGTGGTTTTTCAATAATATTTCTAACCTTTTCTGCATTATGAGTCTAAAGAATATAAGGGTTTTGATAAATTGTGTGAAAATGGACAAACGAAGCTCAATCACTAATAATTGATGTTTTCTATGCAGAAGGACGCGGAAATAGGGAATCATCGAGTAAAAACAAGAAGCGAAGGGAAAGTAACTGCTGTCCCGTCGACAGGGAACCGGATGCAGACAAGATCAAGTAAAATTAGAGCCGAATAGTCCAGGAAAAGAACGCAGGATACCGAGACGAAGAACGCAAGAAAGGAAAGAGAAGAACTGAACGATTAGCGAATCCCTCAGGATCTTCGATCCTGAGGGATCGCTGCTTTAAGCTTATCTTTTGTATCTAGATATCTCCGTCATTTCTGTTATATAAAGGTACCGCGCCATCGAGCGTGGGGGACGACTGTTGTTGTAATTACAAGCTTCAGAACAACTTTGATCATTAAGTTTTGTTAAGACCTGATTTTGTATACTTTTGTTAATGCAATCAATATAACGGACTTGGTGTTCACTTCGTTTCTGCATCTGAAGTAACTTTAAGCAGTGTACCATTGGTAGCCAAGGGCCCAGCTCCGACGGTCACTTGCTGTTGTATCATACGGTGATTCGTGTGGTTTGCTTATTTCTCTGGTTTCAGTAATCTGATATATCTTTTATATGATAGACTATGCTTCCTAATTAATATCTGAATCTGAATAAGTTCTTTAACCCACGTCTCTGTATTACACAAAGTGAATCTATTCGAATTACATCCATTTCTATAGCAAGATATTGGTATGAATGTTATCATCATTGGATTCATATAAAATAAGTATTTGCGAGGCTTGAAGATAATATCACTTTGTTCAGAAACATAGTCACATCATACATTACTCTCGGATTGCTACAGTAGTCTAGAACGTGTACATACATTTGAGTTTGCTGTTCCATTTGAGTTTGCTGTTCCAATTTATATGATTGACGTTTCCTGTTTATGATAGTTTGTTGTTCCATTTAATTACTGTTGTTCCATTTGATTACTGCTGTTCCATTTTAGAATTGCTGTTCCATTTTACTTTCGCTAATCTGCCTTTATCGCTTTTGCGTGATAGCAGGTCTAAGGCCGTCGTGAGCCCAGCAAGACGCTGCCTAGCTCCCAGACCTATAAGTCCATGCTTTGGTTTTCTTTCTTTATCAGTTTCTAAAGGGAAGGGTTATTGTTTCCGTACCCTTGACTGATCAACTGCTTTGTGTGATTTTATCTGTTGAGTTGGTTTAGTTACAGCTTAGTGTTTGTTTCCTTTCAAACCATTAGAACGCTATACTACCGAGCATTACTTGGACAAAACAGCCTCGGATTGAGTTACTCCTTGAAAGAACAAAACGTTCCCGGATTGACTTAATAATGTGGAATAATTGGTGGTGTGAGAGACCCTAGTTATCGCCCTACATTTTGGCGCCGTTGTCGGGGAAGGGGTAATAGCCATTTGTCCTTTATAGAGTAGTGCGCAAATCTGCTAGGAGGGAGTTGGATTTTAAAAACGGAAGGTAAGAACCTGCGTACGGAGCATGTAAAAGCCCTGCTCCACCATCCGCTCTCTTAGTAGAATTGCTGGTTAAATAGGATTTAGCAGTTTAATTGGAGTGCATGACTAAGCAGAAAAAGTTAGAGAAAGATCAAAAGCCTCCATCCAAAGCCAAGGGGCCGGTGACCCTTGGACGAACGACCTTCATAGACGAAATCTATAAGAAAGCCGACTCTCAGCCATCAGTAGGTTATAAGAAAGTCAATTCTAAACAGCCTACTAGTTCCCTTCAGGCCTCGGGATCACCATCTGAAGCCTTTGCTGAAGTGCACAGTCAAACAGAGGAGCAGGATTTTCAAGAAATTGAAAATTTGACTCCTGGACCATTGCACGAAGGGACCCAAAGTAACCTTTGTGAAGGAGAAGGAGAAACAGGGGAAATCGAGGAACCTAGATCTCCTATTGAATTAAACCAGCCTTTAAATAGCCCGGACAAGGGAAGCGCTGTAAAAATCCTTGTTGAAGGAATTCATTCACCGCAGACAGTTGGGGCCATTATCATCCCTGATCAAGGGAGTGGTGTCAAGACGATCCCTGTTAAGACTACCCCTCCTCAACCAAGGAACACTCTCTTGGAAATTCCTGAAGATTACTGGCATATATTCGATCCCATGGCGCAGAATCAGCCAAACACCCAGACCTCCACATTGCAATATCCGATAGTAGATTCTGCAGCAAATGCGCCCATGAAAGCCATCCCTCTCCAGCATATTCCCACATTTCATGGCCTTACATCAGAAGATCCGGACGCATTCTTGTTCGAATTTGATGTACTATGTAGAGGATACGATTACACCACCGATCCCCAGAAACTGAAATTGTTCCCCTCTACATTAAAAGGGGCTGCGTTAAGATGGTTTATGGGCTTAGGTGGTGGGGTTATTAACAATTGGGATCAAATGAAAGAAGCATTTTTAAAGAAATATCAAGATTACTGTAGGTCGAGAGAACTAAAAGATGAAATCTTTCAAATGTCAGCCAGACCAAACGAAACCCTAGAAGAATATGTGGAACGTTTCCAATATAACTTGCAAAGATCCCCTTATGCATCGCTACCTCTGCCTGATAACGTGTTGAAAACTGCATTAATTAGAGGTATGAAAGAACAATGGATCGAAACGTTAAACATTATGGGGAAAGGAGACATTTATCAGGAAAATTTTGCTGATATCATTGATCTGTGTATCAGGAGCTCAAGAGGTAGCACGAGGATAAAACCAGCGGAATACGATCGCTTCCCCAGAGATAACAGAACATCAACAGAGGGAGTAACACGGGTGGAACTTGGAAATTTGCTAGAAAATTTTAAAACTGATATCCTGGGAACATTAACTACACAACTTGACATTGTGCAGGCTAAACAAAAGCAAGCCGAGGCGGAGCAGAATCTAGCAGTTTTTTGCCCACGATGCAGGAAGAAACACAGCCACAAGGAATGCCCGCTGGATACAGTCCAAATATGTGCTATCTGTACCAAGGACCACCTGACCGAAAGCTGCCCTTCACTTCCTGGTTTGAAGGCAGTATACAAAGAAGCAGAAGAGGAGCCAGAACCAGCATATTTTATTAACCAGCATCGTCAATGACAGCCTAGGCAATCAGGTATGTTTTCAGACCCCTCCTCTTCTTTTCAACCCCCGCAGTTCAATACTCAGCAACAGAATATGTGGCAAAACCAGTCTCAACCCCCGTTTTCAAATTGGTCACCTCAAATGTTTCCTACTCCGAATCCTTGGATGTCTCAATTTGGTTGGCCAAACTGCCCTTATCCTCCACCATATTGGCAGAATAATTCATATCCTCCGCAGTGGACCCCTTCCACTTCGCAAAGCTCATCCTGGCAGACAAGCTGGCCAAGATCGACATATCAGCCAGCAGGATCAATCCCACTCCCTCAACCAACTATGCCAGCTTTACAACAAAATCCCCAGTCTAATCTGAGACCGCAACTCCCAGCCCAACCCAATCCCAATCCTAATAATAGGCCAGTCCAATCCATCCAAATCATATACACATCAGAGATTGGATCTGACCTAAGGGAGTGCAATGATCTTCAGTTAAGATCTGGACGAATAATAGAAACAGAGGGAGACAAAACAATTTGCATTGAAGATCAGTTACCAATAGAACAACCCGCACAACAGAAGGATGAAAACAAAGAGCAAAACAATAAACAAGCAAGTACATCCTCTCCTCCTTTCCCAGAACGATTAGTCATATCTCGACTTATACAATCTCCAGACTTCGACATTTTGGGAGAATTACAAAATTTGTATATAAAGATCCCATTCCTCCAAGCCATACAAGATATTCCTATATATGCAAAAACCATAAAAGAATTGTGCATCAAAAAATCAAGGAGGAATACAAATACTAACCCTAGAGTCCAAGTAGTTGGTACTTTATCCAACCTATTATCAGGAAAAGAGGCGCCTATCAAATATGAAGATCCCGGGAACCCAATTGTAACTGTCCAAATCTATGGCCAAACCCTGACTAACGCTCTAGTTGACCTGGGAGCTGCAATCAAAATTTTGACAACCTCCACCTGCCAAAAGCTTGGCATCACGTCAGTAGAACCTACCTCTACTCTGTTAGAATTGGCAGATCGATCTGTAGTTCGACCAAAAGGTACTCTGAATGATGTCATGGTTTCCGTATATTCCTGGGAGTATCCCACAGATTTCCTGGTAATTAATCCTAAAACCCGACTAGATGGACATCCGTTAATCCTAGGCAGACCCTGGCTTGCTACTGCCGATGCCTACATTGGCTGCCGGCAGGGAAACATGACTATAACTAAAGGACCAGACGTTAAAAATTTAATTTTATATCCTCCAGCACAGCCAAGCCTGCCAATGATTAAAACTAACTCTTATCCTGTGTCATATCTTGCTAACAATATCAGATCTCCATTAACTATACAGAAGGCTTTAGACTTTAAAGATCAAACAGAAGACGACGCCATTAACAATTTTATTAGTCAAACTGAAGCTAGAACACATATGCAGTGTTTTATGATAGAAGCAGCATTTGACAGTGAGCTAGAAGAAGATCCCTTAAAAGATCCACATGACCAGACAATACCAATAACTGTTGTTGCCAATAGCAAAGTAGTGGAAATTGAACCTAGTAAAACTCTGAATATTAACGCCAACCTTACATCAAATCAAGAAATAAAGCTTGTTAATCTGTTACAAAAATACAAGGATGCATTTGCGTGGGATTATCCTGACATGAAGGGGATTGATCCTCAATTATGCACCCATCACATCTATATAGAGAAAGATGCAAGACCTGTCCGTCAGCCACAAAGAAGACTCAACCCTCACCTAAAAGAGATAGTAAAAGACGAACTTCAGAAGCTCTTAGATGTTAACTTTATTTACCCTATCTCTGACAGTAAATGGGTCTCTCCCCTTGTGGTGGTACCCAAGAAAAATGGAAAATGGAGGATTTGCGTGGATTATAGGGAGTTAAACAAGGCTACACAGAAGGATCACTTTCCCCTCCCATTTATAGACCAAGTATTGGACACGTTAGCAGGGAAGAAATTTTTCTCCTTCCTGGACGGCTTCAGTGGATATAACCAAATCCAAATTGCCCCTGAAGACCAGGATAAAACTACCTTTACGTGCCCCTGGGGAACGTTTGCCTATCGAGTATTACCCTTCGGCCTATGTAACGCCCCTGCTACATTTCAAAGGGCTATTCTCAGTATTTTTTCAGATCTAATAAACAATGGACTTGAGGTGTATATGGACGACTTCACACCGTATGGGGATGAATTTGATCCAGCTTTGGATACCCTGGAAAAAGTTCTACAACGTTGCATTGCTACCAGACTCTGCCTGAGCCACGAAAAGTGCTACATGATGATGACGGAAGGGCTCATTCTAGGGCACTACATTTCAGCAGCTGGCATCCAGGTAGACCCTGCTAAAATTCAGATTCTTTTGCTCATCCCTACCCCCACTACTCAAACAGAGGTACGTAGTTTCCTTGGATTTTCTGGATATTACAGACGATTTATAGAACATTATTCACGAATTGCAGCACCTCTATATGCCTTAACTGGTAATGTTGATTTCTTGTGGACAGAGAAATGTGACCAGGCTTTTAAAGAATTGAAAAAATTGCTGTCAATAGCTCCAGTCCTTCGAGGACCAAACTGGAATTTGCCATTCCAGATCTCATCTGATGCCTCGGATACAACAATCGGTGCAGTCCTAGGACAAGAAGAGGATGTTATGTAAAAAATTAGTTTATTTTAGGTTTATTAATTAATTTAGGTTTAGTTAGGCGAAAGGGCACGATCATAAGATCATGCCCTTTCCCAAAGGGTGTCCATGGCGGTATTTAAGCCAGGAGCCCCATTGTAATCAGACATCATCTATCTATTCATTTTATTAATAAAGTATTTTTATATATTTCTGTTATCCCGAAGTTTTTACACTTCATCTGGTATCAGAGCAGGTCAATTCTCTACCTGCAAAAACACAGACTTCCGCATTTGCCATCCTTGCATCGTCTTCATTCATCGTCCCTGCGTCCACCACCAAACCAACGTTCCCCACGCTCGAATCTTCCATTTCTGCACTCTGCGGACACACTAAAACCCGCTGTCCAGCGCACACTGCGTCCACCTCCCTGTTTCTGCACTTCCCTTATCGGGCCCACCCATAACCGTAGCCACTACGTTGAGACCTAAAGTACGTTAAACCTCTGGCGTTGCGACTTAAACTGTGTTAAAAATCTGCGTGGGTATAGTCTCTGTAGTGATAGCCGTGTTCTGTTCATTTGCAGTGAGCAGTGACGGTGTTATCTGTTCGAAAGCTTTTCTTTTGAACGGTCAAACTAAAGGTGACCCCACCAGCGAGCGTGACGGTCAGGGAAATTATCAAATATACATACAGCATATAACATTTATTTGTATATATACACGTTAATTTATATATATAATATATAACATATATATAATTATATTATATATTATATATTATATATAATACGTATAATTTAATTAATTAAAAAGTTATATATATTCAAATATATATACATAACATTTATTTATATATATATAACGTGAAGTATATAATATATATAACATATATATAATTATATTATATATTATATATAATTTAATTAATTAAATTTATTTATTTATTTATATATAATATATATGACATATATATATAATTATATTATATATAATATATATAATTTAATTAATTAAATTTATTTTAATTGATTAAAAGTTTTATATATATAAAAAGTTAATTAAATTATTTTTAATTAATTAAAAGTTATATATATAAAATTTAATTTAATTAATTAAATTTATTTTAATTAATTAAAATTTATTTTAGCTAAAATAAAAAATAAATAAAAAAAGGAGGGAGGAAAAAAATATTTTTGCTGGCAAATAAATACACGCCCCCGCAAACCCGCTCAATGTTGACAATGACAATGGCGGATTTCCAAAAAAGGTTGTTGGAGGCAGAGCAAAAGATAAATAACAACCACGACGAGGTTAGTAAAAGATTAAATGAAGTCGAGAGCAAGCTTGGGGAGCAAGCGGACAAAATCAAAAATCTTGAAGATACGACAAATCGAATAGAGATAAAAATGGAAAGTCAACATGTCCAAACAGAAGTAAACTTCAAAGAGGTCTTAACAATGCTAAAAGTTCTGTGTAAAAGGTCGAATTGTACGCCCGAACAACTACTGAAAGAAGGTGAAGAGAATCAAGAACACGTCTCGTCGGATTCAACTAAGTCCACAGACTCTCATGACAAGGTTGAATCCCCAAAAAAATCAGCGACACCCCACCAAGAAGCAAGTAGCACAGTCTTTACAAACAAGCAACTCTGGGATAACTTTACCAATCAACACCATTTTTTCGCTCAACCAGTGGCAACATACCAGCGAAGGGAAAAAGTCGAGATGCCTAAATTCGATGGAAACGAAAAAAACAATGTTGCATGGATAAATAAAGCAGAAGAATACTTTGAAATATATGACATCACTGACGATGACGAAAAGCTCAGACATGCATCCATGAAAATGGAGGGAGAAGCATATAACTGGTATATGTGGTGGAAAAAGACAACACATGTCATTAGTTGGAGAAAATTTAAAGATGCATTCTTCAAAAGATTCCAAGGTGTAAAGGAAGAAGAGTTCTTTTCAAAACTCATCAAACTACGACAAAAAGGAAGTGTCGATGAGTACACTCAAGAATGGGAGACCTTAGTAACACGAGTACCTGGGTTATCCGAATCTCGTCTAATTCAGTCATACATCTTAGGACTCAAAACCCATTTACAAGCAGAACTTGAGATGCATGATATTACACCTATAGAAGAAGCAAGACGAAAAGCAAAAACAGCTGAAAAGAAATCCGAACCAATATTTTGGTCAACAGCGGAAAAAGCTTATGCAAGACGAAGGATACCCCAATATGTGGACTCAAATAATACAAGATATGTTCCACCACATCGTCGTGAAGATGAAAAATCTAATGTGGAAATGAAAAGGATAAAAGAAGGTAAATGTAAACACTGTGGTGAGAAGTGGGACCCCAAACATAGATGTGCTAAAGGAAAAGAACCAAAGAACCTATATAACTGTGAAGCAACCAATGATTCAAACAGTGAAGATTATGACGTAGGAGACACAGAAGACGCTCCAGAATTTTCACCAGAACTAGATGATGGAAATATTCCACAAGTATCATTATCAGCTATGACAGGTATATCACAACCTCAGACTTTAAAGTTAAAAGGACACATAAAGAAGAACAGCGTAGTGGTTCTCGTCGACTCTGGAAGCACACACAATTTTCTAGATGCAACCATGGCAAAGAGACTCAATATATTTTCATTTCCCTTACCAAACATGAAAGTGATGATAGCTAACGGTAAGAAGATTGAAAAGGTGGGAAAATGCCATAAGGTTAAATTGCAGATTCAAGACTTCAGTTTAGAGTCTCTGTTTTTCACAGTACCGTTAGGAGGAGTAGATGTAGTCTTAGGCATCCAATGGCTACGAACTTTAGGTACTTATGTTGCCAACCATCAATTACAATTTATAAAATTCAAATGGGGAGGTCAGAAGTACAAACTACATGGATTCCAAGCGCCAGAAAATCATGATGTATTATCATCTCAGATGATGAAGCTGAGTCGAAGAAGAGCACCTGCTTATGCAGTACAATGTCATCAATTAGAAATGTTATCTGCAAATATGACCAGAGAAGAATCACCAGAGATACAAGATCTGATTCGGAAGCATGAAAAAGTATTTCAAGACCTACCTATGAAGATGCCGCCTAATAGGGAAATTGAGCATACAATAGAAGTCAAGGCAAGACCAGACCCTGTTAACATCAAGCCATACCGATATCCACATCACCAAAAAATGAAACTTGAAAGATTAATCCAAGACCTTTTAAAATGTGCGACCTTGATCATCTTAGAATATCTGATCAAGTGGAAGGACTTACCCGAAGAAGACGCTTTTTGGGAGAATGAATCATTCTTCAACAACATCCGTCGTTATTTATGTTTTGAGGACAAAGCATTCTTTCGAGAGGAAGGCAATGTTATGTAAAAAATTAGTTTATTTTAGGTTTATTAATTAATTTAGGTTTAGTTAGGCGAAAGGGCACGGTCATAAGATCATGCCCTTTCCCAAAGGGTGTCCATGGCGGTATTTAAGCCAGGAGCCCCATTGTAATCAGACATCATCTGTCTATTCATTTTATTAATAAAGTATTTTTATATATTTCTGTTATCCCGAAGTTTTTACACTTCAGAGGATAAGAAGCCATACGCTATTTACTATATTAGCAAAAATTTATCCTCTGCCGAACTCAATTATACTGTTACTGAAAAGGAATTCCTGGCTGTAATTCATGCTGTTAATAAATTTAGGCATTATATTACAGGTTATCCTGTTGTGTTATATACAGATCATTCTGCTATCAAATATCTAGCAAACAAACCTGTCACGAATGCTAGAGTAACTCGTTGGTTGATCCTGTTGCAGGAGTTCGACATCACAATTAAGGATCGACCCGGCAAGGAGAACCCTGTAGCCGACTTCCTCTCAAGAATACCCAAATCAATCGAAACATCAGCAGTAGAAGATCAATTCCCTGATGAACATCTGTTTGCCATTGCCATTCGAACACCCTGGTATGTTGATGTCGCCAATTACCTTGCAGTGGGTAAGTTACCAAAACACCTAACCCCTCAGGAACGAAAGCAAATTGTTCAAAAAAGCACTCGATTTTCGTGGATTGGAGACCATTTATTCCATACAGGGGCAGACATGCAAATCAGGAGGTGTATTCGAGAGGATGAGATCCTAGACATCTTAAAAGCTTGTCATAATGGACCATGCGGGGGGCACTTTGCCGACAAAAGAACATCACATAAAGTACTACAGGCAGGATACTATTGGCCTACAATTTTTAAGGACGCGAAAAAGTTTGTACAAGCCTGTGACAGCTGCCAGCGAGCAGGAAAACCTGGTCAAGCTGATGAAATGCCTCTGAGACCACAAGTGGTTATTGAGCCATTTGAACGATGGGCTCTCGATTTCGTCGGGCCCATTAATCCACCATCAAACCAGAGGACATACATCCTGGTAGCAACAGACTATGTTACTAAATGGGTTGAGGCTGAATCATTAGCTAGGGCTACAGAAGATTCGGTAATACAATTTTTGTTCCATTTGTTTGTACGTTATGGACTTCCAAGAGAAGTATTTACAGATGGTGGACCACAATTTGTTGGAAATAAACTAGCTGCAACACTTAACAACTATCATATCCAACATAAGATCACTACCCCCTACCATCCGCAGGCAAATGGACAAGTAGAAAACAGTAACAAGATAATTGAATCAATCTTAACAAAGACTATCGCATCACACAGACGTGATTGGGCTGCTCGACTACCTGAAGCACTGTGGGCTTATAGAACCACATGGAGAAGTACGACAGGCTATTCACCTTATCAATTGGTGTTTGGGAAACAACCAATATTTCCTATCGAATTTGAGATCCAAACACTACGAACTGCACAAGAGGTCGGCTTAGATCTGAATGAGGCACAGATCAATCGACTACGACAAATCAACGAATTGGATGAGATTAGACTCTCTGCATTACAAAACACAACATTAATCCAACAGCAGCGAGCTAAGTGGCATGATGCACTTATAAAGAATAAAGTCTTCCATGAAGGAGACTGGGCTCTGTTATACGATTCTCGGTTCCAAGATTTCCCGGGGAAACTCCAGACTCACTGGCTAGGACCATATGAGATCCAGAAGGTGCACGAAAATGGGACCCTCACTCTGATCACAATTGACGGTTCTGGACATACGTTCAAAGTAAATGGCCACCGAGTTCGTCTCTATCGAAGACCTCTTACTCGGGAATCCTTTTGTCAACAGCTACAGCAAGATACTGATTTGGAGATCTTAGGAGAGGAAGCGAAATCTTCCTCACCTATAACTTAAGCAACTCGTTTTTCATAATTTGTACATAACATCCTGTACATATGTTCTTTTCATCTTTGTTTGTAGTATTTTTGTTACCTTATTTTGCACAACACTTTTTGTTTTGTTGTTCCTTTGCGAAAAGGAACAGCACTTTTTGCTTTGCTGTTCCTTTGCAAAAAGGAACAACACTTTTTGCTTTGTTGTTCCTTTGCGAAAAGGAACAACACTTTTTTGCTTTGCTGTTCCTTTGCGAAAAGGAACAACACTTTTTCCTTTGTTGTTCCTTTGTGAAAAGGAACAACACTTTTTGCTTTGCTGTTCCTTTGCGAAAAGGAACAACACTTTTTTGCTTTGCTGTTCCTTTGCGAAAAGGAACAACACTTTTTGCTTTGCTGTTCCTTTGCGAAAAGGAACAACGCTTTTTGCTTTGTTGTTCCTTTGTGAAAAGGAACAACACTTTTTTGCTTTGTTGTTCCTTTGCGAAAAGGAACAGCACTTTTTGCTTTGCTGTTCCTTTGCGAAAAGGAACAACACTTTTTGCTTTGTTGTTCCTTTGCGAAAAGGAACAGCACTTTTTGCTTTGCTGTTCCTTTGCGAAAAGGAACAACACTTTTTGCTTTGCTGTTCCTTTGCGAAAAGGAACAGCACTTTTTGCTTTGCTGTTCCTTTGCGAAAAGGAACAACACGTGTGGATTTTTGTTGTTCCTTTGCGAAAAGGAACAACACTTTTGTGTTTTGGAATTTTTGCTGTTCCTTTGCGAAAAAGAACAACACTTTTTGGCTTTGCTGTTCCTTTGCGAAAAGGAACAGCACTTTTTGTTTTGCTGTTCCTTTGCGAAAAGGAACAGCACGTGTGGATTTTTGCTGTTCCTTTGCGAAAAGGAACAACACGTGTGGATTTTTGCTGTTCCTTTGCGAAAAGGAACAACACTCGCATATTTCTTTTTCCAAGATACAGAATTTGGCTAATTCTGCTATTTCTTTTCCACAAGATAACTCATTTACATGCTTCTCTCAGAGAGGACACCATCAGAACCTTTCTGCTCCTATTTGGACGTTTTGCGATTATGCTCTCCTAAATCCTTTAGATATAGCAATGACATTATGCAATGAACATAAAGCATGATATACCGAAACCAGCATATCATAAATCGCTACTATTTTAACAGTCAGTATATATAAGAAGACAAGAGGAGGGACATTAACTTTCGTCTTCACTGTCATTATCTTATTCCCGAACCGTGGTTTGGTAATTTTTATCATGTCGATCTCCCTAAAAACTTTCTTGATCATTATTGAGGAATATGAGCAAACGATTTATATATGTCTGTTGGGATTGTAAGACTTCTTCCACCATTCCCCGCTCTTAAGGAGTGCGGAACCACCCTTATGTGTAATTGAACAAAGAAAAAAGAGAAGTGTGCTGCAAAAGAAGAAGAAAAAATAAAAACAAGATATGAAATCGTCAAATGCAGGATAGGGGGTCTCATTCAGAGCCAGCCTACCATGATCATAAGGATGGAAGCGAAGTGGCATTCCCATTACGGCCACCACACCAGGGATATGGTCCAAAGGTAAAATAACAAGCAAACCTTGGAACAGGAGGTCTCATCACGAGCCGGCCTGACCACGTTTCGTGCCTACCTTGTGAATGGCATTATGGTTATCTGGTCACCAAGCCAGCATAATGGCCTGCATTTTGAAAAAGCACTCTTCAGTAGATACACAAAGGATAATGGTTCCGGAGGGTGAGATAAACAACTTTGCCAAGGTTATGAACACCTGTTGGCAACAGAGCTCTGTTAATGGCATTGGAGTCGTAATATTTACACCAACAGGTATGATATTAAGTCTGTTTGTCTTTTATATCCTTTGCATGTATCATATGTCACACCCTGATATAATTATCGCATGAACATTATCACCAATCATGGCAACGGAATTGACAATGACTACTGGAGACTTGGTACAGTTGACAGACGTCCAACCCCTTGGTTCCTCATTATATCACACTGGCTTATCTAAAAAGCGATCCACTTTTCTGCCTCGGTTTCGGTACTCCATTGTCCTTTTACAACATGGCATAATTTCTACCTGCTGTACTTTATGATTTGACTCCCGACTGGCTGCTGCTCCTCTCTTTGACGGCTGGGGGCAGCCTATCAGATCGCGGGGGGGAGGTAACCTCATTACTCCAATGGTTACGTGGCTGCACACCATTCGGGCAAAATAATGACACGATTTAACGGTATGATGATCTCATTCTACGGACTGCCATCCACGATCTTTCTCTTTGCTGCATGCTCTGCGAAGATCCTTCCTAAAATTAGCATCGAGTATCCTCTCTGCTTGGTAAATACTGTAAATAGTTGCTGTTTCATTCCTAAGTCTATTTCTGGAGTAAGCTATGGGCGGGAGGACAATCCGAAGTGAACCGCACAAGCTGACCGCGTCCGCTGCTGCCCGCGAAATTCTGGAAAATGCAGGATGGTTGAATTACTTCAATCGCCTGCAAGAATCGAATGAGGCTGTAGCGCTGGAATTCCTGCAAAATTTGCAGGAAAACCACTCTATAGTCGGAGGAAAGCGGATAGAAGTTACGGAGGACATTATCGCAGAAACCTCAGGATTACCAGCTGTTGGACCCAGATGGGAGCTGAAGAAGGAAAGACTGCAGAAAGTAATGGAAATTTTCCAAAGCGAAGGCCAAAGTCTGACAGTCAAAGGGAAAGGAGTTCTGCCGACAACACTGGGGGAACCCTGGACCGAGCTGGCGAAGATAGTGCAGAGCTATATCACCTGCGAAGGGAGAAAAGATGTGGTAAGGGCTCGTCACTTAAAACTTCTAGCTGTTTTAAAGGGAAAATGTTCTGTAAATCTCCCTGCCCTTTTAAATTCGTTATTACATGATGCGGCCCGAAGCCTGAAGAAGGCTCAGCACACAAATACGGTTGTTAGCCACCACGGACTGATTCGGCTAATAATAAGCCACAGTCTTACCCAACAGCAAGGCACCTGGGAGGAATTGGTCGAAACAGTTAAAGAGGGACTGGCTGTACCACCCCCAAAATCTGAACGAACCTCCAACACACTGGAACGTTCAGAAAAACATAAGAAGCCAGCAGCAGAAAAGCATGCTGTTTCAAAACGAAAGCAGTCCTCCAGCACGCCGGAACAATCAGAGAAACGTAAGAAGTCGGCGGCAGAAAAGCATGCTGTTTCGAAACAGAAGCGACCCTCCGATACGCCGGAACGACCAGAGGAACCTAGAGAACCTGTTGGCACTCCCAACCTGCCTGAAAGACCTAGGAAGTCAGCTCGATTGGTTCGAATACGGGGAAGGTTGGAAAAGATTCAGAAAACTGTGGCCCAACCAATTGAAGTCGAGGACGAACCTCCGGAAGTGGAAGGTGAATTACCCGAAGGAAATGCTGAGCAATCAGAGGCTGGAATTAACCAGCCAGAAGGAGGAATTGAAGGAGGACACGACCAATCTGAAGGAGAAGAGACCACCAAGCGAGACAATCAAGAAGAAGAAAACGCACAATCTATGGGTAGCCCGTTGCAAGACCCTCCAGGAGAAGAGGAATTGGCAGCAGTTCTGGCCAATATGAGAGGATACGACCAAGCCTCTAGTACAAGAGGCGTCCTTGATGGCCCTGCAGAAGAAGAATTACCCGAGGAAAGGCATGCAGAAGAGGCAGGGGAAGAAAACCTGCCTGGCTATGGTAATGAAGCAGAAGACATCAATCCGGGACAATCTGTCCCCAGGACGCCGGAAGATGTTCCAGGAGAGGAAGAAGAAGTAAGATTGAAGGCCAAACCCTCTGCCGAGGCAAGGGAAATTGAAAAATTGAGGAAGAAGCACCAGAGGATGCTGGGCACGATAGCCAGACTCCGGCAACAAATTAGAATGTTGAAAGCCAGTCTGAGAATACAAAAAACTGCAAGGAAAAGGAAGAGGACCACGGCAGCAAGAACCCCGAGGGTTAGAGTTCGTTTTGATGGACGAAACCCCATCAGGAGACCTACTGTCGAGGAACAGTCTACTGTTCCAAATGATAATGAGGAACAAGGTGCTGTTCCAATCGAAACTGTTGTTCCATCTGGCCCGGAGGAACGAATGGACATTCCAATGAAACAACAAGAGGCACCGGTGGTAGGAAGACCACAGCAACCCTTTTTTCGCATTAAAAAGGAAACGGATAGCAAAGAGGTTCAAATAGAAGCACCCCCCTCGGGTGTAATTCGGGTCCAAAATTCCAAACAACGTAATAAGAAGGTCCAGGTTAAACTCCCAGCTTCTACGGCTGTGTGGAAGAAAGACCCAAAAACCAGAACCTTGCATAAAATGATGAAGGAAGCCCAGCAGGAGGCCGAGCAGTTGCGAGAACAGACGGTCCCCAAGGAAAGATATGAAGAGCTCCAACAGCAACTTCGAAACATCAGTCAGTCTGAGAGCCAGGCCTTTGAAGGATGGCAGAAGGAGCAGGAAAAGGTTGCTAAGGTAACTCGTCGACTAGATAGTGTTGTTAAGCAGATGGACACCCTGTGTTCCTTGTATACTGATGTTTTGACTTGTAGAGCCCCTGCTAAAAATTATGCTTTGTTTTTGCTTGAACGATATTTGAGATTAAAAATAAAAGCTGTTAGGGCGGGAGCACCTATCCATATCAACACTGTTAATGATTTTATAGACTGCTGCAAGCACTATGGAGTTAAAGTTCAAAGGTTGTTATGTGAATTTTACCTGCACAATCTTGTCTTAGACCAGGAAACTGATTTGAATCCTTGCCCTTTCGTTGGCGATATACAATTCCAAGCCTTTATCTCATTTGGGGTGAGTCAGTTAAAATGGCTTAAAGCTTACAACATCTTCCAGAGGCAAGAAAATAGTTTAGACCTATGGGTACGAGCTGAACCTAGGGACCTAGCAGCATTATGGAGAGAGCATAGGAGTGTGATGAGGATCCCAGGTGTCATGAAGATATTAGGTCCCATGCATGGAGACTTGATCCGAAATGGTCTGGAGTATTTCCTGACTATTAAAGACCATGCCCTCCATGCTGCAAAGTTTCGCTACCGAACCTCTAACCCAAACATCCAGCTCAGGGAACCCTTTAACTTTGAGAATTTTGAATTGGCTGCCAGTCGATTGAGTCTCTATGGGGAACGGATTCTACGAGCAGGACCATTCTGGTTGGGGTATCGGTTTCACAGCGCAATTATTTGGCATCCTGCACCTGGATATCAGGCCCTATATGAGATGCCTGCAGATCAGTTAGATCAGTTCTTTGACCATCTAGTTGCTAATCATGGTTGTCGACCTCTTCGTGAGATCCCTTCTCCGGCCTACTCTCTCACAGCCTTGCATGTCAATTATAACGTTTTCATGAGGACATGAAACAGGGTAAGCAGGGGGGTGTGTGGAGCACTTGGAAGGTATGCTTTTTGACAAGCAATCTAGTGGTTTTTCAATAATATTTCTAACCTTTTCTGCATTATGAGTCTAAAGAATATAAGGGTTTTGATAAATTGTGTGAAAATGGACAAACGAAGCTCAATCACTAATAATTGATGTTTTCTATGCAGAAGGACGCGGAAATAGGGAATCATCGAGTAAAAACAAGAAGCGAAGGGAAAGTAACTGCTGTCCCGTCGACAGGGAACCGGATGCAGACAAGATCAAGTAAAATTAGAGCCGAATAGTCCAGGAAAAGAACGCAGGATACCGAGATGAAGAACGCAAGAAAGGAAAGACAAGAACTGAACGATTAGCGAATCCCTCAGGATCTTCGATCCTAAGGGATCACTGCTTTAAGCTTATCTTTTGTATCTAGATATCTCTGTCATTTATGTTATATAAAGGTACCGCGCCATCGAGCGTGGGGGACGACTTTTGTTGTAATTACAAGCTTCAGAACAACTTTGATCATTAAGTTTTGTTAAGACCTGATTTTGTATACTTTTGTTAATGCAATCAATATAACGGACTTGGTGTTCACTTCGTTTCTGCATCTGAAGTAACTTTAAGCAGTGTACCATTGGTAGCCAAGGGCCCAGCTCCGACGGTCACTTGCTGTTGTATCATACGGTGATTTGTGTGGTTTGCTTATTTCTCTGGTTTCAGTAATCTGATATATCTTTTATATGATAGACTATGCTTCCTAATTAATATCTGAATCTGAATAAGTTCTTTAACCCACGTCTCTGTATTACACAAAGTGAATCTATTCGAATTACATCCATTTCTATAGCAAGATATTGGTATGAATGTTATCATCATTGGATTCATATAAAATAAGTATTTGCGAGGCTTGAAGATAATATCACTTTGTTCAGAAACATAGTCACATCATACATTACTCTCGGATTGCTACAGTAGTCTAGAACGTGTACATACATTTGAGTTTGCTGTTCCATTTGAGTTTGCTGTTCCATTTGAGTTTGCTGTTCCAATTTATATGATTGACGTTTCCTGTTTATGATAGTTTGCTGTTCCATTTAATTACTGCTGTTCCATTTGATTACTGCTGTTCCATTTTAGAATTGCTGTTCCATTTTAGAATTGCTGTTCCATTTTAGAATTGCTGTTCCATTTTACTTTCGCTAATCTGCCTTTATCGCTTTTGTGTGATAGCAGGCCTAAGGCTGTCGTGAGCCCAGCAAGACGCTGCCTAGCTCCCAGACCTATAAGTCCATGCTTTGGTTTTCTTTCTTTATCAGTTTCTAAAGGGAAGGGTTATTGTTTCCGTACCCTTGACTGATCAACTGCTTTGTGTGATTTTATCTGTTGAGTTGGTTTAGTTACAGCTTAGTGTTTGTTTCCTTTCAAACCATTAGAACGCTATTCTACTGAGCATTACTTGGACAAAACAGCCTCGGATTGAGTTACTCCTTGAAAGAAAAAAACGTTCCCGGATTGACTTAATAATGTGGAATAATTGGTGGTGTGAGAGACCCTAGTTATCGCCCTACACTATTGCTCTCTATTTCGACATCCCCAGTTCACAAGGAGGTCCACCAGGGCATTTCCTTTCCTTTTCACATGGGACGAGATGGTGTATGCCAACTACTGAAGTTTCTTTTCAACGTCTATTATTAACCACGTTGTCCTCCAGCTTTTGATTAGTTTTTCCACTGGTATTCCCTGCTAAAGTTGTTTTATAGTTTCTATGACCAGCATGGAGTCACCTTCTATCTGCAGTCTTTGGTACCCTTCTCGTATTGCTATCTCTAACCCCTTGTTTAGTGCGTGGTATTCTGCTTCATTGTTTGTGGCAATGCCGCAGTCCATTGCATATGCCCATTTGATCTTTCCTTCCTCGTCTCTGAATATCCATCCAATACCCACCTCCCCTGGGTTGCCTTTGGATGCCCTATCGAATTTTAGTTTTATGAATCCTTGGGGAGGGTTCCTGTATCTCTCTTCGGCTCTTACCTTACCTACATCATGTTCCTTCCCTATGCTTCTTGATTTTTTTGCTTTGATTTCCAGTTGATTCATGATGTTGGCTTCCGTTCCTTCCGTATTCCAGTCTTCCTCTTTCCAGTTTCCCAATATGATTGTTTCTCTTATGTTTTTCATAATTTGTTTCCAGATTTCCCCGTTGTCTTTTTTTTCTTCGCTGAATATTACCCTGTTTTGTGCTTTCCAAAGGTTCCATAGGAGAAACCCAATTGACAGGTTCCAATCATGGTTTAGGATTATGTTGCTATACGGTTTGTTGCTCCACTGAAATATTGTTATTTTAATGCTCCCTAAAATTCTTTCTGTAATCTCAAAAAGTTGTGGTGATTTTGCCACAGGTTATTACTTACACTGTAGGAATTTACGATGTGCTCCATGGTTTCTTCTTGATTTTGGCATAATGCACATCACGAGGGCCCATGCATCCCTTTCCTTCTTAATTGATCCCAAGTTAAGGCTCGCCCATGTAGCATTATCCAGGTAAAAAAACGCCACTTTTGGCGAGGTTTTTAACTGCCAAATTATTTTCCATTTTTTTGTGTCTATGTTTCCAACTCCTCCTGTTTTCATATGGTAGCCTTCTGATATTGTGAACATGCCTTTTATGCATTTGCCCCATCTTATTATATCTGGTCCTTCTTTAATATCTATTTCATTGGTTGCCAATTCTTTTTGATAGGTTGTCCATTGATCAGTTTCTGGGGCTTCGGGCTAGTCACTCTTCATCTTCCATTTTCTCCAATAACTATTTTGTTCAACTACCCAATAGTTTCTTACTACGTCTTCCACTATTTGGGTTGTGTACTGTTGGATTTTGTGTAGCTGGGGTTCTTGAATCATGGTTCCTCTTTGTTGCCACGCTTCCTGCCAAAAATCTGCTTTGTCTCCCTCACGAATTTCCCAGAAACTGTTGTCTCTTATTAGAGCTTTGTTCATACTTGTGAAGTTCCAAATCGCTGAGCCTTTCCTTTCTGATAGGGTTTGGAGTTTACCTTCCAGTGTCCTTGCTATCTCATATTTTTGTTCCCACGACATTTTCCATAGGTCAGTCCCTCAAATTCATCTCCACCATAATTTTTCCCCCATGACTTGGTTTAAAATATAAGGGTATCTTAGTCCTAGACCTCCCTCTGAGACCGATCTGCTTAATCATGTCCATGAAAGTAGAACCCATTTTTTTGATTTGTTTGCCCCTTGCCACAGAAAATTTTTGAGATCTGCACCATTTTCTGGCATATGGTCTTAGGGATTGCTTGAATCGCCATCTAATAGACTAGCATAGCTTGAAGGACCAATTTCAGGAGTATGAGGCGGCTCGGTGTATTGAGCGTTCTGAATGTCCAATTGTCCATTCTTTTTTGAATTTTCCTTATCAAACCTTGCTAATTCGCTACTCTGTACTGCTGATCACTAAGTTGTACTCCTAAGTATTTTGTTGGGAATTGCCCAATTTTGAACCCCATTGTTCTTGCCAGGAAGGCTTGGCTCACTTTTGGTGTGTTGAAGAAGAAGACTTTAGGTTTCTCTTTATTCACCTCTGTTCCTGAAGATTTTGTAAATTCTGATAGGATCTCCCCTAGTTTTTTAGCTTCCTTGAGGTTTTCTTGGCTATACATCATTACATCATCCACAAATTCCTGATGTGTAATAGTTAAGTCACCCGCCCATAATCTTAGCCCTTTGAATTCTCCTCTACTTACTCTGGCGTTGATTAAATAACCTAAGCCATCCGCTGCTAAAATGAACAGGAACGGTGAGAGAGGATCTCCCTGTCTTAGGCCGCAGGAAGGCTTAAAGGTGTCAATAGGGGTTCCGTTAAGCAGGATTGACATACTTGGTGTGGATATCATGGACATTATGCATGCTATCCATATATTGTCAAATCCATAGGCTTGTAGGATTTCTTGTAGATATTGCCAGCTGAGTTTGTCATAGGCCTTTGCTAAGTCAAGTTTAACCATCATTCCTTTATTTCCCATTTTCTTTAGGCAGTGGATCACCTCTTGTGCAACTACAATCCCATCCACATTTTGTATCCCTTTCACAAACCCTGTTTGTTATTTTGCTATCAATTCTGGGAGTAAAGGTTGTGATATTTTTACCATTATGGTGTCCAGAATTTTATAGATTACATTGCAGAGAGCTATTGGTCTGAAGCTATGGGGTTCTTCAGCCTGATCTACTTTTGGTATTAATGCCAGAAAGGTAGCATTCCATGTGGGGTGCATTCTTTTATGGCTTCTTGATTCTTCGACTGCGTTAACAATATCATTTTTCATGAAACTCCAAGTTGCTCGAAAGAAAACCTGCTATAAAGCCATCTGGCCCAAGGGCTTAATTTTTAGCCATTGACTTGACTACTTCCTCGAACTCCTTCTCAATAATTACCCTTAGAAGAGCCAGGTTTTGATCCCTGTTTACCTTTTTTGGGATATATTGTTTTATCTTTGCTATCTCCTCTTCTCTTTTACTTTGCGGCTCGGTCAGTATGCCCTTGAAATGTTGGATAAGGAGATTTTCGATTTCCTCTTTTTGGATTACCCTGTTACCTTGTTTATTTTTGAGGGAGAAAATTCGGTTCTGTTGCTTGTGTTGTTGCATCGCTCGATGGAAGAATTTTGTATTTCGTTCTCCCTCTTTTAACTATTGCACTCTTGACTTTTTTTGCCATAGGATTTCCTCCTGCTTTCTTCTTTCCTCTAGTGTAATTAGCACCTCTCCTTCTTCCTGCGCAATCTCCTCTGTTCTTCCTTCTTCTATTATTTTTTGTTGTATCCTTTTCATTGCTATTTGGAGTTGTTCCTTGTCTTTATGGATGTTGCCGAATTATTCTTTTTTCCAAGTCTTCAGTTTTCTTTTTAGCTCCTTAAGTCTCAATTGGAGTGTGTGCATCTTATTCTTACCTTGAATTTCTACTTCACTATTCTGCCACCAGGTTTCCATCTTTTCTATGAGTGTTGGATCTCTTAGCCATAAGGCTTCAAACCTGAAAGGTTTGTGCTGGTTTTGATTATTCATGGAAATTTCAAGTTTTATTGGCCAGTGATATGATCCTTGGCATGGTAAGATCGTTTCTAAGAACCTTTCCAGTCTAGAGGCTATCTGCCTACTGCCTCCTCTTCTATTATTCCATGTGTATTTTCCATTGATAGTATTTATATCAATCAATTGGAGGGTTGTCTGGGTTTCCATAAATCTCTCCATATCTTCATCCTCCCGTTGCAGTCCTCCTTTCTTTTCCGTTGTGGTTGTTATCATATTAAAATCTCCTGCTATCGCCCATAGTTTTTCTATGTGCAGGTTGCCCATTCGACGCAACTGTGTTAGGAAGGCCTCTCTCTCAAGCGGTATGTGTGGCCCATACACCGCTGATACAAGGAACCAATCTATGTCCTACTATTCTGAATCTCCCTGAAAGAATCATTCTCATTCCTAATCATAGGTCAACCATTACTTCTGCTGGATT
Organism: Pinus tabuliformis; assembly: GCA_031772625.1. NCBI lineage: Eukaryota > Viridiplantae > Streptophyta > Pinopsida > Pinales > Pinaceae > Pinus > Pinus tabuliformis. Next base: position 1,063,958,193 of record CM062815.1, read on the forward strand.
CCACAGTATTGCTATACCCCCTACACCCCTTTTTGCATCTACTGTCATGCTTTCATAATAAGGCTTGATTTTTTAAAGAATTTCCTCCATTTTTTGTCCCGTTATTTTTGTTCCTTGAAGTAGCATGATCTGAGGTTTTTCTTTTTTGATCCTCTTAGCCAGATACCTTTGCTTACCCTTGCTATTAAGCCCTCTTATATTCCATGATGTAATAATCATTGAGACGGTTGGGTTGTTTGATGGAAGACCGCTGAAAGTGGCACTACTCTTCCTGTGTTGACTAACATTTCTCCCATTATTTGAATGGATTCTTGTAGGTTCTTCCATCCTTGTTTTCCCCCCCTTTCCCTTTGTTTTGATGTTCCTGGCTATTATCATGTTGTGTTCCAAGTTGTTCATTCATCCCTGTTTTTCCACTCTCCTGTTTTTCTTTGTATTTTTGGAAGATGTCTTTGTATAGTTTTTTGTCTTCTTCTGGGATAAACTGCTCATCCAGGTTTTTCCACTTATCCAGTAGATTTTTAAGAATTTCCTCTTCTGTGGTTGGGTCATCCCCTTTATTTATATCTACTTCCATTACTTCATACTCTTGGTTTACTTCCTTTTCTTGATTCCTATGTACTTCTGTTTCTTCTTGAGCTTTCTGCTTATTGTTGTTGGCATCCTGATTTTCCCCCCCGCCTTCCTGATCTATCCCTTCTTGGTGGTCCATCTTTCAGGTTTCTCCCTCCCCTTCTTCTATTTGCAGTATTTCATACCTATTTGCCTATTTACTTTTGGTTTGCTATTCTTTCCTGCTATCATTCTGGATTTCTTTGGTGGGTCATTTCTTGAGTTTTACTTCTTGAAACCCCTCATTGTCTTCTGTGGTTTTCCCCTGTAGATTGGTCTTTCTCTTCTCTTCCTCTGCATTTAAGGGGCATTCCTTGAAGGTGTCCATATTCATGACATTTTCTACATATAAAAGGTATATGTTCGTAGTCCAACGCCTGCTGCCAGACCTCCTCATGGTATTCTAGTTCAATTGCACCTGGTATAGGGTTTGCAATGTTCATGTACACATATTCTTGCATACGAGGTATATCTTCCTCTTTTATTTGATTCCACTATCTTTGCGAAACTACCTATGGTGTTCCCTATTCCTTCAAGAATATCTGGGTCCCAAAAATCCATAGGTAGTCTAAACAGTCTAACCCATACAGGTGCTGCTAGGAATTTTTCTTTGTCCAGGTTGTAGCATTCCTCCCAATACCTCATAAATAAACCTGCATTGTTATGGAAATATGGTCTATTTTCAAAAAATTTCTCTTTGTCTTGTAGGTTTGAGAAGATTACCGTAAAGAATCCGCGTGCGCCCAGCTTCAGTTCAATGTGGCCGCATGGCTGCCATTTCTGGTGGATCTATCTTGTTAGTTATTTTTCTAAGGGCTAGACACCGATGAACTTGCAGATCAATGCATGGTCCTTCATATAGCTTCTATACCTTTCCAGTTTGTTCATCGGAATGACAAACCTCGGTTTCTCCACTGCACAGGGCAAGCATCTTCCTTTGCTTTCTACTTTCCAGCATGTTCCCAGAACTGGTCCCGGTGTCCTTTGTTCAGCCTCTGCTTTGCTTTTGCTTGTTCCTTCTCCCACTGTCGCATCCATGTAGGAGGGGATCTCTCCCCTCCTAGTCTTCTCTGTCATTTCTGAGCCACCTGTTCACTTCTTTCCGTGCCTGTCTGCTTGTTTTCGAGGTATTCCGCGCTGCGTACATCATGGCCGTAGGGTCATTAGGGTTGCAGAGCTCCAAGAATCCCTCATCATGATACAAGCACTATGTTCAACAACATTCTTGTTTTAAGTATTTATTTGAATTCTTTTACTTCTTTACATTATGATGACTAGTGCTTTGGGATATATATTATGAATCTATTACATTATAAATTATAGATGTAATGAGTTCTTAATCTAGTAGTCGCATAGTGATTATTGATTCTAGGAATCGTTTCATTTTGACTAACTTTTCATCTGATTGGTACTGGACCTATTTCCATCTATCTTATTGAATATTGTAAGAAGAGATGGAAGTGAAAGTCATTTAGCTTATTTCATGAGAAGTAAGTTAGAATGTGTCATTATAGTTGTTCATTTCCCTTGTTGTAGAGCTTTTAGGTCACCTTATATTTATGTAATTTTCATACTTGGTGCACAACACCTCATAAGTTTACACATTCCCTAAGTTGAAAATTTAAGGTGAAGCTATGGAGTTTAGTAGTTTAGTACATATTGCTGCAATTATATGGCCTAACATGCATAATCAATGGTATATCTACATATCTAGATCCTCTAATCACTATTGAAATTCACAAATATATTAAAAGTGTGGGGTGAATCAATATAATGGACTTTTTAACTTATTTAAAGCCAATAAAACATTATAAAATATAAATTGAATAAATTGAATAACTAAGACAAGATATACGTGAAATCATTATGGGATAAAATCACAAAACTTCTTTATATGAAAGATCTTATCGCAACCACACTATTATTACATCAGTTTGTAGGAACCAACCTACAATTACATCGGTCCCTTATTCTACTTTGCAAGCACCATCCTATAGGAGACACCAATCCCCTCTACTACTTTTTAGGACCAACCTACGAGAGACACCAATCCCCTCTATTGAAAATATTTGTAGGCACCAACCTATGTACTTGCTTCTTCACTATGTATGTTAGTTTTTTATTCTTTCACAAAGTTGGCTTGTTTCTTCTCTATTAGTTGCTTCTACCTTCACCAGGTCTACTTGATACTTCTTCCTTAATCAAGTCTACTTCTTGAAAAAATTGTTCCTTTCGACTTCTTCTCAAGAACGAATTTGTATAACATGCCATGTTTCCAATTTTAAAACTCATGTTCTGAAATATCTACCACAAGTACCTAGATATATTTTCTCTATCTCATCCAAATTTCACAGTTTGAAATACCTTATAAAGAATGTGATAACAAAAGGGAAAAGATAACATGTTTGATGCATGTTTCATGAGCATTCAAGAACACTGAATTCTTCAAATTGTATCTCTAACATTATAGTGAATCATGGTCTATAAATTGAACCATATTTACATGATGATATTATATCTATATCCTATAGTACCATGGTCTGCAACATCCTAGAACAAATTGATAATGAAAATTCCCATCTGACCTAATTAAAGAAGATTCTAGGAGCATTTAAGAAACCTAACTTCCTTCGATTATAGCCTAGAAATTATAAATAATAAAGGTCTAAAACTTGAACCAAAGGTACAAGACGATCTTCTATCTATATCCTCCAAGTTTCACATCTCAAACAAAAGTTATAGGAAAAATTCCCAGCTAGCCTATTTGAAGAAGATTTCAAAAGTATTCAGGAAGCTTAACTTCCTTCGGCCATATCTCTAAGTTGTGAATCAAGGTATGAAACTAGAACCATAGGTACATGATGATATTTTATCTTTATTCTCCAAGTTTAATGATATGAACCATCATAGACAAAAAAATATATAAAAATTCTAAGATGACTCATTCACTCCGTAAATCACATTTTTGCTTCCACCTTTAGACTCCAAGATTCACCTAAAAAGTTATTCCTCAACTCCTCTTGTGTCCTCAAATATGTTCTTCGATAAATTATGTTAAAATGAACTCATATTCCATTTATTTATAGTATTTTTACATTCACTTATGTGGCTGGCTTGTAAAATTAGTTGGGTTGACCTGCTTGTACTTTGGATGGATCATCTTGACAAAATATTTCATATCTCCTCATTCATATGGAAATAGAGGGAGCTCCATATACCATTGGAAATATATCATAATCATATTTCTAACCAAATATCATATGCTCCCATTTGATATAGATAATTGGAGTAAAAATGCTTTCAAATATAGGGTATCCAAATAGGGCCTGCTAGTACTTTGGTTTGGTCATCTTGACAAAATATTTCATATCTCTTCATTTATATGGAATTAGAGGGAGTGAAATATATCATTGGAAATATCTAAGAATAATATTTCCATCCATATATCCTATGCTCACATTTGAGCTAGGTAATTGGAGTAAAAATATTTTCAAAAATAGAATATCCAATTGGGGCATCAAAAGTCCAAAAGCAATATTTCCAACATTATTAATTTTCAATATTTGTATTCGAAATAAGTAGGGTCCCCTTATATTTGACACTAATGACAACAATATTTCCAAAAAACACCTATTAATTAGGTGAGAGCTATGAAGAGTCACATAGAATACTTAGGGTTGCTACATTTTTAGCCATAGTTTGCAATGGTATTCATGCATGGATATTTCCAATTTTGTTAGTATATTTAATAAAGAACAGGTTGATTCAATATAGTAGGACAATGTCAATATATTTCTCCAACATGGATGAACCAACCAAGATCTTTGCAACATCTCATTTAGACGGGCTTACTACTCGGTAGTGTGAGCAAGTTAAAAATGAAGGGTGGTCTTATTTTTGCATGAAATCAAATGATGACACAATACAACCATCAAATTTGGACCAATTACCATGCAATATACTTTTTATGTAGTGATTTGCAAGAAATTTTATCAACTTGGTTATTTTGAAGGTCTCCACTCAATTTGGTTACAACTCAAACATTCTTCAATCCAATTAGCACATCAATCCATTGAACACCTTTTTAAAATTCAAGTCCAACTTGTCCTCTCATATGAAAATATGTACTTATTATATAATATAATTCTAGATAATTAGCTTCTCTATGTCATCAAGTGATCTTGGTTACAAGTTCTATTTGTCTCTTACATTTTAAATATCCCGCTTAACAAAACATAAATTGGGAAAGAAACTTTTTTGTCTAGGAAAATCCCATTATTTTTCCAATACTCTTTTGACCTCACAATCTTATGACAAAACCTTGCCCTCTTTTCCTCAATACCTAGACGGGTATTGTAATTTCCATAAGAGCATAACTCATTATATCTATGAGTGTCATGCATATCAATGCAAAAACATGTGAAAACATTGTTTTATGAACCAAACATTGCTCCATTTTTTTCTCTTGATGTTCCATTTATGATAAATGTGCATAATTCAATTGAACTAAATCCTACATTAGTCCTCATGACACATGAATATTTCTTTATAAACCAAAAAATGTTGTTTACCCATAATTTCTAAATCAATGGTAAAAAAACTTGCCTCATTATTGATAACTATATCTAAAAAAGCCTCATTATTTTAGCCTTGGTTAAAGCCTCTTCTCTAAGCATAACCACACACCCTACACCATATTGTATTGGTTACGTCAATGAGGGAGGTTAATTTTTGTTTGTCTCCCATAAATGTGAACTTATTTTTTCCATTGAACCTCACTTTAAAGATACTACTACCTACATTGTTACTCCACTCAACTTCATGGCCATCATCTTGGGAAAACTGTACCAGTTTGACCACTGCGCCCAATATGATGGCCATAATAACACTTATATGCTCATAAAGGATGAGAAGCAATTTAGATTTCACTCTTTTGTCACTCCATAATTTGTCTTCATCTTGCACAATGATGTAATTTTCAAGTTTGTCATCATAAATGTCTTTATCTCTACATGGTTAGACACACCAAACTAGACAATACAACCCAACCTACCCCAACCTCATCACAACCTCTACTTGATTTCTACAAAAATATTTTTATTGTCCTCAAAGTTTTCTACCTCTCCCTTTCACCTTCAATATGATATTGACCTACTCCTATGAGCCTCTATGCGAAATGGCCCAACATACCACCTCTCCCTTGTTAAAAGTGCAAAAATAAAACACCAAATCCAAGCACTTTTGAAAGAAGGATGTACTTAACAAGAAATTTCCTTGTGGTTCTCCTACCTTCATCCTATCCAAGAAAGAATCCAACAAATGTTACTTGATAATAGAATATCAAGTAAATGAAATTATAGTCAAGAATAATGATGACCTCAATTTGTTGGAAGTGAAAGAGATCTCTAAAAAAAGAGTGGCAAGAAGTCTACTTGAAGGATTTGTGTACCCTATCAATTAGTAAAATCATTATTCTTTTTGTTCATGCATCATAGACCTATCTTGAAATAGAATAAGGAGGTCTAAGTACTTTTTTTCATCGTGTATGATTTTTGGATGTGTGATACTATATTGGGTGTTTACCACATGGAGAAACAAGACATTTAAATAAAATTGATTATTCACATGTAACAAGAGGATAGAAAGTTTCTTAGGGAATTGGGAAAATATCAAAGAAAATAGTCTTTTGAAGCACTAGATTGATCATTGGACTGTAAAAATTGAAGGATAAATTGAATTGTACAAATGGTAAAGTGCCAAACCCTTTCAAAGTTAAGTGTGAAAGTTATCATCAAAACCTGCCCGAAGTTGAATAACGAGGTCAAGTGAGTTATCAAAGTTAGTCATTGTAATCATACTTTAGGGTGCATAATTGGTAATATCCAACACCCTAAGGTGACTTCAAATCTAGCTAGTGTGGTATAAGTGAAACAAATTGCAAGCAAGAGAGTACAAGTGAGTTTGATAAGCGAGCATGCCAAGTGAAAAATAACAAATTGGTAAAATGGAAAGCATTTACAAAACACCTCTCAAGGAACCAAGAAATTACAAGAATATAAACATGAATTGCATAAAATGTCTTATTGATCTCCAAAATCAAATTATTATTAATGATCAATTGATGATAGAATTTAGATATCATTAAAAGGAAAAATCAAATTGATGATATGTTTGATGCAACATTTGTAGCTAATAAGTTCATATAAAAGGTTGATGCAATTTGTTATACAGAGGGTCTAATACAAAATAATAATGAAACTTGTGATACAAATGAATCATTGAAAATGTTGATGTGACTTGTGACATACAAGGCATAATACATATAATTGATGCTAATAGTGACATAGAGCAATTGACAATTGAAATAGAGGAAAAAAAATATACAATTGAGATGGAATCATCAATCAATTGATGGAGGAAACAATGATTTAACATAATTCACAATCATAGAATAATGGTAGCAACAAATGTGAATAAGAAAAATAACAAACAAATTATTTTTCTAGGATGTTTGTAAGACCTTGGAAAGAATTACCACTAAAAAAAATCAACATGGATTAGGATATGACAAAGTCATTAGCTTCCATATTCCATATTACCCCAAACCAATTTTGTTTATGAGCACAATATTTGTTGAAGATGTCCAAAATCTTGGTAACAAGTGTCAATAGTGTCAAAAAATTGGTAATATGGAGACCCAATGTTTTCATCTCTATCCTTGTCTTAATTGTGGGGAGACAAATCACTCATCTAAAACATGTTGAAAGCATAAGCATGTTAAGAACCCAATTCATTACGAATGGGTATATTCACGGAGATGGAATAAAAAAATAAAGAAGTTACTTAAGTCATAATGTATAGTTAATACAAAGGTAATGGAAAAACTACATGAAGAAATGACCAAAGCAAAAATAACTTTCAACAAGTTATTCTAGATGATTTTGGGCATGGCACAAACTCAATTACATTTGTTTTCTAGAATCAAATATGGTACTCTCCACACTTAAGTGGGGGAGCACATTTATGAAGAGATACTATCTTGTACCAAAGGGAGTGGATATGACTAGTGGTAAACCAAACTACCACATTATTCAAATAAGACTAGTCCCAGTGGTCATCCAAAACCACCACATTATTCAACAGAAAATGGTTAGTGACAAACCAAAACCAACCACACTGTTAAAATCAAATTGGTTAGTGGTTATCTCAACAAGAGGAATTTAATGCAAGAGTCATCTTAGTGATTTGAGTTTTCCAAGGTGGAATTTGACCCTAGTTGCAAAAATTAACAATATGGCTAAATGAACTTGGTATTGTTGATTTGGTCTAACATCAATATTACCAAGGGTAAAACCATAGTTCGATTCCCATTATAAATGGCATACAAAGGCTATAAAATGCATCATAATAGTGGAGGAAATGTTGGTTGTCTAATTAAAGGATAAAAGGTTAAGAGTTGTTGAGTTGAGAAAGTCAAGAGCCGAGAAGGTCAAGCGTTTGAGAAGGCCAAGCATCTAACAAGGTAGATGCTAATAGAGGTTAATCATATCTTAAGTATGATAACGAATTTGCAAGGACCAAGAGAGTCGGTCAAGAGATGAAGAAGACTGAGTTGAACATAAGAAATAAAATATATATATATGAAAAGTTGTAATTAGATCTGAGTGTGAGGAGAGATGCATAATAGAGGTAGAGTCAAAGGATGCTAATATGTATTATGAAATATCAAGTTAAGTGAGAATTGAAGAAAAAAGAGTAGAAAATTTAATATAATATGGCACCTTTGGATCTAAGTTTGAAAATGGATGAAAAAAATATTCACGGTTTAGTAGGACGATGGTTGCACATCAGGGAGTAGGTGCTTCCTTCAGGTGGGTTCCTAAGAAAAAACTTGAGGATTGGTACCTCTTGCAAGGAGTGGCTTGCAAATCAGGGAGTTGGAGCTTCCTACTGGTTGGTGCCAGCAAAACAAATAGGGATTGGTGCTCCTATGAGTAGGTGCCTATGAATCAGGGAGTGGTTGCTTCCTTCTGGTTGTTGCCATAAAACATAATGTAAGAGTAATTTAGGGTTCACATTTACACAAAGAACTAAAATGAAGATTGGTGGTTTTCTCCCTTTATGTGTTTCCACATACATCCAATGCCTCTATGTGTTTCATTTGTGTATGTTGATTATAATGTTATTTTGTGACTCATGTGTTGATATATGACATTTCTTACATGAATTGTTGCTAAATAAATTGGAAATTCTAAATTGGAAATGGTTTCTTAAATTCGTCATAGTATTATTTCACAACCCCCCCCCTCTTAGTGTTATCCCATTTTCCAACACATTTTAAAAATCTCAAAAGCATAAGAATGTTAACAGTCCAATTCATTATGGATGGAAAAATTCATGGAGATGGAGTCAAGAAATAAAGAACTTACATAAGTCTTAATCTCTAGTAAAGACAAAGGTAAATAAAAAGTTGCATGAAGCAATGACCAAAACAAAATAACTTTCAACCAGATTTTCTAGATGATGTTAGGCATGACCCAAATCAAATTATATCTATATATATATTCTGGAATAAAAAATGGTACTCTCCACACTTTAAGTGAGAGAGCACATTGATGAATAGATATTATCTTGTACCAAAGAGAGTGGATATGAATAGTGCACAACCAAACCACCACATTATTTAAATTGACTTAGTTAGTGGTCATCCAAAACCACCACATTATTCAAATGAAAATGGTTAGTGGAAAACAAGAAACAACCACAACGTTAAAATCAAATTGGTAAGTGGTTATCCAAAAACTACCATATTATTCAAGAAAAAATGGTTATTGGTAAACCATAAACCACTAATATCAATGGAAAATGGCTAGTGGTCAACCAGAAACCACAAAATGAGGTGAAGATGGTCAACAGTCAACCAAAAAAACCACCACAAAAAGAATCCAAAGCTCAAGCTTGGATTCTTTGAAAAACAAAATAATTTGAAGCTCTAACTTGGACCCATTCAACAAACTTCTCACCTTGCACTGACATTGGGAAAATAGATATATTAATGATAGTAAATCTTCAAGTTTCGAAGTCTTATCACAATCAAAATTCAATTAGCATTTGATAATTCTATCATAGGAATTGGTCTCCTCAAAATCAATCAAATCAACTATTGGGATTTGATAATTAGAGAGAATGGGAATTTTTATACATGACAGGTATTCACTTCCAGATACTGGCGTTTTTTCAAGCATATCTACATTGGAGCTTAGTTCAATGGTTTCAAATTGAAGATGATATAAGTTATTTGTATAATTATTTAGACTTTTGATTGAGGGGGGAAATGTTAGATTGTGAGTCCCTACACAACCACAAGTCTAAGACCACACTGATATGAGTGATTAATTCTCATCCTTGATGAGGTGTTGTCATGATCCATTGATTAGTTTTCAATGAGATCTATATATAAACTTTCCAAATGCATGGAATATAAATTCATATTATGATAACAATATAATGTGTTGAGAATGGATAAATCCTTTTTTGCTAGTTTTTTGTTGTGTCTTTATTGTGCTCAATTCGTAACAAAAAGTGTCAAAGTTTTTTATTGAATCCACTTAGGATTTATACCTAGTTTCATTAAGTTATGTGTGAACCAAAATCATTTAAGCCTTTTATTTAATCTATTCCAACCTAAATTTATCTTAAATCTATATTTATTAAACATTGAAAGGGATAAAATCCTTCAATATGTAAACTTTAATGCAACTCTTGAATCATAAAAAAAATTACACCTCCAAGGATTTTTTCCTTCTTGATGCTTAATAAATCTAAAGTTGAGATGGGTTTATTTCAATTAGCATTAGTTGATTCCAATGTTATACATCTACTTCAACTGGGTTGTAGAATGAGCCTCACAATGCAAATTCTCCTAAGATTTGTACTTATTCTTCTCTGTTAATGTATGTTGAAATCAAATTCACCTAAGTTTTACATTCAATCTTGTCAATTAAGATTTTCCAAATTTGTTGATCATTTCCATCTATGCTGGTTTGTTAAGATGTGCTTAATTCAACCAATATTATTATTTATTTATTTATTTTTTGTCAATTAAGATGCATCAAATTTGTGTAAAATTTGCACATAATCTCACTGTCTATTAAGGTATACGTCAAAAATATGCCAAAGTATACCAATAAATTACATGCAAATGGATTTGTAAATATGTTAACTTTTGTTAACATATTAACAAATTAATTATGTTAACCTTTTTTTTTTGTTAATTTTGTCAACTGATTTCTATTGATATAAAAAAGATTACATTGGTAAACCTTCATGCCCACAACACACCTGGAGGATCATAGCTACCTTCCAGGATAGAACAAAACACAACTGAGACTACACATTACCAAATGATTTCAGGATGTGAATATTGTGGATTGCATAAGGGAAATCATTTAGACTTTGACTAAAGTAAACAAAAATGCTAGAACTGACATAACAAAATATACAACCGAGAACCACTAACATCACTAACAAAACAATATTATATTTATTACAAAAAACAACAAGTAACTTCTAACAAAGAAAACTAGAGCCAAATTCATGGTGGATATACTAGTCCAAAATGATAACTTATCTTAACATATTAACATATGTTATATTAACTTATGTTAACATACTAACTTATGTTACCTTATGCAAACATATTAATCCAATTTATATGTTCACTTACATTTATAAATAGCTACTAATGGAGAACCATCTTGATTTGATTTTTACTCAACATTGAAAGAGATGGAAAATAAAGCAAAACAGAAATCACTAGTGCTTACCTTAACTTGTTTACACTTTCAAAAAGATTTGCATTTCTAAAAAAATGAATTTAGGTCCCTGTAGATTTGAAAAATGGACGTAGAATGATTCTTATATTTTTAGTATTATAGGGGGCTAATGGTCATTGATGTCAATGTTACATGTATTATATTTGTTCTTCATTTAAATTGTAGAATGCATATTTTAATGCAAATTCTTCTAGGATTTGCACTTCGCCTTCTCTAGTAATGTATGTTCCTATCAAATTTGTCGAAGGTTTACATTTTTTCTTGATTGTTAGGACGCTCCAAATTTGTTAAGGATTTGAATCAATCTTGTACATAAGTTATATGTTAAGTTGAAAAAAAAAACATATATTATTTTCTCATGTCAAAATTTCCTAAATTTTACATTTAATCTCATTCCCTAACCTATGTGTCACAAATTGCTAAATATTACATTTAAAACTAATTTTATTAATTAAATTAAATGCTTAATTTACTCAAAGATTAAAATATAAGCTTATTAATTAATACACGAAATCCATTATAACGATCATTACTTCTGGAAAACCTAGCGGATCTCTCGCAGTTCTGGCTCGCCGCCTTCTCCCGCCAATGGAGAAACTCCCCAGGCTTACCCGCAGCAAGTCTCACAAGCTGCTCTTCGGAAAATCGCTGCCAAATCGCTTGCAGAGGCTCAGCAATGGCGGATACAAGAGGAAGGCGGATTTTCTCCCCCTTAGTGAAAGAAAGAAGAGAACCCACCGAAATGGCACCGAACCCTTCACGAACAGGTGCCCTTCTTCTCCCGCAGAAAGCACGAAGAAGCTATCGGATGAGAATGCCCATCTGGAGAACGGAACGCCTGATTCGCCATCACTATTCTCGGATCTGGAGATTGTGGTGGCATTGCCTCTGACTCAGCCTTCAAGTTCGACGCCTGATACTTCCAAAGCTGTTTCAGAAATTTCACATTCTGAAACCCCTGATAGTGCGAACCTGAAAATGAGATCTCTGTCAGAGTCTCTGGCTCGAGAGAATTCCTTTGCAGCGGATCTGGGCTGGAGCGAAAGCTACCATCGGCAGAAGCCTTTTCCTCCCCCTCTGCCTCCAGTGCGTCAAGAGATAGGAGACCCTAAAGCCTCTGGCCCTGTGCTGCTTCAGAAAGTTTCTAAAAATTTCTCTGCCCCCTTTCAGGTTCAAATCACACAGATCTCAGGCAAGACCACTCTGCAATGGGTACACCCTTCAGATCTGGTGCAGAATCTCAAAGTAAATCTGGAATGTCGATTTGGGATCCCCTCTGCCCTACAGAAACTTATATTTCAAGGTAAACAACTTGATGATCCTCTTCCCCTCTCTTCTTACAACATAAAAAATAATAGCTCTTTAGTGTTTTCCCTTCGTTTGAGAGGTGGCGTTGGAGGTTAGTCTTCTTCTGCTCCTCCCTACTCCTACAAAGCTGCAGTTCGCTCTGAGATACCCATCTCCTCTGAACCTCCCAAACCTAAGCCTTTTCTGGTTGACAAGTTAGAGGAGGTCCCCTCTGTTGAGATCTCCCACCCTGACCTTGCAGATGACATTCAAAGATTTGCTGAAAGGGCCATCATTTGCAGATTCAATGGGCTTTGGCCTCGCTCTAAGGACCTTTATGACTGGATCAATGACAACTGGACTCACCATTGCAAGGTTTGCTTCTGCTCAAAAGGATATTTTATAGTTCTGTTCGACAGTCTTAAGCACTATGAAAAGGCCTTAGAAGAAGGTCCTTGGTTCATGGGTACAGCAGGACTCTTTATAACTCCATGGTTCTCAGATTTTGACCCAGCTTCTGCAGTCATTATCAAAGCCCCTGTCTGGATCAGACTTCCAAACTTTCTAGTTCACTTGTGGCATACAGCAGTCTATAGGAGCATAGGCAACACCTTGGGCAGCTTTTTAATGGGAGATTACAGGCGGGAACAACAAGGTCTCTACACATATGCTAGAATATGTGTGGAGCTAGATCTAAGCAAGGGACTGCCAGAGCAAATCAATCTCAAGATCAATGACTCTGTCTGGACCCAGAACCTGGATTACGAAAACATTGCCTTCTGCTGCCGCCACTGTCACCTAACAGGGCACCTGCAGAATTCCTGCCCATCGCTGCCAGCAAAATCGAAAAAGGGCAACTTTGCAAAGTCCAAACCCAAGCGTTGGACCCCTTGTTCTCCGCCGCCAGCAGTGAGCTCGGATTCCTCAAGCTCGGAAGATGAGGAGAGCGATTCAGAACCGGACCAGGCGCCTCAGACGATGGATCCGTCCACAGATACTCCTGCGCACAACACTGTCACAACAATCTCCCAGAAACGTGTCCATGAGACCTCCTCTTCTGAATCAGATAAGGAGATCCCCCTGATGGAGAATTCCAGTCTTCAAGTTGTTTTAGCTCATACTCCCCAGGATGGCTGGATAAAAGTCAATAAAAAGAAAGGGAAAAAACACCGTGTTGAGGTTACTGCCCCTGTGGGGTAATAGTCAGTTTTTGCTCTCAAGTTATTTGTTGTAGCTCCGTGATTGGTTCACTCCTTCTCCGGGACCGAGGTTGATAGTTTCATCATTTCCGGTCTGCCGGTTTCTTGTCTCTCATGATTGTACTATATTTTACTCAATAAAAATAGTTTAATTTTACTGAGAAAAAAAAATACACGAAATCCATTATGTATCTATTTTTTTTTACTAAACAAATATCAAATTTACCAAAATTAATATTAAATATTCATTTTTCAAATAAATGGATAAATTAGACTCTTTGAGAGTAAAAAGAAAAGAGGAAATTAATCATCATAGCTAAAAATGTCTTATAAAAATATAATAATCCATCACACTTATTAGTCCAATAAGGGACAAGGCCAAATAAAACATATTCCACCATTGAATAGTGGAATAGTTTGATAAACATGTATAAGTTGCTAGTAAAATAAATTTTTAAAATGAGGGAAAAAAAAACATGCATATACATTATAAAATAGATATACTATTTAAAAAAACCTTAATTGAGAGAAATAATAAACCTTTCATAATTTGTTGTTTTGTGCGTAATCCTATTTCATGGGACCACCTCTTCTTTGAAATCTAAAACCCACTAAATAACCCACCATCAATCCTTTCAATTTTTTAAATATTCAAATTATCTATAGTCCAACCTATCAAAAAAATATTGATTATGTGTTTACTTACAAATTTATTAATATTCACATGCCTAAATACATTAGCATGACATTTTTAATGATTTCTTTTACAATTTACAAATGATCAAACACTTCATATAAGTCCAAAATATGATACACACGTGAAAAGATGGTGGGCGTAAAGAACCGACCTTTATGATCAACGATTTTCATTGAAATATGGAAGAACCAAACTTTATGAGTTGCTTGTAACCTTTAAATTCATTCATATTTTGATAATTTTTTTACATGTGTTTTACATGTTTTTAAATTTGTTAAGTTAGGTTTCAAGATTTATATGGTTCATATTCAACCTAGATTTATCAAATATTGAGAGCGATTAAATTTTCCAAACTTAATGTAGCTCTTACACCCTCAAAAAGGTTTACACCTTTAAGGATTTTATCATTCTCGATGTCTAATGAATCCATGGTTCAGATAGATGTAGGGTGGTTATTTATTTTATTTTAAATAGTACATATTTGATTAATGTAAGTTGACATAAAGGATATACATGGTTGTTACACACCTCCTTCATCTATGTTTGAAAAGATACCTCTTAGTGTAAATTCTACCGAGATTTGTGACATAGTTTTCTATATTAAGGTATGTTCTTCTCAAATTTCGCAAAAGTTGGTATATAGTCTTATCTATTAAGGTATTCCAAATTTGTTGAGGATTTGCATTAAGTCTTGTTTGTTAAGATATAAGTTAAATTTAACCAAAATTACATTAAGATTTGTCAAATTTTCCTAAAATTTGCAGCTTTCTTGTTAAGATATGTGTTAGAATGTGCCAAGTTTACTCAAAATTCACACTCAATTTTATCAATTAAATTATATGTATCCAATTCATCTTAAATTTATACATAATCTTCTAAGGGAAGATACACCAAATTCACTTTTCATCTAATATTGTCTACTAACATGTGTGTTGAATTTGACCAAAAGTAAAATTTGATGCGTGTATTTAAGATATACATGTACTTTACATTTACTTCACCCATGGGGCTTGTTAACCAGACAATCCCTTCTATAGATAGAAGAGGTCCCTCTAGCCCAATGTGTGGGTTTAGTAAGAATCGTGACAAAACAAGCAAACTTCCCTAACCTACGTTAGAATGACAAATGAGAAAGGGAGATGGCCTATCTCTCTCCTATGCCCTTGACCTTTGATGATGATCCCGATCCCTTAGCTCCCAGGCTCGCTCTTCGCTATTCCTTGGTTTGAATACCTGCAAGAGAGATCAAAAGACAACAATAAGAGAGATCATAATATATTCATTCCATTGTAAGTTATACAATAGATCAAGGAGTATTGTACTAAGCAAACTATCATAGACAAGCTTATGGGAAGTAAAACATGCTTTGTATCAATGATTAAACCAAAGAGAGAAGCATACAATTGGTGCCTTGATGTTGAAGGCCTCCTTCAGGATGATTCCAAGTCCAATCCAAACTTAACAAGCTCTCCTTTCCTCTCTCACCAAAATGGCAGCATCTAAGCACAATTGAGCAGAAGAATGGCAACTAGCAATGACCAACCCGTTGAGGAACGAAGAACAGATTTATAGTGAGGGAGAGGGAGTTAGAGATCCACCAAAGGGGGAAGAAGGTCTGTATCCCAAAGGTAAGATCCCTAAAGGTAGCATCAAGGGCTCTAAATGGGTGTACTCAACCATATCTTCATCCAACAACTACCAGCTCATCATTCTCGAGGCCTCTAGTAAGAGAAGTTTCTGCTCCATTTTTGGAGAAACTGCCTGAAGAGGACTAGCAGACATTTTCCTATCAAAAGTCGTGCTACCAGCGCTAGTCACTAGTTAGACAAAAGGTTACCAGTATGGATTTGCCTACTAAAAGTAGCATTGGTCTTGCAAATTAGGGTTTTTCACAAGTTTTTCAATAGATCAAGGATTATTGTACTAAGCAAACTATAATAGACAAGCTTATGGGAAGTAAAACATGCTTTGTATCAATGATTAAACCAAAGAGAGAATCACACAATTGGTGCCTTGATGTTGAAGGCCTCCTTCAGGATGGTTCCAAGGTCCAATCCAAATTTAACAAGCTCTCCTTTCCTCTCTCACCAAAATGGCAACATTTAAGCACAATTGAGCAGAAGAATGGCAACTAGCAATGACCAACCCATTGAGGAAAGTGAAGAACAGATTTATAGTGAGGGAGAGGGAGTTAGAGATCCACCAAAGGGGGAAGAAGGTCTATGTCCCAAAGGTAAGATACCTAAAGGTAGGATCAAGGGCTCTAAATGGGTGTACCCGACCATATCTTCATCCAACAACTACTAGCTCACCATTCTCGAGGCCTCTAGTAAGAGAAGCTTCGGCACCATTTTTGGAGAAACTGCCTGAAGAGGACTAGCAGAGATTTTCCTATCAAAAGTCGTGCTGCCAATGCTAGTCACTAGTTAGAAAAAAGGTTACCAGTATTTGCCTACTAAAAGTAGCATTGGTCTTGAAAATTAGGGTTTTTCACAAGTTTTTCTAGAATTACTTCAAGACATTAGTTCTCCATCTCTTCAAGGATGTGTTAAGCATATAATTCATGGTGAATGAGTTTACACAACTTTTGTCGCTTTATGACATTTGTGATGGCAATGGCACAAAGGACGACACTTCAAGTACAAAGTTGGGAATGTGACAAAATATTGTGTAACAGATGCCCCCTAAAGCATGAAAGTAGAATGGGAAGTGATGGTTGAAGTGATTTAGCAGTTAAGGCAAGGAGCTTGGAAAACCATCATTAGGATACCTGCAAATCAAACATGATATAATATATGACATCTTTGATATATACATATGCCTGATAATAAATCTGAATAAGCATCAAAATATAATACATGAATCCAAGATATGGACGCAACCATCGGTATGAAAAGGATCATGTATGCAATCATGAATACTTAATAACTCCTCACAACCTGTATTTTAACAAATGAAATCTAGGGTCTTCATCTCTATCCCGATCAAAGTACGAACCTAACCATGTGAATAGATGTGCTGACGTCAAACATGGTAGAAACCACCTGATTATCGTTCAATAATGTAAATCGTTAACAGGCACGAGAGAAACCACCAATAATGATGATGGCCCTCAAGATACACTAATACAATCTACAAGTGTGAATATGTGAGCTAAAGTCAAACACTTGCCGAATCTTTTAGGTCCCTATACTACTAGTGTAACCACTTATTTTTATTAGTGAAACCCATTATTGTATTATTGTGCCCATGTAGTCCCCATGTTGTTATTAATGTGCCCCATAGGAGTCCACTATTGTTATTGTTGTGTCCCTACAATATTATTGTTATGTAGGCTCTGATTGTATTGGGACCCCTTAGACTCCTATATATAGAAATGATGTCTTGTCATTTGTATCATCCAATAATTGTTCATTTGTGTAATGTAAAGGAGGTTTCCCCCTCTAAGAGGCTGATTTTGAAGTCGTTGATCTATCTTTTCTTCTATTTTGTGAGTTGGTTGCATAACATTTGGTATCAGAGCTTTGGATTCTAGGGTTTCGTTGCTTCAAACAGGTCATCGTGGAAGTTTCACTATAACATTTTTATACGAAGTTTCAGAAGCTGAAACTAAAACCCATTTGAGAAGAAATTTTGATGAACCTCAGGTACGAATTTCAGGTCTTTTCTCACTATATTTTCGAAGATGTCATCCAAGGAAGTTAGTATTTTTGCAGGCTCCCGAATTATATCTCAAACAGGTGACCTGGGGAAACTCATCATTACTTTCTCTCTGAGCATCAGATTGGAATTTACTAAAAATGTACAGCAAGAGGATGGACTATAGTTTTCTTTGTATCATTTCTAGGTCTGAAGGTTGCAACAATGACACGTGGAACTTCATACAAGTTAGCTATACTAAACTATCCTATAATGATGTCATCGTGGGAGATTTGGAATAACTATTTTTTGGAGAAGCCAATCTTAATCAGACTTGCGAGCTTGGAAGAGGATTAAGAGGAATACCACATGACGAAATTTCAGATCTTGGAGATCCAAAATTACAGAGATACAATAGATTCAATATCGAGCTCTTACAAAGTGAAAAAAGGTGTGTAGCCTTTTTAAAATTTTGCATAAGTTTGGGTTGAAAAATTAGTTTGAAGGAATTCAAAGGGAATAGTGAAGCATAATTATCATTAATTGATGCCCTAAAGAAAGAAAATGGAAACACCTAGTAAGAAACCTGAAATATCTACCATGACTAATGAAGAAGAGGAAGAAATGCAACATGATATATCAAAATTACGAGACCAAGTGCAAAACATTTCACTCTCACAAAAAGTAACATAAGCTAAGATGGATGGTTTAAAGAAATACATGGAAGCTAAGATGAATGGCGTGTAAGCTAAGATGCATGACATGGAAGCTAAGATGAATGGCGTGGAAGTTAAGATTGATGGCATGGAATCTAAGATGGATGGTTTAGAAGTAAACATTGAAGATTTGTAGAAAGACATGGAAGATTTGAAAGGAGGTTTAGCAAAGTTGTTTCAAGAAATTATTCCTAATGGCAAAAAGGTAGTTAAGGAAACCCATGATGAGAACAAAAGAAACGTTAATCATGATTCCATAGAATCTAATGTTGGATTGAAGACCCACCATGTTCCAAAGAACAATATGAGGAAATTTGATGGAAAGGATCCTGTAACATGGATACTACAGATGGAGCAATATTTCGATCTCCATAATGTGCAAAACACATAAAAGGTATGCATTGCAACTTTATATTTAGAGCCCAATTAGTTTGTATGGTATTGATGGCTTTGCTTGCATAAAAAAATTATCACTTGGTCAATTTTTATGGAGAAAATGATAGCACATTATGAGGATGCAAAAAGCAACACCTTCTTTAGCCAATTGATAACAAAAGGGTTCAATTGTGGAGCACATTGAGGAATTCAAAAAATTGAATATAAGAGTAAAATATATTTCAGAGGAGCATAGAATTGATGTGTTCATAGGGACTTTAAAGGGTAAAATCCAACATGAGGTTTGTGTTTAGGAACCTGATTCATTGGAGAAAGCATTTAGGTTGGCAAGAAAAATTGCAAGAAAAACTATGGAAACAAGGAAGCCTACCACTCACAACTATAAAGATGGAAGTGTTGCTACTCCTAGCTTTCCACAACCTACAAGATTGACACCACAACAATTGGAAGAAAAAAGAACAAAAGGGCTTTGTTACGGTTGCGATAGCAAATACACTAAAGGTTGTAAGTGTTCCAAGAATACATTATTTTACATAGATGGTGAAGATGAGGAAGAAAAGGAACAAGAAACGTCAAAAGAAGATGATATACACCAAGAACCAAACCTAGATAAATAAGAAATGAATATGACCATATCTTGTAATGAATTGGCAAGAAATACCATTCCTCAAACTCTCAAGATAGAAGGACATATCAAGAAGAAAAAGTAATAGTGTTGATTGATTCGGGTAGTACCCATAATTTTATTCATTGTAAGATAGCCAAGAAATTGAATTTCTTCCTATGTCCAGCACTAGAGTGTCAAGTGATGGTTGCAAATGGAGGAACCATAAATTACTCTGGAAAGTGCCATAATATCAAGCTATCCACGGGGGATTATGTATTGAATAGTTCAATGCTCTCCATTCCAATGGGTGGTGATGATGTTGTACTAGGAGTCCAATGGCTACAATCTTTGTGTATGGTAGATTTTAATTTCATGAACTTTTCTTGACTTTTTTTGGGAAGGAAAGGAAGTTGAATTAAGGGATATCGTAGGGAAACTGGGAAAGATAATTAGCTCTAACAGCATGACCAATCTTCTAAAGAAATAACAACGGGGCGTAATTGCACAATTATTTTCACTAGAGGTTCCCACATCGAAATCATTTATTTCTCCATATCTCCAAAATGTTTTGGACAATCATTCCAAGTTATTTGAGACTCCCAAAATCCTCCCACCTATTCGTAGTCATGATCATGTTATTAATTTGATTCGAGGAAGTTTTCTCCCAAACATCAAGCCTTATAGATATCCATATGCCCAAAAGCGTGAAATTGAATGTATGGTTGCAGAAATGCTAGAGGCTAGTATAATTCAACCTAGTCAAAGTTCTTTCTTTGCTCCAGTAGTATTGGTACACAAGAAGGAGGCATCATAGCGCATGTGTCTGGATTATAGGGAGCTCAACAAGCTCACTATTAAAGATAAATTTCCCATTCTTGTCATTGATGAATTATTGGATGAATTACATGGATCAATTTACTTCACCAAGTTGGATCTTCGTTCAGGATATCATCATAATCATCAAATTAGAATGAAGACTGAAGACATTCCAAAAACAACATTTAGAACTCATGAGGGTCATTATGAATTTTTTTTCATGCCTTTTGGCCTTATCAATGCACCTTATACATTTCAATGTTTGATAAATTCCATTTTCAAACCCTTCCTTAGAAAATTTGTGTTAGTATTTTTTGATGATATACTAATCTACAACAAGTCTTGGAAGGATCATGTTCAACATGTTGACAAGCTTCTCAAACTATTTGGGTCATATTGTATCTCATGAAGGTGTTAAGGTAGAACCTAGAAAAATTAAAGCCACTAAGGAATGGAAAATTCCCACATCAATAAAGCATCTGCGTGGATTTCTCATGTTGACAGGGTATTTTCACAATTTTGTTAAGAATTATGGGATAATAGCAGCACCTCTAACACCATTACTAAAGAAAGATGCATTTTCTTGGACTCCAGAAGAAACGAAGGCATTTGAACATATTAAAGAGGAAATGGGCCAAGCACCGGTCATAGCTACACTAGACTTCACAAAAAACTTTATTGTGGAATGTGATGCCTCAGGAAATGGAATTGGTGTTGTTTTAAGTCAAGAAGAAAGACCCATTGCTTTCAAAAGTCACCCAATCAAAGGAATGTATTTACACAAAGCTATTTATGAACAGGAAATCTTGGCAATACTACATGCACTTAAGAAATGGTGACCTTACCTAATGGGAAGACACTTCAAGGTAAAATATATCATGATAGTCTTAAACAATTTTTAGAACAAAGATTATCTTCAGAAGAGTAGCAAAAATGGGTCACAAAGATGTTGGGTTATGACTTTGGAATCATCTACAAAAAAACGGAAGCAAATTGTTGTTGCAGATGCACTCTCAAGAAAGGATGAGGATGTGGGAGCATTGTTTTGTGCCATTTCTATTATCCAACCAGATTGGATAAATGAAGAAAGGGATGAATGGAAGAATGACAAAGAAGTGTGGGCACTCATTCAAAATTTGTAGCAAGATACCTGTACATCTGATACATTAGTTGGAAAAATGATCCTTTATGGTACAAAGATCACTTATACCTCAGTAAGAATTCCCAACTCAAATAAAAGATTCTTCTGGAATTGCACACCTCTCCCTTAGGAGGGCATTTAGGATTTTTAAAAACTTGTCACAAGGTTAAGAAATATTTTTTTTGGGATGGCCTTAAATCTGATTTTCAAAAGTTTGTGGCGGAATGTTTGGTTTTCCAACAAAATAATGTTGAGACAATTAAGTCCCAAGTCTTTTACAACCTTTATCCATTCCAAGTCAATGTTGGGAAGAGGTTTCAATAGATTTTATCACAGGTTTACCCAAGTCTGAAGGAAAGAGTGTCATCATGGTGGTAGTTGATAGACTTATCAAGTATGCACACTTTTGTGCATTATCTCATCCATTTAAAGACAATACATTTGCTAATGAATTTATGGAAGCAATTCAAAAGCTACATGGAAACCCAAATATTATTATAAGTGACAGAGATCTCACTTTCACTGGAAATTTTTGGACATAATTATTTTCTTATCTGGGTACTCAGTTAGCTCATATCTCATCTTATCATCCTAAATCTAATGGGAAAACTGAGATAGTAAAAAAATGTTTGGAAGGATATCTTCGAACTTGCTTTTTATTTGATAAACAAACACAATGGGTCAAGTGGTTTCCTCTGGATGAACGGTGGTATAACACTTCCTTCCATACTGCAGAAAAAATGACCCATTTATGGCACTTTATGGATATCATCCACCGCCCATCACATCATATTTAAAAGAAAATTCTAAGGTTCAAGCAGTGGAAGATCACATCGAGCATCAAAAACAAGTTCTCAAACTCTTAAAGGATAACCTCACTTTGGCGTAGAATAGAATGAAACAACAGGTAGATCAACATCATAGTGAAAGAAGTTTTGATGTAGGTGACTAGGTATTTCTACGACTACAACCATACAAACAAATGTCCCTCAAGCAAGCTAAGAAGGATAATAAATCATCACCAAAGTATTATGGTTTGTACAAGGTGTTACAAAAGATTGGTACTATGGCACACAATTTGGAGCTCCCTGCATCTTACCGAGTGCACCCAGTTTTCCATGTTTCATGCTTAAAGAAGGTTATAGGTGAGAAGATCCTAGTTCAAACAATATTGCCAGAAATTGATGAGGAAGGAAAAATCCTATTAGAACCTGAAGCAGTCACATAAACAAGAAATCGACAACTACGAAATCAGTCAATTTCAGAGTATCTCATCAAGTGGAAAGAAAAGGGTATATTTTTACATTGAAATTTGGATATTAAAAATTTTCCACCCACTAAACATAGGAGTTGTCTATAATGCGACTTTTTGGAGTTTCCGGTGCTGGAATCCAGTGGAAACATTTGAGGTGAAATCTTGATTTGTATTATTTAAACTAGTTTTTTGATTGTATATATGAATTCAATGACATGAAAAACCCCTAGGGCACTTCTATTGTGTCGGGTTTACTTCCAAAAATCACACTAAAAACAACTCCCTAAACATATTTATACACACCTCAAGCCACTCAATGTGTATGGTATGATTGTTGAAAAAGTCAAGCCACTAAATGTGTATGGTATGATTAATGAGACATAAACCTTAAGTGGGGCCATGGAATGTTAATCCCTTTTCATAATACAAACGTTTTAGTAAACATGACTCTCCTACCCTCTTCACTTGGTTAGGTAGAGATTTCCCATGTTCATTTTAAATGTGTGTTAAAGTTGTAATTAATTAGTGCCCCACGAAATGTTTATGTCTTCTCAAGGCTTCCCATGGAATAATAAGAGCTAAAAATTGTGGCGTGTATAGGTTTTAACCCTGTACAGAAATTACCTACATACAAATTCTAAAACAAAGAAAATAAACAAAGTGAGAGCATAACATATGAAACACATATACACAAAGATTTTCCCCTGGATCCCAAAACCGGGACTACCAGCTTGATTTTTTCATTATGTTCCTTTCAATGTTATAATACATATTTATACATGCCGAAGCATCCAATACCATGGACCGAAAAACCATCGCGTCCAATACCATGGACCGAAAATCATCGCGTCCAAAAAAACATGTGCGAAAATCATGCACAAAACCATAAGTGGGTCCACCCAACTTAACATAGGACAACAATTTTTGAAGGAGAGGGGCATGTTATGTCCCTATACTACTAGTGTAACCCCTTATTGTTATTAATGCATCCCCTTATTGTATTATTGTGCCCATGTAGTCCCCATGTTGTTATTATTGTGCCCCTACAATATTATTGTTATGTAGGCTCTGATAGTATTGGGACCCCTTAGACTCTGATATATAGAAAGGATGTCTTATCATTTGTATCATCCAAGAATTTTTCATTTGTGTAATGTAAAGGAAGTTTCCCCCTTGAAGAGGCTGATTTTGAATTCGTTGATTTATCTTTTCTTCTATTTTGTGAGCTGGTTGCATAACATAATCATTCGATCAAAGGCCAATGATGTAAGAATGTTGTCAAACACGAAGAACTTTCCATTGAGGCATGCAAGATCCAAGGTATTGAAAGGGTGTTCCTAAATCAACTTCCTAAATAATGAGATGAAGTCAACATGAAGTGATCCATCGAAGGAGGGCTATAATGCTTCCCACATCATCGACACAAACATATGATATTCAAATTGATAAGAGTGATTTAGGATTGTTGCAGAGAGAGTTACATATGTATAAGAGGTTTGACTTTTTTAGATAGGACTTCTCTTGAACATATCAGTGACACGACTCCCGAGGTTGGTAACATTTGACTCAAAATGGGATCGTAGGTCATGATGAAAGCAAGGGCGATCAAATCAGAGGAAAATGGATTCCCCAAACCTAGGAAGGCAAGTGGTGAAGAGAGCATATCCCAAACCTAACAGGAGATACAGATCAGTGTCATGTTCAAGAGTGAGATGTTGCCTTTTATAAAAAATACAAGAGACATTTACTTGCATTTTCCCCACTATTTCTAGTGAGTACCTCTTTATTTTTAATCACAAGCTTGAATAGGATACCATATGTTTGTCGTATAAGTTCATCCTTCGGATGAATCCATCCTAATAAGTTTAACGATCTCTAGGAAGGAGTAGCTCAGTCTTGTCATGGTGACAAGTCCTGTGTCGTTTAAGTTTTATGAGTCCGACAAAGGGGTAAATTGACATCTTTTTCATGTTTAGAGAGTTTGAAAAAGAGGCAAAAGGGAAACTCCAGATGTCCATTTCCGTAGATAGTCTCTTAAGTTCGAAAAGGTATAAAACAATAGTTAAGACAACCTCTTAGCTATGTTTGACTAAGGTATTCCATTTTTGTAGCTAGTCTATCTCAGTCTGGAAAAGGGTTAAACTTATATTGAGTATACGTCATTTCATTTACTTTTACGAGTTCAAAAAGGCAAGTGCTAAAAAATCTTTTCCTATTTTGAGAGTCAGAAAAGAGCTAAAAGTTGACTCCGCTTGGAAGAACAAGTGGTATATAAGGATAGCAACTGGTTCTAGTCATGATGGAATCACTCAAAACATGTAAAGGTCAAGAGACTGGCTAATAATACCACTCATTGTAGATGTTCCTCAGGAAAAGGTAAAACAACCAAGTGAAAGCATATGACCGGCCCAAGAGATGGTGACGATGGAATGAAAAAACCAAGGCTCATCTAGCAAAAATAGGTTGATAAAGATGGAAATCATGAGAGGTAAAGATGAAAATGGTTTCTTTTTTACACAAGATTGAAACATGGGAAACTATGCTTGAGTATACTTCAAGATCGTTTCATTTTTTCACAAGCTTGAAACATGAGAAAAAACTATGCTTGGATTTGGTTTCATTTTTACACAAGCTTGAAAGAAAGATAAACTATGCTTGAGATGAGTTTGCATGCCCCGACATAATGACTCAATTCATGGTACATGCCCCCAAGCTTCATTTCATTCACCTAAGTAGGCTATTGGTTACTAATAGGTGGATGGAATGAAGGTTCATTTACGAGATCAAGTGAAAGACTCAGCTGGGATTTTACGAGATCTAATCAAAACCTCAAATTGGAAGGGGATTTGTTTCATTTTTCACGAGCTTGACACAGGAAAAGAACCATGCTCATGACACCTTGTTTCATTTCTTAATGAGGTTGACATAGTAAAAGAACTATCCTCGTGGGAACCTATTTCATTTTTTAATGAGGTTGACATAGTAAAATAACTATCCTCATGGGACCTATTTCATTTTTTAACAAGGGTGACATGATAAAATAGCTATTCTGGGTTTGATCCCTAGTGGGGTTACCCATTTGTTAACTAGACAACCCCTTCTACGTATAAAAGCGATCACTCTAGCCCAATGTGTGGGTCTAGTAACAACTGTGACAAAATAAGCAAACTTCCCTAACCTAAATCAGAATGACAAATGAGAAAGGGAGATGGCCTACCTCTCTCCTATGCGCTAGACCTTTGATGATGATCTCGATCCCTTAGCTCCTAGGCTCGATCCTCGCTATTCCTTGGTCCGAATACCTGTAAGAGAGCTTAAAAGACAATAAAAGAGATCATAGCATATGTATTCCAATGTAATTTATACAACATATCAAGGAGTATTATACTAAGAAAACTATCATAGACAAGCTTATGGGAAGTAAAAAATGCTTTGTATTAATGATTATATCGAAAAGGGAAGCATACAATTGATGTCTTGATATTGGAGGCCTCCTTCAGGATGGTTCCAAGTCCAAGCCAAACTTAACAAGCTCTCCTTCCCTCTGTCACCAAAATGACAACATCTAAGCACAACTGAGAAGAAGAATGGAAACTAGGAATGACCAACCCATTGAGGAAAATGAAGAATTGATTTATAGTGAGGGAGAGGGAGTTAGAGATCCACCAAAGGGGGATGAAGTTCCTTATCACAAAGGTAAGATCCTAAAGGTAGGATCAAGGGATCTAAATGGGAGTACTTGACCATATCTTCATCCAAAAACTACCAGATCGTCATTCTCGAGACTTTAAGTAAGAGAAGCTTCTACTCCATTTTTGGAGAAACTGCCTGAAGAGGACCAACACAAATTTTTTTCCTATCAAAATTCATGCTACCAATGCTAGTCACTAGTTAGACAAAATGTTACCAGCATGGATTTGCCTACTAAATGTAGCGTTGGTCTTGCAAATTAGGGTTTTCCATAAGTTTTTCCAGAATTACTTCAAGACATTAGTTCTCCATCTCTTGAGAGATGTGTTAAGCATATAATTCATGGTGAATGGTTTTACACATCTTTTGTCACTTTACGACATTTGTGATGACAGTGGCATAAAGGACGACACTTCGGGTACAAAGTTGGGAATGTGACAAAATACTGTGTAGCGGGGAATTGAATTAACAGTGAATGAGTGTGTTGTTAAGCCACTCCTTGTGATAGGTCATTAATTCAAATCCCCCGTGGATGAGCCTACAAAAAAAAACATGTACTTCGCTTTTTTTTGTAAGCTAGTAAACTATCATACTAATACTACATAGAGAAAGATATAATAATCCCTCATTTTACCCTCCCATTGGAAACCAAGTCTATAGTGGTTCAAAAAAATACCATTGTTTTCCAATAACCTGAAATAAGGAGTCTTTTATCCATTCCAAGCTATACTATTTTGTTCTAGGCCTATAACTAGCTTATAAACTAATAGTTTGGTGGAGAAAAATTCAACAAAACCGTTGGCATATTAACATAGTTTAAATTACAATAAGCAAAAAGTGTACTTCTCCTAATTTTAACTATAACAAGGAGTTAAAGTTTCCTAATTTTTGTCATCAAAACTCAAAAAAGAGAATAGAGAACAGTAAGGCAACACCTATTCATTAGTGTCCAAGTCTAATACTACATAGATGAGGTTATGGTTGGTATTAACAAGTGACTATGAGACTAAATTATTACCTCTTTGATTTCAATGTTGTCTCACTACTTCCATATCCAATAGAAGTTTTTACCAAGGCCTCATGTTTTTTATCTAGGAATCCCAATTTCTCATGAATGACCTTTTGGACAATACCCTATTCCTCAACGATCTAAACCACAGTGGAATTAGTCTACCCATACACATTTATTTTCTAGAAATATTTGGTGTCCTGACTTATAAAGAATACAATATCAAGTATCGACTTGATAAATTCTACCTTGAGATCCTCAAAAGAGGTATTTTCCTTTTTCTCCAAATATTTTACTCTAATATTTCAACCTTGGCTTTGATGTTCTATGGAATCTTAGGGATGATTCCATTTTTTCCAATTCAATCTTGGTTGGCTTACTGCAGGAGTCATCCCTGTTCGAGTTCCTATCATTCCTAGTTATGCCTCTTCTTGTTGGTTTAGGTGCCTTGTCCTCCCCAATTTCCACTTTCCTTTTGTCCATCCTATTCCCCCCACCTAGAAATGAATCTAGAATGAAATATTTCCTCTATGTCCAAGATCCCTACTTTCCTCTACACATTGTACCTCTTATGGGACCTAAGTGTTCTACTTCCAGGACCATTAGGCACTTATAACCAATGTATATCTCAACCTTCCTCAACATCAAAGCCCTAACTTAACTGCACATGAGTGGGATAATGGGAAGGGTTGTCTTAAAACTTAGAAGAACAACTAACCTCATTTACAGGATTGGCTAAAGTAGCCATAAGCACAAACATAGGAAGTAAGTCATGCACGAAAAAATTCAACTAGGGTTGCACCTCATTTCATAACCTCATTGTAAAATCATGGAGAAAATAGATGAGTAAATGTGATTTAATAGAGTCATCATTAATTCAGGGAATGGATTTAATGGAAGGCCACTCAAAGGATTGAAGGGATAGGTTTAAGTAACCTTTCTTGTTTGTTTCTCATCCCTTCCACGTGCTAATACCAATTTCCAAGAGCTCCAATTGTCCCCTAAGGAGACATGTGTGAGGCCTTCTCTGACCTTTCCTCCCTCGCACTTGATGTGAGTTCACATGTACTTCATTTGTTAGCATAAACTATATTTACCATTATAGGTCCATCTTAAACCCATATCTATCAAGAATTGAGAGGGATCAAATTTGTTGAGGTGTAAATTCTTTAATAACTAAAGTTCCATGTCGAGTACTAATTCATTCATATTAAATGATAGAATAATTTACACCTTAAGAAATTTGATCCCTCTCTATGCTTGATAAATTCAGGTTTCATATGATTATATGTTGGTTTAATTTTTTAAAGATACCATCACATACATATGTGACAAAATCTATATTATACTAATGATCCGGATTTAAATAGGAACGCAATAAAATATAGAGATAACCATAAAGACATATATGCAACGGAAATAATACTTCATTTCATTAATGGAAAATACTGATATATGCTTACAAATAGAAATAGAAATAACCCAGCTAGGGCGATGGTAGCTTATCTCTGAGAAGAGATGTGTCGGCTACATGCCTCTGAACTGTTTCAAACTGTGTTTACAATGAGGCTCGAAGGCCTATTTATTATTGAGAAATAATGGAAAACCCTTCACATTTCAAAACCTAACCCTAGAAGATGAAACGCCAAATTGTGGGCCCCGTTTTGGGGTGAGTTGGACAACCAACTTCCCGGGGTCGCGAATTGGTCGTATTATCTCCGTTTGACCTTCATGATAGCCCGTTGGAAAGATCTCTCCGAGGACTACGACGGAAAATACGATTTTTATCAAAAAAATCACTCGCGGTAGATTTCCCAAAAAACGTCATTTAGGGCCTCAAAACGGCTCAGGAAGTCCAGGACCCGAAAAACTACTAAAAATAGTAAGTTGTGCTACAATTAAGGAAAGTGAAAATGCTGAGAGAAACAATGGTGGGGGTCCAGGTGGACTTGGAAGGTGGCCACCAAGATCCACCTGGATCAACTAAGCTATAGAACACCACACTACTCTTAAAGTAAATATATATCCATTTTGATTTCCAATTGATTAAACATTGAGAAAAATAAAATAAATTAAACAAAATAATAATATATCATAATTCAAATATCAAGAAGAGAAGCATTGAGAATTGAATGGAAGAAATTAATTGCAATATAGGAGTCAAGCAAGTTTGTCTCTTATCCCCTTCCCTTGTTGGAATATACATTAACAAGTTGGAGGATTTTTTAGAAGAAGTAGATTGTGTCGACCCAATCCTTGTTGGTATAATCATCATTATTCTTCTCCTTGTAAATGATATTATCCTTGTGGTGAATATTCCTTATGATGTTGGCAAACAAATAAGAACCTCAAGGATTTTTGCTCTAGTACAAGTATGATTGTTAACACTAACCAAATAAAAGATATGATAATTAAATCCAAATATATCACTTATGATACTTTTGTATATGAAAAAACAACTAGAGGAAGTGCCTTCATACAAATATGTTGGAATCAATATTCATCATAAGCTATATTTTAACTGTAACATTGAGTAAAAGATAAATGGAGGGTGACATGCTTATTTTAGGCTTGGAAATAACTATCAATTAGTAAACCTATAGATATGGGATAAGAGAAAAGTCCTTTTTGAGACTCTCCTACTATTATCTTACACAAATGTGAAGTTTGGGGATGTACCATATCTATATAATCACGAAGCAACATAGAATAGATCCAAAATAATTTTATAACTTTACAATCTCAAAATTAAAGAAAATGTGCCTATCTTATCCTTGTCACATAAGAAAGTTGTTCCCCCCTTTGGAGAATGGCTATGAATAATTACCTAATGCGTAAGAACAAGTTTTACAACATGGAAGAAAAAAGGCTTCCAAATAGTGCTTCAAACTCTAGCCAAAACCACCTATGACTTAAGCAAAGATGATATAGGGATGCCCAATGTTGGCTAAATCATTGGGGAATAAAGGAATATATCATTTTGTAAATAACAATGATATTAAAATTATTAATACATCTAAATTTAAGAAGAAATTATGGTGTGATAAAGTATTATAGATTAAAAGATAATTAAGATATTGTAAGGAGGTGATCAATCATAGTTTGGAAAATGAAAGTATATCTTTGTTTTGACTGGTTTAAAGAAGAAAACCAACATCTCTAAAATAAGAACAAATACTCACAAGCTCCATAGTGAAACTAGGCATTAGACAATGCCCAAAATGATGTTGGATGAAATAATTGTCATCTTTATAACATTAAGGTGGTTGAATGTGTGTGTGTGTCATAATATTTACCTTCCTAACTTTCTAACTCATCAAAATTATAATAATCTTATAATCTTATTAATATAATTTTTTTTAGAAATTCAAATAATCTCTTATTTTATTGAAATTTAATAAGTTAAATTTGATTTAAGTAAATCTTAATCATCACCATTATCATTATTTTTTTACAATATAACATTAAAAGGAAAGAAAAAAGGGTATATTTTTACATTGAAATTTGGATATTAAAAATTTTCCACCCACTAAACATAGGAGTTGTCTATAATGCGACTTTTTGGAGTTTCCGGTGCTGGAATCCAGTGGAAAAATTTGAGGTGAAATCTTGATTTGTATTATTTAAACTAGTTTTTTGATTGTATAAATGGATTCAACGACATGAAAAACCCCTAGGGAACTTATATTGTGTCGGATTTACTTCCAAAAAATCACACTAAAAACAACTCCCTAAACATATTTATACACACCTCAAGCCACTCAATGTTTATGGTATGATTGTTGAAAAAGTCAAGCCACTCAATGTGTATGGTATGATTAATGAGACATAAACCTTAAGTGGGGCCATGGAATGTTAATCTCTTTTCATAATACAAATGTTTTAGTAAACATGACTCTCCTACCCTCTTCACTTGGTTAGGTAGATATTTCCCATGTGCATTTTAAATGTGTGTTAAAGTTGTAATTAATTAGTGCCCCACGAAATGTTTATGTCTTCTCAAGGCTTCCCATGGAATAATAAGAGCTAAAAATTGTGGTGTGTGTAGGTTTTAACCCTGTACAGAAATTACCTACATACAAATTCTAAAACACAGAAAATAAACAAAGCGAGAGCATAACACATGAAACACATATACACAGAGATTTTCCCCTGGATCCCAAAATCGGGACTACCAGCTTGATTTTTTCATTATGTTCCTTTCAATGTTATAATACATATTTATACATGCCGAAGCATCCAATACCATGGACCGAAAAACCATCGCGTCCAATACCATGGACCGAAAATCATCGCGTCCAAAAAAACATGTGCGAAAATCATGCACAAAACCATAAGTGGGTCCGCCCAACCTAACATAGGGTCCAAAACCAAAATTTTATGGGGCACTGCCCCGGACCCCATAAAGTGGGGTTACGGGTACACCTCAAACCCCTAGTGACCCCCCCTTGCTACACAATCGGCGCAACGAAGGGGGTGCTCCACCCCCCCTCTAACCCCTGGTTAACTACGTGGGCTAGTCGTGGAAAGAATATAACACAACCCAACATTCTCCCACTTGTTGTTTTCTTTCCACAAGGGGCCACAAGAGAGCTTAGTCATTTTTCCAACCCTAAAATGCCCATTGTTTCTCTACACCAAGAGAACTTCTCAGAGCTCACAGATTTTGTCAATGCATCTACAGTATTCTTCAAAGTGTCCACCTTTACCAGCAACACCTTTTTGTCTTCTATCATATCCCTCACAAAGTGATACTGAACATCAATGTGCTTTGTCTTTGAATGATATGCGGGGTTCTTTGCCAAGAAAATTGCACTTTGGCTTTCAAAGTCTATCCTTATAGCTTCCTGTACTAACCCCATACTTGAACACAATCTATGCAACCAAACTACTTCCTTGCTTGCATGAGTGGCTGCCATGTATTCTGCCCTTGTAGTTGATAGTGCCACTATAGATTGTTTCTTACTCATCCAACTGAATGCACCTCCAAATAGGTTAAACACATACCCACTTGTAGATCTTCTCTGATCTAGATCTCCAGCCCAGTTTGCATCAACAAAGACATGAATATCCAACACTCTATCCAATCCTGGTCTTCCTTGGTAGCACAAACCATAATCACTAGTGCCACGCAAATACCTGAAAACCCGCTTCACTGCTGTCGAATGCTCCTTCCCTGGTTTTGACATAAACCTGCTCAATACTCCCACTGCATGTGCAATGTCTGGTCTAGTACAAACCATTGCATACATCAGGCTACCGACTGGACTTGCATATGGAACACGGGACATGTCCTCTTCCTCTTCTTGTGTCTTGGGACACTGTTTAGCAGATAACCTCACACCTACAGGAATAGGAACCTTCACCGGTTTACTATCCTGCATATTAAATCTCTGCAGTATTGTATCGACATACTTCCTCTGCTTTAACCAGAGCTTCCTCTTTGTACGATCTCTTTTAATTTCCATGCCCAAAATATAGTTTGCATCACCAAGATCTTTCATGTCGAATTTGGAGGACAATTGGGTCTTCAAATCCTGGATAATTTCGTTGTCATTTCCAACCAGCAACATATCATCCACATACAAGACCAGATAAATAACATGGTCACCAATTAATTTAAAATACACACAGTGATCTGCTTTTCTTCTGGAGAAGCCAAGTCCACGTATAAATGTATCAAATTTCTCATACCACATCCTTGGTGACTATTTTAACCCATACAGAGACTTCTTTAACTTGCATACCAGTTCTTTCTTACCATTCACCGCAAAGCCTTCAGGTTGCTTCATGTAGATCTCCTCTTCTAGATCCCCGTGAAGAAATTCTGTCTTCACATCCATCTATTCTACCTCAAAATCAAAAGTAGCAACAACAAATAAAAGTAATCTAATAGAAGTTACCTTGGCACCAGGAGAAAAAATATCACCAAAATCAATTCCCGGCACCTGGGAATAACCTTTTGCTACCAACCGAGCTTTGTATTTCTCCACTTTTCCTTCTACATTTGTCTTCTTTTTAAACACCCATTTGCTGCCAATGGGTTTCATTCTAGCCGGCAACTCCACTAGATCCCAAGCCTCATTTTTGTGCAAAGATGCCATTTCATCAACCATGGCCTCTTTCCAGAGTTTTCCATCCTCTGTATCCACTACTTCCTTCACAGTTCTGGGATCATCATTAGTAACAAACAAAGCAAAATTTGAACTGAAAGCAGATGGACTATACCTTTCTGGTTGCCTTCTTTCTCAAACTGATCTTCTCACAGCTGGAGTTTGTGGCTCTTCATCTTCTGATTCCTCCTCTGCTGTAGAGTCTGATTCTTCCTCCTTTAGCTCAAACTCTATCTTCTCAGGTTCCTTTGGTTGGAATTCATGTTTAATAACATCTTTCACCTCTCTGAACACCACATCTCGGCTATACACAACCTTCCTTGTTATTGGGTTCCAAAGCTTATAACCCTTTAAACCATCCTTATACCCAATAAAGATGCACTTTTCAGATTTACTATCCAACTTGGTTCTTTTCTCCTTTCGAACATGTACATATGCATCACATCCAAATACCCTTAGATGTGAAAGAGAGGGTTTCTTACCAGTCCATACCTCTTGTGGAGTCTTATCCTCCAACACTGATGAAGGTGACCTGTTGACTAGGGAACATGTAGTATCCACCACCTCTACCCAGAATTCTTGTCCTAACCCGGAACCACTGAGCATGCTTCTTGCCCTTTCCATCAACGTCTTGTTCATTCTTTCTGCAACTCCATTTTGCTGAGGTGTATATGGAGTAGTCTTCTACCGTGCTATACCACACTTCTTGCAAAATTCTTCAAATTCCTTACTACAAAACTATCCACCATTATTTGTCCTCAGCACCTTTATCTTCTTCTCTATCTAGTTTTCCACTAGAGCCTTAAATTCTTTAAACCTGTCAAAGACTTCAGATTTCTTCTTAAGGAAATATATCCATGTATTCCTTGAGAAGTCATCTATAAATGATACATAGTACACAGACTTACGCAGTGATGGAACCTTCACAGGTCCAAACACATCACTGTGCACAAGCTCTAATATATGTTTCGCCCTCTTACCACCATAGGGGAAACTCACCCGATTCTGCTTCCCATATACACAATTTTCACAGAAATCAAAATCCAGAGAGCTATTACTCATACCTTATACCATACCTTTACCATGAAGTATTTGAAGGCCCTTCTCTCTAATATGTCCAAGCCTTTGATGCCACAACATGGTCTTCTCTCCAGAGACCACTAGATTTTTTGCTCCACTTTCAGGAACCATAGAACTATTGCACCTATCAATAACAGTGCTACCTTGTAGCTTGTACAGAGTTCCAATCTGAACTCCCCGCATCAATATCAGTGCTCCCAAAACCATTTTGCAGGTATCCTTCTCGAACACTGTTTTTACACCTGCATCATCCAACTTGCTTATAGAAATCAGATTTCTGGCTAATGCATGAATATGTAGAACACCTGGAAGCATTCTAACCCTTCCACCTTGCAACTTCAACTTTAATTTTCCGCGACAAATGATTCTAGCCTTCCTGTCATCCCCCAAGAAGACATCACCACCATCATATTTCTCATACTTGCAGAACCACTCTCTATGGGGAGTGAAGTGAAAGGATGCACTTGAGTCAATCAACCATGCCTCATGATCTACATGTGTACTTGAAGAAGCCAAGTACACATCCCCACCTTCATCTAAGGTGGTTTTCACTTTTGTAGAAGGAGCCTCATTAGATCCGTTTCCTTTGTCAGGAGCTTTAGATTTACAGTCCCTTTTGAAGTGGCCTTCCTTTCTGCATTTCCAGCACACCACCTTTACAGGTTTTCCTCGAGATTTAGATCTCCCACTCGATGACTTATTTTTGTTTCTATTCTGGGACCGTCCTCATATAGACAAGGCATCATCCTTTTGGCTCTCCATATTTTTCCGTCTCATCTCCTCCATCACCAAGGCTGATACCATTTCATCAAACTGCAAGGCAGTTGCATTGCTACCTATTGCAATAACCAGACTATCCCATGAAACTGGTTGAGAACACAACAAACTGATGCACTTATATTCATCTAAAATTTTAATATCAACAGATGCTAACTGACTTACCATAGTATTAAAAGCGTTCAGATGCTTTGTCACTGAGTCTCCATCTTTCATCCTCAGGTTATACATCTTTTTCCGCAGGAACAGTTTATTCACCAGAGACTTAGATTGGTACAAAGTCCCTAACTTGTCCCACGAAGCCTTCGTCATAGCTTCCCCTGATACATTCAGCAATACTGAATCTGAGACACATAATCATATTGTGCTATTTGCCTTCAGATCCAAATTCTTCCATTCTTCATCAAACGCTCCTGTTGGTTTAGTACTTGGATCTACCGCGATCCACTGATCTTTATCCACCGACAGATCCTCCATCTTGAGTTTCCACAACTCAAAACTCTGACCATTAAATTTCTCAATCTCTATATTTCCACTGCTCGCCATCTTCTTTCACCACCAGAATCGATCTTGCAGATCTCCCACTGAACAGGGTCTACCACAGGCCCGAGCGAAACCCCTCAGCAACAAAGGTGTCCCCTTGAAGCCAATTTGCTCTGATAACAAATGTAGGTTTTAACCCTGTACATAAATTACCTGCATACGAATTCTAAAACACACAAAATAAAAAAAGCGAGAGCATAACAGATAGAACACATATACAAAGAGATTTTCCCCTGGATCCCAAAACCGGGACTACCAACTTGATTTTTTCATTATGTTCCTTTTAATGTTATAATACATATTTATACATGTTGAAGCATCCAATACCATGGACCGAAAAACCATCGTGTCCAATACCATGGACTGAAAACCATCGCGTTGAAAAAAACATGTGTGAAAACCATGCACAAAACCATAGGTGGGTCCGCCCAACCTAACATAGGGTCCAAAACCAAAATTTTATGGGGCACTGCCCCGGATCCCATAAAGTGGGGTTATAGGTACACCTCAAACCCCCAGTGACCCCTCCTTACTACACAATTGGCGCAACGAAGGGGGTGCTTTGTCCCCCCTCTAACTCCCCGGTTAACTACGTGGGCTAGTCATGGAAAGAATATAACACAACCCAACAACGTGCATCTCAAGTATCCAACTTATAGAAGAAATTATATATTTATATTATACTTTTTAATTTTCCCAAAATGATGTAACCACAAGATACATTCCACCTTGTTCTTGGAATAAAAAAACACAAATATTTTTTTTGGCACCATTTATGGTACACAAAAATTTAATGCTTCCAAATGTTAAGCCCCATGAGGTGAGGGGATAAAGTCCCTTTAATATCTATATTGTCTATATATATCATTTAAGATATTGTTTTAAAACGTCTTAAAGTAGTATTAAATTGTTTAAAAGTTTATATTTATTATAATAATTTAATTTGAAGCTACATCAAATGCATAAATAAGATATTATTTTGATTCATTAAATAAGAATTTTCTTTGTGTAGGGAGTGTCTGTGAAGAGAAAACCCTAGCGGAGGTTCTAGAGAAAATGGTTCAGGAGAATGTGGCGGCCGTGGTAGAGAACGGTAAGGGACACGGTGCTGTGGCCGAGCTGTAGATGTTCTCTTTTCTGAAACCCCATTTGACTGTGGAGACTCCGCATGCTGAGGATGACCAGGAGCTCTTGCTCATCCTTCACACCCAATGGAAGTTCAGCGTTGCCAAGGATATGGTCTGTGATGAGACCAAGGAGGCCGGTGCACAGGTGAAATCACCAGTGGCCCTTAAGGGCAATACAGTGATTCTCCATTTGGAGACAAATGTTGTTGATGCGGCAGTAAAACTAGTGATGGAGGCTAGGGCAACTGGTACTGAAGAGGCTGCGAATCATGCTTGGGGTCAACGAAACAGAATGATACTACCTATGCCCAAATTTAGAGCAGAGGGCACATGGCCTGTTGCATTCTCATTTTCTTTTGGACTGGAGTGGGCTCACGTCATGGAGCGGAAGGCGAGAATCATTGCTGGGGCGGATCCGGCCAAAACCGCCATGGCCTTGGAGGTCTGGGCTTTCTTGCTGATAGCTGGTACTCTCGGTAGCGTGGCTGGGCCTCTGAAAAAGGAGCTCTACAAGCCAGATCTAGAGATATCACGACGCAGATAGATCCCAAAACCCTGGGGTGCACTTGGGCTTACAGAGGAAATGCCTGATCCAATAGATCGAGGCCTTAACAAGGTTGTTTCACTATGTAAGGAGGAAGATCTGATACAGATCTTCATCAAATCGATAGGGGGTAGACATTACTGCATGCAGCTCAGCAAGGGGATGGTAATCCAGGACTTAAATAAGGAAATCCAGAAACAACTTGGAACCCCAACAAAATACCAAAATCTGATATATACTGGAGATAGTCTACAAAACAATCATACACTTCAGGACTATGGAATCATCAAAGATTCAACTATCATTCTAAATCTGAGACTGCGAGGCGGATGCAAGGGCACCAGCTCTAAAACTTCAGGCTCTTACCGTGATGCAATCAAAGGAAAGGAACACATGCAAAACAAACTAGAACAAACATCAGAACTACCAAGCTCCTACATTGTGGAAGAGAAGCCGAAATCTCCAATGCTTACAGTATCTATGCCAGAGGTAACTGATCTATACACATTTTTAGCCCAGAATTCTG
Organism: Pinus tabuliformis; assembly: GCA_031772625.1. Lineage (NCBI taxonomy): Eukaryota > Viridiplantae > Streptophyta > Pinopsida > Pinales > Pinaceae > Pinus > Pinus tabuliformis. The sequence continues at coordinate 1,063,996,802 of CM062815.1, forward strand.
TTATCTGTAGATTTAATGGTTTCTGGCCAAAGTCTGATGCACTGCATCAATGGATCTTCTCCACATGGTCACCCAACTATGAAATATATCTATGCCCAAAAGGGTTTTTCATAGTCAGATTCAACACAAAACAAGAACGAGATAACATTATCAATTAGGGGCCTTGGTTTTGGGGCAATGCTGGCCTCTTCATCACCCCCTATTTCCCGGATTTCGATGCCAATACCATGGTAGTCTCAACAATGCTAGTCTAGGTAAGGCTACATAACCTCCCACTACATTTTTGGCATCACAAATTTTTAATAGCCATTGGGAACTCCTTGGGGAAGTTCCTAAAACCAGATGAAGATAGGACTTCTCGGGGAATCTTCACATTTTCCAGAATATGCATAGAAGTGGACCTGAGTCAAGGACTACCATATCACATCACACTGAATTTTAATAATTCACTGTGGACACAACCGCTTGATTATGAGAACACAACATTCAGATGCCGCGGATGCTTCCAAACAGGGCACCTCCACTATGCCTGTCCACTGGCTAGGAAGGAGCCTACAGGAAATAAGAAACAATAGAAAAAACCCAAAGGTTGGAAACATACTGAACCACTAGAAAAAGAGGAATTGAAGACAAAACCTACAGGCGAGCAAATGGGACAGGAAAACATACAGGAAGAAAAGACCCAGGAGACAAACTTGGGGCATAACAAATTGGAACAACAATAAGAACCTGAGCTAGAAGTAAGTGGCATCAAACGAACTCACGGCTCCAAAGGATCGGAATTTGACAAAGAAAAACCAATGAATACAATGGAAAACCAGCTTGCCATTATTGATACCACTCCCAACACTAGTGGTTGGCGAAGAGTGGAGAAGAAGAAGGGCAGGAAAGCATAGGCCAGCTGGATAATTTTTTTATTTTCTTGTTGTTTTCCTGTTTTCAGGAACAACACATTTCACGTTTCTTTGACAGGATAGTATATTTTACATCCTATGGGCTCTATGATCAGCAAATCATACAGCAAAAATGAATGCTTTATGCATATACTATGTAACTTTTTATTTTGGTTAATAAAAAATTCGATTTTTTCTTTGGAAAAAAAGGATTTTCTTTGTGTAATGATTTCATTACTTAATATATGTAAATGCATTTTTTTAAAATAGAACTTATATTTTTTAAGAAAGAAATGTATACTTTTAGTTATTAGATTTGGATATTGTTGAAATTTGATGTTAATCTTTATCCATTAAAAATGTATGATGTTTTAATAGTTTAATGATCATTCAATTTATCTTTATATATATATATATATATATATTTTTAATCACGAATATTATAAAATAAAAATATTTATAAATATTTGAGAAAATAATATTTAACTCAATAATAAACAAGATCAATTATAATATCTATATATATATATATATATATATATATATATATATATATATATATATATATATATATATATATATATATATATATATATATATATAAAACTTGGTTTATAGGGTATTTTTATAAGGAGAAAATGATGGTAAGTTGTTTTCTAATTCATAAATTGACAGGTTTACTCCATGTTACGGGTGATAGTTTTGTCTCCACATACACCAGTAAAATATAATTAAAATAGGTAAAAATATTCAAATTGAATATAAAATTTCATAATTAAATCTTGGTATCCTTTATTCCAAGAAAAACATCTTCCAAAAAAACCTCGAAGTACTTCTCCATATGTTATAGAGATATTTGGGCACTACAACCCCAATCACATATGTCCATAAACCAAGGGCTTTTAAACCTTTAAAAGTGTTGTTTCATACCCTAAAGGAACAAGGTCAGCTGATTACATCATTTCCCAGAAGTTCTCCCTGAAAAACTGCTCAGAACTAGTCAAAACTAGACCATACAGACTGCTCCATGCTGAGGGTGCGATGCATCTCACCTGTTACACACGGGGGGTGTGATGCATACTGAAAAGCCCTTTTGTAGGGTGCGATGAGCGACAACAGACAAATGATAGAAGCAGTTTGCTAGGTGGAAACTCAAAGAATCTTCTAGAAACTTCTCATATGACACTTGCCTCTCTGATTTTCCCAAGGATGAGTAAGAGATCATGAAATCTCCAAGTGGAACCAAGAACTATCAGTGAAATGCCACTAATCAAAATCCCAGAAGCTGACTCACTCTCCTACAAACATCTATATATGGATCCCTCATCCTAGAGATCCAAGAGGATGGAATTTTGTAATTTGTAAGGAAGTGATGTTGGTTTCTCTTTGAAGACATTGTATTGTTGGGTGATCTTGCTTTGTATGAGGTGAAGAGGGCTTTCATGCTGGGAGGATGATGCTAGATTAGACAACTTGGTTGTAATCCTCTCTTCTACTACTTCTATCAATAAAGCTATTTGAGTTTTCCTCCATATGCTTGTATATTTCTAAATATTGTATTTGTATGTGCAGTTATATGGTTGATGTACATCTAATCCTACATTGTTTATGTTGGGTGTGGAGCTTGATTATCTTCTACATTCAAAGGTATCGCCACATTGGACCCCAATTCGAAATGGGGGCGGCAACGCTGCCCGTAAAATATTCGCTGCAGGGGGTCCAGGGGGGGGCGGCTACGACCTTTAGGATCCCCCCCCCCCCCCCTGGCGGGGGGTTTTTGGGGCAGCGCCCTCGAAGCTAAAAACAGCTATAAAATTGCCTTGTAAAAGTATAATAATTTCTAGTCAATCTGGGCCGTTCATTAGGCGGATGATCTGACGGTCGAACTTATGTTTAGTTTAGGGTTTTTTGCCCTAGAAGGCAACCCATCTCTTTGTATGAGGGTATTGTATTTGAGGCTGTGTGATAGATGCGTATTCTGTGAGTGAGAAACAGAGAGGTGAGATTGTGAGAGAAAACAGAGGATATTACAGCAGATTTGTTGTAGGTTGTGTCTCTTCATTTTGCTGGATAATAGAAAGGAAGGACTGGCTGTTTGCGGTGGACGTAGCCCAAACTGGGTGAACTACGTATAACTGTGTCTCTCTTGTTTTGTGTGTTTTCTGTGTTTATATTTCTGCAATATTTTATGTGTTCCATTGCTCCGTAATATATAATTTTCTAACAGTTTATGGTTATAGATCTCTATGCTTTGATGGTATTTTGCTACTTTGACTCTATAGGTGTTCTTTGAAGCGGGACAAGTGAGAAAGGAGTGGCGAAAGCTCTATCATGGGAGAGAGGAAACAAGAAAGGAGACTAGCAAAAGAGTGAGGTTGGTACTATCTGCTTCTCTCTCATCTATCTCTCATAAAGGAAAACATGAGTAACTTTAGTTTGTTTGTTTCTAAGATAACTACCCATCTTAGTGGGACTAGCAGCTCTGAATGGACACTAGTTTTCCTGATAACAAAATGGTGACTCCACTGGGGAGCAAATAGTTTGTTTGTTTTGTTACTGATGTTTGCTTTATAAACCACAGACGGGGCCTGAAGTTAAGCTAGCTAGCCTTCGACCTGCTTTTGCTATGCAACTGCAAAGTAGATCAACACTGCTTCAGTCAATCTCCAGGTTGGATAATGAACTGAACATCTGACTTGTAAACATCCTAAGTGCCCTGGTGGTAGCTCAAATAACCTCATTAGATCAGCCCCTATACTTTGTTTTTACTGACTATCATTAGCTCAGCCCAAATCCCTGAACTTAGCTGCAAACTGTGAGTGAAAACCAAGCTCAGTCTCGTCCTTCGACCATTGCACTGTCTCTCATTGGAAATCTAGATGCATCGCACCTCCCGTGTGTTGCAGGTGAGATTCATCCCTGTTTCCCTGTGTTACAGGTGCAATGATTGAGTGAGACTGTTTCTGCCTCCAAATTTTGGTTTTTTCTTCATTGTATTTAGCTTTATTCATTAGTTTTGCTGTCTATGATCAATATATCATTGTTGAAACCTTCTTCCTTTGCATTATTTCAGCCTCCATCAGAAGGAATTGTGAATGTTTTTTATGTATTTTTCATCATTTACAGTTCTCCTTTGCAAATAGTAGCTTAATCGAACTGTAGTCTTTTGATTTGAAAGTTTTGCAAGTGTCATTTTCAGTCAAGAAAAAGAGTGTCGTAAAGAATTCCTCTTTTAGATAGTCGATTACACTTTTTCCATTGTATTTGATTTGAATTAATAGTATTCCAAGTGTCGAAAGCAATTTTAAATTCAAAATCACAAAGTGTCATCTTAGTCTTCCTTTCATTTTTTGAATTCGAAATCGTAAAGTGTCGTCTTAGTCCTCCTTTCATTTTTTGAATTCGAAATTGCAAAGTGTTGTCTTAGCCGTCCTTTCGTTTTTTGAAGAAAAAATTGTTAGTACTGTCGCTTTGAAAGAAGATAGTTCAGATCTGTACTTAGTTTTCTTTTGTCATTATCACATTAAGGAAATTGAAAAACAATACATGCATGTGCATTTGCATTTAGACTGCATGCTGAAATTGATTTAGGAAAAGTGCATCTAGTGTGTGCTCTTTGCTCTATGTTGAAAGAATTTAATCTCTCTTTCCTTAGTAGCTAGGATTTTCATTGCAAAAAGAAAGTAAACGACTGTTTATCATCTTAGATTGCATATTTAGGAATTGTATATCTACATCACACGGTGAACCTTAAAGGAAAACTTCTTAAGAAAGATCAACTGTAAAATAAACCTCAATGAACATAAAAACACTTTGGAACCTAACGCATAACATTTAGAAGTCTAGGCTAGAAGCGTATTCTAGCATCGTAAAGCCTGGTAACTATCACTTTAATCGTAGGTTGGGTGATTCCTCCTCTTTGAGACGACAAGTGCCAGTATGGACTTGTGCTCCCAGTACCGTCGAGCATATATTGGGAGACCATAATAGGATACTTCCTTTATCATTTGGAAGTTGTGTCTGCCGCCCTATCGATCGCAATGCACTGAACACAACATTTAGGAATATTGACTGTCGTACTGTAAAAATTATTTTGCAGTTTTTCGATTGGTTTGGTAATCCCTCTGTATGGATTTCCAGAGTAGTCACTTTCGTTCCTTTTCAGACTCCTTAAAAGAAAAGGTCCATTTGAGCACTTGTCACTTCAGACTCATTAAAAGTCAAAAGCGACTAGAGTCATCTTTAGCTTTTTCTCGACTCTTAAAAATTGAAAAAGCAAGTTGTGTCAAAACATCATAAAATTCATTTAATTCAAAATAACATTTTCCCCTTTTTATTTTAAGTTTATCAAGTAATCCGCAATCGTGGAAGAAAGTCAATCAAAACCCCATCATTCGCGAAGACTAACGAGTCAACCATCTTTGACTCCGGAAATGAAACCATTCCGGGCCAAGCAATCTCGTTTAACTGGGTCAAAGTCTCCTGGTTTATTTGAAACTTATGTTTCAACATCCTTAGAGACTCCAGTTACTCCAACTATTTCTGGTATCCCTGCCTCTACAGAAGAATTCCACAGTTACAAGAGGACACTAGAACCGATCCTAGTGTAATGGTAAACACGTCTATTCCTGAACCAGCTCCATCTAGGAATGATTCGGAAGGTGTCAACCCTCCAACATCTGTCGCTGAAAAGTGTGTACCTTCTTCGGCACTAGAAATATTTTACAAACCTGACAGTCTACCTTTTCCACGTAGACTAATTGCTATTGAAGAGATTGTGGAGGATATTCCATCTAGTAATCCATTGCATTTTGGAATTGGGATCCACCTATATCCCTCTGATACAAAATTTAGTCACCTTTCATCGCAAGTTCCTATAGAATCGCTAGGAAGTCTTTTGGATAGACTAAATATGTCTAAACAACCATCGACATCTAGGACTGTGTCCTCTGATACAGCAGTAGCGGAACCTCCTGCCACTACTCCGACAATGTTCGCTGGTATACCATCTGTCCCAACTAGCTCTCAACCGCTAGATGGAGTCCACCCAGGGACTGTTTCGACAGTATGGTCTGTTCCTGTTTGTTCGTCCAGAATATTATCTGGAATTTCTTATGTTGAGTCTCAGCAAATTGATCCTTCACAAGAGTATCAATTTGGGCAGTCCAGTCTACAAAGACCAATTTTCCCTTTGAACACTGGATTGCCACCATATGGGGGGCAGTATGCCTTTTCCTTGTTCCCTCCGGGAGAACAACCATATGAGAGTTCACAACAGAATTCGGGTCAAGCTGGAATTGCATCCAGTAGTTGGGTGCCAATACTGCCTCAACAACCAAGAGTTGTATATTCAATACAACCAAATCAGCCTGTGTCGAATATTCCCACTACACTGGCTATTGTGACGGTGTCGCAAGTACAAGCGCTGCCTGTTGTATGTCAACCTCAAGTCTCTTAGGTCGTAATACAACAGCCTCTTGTCTCAATGACTCAACCACAGTCACCGATTAATGGCTCCTTAGCTGAAGTAACTCAGCTGCAAATGGGCCTATCACCCCTCATCTTGGTCAAACATCTAGTATTGGACAACAGGAAATGGCCTCATAACCATGGCTGGTGCAATATCAACAACTGCAATTCCAATAAGCTTACCGAGGACCTGAGCAACAAAACTTTGCGGGTAATGAGAAACGGTACATTCAAAATGGTTACCATCAATCATATCATAATGGTTACACCCATCAACCTTATCAAATTTATCAGCATCAAATACATTATGCTGGTATGCAAAGGCCCACTGCTCAGGCGATCCCATCTTATCCCGGGTATGCTTTGCCAAACTTGAATCAACAGTTGCCTTTTTTCGCAACGTTGGAATTACCAGATCTGAATTGGTTAACAAATGAGCCAATTGCTTACACCCCTTGGTGGCCGGTGATTCCTCATAAACTTCCGTTAGATATTCCTAAATTCAATGGAAATCCAGGAGAAGATCTGTCGAATCATGTGAAGGCCTTTCATCTATGGCGTTCATCCAACACTCTCAATGATGATTCAATTAGGATTCACCTTTTTCAGCGAACGCTAACTGGTCTAGCAACGAAGTGGTACATCGAATTGCCTAGAGCTTCATTCGATAACTTAAGCACCCTTGCCACCAACTTTTTAACCCATTTTCAGTTACCAATAAGGTACGAAACAGGAACGGAGCTTCTTACCAATTTTAAGCAGACGATAGCCACTCACATATCTGATCATATTCATGAGTGGCGACGTCGTCGTCGAATGGTAAAAACATATGTTCCTGATCAATTGTTAGCTGAATGGTTTATTAAGTCATTGTTAACTTCTATTATAGAAGATGTGCCTAAAGGGGTGGTTGTCACTGAAGAGAAAGTCATTTATTGTGCGCAATAACTAGACTTGATCTATACTCAGTCTGGCATGCTCTATGACAAAGTCCTTGATGCTCCTAGACCAGAGTTTGTCGTTCCTCCTCCTCCTAAATCAAACAAAGACTCTCATGCCAAAGATGGCATGATAGGTATGACCAGCACGAAAACCGTAAAGGCTACATCTAAGAAGCCCATATGGTTTCTGGTCAAAATGAAAATGAAGAAATTCTTGCCTCAGAGGTTAATGTCGTGGCGACTGACAAAGGCAAAGAACTGAAGCAACCAGGGGGCAAGAAGAAAGGACAAAGCAAAAAGAAGAAACAAGATGATTCGTCTCCTGAAAAATATTTTTCAAACCCTTCTGGGCAAAAGAAACCTCCTGGGCCATGTCACATATGCGATGAAGACCATTGGATGAGAGATTGTTAGTATAAAGCTGAGAGTAAGAAATTCTTTAAGAGTTCAAAAACTTCAGTGGTATTGACCGATCCATTTCCAAACCCAGAAACCATTCTGGTTGCTAGTGACAATGCTTCCCCATCCAAAGTGCTTATGTTGTCCATTTCGAAACAACAAAATGATGCTTTGATATCGACAAGGAATAAATATTATGGGAATCCACAGCTGTCGAACAACAAGGCTGAAGATCAACCTAGTAGGTCGACAACAACTTCAACTAAAGTTGTGCCACCATCATTCCTGAGCTAACGATAAAGCCGCCAAAGGGAGTAGTACACAAGTCGACATTTAATCCTCGTGCCTGAGCAGCACAGAATTATAATATAGTAGAGGATCTGGCCCAATCGCCATCCGCTATGTCGACGCTTGAAGTATTGCAAAATTGCCCCTCCCAAAAGCAGGCTCTATTATTAGCAATAGGTGGGATTGACCCAGCGGATTCCAATCTTGTGGCCTTTAATCATAAAGGATATGAACCTCAGTTACCAACACAACTCGCTTTCCTCATCCAAGTGAAAGCCCTCAACAAAAATGTTCATCGAACAATTATTGATGAGGGGGCATCTACGTGCATTATGTCAATGAGTTGCTGGAAAACTTTAGGATCACCACCCTTGTCAAGATCATCAACGACATTAAAAGCATTCGATGGACGAACATACACCCCGTACGGGATTTTAAGTAACTTACAAGTTGAATTGGGGGGAAAAACAATAGAAATTGATGTCGAAGTTATCGATGGAAACCTCGATTACAATATCCTACTGGGAAGGCCCTAGATTTATGCTATGGCCGCTGTTGTGTCAACTTATTTTAGAAAGATTGCATTTCCTTTTCAAGGAGGAATTACAATCGTTGATCAACAAACCTTTCTCCCCAACAGTTCACAAGTTACAGGAAGCATTCCAATGATCCATGGAAGCTCTCATTCGCTTCAAAATGTCAGAGTAGGCCTACTAAAAGACCCTGCCTTGATGGGTACTTTTGCCATACCGCCTCCAAGTAATTTGGCGGAAGTGGCCACAGTAGGAACTTGCTATTGGAAATAATATTGAGAGGGGGGGTGAATCAGTATTATCAAGTCAGATATTCCCTTTTTCAAATCATCATATATGCTACTTCAGTTAGTGAAAACCGCGTATATACGCAACTACGTAGAAGGAGACCCGCATATACCATGCAAACTTATAATTTACTTTATCTTTGTTGGGTCCCTATAATACTAGTGATTACCCCATTACTATTGTAGTTATACCCCTTATTAATATTGTTGTGCCCCTATTGCCCCCATATTTTTATTATTGTGCCCCATAGAATCCCTCTATTTTTATTTTTGTGGCTTTATATTATTATTGTTAGGTCGGCTGGATTATATTGTGACTCCTTAGACTCCTATATATAGAAAGGAGGTTTTGTCATTTGAATCATCCAAGAATTGTTCATTTATGTAATGTAAAGGAGGTTTCCCCCTCGAAGAGGCTGAATTCTAAGGCGTTGACCTATCTTTTCTATCTTTTCTTGAGCTGGTTTCATAACATTTGGTATCAGAGCTTTGGATTCTAGGGTTTCACTGCTCCAAACAGGTCATCGTGGCATTTTAGCTATAACTTTTTTTCTGTGATGTTTCAGAAGTCGCAAAAAAAACCCTTTTGAGAAGAAATAGCGCTGAACCTTGGATCCGAATTTTAGAGCTTTTCGCGTGAGATTTGTGGAGATATGATCTGAGGAAGTTGGTCTTTTTACAAACTCCTGAATTACACTCAAAACAGGTGACCTGGTGAAAATCGTCATAACTTTCTCTCTGGGGATCGGATTGAAATTTTGTAAGAAGGTAGAGAAAGAGAACGGATTGTAGTTTCTTGTATGTATGTTTCAAATCCAAAGGTCGAAACAGTGACTTGTGGCACGTCGTACAAGTTCGCTCTACTCAACTAGTCTATAAGCAAGTCACTGTGGGAGATTTCACATAACTCTTCCTTGGAGAATCCAATTTGGGTCAGACTTGTGGCATTAGAAAGAGGACACAGAGGGCTACTACAGATCACAAATTCAGAACTAGATGATTGGAAAGTACAGAGATACATCAGAGGCAATATCGAGCTCCTACAAAGTGAAAAAAGGTGTGTAGATTTTCTTAAATTTTTGCTTAAGCTTGGTTTGAAAATTTATTTTGAAGGAATTCAAAGGGAATAGTAGAGCATTATTATCAGTAACTGATGCCCCGAGGAAAGAAAATGAAAACACATAATAAGGAACCTGAAAGCTCTAGCGTGACTCATGAAGAAGAGGAAGAAATGCAACATGATATATCAAAATTACAAGACCAAGTGCAACAACTATCCGTTGCACAAAAAGGAACATAATCTAAGATGGATGGTTTAAAGAAAGATGTAGAAGCTAAGATGAATGGTTTAAAGAAAGGTGTAGAAGCTAAGATGGAATGTTTAAAGAAAGGCGTAGAAGCTAAGATGATTGACATGGAAGCTAAGATGGATGATTTGAAGATAGATTTGAAGACATACATGGACAAATTGAAGATAAATATGAATAAGTTGCTACAAGAAATGGTCCCTAAGGGTGAAAGGGTACTAAATGGAACTCATTATGAGAACAAAATAAATGTTAATCATGATTCCATAGACGCTAATGTTGGATCAGAGACTCACCATATTCCAAAAATCGATATGAGGAAGTTTGATGGCAAGGATCCTGCCACATGGATATTACAGATGGAGCAATTCTTTGATCTCAATAATGTGCAAAACACACAAAAGGTACGTATGGAAACTTTATATTTGGAACCAAATCAGTTTGTATGGTATCAATGGCTTTTCTCTCATAAACCATTTATCACTTGGGCAATTTTTACGGAAGAATTGATAGCACATTATGAGGATACAAAAAGCAACACTTTTTTTAGCCAATTGATAAGTCTCAAACAAAAGGGTTCAATAATGGAGCACATTGAGGAGTTCCAAAAATTGAACATAAGGGTAAAAGATATTCCAGAGGAGCATATGATTGATGTGTTCATAAGGTCTTTAAAGGATAATATCCAACATGATGTTCACCTTTGGGAACCTGATTCATTAGAGAAGGCATTCAGGTTAGCAAGAAAAATGGAAAGCAAAATTATGGCAACCAGGAAGCATACCACTCACAACTATAAAGACGGAAGTGTTGTTGCCCCTAGTCTTCCACAACCTATAAGGTTGACACCACAACAATTGCAAGAAAAAAGAGCAAAAGGGCTTTGTTACAGTTGTGATAGCAAATACACTAAAGGTCATAAGTGTGCTGAGAAGAAATTATTCTACATAGATTGTGAAGAGGAAGAAGAAAAGGAGCAAGAAAGGTCAAAAGAAGAGGATATACTCCAGGAACAAAGCCTAGATGAAGAAAAAATAAATCCGACCATATCTTGTAATGCATTGGCGGGAATTACCACTCCTCAAACCATCAAGATAGAAGGACAAATCAAGAAGAAAAAGGTAATAGTGTTGATTGATTCAGGAAGCACCCACAATTTTATTCATTGTAAGGTAGCAAAAGAATTGAATTGCTTCCTATATCCAGCACCAGAGTGTCAACTGATGATTGCTATCAAGCTATCCATGGGAGAATATGTATTGACTAGCCCAATGCTTTCCATTCCAATGGGAGGTGCTGATGTTGTACTAGGAGTCCAATGGCTACAATCCCTGGGTACAATAGCTTTTAATTTTCAAGAAATTTTCATCAAATTTTCTACAGAAGGAAAGGAAGTTGAATTAAGGGGTATTGCAGGGAAACCAGGAAAGATAATCAGCTCTAATGGTATGACAAAGCTTCTAAAAAAGGAGCAAAGAGGTGTAATTGCACAATTATGCTCGCTAGATGTTTCCACATTGGAATCATCTATTTCTCCAGATCTCCAAAAAGTCTTGGACAATCATTCCAAGGTATTTGAGACTCCAAAAGGTCTCCCACCTATGCGTGATCATGATCATGCTATTCATCTGATTCCAGGAAGTGTTCCTCCAAACATCAGGCCGTACAGATATCCCTATGTCCAAAAGAGTGAAATTGAACGTATGGTTGCAGAAATGCTAGAGGCTGGTATAATTCAACCGAGTCAAAGTTCTTTCTTTGCTCCAGTAGTATTGGTGCACAAGAAGGATGGATCATGGCGCATGTGTCCAGATTATAGGGAGCTCAACAAGCTCACTATTAAAGATAAGTTCCCCATTCCTGTCATTGATGAATTACTGGATGAATTGCATGGATCAATTTACTTCACCAAGTTGGATCTTCGTTCAGGATATCATCAAATCAGAATGAAGACTGAAGACATTCTGAAAACAACATTTAGAACTCATGAGGGTCATTATGAATTTTTGGTCATGCCTTTTGGCCTTACCAATGCACCTTCAACATTTCAAGGTTTGATGAATTCAATTTTCAAACCATTCCTTAGAAAATTTGTGTTAGTATTTTTTGATGATATACTAATCTACAGCAAGTCTTGGAAGGATCATGTTGAACATGTTGACAGGGTGCTACAACTATTGGAGGAGAAACAATTATATGCAAAAAGATCCAAATGTTTCTTTGGAGTCCAGGAGGTGGAATATTTGGGTCATATTGTATCTCATGAAGGAGTTAAGGTAGACCCTAGCAAAATTAAAGCCATTAAGGAATGGAAAATCCCCACATCCATAAAGCATCTGCGAGGATTTCTTGGGTTGACAGGGTATTATCGCAAGTTTGTTAAGAATTATGGGAGAATAGCAGCACCTCTAACAACATTATTGAAGAAAGATGCATTTTCATGGACTTCGGAAGCAACAAAGGCCTTTGAACATCTTAAAGAGGCAATGTGCCAAGCACCGGTCTTAGCTACACCGGACTTCACAAAAACCTTTATTGTGGAATGTGATGCTTCAGGAAATGGAATTGGTGTTGTTTTAATGCAAGATGAAAGACCCATTGCTTTTGAAAGTCGTCCAATCAAGGGAAAGTTTTTAAGCAAAGCTATTTATGAGAAGGAAATGTTGGCAATACTCCATGCACTTAAGAAATGGCGACCCTACCTAATGGGAAGACACTTCAAGGTAAAAACGGATCATGATAGCCTTAAATACTTTTTAGAAAAAAGATTATCCTCTGAAGAGCAACAAAAGTGGGTCACAAAGATGTTGGGTTATGACTTTGAAATCATCTACAAAAAAGGGAAGCAAAATGTGGTGGCAGATGCACTCTCAAGAAAGGATGAGGATGTGGAAGCATTGTTGTGTGCCATTTCTATTATCAAACCAGATTGGATAAACGAAGCAAGGGAGGAATGGAAGAATGACGAAGAAGTGTGGGCACTTATTCGAAAGTTACAACAAGATTCCAGTATGTCTGATACATTTAGCTGGCAAAATGATTCGTTATGGTACAAAGATCGCTTATACCTCTGTAAGAATTCCCAGCTAAAACAAAAGATTCTTATGGAATTGCACACTTCTCCCTTAGGAGGGCACTCAGGATTTTTAAAAACTTACCACAGGGTTAAGAAGGAATTTTTTTGGGATGGCCTTAAATCAGATATTCAAAAGTTTGTGGCGGAATGTTTGGTTTGCCAACAAAATAAAGTTGAAACAATTAAGACCCCAGGTCTATTACAACCTTTATCCATTCCAAGCCAACATTGGGAGGAGGTTTTAATGGATTTTATCACAGGTTTACCCAAGTCTGAGGGAAAGAGTGTCATCATGGTGGTAGTTGACAGACTTACCAAGTATGCACACTTTTGTGCATTATCACATCCATTTAAAGCCAGTACAGTTTCTACTGCATTTATGGAAACAATTCAAAAGCTACATGGAAACCCAAAGATTATTGTAAGTGACAGAGATCCCATTTTCACTGGAAATTTTTGGACAGAATTATTTTCTTGTCTTGGTACTCAGTTAGCTCATAGCTCATCTTATCATCCTCAATCTGATGGGCAAACTGAGATAGTAAACAAATGTTTAGAAGGATATCTTCGTTGCTTTGTATCTGATAAATAGACACAATGGGTCAAATGGTTGCCTCTGGCTGAATGGTGGTATAAAACTTCCTTCCATACAGCAACAAAAATGACCCCATTTATGGCACTTTATGGGTATCAACCACCATCCATCACATCATATTTAAGAGAAAATTCTAAGGTTCAGGCAGTGGAACATCACATCGAACATCAACAACAAGTCCTCCAACTCTTAAAGGATAACCTCGTGTTGGCACATAATAGAATGAAACAACAGGCATATCAACATCGCAGTGAAAGAAGTTTTGATGTAGGTGATTGGGTATTCCTATGGCTACAACCATATAAGAAAATGTCCCTCAAGCAAGCTAAGAAGGATAATAAATTATCACCAAAGTATTATGGTCCGTACAAGGTGTTGCAAAAGATTGGTACTATGGCATACAAATTGGAGCTTCCTGCAGCTTCTCGATTGCACCCAGTTTTCCATGTTTCATGTTTAAAGAAGGTTATAGGTGACAATCTCCCAGTTCAAACAATATTGCCAGAACTTGACGAGGAAGGAAAAATTATATTGGAATCGGAAGCAGTCACAGAAACAAGAACTCGACAGCTACGAAATCGTTCAATTTCAGAGTATCTTATCAAGTGGAAGAACATATCCGCTGAAGATTCCACATGGGAGGATGAGAATTTTATGCAGAAGTATCCAGAACTACTCAAGCATTGAGGAAAACACTTTTTTGAAGGAGAGGGGCATGTTGGGTCCCTATAATACTAGTGATTACCCCATTACTATTGTAGTTATACCCCTTATTAATATTGTTGTGCCCCTATTGCCCCCATATTGTTATTACTGTGCCCCATAGAATCCCTCTATTTTTATTTTTGTGGCTTTATATTATTATTGTTAGGTCGGCTGGATTATATTGTGACTCCTTAGACTCCTATATATAGAAAGGAGGTTTTGTCATTTGAATCATCCAAGAATTGTTCATTTATGTAATGTAAAGGAGGTTGCCCCCTCGAAGAGGTTGAATTCTAAGGCGTTGACCTATCTTTTTTTATCTTTTTTTGAGTTGGTTTCATAACAATATTACAGATGTTGGTTATTAATCTATGTATCAGAATCAAATAAATAGTAACCAGAAGCAGTAAAACAAAGCAGAAGACAATCACACACAAGAACACAAGATATAAGGTGGAAACCCAATGTGGGTGAAAACCACCTACTGCAATTCGTCTCTATCTTCCTTTTAATTAGAAACTTCTTTTTACAATGATTCTGTACTGGTGCAGTCCTTTACCAGTATGCAGGCTGCAACCTGCAAAGAGCTACAACCCTCTCTCATTCTCCAACTTCTCCTGGAAGGGAGCTACAAGCCCCTTAACTCTTGCACTAGCCCACATTTCTTCGTCTAGGTGAACCTGCGTATATGTATTTTCCTTCATTCTGAAAGCTTGAACTGAGATCTGACACTAGAGTGAGTTTCCATCAAGGACAACACCTGTTCCATAGTTCCAAACTTGTGCCATAATACCAACAATCTCCCCCTTTGGACTTGATGGCAACCCCAAGATCCTCAAAGTCATTCTCCCCCTTTGTCATCAAGGGCAAAGGGTTGTGCTCCCCCTCAGTGCATGCTGAATTCTCTGCTCTACTGTGCTAACCATGCTCCCCCTAACTGTAGGCAAGATCTGCAAAAAATATTTTCTTCAAGAAGAACCATGACTTATACATCATAAAAGACCTTCCTATCACCAAAATACTCTATACGTACATCCATCACCCAACCAAGTGGGAATACATCAGAAATTTACATATGACAACCAAGTACATTACATCATTCATCCCAGGCATAGTGGGGAAACCAAAATAGGCCATTACATGACCTTGACACCATAAAAGAGATACATGACATAGAGACAAAATATCTAGAGCAAGACTTATGAAAGTTACTAATAACTGATATCAGCAGCATCTGTCAATCACTATTTAGACCAGCAACCATGTTTCCTTTCTGTTCTCCCTCTGCATTTGTTCCACCTGAAACCAACAACAGCTGTGAGCTAGAACCAAAAGCTTCTAAGATAATGCCAACAATGCATTATTAGAAGATTATCTGCTCCCTCTGAACCTGTGCCAAATGGTCTCTGTCATACCCATATCAGACTCTCTTCAATCAGATTCTGTCCCCACTGATTTCTTTCAAACTACCATATACGTGACTGTCGTATGTACGCGGATCCTCCTTAGGCAACTCGCGTACACCAACTTTTCTCTGAAACAGACAAATTTCAACAGTAAGATGACACATCAACTACTCCCAGCTTCTGCCTGAGGTATTCAAAAGTTTCCCTAGGCAGTGGTTTGGTGAGAATATCAGCAACTTGTTCCTTAGATGGAACATACTCCAATTTGACCTTTTGTTCCAATACTTGTTCCCGGAGAAAATGATACTTGATTGGTATGTGCTTAGTCTTTGAATGCATGACATGATTCTTTGAGGTACTGATAGCACTTGTATTATCACATAAGATGGAGATAGGTGGAGTACAAGTGATTTGAAAATCCTGCAAAGTTTGCATCATCCAAAGGAGTTGAGTGCAACAAGATGCGGTAGCCACATATTCTGCTTCAGCTGTAGATAAGGCAACCGAATTATGTTTCTTGCTGAACCAAGATACTAATCTGGAACCCATAAAGAATGCACCGCCACTTGTGCTTTTCTGTCATCCACGCTTCCAGCCCAATTTGCATCTGTATAAGCATGAAGAGTGAGATTTGTATCTTTCAAATACCACAGGCCATAGTTTTCAATTCCTTGAAGATACTTGAAGATTCTCTTTACTGCCTGAAGATGAGTTTCCTTAGGATTTTCCTGAAATCTTCCAACCATTCCCACTGCATGCATGATGTCTGGTCGGGTACCTGTTAAATAGAGAAGACTTCCAATCATGGACCTATAAGTTGGTTGATGCACTGCTGTTGATTCATCATTTGCACTGAGGCTGCATCCTGTAACCATAGGGGTACATACTGGTTTTGAATCTTCCATGCCATACTTCTTCAAAATCTGCTTGAGGTACTTGGTTTGAGATAAAAAGATATCGCCTTTATTTTGTTGGATTTGTAATCCAAGAAAATATGTCAGTTCTCCAAGCAAGGACATTTCAAATTCTTTCTGCATCACCAAGGCAAAGTTTTGACTCATAGCTTCTTCATTGCTTCCAAAGATGATATCATCAACATACACAACAAGTATTAGCAATTTGTTATTTTCAATTTTTATATAAAGATTTCTATCTGCTAATCCTTTCGAGAAACCTTGTTGATGAAGATATTTGTCCAGACGATAGTACCAAGCCCTTGGGGCTTGTTTAAAACCATAAAGAGCCTTCTTAAGTATGCATACAGGTTTTGGATCATTTCCAAGGATGAATCCATCTGGTTGTTCAATATACACTTCTTCTTCTAAGTCTCCATTCAGAAAGGCTGATTTCACATCCATTTGAAATACTTTGAATTTCTGAAAGCTTGAGAGAGCAAGGAACATTCGGATGGCCTCAAGTCTGGCAACATGAGCAAAAGTTTCTTCAAAGTCTATTCCTTCTTGTTGACCATACCTTTTACAAACAAGTCTGGCCTTGTTTCCAATAACTTCCCCATTTCATTCAACTTGTTTTTAAAGATCCATTTTGTCCCTATGACATTCTTATCTTTTGGTCTAGGAACCAATTCCCAAGTGTTATTCTTTTCGATCTGTTCAAGTTCTTCATCCATTGCCTTGACCCAGCATTCATCTTTGCATGCCTCTTTTACATTTTGTGGTTTAGTGGAGGAGAGCAATGCCAAATAGCTTGAGGCTTCTGCAATTGTTCTTCTTGTTTGTATACCTGCCTCTTTCTGCCCCAAAATTTGAGATTCTGGATGATTCTTCTGAACGTACCTGGATGGAGTCTTATCTTCTATCCTTATCTGTTCTTCTGGTGCCTCTTGAGCTTCTTCTTCATCATAAGTCTGATTTGATGTTGAAGGATAGTCCTCATCATCTTCGAAATCTTTGGAATTCACTTGCCTAGGAATGTTTCCTTCTTCATCAACTACCACATCAATACTTTCAACAATTTTTCCAAGCCTTTTATTGTAACACTTGTAAGCTTTGTTGTGGGGAGAGTAACCAAGGAGAATGCCTTCATCTACTCTAGGTTCAAACTTGCCAAGATTTTCATCAGTATTTTTGATATAGCATTTGCTTCCAAAAATTTTGAAATATTTTACTGAAGGAGTCTCACCATACCAGAGCTCATGAGGAGTTTGAGTGTTGTTCACCCGGACATTTGTCTTGTTGAGAATAACTACTGCGGCAAATGCGGCTTGAATCTAGAAGGTTGCGAGAGTTCCAGACTCATCAAGCATAGCATGAGCCATTTGTTGAACCGTTTTGTTCATCCTTTCCACTACTCCATTTTGCTGAGGAGTCCTAGCTGTAGAAAATTCCCTTCTTATTCCATGTTCTCCACAAAAATCAAAAAAATTCATTCGAGGTAAATTCTCCTCCTCGATCAGACCTGAGGCATTTGATTCTTTAATCTGATTCATTCTCTACCAAGGCTTTGAATGATTTGAACTTTTCAAAGGCGTCGTCTTTGTGCTTCATAAGTCCTATCCAACACATCCTGGAATAGTCATCAATGAATAATATAAAGTATTCTTCTCCTCGAGGTGACCTTTTCCTAGATGGACCACATACATCAGTATGGACAAGTTCAAGCGGCATGTTGGTTGATCCTTCCTTCTCAGGGAAGTTAGTTCTGGTTTGCTTACCAAACTGACATGATTTTCATATTGTATTGTCTGGGATTCTGATGTTTGGAAGACCACGAACTGCCTGGTATTTGCATGCTTTCCTTATCTGTGAGAAGCTAAGATGCCCCAATCTTTTGTGCCATAGCTAGTGTTCATCATTCTTGCTTAGATAGCATTGATGTTGTCCTTCTTTGAATATGTATAAATTATTTGGAGTTCTTTCGCCTTTGATCATTGTTTTTCCTGTATCAAGATCACGAACACTACATCCATTTGATCGAAATATTACCTCAGTTCCTTGATCACACATCTGACTGACACTTAATAGATTGTTCTTTAAGCCATCAACATACATGACATTTCCAGCTTTGACCCTTTCTTTTAACTGAACCAAACCTTTACCTTTTATGAGAGCAGGGGTGTCATTTCCAAAAGAGACCTTCTTCTCCTTCTTTAAGGCAATATATGACTGAAGTTTTTCTTTATCACCTGTCATATGTTTCGAGCATCCACTGTCGATGTACCATTGAGTTTCCTGCCCTTCCGCATATAAGGCTATGCCACATCTTTCTGGTTGTGGTTCTTTTATCCTCCATGATTTGGAACTTGAGGCTTGCTCCTTTTGAGTTGTCTGCCGAAACCTGCTCCTGCATTCAAAATCTTCATGACCGAAATTGTTACAAATAGAACATTCAATTTCATTTTCAAGAGCAAAGAAGTTATTGTAGGTCCTTTTCATGATCCCAGTCATACTCCTCTATTTATGAGCTTCTCTAGTCATGATTGTCTTATAGGCAACACATTGAGCTACTTTGTGACCAAAGTTATGACAAGAAAAACATTGGCCATTGAAGAAACTCCTGTGATTATCAAATCTCCCAGCCAAATGATTGTAGTTCCTATTGACATCCATTCTTGAGGTAAATTGAGAAGGTTTTACCTGTGGCTGGTTGTAGCTTCTGTTTGTCCTTAAAGTAGATTGCCCCCGATTTACCTGGTAATTTCCATTGGGTCTTTGTTCACTTCTCCTTGCTGCATCAAGATAACTCTTGGAGGTAGATGGTTTCTGCGCTTGAGTTGTTTCTTCATTATATCCCAGACCTGTCTTGATTAGTGGAGAGCGTTGTACTTTGATAATCTCATCTAAAGTGTCAGATCCTTTAACAAATCTAAGATTAAGAGCTTTTGTTTTCTCAATCTCTTTTCTCAGTCCCACAATTTCACATTCTAACTTTTCATGATGTTTTTCCTTTTCAGCAAGTTGAAATTGCAGAGTATCTATGATCACATTCTTCTCTTCTAAACAAATTTTGAGTCTAGAAATCTCTTCATAAAGACCTTCTTCATCTATAGCATCCACAAAATCATCATCTTCAAAAGCCATTAAAAGTTTATAATTATAGCCTTTTTCATCTTCATCACAATTTGAAATTCCATCACTATCTTCATGAGTGTAATAGCTTTTCTTATTTACATTCTGTTTCTTGTTCCATCTAATAGGTTCCTTACCCTTGTCAAGCTTATCTTTAGGAGGACATTTGGCAGCATAGTGACCGACTCTTCCACAAGAAAAGCATTTGAAAGGTAACTTACCTCTGAATCTTCCAGCACCCTGTTGAAGGTTCTTGACAAAATTTGATTCTTCCTCTTCTTCTGACATATGTCCTGACTCATAGTAATCTCCTTTGCCTGATGCCTTGAATGTAGCTTCTCTCATGTCTGATGGTCCTCCTTTCCTCTTTTTGTAAGCAGTTAGAATTACGTGCAGCTGTGACATGGTAAGGTTCCATAGATTCTCCTTTTCTTCTATTGCAGAAACTTTTGATTCAAACTTAGGGGACAAAGATCTTAGAACTTTTTCAACCACAACAACCTCTTTTATTTATTCACCCATATTTTTCATACAATTAACATCTACACGAAGGAAATAGTTAGCCACACTTTCATCATTGTGCATTCGGAGATTTTCATATTGAATTCTGAGGGTTTGAAGTTTTTCTTGTTTTACCTGTTCATCTCCTTCATAGCTCAGAACAATCTTGTCCCATATTTCTTTTGCGGATTTATACTGCATAACCTTGACAAATTATGATTGGGATAGACATCCTAATAGAGTATTGACAGCCTTTGCATTTGTTTCATATTGCTTCTTACCAGCCGAATCTGTAGGAGTTGTGGATGGAAAAGTATACCATGTATCTATGATATCCCAGACTTCTGTACCAAGAGATTGTAGATAGGTTGTGACTCTTACCTTCCAATAGACGAAGTTGGTCCCATCAAAAATTGGTGGCCTGATAGATGCTTCTCTCTCGTAGTTGCTCATGATGATGGATCTTCCTTCAAGCGATCAAGCTTCTTCAGAAGGACCTGCTCTGATACCAATTGTTGGAAATAATACTAAGAGGGGGGGTGAATCAGTATTATCAAGTCAAATATTCCCTTTTTCAAATCCAGATCATATACGCTACTTCAGTTAGTGAAAACTGCATATATACGCAACTACGTAGAAGGAAACCCACATATACCATGCAAACTTATAATTTACTTTATCTTACAAATTTTGGTTATTAATTTGTGTATCAGAATCAAATAAATAGTAACCAGAAGTAGTAAAATAGAGCAGAAGACAATCACACACAAGAACACAAGATATAAGGTGGAAACCCAATGTGGGTGAAAACCACCTGTTGCAATTCGTCTCTATCTTCCTTTTAATTAGAAACTTCTTTTTACAATGATTCTGTACTGGGGCAGTCCTTTACCAGTACGCAGGCTGCAACCTGTAGAGAGCTACAACCCTCTCTCGTTCTCCAGCTTCTCCTGGAAGGGAGCTACAACCCCCTTAGCTCTTGCATTAGCCAAGATACTAGTATGTAGGTGCTGACCTATAGAAGGCTACAACCATCTCTAGGGACCACGTTTCATAAATTTTAAGATTGCATCCATGAACATCAATCAAACATCAAGAATTTATGTATCAAACAATCTCCTTTTCACCAAGTAGAACTAAATCAAGTAGACACTTTTCTGACAGCTGTACCCAAAACACAGTAACAGTAACCATACACCAAATTCTGAACCCAGAACACTACACCAACAAATAGAAGCAGCTAGAACACAACTCAAGAGATGTACGCTACTTCAACAACCAGAAACCTGCATGCATATGCTTCTGTGTTTGGACCAACCTGCGTATACACTGTTTTTACTCACAGAACCAGTGTGTATACGTGCCTTCACTTCACTGAACGTGCGTACAGATCTATAAAGGATAATTTCAAATATTCAGACCTTAATAAACCCATATTACCAGATTTATAGATCATGCATGCGCCACATATAATAGATCAAAATCATACAAAGATACTATTATTCAAGCCTTAAGATTATGACCCATCAATAAAACTTATCCTTCTCTTTGCACTAAGGTTCCTCCTTCATTCAGATCTAGATCTGCACCATAACCCAATCAATATTTCAGATCTAGCACTTTATCAGATATTCAATAATTCAAATCGTACTTTGCCAAATGATCTCCTTCCTCTTTTATAGTCTTAGGCCTTCCACAATACCACAGTCAAAAACCATAACAAAACAATACCATGGACCCAATACTTGGGATCAACACGCTTGACGAGATACCATGGCCCAAAACCATAGGTTCAATTACCAAGGACTAAATATCACGGACCAAAAGTAAGTTCTCCAACATGTACGCGCTTTTACTTGCATGAAAGTGCGTGTATACGTATACGCGCCTTTGTAACGTCTAACCCGCGTGTATACGTGTCTTCGTCTAGGTGAACTTGCGTATATGTCTTTTCCTTCATTCTGAAAGCTTGAACTGAGATCTGTCACCAGAGTGAGTTGCCATCAAGGACAACACCTGTTCCATAGTTCCAAACTTGTGCCATAATGCCAACACCTGCAATATGATATCTTCCATTCAGAAGATTTCCGAACATTTTGTTAGCATGGATCATCAACAGATATTGCCTCCAAGCCCAATAGAAATTTTGTAGCAATCAATTTTATCGGCCTGGGTGGAAAACCCAAATCAATGCTCATCGAGTGTTTGGATAGACAGGTCAAAGGAATATGGCACCTCTTCAGATCCTTGGTCGCATGTACATTCTACAGACGAAGGAATTATTCAGTCGATGATGATAGGAGAGGCACCGTGGGAAGGTTACCACCATTGTTCCCATCTTCCGAATTACAACGAAGATTATTCTAACGACCTTTATCATCCTTCAGTTTTTTATTTTCTATCAAATACTATAAATACGGTGGATTCCGAGTGAAATCTGTCCAATATTGAAGAAACTATCGCCATAAATATCTCGACCAAATCCGATGTTGTAGAGAATATTCATGTTGACAAATCTTGTTCTTCTTCAAAACTGGAAATATATTGTGCTCTCTTTCGCGAATTTAGAGATGTCTTTGCATGGTCATATGAAGAAATTCCAGGCATTGACTCGAGCATAGTTGAACATGAAATTAAGATGTATCCAGATGTCAAACCGGTATGACAATGGCTTCGGCAGGTGCACCCGAAGAAAGTCGCTGCCATCAAGGTAGAAGTTGAAAAACTTTTACATGCTGGTTTCATTTACCCGGTTCCTCTAATTGATTGGGTATCAAATATTGTTCCTGTGATGAAAAAGCAAGGAACGATTAGAGTGTGCGTTGATTAGAGGGATGTAAATCAATCTTGTCCAAAGGACAACTACCCTACACCCTTCATCGACCAGATAATTGATGAATGCGCTGGATGCGAAATCTTTTCATTTATGGATGGATTTTCCGGGTATAATCAAATAAATATCTGCCCACAGGACCAGTCGAAGACTGCATTTATATGTCCATGGGGCACATTCACGTACCGCAAATTACCGTTCAGTTTAAAGAATGCAGGGGCAACCTTTTAGAGGGCTATGAATTATGCCTTCCATGATATCAAGAACATCATTCAACCATATCTCGACGATATACTAGCTCATTCACGAAAGCGGATTGATCATCCACAGCATTTGAGAGCCGTATTTCTACGTTGCCGACACTACAAGATATGACTCAATCCGCACAAATGTGTGTTTTGTGTCGGTTCTGGTCGTTTACTTGGCTTCATGGTTTCTAAGGACAGAATTCAACTCGACCCATGTAAGATTAAGGCAATCATTGATATGCCTCCACCTTCAAATTTGCTTCAGATTCAGAAACTCCAGGGGAAAGAAAACTTTCTGAGGAGGTTCATTCCAAATTACACCGAAATTACTAAAGGTTATACGCATCTTTTGAGAAAAGAAGTACCCTTCGACTGGGATCAAGTTGCGCAAGCTTCCTTTGATGCTCTAAAGGAATCCCTAATAAAAGCATCATTAATGTACGCTCCTGACTATCAAAAGACTTTAACCTGTATCTAGCTGCAACAGATACAACCATCGCAATGGTTTTAGTTCAAGAAGAAAATAGAATCGAACATCCTGTCTATTATTTAAGCCAAAACTTAAATGATATAGAAAGCAAGTACTCCTATGTTGAAAAGCTGGCCCTTGTAGTTGTTCAAGAAATACGGATATTTTGACATTATATCCTCTTTCGCAAAACTACCATTTTGTCATATTGCAACCCTATGACTTACATTCTATCACGTCAGTTACTTGGGGGCAAATATTTGAAATGGACAACTATTTTACAAGAGTTTGATCTGGAATTCATAAAATCCAAATCAAAGAAATCTCTAGTTTTCGCGGAGTTACTATGTGACTTCCCATCGTCGTCCAACGATTCAACATCCAAAGCATCAATTGTGGATGAATCTTTGTTTCTGATATCGTCAAGCGATCTGTGGTACAGAGATATAATCATCTATCTCCAAACCCAAACATACAGGCCTAATACCTCTCGCTCAGAATAATGATGTACTCGATACCAAGCAAAGGACTACATAATCGTCGGTGATACACTTTACTGTCACGGTATCGATACTGTTCTGCGAAGGTGCCTCACCCATGAGGAGGCTGAAAAAGTCCTGAATGATTGTCATTCAGGCGCGTGTGGGGGGCATCAATCTGGTAATGCTACGACACAAAATATTTTACGAGTAGGTTATTTCTAGCCAACAATGTTCAAAAATTTCATAACGCAGTCAAAAGATTCCATGCTTGTCAAATCTTCGACCGCAAAACTAGAATACCACTCGTACCTCTGCATCCATTAGTTTCTATTGGGCCATTCACCAAATGGGGTATAGATTTCATGACATGTAACCCCACCTCGGTCGGGGGGCATTGGTATATCATAGTCGCGGTTGAATATTTTACGAAATGGGCCGAGGCGATGCCTACATTAAACAACAACGGCGAAACGAATGTTCTTTTCTTTTTCAATCATGTAGTCTCTAGGTTTGGTGTTCCATAAGCTATAGTCATAGATCATATATCACATTTTCGAAATCACATGATGGTTGAATTAACTGCCAAATTAGGATTGTTCCATGACAGTTCTACTCCATATTATCTGTAGGCTAATGGACAAGTTGAAGCGATCAACAAAGTCCTCAAGCGTATGATGTAGAGAATGATTTGAGCCCACAAACGAGATTGGCATTTAATCCTATACTCAACTCTATGGGCGTACAGAACCTCAGTAAGAAATGCGACCGGGTTTACACCCTTTCAACTGGTGTATGGTGATGAGACCCAAATTTTGTAACATTTTGGGCTCATTTGGCCTAACTACCTTTTCTCAATCCTTCATTTTTCATAACTTATGCATCATTTTTTAGTATGTTTAAGTCGTTTGTACGAATAAGGGTAGTCACTATTCCTAGGTGGCTAACACGTGCTCATTTCAGGTTTTTTGACACATGATTGGAACAAAACTGAGCAGATAAGGACCAGGAGACAGCCAAGATGGGGTTGAGGATTCGTAGGAGGGTTGTCCATAGCATTAAATGGCCTTCCTCGGGATCTTCACCCCCAACTCCGAGCTCCAACAGCCACCACAACTAGATTAGAAGACAGCCAAACGGATTTTGAGGAAGCAGCAGTTCACTCCTAGTTTGGTCAGCCAAGTCCCACTGATTTAGGAGGCCAGCTTGGGGCCTCGTGATGTATAAATGATAAGGCTTTAGCCTTCGAAAAGGACTTTTGAAACATTGTTGCACATCCTGCACTACGAGTTGCTAGCTTAGTTTTGCTCTTTTGTAGCCATTATTGGCATGCTCTTTGACTTATGATTATTATTTTTTAATGGAAAGCAGTCAGATTTGATCTCAATTCTGAGCTTTTAAAGGAGCCATAGCTCTCGGGGTTGGGCCCAACCTGAGAGCCTAAGGTCTCCTTCTTCTGTATTGTTATCTTTTCTTTCAGCATTATGGTTTTATTTACATGCATTTGAAACGCAGTTTGTTGAGTTAGATTTCTTGGTGTGGTTAAGTAGGTCATTGTTAGAAGACAGAGTTGCTTCAGCTATTTAGAATAAAGTGAAGAGATTGGAGTTGATACAAGTTCCAGAAAAGGGTTGCTTGCACACTCATTTTCACCTCTTTCTAGGGGTTGGAATTGCAGACAGTGCTACCCACCAAAAACATTGGTTTACGAATACATGCAATCTGTGGTGCAATATTTTCATTTGTAGAAGTTGTCCATGCGTTCAGACCCCGTGGAATGTTTCTTTGCTTCAGTACCATACATGGTTTTCCTTAGAAATAACGTTGATGTTCATTGGTTCCATTAAACAGTTAAGAATGTTTTGATTATGTGCAGGACGTGGATGATTTGGTTCAGTTTACACTGTGCAGTGCTACTCCCTCACCCTCTCATCCTTCTAAGCCTTGCCCAGGCCAACTACTCATCTCCCAATTAGACCCCTTGTCTCTCAACTACTCTACTGCCCACATTATCCTCCCTTTTCGGCCTTCCATTCCCTCTACCCTCCTTTAGACAAACTAGCTTAGCACACCCCCTCATCATCTCATCTCTCTGTCACTAAGTCATTACAAACCCCTCTCCTACCTCCCTATCCACCCATGCAGCCTCTTCCACTCACTCATCACCCAAAAACCCGATTGTAGAACATCCTGTAGGAATTACTGAACATCCTCTAGAAGTTCTGAAACATCTTGTAGAACCCCTGCAGACTTCATGTATAAGCTCATAAACGTGGTCTCTTGGTAGCCAAACTTTGTGAAACTCTCTGGAAGGGTGTTAGGGACCCCTTAGACCCTCTCTGAACTTTCCCAACCTTTTTCAAGCCTTCCTCCTCCTTGATCCACCTCTGCACAGTAAAAAGCTAGTTAAAAAGCACATGCATGATAATTCTAATAATTGAAACAAAAATACAACAAGACGTTTTCTTCAGATAGAGGTAGTCTAGACACACGCATTTCACCTTCATAGAAGTAATGGCATCTCTTTCAGTAGTTTGCATCCCCATCTCTGCATCATTAAGTCTAGCTGTTAGAATTAGGGTTTGCTAGGGTTTGCGTTTCTTGTTGGCTTTCAGTTCCTTTCTGCAAATAGATTAGCTTCTTTTGAGATTAGCTTTAGTCCATCAGTTAAAAAGCTTCTTCTAAGAGCTCATAGAAGTTGGCTTGAGCCCCTAGCGGACTTGTGCTAGCTGACCAAGTGACAGCTGCGGCAAGAGCTAGTACTTGTGCATACAGCATCGTCGCTTCCAAGTTTGTTACGAACTACCGGGTTGATAAAACTAAAGAAGGAAGCTCCAGGAGTTGTAGCATTATTGCTACAATACTGGAGCCCACCATCTTTTTGGCGCCGTTGCCGGGGAAGCGTCAAAGTATTGGTGATTGTTGCTTTTCTTCTACTTTCCTACTCTCGCCTTCTGCTAAGTAGTATTTCATTTCCATTCTGCAATTTCCTTTTTGCAAACGTAGCATAGACATTTCCTGCTTTCATAGATTAACATTTCAATTCCGAAATTTCATTTCTGCAAGCGTAGATTAGCATTTCAATTCTGCAAGCATAGCTTAGCATTTCATTCCTGCAATTTCATTTGAGCAAAATAGATTAGTTCTTTTATGCGTTCATTTCAATTCCGCATTTCCATTTCAGCAAGATAGTTAGTGGCAGTTCAATCTGTTTTAGTTTTGCAGGTACCAAAAAAAAAAACAAAAGCAATCAGAAGTCTTTTCATTTCATGCCTCGTAGAAATCGAGATAAAACAGGCAAATTCTTACCCAACAACCCCACCACATCACTAAGCCACCCTTCTCTCTTCTTTGGTGACAGTGATCCAGAAGAACCTATAGGCGAACCTCCTGAGATATACGAAGATCCTATAGCAGAAGAAGAGTTAGAGAACACTCCATCTGAAGCTATGGCTGACAATAGGGGAGAAGATGAGAGAATTGAAGGTGCCTTCCCCATCCGAGAGACCAATGGAGATATGAAAATGAAGAACATCAGCCCCTCCGCTTTACCTCACTTCCATGGACTGACTACTGAAGACCCTGATACCTTCCTGTTTGAGTTTTTCATCCTTTGTCGAACCTATGACTATACCAAAGATGAGC
Organism: Pinus tabuliformis; assembly: GCA_031772625.1. Taxonomy (NCBI): domain Eukaryota; kingdom Viridiplantae; phylum Streptophyta; class Pinopsida; order Pinales; family Pinaceae; genus Pinus; species Pinus tabuliformis. The sequence continues at coordinate 1,064,024,904 of CM062815.1, forward strand.
AAAAACTGAAACTCTTCCCCTCTACCCTTAAGGATGCAGCATTACGCTGGTTCATGGGCTTACTTGGGAACAGTATCACCACTTGGGCCCAGATGCAGCAAGCTTTCAATACCAAATACCGGGACTACTATAGGTCCAAGGAAACCAAGGGAGAAATCTTTCGGATGACCATGGGGAATGATGAGTCTTTAGAAGATTACGAGGAAAGGTTCCAACTTAGCTATAAACGGGCCAGGTGCACACTTGACCCTGAATCTCTTAAGTTGGTCCTGCTCCGAGGAGTCCCGGAAGACCTCTTAGATACCCTTCACATGCTAGCTGGAGGAGATATTTACCAACTGCCTTATGAGGACATAAAGACTGTGTTTAGAAACCACTCTAGGGTAGCTTGGAAAAGAGGTAGAGGAAACCTCCTCTCAGCTGGTATTCCTTTCTCCAAACATGAGTTTGCAAATCAATTAGAGGACCTCAAGAGTGAGGTGAGACAGACCATCGCCATGCAACTTGATACATTCCGAATCCAGCAGAAGAAAGAGGAAGGTGAGAGGGCTTTGGCTATCTTCTACCCTAGGTGTACAAGGAAACACCCTAAGAACGAGTGCCCATTACATTCAGTTGAGGTATGTTTTGTCTGTGAGGAGGACCACCCCACAAACCAATGTCCAACCTTACCTGGGCTTAAAGCCATGTATCAAGGGACAGAAGCGCCCACTGAACCTCTCTATTTCCTCAACCAAAGGAGGCCACATGGACCTAGACCTTACCAACAGGGGATGCAAGGGACACCCCAAGCTTATTACAGCCCCAACCAATCTGCTCCTATGCCTTCCTGGGGACCCCCTGTTCATCCTTCCTGGTCTATACCTCCTCCATGGTCTTACCCGCCTCAGTACCATACTCAGCCCACTACTCCTTTGTTTCACTCACATGCCCAGCCACAACCTCAGTGGAATGCACCTCAATCGAGGTGGAGGCCCCAGTACAATACTCCTCCCGCCATTTTTCCTCCACCACCAGCTTAACCACAACCATTACCTCCTGCTCCTCCAAGGCAACCCCAAATGCCTGCTGAACCGAACCCGAACCCCAACAACAGACAGGCCCAGCAGGTATATACTGGGGAAACATCATGCCTTACCTATGCTGTGGAGATCCAGGAGATCAATCTGCGATCTGGAAAGACTCTTTCGGATCGCCAACCTCCTCCCCCAGAGGACGAGGAAGATAAACAGGAAAGTGAACCAAAGGCCATTCCACCCTTTCCTGAGAGACTAACGGCCACCACACAACCCAACCCAGAGGAGGATGAGCTTCTGGGAGAACTCAAACAGTTGTGTGTGAGAATACCACTTCTCCAAGCCATCAAAGATGTACCGATATACAACAAACTGGTTAAGGAAAAGTGCTTCAGACACCCAGGCAAGCGAAAAAGAGATGCTTCAACCATCAATGTCATAGGACAACTGTCTGATCTTATGTTGGGGCAGGCCATCTGCCTAAAGTATCTGGATCCTGGGAGTCCCGTAGTGGATGTCCACATCAACGGCACCATCATACCTCACACATTGATTGATCTGGGGGCTGCCATTAATGTGATGACCAGAGATACCATGCTCAAACTCAACCTTCAGGGTTCCCTGAGAAAGACCTCGACAACCCTACAACTAGAAGATCGCTCCACCGTGACTCCCGAAGGGATTGTAGAGGATGTCTTGGTCTCTGTTGACTCTTGGGAGTACCCTGCAGACTTTTTGGTTCTGCAACCAAAGGTAAAGCTTACTGGATACCCTCTTATTTTGGGAAGGCCTTGGTTAGCCACTGCAGATGCTTACATAAGCTACCGTGCAGGAAACATGACCACCAATAATGGTCCTATGTCCAAGCAGCTAGTCATGTACCCTCCTGCCCAACCCTTATTAGAGCATGACTTACCACTTTGGTTGGAGGAAGGAGAAGAGGATGAGGTGTACTCAGCACCTTTGTGCACCCTAGACACCACTAGGGGAGGCCTCCCAACAGAGGATGATTTGATTGAGACCTTGATCCAGACTCCTCCTCCCAGTGCATTGTCCTTAGAGGAATTGGTGGAGGATGCCCAAGCCAGCACCTTAATGGACCTTTGTGTGACCGACCCTGTCACTCCCAGAGTAAAAAATGTGGAGTTCGGCCCTGAGAGAACGTTAAAGATCAGCTCCTCCCTATCTCCTTCCCAGGAAAAGGAGCTGTGTAGTCTGTTGGCCAGTCATCTAGATGCTTTTGCTTGGAGCTATAACGAGATGAAAGGAGTCCATCCTTCGGTCTGTACCCATCACATCTACATCAAAGAAGACTGTAAACTGGTTAGGAAACCCCAAAGGAGAATGAATCCAGCCCTTAAGGACATCGTCAAGGAGGAATTACAAAAACTGTTGGATGCTGGATTCATTTACCCCATCTCGGATAGCGAATGGGTGTCCCCTTTGGTGTTGGTTCCCAAGAAAAACGGGAAGTGGAGAATCTATGTGGACTACCGAGAACTGAACAAGGCCACCAAGAAAGACCATTTTCCTCTACCCTTCATAGATCAAGTGTTGGATGGACTGGCAGGAAAGAAGTTTTTCTCTTTCCTGGATGGGTTTAGCGGGTATAACCAGATCCAAATCAGCCCGGAAGACCAAGATAAGACCACCTTCACTTGTCCTTGGGGTACCTTTGCTTACCGAGTTCTTCCCTTTGGACTATGCAATGCTCCTGCCACCTTCCAGAGAGCCGTCTTGAGCATGTTTTCTGAGCTGGTCCATGATTCGGTGGAAATCTATATGGATGAATTCACTCCTTATGGGTCCAACTTCCAGGAAGCATTGTCTAATCTGGGAAAAGTCCTAACTAAGTGCATTGAGATGAACCTGTCCCTTAGTCCTGAAAAGTGTGAATTCTTGATGACTGAAGGGACCGTGCTAGGCCATACCATTTCTTGCCAAGGGTTACAGGTGGATCCTAACAAAATTGCTCTCATCAAGAAGGTTCCACCTCCTCAGAAGGTAAGAGATGTTCAAAGTTTCTTAGGATTAGCAGGGTATTATAGGAGATTCATTAAAGACTTCAGCAAGCTAGCCTCGCCATTGTTTAGCCTCTTGGCAAAAGATGTTGAGTTTAAATGGACTGACGATTGTCAGAAGGCTCAGAATGAATTAAAGGACAAGTTGGTGTCTGCCCCAATCTTGAGAGGTCCAAACTGGGCCCTACTTTTCTACATCCACACTGATGCCTCAAACAAAGCCATAGGGGCAACCTTAGGACAAGTTGAACAAAAACTTCGATATGCCATCTACTTTGTCAGCAAAAACTTATCCAAGGCAGAACTGAATTACATTGTAATTGACAAAGAATTCTTGGTCGTGGTCCATGCACTGAAAAAATTCCGACATTATATCACTGGATATCAAACATTTGTGCATACTGATCATGCTGCAATTAGATATTTAATGAATAAACTAGATGTGAATGCTCGTATTATTAGATGGTTACTTTTGTTGTAGCAGTTTGATCTGACTATCGTTGACAAACCAGGTAAAGAAAATGTTGTTGCTGACTTTTTGTCTAGATTGGATTTACCTGCAGGAGAGGATGGAACAGTGGATGACCAGATGCCAGATGAACATCTGTTTGCTATCTCAATACTCTCTCCATGGTTTGCTGATATAGCAAACTACCTTGTCTCAGCACAGTTCCCTCTGCACCTATCCTCAAGGGAGAAGAGCAGGATCGTAAGGAAGAGTGCCTCATTCACTTGGATCGGGGGCAACCTGTTCAAGCTTAGCCCTGATCAGATCTTAAGGCATTGTGTAAGGGAGGAGGAAGTCTTTGATATCCTCCTAACCTATCATGACGGGCCTTGTGGAGGACATTTTGCAGCCAAAAGGATTGCCTTCAAAATCCTGCACTCAGGCTACTATTGGCCCACGCTTCATCAAGATGTCAGAAGGTATATCAGCCAATGTGACCGATGCCAAAGGATGGGGAAACCGACTCCAAGGGACCTAATGCCTCTCCAACCTCAAGTGACTCTTGAGCCATTTGAGAAGTGGGGTATGGATTTTGTGGGTCCAATCAATCCTCCTTCGAGGCAAAGGTCTTACATCATCGTGTGCACATACTACCTGACAAAGTGGGCAGAAACCAAGGGAATCAAAGCAGCGACAGAAGAAAAGATGGCCGAGTTCTTAAGAGAAAACATCTTCTACAAATTTGGCTACCCAAGAGAGCTAGTCACCGATCAAGGAAGCCAATTCACCTCCAACTTAATTGAAGACCTACTCGCTCATCACAAAATCAAGCATAGGACTTCCACCCCCTATCATCCTCAAGAAAATGGGCAAGTGGAAGTCACCAATAGAGCATTGGAAGGGATCTTGACTAAGGTGGTGAGCAGCAGCAGGAAAGATTGGGCAGATCACCTGGTTGAGGCCACATGGGCTTACAACACCACTTGGAAGACCACAACCGGCTTCACACCTTATGAGCTGGTCTATGTTATGAAACCAGCTCACAAAAAGATAGAAAAGAGAGATCCACGCCTTAGAATTCAGCCTCTTCGAGGGGGCAACCTCCTTTACATTACATAAATGAACAATTCTTGGATGATACAAATGAAAAGACCTCCTTTCTATATATAGGAGTCTAAGGGGTTATAACATAATCAGAGCCGACATAACAATAATAATGTAAGGGCACAATAATAACAATAGTGGGCTTCTATGGGGCACAATAGTAACAATATGGGCACTACATGGGTACATCAATATAATAAGTGGGTTATACTAATAACAATAAGGGGTTACACTAGTAGTATAGGGGTCTAACATGCCCCTCTCCTTCAAAAAGCGTTGTCCTCAACGCTTGAGTAGTTCCTGATGCTTCTGTATAAAATTCTTGTCCTCCCATGTGGAATATTCAGTGGGTAAGTTCTTCCACTTGATGAGATACTCTGAAATTGATCGATTTCGTAGCTTTCGGGTTCTTGTTTCTGTGACTGCTCCTGGTTCCAATATTATTTTTCTTTCCTCTTCAATTTCTGGAAATATTATTTGAATTGGGATCTTTTGCAACTTTTGAATAAGTGGCCATACTTCTTCGTCCTTCTTCCATTCATCCGTTGCTTCGTTTATCCAATCTGGTTGGATAATATAAATAGCACAAAACAATGCTTCCACATCCTCATCCTTGAAGAGTCTTCCCATTCGGTAAGGTCGCCATTTTTTAAGTGCATGTAGTATTGCCAACATTTCCTTCTCATAAATAGCTTGCTTGAGATGTAGCAGTAAAAATACCCAATCACCTACATCAAAACATTTTTCACTACGATGTTGATCTACCTGTTGTTTCGTTTGGTTTTGCACCGAGGTGGCGTTATCCTTTAAAAGTTGGAGAACTTGTTGTTGATGCTTGATGTGATCCTTCACTGCTTGAACCTTTTTCTTCTTGATATGTCCTTCTATCTCTAGAGTTTGAGGAGTGGTAATTTCTTCCAATCCTTTACAAGATATGGTCAGATTCATTTCTTGATGCTCGATGTGATCTTTCACTTCTTGAACATTTTTCTTCTTTATATGTCCTTCTATCTTGATAGTTTGAGGAGTGGTAATTTCGAACAATGAATTACAAGATATGGTTGGATTCATTTCTTCTTTCTCGATGTGATCTTTCACCTCTTGCACCTTTTTCTTCTTGATATGTCCTTCTATCTTGAGAGTTTGAGGAGTGGTAATTCTTGCCAATGCTTTACAAGATATGGTCTGATTCATTTCTTCTTTCTCTGCGGTGGGGTCCTGGCGTATATCTTCTTCTTTTGTTGTTTCTTGATCCTTTTCTTCCTCCTCTTCATATTCTATGTAAAATAATTTCTTCTCAGCACACTTATGACCTTTAGTGCATTTGCTATCACAATTGTAACAAAGCCCTTTTTCTCTTTTTTCTTCCAATTGTTGTGGTGTAACCCTTGTAGGTTGTGGAAGGCTAGGAGAAACAACACTTCCATCTTTATAGTTGTGAGGGGTACACTTCCTGGTTTCCATAATTTTGCTTTCCACTATGTCACAAAGCCCTTTTACTCTTTCCAATTGTTGTGGTGTTGCTCTAAAGAAGGTGTTGCTCTTTGTATCCTCATAATGTGCTATCATTTCCTCCGTGAAAGTTGACCACGTAACAAGTTGTTTACGAGAACAAAGCCCTTTGTACCATAAAAATTGATCTGGTTCTAAATATGAAGATGCAATACATACCTTTTGTAACAGTTGTACACCATGTATATCAAAATATTTCTCCATCAGAAGTATCCAATTTACCGGATCCTTGCCATCAAACTTCCTCATCTTGCTTTTTCTTGATTTTAGGAGCTCTACCTTGAAACGACTATAACTTTGTACTTTCAGATCTTTAAGTTCTGAAATTGTGACCTGTAGTAGTCCTCTCTGTCCTCTTTCCAATGCCACCAGTCTGATCCAAATTGGATTCTCCAAGAAAGAGTTATGTGAAATCTCCCACAGTGACTCGCTTTTAGACTAGTTCAGTAGAGCGAACTTGTACGACGTGCCACGAGTCACTGTGTCAACCTTTGAATCTAAAAAATATATATAAAAAAATGATAGTCCGTCCTCTTTTTTTATCTTCTTACGAAATTTCAATCCGATGCTTAGAAAGAACGTTATGACGATTTTCCCCAGGTCACCTGTTTTGAATGTAATTCAGGAGTCTGCAAAAAGACCAACTTCCTCAGATCATATCTCCGCAAATATCGTGCGAAAAGCTCTGAAATTCGGACCCAAGGTTCAGCGCGATTTCTTCTCAAATGGGTTTTTTTTGCGACTTCTGAAACATCACAGAAAAAACGTTATAGCGAAAATTCCACGATGACCTGTTTGGAGCAGCGAAACCCTAGAATCCAAAGCTCTGATACCAAATGTTATGAAACCAGCTCACAAAAAGATAGAAAAGAGAGATCCACGCCTTAGAATTCAGCCTCTTCGAGGGGGCAACCTCCTTTACATTACATAAATGAACAATTCTTGGATGATACAAATGAAAATACCTCCTTTCTATATATAGGAGTCTAAGTGGTCCCAATACAATCAAAGCCTACATAACAATAATATTGTAGGGCACAACAATAAAAATAGTGGGCTTCTATGTGGCACAATAGTAATAATATGGGCACTACATGGGTACATCAATATAATAAGTGGGTTGTACTAATAATAATAAGGGGTTACACTAGTAGTATAGGGGCCTAACAGTCTATGGGAAGAGAGCTTTGCTGTCAATTGAGTTTGAATACAACACCTTGAGGATGGCAGCTCAGGTGGACCTGGATCTCAGCCATGCCCAACAAGAAAGGTTATTGCAGCTGAATGGATTAGACGAGCACCGAATGCAGGCCCTTCTCCACTCAGAAGTGGTTCAACTTCAGAGGAAGGTGTGGCATGACCAACACCTCAATGACAAGCAATTTCAGTCGGGAGATTGGGCGCTGTTGTATGATTCCAGGCATAAGGATTTCAAGGGGAAGCTAAGAACCAGATGGCTGGGACCATATGCAGTGGAAAAATGTAATGACAATGGATCTGTTCTTATTCGGACCATTGATGAGGAGGCCATCCCTATGCTTGTCAATGGGCATCGACTAAATATCTACAGAAAACCTCTGTCAAGGCAAGAATTCATCAAAACTGTGGAAAAATCAGTGCTGGTCATAGAGAAGGGTTCTGCCTCTGTTTTGGGCATACCCTGAAGATCTAAAAAAAAAAAATCAAAATAAAAATAAAGATCCTTGGGCGAAAACCTTTCTGAGGCTCCCAAGGCAGATGGTAGGGGTGAAAACCTCATCGAGGCGTCCCTACTGTCTTTCTGAAAATGTTTGAAAAAAACCCTTGAGTGAAAACCTCTTTGAGGCGCTCAAGGCAGATGGTAAGGGTGAAAACCTCATGGAGGCGCCCCTGCTGTCTTTCAAAAAAAAAAAAAAAAAGAAGAAGAAAAAAAGAAAAAAGAAACAAAAAAACAGGGAAAACAAGTTCACAATGTGGCAATGCATGCAGGTTGCAGGTATTCCATGCAGAAAAAAGGCCCTCAACTCAAAGAAAAGGGTCCCTACTATGCTACCAGGTGACCTCACCAGCACTCCCTCCAGAAACACTCATCTCTTCCAAGGTCTGGGCTTGATTTGATCACCGTTTAGCCTTCTACAGGAAGCTACAGGACTGTCTACAGGAAGTTCTGTATTTCTACAGGAAACTTCCTGTAGAATATTTGGATGGCCCAGAACCGACTGTGTGGGGAGATCTAACACCCGAGGTCCGACACGGAGGCATGCAAGCTAATGTTGTCGCCATCACGCACTGCTGTCGCCTCCTTCTACCACCCCAGTTTCCATGCAATGGAAATACCTGCACAGTCAAAACAGAACATTGAATTATCAGAGGAAGCGATTCTCAAATGGAAAAAAGATGCAGAGACACCATGCACTACTTATCAAAGACATCCGAGGGCCCTGCGATCGTGACTGTGATGCCACCGTCTCCACCGTTTCAGCATGCACCCGAGGAGGAAAAACTGCTATAGGACATCCTACAGGAATCCCGTAGCAGTTCATCCAGCTAGAGTGTACACCATCAAGGCGCCTGCAACACATAGAGCGGGCACATGCACCACCCGCAGCCAACTAACAAGCTTTGTAATCAGCAGCAGTCTATAAGGAGGGACCCCTGTGCCTGTGTATGAAGCAGCAACAAGCAAATCCAATCACCCTCGTCCCAAAACCTGAAAATAATGTCGCGGCTGCACAGGTAAGTGCCTCACCCTTTTTTCGTCAAATTACATGAATAATACTCTAAAATGTTTGCAAGTGTGGAAATGAACGAGTTGAGCAGTTGGGTAGCCATTCAACTGGCCACCACGACCAGTCAGATGGTCTAGTCAGATTTGGAAAGTGGTGGTCATGGCAAGCAAAACGGGTAATGGACACGTGAGAAGCGTTGAGTCGGGGAGAAGCGGCGATTTAACGGAAATGGCGGCGGCAGATCTGCAGGGAATGATGTGGCAGTCAGGGAGACTTGCAGTGAAATGAGTAGGTGACGTCGTCCAACGGTCCGGCAGGGACAGCTCACCCCTGCGCCACGAGTTCGGCCGGGATTCAAATCCACCGGCTAGATCGTCACTCCACTCATTTATCACCAGCCGTTTTGCAGTCGAGTAGCATCCGAATTTCTCTGAAGCTCGTTACTCCAAGTCCTCGGCTCGTTCAGACGTCTGGTGGTGGCACAAAAGGAGCAGAACCACTGACGTGCTCTCCGGAACCTGTGCGCGACTTCTACAGGAAGCTGCGCTACAGGAAGCTCGCCGCTACGGAGGAAAGTTGATCTATTCACGTCAAAGGTGGCGAATTGGAAAAGGTAAGCCTGAACCTGTTCCTCCCATGCAATTGGTTTGAAGGGTGGCGAAGTCGATGTCCTCAAAAATGTAAAACTACAGTCTGAGCGTAAAATTGCAAGCGTCGTCTTCCTTTTGCATGAAAGTTGTCGTCGAAGTATATGTGGGGTTTTCTACAGGATGTGGTTTTTAATTGAGCCCCTGTCAAGGCTCATCTGTAGATAGTCAAGCATTCACGAATTGTGTGCGTGACAGAGGCGTAGTTCTATGCTCCGTCCCAAAGAAATCTGAAAGGCCATCTTTTGATACGCATCCGCCACCTTCGGCTAACATAGTAGGCTTTCACCATGCCGGGCGGATTCATCAGAAAGGAACCGACAGAATCAAAGAAACTACGTGAGAACCCGGAGGTGGTAGAATTGTTCACTCACGCGCGATGGATGTCGTTCTGCGACAAGCTTCAAGGCTATGATGATGAGGTGGCAGAGGAGTTCCTGCGAGCTTTGAAGCCAAAATCAAAAACGCTGGTTGTTGTTAATTTCAGGGGTTTGAATCTCAGACTCACCCCACAGTTCATCAGCAGGGTCACTGACCTCCCAATGGGGGTACCCTGGGACAAGGAGGAGAGGAAATTAGGCCAAAAGGCTAAAAAGGAGTTCTTTCCACCGGAGGAGCAATTCTCAGAGGATAAGAACGGGGTTCGCAGAGCTAGCCTACAGCCACTTTGGAGTGAGGTCAGCCTCCAATTTATGAAATACATCACGTGCGAAGGACGATTCAACATTGTATATGGGTACCATTTCCGGCTACTCACAGAATTGAGGCACCAAATGGACCTACCTTCAGAAAACAAGCTAAGTATTCCTTACTTCCTCCTGCAGCCTATGACTGAATGTGCCACCAAATTAAAAGAGGGCATGCCAGACCAGGTAGCCCATCATGGGCTCATTAAGCTCCTCGAGGAGTATGCACTCCACACCTACACAGTTCCTCTCTCGTGGGAAGCCTTCCGAAATATGACTAAGGATGGCAATATCAAGATGTTGACCGAGGAGCTCACCTCCTCCAGCAGTGAGGAGAAGGAGCCAGTACACACAGAGAAGAAAGGGAAAGGCCAAGAACCCGCGGCCAAAGCACCGAAGAAAGAACAAAAGGGGAGGCAAGAGGAACCCCAGGTTGCCGAAAAGGAGGGTGACAAATCCACATTGAAACCCAGAGAGAAAAGGCTACAGAGTAGGATGGAAAGAACTGAACCAGTCCACGTCAGTAAAGGCACCTCGAAAGCAGCCTCAACCAAGTCAAAAGGCAAAGCACCCTCAGTCAAACAGGCTAAAATGGTGCCACCTGTTTCTACAGGAAAACCAAAAACGGCTTCTATAGGAAGCCAGAAATCAGCTGATACAGGGCCTTCTACAGGAAGCCATGAGAAAGGAAAACCAAAGGAGAAGAGAGCTGAAATTATTGCAAGGGAGGCAGCAGCCGTGCTGGCCGCCCTTAGTACACCTCCTAAGCCAAAGGAAAAACAAAAGAGGGAGATCCCTCTGTATTTCAAAGCCAGGAGAAGTGTGAGAATCAAGACAGGCAGGCCACAACCTCCATCCAGTAGCCCAATTACTATAGAAGATACCCCTACCTCGCCAAGGGAGAGGTCCCCCTCAAAAATATCAGTCACTTATGAGCGGGGGAGCCCGAAGACAACCACTTGGAAGGAGAGAATGGACAGGTTGGCTTCAAAAGCCCGGCTACAGGATGTTGAGGCTGCTCTACAGGAAACCTTGGCCCAGCTTAAGGAGACAGAGAGGATGGAGGGAGAGGCACCCTCATCACCACTTAGGGAAGACGAAGTAGAGCCACCGAGGGAAGAAGAGAAAGAGCATATTCCGGAACCTAGTCCCCAGCCAAGCTTGAGCTCGTACTATAACTTTTTGGAGGCTGGGAAAATTATTCCACAAAAATTCACAGTGCCGCTTTTCTTTGCGTTGGAGGAAGAAAGGGTGAGAACCCACACGTGGATGAAAATAGCTAAATCAAAAGGAGTGGCAGATATAGGCCCCTTGGAGGAACAACTCAAGGAGGCAAGAAAAGAATTAGCTATGGCTAAACACGTGGCAAACTGCTAGCGGGTATTCCTACAGGAAGAGAACGAGAAACTTAAACTGCAGCTATAGGAAATGAAGAAGGAAAAGGGCACATCCTCGGGGGACACTACCGAAGAACATCAAGGAAGAGAAGGACTGCAAGTTGGTCTTTGGGAGCCAACCTCGCATCTATAGGAAAGGGAACTGCAAGCACAAATCGAGATACAAGCTCTCAAACAGCAGTTGCAGCAAAAAGAGGCACAACTGGCTTGCATGGCCAGTTGGGCCATGGATGCTCTACAATGCAGACAGCCGGCCAAATCCTATGGCTTGTACCTACGAGACCAGTGGTTGCAATTTCAGATTAATTCATTGGCACAGAGGGGTATCTCCCAACTCCAAGACCCCCAACAGTTCACAGCGTTATGCAATAGTAGTTCATGTGAGGATAAGGCCAAACTCTCGGAGTTCTATCTCCATAATTTGGCCCTTCCTAAGGTGACTACATGGGATCCCAACGCAGTTGTAGGGGATATGCAGTTGATGGCATTTGCCTCATGGTTGAACCATGAAGAAAAGAGGGCAACAGAAGTCAAAGAGGTCATGGACCGAGAATTACATGAGCCACTACTGATTAGAGCAGAGCTAGGGGATCCCACTGCATTGATATCGGCCCACCAACACTTAGCCACCAACCCTCAAACTTTATTGAAATACATGGATCAGCAGGCACAGGCCATAGCACATTTCAAGGATATGGAGCAACTATTAGGGGACAACTGTGTTCATGCTTGCACCCGCCGATGGAACACATTGTCCCACAGCCTTAAAATCAGAGAATATCATACTCCAACTCGAATGAGGGAAGCTCTAGCACGGGTGCCCCTCTACAAGAAATCCATACAGAACCTCCAAGCCAACTGGATTGGCCTCAAGCTAAGCCCACCTCCGCTGTTAGGATTGATGGAAGGCAGCACAGAAAAATAAGAGCATAAGCAGTGGGCAGAGGTGGAAAGGAAGGCTGGGTTCCATTCCAGTGAGGAGGAGACCACTTCAGAAGCCTGGGATGTGAGGGTGGCGGTGAAAGCAATGAAGGACGAGGAGCTAGATTAGTTGCTCAGGGATGAGCAATCATTTTAGCTGGGGGGTGATGATGAGCCCCAAATTTGGTAACATTTTGGGCTCATTTGGCATAACTACCTTTGCTCAATCCTTAATTTTTCATAACTTATGCATCATTTTTTAGTATGTTTATGTCATTTGTACGAATAAGGGCAGTCACTATTCCTAGGTGGCTAACACGTGCTCATTTCAGGTTTTTTGACACATGATTGGAACAAAACTAAGCAGATAAGGACCAGGAGACAGCCAAGATGGGGTTGAGGATTCGTAGGAGGGTTGTCCACAGCATTAAATGGCCTTCCTCGGGATCTTCACCCCCAACTCCGAACTCCAACAACCACCACAACCGGATTAGAAGACAGCCAAACGGATTTTGAGGAAGCAGCAGTTCACTCCTAGTTTGGTCAACCAAGTCCCACTGATTTAGGAGGCCAGCTTGGGGCCTCGTGATGTATAAATGATAAGGCTTTAGCCTTCGAAAAGGACTTTTGAAACATTGTTGCACATCCTGCACTACGAGCTGCTAGCTTAGTTTTGCTCTTTTGTAGCCATTATTGGCATGCTCTTTGACTTATGATTATTATTTTTTAATGGAAAGCAGTCAGATTTGATCTCAGTTCTGAGCTTTTAAAGGAGCCATAGCTCTCGGGGTTGGGCCCAACCTAAGATCCTAAGGCCTCCTTCTTCTGTATTGTTATCTTTTCTTTCAGCATTATGGTTTTATTTACATGCATTTGAAACGCAGTTTGTTGAGTTAGATTTCTTGGTGTGGTTAAGTAGGTCATTGTTAGAAGATAGAGTTGCTTCAACTATTTAGAATAAAGTGAAGAGATTGGAGTTGATACAAGTTCCAGAAAAGGGTTGCTTGCACACTCATTTTCACCTCTTTCTAGGGGCTGGAATTGCAGACAGTGCTACCCACCAAAAACATTGGTTTACGAATACATGCAATCTGTGGTGCAATATTTTCATTTGTAGAAGTTGTCCATGCATTCAGACCTCGTGGAATGTTTCTTTGCTTCAGTACCATACATGGTTTTCCTTAGAAATAACGTTGTTGTTCATTGGTTCCATTAAACAGTTAAGAATGTTTTGATTATGTGCAGGACGTGGATGATTTGGTTCAGTTTACACTATGCAGTGCTACTCCCTCACCCTCTCATCCTTCTAAGCCTTGCCTAGGCCAACTACTCATCTCCCAATTAGACCCCTTGTCTCTCAGCTACTCTACTGCCCACGTTATCCTCCCTTTTCGGCCTTCCATTCTCTCTACCCTCCTTTAGACAAACTAGCTTAGCACACCCCCTCATCATCTCATCTCTCTATCACTAAGTCATTACAAACCCCTCTCCTACCTCCCTATCCACCCATGCAGCCTCTTCCACTCACTCATCACCCAAAAACCCGATTGTAGAACATCCTGTAGGAATTACTGAACATCCTATAGAAGTTCTGAAACATCCTGTAGAACCCCTGCAGACTTCCTGTAGAAGCTCATAAACGCGGTCTCTTGGTAGCCAAACTTTGTGAAACTCTCTGGAAGGGTGTTAGGGACCCCTTAGACCCTCTCTGAACTTTCCCAACCTTTTTCAAGCCTTCCTCCTCCTTGATCCACCTCTGCACAGTAAAAAGCTAGTTAAAAAGCACATGCATGATAATTCTAATAATTGAAACAAAAATACAAAAAGATGTTTTCTTCAGATAGAGGTAGTCTAGACACATGCATTTCACCTTCATAGAAGTAATGGCATCCCTTTCAGTAGTTTGCATCCCCATCTCTGCATCAGTAAGTCTAGCTGGTAGAATTAGGGTTTGCTAGGGTTTGCGTTTCTTGTTGGCTTTCAGTTCCTTTCTGGAAATAGATTAGCTTCTTTTGAGATTAGCTTTCGTCCATCAGTTAAAAAGATTCTTCTAAGAGCTCATAGAAGTTGGCTTGAGCCCCTAGCGGACTTGTGCCAGCTGACCAAGTGACAGCTGCGGCAAGAGCTAGTACTTGTGCATACAGCACCGTCACTTCCAAGTTTGTTACAAATTACCGGGTTGATAAAACTAAAGAAGGAAGCTCCAGGAGTTGTAGCATTATTGCTACAATAGTGGAGCCCACCATATGGCCTGGAAGTTGTATTACCAATTCAGTGTGAGATTTCATCTCTCAAGCTCGCAGTCAACCTTCTCCCAAAAACTTCAGAGGAAGAGGCTTGTTTCTTAGAACTAATCCAATTGGATGAAACCCGTCGTGACACCACCTTAGCTAACGAAGCTCATAAGAAACCCCAAAAATGTCAAACCCCGTGTCTTCTCAGAAGGTGACCTGGTCTTACTTTACGATCAGGAATCCGATAAATTGGGAGCAAGTAAGTTCCAATCTTTGTGGATGGGTCCCTATGTCTTTAAAAGGGTGTTAGCAAAAGGAGCCAAAGAGCTAGTAGATTACGATAAGATTCCACTGGCACAACTTCGAAACGGGTTGTACCTTAAGCATTACTATGATTGACTAAGTGTAGTAATTTCTTTATATGCTTTTGTTATGTTTTTGTTTTCGTCAAGAGTGATCGTTTTGGTTAGGTAATCCACTTTTTCATTTGTTGCAGATGTCGAACCTATTGGAATCATTTGTTGGATATGCTGACGGAGCTAGTCGTAGTATGCAGAACCTATCTTCTGCAGCCTGGGCCATTTTTGATCCAAGCGGCGAGTTAGTGAGTTTTAGAGGGGTATGTATTGGTCAGTCAACGAACAACATCGCTGAGTATAGCACATTGATAGAACTTCTCTCTGATGCCATCGCACATGGCATACGCTGACTTGTCATCAGGCTAGACTCTCAACTCGTCATCCTACATCTTACTGGCATCTATTCCATTTGAAATCCAACTATCTATCACATGTTCCTAAGGGTCAAGATTTTGGAAAGAGAGTTTGATTTTATTCAATATCAACACATTTCCAGAAACTTAAAAACATTAACTGATTCATTAGCAAATTATGTGTTAGATAGACATTTGCAACATTTATAAAAGAAAGCATTTCAATCAACATTTGCATCAGGATCATATAACTTAACCAAAATAAAGCTCTGAAAATCAAAAATATATATAATTGTTTATAGTTTGTCAAAACGTTTTGTGTCCAATACAAAATCGGTCACATGGCCCAAAAACTCAAAAATATAGGGAAGCACCCTAGACTAATGGTGTTGGTGATAACAAATCACCGCTTGTGTGATCATACGTAAGAGCCTAGTCCATCGGCTCGGCACGCCAGTAGTATGGCATTGTAATCTCAGAGGTAACTCATCGGTCCTCACATCTTGAATACCAAGGATGAGACCCTCAATCTGATCCTGCAATACTACAAGGGTCTCGGCTACATCCAGATCATAAAGGATAGCCCTCCCTACAGCCTCTCCTGCTGGAACGGCAGCTGCTACCCTCAGGAGCACTATTGGTCGCACTGGTCCAATATCTGCACAAATATATGGGTTTTATTAGTCTTGATAACATTTAAAAAACACAAGAACATTATAAAAACAATAAACAGAGATATGGTCAAATCTTTTTACCTATAACACCCCACTGCTCGCCAACTGGCAGCACCAAATCTAAGTCACCCCAGAAATCCATCCCAGCATACGGATACTTGGCAAAGACCATCTGCTGACAGTTGAACCACTCAAAGAAGGCATCAGAGAATGAAATCTGCGATTGACTAGCATGTCTGGCCATAAGATCAACCCATCTTTGCATCCGTGGTTCTGTCGGTGCTGACACTCTGAGTGAAATATATTGTGGCTACATCAGTGGGATCTTCTCCAAGGAAAAAGCGGTTAGAATAGAACCATAACCAAAGTTATTAGATCTTCCATTCTTCACCTTGGTAAGCTATTCTTTTATAACCGGAAGTACTACATCACACCAGTTGAATACCTTTGGTTCAAGGCATTCTAGAGCATACTGCATATAGGACCTGTTGGCCAAATGCTAATCTAGAAAAGGTGAATAAGATAGTCCTCAAGGACCAGTCAGTGACATCTCGAATACTGATCTTGCTGTCCCTGCTTAGCTCAGATCCATCTCTACAAAACCGACGAATATAATCCCTCACGGATTCACCCCCAGGGGCAGATCCTGATAGTGAGAGAGGAGCACCATGCATCGATAAACCAGTAAAGAAGTAGATATCCTCAACTGTCAAAGGAATAGATTTACCTCGAATCTGGAACACTTGGTTGGTAGGATCCCATGCATCGAGAAATTATTAAAACAAATTGATTTGTTGCCTCATGCTGGATATGCGGAAGAATTTGAGCAAGCCACAGTTCTGCAATGCATTCACCGTACCCAGATCATGTAAAGCAACCATATCCTCTTCTTCATGCTTGCAGTTCATGCCATGTAATGACCATCTTGATCCAATGAATCTCTAAAAAACAAACAAGAGAAGGATTAGGATCCTGATTCAAGCAAAAACAGGCAAAATTTCCATGAAAAAATAGTGCATAAACTTTCCTCTTTGTGCCCATTGCACCCCAGCTATGTACTAGGTGGGATGCATACTGACTGGCCAATGGCCAGCTCAATATGCATCACACCTTTTGATGTATACTAGGTGCGATGGGGAGAGAACGAATTGTTCAAACCCCTGAGGCTCATAAAAACAGGAAAATATGCTTAGAATCAGAAAAGGAAAGAATGTTATTGAAGAGCTCAGGATTAGCTCCTACCTGGTCTAGATGGCACCGAAAATAGTCCATAGAATCTCTCGGAATTAGCTAATGAAAATCGAGGGGGAAAACACCTCCAGAGATCCAAAAATCCAAAATTTGAATGAAATGGTAAAAATGAGAGGTAAAAACTACTTTTATGTCATTATTCACGTAATTTAAGTAAAATATTGGTGTTTAGCTCATTTTTCAAGCATGTATTTACATTTCTAATCAATTTGATGGAGAAATTGAACAGGCAGTACGACCGTCAAAAGAACATAGTGTTAATGGTGAAATCAACATCTCTGACTATCATCACGAGCAGTTTTACGTGAAGTTCAAGCTTGTTAAAAAATAAACCTAGCAATGATAAAATGTTCTCCCAGAGTTCAAGCTCATTAAAAAATGAACCCACCTTCGGTAAATAACCATTGCTATCGCATAATTATCAGCGTTTGAACCTTGGTCGTGTTCTTACCATCACCACCACTCTTTTTTAGCCGATACACCTCCATTTGATTGTTTACCCCTTTTGAGGAACAACAGCGACGAGTGATTCTATTAGCCACCTTCTTTACACTGCCATGATTGAAAAGTTCCAAACTTTACCTCGAACCAATTGTTATCCAAAAACATCACTAGTTCCTCAAAAAACGAGTCTACTTTAAGCTCTTTTCATATGACTCGTAAAATATGAAAAGATTACCGAGAAATTGGCCTCTCTAGCTCATTAAGGCGATCAGAAGTGCCATCCCTCCTTTAGATTTTAATCTTTTTGGACCTTAGGGATCATTACACAAAAAGATCGAGTGCTTGTCTTGTTCGGCTTGATAAAACTATTGAAAAGTCATCCCTTTTGTATTATTTTATACTTTTTCAGACTCAAGGGATTATATTACGAAAAAGGACTACTGGAGTTACCTTTACGTCTCTTTTTAGACTCTCTAAAATTGAAAAGGACCGAGTTATCTTTGTCGTTAAACTTGTTAAAACAATAGCAACAAACTTTTCCATGCAGAAAAGAACGAGTTTCATTGTCGCTAGGCTTGCTAAAACATAGCGACAGGTTTGCCTGAAGGGCAAATTATATAACAAGCATATGTTATCCTCCTCAAGCTTCACAAAAATAAGGAGGTACTGGTCAGCAATGACCAGGGAAAAAGGGAAGAAAACTTGAATAACTTCATTGGTAGCAGGTCGCTTTTGAACATGACACTTTCACTCCATCACCATGATTGAGTCGGGTTGGGTTATTCCGTTCACCGGTCATATCACCATTGGTCCGTCGTACCATCCATTTTGGGGTTAATGCTACCAATCCATTTCAATGTCACCGATATGTTCAAGAGAAGTCACTCAGAGAATTCACCAACCTAGCTAACGCCTCATCGACTGCAATACCTTCACTCTCCATTTTTCACGACCACCACCTTGAACCTTGTATCATCAGATCGTTTTCACCTCCACAAAATCATTTGCTCTATTCTGTGTCATAGATGTGGGATTCATTAAGGCCCTCCTACGACGGGTCACTTCTTATCGAAATCAGCTCATTATCCAAGAAGTTGACTTAGGAACAACCCTTTCAGTACTTTGAAGCTTGCATGCCTCAATGGAAAGTTTCTCACTTCCGGCAACAGGTTTACATCAATGGCCTTCGACCGAAAGATTTTGCGTTGTGTTCGACATCAACTCATGTATTCACACCACGTGAATTGTATTGTAGTACCTTGAGGGTCATTATCATTATCGGTGATTCTTCTCGCGCCTATTAACAAATCACATCATTATCTGGTAATTAGGCGATGCCTTTCCATGTTCGACATCAGAATATCTTTTCACATGGATCGACTTGTACTTAGGGAAAAGATTAAACGAGTTTGAATACCCCAGATCTAGTTTCATCAATCCGGGCTACGATATATATTCTAGAAAATAATAACATCAAATGTACATCATAGTTGCATAGATAATCATCCAAACTAAAGGATGATGCCTCTACCAGAATCATCAGTCTGCCACACAAACGATTGTTTGTCTTATGTACATGAAAATATAAAGTTGAGCATGGGAATGCCCGCCTCAGCTAGATCATGAAAATATTATGAAGATAATTTATTGTATTGTATCTTATTACAAGTCACCTTCCAGTTCGAAAAACCTCGGATCCTCATGATAAAGAATTTCACCCGACATCAGAAGCTTTACAACCTCATTCTTTAGGGGGCAATTGTTATAGACATATTTGGGCACTGCAACCCCAATCACATATGTCCATAAACCAAGGGCTTCTAAACCCCTAAAAGTGTTGTTTCATACCCTAAAGGAACAAGGTCAGCTGATTACATCATTTTCCAGAAGTTCTCCCTGAAAAACTGCTCAGAACTGGTCAAAACTGGATCATACAGACTGCTCCATGTTGAGGGTGCGATGCATCTCACCTGTTACACTCGGGGGGTGTGATGCATACTGAAAAGCCCTTCTATAGGGTGCGATGAGTGAGAGCAGACAAATGGAATAAGCAGTTTGCTAGGTGGAAACTCAAAGAATCTTCTAGAAACTGCTCATGTGACACTTGCCTCTCTAAATTCGCCCAAGGATGAGTAAGAGATCATGAAATATCCAAGTGGAACCAAGAACTATCAGTGAAATGACACTAATCAAAATCCCAGAAGCTAACTCACTCTCCTGCACACATCTATATATGGATCCCTCATCCTAGAGATCCAAGAGGCCGAAATTTTGTAATTTGTAAGGAAGTGCTGTTGGTTTCTCTTTGAAGACATTTTATTGTTGGGCGATCTTGCTTTGTATGAGGTGAAGAGGGCTTTCATGCTGGGAGGATGATGCTAGATCAGACAAATTAGTTGTAATCCTCTCTTCTACTACTTCTATCAATAAAGCTATTTGAGTTTTCCTCCATATGCTTGTATATCTCTGAATCTTGTATTTGGATATGCAGTTATATGGTTAATGTACATCTGATCCTACATTGTTTATGGTTATATATCTCTATGCTTTGATGATATTTTGCTGCTTTGACTCTACAGGTGTTCTTTGATGCGGGACAAGTGAGAAAGGAGTGGCGAAAGCTCTATTAAGGGAGAGAGGAAACAAGAAAGGAGACTAGCGAAAGAGTGAGGTTGGTACTCTCTGCTTCTCTCTCTTATATCTCTCATAAAGGAAAACACAAGTAACTTTAGTTTGTTTGTTTCTAAGATAGCTACCCGTTTAGTGGGACTAACAACTCTGAATGGACACTAGTTTTCCTGATAACACCATGATCCATGGATGGTAAACAAGTTAAACTAGCATCCTTGCTTATAGACCCTAACCTTAAGGGGATCAAGTGAATCAGACTCATGACCTCCCCAACTCTATGGGAGGAATCCAATGTATGGTCCATGACTGCTTGAGCTAACCTTTGAGTCTAATAGCATACCCTCACATAAAATTTCTAACACCACACCTAGCATAGGAGGTGAGACATTCCACATTTATGGGTTCTATTGATTAAGTTATGATTATGCCAATTGTCTTAGTAGTTATTGATGATGATGATAATGATTAACATCCATTGAGATTAGAATTGGTTTATCAGACCTTAAGAAAGGAAAGAGATTACTTAGATTTCTCTATAAACTTATTTCTGTGTGCATAAAGCATTAAGAGAAGTGTTCCAAGGTCACCATAGGTTGATGATTTAGGAGGTTAGGAAGGTTAGTATTGTAACAATTTTTTTGAAATTGTGAAGCCAAAACTAGGAGAAGAAATAAAGAGAAAAGCAGAGCTAGAAGCTGGACACTTAGCCTCTTTCATCCATGTTGTTTATCTTATTCTTTTACATTATGTATTTAATCATGGCCATGCACTCAATGGGGACAAGGTTTGCTTCAATTAGGATGACATAATAGGGTGTATTAACATTAAGTTTGAGATTAGCTATAAATTTTGTTTTGATCTAGTCTATCTTTCTCTAGGATTCTCTAACGATACCACATCCATAATCTTCACATTTATAAATATACAAGATTAAAAAAGAGTATCAAAGAGGATTTTTGTCTTGCAACCAAAAGGTCCACTAATTTACGCTTTTTTTCAAGTCCATAATACACTTTATATGGTCCATTTATCCTTTTTTCCCCATTAGAGTTATATTTTTTTGTTATCAATTTCAGAGTATCTCATTAAGTGGAAGAAGTTGCCCGCTAAAGATTCCACATGGGAGGATGAGAATTTTATACAAAAGCATCTAGAATTGCTCAAGTGTTGAGGACAACACGTTTTTGAAGGAGAGGGGCATGTTAGGTCCCTATAACACTAGTGTAGCCCTTATTGTTGTGCCTCATGTAGCCCCATATTGTTATTGTTGTGCCCCATAGAAGCCCACTATTGTTATTACTGTGCCCTTACATTATTATTGTTATGTACGCCCTGATTATATTGTGACCCTTTAGACTCCTATATATACCAAGGAGCTCTTTTCATTTGAATCATCTAAGAATTGTTCATTTATGTAATGTAAAAGGTGGTTGCCCCCCTAAGAGGATTATTTTCAAGTTGTTGATTTATCTTTTCTTTTGTTTAGTGATCTGGTTACATAAAAATTAGAGTGTATAATATTTTATCTCTCTTCAAAACAATGTCGATTTTTATTTCTGGCATGTTTTGTTGTTTCGTTTGTTGTCTACTAAAAGGATGAATAAAGGAAAGTGTGTTCATGTCAACATAGTATTGACATGTAATATTTGCATTTTTATTTGTTTATCATTTAATATTAGATAAATATGTTATGGGATTCTTTAACTTCTAAGAAAGAAGGTTCCACTCACTCTATAGGCTTCCACAAACTCTATGAAATAAATATAAGTTCCCCACAAGCTCCAATGACCAAAAAAATAAGGTTCCTTTCCCTCCTCTACAAGCTTATAACCCATCAAAATTAGGGATCCAACCCTTGATGTCCCCAAGAAAACCATTTATGGCAACCTTGGGCTCAAATCCCAATTAATACGGGAAATTCCAAGTGATGATTTCGTAGCCAACTCAACACCATTAGTATTTGAAACAAATCAGGAAACTTCCACACACATGATAAGACAAAATAACACTGCAAGAATTCGTTATCCACATCTGAATCACAAGAGTAGGCAACTAAGTCAGTTTACATATTTGAACCATTCAGAATGGAAACAATTGATTTATGTTCCAAGGAATACTAAGGTTTACAGAATCTAGTCTTATGATAACAATTCATTACAAATTTCCAGTGATTGGAAGATTCCATAGAAGGTTAATCTAGGATGGTATGATCCATTCTCAGTTTGACAATTTTGTTTATCAATCAAAGCATCGTTTCACCTTGTATCAACGAAGATGAAAGTTCAAAGACATGAAGATATTTGAAATACGAAAAGAGATCAAGCCATTTCATCAATAAGCTTTGAGGGTAAATCTTTTTGAAGAGGAAGGCAATGTTATGAATATAATTTATAGAAAAATAATAGAAAATAATGTAAACAATAATAATCATAATTAATTATTAATTAATTAAATAGTTAGTAATAAAGAGGTATGTCCCTAAGGACATAACCGTTGTGAAGAGGTACTTGCCTAGGGTATATAAGCAAGCATCACCCTCGTTGTAATCATCTCATCAATTCTTTTATATAATATTCAATATATATTACTTGTCCCACAACAAATATCTTTGCATTCGAAGTATTTTGAAGATTACTCTATTGTGTACGTTACATAGCCCCTCCTTTTAGCAACACATAAATCATAGTTTTATAACAATCCACATCCTGACTCACGAGAGATCACATGGCTCCTAACAAGAAGAATTATAGTGCAATATGCCCTACTTAAGCATTGATGGGTCCTCAAATTGTCATTTTATTTCCTATCCTATTGCCTTATTTTTTATATTTTTTGCCTCACAAACTCAACAACTTCCAAAACATTATTAATTTGAACAACAAAACTAAATGTTTTTGACTTTCCCTTATCTAAATGAATATAATTTTCTTAATCTCAAATACATGTAACATATGCCTAGTCTTAAGTGTTTTTAAATTTAGTCCTCGACAACTCAATTGACAATGGCCATGAAAATGAAGTGTTATTTGCGAGGAGGTTCTAGGTTCAAATCCCCCTAATTCACTTATGCATCTAGAAGTGACATATGTAGGAACCTATAGGTTATAATGGTAGTGTTTGGAATTGACCCCGTCTGACACGAGTATGAGATCAACCAAATTGTCAATTCCTCTAGATACAAAAAAAGAAGAAGCATTTTTAGGTTTAATTATGTGATTCACTTTACTTGAGCTAATTTGATTTTCTAACTAGGCAATTAATGCAACATTAATGAAGGATTTGAAAAGGGACTTCAAACTCATACCATGGACCCTATTCACTTATTCAATACTTAATGATCATTTGAGTTGGTGAGAAATCCATTGGATTTTTCCCCTCGTGATGACTTTTCCAACACTTGAAGGCAACAAGGAATTCCTTAAATAGTTCCTACTTAAATATCTTAGAGTTTAAATTAGTAAAGGAGGGACAATGGTCTTCTTGAATCAACCATGCTGAAAAAGAGGCAATTTGGAACAACACCCATCAATCAAGGATATGATTGAGTGGATTAGTTAGAAATTCTTGCATCACACCAAGTATAAATAGATACATAGATGATGGAGTTTGGGTATTTAATTCATCATTTCACTTTCCAATTTTTGTTGATTAGAATTGGTTCAAATTGTATTGAATATGCAAAGTCATGCCCTCCTTGTGATATGACATTTTTTGAATAAGATAAAATAGATATTACTAAAGTTTTTCATCTCTAAGAGTTCTAGGAATATTCTTTAGTAGGTCCCAATTAATGAAAGGATATGAGAACCTCCTTTCTTTGCATTTTTTACCCTTAGGATTTCTACTACGAATCTAGCTAGTCTTGCACAAAAAAATATGTTGCTTTTATGTCAATTCTATACTTTCTTGTTCAACAATATTCTTGTTTCAAGTGTTTATTTGAATTCTTTTACTTCTTTACATTATGATGACTAGTGCTTTGGGCTACATGTTATGAATCTATTACTTTATAAATTATAGATGTAATGAGTTCTAAATCTAGTATGCACATAATGATTATTGATTCTAGGACTCGTTTCATTTTGATTAACTTTTCATCTGATAGGTACTGGACCTATTTCCATTTATCTTATTGAATATTGTAAGAAGAGATGGAAGCAAAAGTCATTTAGCTTATTCCATGAGAAGTAAATTAGAATGAGTCATTATAGTTGTTCATTTCCCTTGTTGTATAGCTTTTAGGTCACCTTATATTTATGTAATTTTCATATTTGGTGCACAACACCTCATAAGTTTACACATTCCCTAGGTTTAAAATTAAAGGTGAAGCTATGGAGTTTAGTATATATTGTTGCAATTATATGGACTAACATGCATAGTCAATGGTAGATCTACATATCTAGATCCTCTAATTGCCATTTAAATTCACACATATATTAAGAGTGTGGGGTGAATCAATATAATGACATTTTAAACTTATTTAAAGCCAATAAAACATTATAAAACATAAATTGAATGAATTGAATAACTAACAAAACATATACGTGGAAACCATTATGGGAGAAAAACATAGAACTTCTTTATATGGAAGATATTGTAGCAACCACACTATTATTACATCAGTTTGTAGGAACCAACATATAATTACATCAATCCCTTATGCTACTTTGCAGGCACCAACCTATAGGAGACACCAGTCCCCTCTACTACCTTTTAGGCACCAACCTATGAGAGACACTAATCCTCTCTATTGAAAATATTGTAGGCACTAACCTACATGCTTGCTTCTTTATTATGTATGTTAGTTTTTTCGTATTTCACCAATTCAGATTGTTTCTTCTATCTTCACCAGCTCTATTAGTTTCTTCTACCTTCACCAAGTCTACTTGCTACTTCTTCCTTCACCAAGTATACTTCTCGAAAAAAATGTTACTTTAGCTTCTTCTCAAGAATGAATTTGCACAACATGCCACGTATCCAATTTTGCAACTTTGGTTCTGAAGTATCTACCACAAGTACCTAGATATCTTTTCTCTATCTCATCCAAATTTCACAGTCTAAAATACCTTAGAAAGAAAGTGATAACAAAAGGACAAGCTAACATGTTTGATGCATGTTTCATGAGCATTCAAGAAAAATGAATTCCTAAAATCATATCTCTAAAATTATAGCAAATCAAGGTTCATAACTTGAAGCATAGTTGCATGATTATATTATATACATATCCTATAGTTTCATGGTCTGAAACACCCCATAACAAAAGTTATAGCGAAAATTCCCATCTGACCTATTTGAAGAAGATTCCAAGAGCATTCAAGAAACCTAACTTCCTTCGGTTATAGCTCAAAAATTATAGCGAATAAAGGTCTAAAGCTTGAACCAAAGGTAGATGTTGATCTTCTATCTATATCCTCCAAGTTTCACAACATCTTAAACAGAAGTTATAGTGAAAATTCCCAACTAGCCTATTTGAAGAAGGTTTCAAAACCATTTAGGAAGCTTAACTTCCTTTGGCCACATCTCTAAAATACTTGCGAATCAATGTTTGAAACTCAACCATAGGTACATGATGATATTCTATCTATATTCTCCAATTTTAACGATGTTAACCATCATAGGTGAAAAAATATATAAAAAAATCCAAGACAACTCATTCACTCCACAAATCACATTTTTTTCTTCCACCTTTAGACTCCAAGATTCACCTGAAAAGTTATTCTTCAACTCCTCCTGTGTCCTCAAATATGTTCTTCAATTAATTATGTTAAAATGAACTCATATTCCCTTTATTTATCGTATTTTTATGTTCACTTATGTGACTGACTTGTAAAACTAGTTGGGTTGATCTGCTTGAACTTTGGATGGGTCATCTTGGAAATTTTTCATATCTCCTCATTCCTATGGAAATAAAGGGAGCTCCATATACCATTGGAAATATATTAGAATAATATTTCTAACCATATATCATATGATCCCATTTGATCTAGTTAATTGGAGTAAAAATTCCTATAGGGTATCCAAATAGGGCCTGCTAGTACTTTGGTTCCATCATCTTGACAAAATATTTCAAATATAATCATTTGTATGGAATTAGAGAGAGTGGCACATATCATTAGAAAGATCTAAGAATAGTATTTCCAGCCATATATCCTATCCTCACATTTGAGCTAGATAATTGGAGTAAAAATATTTTCAAAAATAGAATATCCAATTGGGGCATCAAAAGTTCAAAAGCAATATTTCCAACAATATTCATTTTCAATATTTGTATTGGACATAAGTAGGATCCCCTTATCTTTGACACCAATGACAACAATATTTCCAACAAACACTTATTAAGTAGGTGGGAGCTATGAAAAGTCACATAGAATACTTAGGGTTGCTACATTTTTAGCCATAGTTTTCAATGGTATTCATGCATGGCTATTTCCAAGTTTGCTAGTGTATTTAATAAAGAACAGGTGGATTCAATATAGTATGAAAATGTCAATATATTTCTCCAACATGGCTGAACCAACCAAGATATTGAAAACATTTCATTTAGAATGGCTTGCTACTCGTTGGTGTGAGCAAGTTAAAGATGAAGGGTAGTCTTCTTTTTGCATGAAATAAAATGATGACACAACTACAACCATCAAATTTAGATCAATTACCATGCCATATACTTTTTATGCAATGCTTTGCAAGCAATTTTATCAACTTGGTTACTGTGAAGGTCTCTAGGCAAGTTGGCTACAACTCAAACATTCTTCAAGCCAATTAGTACATCAATCCATTAAACACCTTTTTAACATTCAAGTCCAACTTGTCCTCTCATATGCAAAATATGTACTTATTATATAATATAATTATACCTAATTAGCTTCTCTATGTCATCAAGTGGATATGGTTACAAGCTTTATTTGTCTCTTACATTTTAAATATCCCGCTTAACAAAACATAAATTGGGAAAGAAACTTTTCTCTCTAGGAAGATCCACTTATTTTCCCAATACTCTTCTGACCTAACAATCTTACGCCAAAACCTTTCCCTCTTTTCCTCAATACCTAGACCAGTATTTCAATTTCCATAAGAGCATAACTCATTATATCTATGACTGTCATGCATAACAATGAAAAAAAATGTGAACACTTTGTTATATGAACCACAATTGCTCCATCTTTTTCTCTTAATGTTCCACTTATGATAAATGTGCATAATTAAATTGAACTAAATCCTATATTATTCATCATGGAACATTATTATTTCTTTATAATCCAAAAAATTCTTTACCCATAATTTCCAAATCAGTGATCTCAAAACTTGCCTCATTTAGATAACTATATCTAAAAAATCCTCATCACTTTAGCCTAGGTTAA
This sequence comes from Pinus tabuliformis, assembly GCA_031772625.1. Lineage (NCBI taxonomy): Eukaryota > Viridiplantae > Streptophyta > Pinopsida > Pinales > Pinaceae > Pinus > Pinus tabuliformis. The sequence continues at coordinate 1,064,052,668 of CM062815.1, forward strand.
AGCCTCTTCTCTAACCATAACCACACAGCTTGCACCATATTGGCTTGGTTAGGTCAATGAGGGAAGTTAATTTTTGTTGGTCTCCCATAAATGTGAACTTAATTTGTTCATTGGACCTCAATTTAAAGACACTACTACCTACATTGTTACCCCACTCAACTTCTTGGCCATCATCTTGGGAAAAATGTACCAGTTTGACCACTATGCCCAATGTGATGGCCATAATAACACATATATGCTCATAAGGGATGAGAAGAAATTTGGATTTCACTCCTTTGTCACTCTGTCATTTGTCTTCATCTTGCACAATTATGTAATTTGTAAGTTCGACATCATAAATGTCTTTATCTCTACATGGTTAGACACACTAAACTAGACAATACAACCCAACCTACCCCAACCTCATTACAACCTCTACTTGATGTCTACCAAAATATCTTTATTGTCCTCAAAGTTTTCTACCTCTCCCTTTCACCTTCAATATTATATTGACATACTCCTGTGAGCCTTTATGTGAAATACCTCAACATACCACCTCTCCCTTGTTAAAAGTGCAAAAATAAAACACCCAATCCAAGAAATTTTGCAAAAAGGATGTATTTAACAAGAAATTTCCTCATGGTTCTCCTACCTTTATCCTATCGAAGAAAGAATCCAACAAATGTCACTTGATAATAGAGTATCAAGTAAATGAAATTATATTCAAGAATAACGATGACCTCAATTTCTTGGAAGTGAAAGAGATATCTCAAAAAAGAGTGACAAGAAGTCTACTTGAAGGATTTATGTACCCTCTCAATTAGTAAAATCATTATTCTTTTTGGTCATGCATCTTAGACCTATCTTGAAATAGAATAAGGATTTCTAAGGAATTTTTTCATTGTGTATGATTTTTGGATGTGTGATACTATATTTGGTGTTTAGCACATGGAGCAACAAGACATTAAAATCAAATTGATTATTCACATGTAACAAGAGGATAGAAAGTTGCTTAGATAATTGGGAAAATATCAAATACAATAGTCTTTTGAAACATTAGATTGATCATTGGACTGTAAAAATTAAATGATAAACTGAATTGTACAAATGGTAAAGTGCCAAACCCTTTCAAAGTTAAGTGTGAAAGTTATCATCAAAACTTGCCTGAAGTTGAATAAGGAGTTCAAGTGAGTTATAAAAGTTGGTCATTGTAATCATACTTTAGGGTGCATGACTGGTAATATCTGGCACCTAAGGTGACTTAAAATCAAGCTAGTGTGGTATAAGTGAAACAAATTGCAAGCAAGAGAGTAAAAGTGAGTGTGATACGCGGGCATGTCAAGTGAAAAATAATAAATTTGTAACATGCAAAGCGTTTACAAAACACCTCTCAAGGAATAAAGAAATTACAAGAATATAAACATGAATTGCATAAAATGGTTTGATCTCCAAAATCAAATGATTATGAATGATCAATTGATGATGGACTTTAGATATTATTAAGGAAAAGGGAAAATAAATTTGATGATATGTTTGATGCAACATTTGTAGCTAATAACTTCATATAAAAGGTTGATGCAATTTCTTATACAGAGGATCTAATACAAAAGAATAATGCAATTTGTGATACAAATGAATTCATTGAAAATGTTGATATGACTTGTGACATAGAAGGCATAATAAATATGGTTGATGGTAATAGTGACATAGAGGAATTGACGATTGAAATAGAGGAAAAAAATATAAAATTGAGATGGAATCATGCAATCAATTGATGAAGAAAACAATGATTGAACATAAGTCACAAACATAGAATAACGGTAGCAAAAAAATGTGAAGAAGCAAAAGAACAAAAAAATTATTTTTCTAAGATGTTCGTTAGACCTTGGAAAGAATTATCACTTAACGAAAATCAACATAGATTGAGATATGACGAAGTCATTAGCTTCCATATTCCATATTACTCCAAACCAATTTTGTTTGTGAGCACTATTAGCACTCTAGGAAACTCTCCTAGGTTGTAGCTCGGAGATGCCTAGTAATATATAAATCTTCAATATAGTTCTTTGAACTATTGGAATGGATTGGGGTTTGGATCAAGTCAGATGATTGTTTCAACTCTTTTTTTACTCAAGACATGCATGAACACCCTCAGATTGACAAGGATTTCGGCCACTAATTCTCAATAGTTTATAGATTCAATGAATAGATGGAGAATCCTGACTGTACTAGCAGATACATACATAAACACATATGAATGGATAGCTACAGAAAGTAAATGAAGCTTTCAAATATAATTATCAACGCAGAGATAAGATGACAATTATCTGGCATTAGACACAGAAGAAAACATGAATAACCTATTTAAGTGCAAGCTTCGAACAGAGGAGAAGATGGCAATTGAACATGCAACAACAAAGAAGCTTGTATTACTGGAATGAAGATGAGACGCTGGGAGGAATATAGTATCCACAGTATCCAAAAGTTGAACCCCTATTACTTCGAACTTTCAGCAATTTATAGGCTTTTTACAATACTCTCAAACTCTCTGAGGCTAGAGATGTCTTAATCTATCCCCTCTATCTTCTAACTACTTGATGCCATAACTAGACAAACATGAGCTAAGAGAGCTCTGTTTCTAACAAACATGGTAATAAAATTCTGGTAATTTCACCGCGCTGTCAGGTGGTTCGCTTGTGTCAGCGATCTTCCATGATCATTTTTGTTGGTTTAGTTGCATCATGCTATTGTTTTTTCCCCATTCGGCCATGCATTCTGTTATTTCAGTTCAACTGTCTGACTGTCAAAAACACTAACAAAACCAACAAATTTCCTCCCCGGGTGACTAGTGGGAAGTGGGGTACGGGGGTCGTTGCGTGGTATGGATCGATGGTTGGGATGTTGGTCAGGAAACGGAGGATGAACTGTGGTGATCATGAACAAGGGTCATTGGATTGGGAGGAATGGGTGGAGGAGATCAATCACCAGAGGCTTGAAGTCATGGCGGGAGCGGAATAAGTCCAAGCCATCAGATCTTATATGGGTAGATTGAACGGCTATCGGGCGGAGGAGGTGCTCAAAGGATAATTCTCAGGAGCAGTTTACTCAAGCAGAAATGGTTTATATCGGGTGGTAAGTGGTAAAGGTTGAAGCCCGCCCAATTCCATTCATCGAGCGCCACGTAGTAGTGGAGGAGAGAGAGGAAACCGCTTTATCAGGTGGGTATCCCTCTCTCTTGTTACCCGAGAAATATGCGCGATAGCCTTTAGATCTGGTGGAAATGATCTAACGGTGGTGATTGGTCAAAGCAGGTGAGCGTATAACATTGGTCGAATGAAGTGTGGACCGTCAGATTAGTGGGAAGATCAATGACGGGGGACACGACTGTCCATTTTTTCCTTTCTATCAAAGGTTTCTTTGATCTTCTTCTGATGAATTCTTGAATTCGCAACTAGTTGTTCTTTGATTTGCTGTAATTCAACCAAGTTACTCATTCTCATCGTCGTGTCATTCTCTTCATCCTATTCTTCTTGCAATAATTTGGCCATAGGGAGAATCAGTTGGATAGCAAAAACAACATCATCGTCATAAACCAGCTTAAATGGAAAATTTCCTATGGACTTCTCGTTGGTAACTCTGTCATACCACAGTGCAAACTTCAACTTGGAATCCCAACTCTTTTTGTTGTCCTCCAATAGTTTTTTGATTATCCTTACAAGACTCTTGTTAGATGATTCTACTAGGCCATTGCCTTGAGGATAATATGAGGTAGAATGCACCAATTGAATTCCCATGGATTCACACATGTCCACCAATTCTTCTGCTTTGAAAGTTGTTGCATTATCAGTGACTATTTTGGTTGGGAAACCAAATCTAGTGAAAATATTCTCATTCAAGAACTTTATGATAACCTAATTATTAGCATTTTTAGAGGGTATAGCCTCAATCCATTTGGTGAAATAATCAATGGCTACCAACATCGATTTGTGCTAGCCACTGGAATGTGGATTGATCTCACCTATGAAGTCCAAGCCCCACTGCTGGAAGGGACCATTGGTGTGTACTAGCTTCAAGGGCAGAGATTTTAGCTGTTGTCTTCCTGCAAACCTTTGACATTTGTCACAAGACTTCACAAAAGAAAACACAATAGAGAATAGAGTAGGTAGATAATAACCAGCTCTCAAGATCTTGTGGGTTGTGGTTTTCCAATAATGATGCCCTCCACAGATGCTAGAATGGAACTGGTGCATGAATTCCATAGATTGTCCTTCGTCTAGACATCTCAAGACGATCCCTGATGGGTCTCTCCAATAAAGCAAGTTTTTATTAATGTAGAATTTGGATGATCTGAGCTTAATGGCCCCAGCTTGACTTGAGCTACACCCTAGAGGGACTTCGAGCTTCTGCAAAAAATGAACTACACTAGAATACAATTCATAGGTGGCTAGATTTTCAACTAAAGACTGATTCTGCTCTTGCTCTTCTGCTACTTCCTCTGTCCGCTCACCACCTAAATTTGAACCCATGCAATTGATGTCTAACAAATTGCAATTTTCCTCAGCCATAAGCTTAGCCAAGCCATGGCCTTTGACAAGCTTGGTGGACTTCATATCTATGTTAAACTCTATGAATTTTGCAATCCATTTAACTCTCTTTCCATCAATATCTAGCTGAGTTAGGACATATTTTACTGAGGCTGAAGGTAAATACGTAAGCAATTTGGAATGCAGAATATAATTTTGAATGCCTTTAAAGATTTTATGAGAGCTTAAGCTTGTTTTTCAATAAGGTCATACCTTAGTTCAACATCCCTCAGAGTTTTGCTGAAAAAGGCAACAGGGTGCTCTACACCTTCATCATTTTTCTGTAATAGAACTGCTGCAAGTGTATCATAAGAGGAAAAAGAGAAGATATAAAACTCCCTGGTATAATTTGGACTGATTAGAGTGGGAGCTTCCATGATAGCTTGTTTGATGGCTTCAAAAGAGCTTCTTGCACCATCTGTCCATTTTATTTATGATCCTTTCTTCAACATGGAAGTGATGTGCTTCACTAGCTCTACAAAGTTTGGAATAAACCTCCTGACAAAGTTAATCTTACCCAGGAAAGATTGAATGTCCCTTTTTGACCTTGGGATGGACAATGTCTAAATTTCTTGAACTCTTGCTGGATCGATCTTCACACCTTCAGCAGAAACAATATGTCCCAGAAGTTTGCCTTCTTCTAGAGAAAATTGTGACTTCTTTGGGTTCACAGAAATTCCAAACCGTCTGCACTTTAGAAACACCTTCTTCAAATGCTGCAAATGGTCCTTGTGACTGCTGGAAAAGACTGTTATGTCATCAAGGTAAATAAGGACAAACTTGTCCTTCTCTCCCACAAAGGCTATGTCCATGGCCCTCTAAAAGGTACCCCTAACATTCATCAGTCCAAAAGGCATCTTGGAGTACATGAAATTGCCCTAAGGAGTAATGAAGGCGGTCTTTTCCTGATCTTCTGGATGTACAACAACCTGATTGTAACCTAAAAATCCATCTAAGAAAGACATGACTCTAGCCCCTGAAATTTTTTGCAGCAAATGTTCCATCTTAGGCAGGGGGTAGTTGTCTTTTTTAGAGCATTTGTTCAGATTCCTGAAGTCAACACAAAGCGTGATTTCTCCATTCTTTTTTCTTACTACCACAAGGTTATCTATCCACTTTGAATACCTTCGGAGAACTATGATCTTTGCATCCAAGAACTTCTTGATTTCCTTTTCAATCAAAGGCAATAAGAGAGGGCTGATAGGTCTTAATTTCTACTTAAAAGGGATGATGTTTTTCTCCAGTGGAATCTTATGCCGAATGATGTTGGTGTCATAGGTCCTAAGATCACTGTACTCCCAAGAAAAAATCTCAGCAAATTGTTTCATCAGGGTGCAATACTTGGAACTTTGGGTAGAAGACAAGTGAGTGGATAGATTTATGTACTTTGGATGGGCTAGACTCCCTACATTATTTCTATGAACTGCAGGCTCATTTTCTTTTTTGGTAGGCTTATAAGGTACATCATTATGATCAAACAGCTTCTCTAGGGGCACCAATCCTTTGGGTATATGGTTACTAGGCAGCTGAACAATGTTATCCTGACCAATCTCATCCTTTAGCTTGGACTGGTTGCATTCTTCAATGGTTTTGTTTTCTTGGTCAATGTGAATTTCAGAAAATTCATCAATGACTTGTAAAAACCTACTAATTTCATCATCATCTTCAAAAAATTTCCAGTATTTGACATTGTTAAGCAGAGATGGTCTATATTTCACTTGAACTTCATAAGTCAAATTAGGAGGCAAAGGAGGAATAAACGTGATATCAGACACAACAAGGGAATCAAAAAGATGGTTCTTCATTCCAGGGATGTAAGAAATGTTGAAACTATTAAAAGAACCCTTGAGCTTCCATACCTCATCTCTGTATGCTTTCAGCCTTGGATGCTTTGCTTGGAAAGTTTTGTTCACCTGTTGAATGATAAGGTCTGCATCTCCAAACACCTTCATACCTTTGATGCCCATTTATTTATCAATGTTTAAGCCCAATATCAAGGCTTCGTACTCTACTATGTTATTTGTGACCTGAAAAGTTAACTTGAAAGATAAATGAATGCATTCTTGTGTGGGGGACACAAGGACTACACCTGCCCCTGCAGCTTCCTTAGAGCAAGCTCCATCAAAGAACATGTCCCAAATTTGTGGGCCTTCTTCCTTTATGATCTATCAAACCGATTTCCTAAGTTGAATGGAGGCCAACTGGGATTCTTCAATCTAAAGAATACAGGATCCAAAATCAATGTCGACAACATAGATGGGATGATTAGTGGGATTCATTTCATCACTGATGATATAAGCCAACTGAGCTTCTCTATATAATCTCCTACTCTCACCTCAAAAAACTGGGACAATAGCATAGGACAGATCATTTTGCAAAGTTCCACCTAATCTCTTGATCCAACCTGCAGAAAGAAACATGCCAAACTTGGGGGGTACATATGCTAGCAAAATATCCATCATCATGCTCTTCATGGGCAGTTGAGACAAGGTGATGGCTAGGTATTTGATTAATCCCAAACATTTCACTTTTCTAGATTCAAAAGAAAACAGGTCATGATAAGACTTGGTAATGTCAAGACCCAACTCATCCATGACAGCCTTGGGCATTAGATTATGCCCGGCTCTTGTGTCCAGAAGGCAGTTGTGAAGGATTTTGTCATGAATAGCCAAAGAGACATAGAATGATGGGGATATGTCATCACAATTTTCAATCATTGGGCTGAGAACGACAGCTGGTTTGTCGTCTTGCAGATTTACATAGTCAGTGGAGGCTTGGATGGCTTTAGGCTCAAGGGCCTCGACGATAGATCTCTTGAAGGACTCATTCTTCACTAGTTCAATCAAAGGTATAGGTATGCTTAGCTTCTAAAATTCTGATTCAAAACTGAAAGGAGAAGGAGACTTGTCAAGGCCTCTTACCTCGTGAGCTGGAGCTTTGAGGATGATGGGATCAACTGCTGGTCATTTTTGCTTATTAGCTTGTTGTATTGCACGTACAACAACTCTTTGACCATGAGTGTCCTTGGCATTATTCATCTTCGACCTCAGATCATACCTATGTTGATCATCAGTTTGCAGAACAGCGCCACCATCCCACTCTTGGTTGATCTGGTCATTGAATAATGAATTTTCATAGGTAGCTAAGGTAAAAAAGGAGGCACTGCCTTTGTCTTCCAGACAATGGATCTCATCATCTTCTTCAAAATGCTCTTCTTCCACGACTACATTCTGGAAAGGGTTCTTCACCCTTTGGTCTTCATTGGCATCTTTGCTTCTTTGCAGAATCTGCAACTACTCATTAGCTCTTCTATATGGATTTGGATTTCTAGGAGCAAAGGTATTAGAAACTCTTCCTTTCCCACGGTGTTGCTCAACCTTTAATTTGAAGATTTGAGAGGCTAATGACTCTATCATCTTGGTCATTTTATCTATCTTGGGATCTGAAGATGATTAAGATTCGCCTCTCTGTCTCCTTCTATCAACATTCCCCTTGAGATTCTCTGCAGCCATGATGTTTGATTCTACTTCCAAGGCTACATCCTACATATCAACCAAGGTAGCAAATCGTATCTCCCTCAACAGTAGACAAAATTCAGAATCAAAGGCACTACATAGGTAAGTTTAGCAGAGGTAGTGGTGGGTTTTACTTTAGCTGGTATCTTGATGTACATGCGGCTAAACCTCTTATTAAAATCAGAAAACAACTCACCATTTTCCCTCTTTAAGTTCCCAAACTCGGTGTGGTAGTAGAGTAGATCCTTCTTATCCCCCCAATGCTTTAGGAATGCATCATCTAAAGCCTCAATATCTGCTATAGACCTTGGGGTCAGTTCTCTAAACCATTTTCTAGCCTCTCCATCTAGACTTTGGACAAAGACTCTCATCCATACATCAACTTCACTAATGTCCAAGTTATCAACATAACTATAGAATGATTTAATATTTTCCTCAGCTGTAACACCTTCAGTCCCATTGAACTTATGCATATACTTATGATATTCTCCAGTAGGCATGGCATTCAAAGGAGTGGGAAGTACTAGAGGTCCATACCTAGTAGCTATGATTCTTTCCATTTTGGTAGGTGCTTGTGGTGCTGCCATAGCTGTGGTGGCTATAAGGGTACTGGAAGTCTGAATGACATAGGGTTAAGGAGTGACTGATAGGACTAAAGGAGTAAGATGGATATGAGGAGAGGCTTCCTTTGGGCTTACAACGAAAGAAGAACCTAAAGAATAAGGAGCTCTATGAATCTTTGAGATTTTTTCTTCACTGCTAGTATTAGATGCTATACTCTCAACATGTATTTGTTCTATTATAGGATTTTCTTGAAGAGATATAGAATATTGTTTAGAGCTACCTGAACCTGATGCTCCTTTCTGCAATGCCTTTCTTTCTTTGATGATTTTTTTAGGGTCAGGTACTAGGTTAGCTCGTGGCTTCTGGGGATTTCTCTAAGTATGCCTCACAAACTAACCCAGAACTATGGAGTGGAGTCACCAAGAGGTTCATCCTCCAGTAGAGTCACTAGATAGATGACTACAACCCAAATAGTGTCCAGAATTTGTCTATCATCAAAGTTGGATTTGTGTCATCCCCCATGGAAGTTGAGCTTCAGTCTCCTCTCCCTGGCAACAACGCCAATTATGTTAGCACTCCAAGAAACTCTCCTAGGTTGTAGCTTGGAGATGCCTGGTAACATGTAAATATTCAATATTGTTCTTTGAACTATTAGAATGGATAGGGGTTTGGATCAAGTCAGATGACTGTTTCAACTCTGTTTTCACTCAAGACATGCATGAACACCCTCAGCTTGACAAGGCTTTCAACCACTAATGCTCAATAGTTTATAGTTTCAATGAATAGGTGGAGAATCCTCACCAGAAGATACATACATAGACACATATGAATGGCTAGCTACAGAAAGTAAATGAAGCTTTCAAATCTAATTTATCAACGCAGAGATAAGATGACAATTATCTGACATTAGACACAGAAGAAAACATGAATAACCTATTCAAGTGCAAGCTTAGAACAGAGGATAAGATGGAAATTGAACATGTAACAACAAAAGAAGCTTGTATTACTGGAATGAAGTTGAGACGTTGGGAGGAACAGAGTATCCACAGTCTCCAAAAGTTGAACCCCTATTACTTCGAAATTTCAGCGATTTATAGGCATTTTACAATACTCTCGAACTCTTTGAGGCTCGAGATGTTTTAATCTATCCCCTCTGTCTTCTAACTACTTGATGCCATAACTAGACAAACATGATCTGAGAGAGCTCTGTTTCTAACAAACACAGTAATAAAATTCTGGTAAGTTTGTCGCACTGTTAGGTGGTTCGCTCGTGCCAGCGATGTTCCATAATCATTTCTGTTGGTTCGGCTACATCATGTTGTTGTTTTTCCCCTTGCGGCCATGTGTTCTGTTATTTCAGTTCAACTGTTCGACTATCAAAAACACTGACAAAGCCAACAAATTTCCTCCCCGGGTGACTGGTGGGAAGTGGGGTATGGGGGCCGTTGGATGGTGTGGATCGATAGTCGGGATGTTGGTCAGGCAGCGGAGGATGAACTATGGTGATCATGAACGAGGGTCATTGGATCGGGAGGAATGGGCGGAGGAGATAAATCGCTGGAGGCTTGAAGTCGTGGCGGGAGCGGAATAAGTCCGAGCCATCAGATCTTAGATGGGTAGATCGAACGACTATCGGGTGGAGGAGGTGCTCGAAGGATAACGCTCGGGAGCGGTTTACTCAAGCGGAAATGGTTTATATTGGGCAGTCATCGGGCAATAAGTGGTAAAGGTCGAAGCCCGCCCAATTCCATTCATCGAGTGCCACGTAGCAGTGGAGGAGAGAGAGGAAACTGTTTTATTGGGTGGGTATCCCTCTCTCTTGTTGCCCGAGCGATATGCGCGATAGTCGTTAGATCTGGCGGAAATGATCTAACGGTGGTGATTGGTCAAAGTGGGTGAGCGTATAACATTGGTTGGATGAAGTGTGTACCGTAAAATCAGTGGGAAGATTGACAGTGTGGGACATGAAGGCATGGGACAACCTTGCGAAATGTGCAAAGGGGTGCATATGGATGGAAAGGTAAGGTTTTCAGGGGGGCTTTTGCGCATTAGTGCATGTTTTCATGCGCTCTAAAAAATAATAATACATAGGGGGACAAAAATGGATTAATTCACGTAGGGCCAAGGCGAAAGTGAGTTTTGTTATGATGTGAGGGTTGGGTTAGGACATGAGTGAACGTGGATGGGAGTGGATGAGTGAGAAAAGTGAGGTGATGGACCATATGGGAACCTCTCCACGATAGCAGAATAGACCATTTCCCTCCTTTAGTCTTCAAAATAGCAGCACTGCACCTCAAGGCTAATAAGCACAATATTTGTTTAAGGTGTACAAAATCTTGGTAACAAGTGTCAATAGTGTCAAAAAATTGGTCATATGGAGACCCAATGTTTTCATCTATATCCTTATCTTAATTGGGGGGTGACAAATCACTCATTTAATTCTTTTTGAAAGCATAAGAAGGTTAAGACTCCAATTCATTATGGATGGATATATTCACGGAGATGGAATCAAAAAATAAAGAAGTTACTTAAGTCATAATGTATAGTTAAGACGAAGGTAATGACAAAATTGCATGAAGAAATGACCAAAGCAAAAAAACTTTCAACCAGTTATTCCAAATGACATTGGGCATGGCCCAAATCCAATTATATATGTTTTCTAGAATCAAATATGGTACTCTCTACACTTAAGTGGGGAAGCACATTGATAAAGAGATACTATCATGTACCAAAGGGAGTGGATATGATTAGTGGTAAACCAGACCACCACATTATTCAAATAAACTAGTTAGTGGTCATCCAAAAACACCACATTATTCAAGAGAAAATGGCTAGCGACAAACCAAAAAAAACCACATTGTTCAAACCAAATTTATTAGTGGTTATCCAAAAACTACCACATTATTCAAGCAAAAATGGTTAGTTGTAAACCGAAAATCATTAGTATCAGTGGAAAATGGCTAATGGTCAGCCAAAAACCACCAAATGAAGTGAATATGGTTAATGGTCAAGCAACAAAAACACCACCAAAAGAATCCAAAGCTCCATCTTGGGTCCTTCATAACTAAAAAAAAAAAAATCCAAATCTCAAGCAACAAATAAAAGAATGAAAAGCTCTAGCTTGGATCCATTCAACAAACTTCTCATCTTTCTCTCGACATTGGGAATATTAGATGTCTTAATGATAGTTGGGCTTCAAGTTTTGAAGTATTATCACAATCAAAATTCAATTATAATTTGATAATTCCAACATAGCAACTGGTATCCTCAACATTAATCAAATCAACTATTGGGATGATAATTAGAGAGAATGGGAATGTTCAAATATGACAAGTATTCACTTCTAGGTTTTGGCGATTTTTCAAGCATATCTTTGTTGGAGCTTAGTTCAACAATTTTATATTGAAGATGATATGAGTTATTGGTATAATTGTGTAGACTTGTCACTGAAGGGGGAAATGCTAGAATGTGAGTCCCCAGAAAATCACATGTCCAAGACCACATTGATATGAGTTGTTAATTATCTTTATTGAGGTGTTGTCATGATCTATTAATGAGTTGTCAATGAGATCTATATCTAAAGTTTCCAAATGCATGGACCATAAATTCATATTATGATATCAATAAAATGTGCTAAGAATAGCTAAATCCTTTTATGCTAGTTTTCTTGTTATGTGTCATTTGTGCTTAGTTCTTAACAAAATTTTGTCCAAGATTTTTATTGAATCCGCTTAGGATTTGTAACTAGTGTGAACCAAAATAATTTAAGCCTCATATTTAATCTCATCTAACCTATATTTATTTTAAATCTATATTTATCAAACATATAAAGGTATAAAATCTTTAAATGTGTAAACTTTAATGTATCTCTTACATCATAAAAAAATTTACACCTCTGAGGATTTTGTCCTTCTTGATACTTAATAAATCTAAAGTTAAGATGTGTTTATTTAAATTAGCATTAGTTGATGCCATTGTTATATATCTACTTCACCTAGGTTATATAATGTGCCTCACATTGCAAATTCTCCTTAGATTTGCACTTTTTATTCTTTGTTAATGTATGTTGAAATCAAATTTATCAAAGATTTACATTCGGTATCGGCAATGATCAAAGAAGCCTCAATTCAACAATATTCAAAATTTGTTGATCATTTCCATATACTCTTGTTTGCTAAGATGTGTCAAATTCAACCATAATTTATATCTTGTTTCATCAATTAAGATGCATCAAAATTGTGTAAAATTTGCACGTAGTCTCAATGTCTATTAAGTTATATGCCAAAAATATGCCAAATCTACCAATAAATTACATGTAATTGGATTTTTAAATATGTTAAAATTTGTTAAGATATTAACAAATTAATTTTGTTAACTTATCTTAACATATTAACATAATTTATATTAACTTATATTTAACTTTTTTCTTCTTTTTTTAAGGAAAGAAATCTTCCTCCCTCTCATCTCAAGGGAGATACTAACTTAAGATTTCACAAGGCACAAAGCCAATACAACAATATTCATAGACATGGAGCCATTACAACAATGCTCATCATGTCACTAAGAGGGATTTGAACCTAGTTGGGGAAGATAAGAGCCATTTTTCCCAACCACCCGAGATAACCTCAATTGACATTAACTTATTTAAACATATTAATCCAATTAATATGTTCATTTACGTTTGTAAATAGATACTAATGCATATCCATCTTTATTTTTACTATACATCAAAAAATATAGAAAATAAATGAAAATACAAATCTCTTGTTCTTACCTTAACTCTTTACACTTTAAAAAGGATTTGCATCTCCAAAAATTTGAATTTTTTAAGACCTTGCAGATTTGAAATTAAAGTGGTTTTATGTTGATTATTTGGTTATGGTATTATATTTGGTCAATATTAGTTGATTCCAATGTTATATGTATTATATTTCTTCTTCATTTAAATTGTAGAATGCACATTCTTTTAGTTGATTCCAATGTTATATGTATTATATTTCTTCTTCATTTAAATTGTAGAATGCACCTCTTAATGCACATTCTTTTAGGATTTGCACTTAGTCTTTTCTAGTAATGTATGTTCCATTCAAATTTATCCAAGGTTTACATTTTGTCTTGATTGTTATGACACTCAGAATTTGTTAAGGACTTGAATCAATCTTGTATGGTAAGTCGTATGTTAAATTAAGAAAAAAAAACATATATTGTTTTCTCTTGTCAATTTTTCTTAAATTTTACACTTAATCTATTTTCATAACATATATGTCTCAAGTTGCCAATGATTACATTCAAACTTAATTTTATCAATTAAATTAAATGCCCAATTTACTCAAAATTTAAGATATGATATTATTAATAAATACTCCAAATTCACTATGTATCTAATTTTCTACTAAATATATGTCAAATTTACCAAATTTAATACTAAATATTCGTTTTTAAATAAATAGATAAAATAGAGTTTTTTTTGTGGGTAAGCACCCACGAGGGTTTTGAACCAATGACCTATCGTAAGGAGTGCTTTAACAATGCACTGATTCACCGTCAATCCAAAGTCCCATAGACATAAACTAAAGTCCTTTGAGAACAAAAAAAAATAAAAATAATAATCATCATAATATTGCCAAAAATATCCTATGAAAGTATAATAATCCATCACATATATTATTTATTAAGGCGGAAGGTCAAATATACCATATTCCGTCATTTATTAAGGCCAAAACCTACTAAATACCCCCTATCAATCCTTTCAAAATTTTAAATATTCACATTCTCAATACCCACTCATCAAAAAACACCTTGATTGTGTCTACTAACAAACTTATTAATATTCAGATGCCTAAATACATTAGCATCAGATTTTTAATGATTTCTTTTACAATTTACGACATGATCATACATACGTGAAAAGATGGTGGGTGTAAAGGACTGGCCTTTATGGGTTAATGATTTTCATTGAAAAATGGAAGAACTAAACTTTGAGTTGCTTGCACCCTTCAAATTCATGAAGGTTTTGATATAGTTTTTACATGCTTTTTACACCTAATTAACTCCAACTTGGAAGCTTTATCTTGGGTTCTTATGGCTAGAAATTATAATAATAATATTAACAAATGAGGTGATTATCATTTTTTTAATTTTAATGAGGTGATGATGATAAAATAATATTATTTTATTTAAAAAGATTGTTGATGTGTATATGAAGTTTGCATGAGAAGAGTTTGAATACCCTAACACTATACTAATTTAAGAAAATTATCTTTGTGAATATATAGAAATCAATTAAGCTAATTCTTGAGGTTAGAGAATAGAGAACAATAAGGTAGCACTTATTCATTAACATTCAAGTCTAAGACAACATAAATGAGGTTCTAGTTGGTATAAGCAAATGACTACGAGACTAAATTATTACCTCTTTGAATTCAATGTTATCTCAATACTTCCATATCCCATACAAGTTTTTACCAAGGCCTCATGTTTCTTATTTAGGAAGCCCAACTTCTCAAGAATGGCATTTTGGTCAATACCCTATTCCTCGATGATCTAAACCACACTAGATTTGGTTTACCCATACACATCCATTTTCCAGAAATATTTTTTGTCCTAAATTCTAGAAAATATAATATCAACTATCTAATTAATGATTTCTATGTGGAGATCCCCAAAAGAGATATTTTACTTTTTCTCTAAACCTTTTTCTCCAATCTTTCAACCTCAAATTTAATGTGCTATGTAATCTTAGTAATGCTTCCCTTGCCTCCAATTCAACCTTGGTTGGCTTACTTCATGAGTCATCCCGGTTGGAGTTCTTATAATTCCTAGTTATATCTCTTCTAGTTGGTTTAGATGCCTTGTCCTCCTCCATTTCCACTTTCCTTTTGTCTATTCTATCTTGCCACCTAGACATGAATCTAGAATGATAATTTTCCTCTATGTCCAAGACCCCTACTTTCCTATACACGTTGTACCTCTTATGGGACCTAAGTGTTGTGCTTCCTAAACCATAAAGCACCAAGAACCAGTGTACAACTCAACCCTCCTCATCATCAAAGCCCTAACTTGACCACACATGATTGGGGCAATTGGAAGAGTTATCTTAAAAACTAGAAGAATAACTAACCTCATTTACTGATTAGCTAAAGGAGCAAGAAATACAAACATAAGAAGCAAGTCATGCAAGTAAAAATCCAACTTGGCTTCCACCTCATTTCATGAGCTCCTTGTAAAATCATGGAGAAAATTAACTGCAATATAGTGTTGGTAGGAAGAAATTAACTGCAATATAAGATTTAAGCAATTTTGTCTCTTGCCCCCTAACCTTTTTGGAATATTGGAGGATTGTTTAGAAGAAGTAGGTTGTGTCAACCCAATCCTCATTGGTATAGTCATCGTCATTCTTCTCTTTCTCAATGATATTATCCTTATGGTGAGGATTCCTTATGATCTTGGCAAGAAAATAAGAACCTTAAGGATTTCTGCTCTAGTACAGGTATGATTGTTAACACTAACGAAATGAAAGTTATGATAATTAAATCCAAATATATCACTTATGATACCTTTGTATATGAAAACAACAACTAGAGGAAGTTCCTTAATACAAATTTGTCGAAATCAATATTCATCATAAGTTCAATTGTAACTGTAACATTAAGAAAATGATAAATTGAGGGTCACATGCTTATTTTGGGCTTAGAAATAATTGCAAATTAGCAAACCTCTAGATATGAGATAAGAAAAAAGTCCTCTTTGAGGCTCTCCTACTCCTATTATCTTATACCAATGTGAAGTTTGGGGATGTATTATCTCTAGATAATCATGGAGAAAAACAGAATAGATCCATAATAATTTTTTAACTTTATAATCTCAAAAATAAAGACAATATATTGTATCCTATCCTTGTCATACATGCAATCCTTCCCCCGCTTAAGAGCATGGCTATAAATAGGTACCTAATGTAAGAACTTAAACAACATGGAAGACAAGAGGCTTCCCAATAGTGCTTCAAACTCTAGCCAAAACCACCTATCGATGTAGCAAGGATGACATGAAGGTTCCCTATGTTGCCTAAATCATTGGGGAATAAAGACATATATCATTTTGTAGAATAACCATGATATTAAAATAATTTATTATTACATCTAAATTAAAAAGCAATTGTGGTGCGATAAAGGATTAGACAATAAAAAATAATTAAAATACTATAAGGAGGTGATCAACCATAGTTTGGAAGATCAAAAGTATCTCTTCGTTTTGACTAGTGTAAAGAAGAAAATCGACATCTCTAAAATAAGAACAAATACTCAAGAGCCTGTTAGTGAAACTAGGCATTGTACAATGCCCAAAACGATGTCGGATGAAAAAAATCTGTCATTTTTGTAACACTACAATGGTTGAAAGGCACTTTCTCTTAAGATGTTCTATATATACCCAACTAGATCTCAATTTCAAAATATTTTTCATGATACCTATCTTCCTAACTTTCTAACTCATCAAAACTATGATGATCTTGTAATGTTTTTTTTAATGTTTTTTGAATACATGAATAATTTTTTTATGAAATTCAAATAATCTCTTATCTTTATTAAAATTTAATTAACTAAATTTGATTTAAGTAAATGTTAGTTGTCACTATTATTTTTTGTAAGTTGATTTATATTACCTCAAAATAACAAATTACAACATTTATCCATCATAGATAAACATAGTACACGATAATACATTTCCTACATTCTTGGTATTAAATCCCAGGATTGTTCATGGATTTTTCCTTTTTTCCTTTTTTCTTGCGGACATCAATCCATACTTAGGAGTTGTTAGGAACAAATATAGATGATACAATGACATCATTTCTCTGAGACAACTCCATTGCTGAAGGTTTTGCCATATTTTTCATTTCCTTGTCGCTATCCACGTGATTTGATTTGTGGGTAAGTTTATGCCCACTCATTGCCAAAGGCACAGTCATGGTTGAGTCTCTTTCAATTTCAGTTGAAGGATGGACCTCCTATCTCAAGGGATGAGATGGCTCTACATGAGGTTATGTTGAGTTTGAGGGAGTTGATTTGGTGGTAGATGTCTTCTTTTGTTGTGAGTTGTCCTACATTTGATCTGAAGTGTTCCTAGAACCTTTTATTCCCTTTAGATCTTGTCATGCATGACTCTTTTTCTTCGAATCGGGGTGGGAAAAGGCCCCTTGCAAAAAAGGACATGCATTTTGAAGATGATCGGGTTGTTGACAAGTCTTGGAACAAATAACAGTGTTTTCATAATCCACCAGTTGTGAATAAGCCCTATCCCTCCACTTGAGAAGGATTTTATCAAGTTACCCTTTATTGAGGTCCACTTTGACACATATGCGAACAAATGTGAGAATTCCTTTCAAAAGGCTTTCAATGTCTACTATGATGAAGCAACCTAGTAAATCTCCAACATCGGCTAAGATGTCAAGTTGTGTCAAAAGGATGGGCAAGTTAGGAAGCCTAACCCAGATTGGAGTTTCCAGAGTCATCATGGAAAGATGATTAAAATTGGGAAACCATGTTTAAAATGAGATACCAAAATAACCCCAAAACTAGTGTCCATGTTCAAAAACCTTTTGTTGATCCTCTATATTTGTGAAGAGCACCACAAAGAATCCTTTTGAGAAAAAATGCAACTCTGGATTCTAGGACCAGTTGTGGTAAACCCATTCTCGAAGAGAAAATGCCAATGACAAAAATCCATTAAAATGAAAAAGAATCACTTGCCATGAAATTGGTTGTACCATTATTCACTTCAAGAGATGGAGTGTTTGCTACTTGATCCACAACAAATGTTGGTCCTGAGAGATATTTGGGGTTCAGAGGTAAATGTCTTGGCTTTAGGGCATCCTTAAAGGACTTGGGTTGGGAGGAGGAAGACATCCCCCATCCTTTGGATCCACCTCTTAGTATGGAGACTAAATAAATAAAGGCATCCATGGCTATGTCGTGCACTCTGAGGGATTTCAGGTTATGCAGTTGCCTTTCGCCATATAGAAGCCAAATACTATTACAGGGGATTTGCAGTTGGCCCTAAACTTTGGCAGCGAGTGACGAGTCGAGATTTGAATGTTTGACTAGCAGATAGAAAGGACCCCTAAGAATGATCTCACGAAGACTGTAAAATTTACCAGATATGAAGAAAAAACCTCATCTTAAATACAGGGGAAGACTTTGGAGCAAAAAAATATTATCCTAATTTACTAAGTTTGAAATTACAAATCCTTCCCGAAAAACATTGAAATCAAATTCTCCGAAAACAATTCCATTTCTATAAGCTTACAAATCCCAAACATATGAACCATCCCCAATGGAAGAAGCTGACTTCGTATGTTTCAATATTATGCCCATTTCAGCTTATTCTAATAATTTTGTGATGCCAATCTCTACAATGCTAATTCTAACTAGTTTAAGCCTCACATGTGATCCCATCCTCTTATCGATTTTATCCAGAAGCACCAAGAGGTCACCATCCTATCCAAATGAGGAGTGCGACCCCACATTGAGTTTCTTGGTCTCTCGGATAGATATAATCCCCAAATCTCTCATCACACGTTGGATTGATCGTCCCTTACTCCCCTGTGGGGCAAAGGGTTGTCATATTTTAGAATATAAACATATGACATTAAAACAATATATATTTTTTATACTTTTACATTGAAATTTGGATATTAAAAAATTTCCACCGCCTAAACATATTTGTACACACCACAAGCTAGTCAATGGCTATGGTATAATTGTTGAAGAGTCAAGGAAATAGTAAAGGAGGAGGCAAAGAGATTAAAGCAAAAGGAATTGATTAGACCTAACAGTTAAGTGGGGCCACGGAATGTGAATCTCTTTTCATAAACTAGGTGTTAAGTATAGCAAAGATGACTCTCCTACCCTCTTCACCTCATTCTTTCTCATCTTTTTTTAAATGTGTGTTAAAGTTGTAATTAGTGCCCTCAATGTTAATGTCTTCTCACGGCTTCCCCACCCCATGGAAGATTAAGTGTGAAAACTTGTGGCGTGCATCACAAGCATCCAACTTCTAGAAGAAATTATATATTTATATTATAAATTTAATTTTCCCAAATGATGTAACCATACATTCCACTTTGTTCTTTGGAATATAAAAACGCAAATCTTTTTTTGGCATCATGGTACACAAAAAAATGGATGCTTCATGAGGTGACTAGATAAAGTCCATTTGATATCTAGATTGTCTATATATATCATTTAAGATATTTTTTTTGAAAATTTTAAAATAAGTATTAAATTATTTAGAAGTTCATATTTATTATAATAATTTAATTTGAAGTTATATCAAATTGATATAAATAATTTTTATTTATTTATTAGATAAGGATTTTTTTTGGTAATGAAATGTATATTTTATTTTTTAAAATTAAATTTATAAAGTTTAAGAAAAAATATAAGTTAAATTTATAAAGTTTAAGAAAAAATATAAGTTTTTAGTTATTTGATTTGGACCAGGTTAAAATCTGATGTTGATATTTAGTTGTTAAAAAAATTCATGATATTCTAAAATATTATCATTTAGTTTATGTTGACATAAATGAATACACTCTCAATATTTTGTTTTTTTCCTCATGAATATAAAAAAAAATAGTTCAAAATAAAAAATTCATAAATATTTGAGAAAATAACATTTATTTCAATAATAAACGAGATCAACTATAGTTAACACAAATAGTGTATGTATGAGAACTAGTTCATAGTGTACTTTTATAAGGAGAAAATGATGGGTAAGTTGTTTTCTAATTTACAAATTGACAAGTTTACTCCATGTTAAGGGTGATCCAAAAGGCTGCCTACCTCGCCCTAGTTCAAACTTCTCTATTGATTGTGATTGGTCACTGGAATATTATTTTTACTCCATGCCCAATGGAATCTCTCTTTCACCTTGTAGCCACAATTTTAAAAACTTTTTCACTCTGATGATCATAATTAGCCTAAAACCCAAATCCCTTGAGTCATTCAATTTCTTGATAGAAGAACATAGCGAGAGAGCACTCTCCAAGGCTACAGCGATTGGACCTTAGCCTAAAAGTGGTTTGTGTTTACCTCTAGGATTTCTCTCCTCAGCCTGGAGAAATCTACGGAGTGCTAACATAGTGGCTTCATTGTCAGGGAGCAAGAGGTCACATTTTCCTCGGGCGTGAACGACAAGGATCAAATCTAATTGTTGATGGTGGACAACAGTTAGACATATGAAGGCTGAACCATTCACTTGGTGGCTCCGATCAATTTTCAACCTGATCCAAAGACTCCACTGGCAGCAGGATCCAGGAATTAGAGTTTAACTGACAACTCTATTGGCCAAAAATGAATTCAGCTGCGAGATATGTGCCTATAAATCATGCTCATATACCTAGATTTCCAAACCGCATGCCTTGTGTAGATTGGAAAACTTATTTTCCAAAATTCAGAGATAAAAAAGGAGGTGATGCTGCTCTTCATTTGGTCAAGTTTCACATGAATGTGCGTAGACTTAAGGTTCAGTTTCATGAAGACTGCCTAATGAAAATGTTCATGGCTACCTTGGAGGGAAAAATGAGATATTGGTATGAAGGTTTACCATCTGCTAGTATTTATTCTCTTAAAGATTTTCATTCAAAATGTTTTGAAAGATACAAAGAATCTCATCCTTCTTTGTCGTTGGTTGAGAATTGTTGTGAACACTTTGAGGGTTTTTATCCAAAATCTAAAAAATACATATGGTGAGGAATAATTCATAGATGAAAAAATTTTGGAAGCTTTGAACGAGAAACCTTTCCATTACCAACAATAAATGGTTGCTGTTATATTGGATGAAAAGGAAACTAAGTAGGATTTAAATGATGGCAATCAAGTTCTATTTTCTGAAATTGATGAAAATTTGCAGTAGGCTTCTAAGTCTTTGTATGATCAAAGGTATGAAGATAGTCATTCATTTATTTTTTCAGATTGTTCTTTTTCTAGGTTTTTATTTCAAGACAAGGTTTGTGAAGACTAAGATGAGGTTTTTGATGAAATGCATGAACAAGGATCTCTGGACATTCATCACTCATATGTCTCTACAACTCATCCATTTTCTGAAGCGTTATTTCAAGAGCAGATTTGTGTAAATCAGAATTTTGAATTGGCATGTGTGGAAGTTTCAAACAATGTAATTATGGAAAAAAATAATTATCAAACATTGCAAGAAGATAATGAAGAAGAGCAGGTTGTTCTAGACCCCATGGATGTAGACACTTTTGTTATTCAAGATGCGGTTGCCTCATTTGAAGATTTGAAAGAACATACAAGCCTTGTCTCTCATCTGGATGATAGGAAAGAACAAATTGTTGCATTGCAATTTGAGAAGGATCAACTGAATCAAGGACTTCATGATCTCCAAGACCCTTTTGCCAATCTGTTGCAGTCATCAAGGAAGATGAATTTTCTTGTATTTATGGATTATGGTTATCAGTCAAGTAGTCATTTGCTTGATTGGTTACATTGGAAGGAGCATTACACATGATTTTATATTCATCTTCAACAGGTGTGGACAATTATCATCAGAGTTTGAAGCCCTAGGAGAAGGTCCTAAGGCTATGGTGATTTGCTGCCAATTTCCTTTATACGTTTTGAGCTTTGTAATAAATATAATCATTTTTCAGTCAGTTTGAGTCAATTTGAAGTTCATTCAAGGAGTCAATAAGCCCAATGGTTAAAGCTACTAGTCTGATGTGTTCTTGGCACCTCACTAAGAGGTTGCCATCCCCATTTGAACCAATGTTAGGGTCATATAATATAGGAATCAAAGTGTGTTTGCCTCTTACTATTCATCTTGGGAGTTTGTTTGTAAATTTTAGCCTATGATTCACTATGTGTCACAAGGTTTTATAAGGTGTATGTAGTTGATAAGTATACTCCTTAATCAATTTGAAGCGGAAAAAATCAATTTCAAATCTGAAGTTCAGAGTCTGTTGCGCAAGTTGGATTCAGATATCTTAAACTTTTGCATGCATTGAAAAAAATACTTCAATAGTTCTACACCATCACACATACATTTCAATCCTACCCATTTGATCCATTTTTCCAAAGGATGTGTGCAACCATACAGAGCATGGAGGGCTACTTGGACTTGCTACAAATTTGCTCCGAAATTGATTGTTTTTGTTATCATCTTCAAAAGTTGTTTCCGACCAAATGGAGATTAATTTTGGAAATATTAAAGATGATTTTTCCAATAATGTGCTAAATAAAAAAAACCTCCTTTAGTTGCTGTACAGGTGTCATAGATTGGAAGATAGAAATGCATCTTTATAGTCTATTTTTTCAAGTTTTGCCATTTCTTGTTTTAGTTATGATGTTTGGATGCATATTGTGAGGAGTTGGAGAGGAATATTTGGAAACGGAGAGAGGTTTCTCTCAAGGACACCCTCATATACAAAAACCTCCCTATGTTTTGTAAAATATGTCAGGATTTGGTATATATGAACTCGTATTTGAACCCTAATTTTCCAAAAATTTGGTCCCCTCTGCTGCGCAAACATATCAATCTCCTCTGCTGCGCAAGTATATCAATCATGATTATTTTTGTCAATTTGTACTTTGGGACCTTCTAGAACTGATTTTTATGGTTGAATAAGTGTGGATAAGTTAGTTTAGTTGAGTTTCCAGACATGATGTTTCAAAACTATTTTTAAGTTTTAAATCAATGATGTTTCTAACTTGTGATAACTTCGATATGGTATTTCCTGCCTTTCTACAGATGCATTACATCTAGACTATTCTGCTTTTGTGAAGTGAATTCAACCACATAGAGTGGTAATTTATAATTCCTTATTGTATTTAATGATGTAAAGACATGTAAAAATGAATTCGGGAGTGAAAAGAGAAAACTCTGTAAACAATGGAGAAAGTTTTAAAGCAGTGATCAGTACATCAAAACAGGGACTGTTTTGTTCGAGGATTATTGTGTTAGACATAATGGTGATGTGCCTCTCTTTATGATTTGTATTCCCTTCTAGTTTTCACATGTACCTTTGATTCTTAATTGCTTGAAAGAAAATTATATTGCATATTTTACATTGGTAACTTTCTCATGCTTGTCAAACAATTTCAGTGTTTTCCTCTGAAGTTAGATATAAGATTCATTTATACATGCTTTATATTTAATGGATCCTTACTTCCATTTCATCTCAGCCATACTACAACAAATTTTGTAGATCTAGAAGTCTGCCTACCTTGCCCTAGTTCAAACTTCTCTATTGATTGTGATTGGTTACTGAAATATTATTTTTACTCCATGCCAAATAGAATCTCTCTTTCACCTTGTAGCCACAATTTTAAAAACATTTTCACTTTGATTATCGTAACAAGCCTAAAACCCAAATCCCTTCAGTCATTCAATTTCTTGATAGAAGAACATAGCGAGAGAGCCCTCTCCAAGGCTAGGGGGGCTAGACATTAGCCTAAAAGTGGTTTGTGGTTACCTCTGGGATTTCTCTCTTCATCCTAGAGAAATTTACGGAGTGCTAACACTATCCTTGTCATACAAGCAACCCTTTCCCCCCTTAAGAGCATGGCTATGAATAGGTACCTAATGTAACAAGTTAAACAACATGGAAGACAAGAGGCTTCCCAATAGTGGTTCAAACTCTAGCCCAAACCACCTATTGATCAAGCGAGGATGACATAAAGATTCCCTATGTTGGCTAAATCATTGGAGAATAAAGGAAGATATCATTTTGTAGAATAACCATTATATTAAAATTACTATTACATCTAAAATTAAGAAGAAATTGTGGTGCGATAAAGGATTAGACAATAAAAGAAAATTAATATACTATAAGGAGATGATGAACCATAGTTTGGAAGATCAAACGTATCTCTTTGTTTTGACTAGTGTAAAGAAGAGAATCGACATCTCTAAAATAAGAACAAATACTCAAGAGCTCGATAGTGAAACTAGGCATTGCAGAATGCCTAAAGTGATGTTGGATGAAAGAATTCGTCATCTTTGTAACACTCAGATGGTTGAAAGACACTTTCTCTTAAAATTTCTATATATACCCAACTAGATCTCAATTTCAAAAGATTTGTCATGATGCCTGCCTTCCTAACTTTATAACTCACCAAAACTATGATAATCTTGTAATGTTTTTCTTGATACTTTTTGAATAAATAAATAATTTTTTTTATGAAATTCAAATAATCTCTTATCTTTATTAAAATTTAATTAACTAAATTTGATTTAAGTAAATGTTAATCATCAATATGTTTTTTTGTAAGTTGATTTGTATTACCTCAAAATAGAAAATCACAAAATTTATCCATCATAGATAAGCACAATACATGATAATACATTTCCTATATTCTTGGTATTAAATCCCATGATTGTTCATGGATTTTTCCTTTTTTCCTTTTCTCTCGCGAGCATCAATACATACTGAGGAGTTGTTAGGAATAGATGTAGATGAGACAATGCCATCATTTCTATCAGAAAAATCCATTGTTGAAGGTTTTGGCATATTTTACGTTTCCTTGTCACTATCTAAGTGATTTGATTTGTGGATGAGTTTTTGCCCACTCATTGTGAGAGCCACAATTATGGTTTAGTCTCTTTCAATTTCAGTTGAAGGATGGACCTTCTATATCGAGGGATGAGATGGCTCCACACGAGGCTATGTTGAGTTTGAGGGAGTTGATTTGGTGGTAGATGTCTTCTGTTGTTGTGAGTTGTCCTATATTTGATCTGAAGTGTTCCTAGAACTGTTTATTCCCTTTGGATATTGTCATCTATGGCTCTTTTTCTTCGAATTAGGGTGGGAAAAGGCCCCTTGCGAAAAAGAACATGCATTTTGAAGATGATTGGGTTGTTGACAAGTCTTGCACCAAAAAACTGTGTTTTCATGATCCACCAGTTGTGAATAAACCCTAACCCTCCATTTGAGAAGGATTTTATCAAGTAACCCTTTATTGAGCTCCAATTTGACACATGCGAATAAATGTGAGAATTCCTTTCAAAAGGCTTTCAATGTCTTCTATGATGAAGCAACCTAGTAAATCTCCAACATTGGCTAAGATGTCACGTTGTGTCAAATGGATGGGCAAGTTAGGAAGCCTAACCCAGATTGGAGTTTCTAGAGTCATCATGGAAATATGATTAAAATTGGGAAACCATGTTTAAAACGAGAGACCAGAATAACCCCAAAACCAGTATCCCTGTTCAAAAACCTTTTGTTGATCCTCTATATTTATGAAGAGCACCACAAAGAATCCTTTTGAGAAAAAATGTAGCTCTGTACTCTGGGACCAGTGGTGGTAAACCCATTCTCGACGAGCAAATGCCGATGACCAAAATCCATTAAAATGAAAAATAATCACTTGCCATTCATAATCAGGAGCCATGAAATTGGTTGTACCATTATTCACTTCAAGAGATGGAGTGTCTGCTACTTGATCCACAACAAATGTTGGTCCTGAGAGATCTTTGGGGTTCAGAGGTAAAAGTCTTGGCTTTAGGGCATCCTTAAAAGACTTGGATTGGGAGGAGGAAGACACCCCCCATCCTTTGGATCCACCTCTTAGTATGGAGACTAAATAAATAGAGGCATCCATGGTTATGTTGTGCACTTTGAGGGATTTCAGGTTATGCAGTTGTCTTCCACCATGTAGAAGCCAAATACTATTACAGGGGATTTACAGTTGGTCCTAAACTTTGGCAACGAGTGACGAGACGAGATTTGAGTGTTTGAATAGCAGATAGAAAGAACCCCTAAAAATGGTCTCATGAAGACTGTAAAATTTACTAGATATGAAGGAAAAACCTCATCTTAAATACAAGGAAGACTTTGAAGCAAAATATATTGTCCCTAATTTACTAAATTTGAAATTAAAAATCCTTCCAGAAAAACATTGAAATCAAATTCTCCAAAAACAATTCCATTTCTATAAGCTTACAAATCCCAACATATGAACCATCCACAATGGAAGAAGTTGACTCTATATGTTTCAATATTATGCCCATTTTAGCTTATTCTAATGATTTCGTGAGGCGAGGATCTCTACAGTGCTAATTCTCACTAGGTTAGGCCTCACATGTGATCCCATACTCTTATCGATTTTATCTAGAAGAACCAATAAGTCATTGTCCTGTGCAAACGAGGAGTGTGACCCCACATTGAGTTTCTTGGTCTCTAGGATAAATATAATCCCCAAATCTCTCCATCACACGTTGGATTGATCGTCCCTTACTCACTTGTCGGGCAAAGGGTTGGCTTTTTTTAAATATAAAAACATAACATTAAAAAAATTTATTTTTTATACTTTCACATTGAAATTTGGATATTAAAAAATTTCCACGGACTACACATATTTGTATAATAGTTGAATAGTCAAAGAAATAGTAGAGGAGGCAAAGAGATTAGACATACAAGTTAAGGGAGTTGTCTATAACGCGACTTTTTGAAAGCCTTTCCGGCGGATTTTTCCGGTCGAAATCCGGCAAGAATTATTGGAATCGCAAGTTTGATAGCTAGTTTTTGCACAATGAAAGCGTCCCAGGGGTTTTTCAGGGTGCTGAATCCAAATATGCAGTTAAAAAACCATTTTAACTGCAAGAAATCAAGATTTGACCTCAATTTCTTCGCCGGATTCCGTCACCGAAATCTTCAAAAAGTCGCATTATAGACAACTCCCAAGTTAAGTGGCGCCAAGGAATGTGAATCTCTTTTCATGATACACGTGTTGGTAAACTAGGTGTTAAGTATAGCAAAGATGACTCTTCACCTCATTCTTTCTAATGTTTTTAGGTAAAGCTTTCCCATATGCTTTTTTAAATGTGTGTTAAAGTTGTAATTAGTGCCCCCACTAAATGTTAATGTCTTCTAAGGGCTTCCCCACCCCATGGAAGATTAAGTGTGAAAAGTTGTGGCGTGCATCACAAGCATCCAACTTCTAGAAGAAATTATATATTTATATTATACATTTAATTTTCCAAATGCTGTAACCACAACATACATTCCACTTTGTTCTTGGAATATTAAAAAAAAGAAACAAAATTATTTTGGCATCATGTGTGGTACACAAAAATGAGGTGACTAGATAAAGTCCATTTAATATCTAGATTGTCTACATATATCATTTAAGATATTTTTTTGAAACATTTTAAAATAAGTATTAAATTATTTAAAAGTTTATATTTATTATAATAATTTAATTTGAACCTACATCAAATCGATATGATTTTTTTTAAATTAATCAGATAAGGACTCTCTGTGTAATGAAATGTATATCTTTTATTTTTTAAAATTAAATTTATAAAGTGTAAGAAAGAAATATAAGTTTTTAGCTATTTTATTTGGATAAGATTGAAATTTGATTTTCACATTTATTCATTAAGAAAATCATGCTGTTTTAAAATATTATCATTCAATATATGTTTACATAAATAAATAGGTTTAGGTTTTGTTTTGTTTTGTTTTGTTTTGTTTTTTTTTTTTAATTTCAGAATACAAAATAAGAGTAGTTTAAAATCAAAACATTCACAAACATTTGAGAAAATAACATTTATCTCAAAATAAATAAGATCAACTATAATTAATACAAATATATGTATGTATGTATGATAATTAGTTCATAGTATATTTTTATAAGGAGAAAATGATGGGTAAGTTGTTTTCTAATTTATAAATTGACAAGTTTACTCCATGTTAAGGGTGATAGTTTTCTCTCCACATACATAAGCAAAATATGTTTAAAATGGGTAAAAGTATTCAAATTGAATATAAAATTTTATCATGACCAAACTATGACCTCACTAACTCTAGGGGAGAGATCCTAATCCAGGTGGATATTGGTAATCACCCACTTATTTCACTAGCTCACTACACAATTTTCTTATTTTGACATTTTTTAGGTCCTAAACTTTCAAAGCCGTTTTGAGGCCCTAAACAACGTTTTTGGGAAAAAGAGCTAAAATTGTCATCGACATCTGTGGGTAGTCGGAAATCATAGTCCTTAGAAGACCTTTCCAATGGGCTATCATGCACACCAAACATAGATTGTATGCCAAAGTTACAACCTTGGGAAGTTAACGTTCCAACTCACCCCATCGAGGTCTATAAGCTTTTGATGCTTCATCTTCTAAGGTTAGGTTTTTGAATGTTTAGGGTTTCTCATTGTTTCTTGATGATAAAAAGGCCCTCAAGCCTCACTGTAATATAGTTCAAGAAGACGCATAACCATCACATCTCTTCTTAGAGATTAGCTACCACCATTCAAGATAATTTACTTTCATTTTTCATGTATACAATTTCAACATTTTCCATTTATTAATTGAATTCAAGTTTCACTATATCTCCATGTTTTGGTTATAAATTTGTATTTCATTTCATTCCCTTCATAAATATGAATCATATCCCATGTCTCGTTCATGACTGCGTGAGCTAACCCTTGACGCTAATAGTGGGCCTTGATATAAAATGTCCTACACCATATTTGACTTAGGAGGTGAGACATTCCACATTTGATGGGTACTTTAATAATTATGTTATAGGATTATTCTCATTTTGTAAAAGAGACCCAATAAACTATGTGTATGAAAAGAATCACAGTACTTATTGATGATGATGATGACAATGACTAACATCCATTGAGACTAGAAGTGGTCTATCGAACCTTAAGAAAGGTAAGAGATCACTTAGATTTCTCTATGAAAAAATTTATGTGCTCATAAAGCATTAAGAGAAGTGTTCCAGGATCACCATAGGTTGTTGAGTTAGGAGATTAGGAAGGCTAGTATTATAACAAATATTTTGAATTTGTGATCTAATTTGAGTATAGGTAGGACACTCTAGGAGAAAGTTTTTTTCATCTTCAACCCTCTTAGTGTCACAAAGATGATAGGCTCTTGCATCCCATGGTGATTTGAGAATTTTCCAATGCTATATTTGCTATGCAACTCATGGGAGTTGGTTCAAATTTTAGCAATGTTGATTTTCTTCTTTGCACTAATCAGAACAAAGAGATGTTTTGATATTATATATTAGGGTTGACCACTTCCTTGTAGTATCTACGTTCATTTTATCTTCTGGTTCTTTATTGTACCACCAATTCTATATAAATTTAGAAGTAATAATATTTTTAATACTATTGATATTTTATAGAATGAAATCTTCATGTATCCGCAATGAATTATCCAAGGCTTGGAATCTTGAAGCAATCCCTGCTTGATCTGTTGCTGGTTTTGGATGGAATTTGAAGCAATTTTGGGTAACCTCTTTCCATCCAAGTTTTTTTATCTTATTCTTATCCGTGCACTCCATGGATGCAAGGTTTGCTTCAATTAGGAGGATATGATAGGGTGTATTAAATTTAAGTTTGAGATTTACAAAATTATTTTCGATCTACTCTATCTTTCTCTAAGATTCTCTGTAGATACTACATTAGTAAAATTCAAATGTATATAAGATAATATGATTGAAAAGAGTGTCAAAGAGGAGTTTTTTCTTATCCCACAACCAAAAGTTCCACTAACTTACACTTGTTTTCAAGTCCAAAATACACTTTCTACCCTCCATTTATCCTTTTATCACCATTAGAGTTATCATTTTTTTGTTATCATAGACTATTACAGTTTATTATATTTTATTTTTCTTTGAGATAATGTCAACTTTGGCTTTGGGCATGCATTGTTTTCTTGTGTGTTATCTATAAAAAAGATGAGTAAAAGGAAAGTGTGATGTTGGAATTCCTTCAACCAAGTGGGTCTCGTCAATGAAAAGTCCTAATTAGTCTTCACATTGTTTGGTGTAGGAGCCCTTCTGGAAATAAGGGTCGACTACCATATATTCTTAGAGATTTTCCTTGGGTACAACGTTTAACACAAGAGAGTGATGCATAGGTACTTTTAGATTAGTAAGGGAGCATGTCTTGTGGAATTTTTAACTGCGAAATGTATCAACTTTCTTCTATCAGAAAGGGAGAGAAAAGTGAGCCTTTTAAAGACAAGTAATAGTACTAATCTAGAAAAGACACAGGAGCATGTATATACGGATGAATTTTTGGACAACTAGCGAAATAGTTCACATATAACAACTGATTGTTAACACACATATAATACACCTTCAACAAGATAAGTACCAAATCCATAGAAATAGTTCAATTTCCTTAGTACGGATGAAAAAAACATAGATTGTGAACATTCAAAGAATAGTCTTAAAATATTTATGACATATGCATGAAAGTATGTTGGTTCAACGAGCTTTTTAATTAAGAAAAAGTTCCAAGATACATGAAGATAGTGAACAACACTAGCCCCAATAGTGGAGCTTTAAAGCAACCACTTGCTCCTCCAAAAGAAATATTTTCCTCTCTAATGTCTGGTAGTAGGAGGAAAGGTGAAAAGTACTTTGCAAGATCTATGAGGGTGTATATATAACAAATGGGGTGAACATTCACCTCCCTTGTGACTCTTGGACTACCCTCATGACTATTTGAATTCTCTATGACCTTTTGACTCCCTCATGACTTTTCACATTCTATACATGGCTCTTGGACTTCCACTTTACATTACATTTCATATACATTGAAATTACATAATCCAGAAATAATGTGGCCAATGATGACATGACACTTTGACAAGGTATGACAAGAAATAGATGACATGGACTGCATGACGACATGGCAATGTCAAGCCCTTATTATTGCTGCTAGCTTTTATTCTTCTTGAGATATGGTGCATGTTCTTCTTCTTCCTCCTTCATTTGTCTTGAAAGTAGGAAGTCTTCAATGTGGTCTTGATTTCTAGTTGTTGTCACAATCTATTGTCCCTTTTTTTTGGCTTGATTGATCAACTTTTCTTTGTAGCTACAAAGGTGTCTTCTAACAGGGTCTCCTTATTCATCTCATTCATCATTATCTTGTCATGACATGAAATGATACCTACAAATTAAATCCACTCATGACGAGACACCATCAGTTCGATAAACCCTTACTCTAACATGCTTCATGACAACCATTGAATGAGATGGAATTGGGTGATATACTGGGAAACAAACTCAAGGATTGTGTAGTTGCACAACTCAGGAGGTTAGTGGCCAGGAATGAACCTCAAGACTACACAATGTGCATTTCAAGCTAGCCTAGGCAAGATAATTGCGTAGATGAGGGACTCAAGAGGTTAGCCTGGAGGCTTGAGGCTTGAGTTTTCCCACTACATAGTTCTAGAGGGACAAAGGTCTAGGCCTTGTGTAGTTGCATAGTTCAAGAGCTCAAGGTTGAGTCTTGTTTCTTGAGACTACACAACGCGTAGAGGAGACTAGCTAAAGGCAGAGACTGTGCGGTTCTGGAGCTCAAGGGTCGGGACTGAGCATTGAGACTACACAATGTGTAGTTCTAGAAAGTAGGAAATGTGAATTGCGCAGTGCCAAAAGGAAATGTATGTGATTAAGGGTTGAGACTGTGCAATGCATAGTTCAGGAAGGCTAAGTGAGGCCAGGTTGCTTGGTCAGAAAGTTTTTCAGATTTGGCTAGGTGTGGGATCAGTGAGGCCAAAGTGAACAAGGAAAAGACTTGAGCATGATCACATACTTAGAATAGTTTATGACACAAAATTGATCACTTAGAACACATGAAAAACATACTTCCCTCAATGCAACAACATTGTGACGACTTACCCCAAGTGTGACACAAAAGGTACACTTTGCGACGACGGTGACAACACTTTTACAATAATGCTTAAAAATTTTGGAATGAGTGCGATATATGTCTACATGATAAGAATGAATCATTAAAACCAAGGTTACCCATTGAAACAAAACAAAAGTACATATATGTGATGTGAAACACTTTTCATGCTAAAAGATGACACGTGTGACAGTAAGAGGAAAGTGCGAACGACACTTACACAATGCGAATGACATTGAAAATGACACATTCTAGGGAAACGATAACATGAAAAATAAATTTATAAAATTGAAAACAAGCGAACACAATGGTCATAAACATGAAAGCAATACTTGCGAAATTGAAGGTGCGCAAAAGTGATAGTTGGAAAAACTCACCAAAATAGAAGAACAATCACAACCAAAAGTGAGGGACTGTCGATGAAAGTGTGCAATGACTATCGACATAGGTTGAACATTACACAGGCACTGTCTTGTTGGAATTATGCCATGCTTGTTCAAGCTTCAACCAAGTGGATCACGTCAATGAAAAGTCCTAATTAGACTTCACACCGTTTGGTGTAGGAGCCCTTCCGAAAATAAGGGCCGATTGCCATATATTCTTATAGATTTTCCTTGGATACAACGTTTAACACAAGAGAGTGATGCACAGGTACTTTCAGATTTGTAAGGGAGCATGTCTTGTGGAATGTTCAACTGTGGAATGTTTCAACTTTCTTCTATCAGAAAGAGAGATAAAAGTGAGCCTTTTAAAGACAAGTAATAGTATTAATCTAGAAAAGACACAGGAGCATGTATATACGGATGAATTGTTGGAAAACTAGTGAAATAGTTGGCATATAAGAACCGATTGTTAAAACACATATAATACACGTTCAACAAGATAAGTACCAAATCCATAGAAATAGTTCAATTTCCTTAGTACAGATGAAAACAACATAGATTGTAAACATTCAAAGAATAGTCTTACAATATTTATGACATATGCATGAAAGTGTGCTGGTTCAACAAGCTTTTGAATTAATAAAAAGTTCCAAGATACATCAAGATAGTGAACAACACTAGCCCCAGTAGTAGAGCATTAGAGCAACCACTTGCTCCTCCAAAAGAAATATTTTCCTCTCTAATGCCTAGTAGCAGGAGGAAAGGTGAAAAGTCCTTTGCAAGATCTATGAGGGTGTATATATAACAAATGGGGTGAACATTCACCTCCCTTGTGACTCTTGGACTACCCTCATGACTATTTGAATTCTCTATGACCTTTTGAATCCCTCATGTCTTTTCACATTCTATACATAGCTCTTGGACTTCCACTTCACATTACATTTCATATACATTGAAATTACATAATCCAAAAATAATGTGGCCAATGATGACATGACACTTTGACAAGGTATGAAAAGAAATAGATGACATGGACTACATGATGACATGGCAATGTCAAGCCCTTATTATTGCTGCTATCTTTTATTCTTCTTGAGAGATGGTGCATGTTCTTCTTCTTCCTCCTTCATTTGTCTTCATAGTAGGAAGTCTTAAATGTGGTCTTGATTTCTAGTTGTTGTCACAATCTATTGTCCCTTTTTTTTTGGCTTGATTGATCAACTTTTCTTTGTAGCTACAAAGGTGTCTTCTAATAGGGTCTCCTTATTCATCTCATTTATCATTATCCTGTCATGACATGAAATGATACCTACAAATTAAATCCACGCATGACTAGACGACATCAGTTCGATAAACCCCTAGTTTGACATGCTTCATGGCAACCATTGAATGAGATGGAATTGGGTGATACACTGGGAAACAAGCTCAAGGATTGTGCAGTTGCACAACTCAGGAGGTTAGTGGCCAGGAATGAACCTCGAGATTACGCAATGTGCATTTCAAGCTAGCCTAGGAAAGAGAATTGCACAGTTGAGGGGCTCAATAGGTCAGGTTGGAGGCTTGAGGCTCGAGGTTGCCCACTACATAGTTCTAGAGGGACAAAGGCCTAGGGCTTGTGTAGTTGCATAGTTCAAGAGCTCAAGGTTGAGTATTTTTTCTTGAGACTATGCAACGCGCAGAGGAGACTAGCTAAAGGCAGAGACTGTGCAGTTCTGGAGCTCAAGGGTCGGGACTGAGCATTGAGACTACGCAATACGCAGTTCTAGAAAGTAGGAAATGTGAATTTCGTAGTGCCAAGAGGAAATTTATGCGATTAAGGGTTGAGACAGCATAGTGCATAGTTCCGGAAGGCTAAGTGAGGCTAGGTTGCTTGGTCAGAAAGTTTTTCAGATTTGGCTAAGTGTGGGATCAATGAGGCCAAAGTGAACAAGAAAACGACTTGAGCATGATCACATACTTAGAATAGTTTACGAAACAACATTGATCACTTAGAACACATGAAAAACATACTTTCCTCAATGCAACAACATTGTGATGACTAAACCATGTGTGACACAAAAGGTACACTTTGCGACGACGGTGACAACACATTTGCAATAATGCTTAAAAATTTGGGAATGGGTGCAATATATGTCTGCATGATAAGAATGAATCATTAACACCAAGGTTACCCCTTGAAACAAAACAAAACTACATATGTGCGATGTGAAACACTTGTCATGCTAAAAGATGACACTTGCGACAGTAAGAGGAAAGTGCGAACGACACTTGCACAATGCGAATGACATTGAAAATGACACATTCTAGGGAAAAGATAACATGAAAAATAAATTTATAAAATTGAAAACAAGTGAACACGATGGTCATAAACATGAAAGTGATACTTGCGAAATTGAAGGTGCGCAAAAGTGATAGTTGGAAAAACTCACCGAAATAGAAGAAAAATCACAACCAAAAGTGAGGGATTGTCGATGAAAGTGTGAAATGACTATTGACATAGGTTGAACATTACATAGGCTCTGTCTTGTTTGAATTATGCCATGCTTGTTCAAGCTTGCATAAAAGAGTGCACTCATGAACTTGTTACGGACTGAGCATGTGTGAGCAGGTGACTTTGACACTTACAAACTGAGAAGAAGAATGGACTACTTAACAAAGTATCGAACAACCATAAAGTGACTATGGAATGAATAATCACAAGATCCACAGTAGGCTCCACAATTCAAGTGTAGACGAAAATTTGGAGGGTGTTTGCGCAACGACAACAGGCTACTAGTTCTGTCTGTCTCTTACATTTTGAAGAGCCTTGTTAACTAAAAATAAATTGGGAAATAAAATTTCTTTCTAGGAACATCCCCTTGTTTTCCAATACTCTTTTGACTTCACAACTTTACACCAAAACCTTTCCCTCCTTACCTCAACACCTAGACCAATATTGGAATTTCCACAAGAGATAAACTTATTATGTCTATGAGATTCATGCATTACAATGACAAAGACATGTTAAAACATTGTTTTATGAACCATACGTTACTTA
This sequence comes from Pinus tabuliformis, assembly GCA_031772625.1. Classification (NCBI taxonomy): domain Eukaryota; kingdom Viridiplantae; phylum Streptophyta; class Pinopsida; order Pinales; family Pinaceae; genus Pinus; species Pinus tabuliformis. The sequence continues at coordinate 1,064,088,413 of CM062815.1, forward strand.
ATATTTTTCCCTTGATGTTACATTTATGATAGATGTGCATAACCCAATAGAAATAAATCATATCTTAGCCTTTGAGGCATGTGATTATTTCTTTATAAACCAAGAGTGTTGTTTACCCATAGTTTCTAAATCAAGAATCACAAAAATTGCCTCATTATAGATAACTATATCCAAACAAAGCCTCATCAATTTAGGCTTGGTCAAAGCCTCGTCTCTAACCACAACCACACACCCTACAACATATCATCTTGTTTGGGTAAATGAAAGAGGTTAGTTTTTGTTGGTATCCCTTAAATGTGGACTTAATGTTTCCATTTATCCTCACTTTAAGGACACTAAAACCTACAATTTTACTCCACTCATCTGCTTGGACCTCATCTTGGGAAAAATGTACCAATTTGATCACTATTACCAATAAAATAGCCACACTAACACCTATATTCTCATAAAGGATGACAAGAAATTTGGATTTCACTCTTTTATCACTCCATAATTTATCTTCATCTTGCACAATGATGGAATTTGTAAGTTTGTCATCATAAGTGTGTTTATCTCTACATGGTCATATACACCAAACTAGACAATACAACCAAACCCACCCTAACCTTATTACAACCTCTACTTGATTCCTACCAAGATATCTTTATTGTCCTCAAAGTTTTCTACCTCTCTCTTTCACCTTCACATGATATTAATCTACTCTTTTGAGCTTCTGTGCACAATGCCTCGACATACCACCTCTCCCTTACTAAAATTGAAAAAATAAAACACCAAATATAATCACATTTGCAAGAAGGATATATTCATTAGGCACTTCATTATGATAGTTGTGCCCTCAAAATGATAAGAAACCAATAATTATAGTCCTCTTCGAGGGAGAAACCTCCTTTTACAATAAATGCAATGAACAAGACAATATTTGATTATGATAAGACTAGATATCCTTAGTATATATGTAGAAGACAAAGGGTACAATTATAATAAAATGAGATCATGAGGGGTTCTAGCCTACATATAAATATAATAATAGAAATGTAATCACTCAATATCCAAGGCTTACTTATGAGATTTTGGTTAACATGGGGCTTATATAGGGATTAACATGCCCCTCCCCATCAAAGAAGTGTTGTCTTCAAGACTTAACTATATGTACGTGTCTATGCATGAAAACATCATCTTCCCATGTCGCTTACTCTACTGTTAGGTTCTTACATTTGGTGAGGTACTCAGTTATTGCTCGGTTTCTCAGTTGTTTAGTCCTTGCTTCCAAAACTATTAACGGTTCTAGTATTATTTTTCCTTCTTCACTAAGATTTGGTAGAATAGTTTGGAATATGATCTTACCACTGATTACCTTATTTAAGAAAGAAGCATGGAAGAATGGATGTACATGTGAAGATGAAGGCAACTCCAATTTGTAAGCCATCCTTCCGATCTTTTGCAACAACTTATAGGGGTCTTAATGCCTCAGAGCTAATTTATTTTCCTTCTTTTATTGCTTGAAGGACATCTATTTATATGGTTGTAGTCTCACAACACCCAATCCCCCACCTCAAATTCCCTTCCAGTGTGATGTTGATCTGCTTTTTGTTTCATCCTATTTTGTGCCATAACAATGCTGTCCTTAAATGGTTTGAGAACTTGTTGTTGATGTTGTATGTGGTCCTCTACTACTTGAGCATTTATAGTCCATTTCAATGGTGATATGATGGGCGGAGGATGATCCATAAAGTGCCATAAATGGTGAGTTTTGTTTTAATAAGTATGGAAGGATGTGTTGTACCACCATTCTACCAAGGGAAACAATTTGACCCATTGTGTATGTTTATCAAATGCAAAGCAACATAGATATCCTTCTAAACATTTATTCACAATCTCATTTTTCCCATCAGTTTGAGGATGGTAAGATGAGTTGTGAGATAATTGAGTACCCAAACAAGAAAATGATTAAGTCCAAAAATTTCTAATTGATCCAGGGGGATCTCAAAGTACAAGTGGCCTTAAAAATAGCTCAAAAATAAAATTCATTAGATGGTCCAAATCGAAGTGCTCGTCACCCTGATTCCAACGGTGTGAACAACACTCAAATCCGAGTTTGTATGGACAAGTTATGGCTGATAAATTTTCTGGTCAAAGTGGACAAGTGGTAGGCTTAAGGAGGCTACAAATTGACCGAAATTTGTCCCCTCGAGAATAGGAAAATCTATAGGATGGTTAGTTTGTCCAATATTTGTTATTTTCCAGTCGGTGGTTTTAACCAATGGTTATAAATATAAAAAAAAAGGGGGGCAGGTCGGGCTCACCGACCCACCCACCCCTAGTGGTCGTGGTAATATCACATAACAAAAACATGGGGTGGAAGGTGGCCAAACCTCACCACCTTCGACACCATATATATAGCCCAAGACGTAAAACAATCGAGCGGGCCACCCGCCATCCACATGGCGCAGTATGAACAGTGGGGAACCTGCGGGGGTTGAACCCACCCGACCCACATGGGTCGGCCCCCAACGGGAAGTTCCATATTTAATACAAAACAAATCAAATCGTTAACTTCCAAAGATTCAAACATGTTGGAGTTCCAAAATGGGTTGGGCAAGGGGTTGGAACTTCCTACCTCCCCCCCACTCTATTTAGCACTCTAACCAACGCGCCAACGACACTTGTTGGTAAATTCGCCACGACAAACATATAAAAACACTTGCCATTTCATTTGACGGGGGAGAACCAATGGATCATTGAAGCAGACAGGAAGAACTGTTATCATAGCTAAGGGATGGAATCCTTCCCAAGGGAATCTTGGGGTATTAGAAAGATTCCTTGGGGTGGAGAAAGTGACATTGTCATAATTTGGAAAATTGATAGTTGTTTTTGCACCATTCATCGCCAAGAATTCAATGTTGACTTTAGTTTCAGTAGCTGGGATCTCCATTTTCAGGTCATATTTCACATTGGAGGTGTGAGGGTCATTGTTGTAAAGTTTCTTGTACTTGATTTCTTTGATGCCACTTACTGAAAGAAGGCCTCCCCACTATTGAGCAGGGCCCAGAGACATAGCCCACATTAGGTGAACTCCGTAATCAAATCGAGTGTCTTTGATCTCATGCTTGCTTATGTTTTTCCACTTATTTTCATATGGTTTATTTTTCATTGTTAATATGCTCTGTTATATGTAACTCTAAATTCATCCTTGAAGTTAAAAGATATGGATCATGTTTGGTATTAGAGCATGTCTTCTTGATGCGAGTTGCATGAGTGAATGCTAACCAGGAACAAGATCCAAAGAGGTGAAGGAAAACTTAATTCCTTTGATCCCAAAGTGGGGCATGTACCATGAAGACGAAACATGGCAGATGAGGAAGCTCGAATGGAGGAAGAGCGAAACTATCACAAGGATTTCTACAACATGGCAGAGAAAGTTGACAAGATATTTGCAGAGTATGAGAAGACAATCAAGCCCGAGAAAAGAGAGTCAGATGACCATGCATCAGTGAATCATGGAGGTGGTGGAGAAGATCCTCCTACCTCTTTGTCTTCCAGTGAAAGTTCTTCTTCTTAAGATAGATGTCAAATTTGATTTACCTATTTTTAGTGGAGAATCTAATGCATAAAATCTAGATAACTGGATAAGACATGTTGAAGTGTATTTCCGCATACAACAAATCAAAGAGGATGAAGTCAATATCCATCTAGCATCCCTTCGATTGAGTGGCACCGCTCTTGTCTAGTAGGAAGGAAAACTGCAGAAAGGTGGTGAGAGTAGTCGTAAACTTCTTTAATCTTGGTCTGAGTTCATTTCTGCTTTAAGAGGACAATTTTATCCATTGGGTTACAGATAGAAGGTCACGAGGGAATGGAAACATTTGAAACAAAGCAAAGGTCAAATTATTCATAAATTTACAAAAGAGTTTAGAAAACAAGCATTAGCATTAAATGTTCAACTGGACACTTTTGAGACATTGATGGAATATATTGGCTTTTTGCATACTTATTTGTGCCATTCATTGTTATTATTTTAACCTAAGTCTCTTGATGAAGCTAGTGTGAAGGTTGTACATCTAGAAAGCAAAGAGAAGCATGAACAATATGCCTGCCCAAAGAAGACAACAATAGATAACATAAGAGGAGAAATTGTGAGAAAGAAGGGCATGATGAGGAGAATTGCTGGAAACTACATATAGAATTGAGACCTAAGAGGAACGACATAAAAGGGAAGCAAGAGATAGTTGCAACCGTGCAACAAGACCAAGAATCAGAATTTGAGGATGATGAGAAGATAACACCTGCAAGAGTTGTAGGCATTGGACCAATTGACCTTGGATCAGAATCAGGTGATGAAATGAAGATTGCAGATCTTTGGATTACAACAGATGGACCCATCTACTTGGGTTCTAATTCAGGCGATGAGACAAAGTTTTTAATGGATGTTGTACCAAAAATGAAAAGGGAACCAAAGCGACATGGCTCCAAGAACTCGAAGAAATCAACCAAATCATTCAGGTGGATAATGTTGAACTAAGGAGACTCCTACAAGAAGCAGAGAAGGAGAAACAATGGTTGCAACATAAGTTACAAGCCAAAGAGGCCTTAGAAAGATTACAACATGACAAGCTTGAGGTAAAAAGTGATTCTTCAATTTTATGTACTTTTTATGATGATGATTTCACTGCTTTTGAGAGACATACTACAGGAATTGGGTCAAAATTGTTGAATAAAATGGGCTATCAAGGAAAGGGCCTTAGTATTAATGTCCAAGGCATTGTGAACCCCATCAAGGTGGAAGAATTGCCTCATTATGCATGACTTGGATATGTTAGAAATGAAGTCGGGGAATGCTCCAATACAACTAATGACCAACCAATGACATATGATGAGAGCACCTCATCACCTTATAGTGACAATGAGGGATCCAGGAGCACTTATCAAATGCACACCAAAATAAAGTGTTCCAAGACGATCTAGAAAGTTTGGAGGAGAAAGAATCATTGTAACGAGGATGGACACTAGAAAGCTGTGTGTCAGACACTTCAGGTCCAGAAAGAACCCATGAAGAAACCAACCGGTGAAGATATTCCACAAGCGAATCTGCCACGGGGAGATGACCCATTCACTTTGTTAAGTAAGAGATGGTTTTACTATATCTAGTCGCTTTTCATGGCCACAATTTGTAAATCATGCATTGCGAATAATTGTAAAAGAGATGATGTCTTTTCCGTTGCTTACTAAAGCAATGGTGATGTTTTGGCCTTTTGGTGAGTAGTTAGGATATTGGTTTCTATTATGTAAAACTTGACCAAAGAGTGTGTGCTATAAACTCTTGGCAAGTATGGGGTTGTTTGAGTCATGTGTGGTTTGTATTCGATTACAAAGGATGTACCAATTCGGCATGAAATACAAATGTTGAAAGTGTGGTTTGATGAGGACACAGGAAGTGTGCAAGATGTGGTTATGTTTTTGGAGGAACAAAAGCTCCAAAGTGGGGAGGAATGATCTAGGAGGATCTCAAAGTATAAGTGGCCTTAAAAATAGATCAAAAATTAAAGTCATCAGATGGTAGAAAAACTAGAACCAGATCGAAGTTCTCATCACCCTGATTCCAACAGTGTAAACAACACTCAAATCCGAGTTCGTATGGACAAGTTATGGCCGGTAGAAGTTTTGGTCAAAGTGGATAAGTGGCAGGCTTAAGGAGGCTAAAAATTGACCGGGACCCGGTGCACACAATTCGGCGCCTGAGAACGGGAAAATATGTAGGATGGTTAATTTGTCCAATATGTCTTATTTCTATTTAGTAGTTTTTAACCAATGGATTATAAATATATAAAAATAAAAAAATTAAGGGGGGCAGGCCAAGTCTGTTGGACCTGCCCACCCCCAGCGGTCGTGGTCATATCACATAAGAAAAACATGGGGTGGTAGGTGGCCAAACCCCACCACCCCCGCCACCATATAGATAACCCAAGACTTAAAACAATCGGGCCAGCTACTCTCCATCCACATGGTGCATTATGAAAGGTGGGGAACTGGCGAGGGTTGAACCCAACTAACCCACATAGGCTGACCCCCAATGGGTGGTTCCATATTTAATGCAAAACAAATTAAACCCTTAACCTCCGAAGATTCAAACATGTTGGAGTTCCAAAATGGGTTGAGCAAGGGGTTGGAACCTCTGACCTCCCCCCTACCATATTTAACACTCTAACCAATGCACTAACACTGCTTGATGGTAAATCTGTCACCACAAACATATAAAAACACTTTCCATTTCATCCAACGGGGGAGAAACAATGGACCTGATCCGAACTTAATCATGAATGCAACAAATTACAGATTTAACCATAAACACAGAGATGCATAAAAAATAAAACATCATTTCATTAATTTCAAGTAATTGAAATATGCTTACATATAGAATGGAAATAAACTAGCTCGGGCGATGGTAGCTTATCTCTAAGAAGAGATGTGGTAGCTTATCTCTAAGAAGAGATGTGGTAGCTACATGCCTATGAACTGTGTTACAATAAGGCTTGAAGGTTGATTTATTATTTAGAAACAATGGAAAACCCCAAACATCCCAAAACCTAACCCTAGGAGATGAAACGCCAAATTATGGGTTCCATTGGGGTAAATTGGTACATCAACTTCCTAGGGTTGTAACTTTGGCATACAATCTTTGTTTGACGCATACGACACCTCGGTAGAAAGATATATCTAAGGATTGTAAAAATTAATAGTGAATAACAAGTTGAAAAATAATATTCACCACCAATGATTTTCCAAAAAAAATGTCGTTTGGGGTCTCAAAATGGCTTCAGAAGTTCAGGACCCGAAAAACTGCCAAAAATAATAAATTGTGCTATAATTTAGGAAACTGAAAAACTGAAAGAAACAATGGTGGGAGTCCAAGTGGAATAGGCAGGTGGCCACCAATATCCACTTGGATCATTCCTCCCCCCTTAGGAAGCAATGGTCCCCATTGAATTTGTTGAAAAATGGCAACAAGAAATGCTAAAAATAGAAGTGCTAAAATAGCAGTTTGAGTACTAGTGCTGGATTGGGCAACAGGGAATGAAAAATGGAAGTGCTAAAAATAACATTCTATTTTTAGCAGTTCAAGATGGATTCCTATTTTAGTCAGTCCCTGGACTAAAAATAGGAAGTAAAATTCGAATTTGATATTAACAACAGTTTGAAAATTAATTAATTAATTCATCTTGAGTTAATTAGTTAAGGAAAATCAAACTTGAAGTCTATGTGAGGACATGCAATAGTTTATCTATTAGTAGAGGAATTTATCCATCAGTGAAAGAGATAAGGATGAGTTGTAATTAGTTGGCTCAGTTAACTGAGTCAAGTCCAGTTAGATTAATTTAACAGCTTGTTAAATTAATGTGAGCTTAGTTAGTTAATGCTTGCACGCATGTAACTACTATATTTTAGATAATTGAGTATTCACTCATGGATAACTCATGCATGTCAGTTCAGACAGAGACCTAGTTTACATTAGAGAAGGGACCGTGTACTATCAGTGGGATGAATATTTTTCCTATAAAGGAAGCTCGTCCATGAGAAGGATTTATCTCCTTCAGGTTTGTGCAATTATTTTAGAGGTCAGTGTTGTGTGTGAGGTGAGAATCACACAGGTTGCAGTTGGAGGACCCAGGAAAAACTGTGCATAGAATAGGAGGCTTGGAGGGCAGAGGAGAAGGTTTGTGAGAAGCCTTTGACTATCTATGAGCAGCAGAGAGATTGTACTGAGAGTTGGATAGCTTCCGAGCTAAGGCTTTGTGTAATCCGACCATATTTCCACTTGTGTCATAATACAGAGATGGGGTTTTAGGTTGGTGCTTTCCCCTGGTTATATCTTCTGTGTTATGTGTGTTTGATTTCTTCTTATCAGTTATATGTGTTTATGCTTGATGTTGCTCATGTTCAATTAAGCTTCCGCTAAGTTTATGGTAGATGTAGATCTAGTATTATGATTTAGTACATTGCATATATCAATTGGATCTGCAGGTGAAAATTCTACATGATATCAGTGAGCTAGTTGATTTGTAGAGAAAATTCTACATGGTATCAGAGAACAGGTGATCAAGGAAGAACAATATACAAGAAGAGGAGATTTCAAAGTTTTGAGTTGGGCCGAGAGTTTGTAGAGCAAATCTGAAACTTTCTGTACAAAATTTTCAGAAACGAATAGTAGATTTGGATTCCTTGTGGAAAAATACCCAAAATAATAATAATAAAAAAATCGGCTGAATCGGAGTTCAGAAGAGGGAGATATCGTTGATTTAAAATAAGCTTTTTTTCCAAAAAATTTCGTGACGGCGAGAAATATGAAACAGAATGGTGTGCTAGCCAAGAACCTATATGCACTTGAGGTACAAGTTGCATGCAAAGCCTTGAGGAGCAAGACAAAGGTTAGATACTTGGTGTTTGAGAGGGAGAGTATATTACCTCTCAGCATGCAGCGCCAAAAGAAGTCTCAGATGATTGTGGAGGAGCCACGATTGGTGCACAACTTTAGGAGGTTGTGGAGCAGCCACAATAGGGGAAGCTGAGAGGAGATCGAGTAGAGACATCTACTCATGCAGATACCTCCAGTAGGGGGAAACTTCAAGCCAGGTGGGCTGAGGGATCACATGCAGCCATACCTCTAGGTAGGAGGTGGGGCGATGTGGAATGATCGTCCCAAGGAGGAGAGGCAGGATCCTTGATGTACCCAACCTCTTTGATTCGACTTTGCTACAGGAGCCCCGATGAGGAGTAGTAGGACTGACAGATTGGGTAGAGACAGATGTGGATGGAGTGGCAGAGAGCTACAGTGCAGGAATCCCAAGACAACGTAGAGCTAGCATGCTGCAACAATGCGAGATGCACAAGTGTGTTGCACCAGCGCAAGATGGCACAGAGAGGTGTGCAACAGTGCAAGATGCATGGAGATGTTGTAGTAGCGCAAAGGTTAGAGAGGGAGCACTTGTCAGTAGCAAGTAGAGCTTCAGCATCAAAGTATGTTTCTAGCCCAACAGAGAGGTTAGTTAGGAGTTTTTTTTGTTCTGAGAGTTGCTGGAGCAACCACACTTGGTAGAAGTGTTGCATGCAGAACATTCCAAAGGTACAGGATCGGGTTCGAGAGGAAGCTTTTCTTGTTGAGAGGGAGTGTTGAAAAATGGCAACAAAAAATGCTAAAAATAGGAGTGCTAAAAATATCACTGCTAAAAATAACAGTTTGAGTACCATTGCTGGATTGGGCAACTAGGAATGAAAAAAGGAAGTGTTAAAAATAACATTCTATTTTTAGCAATTCACGATGGATTCCTATTTTAGTCAGTCCCTGGACTAAAAATAGGAAGTAAAATTCGAATTTGATATTAACAGTAGTTTGAAAATTAATTAATTAATTCATCTTGAGTTAATTAGTAAAGGAAAATCAAACTTGAAGTCTATGTGAGGACATGCAACAGTTTATATATTAATTGATGAATTTATCCATCAGTTAAAGAGATAAGAATGAGTTGTAATATTGAGTTGTAATTAGTTGGCTCAGTTAACTGAGTCAAGTCCAGTTAGATTAATTTAACAGTTTGTTAAATTAATGTGAGTTCAGTTAGTTAATGCTTGCATGCATGTAACTACTGTATTTTAGATAACTGAGTATTCACTCATGGATGATTCATGCATGTCAATTCAGACAGAGACCCAGTTGAGATTAGAGAAGGGACAATGTACTATCAGTTGGATGAATATTTTTCCTATAAAGGAAGATTGTCCATGAGAAGGATTTATATCCTTCAAGTTTGTGCAGTTATTTTAGAGGTCAGTGTTGTGTGTGAGGTGAGAATCACATAGGTTGCAGCTAGAGGACCTAGGAAAAAATGTGCATAGAAATAGGAGGCTTGGAGGGCAGAGGAAAAGGTTTGTGAGAAGCCTTTGACTGTCTATAAGCAGCAGAGGGATTGTACTGAGAGCTGGATAGCTTCTGAGCTAAGGCCTTGTGTAATCCGGACATATTTCCACTTGTATGATAATACAAAGATGGGGTTTTAGGCTGGTTCTTTCCGCTGGTTATATCTTCTGTGATATTCTTCTTACAGAACGCCATAATGGCCATCTTCGAGAATCTGTCGATGACCATAGAAACACACTAGTTTCCATGCTTAGTAGAAGGAAGGTTTGCCATGTAATCCATGGAGATGGATTCCCAAGGTCGACTAGGGGTAGGCAACAGAGTATAGAGGCATTAATTCTTGATGGTCGGTTTGGCAATGGCGCAGGTAGTGCAGGATCTGATGTACTTCTCAACATCCTATCGAAGATTCAACCAATAGAAATACTTCTGTAATACTACCACTATTTTCTAGACCCTGAAATGCCTAGCGACCCGAATGTAGTGCGCTTCCAAAATCATCTTGGCATGCTCACTTGAAGGAATAAAAAGGTGTCTCGGGTGGCATAATAGTGCATCCTAGAGGTGAAAATCTGGAACTTTCTGACCCTCCAAGAGCGTTTGGTATGTGTGGCCAAATTCTGGGTTACTTTTGTAGAGAAGTGGCCAATCAAAAGCCTTGTGCCCATAAGAGTTCAGCACGGTGGTGTTAGGGTCCAGAATTGTCATGTTTAATTCACATTCTCACCCTATGATTACTCATGGTTTTCATTGTTATCACTGTCATTTTTCACAATTGTTGGGCCAGTAGCTTAAACTTGGAGCATGACCACATAATTGTTCATTATTTAACTTATTTCTTTTATTTCAATAAGATTTGCATCAAAATGATTATTGATGATGGTGCTTGTGTTGTTTTAGGAATGCATATGAAATAATGATCAAAGATACCCATGCATCAACAATTAATTGCACTTAGTTTTGTTCCTACACCAACAATCCTACACTAGCATTCCTGCACTAAAGAGTAACCAATTTGGGGCTTCGACATTTAGACACGCTTCTAGGGAAAATCGAGGAAGCTCATTGTCAAAAATGATGTTCTAACACCTTCCCATGAGTTGGATTTCACCCAGGTCGCACATGTGGGTTTCTAGAATAAAATCAACAAATCTGCTCAAAATTCGTACAAATTTCAAACTGCCAAGTTTGACCTCGATTTGCTTGAAACTAGAGGTGAATATGGAAAATATGAGAAAATAAGTTTTTTACCAATATATCAGATTATCTATAACCGAAACTATTTCACAAGATTCAATTTTTTTTAAAAGTTACACGTAGGTCTTTAAGGCAATTTCAAAAAAAAAAATATTGTTTTTCCATAATTCTAGAATCTTGTAAAAAGAGCCAAATAGCCAACTTCGGGCATGCTTTCCGAGGATATGGAGTTGAATGAGACAAATATAAGAGAGAATTTTGTTGAAAATATGACAAATTAGGTTCCCTCCAAACCGTTTTCCAAAATTCGCCATGGTTAGGAAGATATGCCAATATCTTTGAGGCCAATTTGTTAAAAATATGCAATTTTCTAGAATTAAGGAAAATCACTGTTAGAGTCAAAATTCACCTTGTAAATTTTATAAATGGCTTAGCCATGGTCTGTGTGAAGGGAGGAGATGTTACTATAGCTTCATATTGTTGGTTTGGAGTTGGAGCATATGGCTTGGGATGTAAAGAATTGATTCAATTTTAATAAAAGACTTCTAATGCGAGGTTTCTTTCTCCAAATCTATTGTTTTTTAATGATCATTTTCATTCTGTAATTTGATTTAATTTTAAGAGAGTGAGAGCTGGATGGTTTGGGCCCAACCAACCAAGCTCAACATCCCTCACTTTAGATTAGTTTTCAATCATTAGAAATTAGCAAAAGTTGTGTTGAATGATGATTTTCCGTGTATGAATAGTTTCTTTGATATACTTGCATGACTCAGAACATTCAAAGATTGTTTCCTTTTAGATTTGAGTAATGATCTCATCATGAATCGTTAAGGACCGTGTTAATGAATCATGAAGGATGCTTGAATGCGAATTTTGAAACCAATTCTAATTAAATTGTATAATCTTGCATTCTATACTTATACAGAGTTATTTTGTATTTAGACAAGTTTTGTAATATCGTGTTTTATATGAATGTCCAACGATAATATGATGAGATGTTAATGGTTGTAGCTTAGTTAGAGTTGAAGTATGGTTGGATTGAGATTTGTAGGTTAATGCTTTTCATGGAATAGGCTTTCTAAGTTTATTTGATGTAGTTTTAAATTAGAATAAACTTTGATTTTTAAATGTGTGAAAGTTTTTAGTTTCCTTCGAGTGTTTGAGAGTTGAATGTTAGGATATATAAAAGACTAGTTTGAATTCGTGTTGGATTTCATTAGGACTTAGACTTAGTGATTAGATTTGGTTTTTTTGGATTGTTTATTTTCCTTAATTTTAGAATCACTTGAATTAGAATTAGTTTTATTTAAGATTGAAATTAGAATAATCTTGATATTGAATGATAATTAGTTTTGTTTGATTTCTCTAAATTTTATTGTTTGAATTGTAGTTAAGTTTTACTTGCATTGAGATTAAGTTTGATTGATTTACTTTACTTAGATTGTGGTTAAAATTGTTTATTTTCATTATGTACTTAATTCATAAATAGGAATTTTATGTTAATTTAGGTTAGATGCTTTGATCCTGTGTTACTTGCACTTGTGCCTCTTAGTCTTACGACCTTGGATTGATAATTTAATGTTGGAATTATAACACATATAATTTTCCAAACGTTTTTGGCTCTGTTGCCGGGGAGGTGAAAAAGGATTAGATCATAGTTTCTTTCACAATTTTTCGGTGTGATCTTAGTTACAGGGCAACTAAAGGGCAAAGATGACAATAAGACGTGTGTGAAGAGCCACACATCCGCTTTTATTTGGGGTCACTCCAAAGTCTAGTTGTCAAAGTAAGCGAGGATTTCAAGTTTGGTAAGTCTTATTACAATTAGTTTTAATTCATTTAGATTAAAATTTTAAGCTCTTTCAAGATAGAACTTTTTTGGTGCTGTAAGAACCCCCTATATATACTAATCCATGTGATGACAGAATATACCAGTTGGCTTGTTGAGAATAGGAAAATGGTATTTTGAGGAATCATTCAATGAGGAGTTTTGATGTTGTTACACAGACATATAAATCATCCAATGAAGAACTCACAAGTGCATAATTTAATATTTTGATTGAACATAAATTTAATATTATTAATTCTTTGATTGTGATATTGGATTATTTACAGGAAGAACATAAAAAGGATGAAGAACCATTGCTGATTTATTGTGCCAACTGTAGAAAGAAGCACTTCCCTAGAAAGTGCCCACTTAGCGGTATGAAAGTTTACAAAATTTGCGAGGATGGTCATGCAACTGAATATTTCCCATCACTGCCATGATTACTAAAGGTACTCAGGAAATCAAGTAAGGAATCGAATCAACTACTAGGTATAATTCAAAACCCATCACCATTTAATACTTGGATTAATGATTATTATCCTAAGAAAATTCCTCAATAGATTTATAATCTTGTTGTTCCATGGTCAAATTGTAATCCTCCTCCAATTGAAAATCCTACTTCATGGCCACAATGGCCCTCACCCTGGACTTCTTCTTTGAGTCAAAAATCCCCATGGCCTCAAGAATGGTTTAGAGACTTTTCCCTAGGGCAGGATTTCATGCAAAATCAACAACAACAACCACAATTTCCACTCAATGCACTAATAATTCATCCTCCTCCATGGCCCCATCTACCTGTGTAACCTTACCCTGATCCATACCCTAGCCCTAATCCATACCGTATCCCTTATCTTAATCCATAAACTATCCCTTATCTTAATCCATACTCTAGCCCTAATCCATACCCTATCCCTTATCCTAATCCATACCCTAGCCCTAATCCACACCCTAGCCCTTTTCCTAACCCTAGATCTATACCTAATCCAAACCCTAGACCTAACCCTACTCCAAAGCCTAACCCAAATCCTAATCCAAATCCAAATCCTAGTCCAAGCCTTAACCCAAACCCTAGCCCAAACCCTATTCTAAACAAGGAGGTTGCACAACAATCTAAAACACATATTCTTCCCATTGATTCCCCTCTTGAACAAAATGATATATCTTTGAGGTTGGGAGAAGGGGATGTGGAGCTATAAAAAGGGTCTCTTTCACCTCTAATTATCTCACATTAATATATCAATCCGGGAGCGTTTGGTTATTACAAAGAGTGACTCAATCCAAGGCTATTTGTCAGAGTAATGCTAGTAGTACAACGTTCTATGAAAATACAAGAGTAAACGGATGCTTGCCTATAACTAAGTTCAAATGACTAAAGCACACACTCTTAAAGCTAGGCAATGTTGGTCGCTCTAATTGTTTTCACAATTCGAGCTCCACATAAATTGTCAACCCGAGAAGGTCTTTTTATTTCAAAGGTAATGGCGCACTGGATATGCTCAATTTCAAAAGCGGGATCAATGTTGTAGTGAAAGAAAGACACACACCTGTTAAATTCATTAATCTACTAATTCACACTCTACTTAATTAAAGCTGAAGTCAATCAAATTATAGCAGAAACGATTTCTCTGTTACAGCAAAGGAAAATCAATCTACAAGAAAGGAAATCATTCAACCATAGCAGGAACAGGACCCTATTCCCTGGTGAGGAACTTCAGCACCTGCTGCCTGGCACTAATCACACTGTAAGAAAAGTAACTTCAAGAGATCAAGACCCTATTCCCAGGAACAGGAACCTTCAACACTTGTCCTCTTGTTTCTAATCACACTGCAGGCAAAGGAAAGCAATCAATGGGAGCAAGACCCTATCCCTTTATGCAGGGATCTTCAGCACATGCTCTCAACATCATTCACTCGTGCATTCAATACGTGTAGCGCTAAGAAACAGAGTATTGCAAACCATGTAACTAGTGTTTCAACAACAGAATTAAGGGAAGTGCAAACACATAAAGAAATAAACAAACTACAGGAACCAAAAGGGTGAATCTTGTGAGGAAGGCGGGCCCTTTCCTTCTCACAAGATTCCCCAGGAGAAAGAATTAAATTGGAACGCTCAAAAGAAGTTTTTATTCATCTGTCAAAATAACTGATACATTACAGAAGGAGACTAGCTCCAGTTCTCCACAATACTGTCCTGTAACTTACAATTCAATTCCCCTCTAATGATGATGTCTCCTCTTTTTAAAGAGGAGACATCATTTACAATTTACATGAGAGCGAATATCTCGATTCTGTTTTCTTCTCCAAAACAGGACTATTCTGTTCTTTAAAAAGAGATATTGTTACAACCGAGACAACAGAAGTGCTATCTTCAGGATAATCCAGGTAACCGTATCTTCGGGCTGCTGCTACTATCCACAAAAAGTTCTTCCAGAATCGCAAATTACGCATAACGGGATTTGCGTGCTTGACGGCTGTTTCAGCAATTGAGTTAGCTGTTTCAGCAACGGGGCCAGCTGTTTCAGCAACGGAGTCAGCTGTTTCAGCAACGAAGTCAGTTGTTTCAGCAACGACCGCTCGTTCCCAACAAGGCATATAACTTATCTGCGATCTTTGACTTGTGTTAGCAACAATGCACTTCAATTAATGATAAAATATAAGAGTATTGCGGAATTAAATGTAAGACAGATTAATCATATAATAAAGAAGAGGTTTCTATATACCTTGTGATAAAGTGGATGAAAAAGACATTGAAGTTCATAGTTTAAGAGTAGAGTGGTGTCAAAATATATAGCAAAAATGGTACATAGTGGGGTCCTAACATCCCCCCCAGCTAAAAATGTTGCATGTCCTCAGGCAACCCCTAGTCTGAATCAGAGTCTGAGTACTGGGACTGAGCATGCAAATTACTCAAGCAGTAGCTGGAGAAGGTGGCATCTGTAGGAGCTCGGAATCCGTTGTTGGTCTGCAACTGTTGCCATGCCAAGGCTTCCTCTCTGTCAGTCAACTGGTAATGACATTGATATTCGTCTGAAGGCAGCCATAAAATTGGAAAACGGAAATGATACCCAATCCAGTTTACTCCACAATGTTGAATGCAATCAATGTACTTAGGGACCCTGGATAATGCAGCTTGAAGATTGAGCGGGTTAAAAGGATGATAATCCTGTCTTTCCTTACATGACTGCTGCCAAAAGATATCATTGGCCTTCAATGCAGCAGTACCCTTCATTCTAATGTGCTCTTGACACTTAAAAAGTATTGAAGCCTGTAATTGCTGTATGTGCTCCTTCATTCCTGGCTTCTGCAAGAATTCACAATATTGTGCTGTAAACGTGGCTGGGCCTACAGGCTCTGGTCTAATCCACAGGAGTTTATTCTCCTCATTATGACTGCTTGCAGTGAACGCAGTCTGCCAAGTGAGCTGGTTAGACAAAAATGAAGCAAATGCCCTGATTTGTATATCGCCTGCAATTGGAATAAGATTAACTCTCCTATCTTCAGGAATGGCCTCATTATGAAGGTAGAGTTCGCACAGCAGATGCTGGTCACTTTCAGGGGCCTCCTTAAAGGTCTCAACAAATTTCTCTGAAGTCATTAACTCATATGGTCTGCCATTTGCTATTGCTTTTAATTGAAAATAAACTAATCGTTCAGAAAGAAAGAGAGAGTAATTTACAGAGGGTTTACGTGTAACCATCAATTTCCGCACTAATGAGAACATCAAGGCTATCCGTGCCTTAGACTGTCTGGCTTCCTTCTTATACTCCCTGTGCTCTTGCAGTATTTGGTCCCAGCTATCCCAGTTAGCATATACATGGTTCTGCCATTGCAACTTATGCTGTCGTAATATTATATCTTGTTCTTCAGCATATTGCTTCTTCCATCTGTTCATCTGTTCCAATGGATTCCATGGCAGAGTCTGTGTCTTTTTGACAGAAGTAGTGGGTTGGGACACTGTTTCCTCTGTCTGGATGGCTGCCTCAGAGGTAATGCGTTGGGGCATTGTTTCTTCTGTCGGGATGGCTGCATCAGAAGGAATGTGTTGGGGCATCGTTTCTTCTGTCGGGATGGCTGCATCCGCCTGCAAAGGATGGGATATCTGTGGTTTGACTTCTTCTTCTTGCTTTATAGAGGGTCCTACTGGTTCTTGTGGAGCAGTAGGGCATTCCTCTTTTATTCCACCTGTCGTAGATGTTTCAGGGAGCTGAATCTTAACTACTTTGTAGCCTGCATCCTGATAAATGCTGCCACACTCCTTGCACATATATTCCATACATGGCTCCCTATTTTGCATTGAGGCTACGTGTGCTAATGTATGGAGATTGAGTTCTCTTTCAAAAGCCTCTCGAGCCATGGTTAATTCAGTTTTGTAAGCTTCTAATTCAGACTTCAGGAACTCATTTTCCTCCAGTAGAGATGTCATAGTATGTGGACCTTGTGTGCTGATTGGCTCTGTTGGAATATTTTGTTGATGCACAGTAGTAGCTGGTTCTTGCACCACAGTGGGTGGTTCTTGTGTTTCATCCACCGGGCTAGAAATGGATTCTTGTGCTCCAGTGGCTGGTTCTTGTGTTTCAATCACTGGGCTGGTGACTGGTTCTTGTGTTTCAGTCACTGGGCATTTCCCACTATCATCCTGCTTGGTGTATTCTTGTGCCTCAGTGACTGGTTCTTGTGTTTCAGTCACTGGGCTAGTGACTGGTTCTTGTGGAGCAGTCACTTCTTGACCCATAAACAATGTCATATTATCCCGGGACACTGGTTCTTGTGTGGCAGTGCCTTCGGACGAGACGGGTTGGGAAGTTTGGGATGGGGATAAAGGTTTTAGTAGAATAGTGGCAGGGTCAGGGAAAATGGAGGTGGATTTTGTCTCAACAGTCGTTTTCCTTTTTCTTTTTGGTAGGAAGGCAGCAAAATTGCTGCCCTTCCTTTTCTTTGAAAGGGAGGGCTTTTTTTTGGGGACAGGGTTTTCCGGAGGGGTAAGGATTTGAGATGTGGACCTTGTCCGTGGTCTGGAGCCTGCGACTGCTGAGGTTTTCTTCTTTTTCTTAACGGGTGAAGAAGGAGGTGTTAGAGAATCATCACTAGGGACAGGAATAGTGGAGGCAGTTGGCTCTGCTAAATGAGGCGAGCTCGGGGTTGGGTTGACTGGGGAATGCGGGATTTCCTCCTGTTGTTCTTCATGAGGAATCTCTGGAATGTCATGAGGACTTTCAGATGGTTGAGGCGTTTGGTCCTGCTGAGGAATTTCCGGAATATCCTGAGGATTTTCGGGTGGTTGGGGTACTGGGGTTTGTTGAGGGATTTCGGCCGGCTGGGGAATTTCAGGTGCTTGCAGAGGAATTTCGGGTGGTTGGGGAATTTCAGGTGGGGCTTGCAGAGGGGGATTTTGCTGAGCAAAACCCCTCTGTATCAGCAACTGGCATAAACGGTGATGGGTAAGGGATGACATTGGAGATTTGGCTCGTTTACAATAATAAGACATGTTTTTAATACAACCAAGCAGATAATAGGGGATATTAATCAGTCGTCCATTCCTCAAGTGATTCATCAAAACAAAATCATGATTGTACACTACCTGATAACGCCCCTCACATGTTAAGTAGTGTTTGATGAACTCTGCCACTGATGGCCATGGTTGAGGAAGTGAGTGCAGACTAACCCCGCGGCCTCTGGGTTCCACTTGCTCGTCTGGGCGCAGAAATTCTTGCTGTGCGTTAAGAACGACCTGCTTCCTACTAAACCAGCGAGTGCCCTCAGCTGGCAACCCTGATACCTGAACTATGTCATCCTCTGTCACTGAAATGCGAACCCCTTGGACCACTGAAAAATTGTCTTCAAGGTTTTGTGCAAATTCTAAGACTTGTTCCTGGTTAAATTCCCCCAACCTTTCGAAATAAACTGTCCATCGCGCTTGTTGGAAGATCTGATAAACTTCAGGAAACAGCTGAAGAAGACTTATGGAGCCGGGCTCATGTCTAACGGCCGACCCACCCATGGCTGTAGCTTTGAGTTTTCCGCAGAGGCACCGACACAATAAACTCAGACCGTGATCGCACTAGTTGTTGCAACAGAGGCTGCATAGTCTAAATGACGACAGAAATGGATATGACAACGGGCGGCTGCTCGGTTCATGCGAAATGATTATTCTATTTTCGGAATTCCCCCCCCTACGTATGGTGTAATAATGATTGGACGTGTAAAGATATGCAATCATTATGAAATGAAATCCTCTCTTTAATATGATTTAACCGAATTACATTAAAACCTTATACCTTACATTTTACCTTTGATTTAATAATTCGAAGTGTCGGTTGCTTCAAAATAGCTTTAATGTACATGGAAGAATTTGTAGATTTTTAGAACGGAGGTGTAATTGAATCTGGTACATGCTGAATAGTTTTCACCAAAAGGATCTGAAGTATAATCGTGGAGAACAAGAAAGCTCATATGACAGCAAAGAGAGATACTGCTTTGATGATAACAAGTTGCTGAGACTGGTGTTTGAGCAACTGAAAAATGAACGATACGTTGCTGAAACAGGTGTTTCAGCAACGGGAGAAATCGATAATACATTGCTGAAACAGGTGTTTCAGCAACGGAGGAAATCAATGATACGTTGCTGAAACAGGTGTTTCAGCAACGGGAAAAATCAATGATACGTTGCTGAAACAGGTGTTTCAGCAACGGGAAAAATCAGAGAAATGGGATAACTGACTTAGGTCTGTGAATGGTAAGGGATTTTTTCGGCAGTAAGGAGTGGGGAATACTGACTGAAGGAGGATATTTCAGGGGTGGTGGAAGTGGGAATAATAGGAGGAATATTGCTTTAGGAAAGAGGGTAAAATGATGGGAAGGAGCTTCTTGATTTAAAGCTTCAGATCTTCTCATGATGAATCTGTCCTCCTTATTGCTTTTTCCAGAATCTGCAAAATTCAATTGTAATATGCCAATCCTTGACAGGGATTATTAGTGCTAAATCTAATCTAATACTAAAAATATAGTGCAGAAAATTAAGTACTGTGAGGAGCAGAAGACTCCCCTAGAAAAAGATAATGAATATCAGTCATGCAAGCAGTCTTGAAATCCTCTTTAGAAACAGGGCGCTTATATAGACGGAGCCTATGGCCATTGACTAGTAGAGGTGTTTTAGCCTCATCAATTGTTACAAGCCTTACCGTTCCGTTTGGAAAGACATCATCTACTTCATATGGTCCAAGCCAACGTGTACGTAGCTTTCCCTGAAAATTTTCAAACCGAGAGTCATACAACAAGGCCCAATTACCTTTTTGGAACTGCTTGTGTTTGATAATTTTGTCATGCCACTTCATCCTTTGTTGCTGAATCATGTTTGTTTGGTGAATGGCATCTAATCTCTTTTCATCCAACTCCAAAAGCTGCTGCAATCTAGCTGTCTGCACATCATTCAAATCAAGATTAACAGCTAAAGCAGTCCTTAAAGTTTTAATTTCAAATTCCACAGGAAAAACAACATTTTTACCATAAACCAATTCATAGGGAGAAAAACCTGTAGTGTTTCTCCAAGTAGTCCTGTAAGCCCATAATGCCTCAGGGAGCCTTTGGGACCAATCCTTTCGGTTGTCCTTCACTGTTTTAGTTAGAATGGCCTCTAAAACTTTGTTTGTGCTTTCCACCTGCCCATTGGCCTGGGGGTGGTATGGTGTAGTCATTCTATGTTGAATATGATATTTGTGAAGGGTAGATTTAAAACCATGAGAATTGAATGGAGGTCCTCCATCAGTAACTAGCTCTCTGGGAATTCCAAATCTAGTGAAAATGTCTTCAAACAAGAAGGCTAGAACAGCCTCTTCATTGGCTCTAATAAGTGCTTTGGCCTCCACCCACTTAGTCATATAGTCTGTGCAGACTAATATATAGGTTCTTTGATTGGATGGAGGGTTAATGGGTCCTATGAAGTCCAAGGCCCATCTTTCAAATGGTTCAGAAACTACCTGGGGGTTTAATGGCATTTGGTCTCTATGATTGGGTTGACCCATTCTCTGGCAGCTGTCACAAGCCCTTACATACTTCTTTGCATCCTTAAATAATGAGGGCCAATAGTAACCCATCCTCAGAATTTTATGTGCTGTTCTTTTATCAGCAAAATGGCCTCCACAAGGGCCATCATGACAAGCTTTCAATATGTCATACACTTCATCTTCTCTAATGCATCTTCGGATCTCCTGATCAAGCCCAGTATAGAAGAGACACCCGCTTATCCAGCTGTACCTGGCACTTTGTTGAACAATTCTTCTCTTTTCTCTATATGACAGGTGTGCTGGTAGTTTTCCTGCAACCAAGTAATTAGCAATATCTGCATACCATGGAGAATGAGCAGAAACTGCAAACAAATATTCATCAGGAAAACTATCATCTACTGGAATATCATTGTCAGTTTTTAACCGTGAAAGAAAATCAGCCACCACATTTTCTTTACCAGGCCGATCTACAATTGTAATATCAAATTCCTGCAATAGTAATAGCCATCTGGTAACTCTAGCATTTGTGACAGATTTGTTCATTAAGTATTTAATAGCTGAATGATCAGTGTGCACAAAAGTAGGATAACCAGTAATATAGTGTCGGAATTTATTAATGGCATAGATTACTGCAAGGAACTCTTTCTCGGTAACTGTATAGTTAAGCTCAGCAGAGGTCATATTCTTACTGATAAAGTATATAGCATAAGGAAGATGATTTTCCTCTTGTCCCAAAACCGCTCCAATAGCAATGTCTGAAGCATCAGAAGATATGTGAAATGGAAGATTCCAGTCAGGCCCCCTCAAAATAGGAGCAGTAGACAGCTGATGCTTCAGCTCTTCAAAAGCTTTCTGACAAGAATTAGTCCACTTGAATTCAACATTTTTCATAAGCAATACAAATAATGGAGAAGCTATTTTAGAGAAATCTTTAATAAATCTCCTATAATAACCAGCATGTCCTAGAAAACTTCTCACATCAGTTTGAGTTTTAGGAACAGAAAGATTCTGAATGACCAATATTTTAGATGGATCTACCTGAATACCTTGAGATGAAATAAAATGTCCAAGCACTACTCCCTCACTCATCATCATATGGCATTTTTCGGTACTTAAGGAGAGGTGAGCTTGAATACATCTTTTAAGTACTTTCTCAAGGTTTTGTAATGCCTCTTCAAAAGACACACCATAGGGGGTAAAATCATCCATAAATATTTCCATACAATCATTCAGCATATCGGAAAAAATTCCTATAACAGCTCTTTGAAAGGTTGCTGGTGCATTGCACAACCCAAATGGAAGAACTCTATAGGCGAAAGTTCCCCAGGGGCTGGTGAAAGTGGTCTTGTCTTGATCCTGGGGTGCAATTTTTATCTGATTATACCCACTGAATCCATCTAGAAAAGAAAAGAATTTCTTCCCTGCAAGACTGTCCAACACTTGATCAATGAAAGGTAAGGGAAAGTGATCCTTTTGAGTAGCTTTGTTTAAAGCTCTATAGTCGACACATACCCTCCATTTCCCGTTTTTCTTAGGAACAATTACTAACGGGGAAACCCATTCACTGTCAGATATGGGGTATATAAATCCTGCGTTAAGTAGTTTCTGAAGTTCTTCTTTAACAATTTCTCGTAAATTAGGATTCATTCGTCTTTGGGGTTGACAAACAGGTCGGCATCCCTCTTTAATGTAAATTCTGTGAGTACATAATTCAGAAGAAATACCTTTCATGTCCGTGTAATCCCAGGCAAATGCCTCCTTATATTCGTGTAATAACTTCATTAGTTGCTGTGTTTCAGCATCTGTTAGATCAGGATTTATGTTTAATGTCTTACCGGGTTCAATTTCAACTGTTATGCTTTTAGATGAGATCGTGGTTAAAGTTTGAGATGAATCTTCAGGTTCAATCTTCTCTTGTGCATCAGTTTCAAAAATTGTAGTTAATTGGTTGTATGTTTCAGCAATGACAGAAGAAGGCTCACAAATAAAATTATTGATTATTTCATCCTCTGTATTGTCTTTAAGAGTTAAAGCTTGTCCTATAGTTAGAATCGGCTGAACAACATTATCATCATAATCCATCCATATAGAATCTTCATTATTGACTACTGGCGTAGCGTGAGGATAAAGAGTTAATTGTTTTGTTTCATAACCATTAGAAATTGTCATTGAACCAGATCTGCAACTAATAAATGCATCAGTTGTGGCCAACCATGGCCTTCCTAGAATTAAGGGATGTCCCCCCATCTTTGTTTTAGTTTGCAATACAACAAAATCAGCTGGATATTTCTAGGATTCAACTGAAATGAGCAGGTCTTCAACAATCCCTTCTGGCTTAATTGTGGAACGGTCAGCTAACTCTAAGATGGTGGGTGTATCTCTGATTGTGTTATTCAGCTGTAACAATTGTGAAGTTTCTAGAGTCATTATATTAATTGCTGCACCTAAGTCTACCAGAACTCGGGGAATCACTGCTTTACCAATCTGAATTGTGACAGTAGGATGGCCAGGATCACCATATTTTACAGGAGGGGCTTTACCGGACATTAATGCAGACAAGTCTCCCATCACATGTACTGTAAGGGGATCCTTGGTTTTCCTACCAGGTTTCTTAACACAAATATCCCTTAATGTTTTGGCATAAATTGGTACATCTCTTAATGCTTGTAAAAGTGGAATTTTAATATACAAATTTTGCAATTCCCCCATAAAATTGAAAGCAGGTGTTTCAGCTGTTTTGGTTAAAACCAAACGCTCGGGGAATGGTGGTTCTGTTAATTCAACATTTTTGTTAGGAGGTGGTTGAGCTTCTTTTTGTTTCTCGGTTTCATTCTTATCTGAATCAGTTATGTCATCAATAATAGGCTCTACTATTCTTCCAGATCTCAGATGAATATCATTACATTGCATAGTAGGAAATATAGACTGATTCTGAATATCAATGACTTGCACAACTTTATTATTGGGGTTAGGATTTGGTTGCGCAGGTAGTTGGGGTCTCATTTGGTTGTTTGGTGGAGCATTTGATGGCAGAGAGAGTGATTGTTGGAATTGAGGCATTTGATTTGGGTACGGGAGTGATTGACTATTCCAATTTGGGTTCCAAGGATTGAAAGGAGGTGGTTGCTGTGGAGGCCAAGGAGTCCACATTGAAGGGTCAACAAAGGGAGGGTTTTGCATTTGCATGGGTGGGAAATTCATTTGATTGAAAAGTGGGTATTGCATTTGGTTGAAGGGGGGGTAACTTGTTTGGCCAAAAGCAGAATAATTGTTCCAACGATTAAATGGCATACCAGAGTTCGTACCTTGCCCTTTAGGTTGCCATTGTCTTCTTTGAGTTAGCAGGTAAACTGCCTCAGCTTCTTCTTCCGTTGGCTGCAACGCTGCTTTTATTCCTGGTAGAGATGGACACTGTTCTGTCTCATGATCTTTCTCACAAAGGGTGCAAACTGGTACTTTATCTCTTGGGCATTCCCTTAGTGGATGCTTGTCTCTACATTTCGGGCAAAAGACAGCCAGAGTTGCTTCTGCTTCGGCCTGCTTCTTCTTAACCTGCAAAGTGTCAATCTGCGAAGCAAAAGAACTTAACATTTCGGTTTTAAATTCTTCAAGTAAATTACCTATTTCTGCTCTTGTTGCTCCTCCATTGGCTGATTTCTGCACCCTTGAATAGGTGGAGTCCCTTATTCTGTTTCTTGCAGCTCCCCTAGAGCACCTTTTAGCAAGTTCACAAATCTCATCATATGATTCTTTGGATATATCTCCCTTAGCAAGCATATTTAACATATTTAAACAATCATCCCTTAAACCTCTAAGTAATATTCTTTTACGAGTTTCCTTACTTATATCCGGATGATCGGATCTCTGTATGTTGTATTGCAGCCTTTCTATGTAGTCCTCCAGACTTTCATCCGATTTTTGTGCCATATTGAATAGTTCATCCTTCTTCTCTCTCGTCCGGCAGTAGTCTTGATATTTAAGCAGAAATTTTTGTTTCATTTGCTCCCATGTTGTGATTACCTGACTTCCAAGGCTCATGAACCACCTTAAAGCATTCCCTTTTAAGGTGGCTGGAAACAGTTTCAACTTTTGAGCATTAGTAACATAATCATAACTTCTGCATAAAATATCAAATTCAAAAAGAAATTCGTCAGGATCCTCAGTGGATAAACCATGAAAGTTAGGTAGGGCAGACAATGGGATATTTTTCATTGTTCCTGCAGGAAGATCACTGATGGGAAATCCCAAGGTAGAAAGGGAATTTTCATCCCTTCTTTCTTCTTCAGGACCTGCACGTGCTCCTCCAAAGAGGAATGCATCATTGTTATCTTCCATTTTTGGCCCTCCTACTGCACTTTCTCGATCGTCAGAATCCTCTATTGGTTCTTCAATGTTTTCTACCGGTCGTCCAACGCTTTCTACTATTTCCTCAATGTGTTCTACTGATCTGCTAATACTTCCCTCTGACTCTTCAGCGCTGGCTGCTGGTTCTTCTGTATTTTCAGGACCCACAACTTCCTCTGTTCTGTAATCTGACTGAGGAGAACGCTGAAATTTTGATTTCCGAGAATTTAATCTTTGTGATGATTCAGCCTTCGATACAATCTCGTCAATAAACGTTTTTCGTCCTCCCCAGCCCTAGCCACCTGTGCGGTTATTTTTCTTCTGGTTTCCTCGTCCTCTCATACAATCTGCACATTAAAAGGAAAAAAAATGAATGCTTTTGAAATCTATAATTACCTTCCCCGGCAACGGCGCCAAAATGTTGGTCGCTCTAATTGTTTTCACAATTCGAGCTCCACATAAATTGTCAACCCGAGAAGGTCTTTTTATTTCAAAGGTAATGGCGCACTGGATATGCTCAATTTCAAAAGCGGGATCAATGTTGTAGTGAAAGAAAGACACACACCTGTTAAATTCATTAATCTACTAATTCACACTCTACTTAATTAAAGCTGAAGTCAATCAAATTATAGCAGAAACGATTTCTCTGTTACAGCAAAGGAAAATCAATCTACAAGAAAGGAAATCATTCAACCATAGCAGGAACAGGACCCTATTCCCTGGTGAGGAACTTCAGCACCTGCTGCCTGGCACTAATCACACTGTAAGAAAAGTAACTTCAAGAGATCAAGACCCTATTCCCAGGAACAGGAACCTTCAGCACTTGTCCTCTTGTTTCTAATCACACTGCAGGGAAAGGAAAGCAATCAATGGGAGCAAGACCCTATCCCTTTATGCAGGGATCTTCAGCACATGCTCTCAACATCATTCACTCGTGCATTCAATACATGTAGCGCTAAGAAACAGAGTATTTCAAACCATGTAACTAGTGTTTCAACAACAGAATTAAGGGAAGTGCAAACACATAAAGAAATAAACAAACTACAGGAACCAAAAGGGTGAATCTTGTGAGGAAGGCGGGCCCTTTCCTTCACACAAGATTCCCCAGGAGAAAGAATTAAATTGGAACGCTCAAAAGAAGTTTTTATTCATCTGTCAAAATAACTGATACATTACAGAAGGAGACTAGCTCCAGTTCTCCACAATACTGTCCTGTAACTTACAATTCAATTCCCCTCTAATGATGATGTCTCCTCTTTTTAAAGAGGAGACATCATTTACAATTTACATGAGAGCGAATATCTCGATTCTGTTTTCTTCTCCAAAACAGGACTATTCTGTTCTTTAAAAAGAGATACTGTTACAACCGAGACAACAGAAGTGCTATCTTCAAGATAATCCAGGTAACCGTATCTTCGGGTTGCTGCTACTATCCACAAAAAGTTCTTCCAGAATCGCAAATTACGCATAACGGGATTTGCGTGTTTGACGGCTGTTTCAGCAACTGAGTTAGCTGTTTCAGCAACGGGGCCAGCTGTTTCAGCAACGGAGTCAGCTGTTTCAGCAACGGCCGCTCGTTCCCAACAAGGCATATAACTTATCTGCGATCTTTGACTTGTGTTAGCAACAATGCACTTCAATTAATGATAAAATATAAGAGTATTGCAGAATTAAATGTAAGACAGATTAATCATATAATAAAGAAGAGGTTTCTATATAACTTGGGATAAAGTGGATGAAAAAGACATTGAAGTTCATAGTTTAAGAGTAGAGTGGTGTCAAAATATATAGCAAAAATGGTACATAGTGGGGTCCTAACAGGCAACTGATCAGTCAAGGGTTCTGTTGGGTCCCTATAATACTAGTGATTACCCCATTACTATTGTAGTTATACCCCCTATTTATATTGTTGTGCCCCTATTACCCCCATATTGTTATTTTTGTGCCCCATAGAATCCCTCTATTGTTATTTTTGTGGCTTTATATTATTATTGTTAGGTCGGCTGGATTATATTGTGACTCCTTAGACTCCTATATATAGAAAGGAGGTTTTGTCATTTGTATCATCCAAGAATTGTTCATTTATGTAATGTAAAGGAGGTTTCCCCCTCGAAGAGGCTGAATTCTAAGGCGTGGATCTCTCTTTTCTATCTTTTTGTGAGCTGGTTTCATAACATTTGGTATCAGAGCTTTGGATTCTAGGGTTTCGCTGCTCCAAACAGGTCATCGTGGCATTTTCGCTATAACGTTTTTTCTGTGACGTTTCAGAAGTCGCAAAAAAAACCCATTTGAGAAGAAATCACGCTGAACCTTGGGTCCAAATTTCAGAGCTTTTTGCGCGATATTTGCGGAGATATGATCTGAGGAAGTTGGTCTTTTTGCAGACTCCTGAATTACATTCAAAACAGGTGACCTGGGGAAAATCGTCATAACTTTCTCTCTGGGGATCGGATTGAAATTTTGTAAGAAGGTACAGAAAGAGGACGGACTGTAGTTTCTTGTGGGTATTTTTCAGATCCAAAGGTCGAAACAGTGACTCGTGGCACGTCGTACAAGTTCGCTCTACTGAACTAGTCTATAATCAAGTCACTGTGGGAGATTTTGCATAACTCTTCCTTGGAGAATCCAATTTGGGTCAGACTTGTGGCATTGGAAAGAGGAAACAGAGGGCTACTACAGGTCACAAATTTAGAACTAGATGATTAGAAAGTACAGAGATACATCAGAGGCAATATCGAGCTCCTACAAAGTGAAAAAAGGTGTGTAGATTTTCTTAAATTTTTGCTTAAGCTTGGTTTGAAAATTTATTTTGAAGGAATTCAAAGGGCATAGTAGAGCATTATTATCGGTAACTGATGCCCCGAGGAAAGAAAATGCAAACACCTAGTAAGGAACCTGAAAGCTCTAGCATGACTCATGAAGAAGAGGAAGAAATGCTACATGATATATCAAAATTACAAGAACAAGTGCAACAAATGTCCCTTACACAAAAAGGAACAGAATCTAAAATGGATGGTTTAAAGAAAGGTGTAGAAGCTAAGATGGGCTGTTTAAAGAAAGGCGTAGAAGCTAAGATGATTGAAGTGGAAGCTAAGATGGATGATTTGAAGATAGATTTGAAGACAGACATGGAAGAATTGAAGAAGTTGCTACAAGAAAGGGTCACTAATGGTGAAAAGGTAGTAAAGGAAACTCATGATGAGAACAAAAGAAATGTTAATCATGATTCCATAGACTCTAATGTTGGATCGAAGACTCACCATATTCCAAAAATCGATATGAGGAAGTTTGATGGCAAGGATCCCGCCACATGGATATTACAGATGGAGCAATTCTTCGATCTCAATAATGTGCAAAACACACAAAAGGTACGTATGGCAACTTTATATTTGGAACCAAATCAGTTTGTATGGTATCAATGGCTTTGTTCTCGTAAACAATTTATCACTTGGGCAATTTTTACGGAAGAATTGATAGCACATTATGAGGATACAAAAAGCAACACTTTTTTTAGCCAATTGATAAGTCTCAAACAAAAGGGTTCAATAATGGAGCACATTGAGGAGTTCCAAAAATTGAACATAAGGGTAAAAGATATTCCAGAGGAGCATAGGATTGATGTGTTCATAGGGTCTTTAAAGGATAATATCCAACATGATGTGCGCCTTTGGGAACCTGATTCATTAGAGAAGGCATTCAGGTTAGCAAGAAAAATGGAAAGCAAAATTATGGCAACTAGGAAGCATACCATTCACAACTATAAAGACGGAAGTGTTGTTGCCCATAGTCTTCCACAACCTACAAGGTTGACACCACAACAATTGGAAGAAAAAAGAGCAAAAGGGCTTTGTTACAATTGTGATAGCAAATACACAAAAGGTCATAAGTGTGCTGAGAAGAAATTATTCTACATAGATTGTGAAGAGGAAGAAGAAAAGGAGCAAGAAAGGTCAAAAGAAGAGGATATATTCCAGGAACAAAGCCTAGATGAAGAACAAATAAATCCGACCATATCTTGTAATGCATTGGCGGGAATTACCACTCCTCAAACCATCAAGATAGAAGGACAAATCAAGAAGAAAAAGGTAATAGTGTTGATTGATTCAGGAAGCACCCACAATTTTATTCATTGTAGGGTAGCAAAAGAATTGAATTGCTTCCTATATCCAGCACCAGAGTGTCAAGTGATGATTGCAAATGGAGGAACAATAAATTGTTCTGGAAAGTGCCATAATATCAAGCTATCCATGGGAGAATATGTATTGACTAGCCCAATGCTTTCCATTCCAATGGGAGGTGCTGATGTTGTACTAGGAGTCCAATGGCTACAATCCTTGGGTACAATAGCTTTTAATTTTCAAGAACTTTTCATGAAATTTTCTGTGGAAGGAAAGGAAGTTGAATTAAGGGGTATTGCAGGGAAACCAGGAAAGATAATCAGCTCTAATGGCATGACAAAGCTTCTAAAAAAGGAGCAAAGAGGTGTAATTGCACAATTATGTTCGCTAGATGTTTCCACATTGGAATCATCTATTTCTCCAGATCTCCAAAAAGTCCTGGACAATCATTCCAAGGTATTTGAGACTCCCAAAGGTCTCCCACCTATGCGTGATCATGATCATGCTATTCATCTGATTCCAGGAAGTGTTCCTCCAAACATCAGGCCGTACAGATATCCCTATGTCCAAAAAAGTGAAATTGAACGTATGGTTGCAGAAATGCTAGAGGCTGGTATAATTCAACCGAGTCAAAGTTCTTTCTCAGCTCCAGTAGTATTGGTGCACAAGAAGGATGGATCATGGCGCATGTGTCCAGATTATAGGGAGCTCAACAAGCTCACTATTAAAGATAAGTTCCCCATTCCTGTCATTGATGAATTACTGGATGAATTGCATGGATCAATTTACTTCACCAAGTTGGATCTTCGTTCGGGATATCATCAAATCAGAATGAAGATTGAAGACATTCCAAAAACGGCATTTAGAACTCATGAGGGTCATTATGAATTTTTGGTCATGCCTTTTGGCCTTACCAATGCACCTTCAACATTTCAAGGTTTGATGAATTCAATTTTCAAACCATTCCTTAGAAAATTTGTGTTAGTATTTTTTGATGATATACTAATCTACAGCAAGTCTTGGAAGGATCATGTTGAACATGTTGACAGGGTGCTACAACTATTGGAGGAGAAACAATTATATGCAAAAAGATCCAAATGTTTCTTTGGAGTCCAGGAGGTGGAATATTTGGGTCATATTGTATCTCATGAAGGAGTTAAGGTAGACCCTAGCAAAATTAAAGCCATTAAGGAATGGAAAATCCCCACATCCATAAAGCATCTGCGAGGATTTCTTGGGTTGACAGGGTATTATCGCAAGTTTGTTAAGAATTATGGGAGAATAGCAGCACCTCTAACAACATTATTGAAGAAAGATTCATTTTCATGGACTCCGGAAGCAACAAAGGCCTTTGAACATCTTAAAGAGGCAATGTGCCAAGCACCGGTCTTAGCTACACCGGACTTCACAAAAACCTTTATTGTGGAATGTGATGCTTCAGGAAATGGAATTGGTGCTGTTCTAATGCAAGATGAAAGACCCATTGCTTTTGAAAGTCGTCCAATCAAGGGAAAGTTTTTAAGCAAAGCTATTTATGAGAAGGAAATGTTGGCAATACTCCATGCACTTAAGAAATGGCGACCCTACCTAATGGGAAGACACTTCAAGGTAAAAACGGATCATGATAGCCTTAAATACTTTTTAGAACAAAGATTATCCTCTGAAGAGCAACAAAAGTGGGTCACAAAGATGTTGGGTTATGACTTTGAAATCATCTACAAAAAAGGGAAGCAAAATGTGGTGGCAGATGCACTCTCAAGAAAGGATGAGGATGTGGAAGCATTGTTGTGTGCCATTTCTATTATCCAACCAGATTGGATAAACGAAGCAAGGGAGGAATGGAAGAATGACGAAGAAGTGTGGGCACTTATTCGAAAGCTACAACAAGATTCCAGTACTTCTGATACATTTAGCTGGCAAAATGATTCGTTATGGTACAAAGATCGCTTATACCTCTGTAAGAATTCCCAGCTAAAACAAAAGATTCTTATGGAATTGCACACTTCTCCCTTAGGAGGGCACTCAGGATTTTTAAAAACTTACCACAGGGTTAAGAAGGAATTTTTTTGGGATGGCCTTAAATCAGATATTCAAAAGTTTGTGGCGGAATGTTTGGTTTGCCAACAAAATAAAGTTGAAACAATTAAGACACCGGGTCTATTACAACCTTTATCCATTCCAAGCCAACGTTGGGAGGAGGTTTCAATGGATTTTATCACAGGTTTACCCAAGTCTGAGGGAAAGAGTGTCATCATGGTGGTAGTTGACAGACTTACCAAGTATGCACACTTTTGTGCATTATCACATCCATTTAAAGCCAGTACAGTTTCTACTGCATTTATGGAAACAGTTCAAAAGCTACATGGAAACCCAAAGATTATTGTAAGTGACAGAGATCCCATTTTCACTGGAAATTTTTGGACAAAATTATTTTCTTGTCTTGGTACTCAGTTAGCTCATAGCTCATCTTATCATCCTCAATCTGATGGGCAAACTGAGATAGTAAACAAATGTTTGGAAGGATATCTTCGTTGCTTTGTATCTGATAAACAGACACAATGGGTCAAATGGTTGCCTCTGGCTGAATGGTGGTATAACACTTCCTTCCATACAGCAACAAAAATGACCCCATTTATGGCACTTTATGGGTATCAACCACCATCCATCACATCATATTTAAGAGAAAATTCTAAGGTTCAGGCAGTGGAACATCACATCGAACATCAACAACAAGTCCTCCAACTCTTAAAGGATAACCTCGTGTTGGCACAAAATAGAATGAAACAACAGGCAGATCAACATCGCAGTGAAAGAAGTTTTGATGTAGGTGATTGGGTATTCCTACGGCTACAACCATATAAGCAAATGTCCCTAAAGCAAGCTAAGAAGGATAATAAATTATCACCAAAGTATTATGGTCCGTACAAGGTGTTGCAAAAGATTGGTACTATGGCATACAAATTGGAGCTTCCTGCAGCTTCTCGATTGCACCCAGTTTTCCATGTTTCATGTTTAAAGAAGGTTATAGGTGACAAGCTCCCAATTCAAACAATATTGCCAGAACTTGACGAGGAAGGAAAAATTATATTGGAACCGGAAGCAGTCACAGAAACAAGAACTCGACAGCTACGAAATCGATCAATTTCAGAGTATCTTATCAAGTGGAAGAACTTATCCGCTGAAGATTCCACATGGGAGGATGAGAATTTTATGCAGAAGTATCCAGAACTACTCAAGCGTTGAGGACAACACTTTTTTGAAGGAGAGGGGCATGTTGGGTCCCTATAATACTAGTGATTACCCCATTACTATTGTAGTTATACCCCTTATTTATATTGTTGTGCCCCTATTACCCCCATATTGTTATTTTTGTGCCCCATAGAATCCCTCTATTGTTATTTTTGTGGCTTTATATTATTATTGTTAGGTCGGCTGGATTATATTGTGACTCCTTAGACTCCTATATATAGAAAGGAGGTTTGTCATTTGTATCATCCAAGAATTGTTCATTTATGTAATGTAAAGGAGGTTGCCCCCTCGAAGAGGCTGAATTCTAAGGCGTGGATCTCTCTTTTCTATCTTTTTGTGAGCTGGTTTCATAACAGGTTCGGTGATGATAACCCATCCCTTTGGAAACTGATAGAAAGGAAATAAAAGCAGGGAAAATCACACATTCAGAAAACCAAGTAACTTACCAGTCAAGGGTTCGGCAGCAATAGCCCATCCCTTTGGAAACTGATGGAAGGGAAATTAGAGCATGGATCACGGGTCTGGGAGCGAGGCAGTGAATGCCGAAGCTCACTACAGCCTTGGATCGTCTCTCACACCAAAATAACAAATGCAAGTAAATGGAACGACAAATAGCAAAATGGAACAACAAATAAAGAATTGAACGACAAATCTGAAATGGAACAACAATTGAACAACTAAGTCTCGCGAGTCATAACCAAACTTAATCTATTAACCCAAATGCACTCTTCACAACCAAATATCAATCTCTCACTCTTAAAGCAAATCAAGCAGAATTCACTAATGGAACAACACTAACTATTGATAAGTTATGGAACAACACCAATAGATCACACGTAACACACTAGAATAGTAATCTGATCAATCTTAATTTAACGGCTTCATTTCTAAATACAACTTCGAATGAATCTATGACGTAAATGTTTAGTACAAAAGCTCTGTAACGAGACAGTAATAATATTCGGCCAAGACTGATAATCATTCAATCAACTCTGAAAGGATCAGTAATGTAATGCAGAGTCAATACACAATTCTATTTGTAAAAACCTTAATGAATTAATCTTAACAGAGCATGTAATGGCGATTCATAAAGCATATCAGATTACCAGATAACAAAAATAAGCAAACCACACAGAAATCAAATTGTAGTTGTACAGAAGCAAGTGTCCTCTGGGGCCGGGCCCTTAGCCTCAAGGGTACACCGCTTTGAATTAATCCAGATGCAGAGATACAATAATCACCAAGTTTATATTAACACATAAGACAAAAGTACAATGAACCAGTTCTTAATGAGACTCAATGATCAAAGTTGATCTTTTACAGAAAATTACATAAAAGTATATCCCCTATGGTTAACAGTGTTGTCCCCTTATATAAAGGTGACGGCGGAGATGTCTGAGTAAAAAATTAAATAAAGCAGTGATCCCTCAGGATTAAATATCCCGAGGGATGCGCCAAACTATCAATCCTTAATCTTTTCTTTTCTTTTTCTGCCGAGCTGGTGTCTTCTCCTCCTTTTCCGAGCTGATTTGCTCTGATCTGCTTAGCCTTGTTTGCATTCAGTTTCCCTTCAAAGGGACAGTAGTTATCTTGTCTTTATCTTTTCCTTCGGAACGACAATTCTTCGTTTTCACCCTTTCCTGCACAGAAGAATAACAATTATCAGTGATTAAGTCTTGCATATAATTCACATGTTTTATTATAATTCTTTATTGTTTTCCAGATTCATAACGCAAAAGGTTTACAAATTCTACTGAAAAGCTATTCAAATGATCATCAAAACATACCTTTTTGGTACTCCACACACCCCCCTGCTTACCCTATTTCATGCCCTCATGAAAACATTGTAGTTGACATGCAAGGCAGTGAGAGAATAGGATGGAGAAGGAATCTCATGCAGAGGCCTACAACCATGATGAGTGACTAGATAGTCAAAGAACTGACCTGTTTGACCCTTAGGCATCTCATACAGGGCTTGATATCCGGGTGCAGGGTGCCAAATAATTGAACTGCGGAATCTATATCCTAACCAGGATGGCCCTGCTTTCAAAATTCTCTCGACATAGAGGTTCAAACGGTTTGCAGCTAATTCAAAATTCTCATACTTAAACAGTTCCCTGAGCTGGATGTTTGGATTAGAGATTCGGTACCAAAATTTGGCTGCATCAATGGCGAGGTCTTTGATGGAAAGAAAATACTCTAAACTTTGTCGAATGAGTGCCTCATGCATAGGTCCTAACGTTTCAATGACACCCGGAGTTCTCATAAGGTTTCTATGTGCTTTCCATAACCGCACTGGGTCCCTAGGTTCATCCCTTACCCATAAGTCTAGGCCATTTTCCTGCCTCTGGAAAGTGTTATAGGCTTTGAGCCATTTAATCTGATTAACCCCGAATGAGATGAATGCTTGCAACTAAATGTCCCCAACAAAAGGACCAGGGTTCAATTCAGTCTCTTGATCTAGCACGAGGTTATGCAAATAAAATTCACACAGTAATCTCTGGACCTTCACCCCATAATGTTTACAACAGTCTATAAAGTCATTGATAGTGTTGATTTGTATAGGGGCGCATGCTTTAACAACTTTTATTTTTAATTGTAAATATCGTTCTAGTAAAAACAAAGCATAGTTTTTGGTAGGGGCCCTACATGCTAAAACGTCATTGTATAAAGAACACAAGGTATCCATCTGCTTGATAATAGTATCTAGCCTACGGGTTACCTTTGCAGCTTTCTCTTGTTCCTTTCGCCACCCTTCAAAGGCCTGGCTTTCGGATTGATTGACGTTCCATAGTTTCTGCTGTAACTCTTCATATTACTCACGGGGGACCGTTTGCTCTCTAAGTTGTTTAGATTCTTGCTGGGCTTGCTTCAACATCTTATGCAAGGTTCTTGTCTTCGGATCTTTTTTCCATAGGTCAATGGAGGCCGGGAGTTTTACCTGAACTTTCTTATTACGCTGTTTGGAGTTCAGAACCCTTATTACCCCTGAGGGTGGTGCCTCTGTCTGGATTTCCTTGTTCTCCTTTTCTTTTTTAACACGAATATCAGCTTGTTGTTGTTCCTTTTCAAATGGAACAACAGTCTGTTCCTCAACATCATTTGGAACAGCAGTCTGTTCTTCAGCAGGGTTTGGAACAGCAGGGTGATCGTTGGTCCTTCGCCTTTTTGCCTTGCGGGATTTTACTGCAATGGCCCTCTTTTTCTTCCCTGCGGTCTTCCTTACCTTCTGGTTTGCTTTCAGAATTCTAATTTGCTGTCGGAGCTGGACTATTGTATTCAATAATTTCTGCCGTTCCTTTCGCAATTTCTTAATTTCCAGCGTTTCATTAGAAGGGACAGCAGGCTATCTACTGTGGTCTAGACTAGTCTCTGAATCTTTCTCCTGGGGTGCTTCCTCGTTGTTCTGCTCTGGCTGTTCTGGGGTAGGAACCTTAGCTGGTCCCGTCTCTTCCTGGACAACTGCTTGTTCTGCTCCTACTCCCTCCGGAATTTCTTCTGGTGACTTGGGAACAGATTGTTCCCGTTCAGTATCTCTTATCTCTGCTTCATCAGGCAGCTTTCCTTCTTCTGCCTCTACTGCATGTGATTTTTCAGATGCATTTTCTTCTTGGGGTTTGTCGTGGAGGTCTGCTGGACTGGAAGGTTGGCCATACTCACCCATATTGGCCAAAACTGCGGCCAATTCGTCTTCTCCCACTGGGTCTTGTGGTGGGCTACCTTCCTGCTGTCCCATTTCCTCCTCCTGCTTGGATTGCTCAGTTTCTTCCTCGGAATGCTCAGCTTCTATTTCTGTCTCCGAATGCTCAGCTGCTTCCTCATTTTCTTCTTCGGAGTGCTCGGCTCTCTCTTCAGATTGCTCAGCCTCCTTTTCAGACTGTTCTATCTCTACTTCTAGTTGTGAGGGTTGCTCGTCCTCAATTACCACTAGCTGGCTGGTGCTTTCCTGAAGCTTTTCTAGCCTTCCTCTTATTCGAGCTAACCGGGCTGATTTTCTGGGCCTTTCTGGCTGTTCGGGTGTATCGGTGGCATGCTTACGCTTTGCCGATTTCTGGTGGTTTAGATGCACTAGCAACATGTTTTTGTTTTACCAATTCTCTGCGTTTTTCCGAACACTCTGGTGTGCTTGTAAAATGTTTACGTTTTGGGGATGGTGCTGTCACTCCCCCCTCAATCATTGCAATCAGTTCATCCCAGCTACTCTGCTGCTGAGTAAGACTATGACTAACTACTAATCGAATTAGTCCATGGTGACTGACGACTGACTCTACATGTTGTGCCTTTTTTAGGCTTCGTGCAGCATCATGCAGTAATGAATTCAGAAGTGCAGGTAGATTTACAGAGCATTTTTGTTTTAAAACAGCTAAGAGTTTAAGATGTCGTGGCCTTACCACATATTTCCTCCCCTCACAGGTAATGTAACTCTGAACTGTCTTTGCTAATTCGATCCAGGGTTCTCCAAGGGTTGCTGGCAGAACTCCCTTCCCCTTGATTGTCAAGCTCTGGCCTTCGTCTTGGAAAATTTCGATGATATTCTGTAATCTTTCCTTCTTTAGTGTCCATACTGGTCCAGTGGCTAGTAGTCCCGAGACTTCTGCAATTATATCGTCGGTGACCGCTATCCACTTCCCCCTTACTATGGAGTGGTTCTCCTGCAGGTTCTGCAAAAATTCCATCGCTACTGTTTCATTAGACTCCTGTAGGCGACTAAGATAATTCAGCCACCCTGCTTTTTCCAGGATCTCCCGGGCAGCAGCGGAGACTGTCAACTTCTGAGGTTCACTTCTAATTGCCCTTCCTCCCATGGTTTCACTGTAGATCCTCAATGGAACAACAACTGCTTGTGCTGTTTGAAACACAGAGAGGGTGCTAATCGCAAGCTTCGGAAAAAACACAGAGTATGCAACAGAAATGGATTGTGTAAAAATAGAAATGTCATGCCATTAAGCCATGCCATATCGTCGTACGATATCTTTCTTGAATAGTGAGCCGACACATAGTTCAGGGAATAATGAGGTTAACCTCCCCCCCGCAATGTGATAGGCTGTCCCAGTCGTCAAATAAAGGAGCAGCACCCGATCTGCAACCAAGTCATAAAGGAATAGCGTATGAAATTATGCCATGTTTAGAAAGACAATAAATTACTGAAATCGAGGCGGAGAGTTGATCGCATATTATGTAAGAGGCTGCTGTGATATGATATGAGGCTGGGGGATAGGACGTCTGTCGTACTTGCCAAATCTCAAGTGGTCATTGTCATTTCCTTTGCCATGATTGGTGGTAATAAATGTTCATGCGATGTATAAATCGGGAAATAATATATGATTAGTTCCTTAGGATATAAGAAACAAAAGAGTATTAATACCTTGCCCATTGGAATAACTAATGTGACTTCAATACCATTAATAGTGCTCTGCTGCCGACAGGTGTCCATAACCTTGGCAGAGTTGTTTCTTTCGCCCCTGGAACCATGATCCTTTGTGTAAACTTAGGAATGTTGTTATTTCAAAATGTAGACCATTATGCTGGCTTGATGACCAGTTAACCATAATGCCATTCACGAGGGAGGAGTGAAACGTGGACAAGCTGGCTCGTGATGAGACCTCCTGTTCCAAGGTTCGATTTTTTTATATACCTTTTGGACCATATCCCTGGTTTGGTGGCCATAGTGGGAATGCCACTTCACTTTCATCCTCATGATCATGGTAGGTTGGCTCTTGATGAGACCCCCTATCCTGCATCTGACATCTCATAAATCATGTTCCCGCACATTTTTTCTTTTTCATAGAGTCTTTTCCCTATTTATACACAAAGGGTGGTTCAACACTCCTTAAGAGTAGGAATGGTGGAAGAAGTCTTATCATCTCAATAGGAAGATATAAGCCCTTTTCTCTTATTCATAAATAATAATCAAAGAGGGTTAAAGGGATCAACATGATAAAGATAACCAATCAGAGCAAAATTAGTAAAACCATGACAACAAAAGATAAGAAATAAGTATATCCTTCCTTTTGTCCTCTTACTAATGCAGAGCCTTATAAATATAGCGATTTATGATTTGCAGATTTCGGTATGTTGTGATTTTATATTCATTGCATAAGTGCATAGCTGTATTTTAAAGACTTGAAAGAATATGGGCAAGAAGCATCCTCTTATTGAGATCAGCAAAAGGAGCAAGCTGTTTCACAAGGAGAGCAAAAGTATGCTAGCGGTGTTCCTCTTGGAAAAAGACGAAGAATGCGAATGCAAATGCCGTTCCTTTTAAAAAAAGGAACAGCAAAAATAAAAAATGCTATGAAAAACACTCAAAATGCCGTTCCTTTGAAAAAGGAACAGCAGAAATCAAAATATGATGTGCCTTTAGAAAAGGGATAGCAAACACACCGTAGCGCCATTCCTTTTGAAAAAGGAATAACAAAAATCCAAAATGCTGTTCCTTTAGAAAAGGAACAACAAAACAAGCAAAGCCGTTCCTTTTAGAAAAGGAACAACAGAAATCAAAGATGTTGTTCCTTTGGAAAAGGAACAGCAGAAAATCAAAAATGCTGTTCCTTTGGAAAAGGAACAGCAGAAATCAGAAAATCAAGAATGCTGTTCCTTTTGAAAAGGAACAACAGAAAATCCAGAATGTTGTTCCTTTTGAAAAGGAACAGCAAAACACGCAAACGTCGTTCAAAAATCAAAATTTTGAGAAAGCAAAAATCATTGAGTTCAAACATATATACAAGAATGTCTTGAAAAAAACTTATGTACAAACTGTAAAGAAAAGAATGAATTCCTTAATGAATTACAGGTGAGGAAGATTTCTCTTCCTCTCCTAAAATCTCCATATCAGTGTCTCGACGTAGCTGCTGGCAGAAGGACTCCTGAGTAAGTGGTTTGCGATAGAGACGAACTCGGTGGCCATTCACTTTGAAGGTGTATCCAGAACCGTCAATGGTGATTAACATGATGGTCCCATTTTCATGCACCTTCTGGATTTCATGTGTTCCCAACCAACGAGTCTGGAGTTTCCCAGGGAAGTCCTGAAATCGAGAGTCGTATAACAGAGCCCAGTCTCCCTCATGAAAGACTTTGTTTTTGATGAGCGCATCATGCCATTTAGCCCGCTGCTGTTGAATTAGTGCTGTATTTTGTAGTGCAGAGAGTCTAATTTCATCCAATTCGTTGATCTGCTGTAGTCGATTAATTTGTGCCTCGCTTAGATCTAGGCCAACTTCCTGTGCGGTTCGTAAGGTATGGATTCCAAATTCTATGGGAAAAATAGGCTTATTTCCAAACACTAATTGATAAGGTGAGTAACCAGTGGTGCTTCTCCATGTTGTTCTGTATGCCCACAGTGCTTCGGGTAGTCTAGCAGCCCAATCACGCCTATTTGACGCAATAGTTTTTGTTAGGATTGATTCTATTATCTTATTGCTGCTTTCTACCTGCCCATTTGCCTGTGGGTGATATGCAGTAGTAATTTTATGCTAGACGTGAAAATTATTGAGTGTTGCAGCTAATTTATTTCCAACAAATTGTGATCCTCCATCTGTAATTATTTCCCTTGGAAGGCCATAACGTACAAATAGATGGAACATGAACTGTATTACAGAATCCTCTGTGGCTCTTGGCAGTGCTTCTGCCTCAACCCATTTGGTGACATATTCTGTTGCCACCAAGATATATGTTTTCTGATTTGATGATGGGTTGATGGGGCCAACGAAATCAAGAGCCCATTGCTCGAATGGTTCAATGACTAATTGTGGCTTCAGAGGTGTCTCGTCAGCTTGACCAGGTCGTCCTGCTCGCTGGCAACTGCCACAGGCTTGGAAAAATTTCTTTGCATCTTTGAAAATCGTGGGCCAGTAGTATCCTGTCTGCAATACTTTATGTCCAGTTCTACGCTCAGCAAAGTGTCCACCACACGGTCCATCATGACAGGCTTTTAGGATGTCGAAGATTTCATCTTCTCGAACACATCTCCTGATATGCATGTCTGCCCCTGTGTGAAACAAATAGCCCCCAATCCACGAAAATCGAGTACTCTTCTGAACAATCTGCTTGCGCTCATTAGGGGTTAAATGTTTTGGTAGCTTACCTACTGCAAGGTAATTGGCAACATCAGCATACCAGGGTGTTTGAACAGCAACAACAAACAGGTGCTCATCTGGAAATTGATCTTCAACTGCTGCTGCATCGATTGGCTTTGGTATTCTTGAGAGAAAATCAGCTACAGGGTTTTCTTTGCCAGGCCGGTCCTTGATTGTGATGTCGAATTCCTGCAATAAGATCAACCATCTAGTTACTCTAGCATTTGTGACAGGCTTATTCGCTAAATATTTGATGGCAGAATGATCTGTATATAAAATAACAGGATAGCCTGTAATATAATGTCTAAACCTATTGACAACATGTATCACAACTAGGAATTCTTTTTCAGTAATAGTATAATTTAATTCAGCAGGGGATAAATTTTTGCTGATGTAATAGATGGCATATGGTTTTTTATCCTCTTCCTGCCCAAGGACTGCGCCAATGGCTGTATCTGAGGCATCAGATGATATCTGGAATGGTAAATGCTAGTTTGGTCCTCAAAAGACTGGGGCTGTAGATACGAGCTTCTTTAGATCCTCAAAAGCACGGTCACATTTTTCTGTCCAAAGAAAATCAACGTTACCAGTTAGTGCATATAAAGGTGCAGCAATGTGCAAATAATGTTCTATAAATCGTCTATAATAACCAGAAAATACAAGAAAGCTGCGTAGCTCTGTTTGAGTAGTAGGAGTGGGAATAAGCAAAAGTATTTGAATTTTATCCGGGTCTACCTGAATGCCATCTGCTGAAACATAGTGACCTAGGATAAGTCCTTTGGTCATCATCATGTAGCATTTTTCATGGCTTAAACAAAGCCTGGTAGCAATGCAACGTTGTAGGACTTTTTCTAGGGTGTCTAGTGCTGGATCAAAATCATCTCCATATGGTGTAAAATCATCCATATATACTTCAAGTCCATCATTTATTAAATCTGAAAAAATGCTAAGGATATCCCTTTGGAATGTGGCAGGAGCATTACATAGGCCAAAGGGTAGAACTTGATAGGCAAATGTTCCCCAAGGACAAGTAAAAGTAGTTTTGTCCTGGTCTTCAGGGGCAATATGGATCTGATTGTATCCACTGAAGCCATCCAGGAAGGAAAAGAATTTCTTTCCTGCTAAAGTATCTAATACTTGGTCTATGAATGGGAGAGGAAAATGATCTTTTTGTGTTGCTTTATTTAGTTCCCTGTAATCCACACAAATTCTCCATTTTCCATTCTTTTTTGGTACCACCACAAGAGGAGAGACCCATTTACTATCAGA
Source organism: Pinus tabuliformis (assembly GCA_031772625.1). NCBI lineage: Eukaryota > Viridiplantae > Streptophyta > Pinopsida > Pinales > Pinaceae > Pinus > Pinus tabuliformis. Next base: position 1,064,130,400 of record CM062815.1, read on the forward strand.
AATAGGATAGATAAAATTGACATCTAAAATTTTCTGAAGTTAAGCTTTTACCACATTCTTTAAATGAGGATTAAGTCTTCTTTGCGGCTGACGAACAGGTCTGGCATCTTTTTCTATATAAATGTGGTGTGTACATAATTGGGGATCAATTCCTTTCATATCAGGGTAATCCCATGAAAATGCTTCTTGATATTTTGTTAACAGATGGATGAGCTTCGTTTCTTGTTCAGGTGTGAGGTTGGCATTAATGTTTAAAGTTTTTCCCAGTTCAATTTCCACAATTTTACTATTTGTAACAGAAGTAACAGGTATCGTTTGGTCATGCGTATCTTTCAGAGGATCTTCTTCTAATTCATTATCAAATGCTGCTTCTATCATGTGACACTGTGCGCGGGATCTAGATTCAGTTTGATTGATAAAATTATTAATGGCATCATCTTCTGTTTGATCTTTAAAATCAAGTGCCTCTTGTATAGTCAATGGAGATCTAATGTTATCAGTAAGGTATGATACAAGGTGTTTATTAGTTTTTATTACTGTGACACTTGGCTGCGCTGGAGGATATAAAACTAATTTTTTGATATTCGGCCCTCTGGTTATAATCATATTTCCCTGCCGGCAGCCAATATAAGCATCGATAGTGGCGAGCCAAGGTCTACCTAGAATTAGCGGGTGTCCATCAAGTCGGGTTTTTGGATTGATTATCAGGAAATCAGTTGGATATTCCCAGGAGTCTACAGAGACCATGACATCATGTAGAGTTCCCTCTGGTCTCACCACAGATCGGTCAGCTAATTCTAACAGAGTAGAAGTGGGTTCTACAGATGTAATGCCAAGCTTTTGGCAAGTAGCGGTTGTTAAAATATTAATTGCAGCTCCTAGATCGACTAAGGCATTAGACAGAGTCTGACCATAAATTTGAACAGTTACAATTGGATTTCCTGGGTCTTCATATTTAATAGGTGTTTCTTTCCCGGACAGTAAATCAGATAAAGTACCGACTACTTGGACCCTTGGATTAGTTGTTATATTCCTCCTCGGTTTCTTGATGCACAATTCTTTGATAGTTTTTGCATATATAGGAATGTCTTGAATGGCTTGGAGGAATGGGATTTTTATGTACAGATTTTGTAATTCTCCCAGAATGTCAAAGTCGGGATATTGTATGGGTCGAGGTATGACTAATCGTTCTGGGAATGGAGGAGAGGATGTGGTTACCTGATTATAAGTCTGCTGCTTGTTTACATCCTCTTGTTGTGACTGTTGTTCTCTAGGTAACTGATCTTCAATATGAACTGTTTTATCTCCCTCAGTTCCAATTATACGTCCAGATCTTAACTGAAGATCATTTCACTCCCTCAGGTCAGGTCCTATTTCTGGTGATTCGATGATTTGGAGAAATTGGACCGGTCTGTTATTTGGATTGGGATTGGGTTGAGCTGGGAGTTGCGGTCTTAAATTAGACTGGGGATTTTGTTGTAAGGCTGGCAGAGTAGGTTGAGGGAGCAGAATAGTTCCTGCTGGCTGGTGCATCGGTCTTTGCCAGTTTGTCTGCCAGGGTGAACTTTGTGAAGTAGGGGGAGTCCATTGTGGAGGATATGGGCCATTTTGCCAGTATGGTGGAGTGTAAGGAAAATTCGGCCAACCAGATTGGCTTATCTGATTCAGCCATGGGTTTGAAGAAGGAAACGATTGTGGTGACCAGTTTGAAAATGGGGGTTGAGATTGGTTTTGCCACATACCATATTGTTGAGCATTATACTGTGGAGGCTGAAAAGAAGAGGTTGGGTCTGGAAACATACCAGATTGTCTCGGCTGCCACTGGCGACGCTGGTTGATCAAGTACACCGATTCTGGTTCTTCTTCTGCTTCCTTATATACCGCTTTCAATCCAGGAAGTGAGGGGCAGCTCTCTGTAAGGTGATCTTTTGTACAGATGGCGCATGTTTGAACTGTATCCAACGGACATTCTTTGTGGCTATGTTTTTTTCTGCATCGGGGACAGAAGATCGCCAAATTCTGTTCTGCCTCCATCTGCTTCTGTCTAGCCTGCACAATATCAAGTTGTGTAGTTAGTGTCCCCAGAATATCAGTTTTAAAATTTTCTAATAAATTTCCAATTTCTACACGTGTTACTCCTTTTGTTGATACTTTGTTATCTCTTGCAAACCGATCATATTCTGCCGGTTTTATTCTTGTGCTGCCTCTCGAACTCCTAATACATAAGTCAATGATGTCAGCAAAATTCTCTTGATAAATATCCCCTTTTCCCATGATGTTTAATGTTTCTATCCATTGTTCCTTCATACCCCTTATCGATGCAGTTTTTAATACATTATTAGGTAAAGGTAGTGATGCATAAGGAGATCTTTGTAGATTGTACTGAAAGAGTTCCACATATTCCTCTAATGTCTCATTCGGTTTGGCTGTCATTTGAAATATTTCGTCTTTTAATTCTCTGGACCTACAATAATCCTGATATTTCCTTAGGAAGGATTCTTTCATTTGATCCCAATTGTTGATAACCCCACCACCTAGTCCCATGAACCATCTTAAAGCAGCTCCTTTTAATGTAGAGGGAAATAGTTTCAATTTCTGGGGATCGGTGGTGTAATCATATCCCCTGCATAACACATCGAATTCGAATAAAAATGCATCCGGATCTTCTGATGTGAGACCATGAAAGGTAGGGATATGCTGAAGAGGAATAGCTTTCATGGGCGCATTTGCTGCAGAATCCACTATAGGATATTGTAATGTAGAGGTTTGAGCATTTGGCTGATTCTGAGCCATAGGATCGAATATATGCCAATAACCTTCTGGGATATCTAGGAGGGTGTTCTTAGGTTGAGAGGGAACGGTTTTGACAGGGGTAGTTTTAATAGCACTTCCTTTATCTGGGATAATGAGAATACCTGATGTCTGAGGAGATTGGATTCCTTCAACAATGATTTTTGCAGCACTCCCCTTATCTGGGCTATTTAATGGCTGATTTGTTTCAATAGGAGATTTTGGTTCCTCAGTTTCCCCTGTTTCTCCTTCTCCTTCACAAAAGTTGCTGAAATTCCCTTCCTGCAATAGTTCTGGAGTAGAATTTTCAATTTCTTGAAAGTCCTGCTCTTCAGTTTGACTATGCACCTCAGCAAAGGCTACAGATGGTGATCCTGTGGCCTGAAGGGGACTAGTAGGCTGTTTAGAAATGATTTTCCTAGGGCCTACTGATGGCTGAGATTCTGTTTTCCTATAGATTTCGTCTATGAAGGTCGTCCGGCCAAGGGTCACCGGCCCCTTAGCTTTTTCGGGTTTGGATGGAGGTTTGATATTCTTTTCTATTTTTTTCTGCTTAGTCATGCACTCAAATAAACTACCAGATTCTATTCAAACAAAGCAAAAAAAAACAAATCTGTTAGGAAAGCGGAAAGTGGAGCAGGGCTTTTACATGCTCCGCACGCAGGTTCTTACCTTCCGTTTTTAAAATCCAACTCTTCCCTAGCAGGTTCGTACACTACTCTGAAAAAAACAAATGGCTACACTCTTTCCCCGGCAACGACGCCAAAATGTGGAGCTATAAAAAGGGTCTCTTTCACCTCTAATTATCTCACATTAATATATCAATCCGGGAGCGTTTGGTTATTACAAAGAGTGACTCAATCCGAGGCTATTTGTCAGAGTAATGCTAGTAGTACAGCGTTCTATGAAAATACAAGAGTAAACAGATGCTTGCCTATAACTAAGTTACTTCAAATGACTAAAGCACACACTCTTAAAGCTAGGCAACTGATCAATCAAGGGTTCGGTGATGATAACCCATCCCTTTGGAAACTGACAGAAAGGAAATAAAAGCAGGGAAAATCACACATTCAGAAAACCAAGTAACTTACCAGTCAAGGATTCGGAAGCAATAGCCCATCCCTTTGGAAACTGATGGAAGGGAAATTAGAGCATGGATCACGGGTCTGGGAGCGAGGCAGTGAATGCCGAATCTCACTACAGCCTTGGATTGTCTCTCACACCAAAATACCAAATTCAAGTAAATGAAATGGAAAATAACAAAATGGAACAACAAATAAAGAATTGAATGGCAAATCTGAAATGGAACAACAATAATAAACTGGAACAACAATTGAACAACTAAGTCTCGTGAGTCATAACCAAACTTAATCTATTAACCCAAATGCACTCTTCACAACCAAATATCAATCTCTCACTCTTAAAGCAAATCAAGCAGAATTCACTAATGGAACATCACTAACTATTGATAAGTTATGGAACAACACCAATAGATCACACATAACACACTGGAATAGTAATCTGATCAATCTTAATTTAACGGCTTTATTTCTAAATACAACTTCGAATGAATCTATGACGTAAATGTTCAGTACAAAAGCTCTGTAACGAGACAGTAATAATATTCGGCCAAGACTGATAATCATTCAATCAACTCTGAAAGGATCAGTAATGTAATGCAGAGTCAATACACAATTCTATCTGTAAAAACCTTAATGAATTAATCTTAACAGAGCATGTAATGGCGATTCATAAAGCATATCAGATTACCAGATAACAACAATAAGCAAACCACGCAGAAATCAAATTGTAGTGGTACAGAAGCAAGTGTCCTCCGGGGCCGGGCCCTTAGCCTCAAGGGTACACCGCTTTGAATTAATCCAGATGCAGAGATACGGTAATCACCAAGTTTATATTAACACATAAGACAAAAGTACAATGAACCAGTTCTTAACGAGACTCGATGATCAAAGTTGATCTTTTACAAAAAATTACATAAAAGTATATCCCCTTTGGTTAACAGTGTTGTCCCCTTATATAAAGGTGACAGCGGAGATGTCTAAGTAACAAAATAAATAAAGCAGCGATCCCTCAGGATCAAAGATCCTGAGGGATTCGCCAAATTATCAATCCTTAATCTTTTCTTTTCTTTTTCTCCCGAGCTGGTGTCTTCTCCTCCTTTCCCGGGCCGATTTGCTCTGATCTGCTTAGCCTTGTTTGCATTCGGTTTCCCTTCAAAGGGACAACAATTATCTTGTCTTTATCTTTTCCTTCGGAACGACAACTCTTCATTTTCACCCTTTCCTGCACAGAAGAATAACAATTATCAGTGATTAAGTCTTGTATATAATTCACATGTTTTTTTATAATTCTTTATTGTTTTCCAGATTCATAATGCAAAAAGGTTTACAAATTCTACTGAAAAGCTATTCAAATGATCATCAAAGCATACCTTTTTGGTAATCCACAGGGGTGAGTTTGGAAACACCCCTATCACTATAGAGTATTTACCTTGGGAAGATCTAATTCTTAGACCATTAGAGGAGCAATATTTGATTGAAACCTATTATGAAATTGTTGTTGAAGCTAAAAACCCTAAAATTTCCCTTAACCATTCTTGTCAATTTGAAAAGCAGATATTTGAGCCCAAACTTGAGGGATTTTTATTTTGGCTTTCACCAGATCCCTTATGCCTCTTAGAGAGTGATTATCAAGTTGTGGAAGGCTTGCATCAGTTGGAGAATCATGAATATGTGGATCCTATTGAATCCTGGTTTCAAGAAGTCATCAACACACCTTATTTCCTCATCATTCGACAACTCTTGGTACCATATCAATCAAAGCAACTAGTTTCTCATACTCAGGTATGTGTTGAAGCTTATTATTTAAAACTGAGTGTGAGTATATTTAACATTTTGTTACACACATGGATACATTGGAAATACTACTTGAAGAAGACCTTCCTTTCTTTAAATTAGGGTAGGGTAGTATTAGAACAATAAATAAAAATTCCATTTGAAATAACAACACTCTTGAAATTGCAATTCTTAAGGCACAACTTTTTGAATTTCTATCATTAAGCACTCTTGTGGTAAGACTTGTCAAAAGCAATTCACTCTTAATGCCTCATATTGTATAAAGTGACTTTAATTGTTGGTTGAGATTAATCATTGGGTTAGTTGGGGGGATTGTTATTTTTATATTTAATACTTTCCATTCATAAGCTTAAAAACTTACTTTTAACCTGTTCGCATGGGGTAGCTCAAGTGGCAATAGCCGTGGAAATGAAGTCTCACCGAACCGGAGATCTTGGGTTCGATTCTTGTGCTACCCTCCCTGAAAATGGGGTGAATAACGGACATGTAAAAACTCGAAAGGTCCCACCTAAGCTTACAAAAAAAAAAAAACTTACTTTTAACCTATTCATGATAACAAACTATCATCCAAGAAATCATTTCAAGTTTCTCTTTGAAGGTATTGATGAACATCCTCCTATGGTCGACCAATCCTATAAAAACCTAATGAGCTCTCATGAGAACCCTAGCACGATCAAGTTAAGGAATATTTCAGTCATTAACCGAGATGTTTTCTTTAAAATGAGTATTTAGGGTAGAAGGACCAATTGGTAAAGATTAGTAATTAAAAATTTTCACGCCATCCCATGCTCTTAAGGAGAAGATTTTCCCCCCTGCCTATTAAGTAACCTACTTAAGGTTAATTATAATCATAGTTTCTTTTTAAATGATTAATCAAGGGATGGGAGGTCTCATTACGAGTCGACCTACCATGATCATGGGTCCTAACGAGAATGACATTACCGCTACTGGTCACCAAGCAAAGGTAATGGCTTTCAGTTGAAAAGATGGAATACAATAGGTCTCATCACAAGCCGGCGTATTCATTCTTGTTAGCTCTTGTGAGTGGCACTGTTGTTAGCTGGTTACCAAGTCAGGATAGTGGCCTTCAATTAACTTCTAAAAAAAATGTAAATTCTTTCAATTGAATATGAATTTATATCTAATAGATGGGACACAAGCATTTCATGTGGCTAAAAGTAATCTCCGTCGAGGATATAAATGTATGTTGGTAGCAGGGCCATGCCTATGGTATTAAAGTTAATTTTACACTATGATTTACTTGGTTGTTTTTGTCTTTCCCTAAACTCATTATCATATCTCTCCAAGAATGGTTTTAAGATCCTTTCAATAATGTGCTTTGGAATCCTATATTTAAGAAATAATTTGGTTTTTATGGATGTTGGACCCTTAGTGTACGTGATTCACTTTGCTTGAATAAGAGGAGCTTGAACTATATGCTTGGGTAATAGTAAGATGGTCATCTTGGGAAGGCATCATTTTGTCATACTTCTTTTTCCTTATTTCCATCCATTTTAATTCCTTGGCTTTCAAATAATGTCACTTCTATGTATAATAATGAGGCTATTAAAAGTGAATACTTTCTGATTTAAATTACTCTTGAGATGCTTTATGGAAATTTTTATGGTTGACTATTTCATTATGATACTATCCTTGCAGTTTAGCGTTTTTTTTAGCAGCCCTGGTATCAGACTTTCTTTGGATCAGTCTTAATGAATAAATAATCCAGTACAAAAACAAACCAACATGCATTATCTTTTAGAACAATCAAATCTAGCATGGAAAATTTGTTTACATATGGTTGCAGGAACATTTATGGTGCAACTTTGTTTTTTTTGTTTGCAAGAGAACATCAGTAGCAGTTGATTCGCTTGCATGAGGACATGCAAGATGATCGACATGGGGGGATGTTAGGCCCATGAATTGTCATGTTTAATTCACATTCTCACCCTATGCTTACTCATGGTTTTCAATGTTATTTCTATCATTTTGCACAATTGTTGGGCTAGTAGCTTAACCTTGGAGCATGATCACGTAAGTGTTCACTATTTAACCTATTTCTTTTATTTCAATAAGATTTGCATCAAAATGATTAGTGATGATGGTGCTTGTGTTGTTTTAGGAATGTGAATGAAATAACAATAAAATATACCCATGCATCAACAATTAATTTCACTTAGTTTTGTTCCTGCACCAACACTCCTACACTAGCATTCCTTCACTAGAGAGCAACCAATTTGGGGCTTCGAAACTTGGGCACAATTCCGGGGAAAACTGAGATTGTCCAAAATGATTATCTAACACCTTCCCATGAGTTGGATTGCACCCAGGTCACACATGTGGGTCAATAGAAGAAAATCAACAAATCTGCTCAAAATCCGCACAGTTTTCAAACTGCCAAGTTTGACTTCGATTTTCATGCAACTGGAGGTGAATCTGGAAAATATGAGAGAATATATTTTTTACCAATATAAAAAAATTATCTATAACTGAAACCGTTTCTCAATATTATCTTTTGTTAAAAATTTACATGGCGGTATTTAAGTCAGTTTCATAAAAAAACACCGTTTTTCTAGAATTCTAGAATCTTGTAAAAAGAGCCAAACATCCAACTTGGGGCACTATTTCCAAGGATATGGAGTTGAATTATACAAATATAAGAGAGGCTTTTGTTTATAATATGACAAATTAAGTTCCCTCAAAACCGTTTTCCAAAATTCTCCATGGTTAGGAAGATTTACCAATATCTTTGAGGCCAATTTGTTAAAAATATGCAATTTTCCAGAATTAAGGAAAATGACTGTTAAAGTCAAAATCCACGTTGTAAATTTTATAAATGGCTTAGCCATGGTCTATGTGAAGGGAGGATATGTTACTATAGCTTCATATTTCTGGTTTGGAGTTGGAGCATATGGATTGGGATGTAAAGAACTGATTCAATTTTAATAAAAGACTTCTAATGCAAGGTTTCTTTCTCCAAATCTATTGTTTTTTTAATGATCATTTTGATTTAATTTTAAGAGAGTGAGAGCTGGATGGTTTGGGCCCAACCAATCAAGCTCAACATCCCTCACTTTAGATTAGTTTTCAATCGTTAGAAATTAGCAAAAGTTGTGTTGAATGATGATTTTCCGTGTATGAATAGTTTCTTTGATATACTTGCATGACTCAGAACATTCAAAGATTGTTTCCTTTTATATTGGAGTAATGATCTCATCATGAATTGTTAAGGATTGTGTTAATGAAGCATGAAGGATGCTTGAATGCGAATTTTGAAACCAATTCTATTTAAATTGTATAATCTTGCATTCCGTACTTATACAGAGTTATTATGTACTTAGACAAGTTTTGTAGTATCATGTTTTATATGAATGTCCAGCGATAGTAGGACGAGATTTTAATGGTTGTAGCTTATTTAGATTTGAAGTATGGTTGGATTGAGAGTTGTAGGTTAATGCTTTTCATGGAATATGCTTTCTAAGTTTATTTGATGTAGTTTTTTTCCCCTTGGAAAATTCGTAATTTTCATTAAATAGAGAAAATTACATTTTGTAGATGTAAAAGCATATGATGTATGTGAGGCATAGAGCCTATCAAGTATGTGGTGTCAAAAATGGTGTACTCCATGCAGGGAGACACTGAAATTCATCAATAGTTTCAAAAGATTCTCTACGTAGAGAGTATTATATAACTGTCATTTTGCATGTCTGATAACTTTAAACGTAAATAATATTTACATAATAAAAAATATGTAGGCTCCATCTGAGCTAGTTAATTTGTAAGGTCCATAAAAGTTCTATGATAGTGCTGATAGTAGGCACCATCCCTCTGCTCCTGGATCATCCAAGTCCCGACAGGCCTATGCACTGCTTCCTTGGATAGGAGATCAGGAATTGAGTTTCGTTCCCTGTATATATGATGACAAACAAAAGTGTCAAAAATGATGATGAGTTGGTGAATCTCGTCCAAAATATGTTTCAGAGAATAAGCATTGCAGTTAGCTATTTTGTTTATCCAATTGCAAACAATTTTTGAGTCCCCAAACAATTGGATGTTCCTGCATTGTTTTTCCAGAGCATATTGTATGACATATTTGGCCGTGATAAGTTCGGAAAAATTGTTTGTACCCCTCCCTAGACCCATTTGAATTTTGAAAAAATGAGTTTCAGTAAGGTGCAGAATGGCGCCTCCCCACATCCAATTTCCTGAGCTGAGTCATTGAAGAAAGCCCAAGGCTGAGAGTGATTTATGCTTTCAGGGGTAATGTGCCTGGGAGTGGTGTTTGCTTCTTCATCAGGTATGATGTGGTAATCGGATAGTATACGAGAAGAGATAGAAGGCCAATGGGGGGCTGAGTTCTGAAAAATATAACGGTTGTGGGCAATCCAAATAGCCCAACAGATGAGGATTGGAAGATTTCTAGCTTTTGACGGGGAGGCAGCAGACCACCAAGAGACCCAGGCTTCTTTCACGATCGAACCCTGCCAATGGATTAGAGAGGGAAAATTTGAGCGAATAGAAACCCATAGCTCTTTTGCAACCAGGCATGTAAGGAAGAGATGGTTAGTGTACTCGCTGTTGTTCATACATAGACAACACCAGAAAGGTCCATGGAGAGCTCTTTTGATTAAGTTGTCTCCTATGGGTATCTTATTCTTCAGAATTTACCACATGAGAAGCCGAGACCTGGGTGGCGCTTTTAACTTCCACAAACTTCTCCACCAGGATTCACATATTTGTGGTCTATGAGAATCCATTAAAACTAGATAACCTTCTTTAGGTGAATATCTCCTGTGCTTTGCAGGTGCCCATATTAGCTCATCCTCTCCTTCCATAATTCTGATGTGAGATTCGGTAAGAGCTGTTGTGTAATTAGGGAAAAATTTAAGGATGGAAATTTATCTTAAATTTTAGAAACCTTGGGGAATCCCACTAGTCCATAATATGAAATCTATAAAATGTTTGGAGATATTTTTGTAAAAATATTCAAATTTATAATATTTTTATATAGTCTATATATAATTATTTGGCGATTTTTAGGGTAAAATAATTTCATTCTAGAAAATTTGAGCGAATCATTTTTACAAAAAATGGAAATTAGCAAATCTTTTTTTTGGAAAATGTATAGAAAATTAGCCCATGGGCGAATATTAGCCCCTGAAATTTTCCCTGTGTGTAATCCACCTAGTATTGCATCTAAGGTTGTGGAATTTGCAGTGCATGCTCAGATTTCCAAGCTTTCTTAGTTAAAGTGGAGTGCTCACTGTCCACAATATGGCTGATATGTGTGATTCCCATGGCTGTGAGGTGGTTCTTAAGCTCATCAGGCAGCTTGTGTGCATTTTCTACCAAAGCAGTAGAGAAAATATCCAACCTTTTGATCCCCCATCCACCCCACTTCTTTGGAAGAGCAAGTGATTCCCATTTGGCCCATGAAAAAATTCTCCCTGGCTGCTTTCCTTTCCACAGGAACCTACAATAGAGATTTTGAATTCTAGATAAGGTACCCCTTGGTATCCATGCCAGAGACATCCAATACACTAGTGTGGCTTCCAGAACCGCTTTGATGAGTATCAGTTTGCCTGCTCTTGACAGATATTTGTGGTACCAAATGTTGAGTCATTTTTCCATCTTGGTAATTAGCCAAATCCAGTCTGCAATTTTGTAGCCATGGGGCTTTAGCCTATATCCCAGATACCTTAGTCCATCATCCATGTGAAGAAGTGTATAAGGGAATCTGTGCAGGGCATACTGAATCTCATGAGGAGAGCACCCAGTGGCTGTTATGGTGGACTTAGCATCATTAATGATCATACCTATGGCCACTAGAAAAACAGAGAAAGCATTCTGCAATGAGGTCAAGTCACCAATACTCCCGTTGAGGAAGATTAGTACGTCATCTACAAAGAGCAAGTGTGTTAGGATGCATCTATTAGTAATCTTGATACCTCGAAGCCTTCCCCTGCTATGTTCCTCTTTTATGAGTTTGCTGAGCCCCTCCATAATGAGTAAAAAGAGTAATGGGGATAGGGGGCATCCCTGCCTGATACTTCTCTCAGAGTTAAAGAAAGGTGATGCCACCCCGTTAATAAGGACACTGAAAGTTACATTAGTAATGCAACACATAATCCATTTTATAAACTCGTAGGGGAAGCCTAAATGAGTTAGTAGCATTCTAATGTAGATCTAGTTTACTCTGTCAAATGCTTTTGAGAGATCTACCTTTAGGATCATACCTTTTATTTTCTTCGTCTGGATAGAGTGCAGGATTTCTTGTGTGGTCCCAATAGTCTCATGGATCTGTTTGTCTTGTAAGAAGGCAAATTTTTCAGATGAAATGTGGGTGGATAGGATCAGACAGAGACGATTGGTTATGATCTTGGCGATGATTTTGCATATGCAGTTGCACAAGGAGATGGGGTGAAAGTCATTGAAGGTTGTAGGGTTGTCTAATTTGGGGATGAGAGTGATGAAGGTGGAGTTGAAGGCCTCATACGTATTCACATTGATACGACAATCCTCTATAACTTTTAAAAGATCCTCTCTGAGGGAATCGAAGAAAGCCAGGTAGAATTCCACATTCCATCCATCAGGTCCTAGGCTTTTGTCACATTGAACCATTTTAAAGTGGCTTTGAGTTCCCCTAATGTGACTTCCCTGGTCAGATCCAATGCAGCTTCTTGATCTACAAATTTTGGGAACAACTGAGCTGTGCACATGACTTCTGCTAGGGTAGCAGTTGGGGGAGCCCTATAAATTTGTTTGAAGTGTGAGGTGGCCAAGGCTGTTAAACTCGGGAAGGTATTCACAGTTTCTCCCTGCTCATTTGTTAGCTTCCATATGGTGTTGATGGCTTTGTGCCCGTTCGCGAACTTGTGGTAGAATTTTGTATTATCGTCCCCTTCAAGAAGCCATATAGCTCTGCTTCTTAGTCGCCAGCTTTCTTATCTATCCCTTAGTATTTGACTCCTCTTGGCTAGTAGGGATGTAATCTTTTCCTTGTGTTCTTGGGAGGAGTAGATCCCTCCATGTTCATTCTCGAAAGCAGCTATCTCCTCTTCAATTGCCTTGAGGATAAGGTCTTCCTATGTTCGCTTCTTATGTGCCCAGATTTTAGATAGACTCTTCAGTTCCCTCAGGTTGTGTGCAAATCCTTCGACAATGTTCCCACTGGCATCAGGGGGATGGGACTTCCAAAATTCAGTGACTAGCCTAGTATAGTCTACATCCCTTAGCCAGGAAGAGTTAAATTTGAAGGGGGCTCTAGGCTTATTCATTCCTCCTCTTATTTCCAGGTAAATTGGCCTATGATCTAATATGCCCCCAGATCCAACCCATTGTCGTATTCTATGTCCCATATTCAGCAGACGCTCCTTTATGAGGAACCGGTCAAGCCTTCTGGCAAGGCTGTCCTCTCCTGTTCTATTATTCCTCCAAGTGGGTTGAATTTTGGCTGAAGGGATATCGATAAGGTTATGCTCCTCCAGTATGTTCTCAAAGAAAGCTGATAGGGAGTCCCTCTAGGCATGGTGACCCCAAGATTCTACGAATCCAATAGAAAAATTTAGGTCTCCACCCAGGATTATATTTTCCTATTGAAGAATGTTAGAATTTAGTAGACGATTCCAGTATTCTGCCCGGTTTTGGCAAGGTCCATAAACATTAATAATCCCAATCTCTATTTCAAGTTTGGGAGAGTAAATGTCTGCCCCAATGCTCAATGCTCCCCCAAAGATTATAGATATTAATGGAGCGGGAATTTATACACAGGGTCAATCCCCCCGATCGACCGTTAGCATCAAGAGAGTGAAAAGTCCATCCAGGGAGCCAAGATTCAAGCAAGTGAGAGATAACACTAGCCTGACCCAGAGTTTCTTGAAGGAAAAGGGCATCAACCAGCTCAAAGTTTCGCAGTCTTCGCAGGGCTAATTTTTTCCCAGGGCTAGCCAACCCTCGATAGTTGAAGGATAGCAGCTTCATGGAGGGAGTGCTTCCAGGGTATTCACTGCTCTAAGTACCCAATATATGGATATTTTCCTTCCAGCTGCTATCTCCTCCCCAGCCTGTAAGATGACTTTTGATAAGGAAGAAGGTCGGCCTTGAGGTTGCTTAGGGGGGAGGAGGGAGGAAATCAATCCAATGCCCATGGAATCAAGGGCTCGAGATCGAGCCTGAGATCAGAGTGGGTATTTTGAGGATGAGGGAGATCAGAGATGGAAGGAATAGTGGGGGGTCCTCCGAAAAGGAAGGCGGGGTACAGGAGAAGGTGGGGGAAGAGGGTTACAGGGGGCAGGCCAGGGTAATGGGGGGCTGAGAGAAAGGAGCAGATGCCTGATAAATACTTGAAGCAATGCAAAAAGATGAAGTAGAAGGATAAGCAGAGGAGGAAGAAGAATCAAACATACCCGTGGAGAACGTAGCCTCGACAACCGCCCTTGCCTGGTCAGAGGAGGTGAGGGAGGCCGGTGTGGTGCTTTCCCATGCTTCTTCTTGGCTTCTTTTGCAGGAGCTTTCTTTGCAGCAACCAGGACTGAGAGAGTCACTGCTTCATCAGATGAGGGGGGATTCTCTTGTACTTGAGGTCCCTTGTATGGTATGGCCTTATCTTTTTCTCCTGCTCGCACTTTTCCATTTAGAGGGAAATCCTTGTATAAATGTCCCACCTTGTGGCACCGTGTTGGGTCTAAAATGCGAATGCAAATTAGAGTTTCATTTAATGTCAACCCGGGTAAGTAAAAATTTGAGGATCATCCATTATATGGACTCAGATACAAACTAAACTAAGCTAAGTGAATAAATGTCAAATCTCCCTTATAGGAGGTTTTTCTTTTCATTGGAATCTCCATCATCTATTTAGTCATTTAACAAAATGAAATCTAGAAATTAAAAGAAATTGTGACAAGTGTAAGAAATATTAAATCTCCCTTACATGAGACTATTCATTAATATTTCTAATCAACTATTTAAACTAATGAAATTGAAGCTCTTAAACATAATTCTGATTGATTGCATGAAATATTAAAGCTCTCTTACAAGAGACTATTCATTTATATCTCAATCATATAAATAAAAAACTTAAACTAATGAAATCAAACATTAAATAACAAATCAGATTCATTGAAGGAAACATTAATACTTTCTTATGAAGGTAATTCATTAATATATGAACCTAATAATTTAATCTAATGAAATTCACAAACAAACATAAAATAAAAGCTTACCAAAACAAAGTGTACTTGTTAGGCAATGGGGATCCTTCCAAGGATTCACAAGCACACCGAAAGAGAAGTAAAATGTAGAGGATCAAAGACGCTCCATTTTATTCATCATAATTTTCAAAGTACAATGGATATAAGCTCACATGATCCAAATCAAAACTATTCTAAATTCTATCTAGATTAACATTACCAGGTTACAATGAAGGACTAGGTTCTAATATTCTAAAAATTAAGATTACAAATGAAGGAGATAACACTCCTATTTATACAAAAGCTATAATAACAAACTCATAAATGTAGATCCACTATTCCTTCCTTTGATCCACATATTTCTCAACCAATGGTGACACATACCCCTATCCTCCATGATCTCCTCCATGAGGTCCATGATCTCCTCAAATTCGATTTGAACATAGAGTGCCACATAAAGATGCCTTGAAATCTTCCTTTGTACTTACACATGTCAAATTTCTCATTCTAATTGTTAGGTATAAGTATAGGGATATTACTTTCTAAAGTTTAACCACAAATTCACTTAAAAGTACTAAGAATTAATAATGTTTTGGTAACCCATATAATGATGAAAGTGAAGCTTGATGTGATGACATGGTGGTGAAATAGAGGTGAGAAAATGTGTGAATGAAGTGAAAGTGAATGTATTTTAAGGTGAAAGTGGATGTATTTTAAGGATAGTTTTTAAGCCCAACATACCCCCAAACTGAAGGTATTGCGTGTCCTCATGCAATCTATTACATTACTTTTGGTACTTGAGATTTTTGGCTTAAGCTTTGCATGATATCATTTACTAATGTTTGCAAAGTGTGTTTGTTGAATTGCAACTTGGTTGGTTCTTGTGTTTCAACCATATTTTGTTTGTTGCATTCAATGTATGATCTCTACATAATGATAATGTGATTTTTATTGCAAAGTATTTTTGTTGGAATGCATCATGGTTGGTTCTTGTGTGACAACCATGACTGTGTTGGCATCCAATTAACTTTTAATTACTTTTTACAAAGCCATTTATATGCTCATGATGATGCAATAGTAAATATATTTGGAAAGTACGTGGGCTTTAGAATGTGATATATGAATATGAAAAAATATGAATGTGAAAAAGTATGAATGTAAATGTATCCTCCCCCCATAGTGATGGTTTTGGCAGTTGTGTGAATAGAGAAATGGAAGTGATTTTTTTCCAAAAATTATCATTCTAGTTTTTTTTCAAGGAATTAAATGGTTAAAAGTTAGAAAATATCATACCTCAACTTACCCTTTCAAAAATGGATGAGAGCTGTGCATGTGTGGCTACAAAATTTGGATCATAGTCGTCTTCTCTTGGCTGTGAAAATGGTGGATGGAGTTGAAAAAGTGAATCTTTTATTGTTACTGCATCTGCTGCCAAATATGCTGCTAGATCTTCTGTTGAATGTTCAGAATCTACTGCTAAATGCGGCTGAAAATGTATAAGGCTTGGAAGGTATACAAAATCTAGAATTTACACTTTCCCCCCAGCCTTATTTATTGACTTGTCCTCAAGTCATTTACATCAAAAATTGAAAAGTAATGAAAGTAAATCTGCTTCCTCTGCTACTAAATGAAAGTAAATGTCTTCAAGTCTTCCACACTCATTGGCACAATTCTTGTCATGTGAATAAATGTTTCGGTGTCGAACATAACAAGAAATTGTTAACTTAGTGGCCATTAATGGATGCCACTAGTCAACACGAGAGCTCCCATCTTTGATTTGGATGAGAGTCAAGGTGCCCCTAAGACATCTTTCTAAGCATGAACGAATTTCTTGTTGTCGAATACTTAGAAGATCCGACGAACAAGGGACATTGATGTATTCCCATTGTTAACCGAGATTGTAGCTTACCCTTAAGGCATACAAGCTTCAAGGTGTTTTTAGAAAGATATTTAGACTGAAGGACTATGGAATTAGTGATTTACACAGAAGCAGGATTTTGTTTGCAAACTTGTAAATGGAAATGGAAATGGAAAAGGAAACTGACAACGGAAATGGAAAGTGGCACAAAAAGCTTGTAAGTGAGCTACTTGGTTTTATTTTTGGGTTAGGAATGTATAATGACGTGTATGTGAATAAAAAATAAAAAATGGATAATGACTCTTGCTGGGAAAAAGTGAATTATGGCATGCTTTGACAAGTGGTGGGATTTACAATTTTTCAAAAGAGGTTGAAAAATCTCAAGAATAACAAATAATATTTTTGGGTTTTCTGTTGAAATAGCTGAGGTTGACCAGCGTTGACCAACCACCTATAGACGTCGAATTCAAGTGTGGATAGGTATTTCACCATCCTTGTACATTTAGGAACAACCCCCAAGTCTTCGAATTTGCTAATCTATCATGCAACATATCAAACCATTAAACCCTTAAAAGAAGTTAGAAGAACTTGTAATTTTCTGGAAATTTCGTTCTTTTGATCATGGTCTTGTTCTTTAGAATTTATCATGAAATTAGTCTTTTGAAGACCAATTGTCATCACAATTTAATATCCTTAATGATCAGTTGATCATCTGAAACGTGCTCAAAAAAAAACTTGGCATAAAGAACATAAGTTTGTTCAAGAAGAGATGGCCATTCCCTTCCCGATTCTTATGCAAAAATTGTATGCCAAAATGAAACATATTAAGGAATATCAAAAGAATAATTTTAGTCCAATTCATGATGTTAATAACAATATATTTTTAATAAAAATAACCATGGAAAATAAATCAACTCCTTGTTTGTGTCCAATGACTCATTGAATATGCATGTAAAAGCTTGGCATTATAGATTTGTTGTGTCGTGTAGATTCGTATTTTACATAAAAGCATACAACATGAAGAAGTTATAATTTTATTGCCAATACAAGATAATCCTCCAAATTTTCAATAAATCAATCTTCCAAATTTGCTCTGCCAATGTGTTGTGCCGAGAGCTCTTGATGTCGAAACAAGACCTGCTAAGGCACAAATCCATCAAGACATTTAACTACCCACTTTGCTGCTAGAATATCGCCTATGCTGCAACATCAACGAAACCCAATCCAGAAATATGACCTTAGGTGGACAAAAATAATAGCGTAGAAGAAATGTGATAATACCAATATCTGTTGAGCATAGTCAAACTGAAATGTTGACTGAGCTCCTCAAATGGTGACTGTCTTGCAAAACGTTATGGAAAAAAGCTTGGGTTGAGATCCCTCACTATTTTGGGCAAAATATTAAAAACGCAGATCACTTACCTCGACAGAAAGTTTCTGGAACAGTCTTTTGGGCGGCAGATTAGAAAACTGTTCTGCAAAATATGGCACGATTGTTAGATTTTGAATGCATCCAATAGCTGTCAAAGGATAGGCATTTTTGGACTTCCTCGCTGCACATATGGTGCCTGATGACTCTCTTATGACTAAGATTTCTTATGCATGCGCTGGGCCGTCTGGTCGTTGAGTGGCGTGTTTGACCCACTGTGCATTTTTTACGATTTCCAAGCGTGCTGAGAAAACGTTCCATTCCATTCAAAACTATTCAAAACTAATTTGGCAATATAAATATGGTAATAATTTTGGGCCTTCGCTTGTTTACATATGATTAGGGATCTGAAATATGGGCTTGGCGAATCAACTCATTAACAAGCAAGAGAGTTGGGGAAATGAGGTGGAAAGGAACACTAAAGTGTAGTCGATTAGACTCGAGTATTTGATTATGTTGGCATGTCTGTAAAAATGTGAGGTGAGGTTTTGTATTCAATTAATTGAATTTTCAGCCTTCACTGCGTTGTTGCCCCAAAATATCTTTTACATTTCAAGCAAACTGAGCTCTTTCGACGAGTGTTGATTTAAATGGCCACCGATTCATTTTTTGCAATAAAATTGTCATTTATGCAGATTGTGGATTGAGTTTTGGATTTTGAGAAGGCAACTGGATTCGAATGTGGACTTTAATAATTAGGTATTCAGCTAGGTAAGATTTAAGCTCAGCATTGAGAATTTAAGAAAGAAGCGCTACCACTTTTGCTTTGACTCACTAACTCAGCTCGCAGTGACTCATATTGGTAATTAGAGACGAAATAAGGAGAGAACACAAATCCTTAAACCTTGGCTCTCTCACTTACTTATATCCTTGGCTTAGCCCTAGTTACCGAAATGAGAAAGTGAAATACCTTCAAGATGAGTTAGCCAGGTCACCATTAAGGCTGATAGCTATCAATGTCTTCTCTAATTAATAGCTTCACAAAATCTGCATGCAATCATCAAATCACTCAAATCGTGTCACAAAATCTACATGCTCAAATCGCTCAAATTGTGGTTGTAGGTTAGATGGATTCATGCCACTATTTTATACGTTATAAGGGTAAGAGTGATTGCACAACATTATGGTATATGCTAGCAAAGAGATAGTAGTCGGGTATCGAGGAAAGAACGATGTGAAAGAGTCGAGATGGAATAGGTTGGGATAGTTACGAGCTCGAAGGTGTTGAGTTCATCGAATGGGGCAAATGGTTTGCCAAAATCTGGCCTCACGAAGGATTGAGTCCTCCTATTAGCTCATTTCGAATCGATCCGGTTCCAACACGCATAGTTCCTCCTCTGTCTTGCTCCTATAAGGGAGCAAGATTAATATATAGAACTTGAACGATTATTAAAATGAATACAACCTCTTTGTTTTCTACATCAAAATCAAAGCCTGGATCTACAGATCACAGACTGTATCTCCCCGTCTCTCTCAGTTCTCTTTCAGTGCTATTTTCTTAGGCCAGCTTCAGCTAGTACTGCACTGATCTCAAGGAGGTTCGAAACCCCGATTACTTTTGCTTACTTATAATCTTGAATATTATCGATAGGAACCCTTTATTTGAAGTTTATTTTGATTTTAAAACACTTTTATCGAGTCCCCATTTTCTGTTTTAAAGTTTCCCTGCCTTTAGTTACGACTTGGATGATCTTCGTTGGTTGTGTTCAACACGGTTGGAGCTACGAAGATGGTTCCATGTCTGGTCACCAACGAAGGTTCAATTTTCCACAGACATGATTAAATCGTTGGGGTTGGAGCAAGTGCATGATTTTGATGGAAGAGCTCCTTTTGTCTCGGCACTTTTGTCAAAGGAAAGTGTTTGTGTTTATTAGTTCTCCCTGTGAGGTTACTGTGCATTGCCTCTCGAGTTTAAAGAAAGTAATTGAAACAAGAAATTCATGGTGTGAGACCCTTTAGCCATAGATCGTAATGGCAATCTACGAGGCAGTCATATTGCTACTTTTGTTGGATTGCATCCAATAATGGTGGACTAGAGTGCTAGAAGGGTGTGTTATCTATGTAAACAACCAGGTTAAAAGATGACAGGTTTTTCCTAGACCAGAACCCTTTTGAGAGAGTTTTAACGAGACCGATTTCAATAACACCGGGGCCAACCATATTTAGATATTGAATTGTTTATATGAATAATTGGATTGTTTGAAGAAATGATCCCAACACATATGCAGAGAAGTTTTAACACAATTATCAAATCACTAAACTACAGATTTAATTTTTAAATTTGAAATCGAAAATAAAGAATTTCTTAAAAAATGATTTTGATTTCTTATAATGCTTGTAGTTTTAATGATTTGTGCAAATTCCTAGCAAGAGATTTTTATTTAATTTTCAAAATAAATCAAGAGATTTTCTGATCTGTTTCATCGCTCGAAGTGCAGGAAGAGAGCATACTAACCTATTGATTTGTTTTTATTTTTATTTTTGTAGGTTAGCGTGGATGAAGTGGCTCTTACCTAAATTTATTCATGAGAAATGTGGATGATTTTTTTATTTTTTTTGAAAACAAGACTAAAGGAAAACTCTATGAGATCTCATTTTATTTTTTTAATCTATTATACCTTTAACTTGAAATATATATTTTTTTTATTTCCTAACTAAAAGAATGCTTCTAGTGAAGCCATATACAAACTAAAAATTAAAAAAAGCTCACATCTAGATTTAAAGTTTTTACCTAATTATTTGCAAGCATGTGAGTAACCTATCTTATTCTTGGAGTTGGTGCAAGGTTCTTTTGAAACCAATCTTCAATATTGTTCTTGCTCTCGAAGAAGTACCTGTTCAACATTTTTAGTTTTCTCATCCATAAATGGATTATTAAGAAATGGGGGGTTTAAAAATTGCATTTGAAACTAACTAAGTACGAAAAAATAAAAAAGCTCAAACTTGAACTCCTTTATGAAGATCCTGCTGTCACCAGGTTTCACAAGTTAGTCCATAAAAAGAAATTGCAATAAAAATAACTTCCTAAGTCTATCTCCAAATCATCCTCCCCAACAACAGTGACAAAATATTGGGTCAAAAATGCAGATGCAAATTAGAGTTTCATTTACTGTCAACCCGGGTAAGTAAAACTTCGAGGATTGTCTAATATATGGACTCGGAGACAAACTAAACTAAGCTAGGTGATGAAATGCCAAAGCTCCCTTACAGGAGGTTTTTTTTTTCATTGGGATCTCCATCATCTATTTAGTAATTTAACAAAATGAAATCTAAAAATTAAAAGACATTGTGACAAGTGTAAGAAATATTTTTTCTCCCTTACAGGAGACTCTTCATTAATATTTCTAATCAACTATTTAAAATAATGAAATTGAAGCTCTTAAACATAATTCTCATTGATTGCATGAAATATTAAAGCTCTCTTACAAGAGACTATTCATTTATATCTCAAGCATATAAATCAGAAACTTAAACTAATGATATCAAACATTAAATAACAAATCAGATTCATTGAAGGAAACGTTAATACTTTATTACAAAAGGTCATTCATTAATATTTCAAACATATGAACCTAATAATTTAATCTTATGAAATTCACAAACAACATAAAATAAAAGTGTACCAAAACAAAAGTGTACTTGCTAGGCAATGGGGATCCTTCCAAGGATTCAAAAGCACACCAAAAGAGAAGTCAAATGTAGATGATCAAAGAAGCTCCATTTTATTCATCATGATTTTCAAAGTACAATGGCTATAAGCTCATATGATCCAAACCAAAACTATTCTAAATTCTATCTAGATTAACATTACTAGGTTACAATGAAGGACTAGGTTCTAAGATTCTAAAAATTAATATTACAAATGAAGGAGATAACACTCCTATTTATACAAAAGCTATGATAACAAACTCATAAATGTAGATCCATTATTCCCTTCTTTGATCCACATATTTCTCAACCAATGGTGACACATAACCCTATCCTCCATGATCTCCTCTATGACGTCCATGATCTTCTCCATGAGGTCCATGATCTCCTCAAATTCGAATTCGAACATAGAGTGCCACATAAAGATGCCTTGGAAGCTTCTTTTGTACCTACACAAGTCAAATTTCTCATTCCAATTGTTAGGTATAAGTATAAGGATATTATTTTCTAAAGTTTATCCACAAATTCACTTAAGAATACTAAGAATTAATAATGTTATGGAAAACACAAGGGTAACCCATATAATGATGAAAGTGAAGTTTGATGTGATGACATGGTGGTGAAATAGAGGTGAGAAAATGTGTGAATGGAGTGAAAGTGGATGTATTTTAAGGATAATTCTTAGGCCCAACACACCGTCTACATTGAAAGGGAACCCCCTCGTAATCTAGAATCTACAACTGTGAGAAAGTTCTCCACTGTAATGTAATTTGCTCTTGGAGACCCCCTCTTGTATCCAGGTGAACCAAGATCCTCATGTACGCCATCATACCAGTGGATAAGTATGATTTTTCATGCTCCAGGTAGGAGCCCAAGGTGTTTCCAATGCGCCGAAAGATGTCTTCCAACCAAAATTGAAGGGGTAATCCAGGAAGACAGACCCATATTGGCCCGACTCCTATATGTTCTCTTTCCAGGTCAAAAAGTGGATTCCAGCAGCATAGGAGGACAGGGGCCTATTCAAAATGACAGAAGGAGGACATGACCCAATTCGTGTGCTCGGCTCTGGAAAAACGTAAAGCGAACCAACCTCTAACGAAAGTTTGGATGAAGGGAAAATCAGCCAGATGATGTCCCCAAACCTCTGATGTCCATAGCTTCATTCGTGTCACTGTATAGCTCCTACCCTGAATCCTTCCAACCAGGACTCGGTCTACTGTGTCCATTGAGTCTCCCCACTGAATATCCTCCCCAAGTCGTATGATGATGTCCTTGGCCTTAGATTTGAAACACTTGTATTTCTTGCTCGAACGAGGTTCAGCTTTAGAGGAGTCTTGCCGATCCCCGCGCAGAGAAAAGTTTGTATGAGGATTCTCAAGGATATGGTGCGAGCCAGAGGGGAAGGTGTCTGAGAGAGGAGGAATGTTGGTGTAGTAGCCAGAAGGGGGAGCACATGTAAGAGGTAGGAGTGGATACCCCTGTACTTCATTCGAGGGATTTCCGGGAAGAGGGTTTTGGGATCCGGCAGATGGAGGGGGAGGAGGATAACCTGAGGTGACGGCCGCTGGATTAGGGTTAATGCATCCAGTTGTGAAATTAAGTGAGGATGGAGATGGGGGGGGAGAGTGCCGACTAGGGGGGGTGCTCAGGAAAGGTCACTGTCGAACTGGAGGGCCCCGAGATTGAGCGAAGGCCTGCAACAGTGTCCGGTAAATCACAACAATAGGGGAGCAGTCCTTTCGAGGATGTATGTGGAGTCAGCTAGATGTTGACACCTTCTAATGGGTCCTTCGAGTAATCGACGATATCCAAGTCCATAGTTTCTTCTGGAGTATCCTTCGCCAGCTCCCTCCGAAAAGAGTGAGTAATCATCGCAACATACCTAGGTCAGGTAGAGTAGGCAGGTAATTCAGAAATGGATTCATGGAGCTGAGGTTAAAATGAGACCATTTACGGGGATGAAGATGGTGTTACGGTGACCGGAACGACATCAGGTAGTTGGGTCAAGGTAATTGCCTCTGTAGGGAATGAGCAGACAAAACTACAAAATCCCTAACCCTTTTCATGCAGGCTCTAAAGCTCCATCGCCAATTCTCCCTATTTGATGTAGTTTTAAATTAGAATAAAATTTTATTTTTAAATGTGTGAGAACATTAATTTGAAGTTTTTACTTTCCTTCGAGTGTTTGAGAGTTGAATGTTAGGAAATATAAAAGACTAGTTTTAACTCTTGTTGGCTTGCATCTCGAGACTTAGACGTAGTGATTATATTTGCTTTTGTTGGGTTGTTTATTTTCCTTAAGTTCATAATTGCTTGAATTAGAATTAGTTTTTTTTAAGATTGAAATTAGAATAATCTTGATATTGAACGTGTGGAGTTTTGCCGTTACACCAAAACCCGCAGGTTGCAGGTGTTGGTAAACATTATAAGCCAGTAACTAGGATCCCCAGGGTGGAAATTACGGATTCTATAGAGGTGCGGTGATTCTTCCAACACCCCCCCTCAAACGCAACTTGGGGGAATCGAACCTGGGTCCAAGCTCTGATACCATGGGAAGACCTGTCACCATATTTTCTTTACATAGATGCTGAAGGGAGCGATAGTTTAAGTGACCAAATCGCTCATGCCAAAGTTTGCTCACTTCATCATTATGAGCAACAAATACTGAGTGAAGATTTGATGACCCAAAGTTGTGAAACTTATACAACCTTGTGGAATCATCAGCAAGACCAGTAGCTAGAATCTGTTTAGGATCTTTTAGATCCTTGATTACAACATCATGAGGTGAAAATTCAACAATTTTACCTTCACCTGAATGAGTTATCTGATAGACAGATAGAAGGTTGCAAGATAAAGTTGGAACACATAATACATCATTAAACTAACCATTGTCTAGATGAACAGTTCCAGTCCCTACAACATTAAGAGATCTATCATCACCAACATATATATTTTTGGTGTTACAATCATTTAAAGAAGAAAACATGGCTTGGTTTTTTGCCATGTGATAAGAGGCTCCAAAATCAATGAGCCACTCATGAGAATGAGAAGAAGAAGAAGATACATTTAATGCATAACCAGACTGAGATGATTGACAATGACATGCAGAAAGTGCCATTTCGGAAGTTGAAGTTGAAGTAGGCTCCACATGGATGTTATGTTTCTTCATTGCGGCTTCCAAGGCTTCCATCTTCTTAAAGCATTTAGATTCTAAGTGGCCATCTCGATTACAAAAGTTACAATGTCTATGAGTCTTCTTCCATTTGTTTTTATTGGTCTTATCATTTTGCTGAAATGATCTTTCATTTTGAGGCTGAGTTGGTTTAGGACCATTCTTTTGAGGATATGACTTCTTAGGATTCTTTGAATTTGGTTGTTGCTGGGCGGCTAACGCTTTCGTGGAAGAGTTTCCAAGATTAAGAAGACCAAGGTGTAAGAGTTTTTCTTGTTCTCTTATTAAGGAATCACAAAAGGAGTCAAAGGAAGGGGCCTTGTAGTCTTTTCCTTGAAAAATGAAAGCTTCCCTTGTAGAATGGAAAGTGGAAACAAATACAGAGTAGGCTGGTCCCAACTTAGTAAGGATGGAATAAATAAGGTTACCATCTTCTTTCTTAACTTTAACACCTTCCAAGAGATATCTAAGGGTCTTGAATTTGGACAAGAAATCTTCAATGCAAGAAACATTATTAGGATCCAAAGTAAGCAACTCATTTTCAAGTTGATGGGCTCTAATTTCATTTTTAATCCCAAAAACTTTAGCGAGTTTTTCTAATGCTTCATGAGGAGTCTCAAGTTCTGCAATGTGGAATCTAAGATCAGGAGAAATAGACATCCCTATCAAACCACGTGCTTGATCTTGTCTATTTTCCCATTTTGCAGCCCTGTCTTCATCTTTTGGTTTCTTCTCTTGGTCTGTGGCTATTCTGAAGAGACCTTTACTTCTAAGTAAATCTTCCATGTAGGCTACCCATTGGAAGTAGTTAGTGCTGTCGAGAATGACTTGGCATGGACTTTCCATTTTTTTTTTAAACTGAAGCTGAAGATGCTGAAAGTAAGTGTTCCAATGGATAGATCTCGAAAAAATAGGCGGTTTTAAAAAAAACGGCTCTGAAAAAGGCTTCTGGATGAAGAAGTTATGGCTTTTTGAAAAAAACTTGGTGACGTTGCCGGCAAAGTGCGCGAATGTGCGGGAATGAAAAAATCTGCCCCCACAAAATGGAGACTTGAACCCAAGACCTCTACTCTCTTAAAATAGCTTTGAACCAATTGATCTATACAAAAAATTTGAGAGAGAGAGAGAGAGAGAGAGGGGGGGGGGGGGGCTTGGTTTGCATGCTTGCCTTGAGAAAGCTTTTTTTCCCTACAAAACACAAAACACAAAACCCAACACGAATATGCAAAGAAAAATGAACCTTGCGGCTCGAAGTTAGCTTTAGCCAAAAAACTAGAAATTTAAAAAAAAAACCTCAAAGTTAGCTTTAGCCGAAAAACTAAATATTTTTCTCAATGTTTCTGATTTTCCGAGATCACACTAAGGTGCAGGGAAAAGAGCATACGCATGAGAAAAATCCTTCCTTTCCGTTTCTGATTTGCCCAGATCGCACAGAGTCGTAGGGAAAACAGCATACGCAGAAATGAAAGGTATAGATCCGGTTAAAAAAAAGGCTAAATAAACCGAAACCGAAATAAGCAGAGAGAAAATAACAGTAAACTGCAAAAAACACTGTATACCTCCCGATCTGAAAAATGACGCAGCTAGGGCTACCGGAAACCTTTTCGCGTGAAACGAAAGGGGTTCCTCACTGGAACAGATGCTCCGAATGCAACAGAGCAGTCCTCTCGGCCCGAAAGCAGTCAGAAACAGCAGATCTAGGAAACGACAGCCGCATGCAGTTCTACCGGCTTCAGATTTGGATCACCAACGGACGCGGCCCTCAAATAGCTCTGATACCATGTGGAGTTTTGCCGTTACACCAAAACCCGCAGGTTGCAGGTGTTGGTAAACATTATAAGCCAGTAACTAGGATCCCCAGGGTGGAAATTACGGATTCTATAGAGGTGCGGTGATTCTTCCAACAGAATGATAATTAGTTTTGTTTGATTTCATATTTCTAAATTTTATTGTTTGAATTGTAGTTAAGTTTTACTTGCATTGAGATTAAGTTTGATTGATTTACTTTACTTAGATTGAGATTAAAATTGTTTATTTGCATTATGTGCTTAATTAAGAAATAAGAATTTGATGTTAATTTAGGTTAGATGCTCTTATCCTGCATTACCTTGACTTGTGCCTCTAAGAATTACAACCCTGGATTGATAATTTAATGTTGGAATTATAATACATATAATTTCCCCAACAGGTGGTTAACTCCATGATCGGTGGTCGACTAAGGCAGTATACAACATTATTGGTGTTTCCCTTCTTGTACTTGATATTCAAATGGAATTGTTGCAGGTATGTGGACCACTTCTGATGGTGATCATTCTACAACTTCCCTTTCGTCTGTATGAACTACAGGGGTTGGTGGTCTATGTGGATGTTCGTTTCCTTTACCAAAATGTAATGTTTCCATTGTCGGCAGGTCTACACAATGGAATACATATCTTTGTCATAAGTGGGATACTTTTGGACTGTGTGTGAAAGTGTCTCACTGTGATATGCCATTGTATGCCCTTGTTGAGTACGGATTTCCCCAGTATCATAGTCAGAGGCATCTGTCTCGATCACAAATGGTTGTTGCAAGTCTGGTAATGTGAGCACTGGTGTAGAGTAGAGGCAATGTTTCAACTCTATGAATGCCTTCTGTTGAGATTTAGACCAAAATAATTTTTCTTCCACTCCTCCCTGGGTGACTTGACTCAAGGGCCAAGTGATATGAGAGACCCAACCACAAACCTGTGGTAGAAATTGGCAAGACACAGAAAGCTACAGAGATCTATCAGAGTGGTTGGGGCTGGCCAATCCTGAATGAATTTGATCTTGGTTAGATCCACATGCACCCATGTTTATCAATAGTGTATCCCAGATACTAAACCTGGGTCATGCCAAAAGTGCATTTATCCAAATTAACACATTTCTTGTGTTGCCACAATGTTTGGAGAACCTATCGGATGTGGTGGAGGTGATCTTCCCAACTTTGGTTGAATATCAGGATGTCATCTAAGTATACCACTACAAATGAGTTGGTGAATGGACATAAGATGTCATCCATTAGCCTCATGAAGGTTGCAGGAGAATTCATCAAACTGAAAGGCATAACCATCCATTCGAAAAAGCCCTCCTTGGCTTTGAAGGTAGTCTTACACACATCAGAGGGTTCTATTGGTACTTGGTGATATCTGGAATTCACGTCGTTCTTGCTGAAATATTTTTCCCACTTGATTTGGTCTAGAAGGTTATCAATCTGTGGGATCGGGTACCTATTCTAGACAATGATCTTGTTCAGCGCCTGATAGTCAATACAAAGTCTCCAAGTCCCATCCTTCTTCTGTACCAACACGATCCGGTTCCCACAAGGTGATGAACTCGGCCAGATATGAACTTTCTGCAGCAACTCCTGAATATTCCTCTTGATTTAATCATTCTCCAGAATAGAGCGCCAATAGATTGGTCCATTGGGAAATGACACACCTAGGGTCAGGTCGATGGAGTGCTTGACTTGACAGTGCGAAGGCACCCTTGTGGGGGAGGTGAAGATGTCTTCATACTCCTCCACAACCTTGTCGATATGTTGTTTTCATGCGGAGGGGCCCTATCTGGAGGTCATGGCCACTATATTCTTCTTTCCCTGAGGGTGTGTCATCAGGAAAAAAAATTTCTTAGTTTTGGAAATGAGCTTATTGCATTGTTTTTCTATAACCAAAGAGATGGAAGTAGGCGGTGCTGCCTCCTATACCTTGTACAACTTGTTTCCCAAGGTAACAATAATAGCATGAGGCCTTGAATCATACACATCATGTCACTTCCACAAGTATGGTTGGCCTAATAATACATCACAATAATCAAGAGGAGCAACGTCACATAATACCTCATCCGTGAAGGGCTTGATGTTGTATGGAAGGTGGCACTGCTAGTTGACACGAAGATCTCGTCCTTGGTGAAGCCACCCGATGGTGTACAGTTGTGGGTGTGTTGTGGTAGGTAAGCTCAGCCGCTTCATGACCTCTATTGAAATGAGGTTCTTTTGGCCCCCGCTATCGACAATGAACTATAGCGAGGAACCCTTTACCCACATCTGGCAGTGGAAGAGGTGCACCTCCTCCTCTAGATCTTCGGGTTCCTCCTTCTGGATCTTTGTGGTGGAAACGGTGGCGTTGGGCTCCTTATCAATAATATGCTTCCCGTTGTCATTCCCCTTGTCGAGTTCTGACTCAGAGTCAGAACATGCATCTGATTGAGAATCATTCATCTCAGCCACCAGTGACTGCTTGGCCCAACACTCACTTATGTTGTGAGTGGAGCTCTTATGGAACTCACACCACTTTCTTATGTCCTTCTTCGGCTTTGCGGTGTTGTTCTTTTCTTGCATCTTTGGTGGGTTATCCTGGGCTGCCCTGCCTTGGCTTTGTCCTTTGTTATGCAGTTTGGGGGCACCTTTCCCTTGCTTTTGATTCACAGATCCAAAGTCTCGCTTTTCCTTTTTAAGATTTTTATCAATCTTGACAACGTATCAGTATGTCGTGCCGAGCGAGGAGATGTCCAGAAGCTCCATCTCCTCCTAGATGTACTTTTGTAGGCAGACACAGTACTTGAGTACCAAATGTTTCTCAGAATCCTTGATACCCAACTTCATTCGAAGGGTATGAAAAGAATTGATAAACTCTAACACGTCTTGGTCCCTTCCTTGCTGCAGCGTGGTTCACTTTATGTATTTATTCTCATAGCTCCCGACAGGATAGTATTGTTCCTTGATGATGTCTCGGAACGAATTCCAAGTGGATGCAACTGAAAACGGTGAGGGTGTACTTTGATCCTTCTGCTCACAGTAGGTTTCCCACCAGTCCTTGATGTGGGGGGCGGATTTGAGATGAGAAAAAGTAATATTTTCCCGGCTAGAAAAATCATGAACATAAAAATATCCTTCTAGTAGATTTAACCATTTATCTACGATGTTTACATCTATTTGGCCCTCAAATATGGGAATGTCAAAGTTTACTTGTACCTTAAAAGGAGTGGTGCCTCCAGAGTGGCTACTGGATGTTGATGCACCGCTAGTGGGCAACCATTGAAGGATCTGGGAAAAGTTATCCATCATCACATTACTTTTTTTCTCGAGAGCTTCCTCGAGCAATATTTTGATAGGATCTCCTACTACCTCGTCTTTATTTTCTTCTCCCATGGGTTCCCATTGGGGTTTGCGAGCCTAATCTTGCAAAGGTTCAACCAGATCAATCCCTAACTCATTATACCCTGACCTCATTGGGGACATGCAAAGAAGGATCGAGAAAGAGTAGACTGCTTTGATACCACTGATCCAAATTTAAACAGGAACACAACAAATTACAGATGTAACCATAAACACAGAGATGTAGTAGAAATAAAACTTCATTTCATTAATATCAAATAATTGAAATATGCTTACATATAGAATGGAAAGAAACTAGGTCGGGCGATGGTAGCTTATATTTGAGAAGAAATGTGGCGGTTACATGCCTCTAAACTGTGTTACAATGAAGCTTGAATGCCTATTTATTATTGAGAAACAATGGAAAACCCTAAAAATCCAAAAACCTAACCCTTAGAGATGAAACGCCAAATATAGGCTCCGTTGGGGTAAATTGGTACATCAACTTCCCAGGGTTGTAAATTTGGCATACGATCTCAGTTTGACACACATGATACCTAGGTAGAAATATCTATCCTAAGAATACAACTTATAACAACAAATATTGGTTAAAAAATCATATTTGCCAAAGTTGATTTTCCAAAAAAACGTCTTTTAGGGCCTCAAAACAGCTCCAAAAGTTCAAGGCCTGAAAAACTAAATTGCCAAAAATAGTAAATTGTGCTACAATTAAGGAAACTAAAAAATTGAAAGAAACAATGGTGGGAGTCCAAGTGGAATAGGCGGGTGGCCACCAATATCCACCTGGATCAGGACCATTGGAGCAGACAGGTGGAACCGTGATCCTAGTAGAGGAGTGGAACCCTACCCAAGGGAATCTTAGGGGACAATGAGATTCCTTGGGGTGAATAATGTGACATTGTCAAAATTTGATGAATTGATAGTCGCGTTTGCACCATTCATTGCCAAGAATTCAATAGTGACATCAATTTCAGTAGTTGGGCTCTCCTTTTTCGGGTCATCTTCCGGATTGGAGGTATAAGGGTCATTTTTGTAAAGTTGCTTGTACTTGATTCCTTTGATGCCACTTAGTGAAAGAAGGCCTCTCGACTATTGAGCAAGGCCTAGAGACGAAGCCCACATTGGGTGAACTCTATAATCAAATTGAGTCTCTTTGGTCTTATGCTTACTTATGTTTTTCCACTTCTTTTCATATGGTTTATGTTTCATGGTTAATATGCTCTGTTATATGTAACTCTAAATGCATCCTTGAAGTTAAAAGATCTAGATCACCTGTGAAAATTGGATCTCCCTCACTTGCAATGATATTTGGTATTCCATGTAGCTTTTGGATTGCCTCCATGAATTCTTATGCCAAAATATTGAATTTAAAAGGATAAGAAAGAGAGAAAAAATGAGCATAAATTATCATTCGATATAACCCTGAGAGTTAGCTCAATTGGTTGAGTCCCCATCATTATTTTCTATTGAGAGGTCACGAGTTCAATTCTCTCGACACCCTCAAGGTCATGCTCCATGGTTGAGTTGGTAGGAAGTGATCCCTTTGGGTGGATTTTCCCGGTACAAATATTTCGTGGATTTAGTAGTCACTGATCTTCGGGGTCTATGAACCACATTGAAAAAAAAGTTTTCATTCGACATACCACTACCATAATGACACACTTTGCTTTAGATTTGGGTAAGACTGTAATAAAATCCATTGAAACTTATTCCCAATGCTGACTTGGTATGGCTAATGGCTAAAGGAGCCATGGGGTCTTAATATTATCTACTTTATGTTGTTGGAATACCACACATTCCACCACAAATTTTTGCACATATGCTTCAAGACCTAAAACAATTTATTTCTTGATCCGATGGTATTTCTTCAAGAACTCTGAATGTCCTCCTATAGGAGAAGTGTGTAATTTCAATAAGACCTTATGTTTGCGCTGAGAATTCTTACATAAGTATAATCAATCTTGATACCATAAACAATGTAAACTTTGAAACAAGCACTAATACTGTTACTCGTTTCGTAGAGATAGCAAAAAAGTGACCTGATTTTGAAAAGGGGCAATGCAAAACACACATATCTTTTTAGAGCATAATTTTTGGCACTTTATTTATTTTTATGTACATTACGTTTAGAATGTTAGTGATTTGCATGTTGATTTAAAAAAGTGGCAACTTTGCATCAGACCCTTTTTTTAAAAGACCTATTTTTTACTTTAAATTTTCTAATGTATGAAATGTGAATAATTATTTTCTAAATTTAACAACTTTTGAAGTGGTCTTCTTCTTCATATATATATATATGTGTGTGTGTGTGTGTGTGTGTATTTTTTTTGTAGTGAGGTTTTTTATTGTTTTGCATATTTAAAGAAGAAGGTCGATATTTTGAAGTTTCGATATTCTACATATTTATACATCGTTAATTAATTTTTCAATGCGCATGAAACAATTGTCTCTAAAAAACAATATTTTTTAACAATTCACATAAAAATAACCATTTTCAACATAAATATAACTAAAAAATTACACATTTTGATTATTTTTTGTAATTTTTTGCTAGAAATGACATGTCAAAATCACAATTTTTTATAGGAAAATTTTAACTAAAAATGGTTAAATAATAGTTTGTTTGTCTTTTTTTTTTTATGAATTTCATGTCAAAAAAAATTATAATCACTATTTTTTTCAAAAAATAATGATTAACATAAAAATTAATCCGAAAATCGCATAATACAAATATTGAACACATAAAAACATTAATTGAATGGTAATTGAACCCGAAATTGCAAGTAGGAAAATGCAATGCAATAATAAAACCCGGATAGGAGGATGATGGGATTCGATCGATGGGCGGACAGAACTGGTTCGACAAGGCCGTAACATGGCCTAAACGGGGTTTCTTCTTTGGTGTAATGGGGTTGCAGGTCGGCATCGGTCCTGCAGCCAGACTTGCCTCCATACCCCCCTTTCGAGCTTTGAGCCGGGGTGTTTTTACTTTTTATCTTCCTCCCGGTATTACCCTCCTCCTATCTCCGTAGGCGCTCTCTCAACCTGCTCCATTTCTATTTTCCCTGATCTGCCTTCCCCTCTTTGTTGCTCGATGCGAGGTATTTGTCACCGCGCCTAACCCCTTGCTATAGATGTAGGTCACTTTCCCCCCGTCGTTTTCCTCCCGAACGGTTATCTGCCGCCCCTCTATTCCCGCACCTGAACGGCACACCGGTTTCCTGACTGTCGACGATGGTCTCCGACGGTTACTTGGTTCCGTGGACACATTCTGTTCCAAGCAGCTGGCGATGGATCTTGACGAGGTGGACTACTCGGACTCTCCACTGGTAGATGGTTCCATCTGGCACTCCACGTTCTCGGCTTCTGGAGGTATGTATAGTGAAAGCCTGTCCGCTAGTTTTGAAGACCTCGCACAGTCATTGAATCCGACTCTTCCTGCCGCTTTCCAGTCTGCCGATCCCTCGACTTGGGCTCCTCTCTCTGTCCCATCACCAGCCTCCCTGGGGTTTCTAGCGGAGTGCCTCCACTCCTACCCCTTTGAAGCTGGTCCCTCAAATCTGCAGGCTCCTCATCCCCTCCCTCTGCAATCTAACGCTCCCCTTGAAGCCCCCCCCCCCCCTACAGCTCCCCTCCCCCTCTCCACGCCTCCTGCCACATCGGGCAGCTACAACCCCATTCCCCCCCCTCTCGGAGGATATCCCCCCCCCCTCTTGATCCCTCTCCCGTCTCCTCCAGTCAACACTCCTGCTGAACCAAGGGCATCAGCAAACCCTAGCCGTATGTCCTCCCGGCCCAAGAAGAAACTTCGCTGCTTTAAATCTAGACCAGAGGACATCATTCTGAGGCTCGAAGAAGACATTCAGTGGGGAGACGCGATGGACCTAGCGGACAGAGTACTTGTGGGACGCATCTGGGGCAGGAACTATTCAGCGGAGAAAATGAAGACCCGGGCAACAGAAATATGGGGACAATACTTGGCGGTAATCCCCTCGGTCCAAACGTTCGTGCGAGGCTAGTTCGCGTTGAGGTTCGTGAGGGCTGACCACACGAGCTGGGTACTCTCATCCTTCTGGCACTTTGAAAAAGCTCGAGTACTTCTTAAAAGATGGACGCCCCTCTTCGACCTAGAAATAGAACAAATTGGGGTTGGGCGTGTATGGGTTAGACTCCCGGGCTTGCCTCTTCAATACTGGTCCGAGGACATTTTCCGGAGAATTGGAAACTCACTGGGAACCTTCATGGAATCGAACAAATCCTACATTGTGACAGGGATGATGGCATATACCAGGATTCTAGTCCACCTTGACACGAGAGGAGGCCTGCAGGAACATATCACTATACAGTGGAAAAAATTTTCGAGGAAGCAGAAGCTTGACTATGAAGGGATTCCTTACCGATGTAGGAGATGTCATCAAGTGGGTCATCTCTACAAGGATTTCCCCCTTCTCAAAAAGGCCCAACAGGAATCCATATTGCAGGAACATCCTACTTCAGCAGAACCCCAAGCTCCTCAGGCCATGGTAGCACCAAGGGCGGAACACATCAGGACCTCAGACACAGTGGAGGTGCCGCTTGCTCCTTTGGCAAAAAAGCAGGGAAAAATCCCGATCAGGCCACCTTCTCCTCCTCTGACGCGCTCAAGGGCTGCAAAGGGCGTCGTTTTCTCATCGAGTATGTCTCTTCCCCCTATTAATTCTGATTCGCATCTTGATTCTTCTTATTTATCCCTGTCTTCCCATATGCCCCCTCCTGTCTGGATCCCCAGCCCTTCATCCCCTTCGGCACTTGACTTGGTGATGGGCTCCCGCCCACCCCTTCCCCCCTCAAAACCTCTCCACCTCTATGTGACCTTCCCTCTCCCTCAGCCGATGACTTTCCTCTCCTCCTGCCCCCTTTCCTCCGTCCAATCCCGTCCCCTCCCCTAGCCCTCCCCCTCGGTAAATTCCACTCCGAGGTACTCCACCCACTCTACTACTAAACAGAAAGAGTCAGACGCCATAGGTTTGGATTCTGCCCCCTCCATCCTCTCGCCCAAGCAAGGTAGAGGCCGACCCTCCAATATTCATAAGGCTAAAAATCAAGTTGGGGACAAAGTGATCCAGGGTAAACAACATACCATTGAAAGGGTTCTTAGAGCAAAGGACACCCTTCCCCCCTCCCTCCATGAAGCTCTTGTCCTTCAACTGTAGAGGGATGGCCAGTCCTGAGAAAAAGTTGACTCTGAAGCGACTCCTCCTTTTCGAGTCGGTTGATATTATCTTCCTGCAAGAAACCCTTTGTAATGTGGAATCAACCACTTCAACCCTAAGCTCTTGGTTGCACGATTGGTCTTTCCATGCTATCGATGTCTCGGGCCGCTCTGGAGGCATTGCAATTGGTTTCAAGAACCGTTCGATAAATCTGAAGAACATATGGGGTGGAGAGGGCTTTCTGGGAGCAGACATATACTCCAAGAAGCTAGAGGAAGAGCTAAGAATCTTTAATGTTTACGGACCATGTCAAAATCGGGAACTTTTTTGGAGAAAGCTCCTCAGCTCCCACCTTCTCCAAAATGGGAATTTAATTCTTGGGGGAGACTTAAATTTTTCCATGGGCTTCTCAGAATCCTGGGGCCATATGGCTCAGATTGACCCACTCTCTGATTTCTTTGAGCAACTGCTCGAGATCCACCAATGGATCGACATTCCCTCGGCCAAGATCCAACACACCTAGAGGAACAATCGGATAGGCGATCAAAGCTTGGACAGAAGATTGGATCGTTTTATCATCAAGGAGGCCTTTCACAACAGCCACCCAAGATCCAGACAATGGGTTGGTAGCGGAGGCTTGTCGGACCACAGGCCTATCTTTCTTGAAATTGGGGAAAAACTCCTGAAGCAAAAAGCTCCCTTCAAGTTCAACTCCGCATGGCTCCGGGACCCCTCCTACATCAAGCTCATATCCGACATCTGGAGAACACACCGTATCTCTGAGGAGGAGGATCCAGCAATTTGCTTTATAAAAAATCTCTCTGAACTAAAGGGACTATCCAAAGACTGGGCTCACGAAAAGAGGGAACAAGAAGACGTAATTATCTCCCAGGCAGAACAAGTAATTGCTAACCTTGAATTGCTGTCGGATGGCACTTTCAACTCTCAGGAACAGAAAGCCAGGTATGGATCCTTGATCAACCAGAGAACCCAAATCCTCAGAGACAGAGAGGCAAGCTGGAGATTAAGAAGCAGATCAATCTGGATTAGGGAAGGAGATGAAAACACAAAATTCTTCCACCGCTTTGCAAATGGATGGAAAATGATCAATACTATCTGGGAACTGCAAAATGACCAGGGACACCTAGTGAGCAACTCCAGAGAACTAGCCTCAATGGCCACCTCACACTTCAGGAACATCTATGAGTCCCCGGGAAGCCAACCTGTTAGACATTATGCGGGTTGCCGAGCTCTTTCCTAGGTTTGTGGATGAAGAGGATGCTGAAGATCTCATCAAGGAGGTCACATTAGGGGAGCTAGAAGCCACCATGCGAGGTTTCCAAAAAGAGAAGAGCCTGGGACCCGACGGTTGGACCATCGAATTCTACCTCACTTTCTTTGATCTTCTGGGTCAGGACCTCCTCATAGTTATCAACCATTGCAGCCGCTCAGGAAAGATCCCCTCAGCCATCAAAGCCACTTTCATAGCCCTCATCCCTAAGCCCGATAAGCTAGCCTCTTACAATGACTTCGGGCCTATCTATCTCTGTAACTGCATTTATAAGATCATGGCCAAAATTCTCGCAAATAGGCTAAAGCCCATCCTCTCGGCTCATATCTCCCCTGAACAGTTTGCATTCCTCCAGCATCGCCAAATCCATGAAGCTATTGGCACTGCACAAGAACTCCTCCACTCAATGCACAACAGGAGACTGAAAGGAATGATATTAAAGGTGGATCTCTCCAAAGCCTTCAACAAGGCAAGCCTGCTCTACATTCGAATTCTTCTTACACACCTGGGGTTTCCCTACTTGTACATCAAAATGATAATGAGCTGTATTACCGAATTGCAGTATAGCATCCTCCTAAATGGCTCCCCCACACCCTTCTTCACTGCAGAAATAGGTCTCAGGCAGGGATGCTCTTTATCTCCCCTACTCTTCCTGCTCATCATGGAAGGTCTAAGTCGATTGATAGGGACAGAACACAGGAGAGGTAGGATCTCTGGTATAAAGATAACGGAATTTGTCTCTCACTCACCTACTGTTTGTAGATGATGTGCTTATTTTCTTAAATGGCAGCCTGGCCGACTCCTCAGCCATGTACTATGTTTTTGATCTATTTCAGAAAGCTACAGGTATGATAATAAATATTCACAAATCCTCCCTCACAAAGATAGGTTGTACACAACATGAGGTTTTTTATATTCGACA
Organism: Pinus tabuliformis; assembly: GCA_031772625.1. Classification (NCBI taxonomy): domain Eukaryota; kingdom Viridiplantae; phylum Streptophyta; class Pinopsida; order Pinales; family Pinaceae; genus Pinus; species Pinus tabuliformis. Next base: position 1,064,167,900 of record CM062815.1, read on the forward strand.
CCGTTTCCCCTTCCCACCACACCTGATGGAGGAAGGGCTGAAATATCTAGGATTCAGAATAAAACATGGAGGATACAAGATTGCTGACTGGAATTGGATTATTGCAAAGGTGGAAAAGCGATTAAATATCTGGTATAATAGATACCTATCTAGGGCTGGAAGACTCACCCTCATAAAATCTGTTCTGGAAGCAACCCCTGTTTACTGGATGTCTTTGGCCTGGATTCCAAGAGGGATCCTCGACAGACTACAAAAGATCTGCTGCAGACTCTTACGGAAAGGGAAAAAACAGGGAAACCTCTTTGCATGGGTTAAATGGGATACTATTGCTAGAACAAAGAAATGGGGAGGTTGGGGAATTAAAAGATTAGAGTTCTTTGCAAAAGCTTTGGCAGCAAAATTGGGATGGAAGCTCATCAACACACACAGCCTCTGGACAAAAGTGGTATATGAAAAATACATCGCTCCGGAAAACATATTCAGCTGGATCCGCAGGGAACACAGAGGGAGTGGAAGGCATTCCAATATATGGAAAGTTGTCCTTAATTCACTCCCACTCATCTGGGAAGGTCTAACATGGAGGATTCACCAGGGACAAGCTGTATGCTTAGGATCGGATCCCTGGATCGGGTGTGGGAACGCCCATCGCCTCCCTGCACCATTAATTGCCTATCTCTAGGATATGGGTGTCTCCCACGTAGGCCACATTGTAGACCAAGCAAGCACCACCCCTTTCCAACAAGCCTGGAACTCAGCCGATGATCTACACATTCCGGGTCAGTGGAGGCATGACTGGGAGATGTACATTGAAGCCCTCACTCAAGCCACATAAGGATAATTGAAGGAGAATATGAGATTGTATGGGCACTCGCAAAAAATGGAACCTATACCCCCAAGGAAGGATACGTAAAGATCATACAATCTGTTCAGCCTGTAAACGTCCAGCCCTGGTGGAAAGTGCTATGGAAACTCAAAGCGGCCCCCAGAACGCGTATGCTAATGTGGACCATACTGTTCAATAAAATTCCCACTGGCGCTAACTTAATGAGATGATCTTTCCATGGACCCTTCTGGTGTCATCTTTGCAGGTGCAATGAGGAAGACACAGATCATCTTTTCCTAACCTTCCTTATTGTCTCTGCTCAATGGTCCCTCATAACCTCATCCTCTCCATCCTTCAACAATTGGCAAGGTCAGAACACATCAGAAGCTTGGTTGTCTTGGCTAGAGAACCATAATGGTAGAGAAAGGAACCTACCTCTCCTCATGTGCTGGGCCATCTAGACGGCTAGGAACCGAGCTATTTTTTACCACAGAGACCCCATCTAGCCTACCATTAGATCCCAGGTCCTTGCCGATTATGAATTACTCCCGGAAGACCTCTCTCAGCCCTCCCACAGAACCATTATCCCTGAGCTCATTGACAAATCCTACCCATGGGCCTACTTTGATGGCTCGGCCCAAGCTGAAGGCTGCGGAGGAGGAGCCCTCCTCTACCTCATGGAGGGCCACTGCTTCCATATTCAGATGCACCTGGGAAGGGGCACAAATAATTATGCTGAATTGACCACCGCCAAACATCTTATAATTTTTCTCTTGAGAAAGGCTGCACAAAGCTACAACTATTTAGAGACTCAAAACTTGTCTGCAATTGGATAAATAGAACTTCGCAATGCTCTGCTTTTTCATTGAGACACATTCTGGATGAGACTCACAGGCTCACAGACTTATTTGAACATTTTTCTTGTCATCATATTTACAGGGAGTGCAACTCAAGGGCGGACCTCTTATCAAAACAGGCAGCGCAAAGGCAAGAAGAAGACTGGCTGATACAGGAAGAGTTGGATGGACTTTTCCATCAACACTATCACAGACCTTTTGTCGACCCGCGCTCTCTCCGGAGGACATAGTCATGAGGAAGCTCTTTTTTTCTATGTTTACAGAACTATACACAGACTGTATTTTTTATGATGCTTTTTTAGTACACAAACAAAACTAGAAGACAGCGGTTGTTGTAACTAGCGGAAATATTTTGATTTAACTACAGTACATCAGAACTATTTGGATGAACTGCAGATGATTATTCTTTTTTTGTGATCTCAAACAGCATGTCTCCCTGCATGGAGCACTTATTGTTACTTCAGTATTAATTTTGGTAAAAGACACAAAACTGAACTCCCTGCGTGGAGGAAAACTGTTTAACAACATCTGTAGAGGGATGTAGACAACTTTTTTTGCTACTATCTAGTGGAGGCGATTAGCCTCATCATGCATATGCCTTGGCATCTACAAAATGTAATTTCTTTTATCTAATAGAAGTTACGACTTTTTCTACGGGAAAAAAATTAATTGAATGTTTATTCTTCTCATAAAATGTCAAAGTCAAAACATTACAAGTATAACTAATTAATAGTTACAAAAAATGAGCTTTATTTCCAAGCATAACTTAAATTTAATCAACAATATCATGTAATCCAAACTCTTCATCCTCTAGAGTTTCATCATTGTCTTCTTCCACAATATTTTCTGCGTCATTTTCCTGTTCCAATGGATCTTTGATGTCTGCGAATCTCCCAATGTATGCCTTTCCAATCATTCCATGTAATGGTGGTTGAGGTTCCTTTGCCTTTTTTGCCACATGTGATTCACTAAAGTCCCCTTTCTTCAACCCAATTTATTGCATTGCATTTGGAAGAAATTGAAGATCATTAATTCTTTGCTGAATAAAATTGCGTTATACTGGAACTTTTTCAATGGAAATGTGATTTCTTCCTTTTTGAAGGCAACATGCTAGACTTGTTGTACCTAATTATCAAGCAAAAAATAAATAATGAAGTAAATTAGTACAATGACATATAAATTAAGAAAGAAGATATTGAAATTCAATTCCATATAAAAAAAACTTACATGATTTAGAAAATAAATCCAGAACCCAATCTCCTTCATTTGAACATATGTCTATAAGATAGGTAATCAATGATTGTGGTTTTTGATAAATTCTAACTATCTCTCCTTTTGCTTCTTTGACTTCATATGTTATTTTTCTCACAACATCATCATAAGCCAGTACTTGGCTACGACTCTTTTCATCTACCCGATTAAAAATCATAGACATATAGCTATCATCTTTTTCCCAACTATCAATATAAATGAATTCACATTCATTTATAAATGGTCGATCTTCAAGGTTAAGAAGATTTGACTTTTTCCAGTAACATGAAATACTAAAAGTTCAATTAACTTGTACATAAATCAATTTTTTAACATTAATCAAATATACATTTTCAACTTCTTACCATGTAACATGCATCCTTGAGTTTGTTTTCCCCTTGAAGCTTGAAAATAACATTGCTAATTGTGTGTCTAAATGAAATGTCACAAATATCCATAATGGTGATGATGTGACTTCTAGAAATCCCACAACCACTTTACTAAGAGCTTGATAAGTATAAGGGTCACTATCATAGTCAATGTTTGGAATATTGAAACCATGGGGAATATCTACAATAACTAGGGCATAATCCCTTTTAGGTATGAGCTTAGCAATGTATTCACAGTCACCTTGTATTACTTGATATTGAATAGTGTCAAACCCATTCCAAATGAAATGAGTAAGAGTTGGATCAAGTTCAACATTCCTAGACATTGTTTCTTCAGTCTTTCGATCTTAATTTTTTCAATAAAGCATCTAAAACTATCTGGTGCTCCATTTGCATACTTCCTCATCTTTAATCAAATAAACAAATATATGTATAAGTTATAAAATAAAAATAGTATACAAATGAATAAAAATGAATGTATAAATCAACATACTTTTCTAAATGCAAGATTTTAATGTTGATGTAGAACTTGAATCTGGATAGTTGCGTACAACATCATCCCAACTATATTCATTCAATAATTTAACCATTTGTTCTTGTATTTTCATGTAAACTTTGTGACTGCATAGATAAAGTAAAGAAAGGTTAATAATGATATGTATAACAAATACTACCAAGAACAATATGTTATATTTAAATGAAAATTATAATCTAGAAATAAGTAAAAATAATTCAACAAACTTACTTTTGAAATTCCTCACATATTTCTTCCAATGATAATTCCCCTGACCTCACATGAGATAATATTGCTTTGACAAGTTTTTCATCCTTCACTCCTTGCAATTCTCTCCAAGGTGTGATAGTCATATCTTCTGGAAGCTGCTTCATTTCAGGACCTAATTTACTGTTGCTACATATCAATGGTTTAGACCTTTTGGCCTTCTGGTTTTTAATGCCAATGTTCTCCCACATGCTAAAAATATCATTAATCAATTCTCATATCTCTCCAGTTCTAAATGCCAACTGGAAAATGTTATCAATACCTCTGAATAAATCAATATTTACTTTGCCACCTTTTGAATTGATTTTCTCCTCAATTTGATAGCCTATTTCCATACAACATTCCTTTCGGAAATCTACAACAACATTTATCTTATCCCCACCACATTTTTCTTCAAATTCACTATGAATAAATATAACCCTTTGGATGAAAGTCATAGACATCCTATATTCATTATCTGAATTATGATCCCATGCCACTAACTTTGCTTCTATATATGATAAGCCAATATAAAAATGATACATTTCATTGTTTCATAACGTGGGTTATTGGGATATTCCTCCATCAATTGTCTTTGAACTTCTACAGAATGTTTCCTCCCAAGCACATAATAATTGTATTCAAAACATTTTGACTTATCAAATGCTTCTTTGTTGGGAACTTGAACTGGATCAGCAAGAAACACATAATTAACCACATGAGAATATGGACTGCACATCATCAATGTTTTCAAGTTATGAACATGCAAGTGGTGTGGCTTTCCGATTTGATATTTACATTGTCCTTCACTTACCTTATATATTTGTCTCACATTAAGCTAAAATGTATGACCACCCTCAATTAAGTTTCTCTTTGTCAAGTTCTGTTGAATGGAATTTTGTTTTGTCTTAATAATGTCATCCTCTAAATCAACTCTTGGTGTAATGATTTCTCTGCTTTGTTTTGAAGTTTCAATACGATCTTCATTGTTGGTAATGACTACTTGATAATGTTCAACTTTACTTTCTTCCTCATAACATTCTCATCATTAACTAGAACAGATTTATTCTTGGGCATTGTTATATTTGGTCTTTTTCGACTCTTCCTCTTTCTAACATCAGTTCCAATGTCATCTTCAGTAACGACAACATATTCTTCAGTGTCAATTTCAACTTCCTCATCTTCAAAAGTAACCTGTCTACCTTTGCTAGATTTATCAACTAGAGGCATTTTTTCTGATCCCTTGGATGTAGTTTTGTAGCATCATGAATTACTAACTTTTGCATGTTTGCCATATCTTTTTCTGACACTGAGTAGAAACTGCTGACAAATTTCATAATATCATGAGCCTCTATGAAATGAATTCCTCCCAACATAATTGAAACACTTTCAACAAAATTCTACCGAACAAAATATCATATGTCAATAAAAACTAAGTTATACAAATATAATGAGACAGTTACAATAACGCAAAACACAAATATAAATAACAATACTTACAATATTTTGTGTCATCTCATTTACGATTTGTTTACACAGCTTTGTAGATATCGCTCTCATGTCATACAATGAATATAATCACTGATATTTAATCCTTTCATGTGACTTGGGCGGTTTTGTAAGTATGTAAACAACTTCAATGTCTGGTATCGAACACGTCTATGACCTTTCCCGGCACCTCATAAATTCCATTATCGTTAGGTATATCAACATATAGATATATTTTCACATCTTCTCTTTCTATTTCTTTCACATACCAGACGTTTTCTGGAATTTTCACTTCTTTTGATTTATTCCAGTATGAAATCATCTTCTTATCATTTGAGGCACTTGAAAGATTTTTAGCTGTCACCTCAGGTTTGGTTTATTCAATAGTGTTTTTTGAAGATCCACCTTTAACTGTATTTGGTCCAAAAAGATTCACATAAATATTCTTTGATGCCATTTTCTTGACAAAAAAGACACATATATAAATCAGTAAATTACAAAAAAATAATAGCTCAAATTAACAAACAAAATGATAAATGATAATTAATTTTGTAAAACAAAATAATTTAAAAATAAATAACAAATTTAAAAAATACAGCGCTGTGTTGCCTCACCCCGTAAATCGGTCGACCACCTGGGCCAACAGTTGGGCCTAGCCCCCTACCCCACCCTGGCGGCCCAACAACCGTCCCCCTCCCCACCCCAGCCCCGCCCACCCATTCGCCCCACCCCGACAACTTGGTTTCCTGGGTGGGGTAGGGGGCTAAGTGCTAGCTCCCTCACCCCACCTCGATAGCCCAACGGCCCACCGGGGTGGCAGGCCGATTACGCGAATCAATCAGCCACCTCAGCGAGTCGTTGCGCTGCCGGGGTGGGGCGAGGGGGCTGGCGGCCAACCCCCCGCCCCACCCTCGCGGACTGTTGAGTTGCCATAGTGGGGCGGGCGCTGGCCGCCAGCCCCCCGCCCCACCCCGGCAACCCAATGGCCAATTCTTGTTAGGCCACCAGGGTGGGGTGGGGGCTGACCGCCAACATCCCCATCCCCCGCCCCACCTCAGCAGCCCAATGGCTCGCTGGGGTGGGGCAGGGGATGACTACCTGCCCCACCACGGTGGCCCAATGGTCTGTCGAGGTGGGGTGGGGGGTTGGCAGCCAGCCCCCGCCCCACCCTGGCGGCCCAATGGCCAGATCAGGTGGTGGAATATTGGGCCGTCAAAGTGGGGCAGGGGGTCTAGCACCCAGTCCCCCGCCCAACCCCGGCGGCTGCCATCCCGGTAGATCGTTGGGTCGTTGGGGTGGGGCGGGGTGCTCAGCAACCATCCCCCCCACCTCTTACTCATGGGACCGTTAGGTTGCAGGGAGCATGATCGGGCCTACCATGCCCACTGCGGATGTAGTGGGTAAATCTCTATCATTGAAATTTTTAATTTCTAAAAAAAAAATTCATTAAACTTATTTAATTTTAAAATTTAGACAACTGAAAAATTAACTAACCTTTCAAATGCGATAATCCTTCATTGAATATGTTGTTGATAACAATGTAATTGCTCCACAAATTCACTCCAAGTCTTTTAATGAACCTCAAAAAACCTTGTTGTGATGTGAAAAATAGTGATAATGAAATTTATTATATAGGGAAAATTACGGAATTGTTTTACCGTACAGTTAATGTGGGATTAATTTGTTTTAGAAGGTATAATAAAAATAAAAATAAAAACATTCGATTTTCTAGTAAATATTATATAGTTTAAGTAATAAATTAATTTAGGTAAAATATTTAGTTTACAATTTTAATTTAAAAGATTTATTTCATAAGAAAAGTTTAGTTAATATTTTTCAATAAATTGTAGAAGAAAATAATGGAGGGAAATAAATGAAACGAAATTTTTTGAGGGAATTATTCATTTTTTAAGCTATATGTTACATAGTAATTTTTCACTGTCCTCATCTCAGTCCCTCTACTGTGTCATGTGTCAAATAAACATGTTCATATCTTCCCATTGATGTAAGAAGATTAAGCAAATGCTCTCTAATGCTGAAGATTGACCCTTTTTAACTAAGTTTTTGCATCGTCGCGAGTAAACCCTCAAAATCCGCAGCGATTCTCTGTCATGCACTATGTCGTTGCGTCATCGTCACTAGTCCCCAGTTCATGACCCGCGACGATCCAGATTTGGCGAATTGGTTCAAACAGTTGGCCTTCTGGATGTTTCTAGAGCTAGTTGTTGGGTCAGTTTGGTTCACCTTTCCGCCTCTAGGATGGTGGTTCCACCTCTTGTGCAACCTCCCTTGAGGATAAGCTCCCTCTCCCTCATTTCATGGAGGCTCCTCCTCCTATAAAATCACTCACCATTGCTATGATCTGCTAGTTCCTTAGTTGCTAGTTCTTTTGGTTGTACAGTGCTGTTGCTGCTTTTGAGTTTGATAGATAGTTGGTGTGAGTGTGACAAGTGTGGGATTGATTTATAGTTTGCAAGAAGGTGTGGAGTGCCCTTAACCTTGTGTAAAGCTTGTGAATGAGAGAGAGAGATATATTGCTATTTGGGAGACCCATCTTTGAGAGTGAATGCTTGAAGAAACACACTAGTTGGACCCTCTAAGAAGGCTTGCGACGTCAAGACTTGGTTGTAAGCTTTGCTCTTGATTTATCATTAATACAATCAATGATGATTTCCTATGTCTTGTATGTAATTTACTTGATAGCTCATGACTTCTTGACTTTATGAGTAAATAGATCAGTGTTGTTTCTCAGTTATGTTCTCTGTTGTTTCTTTGTGGTATTTCAGGTTGATTGCTCATTAGGGAGAAGGAAACAGAAGCTGGAGCAACGCAATGGAACTTCATCAACCACTGGTTTGAGGTAGGCCTCCAACGACAACTATTGAATGGAATTAATTGTTGTTTTGTCCTTGTTGTGACTAGACCCACTCTAGGGCTAGAGGGGTTGCCTCTGTCCGCCGAGGGAACACTTTCCTGCATCACAAGTTGGCGACTTTGCTAGGGAGGTCCTTCGCATGTTTCTTCTCTTGTTTGCTCTTGTTTTGATTTTGATTTGGTGTCTTTTGAATTTTGGGGATAAACTATTAGTCTTTTCGATTACCTAGGTCAATCTGGGAAATCCCTTTATTATCTGTAGGATTGGTTGGTTTTTGTTTGGGAGTTTCTTGTTCATCTGTCATCGTTTTTAAGATCGTCGCTGAAGATAGCCTAACAGTCGCGATGATGTCACTAATGTTATAGCTTTGTACCCGCGACTATTTGGCTTTCGTCTTGGGTTTCTAGTTTAATTCCAGCGACGACTCTTGAAATCAGACCGTCACTGAAAATAGGTGTACTTTAGCGACGGTCTCTAGTTGTCAGTGTAACACTAGCAACTAGTCTCTAGTTGTCAGTGTAACACTAGTGACTAGTCTCTAGTTGTTAGTGTAACACTTGCGACGGTCTCTAGTTGTCAGTGTAACACTAGCAACTAGTCTCTAGTTGTCAGTGTAACACTTGCAACGATTCCTATAAAGTTGTTTTTACAACTTTACCTCCTGAATTCATCAATCTTGTTTATCCCCTGTTGTTTCTTGTCTCTCATTAGCTTGTTTTAATTGCTTTTGGTTAGGGTACTGTCTCTTTGATTTCATTGAGTGAGTCTTGTGTTTTTAGACCATGTGACCTAGCCCTTTAGAAGTTTCATCAAGAAACCATTTGCTTGGGCTAATTGTCTATTCAAGGTTCATCCACAACCATCTTGTGATTTTCTTGAGGCTTTTTCACTGCTTGTTTTCTTTCTAGTTGATTTTTAGTGTCGATTATTGAACCAATTTTTTATGTTGACTCGATTTCTTTACTACCAAGCATAGATCACAATTGTTTGGATCGATCAGTTCACACTTGTTTGTTTGTCTCTTTAATTTCAAAAAAAAAAAATCAAAAGTTTGCATTCATTTAGCATACGAAAGTGAAAGTACGTTTGCATTACGAATTTTCATGTTTGAGAAATTGGAAAGCAAATTTTAAATCTTTCATTAGTAGTATCGATGCATCATGAGATTAGTGTTTTGATGCACTATGTTTCTTAGTGTTTTAATTTTCTTGTCTTGGTTTTCTTGGTTTTGGAATGATCTCTCTACCCTCTTGTAGGTAGGTGTTCATTAAAGTGAAAGATTTTTTACTCATTCTCGCTGCATCCTAGGTTTTTGATATACATATGGTAAGGCCTGGAAACTGAAACATAATTCAAGATCAACTCTAAAATGAACTGAATGAACTTAACAACGCATTGGAACATAACACACACTATTTAGAGGTCTAGGCTAGAGATGTGCTCCGACGTCGTTAAACCTAGTCACTATTGTTTTCACTCAAGGTTGGGTGATTCCTCCTTCTGTGACTCAATAGCAGTCTAGTATGGAATTGTGCTCCCAGTACCGTCGAGTATATGTTGGGAGACCCCACTAGGTTATCATCCTATATCCTTAGGAAGCCGTGTCTGCCGCCTTGCAAACCGTAACGCACCGAACATAGCATTTGGGAAGATTTACTGTCGTACGGAAAGTCCTTGGTTTTCATATGATTGCCAAGGTGTATATGCAATTTTACATGATGTTTGGTAAACCTTTTTCCTAGTTCTCCAGAGTAGTCACTTTCATTCCTTTTCGAACTCCTTAAGAGAAAAGGTCCATCTAAGCACTTGTCTTTACAGGCTCATTAAACCTCGAAAGAGATAGAGTCACCTTTTCGTCCTTTTCTCGACTCTTGAAACATGAAAAGGTCAAGTTTTGTTCCCGTGTCATAAAATTTACTGCCCACGAAATATTCCTGGTAACAATTAGAGTTCTTCATTACAGTTCGATTGTTTTTCAGGCTTGTTCCCGATGGTAACATTCCCCGAGTCTACTGGCCAAGGTCTTCCCCTAGATGGGAACCCTGGTCCATATCCTTCTTTTGGAAATGTCGGTGCTTTGTATATCGCAACACTTTCCTTTCCTGGGTTAACCATCGGTTTACCAGTTTGGTTGTTTTCAACCTCGGTGGTCCCGAGTGTCGTGACTCCTGTTCCACTGTCTCCTTCATCCGAAACACGACACAATGATTCCAAGGTTGAGCCTACGCCTTCTTCCCTTTTTTATTCCACCTCCTCTCCCCCTTTGCCTGGTGAAATTTTCACATCTAGTAACCAGGAGACTAAGAATAAGAAGAAGAATATGAAGAGGAAGAAGAAGTCCGATAAATGCGAGGTGACCTGTGCAACTACTGATCCAAGTACATCTCAGGTCGGACCACCTTCTGCTCCTCCGTGGAAGGTTAAGTTTCCTTGTAAATTGTGTAAGGGTGACCATCTTCTTCGTGATTGTCCTGACATTCCTAGGATCTTAGAAGTATGGTCTCGTGATCCGGCTCATCCCTCCTCATCCTGTGAAGCTCATGACGATGCTACCCTATCAACTGGCAGTGGTATGAAGAAAGGGAAGATTTGATTCCCCTGTAGACTGTGTGAGGGCAACCATCCCCCTCACCTTTGTTTGCTCATGGATAAAGCTTCCTTTGTTTTAGAGAGTCTTATAGCTTCTTCACCCCAATTTCCCGTTGGTTATCAGAGGCTCTCTTCAGACCCTCTCCCCATTGACAAAGAGATTGACTTAGATTCTTATCTTGTCCGTTCTCCTCTTTCTGAGCCTAGCTATGCTAAGCCTTTTCTAGACCAACCATTGGTCGGGGAGAGTGTCAACTTAGGTTCACCACCTATTGATCAATCTGTTTCGGAAGAGCATCATGCTCATGTTCTTCTTGTCTCATCAGATTCTCCTGAGTCTGAGAACGACCCTCCTATCCCGGTTGATCATGAGAGTCCTTCTTCAATTCCTGTAGAGCATGGGGGCAATCATATGATACCCCCACCAAGTAGTTCGGTCATTTCCTTCGACTGGAGTCACTTGACTCCTTTCCGCCTTCCATCTTATGTGCCTTTCTAGATTATAGTACATGCCTATGATAAGGTAGTACCTGGCACTGTCTTGGATGAGGGTGTGTCAGTTAGCCTCATGCCTTCCACTACTTGGCAAGTTTTGGGCTCCCCACAGCTTGTGGAAGTCACACAGAATCTATTGACGTTTGATGGAGGAACCAGTGAACCTTTAGGAATCCTTCTGAAGCTTCTTGTTACTTTGGGGGGAAAAACTATCTATATAGACATCATGGTTGTCCAAGGTGCTTTAAATTTCAATCTTCTCCTTGGCCGTGACTATGTTTACATCATGGGGGCCCTCGTCTCTTCACTTTTTCATGTGGCTTGTTTTCCACACGACAGAAGAATCATGACCAAAGATCAATTATCATTCTTTAGTCCCCCGGTGCCTCCTGCGCAGCTGTCATCCCATCTTGGTTCTTTCCCACAAGCAATGCCTTCCTTGCCACAGGTCAATTATGTGGCTACCCGTTCCATCCCTGCATCTACTGATGATCATGCAGATGGTATCGTCCATCATGTACTGGGGGCATTGGAACCCAATCTGTCATTAGTGCCTCATGACATGTATTCCTCCCAGAGTGTGTTTCTTCCATCCCGCGAAGACCTCTTGGGATCCATGTTCTCGTATGGTCCATGAATAGGAGTCCCAAGGATAGTTTGTCCCTATGTCAACCTCGTTAAAAAATGAAACAGGGAGTCTTGAGGAAAGTTCTTGATCTTATGTCAACCTCATTAAAAAATGAAACAAGTGTTATGAGGATAGTTCTTTTACTGTGTCAACCTCATTAAAAAATGAAACAACTCCCTTTCCAAATCGAGTCTTTGATTAAGATCTCGTAAAATCCAAGTCAAGTCTTTCCAAGATCTCAAAAGTGAACCTTCATTCCATCCACCTCGTTGAATGCAATGAAGCTTGGGGGGCATGTACTTCGATTTGTGTCGTTATGCTGGGGGCATGCGAATTTATAACAAGCATAGTTTTTTGTTTCAAGCTTGTGTAAACATGAAACCAAATCCAAGCACAGTTCTCCATAGTTCAAGCTTGTGTAAAAATGAACCCATACCCAATTTACATCTCGTGATTGTCGTTTTTATCCGCTAAATTCTGCTAGATGAGCCTTGGTTGTTTCATTCAATTGCCACCATCTCTTTGGCCGATCATATGCTTTCACTTGGTTGTTTTTCATTTCCTGAGGAACCGCAGCGATGAGTTGTTTTTAGCCAGCCTCTTGACCATTACATGTTTGAGCAGTTCCACCACTGCCAGAACCAATTGCTACCCTTTATACCACTTGTTCCTGTAGGACCAGTCCTCTTTAATCTCTTTTCTGACTCAAAAGACGAAAAGATTTCCGAGTTATTCCTTTTGACTCGTTAAACGAAATAAGAGGAGGTCCGCTTTGAGTTCTTTTCCGACCATATAAACACAAAAATGTTGCCCGACCTTTGTCGTTTCAGGTTCGTTATTGGTTACGAAACGATGTGTCTTTGATCACCTTTCTACTCTTTCGGATCGAGGTCACTAAAGATGAAAAGTACTCCTTGATCGTAACAGTCAATCGGTTCTCTCACGTATTGTTTTATACTTTTTCGGGCTCGAGAGACAAGATCCCCCTAGAGTTTTCTTTTCCGTGTCTTTTTCAAACTCCCTAAACATGAAAAACACTTCGAGTTTTACCTATGTAGGACTCGTTAAACCTTGACGAAATTGGACTCATCACCATGACGAGACTCAAGCTTCTCCTCCCTAGGGCTCGTTAAACTATTATTAGGTTGGATTCGACTGAAGGTCAAACTTATATCATAAGCATATGTTATCCCCTTCAAGATTGTTTTCAAAAATAATTGGGGCACTCGCCAGCAATGGTGGGGGAAAATTTGGAAATTGTCATTGGGTACCTGCGGCAGCTAGTCACTCTTGAACATCGACACTTTTGCTTCTTGTCAGGTTTGGATATCCATACATCGTCATTTAGCCTTCTGGGGTTTTTGGGTTGCCATTTAGCCTCTGATCCATGCTATCTCCATCAAGCCTTTGATCCCTTGGTACTTGAATGCTACCACCCTCCAGAGTCGTGTCGCCGACATGTTCAAGAGTATAATCCTTCTATAGTTCACATTCTTACCTCCTCCTTTGATACTTTGCTTCACCATCTACCACTTGTTCCTTATCTCGTGTTGTTGATGGGGGAAAAATTATGGCCCTCCTACGACGGATCGTCTCTTGTCAACATCAGCTCATTATCCAAGAGATTGATTTAGGAATCCCCTTTGGTACCTTGGAGCTTGCATGCCTCAATGGCAAGTTCTTCGTGCCTGATGATCGACTTTCATCATTGGTCATCGCTTGGGTGATTCCATGAGTGTTCGACTTCAGCTCATTCTTCACACTTCGTGGATTGTACTAGACAGTACCTTGAGAACCATTGACATTATTGGTGGTTCCTCTTGCGCTTGTTAACGGTTTTCATCATTGACCAGTAATCAAGCAACTTTATATCATGCTCGACTTCAACACATCTGTTTGCATGCTAGAATTTGTACTATGATCGGTTGGGTTTCAAGACCCTGAACTAAGATTACACATGTTCGGGTTGCGTGGATTGGTTCGTGATTACATACATGACTCTTTGATGGATGGTTGCAACCATACCTTTATCATTATCATGGTCTTACTAGCTGGGCGGCTGCGTCCATACTGTGGAGCTGTAACAAGGGTCTTTTTCACCTCTAGTTATCTCACATTACAAGTCAATCCGGGAGCGTTTTGTTATTGTAAGGGACATCTTAATTTGAGGCTATTTGTCAGGATAATGCTTCGTAGTATAGATCTAAAGAATGCAAGAGTAAACGGATGCTAATGCTAAATTACTTTTGCATAAAGAAATCACACACGCAGCAACTTCGTCAGTCGAAGGTATGGAATTAATAACCTATCCCCCTAGAAACTGATGAAGGAGTATGGATCATGATCTGGGAGCATTATAGCGTCTGTTGTATCTCACAACAGTCTTGAACCTCCTCTCATGCCACTTCAATAAACGCAAGCGAAAGGAACAGCAAGAAACAGCAACTTCAGAAATGGAACAGCAATAAAAGGAACGACAGTAAATGGAACGGCAGTAAATGGAACGGCAATAAAGAAACTAAGTCTCGCGAGGTCTACACTTCCAATCCTTGGCACACACTTGCATACAAAAAGGAAAGCAATCATTTATACAGGTTTGCAGCTTGATCAAATGGAACAGCAAATCATTAAAGACAGGAAACGTCAATCATATATATATCAAATGGAACAACAAATCATTAAAGACAGGAAACGTCAATCATATATATATCAAATGGAACAGCAAATCATTAAAGACAGGAAACGTCAATCATATGTACACGATCTGCAATAGTCACCAACAATCTATTAACCCCAATCACCTGTAGCTGAAATATTCTACTTATGAATTCTGTAATTAGTGCAAACAACTCAGATCAACAGTATGCGAAGAATCCTTTATTACAGAGATTTATAACAGGAAAGCTACAGATGAATAAATATGAAACAACATGTAACCATAACAGATTATGAGAAACAAACCACACAAAGCAGAATTGTAATGGTACAATCAGCCAGTGTCCGTTGGAGCCGGGCCCAAAGCTTCCAATGGCGCACTGCCGTAAACTACTTCAGACGCACGGAGAAATTAGCACCGAGATATTATATTAACGCATCAATGAGAGTACAAAACTAAGTCTCAGAGAGACTCAATAGTCTGAGTTCAACTGACAATGAAATTCATGAACAGAAAGTTAAAGATACCAAAGTCCTCTTAGTTTTCAATGCTACCCTCCTTTTATACAATTAACGGCGGAGTTCATTGGTCGACAAAACGATTGATCGTAGCGATCCCTCAGGATCCGCTAAACTGTTAACGCTTTCCTTTACTCGGCCTGTAATTCCGAACTGGCAGTCCTTCATCTCGTTTCGGACTGATCTCCCTTGATTTACTCGACCTGGTCTGAACCTTATTTAGAATTGGAGGGACAGCCGTTATCTTCTCGTCAAATCCTCGTTTCGCATTGCGCCTTCCTGCTTTTACCTTTTCCTGCGTAGAGAAGACAACTGTTAGTGATTGGATCATTTTAGACTCGTTGTCTTTGCATTTCCCCTACTTTATAATAAAGAAAAGATTACAACTATTGCTTAAAACATCACTAAATCATGTATTAAAACATACCTTCCCAATGCTCTACACACCCCCCGACTTACTTTGTTTCATGGCCTCATGAAACCGTTATAATTAACATGGAGAGCAGTAAGAGAATAGGCTAGAGAGGGTACTTCATGAGGGGGTCTGCAACCATGATAGGCAACCAGATTATCAAAGAAATAATGCAACTGATCTGCAGGCATATCATACAAGGCCTGGTACCCTGGTGCAGGGTGCCAGATAATTGGGCTACAAGTTTCGCCTGGACCTTTACATTTCGTCGCTTAATTCTCCTTGAAGGTGGTGTCTCAGTGTGAACTGCTCTATTTTCCCCTTCCTTCTTGACATGTACAAAGGGGTACGGTGGTCCTTCTGTAACTGGGATGTCGTCTTGTGGCTCAACTTTAATTGGAACGACAGTTGGTTCTAATGGGCTGTTTGGAATATCAGCCTGCTCCTCTATGTCAATAGGAACGGCATTCTGGTGCTCTGTTCCAGATGGAACAACATTTTGTTCCTTAGTATTAATTGGAACAGCTGCAGGTTTGCTAGCAGAATATCGACCTACTAGATGCCTATAGGTGCTCTGTCTTCCTCTTTGAGAGGACCCAGCTGTATTTGCCCTTCTTTTTCTTCTCACAGTCCTCTTTATTCTCAAACTGGCTTTCAGACTTCGAATTTTCCGCCGAAGCTGGGCTATAATGGTCAACAATTTCTGTTGTTTTCTTCTCAACTTCTTAATTTCTTTTGCCTCGGCTGTGGGCACATGGGCGGCCCTCAGTTCTGCTCCTCTTTCATCGAGGGTTTCTTCCATCATTCGGGGAACGTCCTGTTCCCGACAAACATTTTCATCCACCCCGCCATCAGCGGGTGGATTTCCTTCTGGTGTTTTAGGAACGGCTTGTTCCTGATTGGTATTCACATTTTCTTTGTCGATGACAGGGGGGTTTTCTTCCCCTGCCATTCCATCATGCAATTCGTCACGCGTATCTTCCTCAAATGGTCCTTCGGGAGGCTCTACCGGACTGGAGGGTGAAGGATAACCTCTAAGGCTGGCCAAGATGGTGGCCATCTCTTCTTCCTCCACAGGGTTTTGTGGATGGCTACCCCCCAATTGTTCCATCTCCTTCTCCCGAATTGGCTGCTCAGCAGCTCCCTCTGGATAGCTGGTCTCGGCCGCAGAGTCGTCATCCCTATCTCCTTCTTCAGCTCCTACTTCATTCTCTGTTTGTTCCAGGTTTTCCCCAGGTATTTGTTCTGGCGCTGGAGGGTCCTCTATTATTTCAATCGGCTGGCCTATGTTTGGCTGGATTTTTTCCAGCCTACCTCTTATCTTTGCCAACCGAACTGACTTTCTAGGCCTCCCGGGCTGTTCGGGTGTGCTGACCATCTGTTCCTCCGCCTCCACCTTTCTGTGTTTTTCAACCTATTCTTCTGTGCCAGAGGAATGCCTTCGCTTTAAGGTAGCAGGTCTTTCTGCGGCCAATTCCTTACGTTTTTCTGCATGTCTAGTTGCTTCAGGGGTGCATTTTTGTTTCCCTAGCTTTATGCGTTTCTTCGCTTGCTCGGTTGTGCCCGAGGGTTGCTTAGGTTTTGGCGATTCTCTGGGTTTTTTAGGTGTTTCGGCGGTGCTAGCGGGGTGCTTCGTCTTTGGGGATGGTGATTCTACTTCCCCTTCAATTGCTGTAAGAAGTTCTCGCCAGCTGGTCTGCTGCCGAGCGAGACTGTATGTCACTATCAGGCGGATCAGCCCGTGGTGGCTAACCACTGCGTCTTCATGGTGTGCCTTTTTCAGGCTCCGAGAGGTATCATGCAATAATGAATTTAACAATGCAGGGAGATTCACAGCACATTTTCCTTTTAACACAGCTAAGAGCTTAAGGTGACGCAGCCTCACCACATCTTTTCGTCCTTCGCAGGTGATGTAGCTCTGTACTACCTTTGCCAGTTCACTCCAAGGTTCTCCCAGTTGCCGGCAGCACTCCTTTTCCCTTCACTGTCAGCTCCTGCCCTTCATCTTGGAAGAGTTCTACGATCTTTTGCAGTCTTTCCTTCTTTGTTGTCCATATTGGACCTAAGTCTGGTAATCCGGTTACTTCCGCGATTATTTCCTTCGTGACTGCTATCTGCTTCCCACCTACCACTGAGTGTTCTTCCTGCAAATTCTGCAGGAATTCCATGGCCACTATTTCATTTGATTTGCGCAGGCGGCCAAAATAAGTTAACCACCCTGCTTTTTCTAAGATCTTCCGAGCGGCTTCGGAAACTATGAGCTCGCTCGGCTCGCTTCTGATAGACTTTCCCCCCATGGTTCTGTTTCAGGGTCTAGATGGAACAACAATGCAAAGAACGTAATTGCGGCAAAAAGAAAAGATACAGAGCATGCATGAATAATTGATCATAAATAACAACTTTTTCAAAAAATAGCATTGTCATGCCGTTAACGCATATCGTACCTCCGTATCATATCATTTCCGAATGATGTGTTAACACGTGGCCGGCGGAGTAATGAAGTCACCTCCCCCCCGCGCGAAATGATAGGCTGCCTCAGCCGTCAAATAGAAGAAGGCGGTCATTCCATCACCGAGTCATAATGGAGCAGCTTTTAAAATTTTGCCATGTTTCAGATTAGACAAAGAAATACCGAGATCGATGCGACAGATAGATCGCGTTTAACATAAGCCTTCGTGATGTGATGCAGAACATAAGGATAGGACATCTAGCACTCATGGAAAGTCTGAGATAGTCATAGTCAATACCTTTGCCATAATTGGTAATGATAAATGGTCATGTGACGTATCCATTAAGGTGTAAGATATAATTATTACAAGGATAGAAAGAAATATTTAATAAGATCCAAATTGGTGCATATGTTTTGACTCCGATACCATTAACAGAGCTCTGCTGCCGACCGGTGTTTATAACCGTGGCAGAGTTGTTTATTTCACCCCGGAACCATAGTCCTTTGTGTAGTTTTGAAGAGCAATTCTTGTCAACATGCAGGCCATCATGCTGGCTTGGTAACCAGATAACCATGACGCCATTCACCAGAGAGGCGCGAAACGTGGGCAGGCTGGCTCGTGATGAGACCCCCTGTTCCAAGGTTTGTTTATATAATAAACATGTTGGACCATATCCCTGGTGTGGTGGCCATGATGGGAATGCCACTTCGCTTCCAATCTTATGATCATAGTAGGCTGGTTCTTAATGAAACCCCCTATCCTGCATTTGACAAATAATTTCTTTTGGTTCTGCTGCTTTTTCTTTTGAGATAGACTTTTGCTCTTGTATAGTTACACATAAAGGTGGTTCAGCCCTCCTTAAGAGTGGGAATGGCGGAAGAAGTCTTGTTATCCCAATAGGAAGATATAAATTTTCTATTCTTATTTCCAAGTAATAATAAAGAAAATTGTAGGAACGTAACATGATAAAGTTTTCCAACAGGGCAGAGGAAGTGAGACTTATGGCTGAAAGAATGATGAGTGTATGGTTCCCTCCTTTGTTGCATCAATACTAGGGCTGTTATAGATAGCGATTTATGATGTGCTGATCTTGATATATCATGCCTTTTATATTTGTCGCATAAATATATAGCTGCTACTTATGGCCTCGGGACAATGTTTTCTTCTTATAGAAAGGACGAGGGCATACTATTTCTTTCTTACAAGGGAGGGTGGGAGGGTTCTTTTCTATGCAATGTCCTAAGATAACAAAAGCACTCAAATTCTGCTTGCTAAAAAAAAGATTGAAAAAAACACACAAATTTTGCTCCTTAAACGGAATAAGAAAATTCAAAAGTGCTGTTCCTTTTGAAAAGGAACAGCAAAAATTCAAAAGTGTTGTTCCTTTTGGAAAGGAACAGCAAAAATTCAAAAAGTGTTGTTCCTTTTGGAAAGGAACAGCAAAACTCAAGGGTGCCGTTCCTTTTGAAAAGGAACAGCAAAACACACAAGTGCTGTTCCTTTTGAAAAGGAACAGCAAAACACGCAAGTGCTGTTCCTTTTGAAAAGGAACAGCAAAACACACAAGTGCTGTTCCTTTTGAAAAGGAACAGCAAAATACGCAAGTGCTGTTCCTTTTGAAAAGGAACAGCAAACACACAAGTGCTGTTCCTTTTGAAAAGGAACAGCAAAAACACGCAAGCGCTGTTCCTTTTGAAAAGGAACAGCAAAACACACCAGTGCTGTTCCTTTTGAAAAGGAACAGCAAAACACACCAGTGCTGTTCCTTTTGAAAAGGAACAGCAAAACACACAAGTGTTGTTCCTTTTGAAAAGGAACAGCAAAACACACAGTTGAAACATATATACAAAATTTACAATCTTATATACAAAATGTGGTAATAAAGAATGAAATTCTTACGAATCTATAGGGGAGGAAGTTTTTGCTTCCTCTCCCATAATCTTGATGTTAGTATCTTGGCGTAACTGCTAGCAAAATGATTCCCGAGTGAGCGGTTTGCGATACAGACGAACTCGGTGGCCGTTTACCTTAAATGTATATCCAGATCCATCAATTGTAATCAAAGTAAGGGTCCCATTGTCATGGACTTTTTGAATCTCGTATGGTCCCAACCATCGAGTCTGAAGCTTCCCCGGGAAATCCTGAAATTTGGAATCATATAACAGAGCCCAGTCTCCTTCGTGAAATATCTTATTTTTGATGAGCGCATCATGCCATTTGGCTCGCTGCTGCTGGATGAGTGCTGTATTCTGTAATGCAGCGAGCCTTGTTTCGTCCAACTCATTAATTTGCTGTAATCGATTTTTCTGTGCTTCACTTAAATCTAATCCGACTTCTTGGGCAGTTCGCAGGGTTTGGATCTCAAATTCTATAGGAAAAATGGGTTGCTTTCCAAACACTAAGTGATATGGTGAATAGCCAGTGGTACTTCTCCATGTAGTTCGATAAGCCCACAGTGCCTCCGGTAGTCGGGCGGCCCAATCGCGGCGGTGTGAGGCAACAGTTTTTGTCAAGATGGACTCTATTATCTTATTACTGTTCTCGACTTGCCCATTTGCCTGCGGATGGTATGGGGTAGTAATTTTGTGATGTATGTGATGGTTATTGAGTGTTGCAGCTAATTTATGTCCCACAAATTGTGGTCCTCCATCTGTAACCACTTCCCTTGGGAGACCATAACGTACAAACAAATGGAACAAGAACTGAATTACCGACTCCTCTGTAGCTCTGGGTAATGCCTCCGCCTCAACCCATTTGGTAACATATTCAGTTGCCACCAAAATGTAAGTTTTTTGGTTTGATGGGGGGTTGATGGGTCCGACAAAGTCCAGAGCCCAGCGTTCGAAAGGTTCGATCACCAATTGAGGCCGCAAAGGCATTTCGTCTGCTGGGCCAGGTCGTCCTACACGCTGACAACTATCACAGGCCTGGACAAATTTTTTGGCATCTTTGAAGATTGTAGGCCAGTAATATCCCGTTTGTAATACTTTGTGTGCTGTCCTTCGTTCAGCGAAATGTCCTCCACATGGCCCGTCATGGCAGGCTTTCAAGATATCAAAGATTTCGTCTTCTCGAATACATCTTCTGATTTCCATATCTGCGCCTGTGTGAAACAGATAGCCCCCAACCCACGAAAATCGATTGCTTTTCGCAACGATCTGTTTCCGTTCATTGGGAGTTAAATGTTTTGGAAGCTTACCTACTGCAAGATAATTAGCCACATCAGCGTACCAGGGAGTCTGAACAGCGACTGCAAATAAGTGTTCATCTGGGAATTGGTCCTCAACTGCTGCTGTTTCAACTGCTTTTGGTATTCGTGACAGAAAATCAGCTACAGGGTTCTCCTTCCCTGGTCGGTCTCTGATTGTAATGTCGAATTCCTGCAACAAGATCAACCACCTAGTTATTCTTCCATTTGTAACAGGCTTATTTGCTAAATACCTAATAGCAGAATGGTCTGTATACAAAATAACGGGATAGCCTGTAATATAGTGTCTAAATTTATTAATAGCATGTATCACAGCTAAAAATTCTTTTTCGGTAACAGTGTAATTTAATTCAGCCGGAGCCAAATTTTTGCTGATGTAATAGATAGCGTATGGTCTTTTCTCTTCTTCTTGGCCCAACACTGCACCGATTGCTGTGTCTGAGGCGTCGGTTGAAATTTGGAATGGTAAGTTCCAATTAGGTCCTCTGAGAACTGGAGCTGTAGATAGCAACTTCTTTAATTCTGTGAAGGCTCGATCACATTTTTCTGTCCACAAAAAATCAACATTTCCAGTTAATGCATGTAGAGGTGCGGCAATACGTGAGTAATGTTGTATAAATCGTCTATAATACCCAGAAAAACCAAGAAAACTGCGTACCTCTGTTTGATTAGTGGGGGTTGGGATAAGCATGAGTATTTGAATTTTAGCCGGGTCTACCTGAATGCCAGCTGCTGAGATGTGATGTCCCAGAATGAGTCCTTCTGTCATCATCATGTAACATTTTTCGTGACTCAAGCAAAGCCTGGTAGCAATGCAACGCTCTAGAACTTTTTCGAGAGTGTCCAGGGCTGGATCAAAGTCATCTCCATATGGTGTGAAATCATCCATATAGACTTCCAATCCATCATTAATTAAATCTGCGAAGATGCTAAGAACAGCCCGTTGGAATGTAGCCGGAGCATTACATAATCCAAAGGGTAAGACTCGGTAGGCGAACGTTCCCCAGGGGCAAGTAAAGGTAGTCTTATCCTGGTCTTCAGGGGCGATCTGAATCTGGTTATATCCGCTGAAGCCATCCAAGAAAGAAAAAAAATTCTTGCCTGCTAAGGTGTCCAATACCTGGTCTATGAAAGGGAGAGGGAAGTGATCTTTTTGTGTAGCTTTGTTTAATTCTCTGTAATCAACACAGATCCTCCATTTCCCGTTCTTTTTAGGTACTACCACAAGTGGGGAGACCCATTTACTGTCAGAAATAGGATAAATAAAATTAACGTCTAATAATTTCTGCAGCTCATCTTTTACAACATCTTTTAAATGGGGATTGAGTCTTCTCTGTGGTTGGCGAACTGGTCTTGCATCTTTCTCGATATAGATACGATGTGTACATAGCTGGGGATCAATCCCCTTCATATCGGGATAGTCCCAAGCAAATGCCTCCTGATACTTTCGTAGGAGCTGGATGAGTTTGGTCTCTTGTTCATGTGTCAGATTAGCGTTAATGTTTAATGTTTTGCCCGGTTCAATTTGTATTACTTTGCTGTTAGCAACAGAGGTTACAGGTATATTTGGGTCATTGTCATCTTTTAGAGGATCTTCCTCTAATTCGTTATCAAATGCCGCTTTTATCATAAAGCATTGTGTATATGATGTGGACTCTGTTTGATTAATGAATTTATTGATGGCATCATCTTCCGTTTGATCTTTAAAATCTAGCGCTTCCTGAACTGTTAATGGTGGTCTAATATTATCAGTAATATATGAGGCAGGGCGCAGATTGGTCATCAATATATGAGGTGTGATGCTTGGCTGGGCTGGCGGGTACAAGATTAAATTTTTGATATCCGGTCCTCTGGTTATGGTCATGTTTCCCTGCCGGCATCTAATGTAGGCGTCAGCAGTAGCGAGCCATGGTCTACCTAGAATTAGCGGATGTCCATCTAGTCGGGTTTTGGGATTAATCACCAGAAAATTGGTCGGGTATTCCCAAGAGTCCACTGAAACCATGACATCATACAAGGTGCCTTCTGGTCTTATTACTGATCGGTCAGCTAGTTCTAGTAAAGTGGAAGTAGGCTCTACCGATGTAATTCCAAGCTTCTGACAGGTTGATGTTGTCAGGATGTTAATCGCAGCCCCTAGATCTACTAAAACGTTGGTCAGGGTCTGCCCACAGACTTGAACAGTGACAATTGGGTTTCCAGGATCCTCATATTTAATTGGTGTTTCTTTCCCTGATAAGAGGTCGGATAAGGTGCCGACTACCTGGACTCTAGGGTTAGGGGTTATATTTCTTTTTGTTTTTCTGCTACACAGGTCTTTTATGGTTTTTGCATATATGGGGATGTCCTGTATAGCCTGAAGGAATGGAATTCTTATATACAAGTTTTGGAGTTCTCCCAGAATATCAAAATCCGGATATTGCATTTGTCTTGGAATGGCCAGTCGTTCTGGGAAAGGTGGAGAAGATGTAAGTACTTGCTGATGAACTTGGTCTTTACTTACTTCTT
Organism: Pinus tabuliformis; assembly: GCA_031772625.1. NCBI lineage: Eukaryota > Viridiplantae > Streptophyta > Pinopsida > Pinales > Pinaceae > Pinus > Pinus tabuliformis. The sequence goes on from CM062815.1 coordinate 1,064,191,807, forward strand.
CTTGTTGTAACGGTTGTTCTATCGGTAACTGGTTTTCAATATGAGCGGTTCTATGTCCCTCAGTTTCTATTATTCGCCCAGATCTCAACTGAAGATCATTGCACTCCTGCAGAGCAGATTCAATCTCGGAAGATTCTATAATTTGAAGAGATTGAACTGGCCGATTATTTGGGTTCGGGTTGGGTTGGGCTGGGAGCTGCGGTCTTAGGTTGGGCTGGGGATTTTGTTGCAAGGCTGGCAGAGTTGGTTGAGGGAGCGGAATTGATCCTGGCGTTTGATATGTCGATCTTGGCCAGTTGCTCTGCCAGGGTGAACTTTGCGAAGTGGAAGGGGTCCACTGCGGAGGATATGAATTATTTGGCCAATATGGCGGAGGATAAGGAAAGTTTGGCCAACCAGCTTGGTTCATCCAAGGGTTCGGAGTAGGAAACATTTGAGGCGGCCAATTTGAAAATGGGTGCTGAGACTGATTTTGCCACATATTCTGTTGCTGAGCATTAAATTGCGGAGATTGAAAAGAAGAGGAGGGATCTTGAAACATACCAGGTTGCCTAGGTTGCCATTGACGACGCTGGTTGATAAAGTATGCTGATTCTGGTTCCTCTTCTGCTTCTTTGTACACCGCCTTCAAACCAGGGAGCGAGGGACAGCTTTCAGTCGGATGGTCCTTGGTACAAATAGCACATATTTGAACTGTATCAAGCGGGCATTCTTTCTGGCTATGTTTCTTCCTGCACTGTGGGCAGAAAATTGCCAGATTCTGTTCCGCCTCTGCTTGCTTCTGTTTAGCCTGCACAATATCAAGCTGTGTAGTTAATGTCCCCATGATATCAGTTTTAAAATTCTCTAACAGATTTCCAAGTTCCACTCGTGATACTCCTTATGTTGATGTTCGATTGTCTCTAGTGAAGCGATCATATTCTGCTGGTTTTATCCGTGTGTTGCCTCTTGAGCTCCTGATACACAGATTAATGATGTCAGCAAAATTTTCCTGATAAATGTCTCCTTTACCCATAATATTCAACGTTTCAATCCATTGCTCCTTCATACCTCTAATCAATGCAGTTTTCAACACGTTATCGGGCAGAGGTAACGATGCATATGGAGATCTCTGCAAGTTATATTGGAAACGTTCTACATATTCTTCTAAAGTTTCATTTGGTCTGGCAGACATTTGAAAGATTTCATCCTTTAGTTCTCTTGATCTACAATAATCCTGATATTTTTTTAAGAAGGCCGCTTTCATTTCGTCCCAATTGTTTATGACTCCACCACCTAGACCCATGAACCATCTCAGAGCTGCTCCCTTCAAGGTAGAGGGAAACAGTTTTAGCTTCTGGGGATCAGTGGTGTAATCGTATCCCCTGCATAACACATCAAATTCAAATAGAAACACATCAGGGTCTTCTGATGTGAGTCCATGAAACGTCGGAATATGTTGAAGCGGAATTGCCTTCATTGGTGCATTCGCAGCAGAATCTACTATGGGATATTGCAAAGTAGAGGTTTGGGTATTTGGCTGATTCTGCGCCATGGAATCAAATATATGCCAGTAATCTTCAGGAATTTCCAATAGAGTATTCCTTGGTTGAGGAGGGGTAATCTTAGCAGGAACTATTTTTACAGCACTCCCTTTATCAGGGATAATGATGGCCCCTACGGTCTGAGGTGAATGAATTCCCTCAACAAGGATTTTTGCAGCGCTTCCTTTATCCAGACTATTTAAAGGCTGGTTTAGTTCAATAGGAGATTTAGGTTCCTCGATTTCCCCTGTTTCTCCTTCTCCTTCGCAAAGGTTACTAAAATTTCCTTCGTGCACTGGTCCAGGAGTCGAATTGTCAAATTCTTGAAAGTCTTGCTCCTCTGTCTGACTGTGCACCTCCGCAAAGGCTTCAGATGGTGATTCTGAGGCCTGAAGGGAACTAGCAGGTTGTTTAGAGTTTACTTTCTTATAACCTACTGATGGCGGAGATCCGGCTTTCTTGTAAATTTCGTCTATAAAGGTCTTTTGTCCAAGGGTCGCCGACCCCTTGGCTTTTTCGATTTTGGATGGAGGCTTTTGATTCTTTTCTGGCTTTTTCTGCATAGTCATGCACTCCAATTAAATTTCTAAATCAATTCTGCTAGGAAAGCGGACGGTGGAGCAGGGATTTTACATGCTCCGCACGCAGGTTCTTACCTTCCGTTTTTAAAATCCAGTTCTCCCCTAACAGATTCACACACTACCCTGTTAAAAAAAACAAATGGCTATGCCCCTTCCCCGGCAACGGCGCCAAAATGTGGAGCTGTAACAAGGGTCTTTTTCACCTCTAGTTATCTCACATTACAAGTCAATCCGGGAGCGTTTTGTTATTGTAAGGGACATCTTAATTTGAGGCTATTTGTCAGGATAATGCTTCGTAGTATAGATCTAAAGAATGCAAGAGTAAACGGATGCTAATGCTAAATTACTTTTGCATAAAGAAATCACACACGCAGCAACTTCGTCAGTCGAAGGTATGGAATTAATAACCTATCCCCCTAGAAACTGATGAAGGAGTATGGATCATGATCTGGGAGCATTATAGCGTCTGTTGTATCTCACAACAGTCTTGAACCTCCTCTCATGCCACTTCAATAAACGCAAGCGAAAGGAACAGCAAGAAACAACAACTTCAGAAATGGAACAGCAATAAAAGGAACGGCAGTAAATGGAACGGCAGTAAATGGAACGGCAATAAAGAAACTAAGTCTCGCGAGGTCTACATTTCCAATCCTTGGCACGCACTTGCATACAAAAAGGAAAGCAATCATTTATACAGGTTTGCAGCTTGATCAAATGGAACAGCAAATCATTAAAGACAGGAAACGTCAATCATATATATATCAAATGGAACAGCAAATCATTAAAGACAGGAAACGTCAATCATATATATATCAAATGGAACAGCAAATCATTAAAGACAGGAAACATCAATCATATGTACACGATCTGCAATAGTCACCAACAATCCATTAACCCCAATCACCTGTAGCTGAAATATTCTACTTATGAATTCTGTAATTAGTGCAAACAACTCAGATCAACAGTATGCGAAGAATCCTTTATTACAGAGATTTATAACAGGAAAGCTACAGATGAATAAATATGAAACAACATGTAACCATAACAGATTATGAGAAACAAACCACACAAAGCAGAATTGTAATGGTACAATCAGCCAGTGTCCGTTGGAGCCGGGCCCAAAGCTTCCAATGGCGCACTGCCGTAAACTACTTCAGACGCACGACGAAATTAACACTGAGATATTATATTAACGCATCAATGAGAGTACAAAACTAAGTCTCAGAGAGACTCAATAGTCTGAGTTCAACTGGCAATGAAATTCATGAACAGAAAGTTAAAGATACCAAAGTCCTCTTAGTTTTCAATGCTACCCTCCTTTTATACAATTAACGGCGGAGTTCATTGGTCGACAAAACGATTGATCGTAGCGATCCGCTAAACTGTTAACGCTTTCCTTTACTCGGCCTGTAATTCCGAACTGGCAGTCCTTCATCTCGTTTCGGACTGATCTCCCTTGATTTACTCGACCTGGTCTGAACCTTATTTAGAATTGGAGGGACAGCCGTTATCTTCTCGTCAAATCCTCGTTTCGCATTGCGCCTTCCTGCTTTTACCTTTTCCTGCGTAGAGAAGACAACTGTTAGTGATTGGATCATTTTAGACTCGTTGTCTTTGCATTTCCCCTACTTTATAATAAAGAAAAGATTACAACTATTGCTTAAAACATCACTAAATCATGTATTAAAACATACCTTCCCAATGCTCTACACATACCACAGACCTAGTTCGTATGTCTTTTGGATGGCTACGCCGATGCCTAGAATACATGTATTTCACTATCAAAGATATCAGTTATACTTGCGCCTGTAAGTTCTTCAAGGTGGTGTTCCAGTTCAGACAGTTTTGTAAAGCATTTCACCCCTCCCACTCTCTCAGAATTCATGCTTTAGGGGGCATCTGTTACACAGTAATTGGTCACTATCCTCATCTCAGTCCCTATACTGTGTCATGTGTCAAATAAACATGTTCATATCTTCCCATTGATGTAAGAAGATTAAGCAAGTGCTCTCTAATGTTGAAGATTGACCCTTCTTGACTAAGTTTCTGCATCGTCACTAGTAAATCCTCAAAATCCACGACGATTCTCTATCATGCACTGTGTCGTTGTGACATCATCGCTAGTCCCCAGTTCATGACCTACGACGATCCAAATTTGGCGAATTAGTTCAAACAGTCGCCCTTCTGGATGTTTCTAGAGCTGGTTGTTGGGTCAGTTTGGGTCGCCTTTCCACCTCTGGGATGGTGGTTCCACCTCTTATGCAACCTACCTTGAGGATAAGCTCCCTCGCCCTCATTTCATGGAGGCTCCTCCTCCTATAAAATCACTCACCATTGTTATGATCTACTAGTTCCTTAGTTGCTAGTCCATTTGGTTGTACAAAGATGCTGCTAATTTTGAGTTTGATATATAGTTGGTGTGAGTGTGACAAGTGTGGGATTGCTTTATAGTTTTCAAGAAGGAGTGGAGTGCCCTTAACCTTGTGTTATGCTTGTGAATGAGAGAGAGAGATATATTGCTATTTGGGAGACCCATCTTTGAAAGTGAATGCTTGAAGAAAAACACTGGTTGGACCCTCTGAGAAGGCTTGCGACGTCAAGACTTGGTTGTAAGCTTTGCTCTTGATTTATCATTAATACAATCAATGATGATTTCCTATGTCTTGTATGTAATTTACTTGATATCTCATGACTTCTTGAGTTAATGAGTAAATAGATCATTGTTGTTTCTCAGTTACGTGCTCTGTTGTTTCTTTGTGGTGTTTCAGGTTGATTTCTCATTAAGGAGAAGGAAACGGAAGTTAGAGCAGCGTAACGGAACTTCATCAACCACCGGTTTGAGGTAGGCCTCCAATGATGACTATTTAAGGGAATTAATTGTTGTTTTGTCCTTGCTGTGACTAGACCCACTCTAGGGCTAGAGGGGTTGCCTCTGTCCGCAGAGGAAACACTTTCTTGCATCACACTATATATTATCATTAGGAGAGTCTGCATTTTTATCATTCAATCTCTTCTGTTCGAAAGGCATGGATTCTTCTTAATCTAGGTGGTTCCAGGGGCACACATAAGACAAAGAGGGCTTATGGAAGCTCAAAAATCAAAGTGATCAAAATGCTTTCAAACTAGGACCAAAGCGTAGATCTTGTCGTCCTGATCACAAAGGTGTGAACGGTTCGTCAATTCGAGCTTGTATGGAGAACGATCCAGACAAATATTTGGTCAAAGTTGGGGTATGGGCTAGGTTTAATGGTCCTACAAATTCACTGTCAACTAGCGTGGAAACTTGGCTCCCAAAAATAGGTGAAATTGTGGCCTCTTTAAATCCCATATCCCTTATATTTGAAAATTTTGGAAAAGACATTATTATCTATATATATATATATATATATATTTGAGGTCGCAGGCCACCACCCCCACCCCCCCCAAACAATATTACAAAAAAATCAAAATTTTTATGGCCGATGGGCCATGACCTCCTGTTGAGTCCCAAACCTGCATCTTCCCTATATACCTTTTCAGCCTTCTTTTCCATTTAATTGATCCACCAAGCTGCCAAATCATTGTATATTAGTCTAAAAAGATCTTATGAAATGGTTTCCTAACTATGTTTATGGTTGCTGTTTGATTTAGATTTTTGTTCAATCAGATGCAGAAACTTGTCACTTTCCGCAGCCAGCTCAAGTTTCCGCAGCCATTTTGTTAAGACTATGTTACAGGTGTCCAATGGAGAATCTGGCCACATGGGCAAGCTGAAAATGACATGTACATGGAGTGTGTCCCCTCAGTTCAGTCGAATCACTCACAAACAACCATGGTCAAAGACGATCAAAGGAGGGGTCAAACCAAGAGTTTTGCGGTGGCACGGCTCTATTTTTCCCACGTGAAGTTTTGTGTGGCAAGATCCTCAATTTCCGGAGGTGTGCCAACACCTGTGGAGCAATCCGTGAACCGAATCGAGCAGCCACCACTCCATGGATTTACCTGTCATGATTACCATACCGCTAGATCTTAGGTCGTGGAGATTTATGTGTTTGTTTGGCAGCGTAGAATCTAGGAATCATTTATAGCGTTTTCACTTATAAATAACGCGTTAGTATACGCTGGATAGTTAGCTTTTCATATTTAATCTTGACTGTGTTTACGAGCCACTGTACCATGCTCTATTTCTATGTTTTTGCTGCACTTTAATATATGAGAAGACAACATTCTTGACTTCCATTTGTGACTAAGTATTGATTGGCTGAGGTTGCAGAGGGCCCCTGTACACCAAAGCTCTGTATCTACTGTATAATTTCTCGCCTTCTTTCGTTATGTTACTACTTTTATAATTAGTTGCTTGTATATACTTCCTGATATTTATACTAACTGTTGTTTATATTTTCTTTTATGCTTTCTCATGGTTGCTAGCTAATCAGTCTTTGTCTTTCAGGTTCTTGTAAGCAGCCTGGGAAAATTACATAGTTTAAATGACTACTGACATGAGATCATCTTGTCCTTTCTACGGATTCATTTACTGAGTTTTAATTCCAGCATTGTCATTTCTTTCAGTTTTGCTTTGCTTATTTACTTTTTTGCCACTTAGATATCATATTACTCATCTGTTTATGATTTCCTTCCTATAGCCAAGCGACTCAATTAGTGAGGAATTAGAATATTATTTGATGTAGTATGATTTAGTTTGCTTTCCTGCAAGTTAGTGATTAAATTACTTATGTCATTTTCAAGAATTGAAATATGAATGAGTAGTTAAATCTTAGTTTCCTTTTATGCAATTTGATTTCCTGCAATTTAGATATCATATTACTCAGCTTGTTTATGATTACTTCCTATAGCCGGAGCGAGTCGAAAGGTGAAGGGTCAGAATGTGGGTTGAAGTAGTGTGATTTAGTTGCTTTGCTTTCAGTCTTTGAGTTGCTTTGAGTTCAGTTTTTATTTTCCTTTCATACAACAGTAAGGATACTGGGCCATTATCACTAGTTCACTGTTTTGGTACATTTTTATTTTCTTTTGAGAATTGATTTCATCACAGTCAGTTTGAAACCTTCTTTTTGAGAACTTTAAAGTTTGGAAAAATCATTGTAGAAATCACCATTACCATCCATACTTGACTTTCAATTTTGCCATCTCACACTAGGGAATCCACAGAAGATAAACCCAAAAACAAACAAAAAACTCAAAAACGACAAAGAACTAAGAAATCGATTATCTTGCATATACAGTGCACTTCACTTCAGCAGTTTACGACTCCCAGATTGAAATTTTAAATAGCAATTTAGGACACACTAAATTTACCAAACATTTTGGCGCCGTTGCCGGGGAAGTGAAACTAGGTAGCCAATTTCTTAAAAAAAAAAACAAGAAAATTTCAAGGAAGGAAAAATTGATAACTTCTCAAAGTATGCTCTCCTCTTGCACTTATTGTGAACTAGAGGATCTGAAAAGAGAGAGTTATTGGTTTAATAATTTCTTGAGTATGCTCTCTTCTTGCACCTAGAGTGACGTGGAAGATCATAAAGAGAATTATTAGCCCGACTTGAAGAAAAAAAAATGACATGCATAGAGCAAGAGATTCTAGGGGAAGGTTTTTAGCTAGGGCCAAGAGTTCAATTTTTACAACTCCATCTATTTCAAGGAATAGACAAGAGACACCTCCATCATCTCCAACTCACACTCCTAGCCTTAGGATTCTTGGAATTCAAGAGGCAATAGTTGAATTAGGAGACTCTCCCACACCATCCATCGAATCTGAATTAGGAAAATATCCTTTCTCTCCTTCTACAGGGAGACACATTGTAGTTGAAGAAGTAGAATCACCTGAAGAAGAAGAAGAGAGAGAAATTCCTCCTCATTCACCATTAGTAGAGGAACCAGAGGACTCTAAAGTCTCTGAGGAAACTATCATGACAGAGGAAGTAGTAAACGGATTTGGTAGAGGCAGAGGTAGAGGAGGAGGAGGAGGAAACAATGGAGGAGGTAGAAGTAACAATGGGCGAAATAGGGATGGAGATAACTCATTCGGATTTCCTATAGTTGATGAGGATTCTCGAGCAACAATGAAAAACATCTCACTATCTGTCTTCTTAAACTTTCATGGGTTAAGGAATGAGGATCCTGAAACATTTCTATTTGAGTTTGAAGTCGTGTGTCGAACTTATGATTATCTGGAAGACTCTAAAAAACTCACATTGTTTCCTTCAACATTGAAAGGAGCTGCTTTGAAATGGTTAATGGGATTAGTCACTCAATCCATTATGACTTGGAATGATATGAAACAAACATTTTTGGATAGATACCTGGACTATTGTATGCCCACCAATCACAAGGATGAGGTATTCAAAATGGTGCAAAGAGAAGATGAAAACTTAGAGGAATTACTTGAAAGATTTCAATACAACCTGAAAAGAGCAAAAATGAATAACTTAGATGAGGAAACCTTGAAAACCCTTCTATTAAAAGCCATTAGAGATGAATGGATAGATATTTTGAACATGATGGGAAAATGAGATATATCTCAACTTCCACTTCATGATATAGCAGAGTTATGTGTCCATCTCTCAAGGGGAAAATCTAAAACCGGAAAAGGGCCTAGAGATCCTTCTCTCATTAGAGCAAACAAATCTGCAACTGGATCAGTAAGTAGGGCTGAGATTGGAAACATGTTTGATGAATTCAAAACTGATATCTTAGGGAGTCTTATTGAGCAACTAGATACCCTTAAAATACAAAACAAGTAGAAAGCAGAAGCCGAATCTTTGGCCATCTTTTGCCCAAAATGTAGAAAGAAACATGCTCTAAGGGAATGTCCCTTGGATGCAAAAGTTGTAGAAACATGTGTGATTTGTTCAGAAAACCATGAGACCAAGGATTGTCCTTCAGTTCCTGGGCTCAAAGCTGTCTTTCAAGAAGATCCAAATTCAATTGAGTCTCTCTGTTTTGTTCCAAGGAGACCTTGGCAGGGGCAAAAAAACCAAGGGTTTAACAACTCTATGAACTTTCAACCCCCACCAAATTGGAATCCTTGGCAACAACCTTGGTCCCAACCTCAAAATCCTTTTCAATCATGGGTACAAGGTATGCAAAATCCTTATGGGAGATTTGCTCAATTTTATCAATATCCTCCATCTTTTCAAAATCAACAAGCTCCACAACTTCCAAATCAAAATCCATAACTATCATTGCCATTTCCACAACAACAACAACCTTCTCAACAGAATCCAAATTCTCAACTCTTGCTTCCATTCCAACAGAAGACAAATCAACTACCTTCCTAGCCATTGCCGAACCCCAACAATAAAAACCATCAAAATGCTTACATGGTAGAAGGACAACAATTTCCTACCTATATGATTGTTCCTCTCAATGATGTACAACTCAGATCTGGTATAGTTTTAGATAAGCCTTCTATAGATGCTCAAAAGCAAAGCATTTCAGAGGAAGATTCTCTTGAAGCCAATAAAGTTTTTGAAGCATCTCTTCAAAACCCAAGCACTCAAAAAGAAAAAGAAAAAGAGTCAACCCCCACAACTCCTATAGTTGAGCAACCTGCATCTTCATCCAAACCTCCTTTTCCTGAAAGATTACAAATTGACAAAGGGGTGGAAAAGCAAATCTTGTTGCCTGACTATGATTTTCTAGATGAATTAAAGAATGTCTGTATCAAGATTCCCTTGTTACAAGCCATTAGGGAGATTCCTATTCTAGCAAAAACAATAAAGGAGTTGAGTCTTAAAAGACCGGGAAGGAAACCGAGAGATACAAGAGGAATCCATCTGGTAGGAAAAATTGCAGATATCATGATGGGAAAAATTACTATGCAGAAGTATGTAGATCCCGGTAGTCCAATTGTCAAAACACATATCAATGGGGTAGAAATTCCAAATACTTTGATTGATTTAGGGGTTGCTATCAACATTATGAGTAGACAAACTATGGAATAGCTTAAACTTCCTAATCTTCTTTTTACACCTACTTTACTACAACTTGCAGATCAATCAATTATCAAACCAGATGGTGTATTAGAAGACATTTCGGTCTCCTTAGAATCTTGGGAATATCCAATAGATTTTATGATTTTAACTCCCAAGAGTAATTTAGGAGGACACCCTCTCATCTTAGGAAGACCTTGGCTAGCCACAGCTGATGCTTTTATCAGTTGTAGGTCTGGGGATATGTATATTTCTGATGGTAATTCAACAAAGAAATTCAATCTGTATCCTCCAGCAAAAGCAATTACAGAAATAGGAGATAATGAGTGGGTTGATGATGAGGATACTATACAACCTGTCTTTACCATTTCTGGAATCAATGAAGATAGTCAAATTCTGAACACATTAGAAAACTTTGAAACATCTTCAGAATATGACCACACACAATTTCAGTTAGATTCTGACATTGAGTATCTATCATCTAGAAAAATGTCTCTTTTCTCTATGGAAGAGTTTGGTAGTTCCGCCATTGAGATCTTTCCAGGTAAAACATTGAATATCAACAAAAACTTGGAAAAATCACAACAGGGAGAGCTAACCAAAATCTTGCAGAAACATTCTACTGCATTTGCATGGGAGTATACCGATATGAAAGGTGTTGACTCTAAGACTTGCATTCATCACATCTATATCGAGGAAAACAGTAGACCAATCAGACAACCTCAGAGAAGGATGAATCCAAACCTTAGGGAGATAGTGAAAGAAGAGCTCCAAAAACTACTCAATGTAAACTTCATTTATCCAATTTCAGATAGCCGATGGGTTTCTCCTTTGGTTATAGTACCTAAAAAGAATGGTAAATGGAGGGTATGCATTGATTACTTGGAATTGAACAAAGCAACTTTGAAGGATCACTTTCCTTTACCCTTTATCGATCAGGTATTAGATACTTTAGCAGGCAAGAAGTATTTTTCATTTTTGGATGGTTTTAGTGGCTGTTGGCTAGTTGAATTGTTTATTGATTAAACAATCAAGTACCACATTAAATTTTCAACCTGGGAAAGTCTTTTATTTCAAAGGCTACCGCGTACTGTATGTACTTAACTCTAAAAGCATTAAAAAGTTGTAGTATACATGATTCTCACGTTATGTTATAACAGTGCATTGCAAAGATAAAATGAAAGTAGTTAATTAGGATTACAAATCTGAAAAGAAAAGTGATGGATGCTCTGTTAGCAGAGGATCAGGACCCTATCCTCCAGGTAAGGACTTTCAGCACCTACCCCTGTAACCAGATTGCTAATACACACTGCAATTCTAATTCACCGGTGAAGTATTCTTTTACAGCTTCAAACGATTAACAAAACTGAGTACCAGCAAAAAGGAAATTATCAGAGGTAATGCTACAGAATCCAAAACAGAGTACTAGCAAAAATAAATTACCAAACACACTTACACACTTGACAGAAAATAAATGGGTGAATCTTGTGAAGAAGGTGGGCCTTGTCCCTCTCACAAGATTCCCCAGAACACAAATGCTGGATTAGATGCTCAGAACAATTTTCTATTCATCTGCCAAAAGATCCAGTTACAATAAAAGTTCAGACTTTGTTGTTTCTCTTTCAAAACTTCCCTTACAACTTGTTTTTCTCCCCCCCTTATCTAATGTAGATGTCTCCTCTTTATAGAGGAGACATCTATTACAATAGACTGTCATAGTTCATTCAGTTAAACCTTTCTGTCAAAAATAAGAAATCCATCCTTGTTACAGGATGCTGTTACAACAATGTGACAGTATATTCTTTCTTGGGTCTCTTACTGTTACACAGTTGGTAACCAAACTTCGACCGTCTTCTTGGAATCCTTGCACTATCCTTTGCCGCTTCCCCATGGTTACTGATTTAGTAAACCCATGCTGTTCCTGGTATATTTAGCAACTGTAACTGTGTTTTACCCTTTTTGGACAGTTGCTGATCATGCTGCGTTAGCATGGAATTCTGACGATCTTCTGATAGTTGCCGTTTGTTATTTCTAGTATTCCAGTTGTTTGCAAAATAACATTTCCCTACTTTAGATAATTGCTGTTGTTGGTGCTGTAGCAACTGTGTAGTTGTTGTTTCTGGTGTTGCAGCAACCGCGTAGTTACTGTTTCTGGTATTACATCAACTATGAATTATAATTTCTGCAGACTTTAGACAGTTCAACGATTACTTAGCAACTTAGTTAGCTTTTCCAAAGATAAATATAAAGATAACATGAATATGTAATGAACAATTAAACACATAGTCATGCGGAGAGTTACTTCATACCTTGGGGTGATTAAGTCATTATGTAATCAAAGCTTTCAACTTATGAACTGAAAAAGGGTAATATTATAGCAAAAATACAAGGTCAAAATGGTCAATTCAGAGTCCTAACATCCCCCCCAACTGAAGAGATTGCATGTCCTCATGCAATGCTTACTCTGAATCTGAGTCGGAGTACTGGGATGAACAATGTAAATTACTGAGGCAGTAGCTATAGAAAGTGGCATCAAACTTGTTTCTGAACCCCCAGACAGTTTGTATTTGCCTCCATGTTGCCGCTTCTTCTTTCTTTGATAATCCAAACTGACCCTTGTATTGCTGACCGGATAACCATAGAAGTGGAAATTTAAATCTGTAGCCCATCCAATTCTCAGCACATTGTTCCATACATCTAACATAGTAAGGTACCCTTGAAATTGCTGCTTGTAAATTGGGTGGATTATAAGGATGATACTCTTGCCTTTCCTTGGGACAGTTTTCCCAAAATAGGTTGTTTGCCTTGACAGCCAAGGGTGCCTTGGTTCTCACATAGTGTTGGCAGTCTCGCAGGACCACTGCTTGTAGTTGCCTGACGTGATCCTTAATTTCAGGGTCACTTAACATTCTTTGGTGCTGTGCAATGAAAGTGGCTGCATTTTGAGGTTCAGCCCTGATCCACAGAAGGCAGTTCTGTTCATTATGTTGTGCTGAGATAAAAGCGTTTTGCCATGTGAGTTGGTTGGCTAAAAAGGAAATGAAAGCTCTGAGCTGTATGTCGCCAACAATAGGTAGTATATTCATGTTTCTCTCTTCAGACATGGCTTCATTGTGGAGATAAAGCTCGCACAACAAATTCTGATCTTTTTTGGGTGCCTCTACAAAGGTTTGCATAAATTGCTCTGATGTAACCACCTGATGAGGTCTACCTTCTCTAACTGCCTTTATCTGTAAGAATGTCAGTCGTTCCCTTAAAAATGTTGCATAGTTGAAAGAAGGTTTCCTTGTGGCAAGTATTCTTTGGAACAACTCAAACATCTGGGACAGTCTAGCTTTTAGTTCCTTAATTTCTTTGTACTGAGCTCTAGACTGCTCCAGTGCTTCCCAGTTCTTATATGCATAATTGAACCAGATCCCTTTTTGCTGTTGGAATGCTTTGCCTTGTGACAACTCATATTCTCTCCACCATTTTCCTTTTAATTCTTGAAAACTAGTGGTCTCTGTGTATGCATCAATAACAGAGGGAGTTTCTATTTGTGTAAAGGCATCAATAAGTATTTTCTGCTCTGTGATAATTGGAGTAGGCCGGGATGATCTGATGTCTTCCTTTCCATTTCCAGCTACTTTTTCTTCTATAATAGTTTGGGTAGGCCGGGGTGATTTTACGTTTTCTTCATTCTGTACTGATTCCTGCGTAACTGCTTCTTCTTCTTGTTCCATTTGGGTAGGCCAGGGTGAGTTTATGTCTTATTCTCCATTTCCTTCTGATTCCTGGGTTACAACCAATACCTCTTTCTCTTTTTTCATAACAGTTTGGGTAGGTCGTGGTGTCTTTATATCTTCTCCTTCATTTCCTGTTGATTCCTGTGTTACCAGCAATCCTTCTAGTTCTTTCTTCACACTTTTTAGAGATCCTGCTGGTTCTTGTGTTACAGCAGGTTGTTCTGTTTTCACCTGTGTAGTTTTTGGAGAACTTGCTGGTTCTTGTGTTTCAGCAAGTTCTTTTGTTTTCTCCTGTGCAGTTTCTGGAGAACTTGCTGGTTCTTGTGTTTTATCAAGTTCTTCTGTCTGCTCCTGCGCCTTTTCTGGAGAGCCTGCTGGTTCTTGTGTGAAAGCAGGTTCTTCTGTCTGCTCCTGCACCTTTTCTGGAGAGCCTACTGGTTCTTGTGTGACAGCAGGTTCTTCTGTCTGCTCCTGCACCTTTTCTGGAGAGCCTGCTGGTTCTTATGTGACAGCAGGTTCTTCTGTCTGCTCCTGCACCTTTTCTGGAGAGCCTGCTGGTTCTTGTGTGACAGCAGGTTCTTCTGTCTGCTCCTACACCTTTTCTGGAGAGCCTGCTGGTTCTTGTGTGACAGCAGGTTCTTCTGTCTGCTCCTGCACCTTTTCTGGAGAGCCTACTGGTTCTTGTGTGACAACAGGTTCTTCTGTTTCAGCAGAGGGTTGTGGTGTTTCTGTTTTTGCCTCTGCAGTTTGTGTAACAACAGGTTCTTTTGTTTCAACCACAACAGCAGAGACTTCAGTCATTGGTTCTGCAACTATCTTGTATCCTGCTTGAGTGTATATCTCACCACAGTTGACGCATATGTATTCGCTCTCTTTACTCTTCTCTGCTGCAGATGCTACTCGTGCTAAAACATGCAGGCTAAATTCCTTTTGATAGGCTTCCTTGACCCTTATTATTTCCTCCTGGTAATCCTGAATTTTGGATTTCAGAAATTCAATTTCTTCCTGTAGGGAAGATATGGTAGGCTGATCTTGTGGAGCGGCAGATTCCAGTGGGGGCAGAGGTTGTGTTTCGTCATTTTGATTACTTATATCCCCAACAGGTGGTTCTTGTGTGTCACCTGGGGTAGTGGTTGTTTCTTGTGTTGCAACCACTTGGCCAATATTACCTTGGGTGTCAGCAGCTGGTTCTTGTGTGACAGTTGCCTTAAAAGATGATGTCGTGACACTATGAACTCTTTGCATCTCAGCCTCCGAGGGTGAGGGAGGGGAGTTTTCAGGGCTGGTGGGAATGCGGGTTTTTAACGTGATGGGTGGTGAGCTGGGGAGGGTGTGGCTAGGAGATTCAGCTATTACAGACGACCGAGTCCTTTGCTTGGGTAGAGAAGCAGGGAATTCATATATTTTTCTTTTCAGGCTGGCTTTCTTTAAAATAGGGGCAGTGACGCAGATAGCAGCTGCTTTAGCCAAAGCCCTAGTTCTTCTTCTTTTTGGTGGGGTTTCATTTTTCTGCTGCATTTTTCATTTGAGGAGAGTAATAGGGATGTTATCATCAGAGTCATCGGTAGAAATACCAAGTATGGGAATGGATGGGTTGGTTCTATTGGGGGATGGGATTGTTTCTATAGGTATATCTACCGCCGATTGTACATTTTCAGCAACTTGTGGGGGTGTTTGCTGTAAGGTCTCTTCGGCTATTTGTTCTGGAATATCGTGTGTTTGCTGAGGGATTTGTTTGGGTATTTGCTCTAGGATATCCTCTGTATGCTGAGGGATTTCTTCATTCTGCTGAGGTATGTCCTCAGCTCGGTGAAGAATTTCTTCTTCCTACTAAGGAATTTCCTGCTCTGGCTGAGGGATTTCTGCCTCTTGATGGGGATTAATGGGGGGTGGGGGGTTATTTAAGGCGAGGCCTCTATTTATCAACAATTGACCTAGACGTTGGTGTTTCAAGGAAAGAAGCAGACGCTTTGCGTTGACAGTGTAACGTGACATATTTTTAAGACATCCCAATAAATAATATGGCATATTTATCAACTGACCATTCCTCAAGTGATTCAACAAGACGAAATCGTGCTGGTAAATTACCTGGTACCGCCCTTCGCACGTCAAGTATTGCTTCACAAATTCAGCAACTTTCGGCCACGGTTGAGGCAATGACTGAAGTGCTACGCCTCTGCCCTTGGGTTCCACCTGCTCGCCTGGTTGAAGAAAATCCTGTTGCGCATTCAGGATCAAGTGCTTCCTACTGAACCACCGTGTGCCATTAGCTGGTAGTCCGATAACTTGGGCTATAACTTCCTCTGTGACTGGGATTTGAACTCCCTGAACGACAGAAAATCCCTCTGTTAAATTGCATGCAAACTCGAGGACTTGCTGTGCGTCAAAGTCTGGGAGTCTCCTAAAATAATCTAGCCATCCCGCTTGCAGAAAGATTTGATAAACCTCGGGATAGAGCTCAAGAAGTGCTATTGTGCCAGGTTCGTTTGTGATGAGATTCCCTCCCATAGCTGTTGTTTTAGTGAAAATTCTTAGTTCAGAGCCGAGCTTCCGAGTTAAGTTCAGAGTAAACCGTTGCAAATGGTAACATGTCGTGATGGGATGACTTTTACGTATTACCGGGAGAGTTAAGGGTGGAGACAGTTGGCGTACTATGCAATTATGAGAGCGCTTTGGTAATCCCCCCCAAAAGCTATGCGTAAGTGATATGATTGGCAGTACAATCATTCGATAGTCCTATCAGCATCTCCACATTAACTATTATTTAATGTCCATACATAATCATGCGTACCTTTATGTTTTACCTTTTTGATTGCTGCGTCGAAAAGTCTTGTCTTATCTTTTGCTGGATCCATAATGATTAAAGCGGACCGGCGATTTTTAATAATAATGACGGGAAGTAATAGTGGAGTATTGTAATCATCATAGGAAATGGTTTATTTTATAAAAATTTGTTTCTTTGGGGGCTGAAGTGGAGAGACTGGTGTTTTTATGAGAGGAATGCTGATAAAGGTATTACGGGATCGGGAAGTGGTGTTGCAGCAACGGAGATTGGTGTTGCAGCCACTAGAGGTGATGTTACATCGACGGGAAAAGATGTTGCAGCAACAGGAAGTGGTGTTGCAGCAACGGGGAAATGGTGTTGCAGCAACGGGAAATGGTGTTGCAGCAACAGGAATTGGTGTTGCAGCAATAGGGCTCCCAAGTCCGTAAAATGATTCCTTTGAAGCTTTTGTTCTCAGCTATTTTCCAAAGCTAAAATCTGCAAAATACTGAAATGTAATATAGCAACCCTTGGCAGGGATTATTAGTTAAAAAAAAAGAATATCTAGTCTAAAAAAAAAATGCATAAATAAATAGAAATTTAAGTGCTTTGAGGGACAGTAAGTTCCCCTGGAAAAGAATACTGTTTAATTTCCATGCAAGTGGCTTTAAAATCTTCTTTAGAAACAGGCCGTTGATATAAACGGAGTCGATACCCATTCACTAGTAGTGGTGTTCTGCTTCCATCAATTGTTAAAAGTCTAACTATCCCATTTGGAAAAACAACATCCACTTCATAAGGCCCTAACCACCTTGTTCTTAACTTACCTTGGAAATTCTCGAAACGGGAATCATAGAGTAGAGCCCAGTTACCTTTCTGAAACTGCTTTTGCTTGATGGTTCTATCATGCCACCTACTTCTTTGTTGTTGTATCATGGTTGTTTTATGGATGGCATCCAGTCTCTTCTCGTCCAATTCTTGAAGCTGCTGCAACCTAGCTGTCTATGCATCAGTCAAGTCAAGATTAACAGCTAAAGCAGTTCTTAAAGTTTTAATTTCAAACTCTACAGGGAAAACAACATTTTTTCCAAAAACTAATTCATACGGTGAAAAGCCTGTAGTATTCCTCCAAGTAGTTCGATAAGCCCATAATGCCTCAGGCAACTTTTGAAACCAGTCCCTCCTATTCTCCTTTATCGTTTTTGTCAAAATGGCTTCTATGAATTTATTGGTGCTTTCTACCTTCCCATTTTCTTGGGGGTGATAAGGTGTAGTCATTTTGTGCTTAATATGATATTTCTGAAGTGTGTCTTTGAAGCCATGAGAGTTGAAAGGAGGTCCTCCATCTGTGACTAATTCTCTAGGCAATCCAAATCTAACAAATATCTCTTCAAATAAAAATGTTAGTACTGCTTCTTCATTGGCTTTAATGAGTGCCTTAGCCTCTACCCATTTAGTCATATAATCTGTGCATACTAATATGTACACTCTTTGATTGGATGGAGGATTAATGGGACCTATAAAGTCTAATGCCCATCTCTCAAAAGGTTCAAGAATTACCTGGGGATTGAGTGGCATTTCATCCCTATGATTAGGCTGGCCCATTCTTTGACAGCTCTCACAGGCCTTCACATATTTCCTTGCATCTTTGAAGAGTGAGGGCCAATAATAACCCATTATGAGTACCTTGAGTGCTGTTCTTTTGTCTGCAAAATGCCCTCCACAAGGTCCATCGTGACAAGCTTTTAATACATCATAAATTTCATCTTCACCAATGCATCTCCGGATTTCCTGATCAATTCCTGTGTGGAAAAGACACCCGCTTATCCAGCTGTACCTAGCACTTTGCTGGATAATCTTTCTTTTTTCCCTATGTGATAGGTGCGACGACAATTTTCCTGCAACTAAATAGTTGGCAATGTCTGCATACCAAGGTGAGTGAGCAAATACTGCAAATAAATATTCATCAGGAAAAGAATCATCTACTGGAATATTTTCATTAGTTTTTAATCGAGAAAGGAAATCAACAACTACATTTTCTTTTCCTGGCCTATCTACAATTGTGATGTCAAATTCTTGTGGTAATAATAACCATCTGGTGACTCGGGCATTTGTAACTGATTTATTAATTAAATACTTAATGGCCAAGTGATCAGTATGCACAAAAGTAGTGTAGCCAGTAATATAATGTCGAAATTTATTGATAGCATAAATGACTGCTAGTAATTCCTTCTCAGTGACTGTGTAATTCAGTTCAGCTGGTGTCATACTCTTACTGATAAAATAAATGGCATAGGGAAGACTATTTTCTTTCTGGCCCAAGACAGCTCCAATTGCAGTATCTGAGGCATCAGAGGATATATGAAAGGGCAGTGCCCAATCAGGTCCTCTCAAAATGGGAGCTGTAGACAACTGATGTTTAAGTTCATTAAATGCTTTTTCACAATCATCAGTCCACTTAAATTTAGCATTCTTTGTTAATAACACAAATAGAGGAGAAGCTATTTTGGAAAAATTCTTAATAAATCTTCTATAGTATCCAGCATGTCCTAAAAAGCTTCTTACATCAGTTTGTGTTTTGGGGATAGGGAGGGTCTGAATTACCTGTATTTTGGCTGGATCGACTTGAATTCCCAGGAATGAGATGAAGTGACCCAATACAATACCTTGATTCATCATCATATGACATTTTTCAGTGCTTAAGGCTAGGTGTGCTTCTATATATCGCTTAAGTACTTTTTCAAGATTCTGCAGTGCATCTTCAAAAGTCACTCCATAAGGAGTAAAGTAATCCATAAATATTTCTAATGAATCATTTAGCATATCAGAAAAAATCCCTATCACTGCTCTTTGAAATGTTGCTGGAGCATTACATGGCCCAAATGGAAGTACCCTGTAAGCAAAGGTCCCCCATGGGCTAGTAAACGTGGTCTTGTCCTGGTCTTGGGGTGCAATCTTAATCTGATTATATCCACTAAACCCGTCCAAGAATGAAAAGAATTTCTTACTGCCAAATTATCTAATACCTTATCAATGAATGGTAAAGGGAAAAGGTCTTTCTGGGTGGCTTTATTCAGAGCTCTGTAATCCACACATACTCTCCATTTTGCATTTTTCTTGGGTACAATTACAAGTGGGGAAACCCACTCATTATCAGATATAGGGTATATAAATCCTGCATTCAAGAGTTTTTGAAGTTCCTCCACAATTTCCCTTAGATTGGGATTCATCCGCCGCTGGGGTTGACAAACTGGGCGGGATCCTTCTTTAATATAAATACGGTGAGTGCATAGCTCAGGAGAGATCCCATTCATGTCTGTATAGTCCCATGCAAATGCTTTTTTATTTTCCCGGAGTAACTTTATTAACTGTTGTTTTTCATTATCAGTTAGGTTAGGATTAATATTTAATGTTTTGCCAGGCTCGATTTCTATTGTTGTAATTTTGGAAGGGTTGCCTACTGTTGTCTGAAATAAATTTTTATCTTGCAGGTTCTACTGAGATTCAGATTCCAAGATTGCAGTGAAGTGATTATACGTTTCTGGGCTGACCGAAGAGGGTTCAGAAATGAAGCTGCTGATTAATTCATCTTCGGTAGAGTCTTTGAAAGTTAAAGCTTGTCTGATAGTCAAGATAGGTTGGGTTTCTTCATCCTCATAATCTACCCATACAGAATTGTCATTATTAATCATGGGTGTAGCCTGAGGATAAAGGGTAAGTTGTTTGGTTTCCTTCCCATTAGAGATGGTCATTGATCCTGATCTACAGCTGATGAAAGCATATGCTGTAGCCAGCCAAGGTCTTCCTAGAATCAGCGGATGACCCCCCAACTTTGTTTTAGTTTGTAACACCACAAAGTCAGCTGGGTAATTCTAGGATTCTACAGAAATTATTAGATCTTCAATGACCCCTTCAGGTTTAATTGTAGAGCGATCAGCCAACTCTAGGATGGTTGGAGTTTCCCTAATAAAGTTTTTTAACTGAAGCAATTGTGTTGTTTCAAGTGTCATAATATTTATTGCAGCACCTAAATCTACTAGAACTTTAGAGACAAAGGTTTTTCCAACCTGGACTGTTACTGTAGGGTGACCAGGGTCACCATATTTCACAGGAGGATCTTTTTCTGTCATTAAAGCAGTCAGTTCTCCCATCACATGAACTGTGAGGGGGTCCTTAGCTTTTCTTCCAGGTTTTTTTATACAGATATCTCTAACAGTCCTAGCATAAATGGGAACATCTCTTAGCGCTTGCAACAATGGGATTTTAACATATAAATTATGTAGTTCACCTAAAAGGTTAAAGCGGGTTGCTCCAGTGTTTTAGTGAGAGCCAGACGTTCAGGGAATGGTGGATCTGCTATTTGATCATTGTTGTTAGATGCTGATTCGACTGTTTCAGCATTATTGTTAGTTGGTTTTTCTTTTCTAACTTCCTCTTTATCAGAGTCAGTAATGTCATCAATGATGGGTTCAACAATTCTCCCTAAGCGAAGATGGATATCGTTACATTGCATGGGGGAGACAGGCTGATTTTGAATATCAATTACTTGCAGGGGTTTATTGTTATTTGGGTTGGGGTTGGGTTACACAGGTAGCTGCGGTCTAATTGCCTGGTTATTTGGAGGAGTATTGGATGGTAAGGAAAGAGACTGCTGATGCTGAGGAAATGGCATCTGTTGGCCTGCCCAGTTCGGATTCCATTGATTAAAATATGGTTGCTCGGGAGCCCAAGGATTCCATACGGTAGGATCAGGAAAAGGAAGATTTGGTTGCTGCATAGGTAGAAAATTAATTGTGTTAAAGGGTGGGTACTGCATTTGGTTCATGGGTGGGTAATTTGTTTGAAAAGGAGAATTATTATTCCAACGACTAAATGCTGTGTTAGAATTCATACCTTGTCTTTATGGCCATTGCCTCCTCTGTGTCATCAGGTACACTGATTCAGCCTCTTCTTCGGTTGACTGCAATGCTGCTTTAATTCCAAGCAGAGAGGGGCATTGCTGGGTCTCATAGTCCTTTTCACAGATCGTGCAGATTGGTACCTTATCTAGTGGGCATTCCCTGAGTGGGTGTTTTTCTCTGCATTTGGAACAAAAAATAGCTAGGGCAGCTTCTGCTTCTGCCTATTTCTTCTTTACCTGTAGAGCATCAATTTGTGAAGAAAAAGAGCTTAACATCTCAGTTTTAAATTCTTCCAACAAATTACCTATTTCGGCCCTTATTGCTCCTCCACTTGCTGACTTCTGAACTCTTGAATATACATTGTCCCTGCTTTTTTATCTGCTCACTGCTCCTCTTGAACATCTCATGCAGAGATTGATAATTTCATCAAATGGTTCCTTGGAAATGTCCCCTTTTCCCAGCATGTTCAACATGTCCAAGCAGTCATCTCGTATCCCTTTCAGCAATATAGTTTTCAGAATATCTTTACTCATGTTAGGGTGGTCAGACCGCTGCAGATTATACTGCAATCTTTCCACAAAATCTTCCAGATTCTCGTCCTCCTTCTGAACCATTTTAAACAATTCTTCATTCCTTTCTCTTGTCTGGCAATAATCTTGATACTTGGCCAAAAAAATTTCTTTCATCTGATCCCAGGTAGTGATTGCCTGAGCTCCTAAGCTCATAAACCACCTTAACGCATTCCCTTTCAGTGTTGCTGGAAACAGTTTTAGTTTTTTATTAGGGCTCACATAATCATAACTCCTACATAGTATATCGAATTCAAAGAGGAATTCATCTGGGTCTTCAGAGGATAACCCATGAAAATTGGGTAATGCTGAGAGTGGAATGTTCTTCATAGGGGTTGCTCCTCTCGGGAGCTCCCCAATAGGGAACTCCAAGGTAGAGAGTGAGTTTTCCCCCCTTCCTTCTGCTCTGTTATCCTCCATTGGTCTTTTTCCTGAATCGCTTACTTTATCTTCAGTATCTTCTGTTTCTTCAGGTTCTTCTACTAGTTCCTTAGTGTATTCTGGTACTTCCAGCTTCCTTTCAGGTCCCAATACTTCCTCCGTCTGTCGATCTGTTTGTAAGGAATACTAGATCTGAGGTCTCCGGGAACTTGTCCTCTGTGATGTTTCGGCCTTTGAGATGATTTTGTCAATAAAGGTTTTTCTTCCTCCTCCGCCTTTGCCACCTGTGAAATTAGGTTTCCAGCGTCCTCTCATGCACCTGTTATTCTTACAAAGAAATCATTAATGCTTTCAGAAATCTCTAGTCGCCTTCCCTGGCAACGGCGCCAAAATGTTGGCTTGTTGAATTGTTTATTGATTAAACAATCAAGTACCACATTAAATTGTCAACCTGGGAAAGTCTTTTATTTCAAAGGCTACCGCGTACTGTATGTACTTAACTCTAAAAGCATTAAAAAGCTGTAGTATACATGATTCTCACGTTATGTTATAACAGTGCATTGCAAAGATAAAATGAAAGTAGTTAATTAGGATTACAAATCTGAAAAGAAAAGTGATGGATGCTCTGTTAGCAGAGGATCAGGACCCTATCCTCCAGGTAAGGACGTTCAGCACCTGCCCCTGTAACCAGATTGCTAATACACACTGCAATTCTAATTCACCGGTGAAGTATTCTTTTACAGCTTCAAACGATTAACAAAACAGAGTACCAGCAAAAAGGAAATTATCAGAGGTAATGCTACAGAATCCAAAACAGAGTACCAGCAAAAAGAAATTACCAAACACACTTACACACTTGACAGAAAATAAATGGGTGAATCTTGTGAAGAAGGTGGGCCCTGTCCCTCTCACAAGATTCCCCAGAACACAAATGCTGGATTAGGTGCTCAGAACAATTTTCTATTCATCTGCCAAAAGATCCAGTTACAATAAAAGTTCAGACTTTGCTGTTTGTCTTTCAAAACTTCCCTTACAACTTGTTTTTCTCCCTCCCCTTCTCTAATGTAGATGTCTCCTCTTTATAGAGGAGACATCTATTACAATAGACTGTCATAGTTCATTCAGTTAAACCTTTCTGTCAAAAATAAGAAATCCATCCTTGTTACAGGATGCTGTTACAACAGTGTGACAATGTATTCTTTCTTGGGTCTCTTACTGTTACACAGCTGGTAACCGAACTTCGACCGTCTTCTTGGAATCCTCACACTATCCTTTGCCGCTTCCCCATGGTTACTGATTTAGTAAACCCATGTTGTTCCTGGTATATTTAGCAACTGTAACTGTGTTTTACCCTTTTTGGACAGTTGCTGGTGTTGTAGCAACTGCATAGTTGCTATTTCTGGTGTTGCAGAAACTGCGTAGTTGTTGTTTCTGGTATTACAGCAACTATGAATTATAATTTCTGCAGACCTTAGACAGTTCAACAGTTACTTAGCAACTTAGTTAGCTTTTCCAAAGATAAATATAAAGATAACATGAATATGTAATGAACAATTAAACACATAGTCATGCGGAGAGTTACTTCATACCTTGGGGTGATTAATTCATTATGTAATCAAAGCTTTCAACTTATGAACTGAAAAAGGGTAATATTATAGCAAAAATACAAGGTCAAGATGGTCAATTCAGAGTCCTAACAGTGGCTATAATCAGATTCAAGTAGCACCTGAAGATCAAGATAAGACCACATTTACCTGTCCATGGGGAACTTTTGCTTACCGAGTACTTCCTTTTGGATTATGTAATGCACCCGCAAAATTTCAAAGGGAAGTACTAGGAATCTTTTCTGATCTAATCCATGATTGTGTAGAGGTTTATATGGATGATTTTACAGTTTATGGTAATTCATTTGAAGAGGCATTAGAGAATTTGGAAAAAGTCCTTATAAGGTGTAAAGAAACAAACCTTTCATTAAGTCATGAAAAATGCTTTATGATGTTTACTGAAGGTATTGTTTTGGGACATCATATTTCGGGGGATGGGATTAAAGTTGATAGATCAAAAGTTGAAGTCATCTCCAAGTTGCCTATTCCAAATTGTCAAAAAGATGTTAGAAGTTTTGTTGGATTTACTGGATACTATAGAAGATTTATCGAAAACTTCACCAAAATAGCATCTCCACTCTTCAAATTACTTACAAAAGACTGTGGATTCAAATGGGATCCTGATTGTCAATCTGCATTTGAAACTTTGAAAACAAGAATATCTGAAGCACCCATTTTGAGAGGGCCAAATTGGAAACTTCCTTTCCATATTTCTACAGATGCTTCAGATACAGCTCTAGGATCTGTGTTGGGTCAAAAAGATTTAGTTCCTTCTGCCATTTACTACACTAGTAAAAATTTGACTCCCACCGAGTTAAACTATACTGTGACTGAAAAAAGAGTTCTTAGTTGTTGTTCATGCAATCAATAAGTTTAGACATTATATAACAGGCTATGAAACTTTTGTCCATACTGATCATTCTGCAATTAGATATCTAATGAACAAACTTGTTACTAGTGGCAGAGTTACAATACGGCTCTTACTTTTACAAGAATTCAATATTACTGTGTTGGATAGACCAGGGAAACAAAATACAGTAGCTGATTTCTTGTCTAGAATCCAAATTGTAACGAAGATTCTCCTGTAGAGGATAAGTTTCCAGATGAATATTTATTTGCAGTAACTACTAAGACTCCTTGGTATGCATATATTGCTAACTATTTTGTTACAGGGAAGCTACCTATACATTTATTTCCTAGTGAAAAAAGAAGAATTATAAAGGAGAGTTCGAATTATTCATGGATTTCTAATGAATTGTTTAAAACAGGCCTAGATTGTGTGATTAGAATATGTGTTCGGGAAGATGAAATTCCTGACATCCTTAAGGCATGTCATGATGAACCATGCGATGAGCACTTTGCTGACAAAAGGACGGCCTATAAAATCCTTTCTTTAGGATATTATTGACCTTCCCTCTTCAAAGATACAAAACAATATGTCAGAAGGTGTGACAGCTGCCAAAGAGTTGGGAGACCGACTCTTTCAAATGAAATGCCATTACAACCATAGGTACTCATCGAACCCTTTGAAAAATGGGCTTTATATTTCATTGGACCCATTAATCCACCATCTAAACAGAAGAAGTATATATTGGTATGCACTGATTATGTCACTAAATGGGTAGAAGCCAAAGCATTTCCTTCTTCCACTGAAAATTCAGCTGTTCATTTTCTTTATGAGGATATTTTTACTCGTTTTGGTGTCCCAAGAGAAATTCTGATAGATCAGGGAAGTCAATTTACATATAACTTGATGGAGAAGCTGATAGAAGAATACAAAATCAAACACAGAAAATCTACTCCTTACCATCCGCAAGAAAATGGCCAAGTGGAGTCTACAAACAAAGTTCTTAAGAGCATCATCACCAAAATTATCCATTTACACAGAAGAGATTGGGCAGAGAGGCTTCCTGAAGCCTTGTGGGCCTACAAAACTACATGGAGGAACACAACAGGACATTCTCCCTATGAACTTGTTTATGGGAAAGAAGTCCTGCTCCCCATTGAATTTCAACTCAAGACTTTCAAGATGGCAGTTCAGTTGGGGATGAATCTATCAGAAGCCCAAAAGCACAGAATGGAGCAGCTGAATGAGCTAGATGAGATCAGTCAAGAAGAAATTTTAAGAACTGATCTAGTTCAACATCAAAGAGCTAAGTGGCATGACAGATACATCAAAGAGAAAAAGTTTCAAGAGGGAGATTGGGCACTACTGTTTGATTCCAAGTTTAAAGACTTCAAAGGTAAATTTCAGACTCATTGGCTTGGGCCATATGAGATTGACAAAGTCTTTAGCAATGGAGCGGTAAGAATCAAGACCATTGATGAATTTCAAACTCCTCTCATTGTGAATGGCCACCGATTGAAAATTTATCATAAGCCACTCTCAAAAGAGGAATTTGTCAAAATGTTTCAAGAGAATTCTACAATAAGGCTGGTGAAGAAGAATCCTTCTTCCCCACCAGCCTAGCCTTTGTTTCTTTCAGTTAAAAAATAAATAAATAAATTTATAAGACTGAAAACCAATCACAGATTGGCGGTCTTATACAGAAAATGTAGAGTGAAAATCAGGGACACCTGACACTATATTTTCCAAAAAAAAATAATCTCTTCTCTCCTTATTTTTCCATCTTCACTCCACCTCATTTGCCATTCCACTCCATCTCCATCTCATTTTCATTTCACTTCACTCCGCTTTATTTTCACTCCATTCCACTCATTTCATTTCATTTCATCAATAAAAGTCCCTTTCAGGACTATTTTCACTTAGTTAGTTATTATCTAACTATCTTTGTTCAACTAAGAGGGTGTTGTGTCAGTTTCCGCAGCTGGTAGCAGTTTTCGCAGCCAGAAGCAGTTTCCGCAGCCACCACTCTGTTTTTCAAATCAACAGTCAAAATGTTAGTGCAATAATCATGAAAATTCAGGTGTAATTGAGCATATGCTATGAAGACATGGAGCATCTCCAAGACATCAAGGAAGAGCAGTTGGTTAAAATATAATGAGCAAGAAATGACAAGGTTTCCAAAGGTATGAGCAAATTTTTTTAATCAAATAGCAATTAAAGTCATGATTATGCATAGTTATCAAACCATAAAAGCTCTACTATGTACAATGATCGTTACGATAGCTCCATTACCCACTACCATTCCACGATATTATTCCGCACACCATGCATTCATTTCTTAATGGTCTCATGATTGATTTTTGGGTTTAAACTCATAGTCGACTGCACTTTCATTCACCACCTATAATCATGAGATATGACCTATCCCATTACGGCTCCTCTCCACCGCATTTTCCGGAGCCATCCATTAAAACGTGTAATATTTCGTACGAAGCCGTTTAATTCAAAATCTCGACTTCACTCCATTCCCTTACCATTCTATTAAGACCATCTTCTTCACATACATCCGCATTTTATCTTGTGAACTCATTGCGGCTGCTCATCCTGTGTTCCACCTGTAATCCCGAAGCACTCCTGTTACCTACTATCCATCTACCGATTGCAGCCACTATATTTTGCCATAAACCCTGCAACCGAGCCACCTTCCCTCTGCTAAACCCTCACACGCAATTGAGTTTTCAGTTGAAATTCAAAACAAAGGAAGGAATGGGACGATTACTAAGGGTAGAACCAGAAGGACCGAAATATTTAGAAGGTTACCCTCAAGCAAAATATTTGCTGAAGAAAGCCAAATGGTTACGCTTCATCCAAAAATTTAAGAGCTATAATAAAGAGGTAACCAAAGCCTTTGCATGGTCTTTCGATGGACAAATGATGGAGATTGGAGACTTAAAGCTCACGGTGACTGAAACAACAGTAGCAGCTGCCAAAGACTTACCCCAAGAAGGTGAGTGATGGTTTAAAAACAAAAGCATGGACGAACAAGCATGGAGAATTATGCTAAGAAACCCAGGTATGGGGACCACTGTGTTTACAAAAGGAATTCCTGTTCATGCATTGAAAGAAGAATGGGCCAGTCTACTGTTAGTTATCCAAAAATTTATCACTTGCGAAGGACGCTTTGGTTCAATGTACATGTACCATGCTAGACTGTTGATGAATTTCTTAGAGAGTCAAACTCTTAATTTTCCTTATTTCTTATTGTTGAGTTTGAAAAAGATGAGTATCACAGTCCAAAAACACATAGGAAATATAGAACCTCATCTATATCATCATGGACTTGTAAAGATTCTCATTAAGGACCAACTGAAGAAAAACAAAGATACTTGGGAACAATTCTTAATAAGAAACTACTTTCAAGAGCCATTTGAGGCATATGAAAGTAGTACACCAAAGACACCAAGAAGGAGTAGGAGAAAAGAAAAGAATGCCATAGTCCAAGACTCTCCTACTACAGAAACTCAAGAAGTTGGTCAAAAAGAAAAAGAGAACAGAACTAAGGACAAGAAACAGAGAAAAGTGAAAGGCAAAAGAAACATAGAAGAAGTCTACCAATCACCTGAGCCATCTATAGAGGAAGATTATCAAACACTGTCGGAGAGATTAGTGTATCTTCAAGAACAGGCTACTATAGCAAAGAAAAAGGAAAAAGGGAAACAAAGCATACAAGAAGGGAGTACTAGTCCACCATACTTAAGGAGAAGCACCAGGCTTAGAGGAAAGGGGAGTAAAACACAAGTAAAACAGCCCCACTTCATTAACTTGGGTGGGGAAACACCCGAGAAACCTCCAACTAGCCGTAGTCCACCTCGTCCTCAGCCAAGTATTGAAACTAGTCCTCCACATGTTGATGAAATCCCTTCTCGGCCAGAGCTAGAAAGCAGTCCTCCTCCTCCACAAGATTTTGAACTCAGTCCAATAAAGACAACTGAAATAGATCCCAGTCAACAGGAGGTATATGACTACCTTGAATCTTTAGAAAAAACAGCTGCAGATCCGAGTACCACTCTGCCCCACATGACACCAGATGCACAAGTTCAATCCTTAAAGTAAGAGGTATTTGAATTAGAGGTTCTAAACAGGCATATCAAGTAAGAAAATGAAGCACTTAAGGAGCAGAGCAAAGTAGATAAAACTGTTCATGATAACACTATGCTTCATTTGGGACTATGGCAAAATAAAAACAAGAAACTAAAGAAAAAGTGCAGAAAATTGAGCAGAGAATTGATCAATCTCAAATTCAGATGTCTAATAAGGAAACCCAGGATGGTGGTAGCACCAAAGAAGAAGAAAAGAGGGCTAGATGTCTTAGCAGAGGCTTCAGAACATATGGATTAAAAGGGAATGACTACAATTTTGGTTGCATGAGGACATGCGACACCTTCACAGTGGGGGTATGTTGAGTCCCAAACCTACATCTTCCCTATATACCTTTTTAGCCTTCTTTTCCATTTAATTGATCCACCAAGCTGTCAAATCATTGCATATTAGTCTAAAAAGAGCTTATGAAATGGTTTCCTAACTATGTTTATGATTGTTGTTTGATTTAGATTTTTGTTCAATCAGCTGCGGAAACTTGTCACTTTCCGCAGCCAGCATAAGTTTCCACAACCATTTTGTTAAATACTATGTTATAGGTGTCCAATGGAGAATCCGGACACATGGGCAAGCTGCAAATGACATGTACATGGAGCGTGTCCCCTCAGTTCAGTCGAATCACTCACAAATAGCCATGGTCAAAGACGGTCAAAGGAGGGGTCAAACCAAGAGTTTTGCGGTGGCACGACTCTGTTTTGTCCACGTGAAGTTTTACGTGGCAAGATCCTCAATTTCCAGAGGTGTGCCAACACCTGTGGAGCAATCCGTGAATCAAATCGAGCAGCCACCACTCCATGGATTTATCTGTCATGATTACCATACCGCTAGATCTCAGGCCATGGAGATTTACGTGTCTGTTTGGCAGCGTAGAATCTAGGAATCAGTTATAGCGTTTTCACTTATAAATAACGCGTTAGTATACGCTGGATAGTTAGCTTTTCATATGTAATCTTGACTGTGTTTACGAGCCACTGTACCGTGCTCTATTTCTATGTTTTTACTGCACTTTAATATATGAGAAGACAACATTCTTGAGTTCCATTTGTGACTGAGTATTGATTGGTTGAGGTTGCAGAGGGCCCCTGTACACCAAAGCTCTGTATCTACTGTATAATTTCTCGCCTTCTTTCATTATGTTACTGCTTTTATAATTAGTTGCTTGTATATACTTCCTGATATTTATACTAACTGTTGTTTATATTTTCTTTTATGCTTTCTCATGGTTGCTAGCTGATCAATCTTTGTCTTTCGGGTTCTTGTAAGCAGCCGGGAAAATTACATAGTTTTAATGACTACTGACATGAGATCATCTTGTCCTTTCTGCTGATTCATTTACTGAGTTTTAATTCCAGCATTGTCATTTCTTTCAGTTTTGCTTTTCTTATTTACTTTTTTTCCACTTAGATATCATATTACTCATCTGTTTATGATTTCCTTCCTATAGCCAAGCAACTCAATTAGTGAGGAATCAAAATATTATTTGATGTAGTATGATTTCGTTTGCTTTCCTGCAAGTTAGTGATTAAATTACTTATGTCATTTTCATGAATTGAAATATGAATGAGTAGTTAAATCTTAGTTTCCTTTTATGCAATTTGATTTCCTGCAATTAAGATATCATATTACTCAGCTTGTTTATGATTACTTCCTATAGCCAGAGTGAGTCGAAAGGTGAAGGGTCAGAATGTGGGTTGAAGTAGTGTGATTTAGTTGCTTTGCTTTCAGTCTTTGAGTTGCTTTGAGTTCAGTTTTTATTTTCTTTTCATACAGCAGTGAGAATACTGGGCCATTGTCACTAGTTCACTGTTTTGGTACATTTTTATTTTCTTTTGAGAATTGATTTCATCACAGTCAGTTTGAAACCTTCTTTTTGAGAACTTTAAAGTTTGGAAAAATCATTGTAGAAATCACCATTACCATCCATACTTGACTTTAGATTTTTCCATCTCACACTAGGGAATCCATAGAGGATAAACCCAAAAACAAACCAAAAACTCAAAAACGACAAAGAACTAAGAAATCGGTTATCTTGCATATACAGTGCACTTCACTTCAGCGGTTTACGACTCCCAGATTGACATTTTAAATAGCAATTTAGGACACACTAAATTGACGAAACACCTCCGCCGGCCCTCCCTCAACTACCGCACATATTAATCAATGTTACAAAGGGGTGGGCGGGCCACCTCTCGTGGACCCGGCCCACACCTCAACACCATACCACATACACATATGAAATGTGAGGCCAACAGGGATTGAACCCACCCGACCCATGTGGGACGGCCCCCACCGGGCGACCCCATATGGTGCGTACACCAAACACCATTTAACACAAACCCTAAACACAACGCGCCACCATTAATGTGCCCAACGACCCAATCCCCACAACACCAACAACACTCCATTTTAATACTACCGCAATTCAATTTGTCGTAGAGATTAAGGGGTGGGCGGCCCAATGTAGACCCAACCCCCAAAATAGAAATCCATGCGGTTTTTCAAAATGAGATATGTTTTAATATGGAGGGGTCGAGGTTTGACCTCCCGACCTCCTCCTTATAACTCGACATTTATACCAATCCGCCAATGGTCCCATTGTAATATTCGCCCACCAAAAACATTATATAAACCCTCAATTGCTTAGTGCACGGAGGCGAAGGCACAACACAGAAATTGAGACATAATATTTTTTTAATTATTTTGCAGGTGAAACCATGATTTTGGAAAAACACAGGTGGAACCATGATTGAGCGAAATTCTCAAGAGGGCGAAATTTTTGCAGTGTACAAATTGGACAAATTTTTATGTTGATCTTACACCTATTAGCGACACGAACCTGATGGCGCATTCAGAATTTCGATCTGAGTAGTAGATTTGCAGATGACCCAGAGGAGGGAATCTTTGAGGAATCTAGGGGGAATCTAAAAGATTCCTTAAGCCCCCGATTTTCATTTTCTCAAAATTCAGAAATTTGACAGTCGATTTTGCACCATTTGACACCACAAATCTGATGGTGCATTCAAATTTTCCATTTAATCATTTCATTCTTTGGCCACTTTTCCAAGTGGATTGCAGGTGTTAGCATTCATGTGTGATTAGTCATTTCCATGCGATTCGACGTCGCGAGATTGATGGTACAGCTAGCTTCAGAAGTTTGACCTCCTCTTCTTCAGATGACCCCAGGATGTGAGGTATATGCAGTATGTTCATGTACTTATTTTTGCTATGAGATGCATTGTGCTGCACAAATCTATGTTTGATGTTTGATGTGGGATCTTGTTTTTCTTACTCGTTCATGATTCCTGCTTGATGTGATGCGGAATCATTTGTGGGATCTACTTGTTGTCATGATTCATCATGTTTTGTCTGAGATCCCTTTGTCGTCATGTTGATGGGATACTCATGTGTCGCCATGTATGTTTGCATTGAGATCCCTCTTATGCCATGTTGGCGGGATGCTCATTATCCTCATGCATGAGTTTATGTCATACTGATAGGAGTCTTTTTTTGAATGAGTTTTCTCGTAGTGGAACATCTCTTGGAGCCACTCCCGCATGAGGGCATTTTTCTTGTATAATAGTGATGTCACCACTTATGTACATCATCACTATTGACAACACTTAATGCAGCGACCTACACCATCTTAACACTGGGACCCAGAGATGTAGTCCCTCCTAGACGAACTACGTTATCAACGTCTTGTTATTTTTATGTTGTTGATTCTTGTCATGTTCCTTTTACGTTACAACATGCATATATGTTCACTTATGCTATTTTTAATGCAATTCTAATCACATCATCAAAGCAAAAGATCTTGGTTAAATCCAGGAGTTGAGTCAACTCGGATCAAGTTTGGTATCAGAGTGGTCTTTGTGTGGATGTGAATTGCAAGCGTGAAAAATGGAACATGCAGTGACAGAGGCTGAAAAAGTGGTGTACGAGACCATGTCCAAAATTGCCAAAAGGGTGGGAATAATGTATGAAGCTCTACAAAAAAAGATAGAGGAAAAGGAGTGATTGCAGCTTCAATTGTGAGCCACGGAATAGGCCCTGGAAGAACTGAAGCACAACAACCAAAAGCTTTAAACAAAGAATGTTGAATTGAAGATGTTTCTACATGAAGAGAAAGAGGAAAATCAGAGTTTGCTACGACAACTACAAGCTAAGGAAAAGTTGCAGCGTGACCCATGTGAGGTAAAAAGTAATTCTCTAAATTCATGTATGTGTCCTGATGATGATTTCGCTATTTTTGAAAATCATACCACAAGAATTGGCTCCAAATTGTTGAAGAAAATGGGCTATGAAGGAAAATTCTTGGGAATTAATGGCCATGGCATTGTCAACCCCAGCAAAGTAGAAGAGTTACCCCGTCAGGCTGGATTTGGGTATGTTGGAAAGGAAGTTGGGAATGCGCCAAGACAACTAGCAAACCAACAACAACAGATGATGAGAAGCCCTCATTAGTTCTTTCCAAATCGACAGAGGAGGTAAAAGATGTTGATTTCCTTTCAGTTTCATCTTCACATAGTATGATTTCTGTTGGAGATGTGGAGAAACCAATTACATGGAAAAACATGAGGTTCCTTACCTAGATGAGGTGTAAGGAGGAAAAAGAACTTGGTGTTAATAACCAAGGCATAACTCAACCGTTGGAGGTTGTGTAGAGACCTCAATTTGCAGGCTTGAGATACACCGAAGGAGAATGCTTGAAGGTGTCAGATGCTTCCAAGACATTGTTGAAATCATCGAGGAAAGAGAATGATGGGAACACATCACATCATCCCATGGCAGTGTCCATTGCAAGGAAAGGGATTAGGTAAGCTCTCGTCGCCATAATGACATCAGAGATGTCAAGGAAAGGTATAACCAGTTTCGATCTTTGAATATTCATTTCGATTATAATAATGTTGTTAATGATGAACATAAATCATGGAATCGAAATACATGTACCTTTTGTGGATTACATAACCATACATTTTCTAATTGTTGGAAAAGAATAACAACAGAAACAAAGATGAGGCGTGAAAGACCCTCTCAAAAACAGGCAAAGAAACATGTTAAGCAGGTTTGGAGGAAGAAGATGTATTTCAGTCATTGCAATAGAGGTGGCCATCAAATATCCACTTGTTGGAGGCTCCATCTAGAGCAACATCTTAAAGACAAAGCGTTGGTGCATGAACCAGATGAGACATCCATTCAACAAGAAA
Organism: Pinus tabuliformis; assembly: GCA_031772625.1. Taxonomy (NCBI): domain Eukaryota; kingdom Viridiplantae; phylum Streptophyta; class Pinopsida; order Pinales; family Pinaceae; genus Pinus; species Pinus tabuliformis. The sequence continues at coordinate 1,064,225,992 of CM062815.1, forward strand.
AACCACCACAGGGGGGTGACCCATTCACATTGATAAGTGAAAAATGGTTGCTAGATATGTTAGCTTGTCATGGTCATACTTTTGTAAATCATTTGTTGCATTTTAAAATGTAAAAGTGATGATGTGTGTTCCATCACTTGTTAAGCAACAATGATGTCTAGTCTTATTTTGTGTTGCATGATAAACTATGAAAGTGATGTCGAGTTTCCATCACTTGTCAAAGCAAAAATAGTGTTGGACTTATTGTTGTACATCATGTGTTGCAATGATGATGTGTTTTCTATCACTTGTTGGAGAAACAATGATATGTTGGCCTTGTTTTTTTTGCTGGGGTATTGTTTCCATTTCTATGTAAACTTGACCGCCGAGTATGTGCTATAAACTTGTGGCAAGTGTGGGATGCTTGGGTCATTAGTTGGTCATGAAATTCAAACATGTAATTTTCAAAAACAATGTACTACAAGTTGCAGAGGTTGCAGGTGTCGGCTCATCGCTTAAGGCTTCGAAGAACAAAGGTGAAGGAGAGGGAAGCGAGACCTTTTCATGACACTTGTGATGCAGACAAGGTACAAAGAAGTTGCAGATTATTTTTCATGCTTTTGGAGGAAAAAAATCTCCTCAGTGGGGAAGATTGATCCAGGTGGCTCCAGGGGCACACACAGGACAAAGAGGGCTTGTGGAAGCTCAAAAATTAAAGTGTGTAGAATGATTTCGAACCAAAACCAGAGCGTAGATCTTGTCGTCCTAATGGTGGTGGTGTGAACGGTTTGTTAATCCAAACTCGTATGGAGGAGAATGAGCTAGTCAAATTTTTGGTCAAAGTTGGGTTGTGGGCCAGGTTTAATGGTCCTACAAATTCACCATCAACCGGCATGGGAACCTGGCTCCCGAAAATAGGTGAATTTTTGGCCTCTTTAAATCGTCCAATATCCCTTATATTCGAAAATTTGGAAAATACATTATTATAATAAAAATAATATCTCGATATATATATATATATATATATATATGAGGTGGCGAGCCACCACCCTCGCCACCCCAAACAATATTACAAAAAAAATCAAAATTTTTATGGGCCGATGGGCCATGACCCCCGCCGGCCCTCCCTCAACTACCACACATATTAAACAATGTACAAAGGGGTGGGTGGGCCACCTTCGGTGGACTTGGCCCACACCCCAACACCATACCATATATGCATATGAAATGTGACGCTGACGGGGATTGAACTCGCTCAGCCCATGTGGGTTGGCTCCCATCGGAAGGCCCCATATGGTGTGTACACCAACCACCATTTAATGCAAACCCCAAACACAATGCACCACCATTAATGCATCCAACGACCCAATCCCTACAACACCAACATCGCTCCATTTTAATACTACCGCAATTCAAATTGCCGCAAAGGTTAAGGGAAGAGTCGCCCAATGTGGACTTGACCCCCAAAATGGAAATCCATGTAGTTTTTCAAACGAGATATGTTTTAATATGGATGGGTCAAGGTTTGACCTCCCGAACTCCTCCTTATAACTCGACATTTATACCAATCCGCCATAGTCCCCATTGTAATATTCGCCCACCAAAAACATTATATAAACCCTCATTTGCTCAGTGTACGGAGGCCAATGCATGGCACAGAAATCAAGACATAATATTTTTATTATTATTTTGCAGGTGGAACCATGATTCTGGAAAAACACAGGTGGAACCATGATTGAGCAAAATTCTCAGGAGGGTGAAATTTTTGCGGTGTCCAAATTGGACAAATTTTATGTTGATCTTACACCTCTCAGCGACATGAACTTGATAGCACAGTCAAAATTTCGATCTGAGCAGTAGGTTTTCAAATGACTTGGAAGAGGGAATATTTGAGGAATCTAAGGGGAATCTAAAAGATTCCTTAAGCCCCAGATTTTCATTTTCTCAGAATTCATAAATTTGACAGTCAATTTTGCACTATTCGAAGCCACAAATCTGATGGTGCATTCATATTTTCCATTTGATCATTTCATTCTTTGGCTAGTTTTCCAAGTGTATTGCATGTGTCAGCATTCATGTGCGAGCAATCATTTCCATGCAATTTGAAGTCGCAGGATTGATGGTACAACCAGCTTCAATATTTTGGCATCCTCTTCTTCAGATGACCCCAGGATGTGAGGTTTATGCAGTATGTTCATGTACTTCTTTTTTCTATGAGGTGCATTGTGTTGCACAGATCCCTGTTTGATGTTTGATGTGGGATCTTGTTTTTCTTACTTGTTCGTGATTCCTGCTTGATGTAACGTGGAATCATTTGTGGGATGTACTTGTTGTCATGATTCATCATGTTTTGTTTGATATCCCTTTGTCGTCATGTTGATGGGATACACATGTGTTGCCATGTATGTTTGCATTGAGATCCCTCTTATGCCATGTTGGCGAGATGCTCATTATCCTCATGCATGAGTTTATGTCATATAGATAGGAGTCTTTTTTTAATGAGAGTTCCCGTAGCGGAAGATCTCTTGGAGCCACTCCTGCGTGAGGGAATTTTCCTTGTATGATAGAAACATCACCACTTATGTACATCATCATTATTGACAACACTTAATGCAACGGCCTACACCATCTTGACACTGGGGCTCGGAGACGTAGTCCCTCCTGGACGAACTCCATTATCAACGTCTTGTTATTTTTATGTTTCTGATTCTTGTCATGTTCCTTTTTTGTTACAGAATGCATATATGTTCACTTATGTTTTTCTTAATGCAATTCTAATCACATCAAGAAAGCAAAAGATTTTGGTTAAATTTGGGAGTTGAGTCAACTCGGATCACTTCTGATAGTGAAGTTTCATTTTGTGAAGCATCAACATCTTCGCCGCGTAAAAAATCTATTCATATTGGTGATTATAACAGAAATTCTTCCACTATGAATAGAGAGTCAATTCTTCCACTTAGTCATAATCCTAAGGACTATGAGAGCAGCACTGATGAAAGATGGGATGAAGAATTTCAAATAAATAAAAATTCATGGTTTCCACTTAGTCCTAATCCTATGGATTATGAGAGCAACAATGATGAAGAGCATGATGAAGAATTCCAAAAGAATGGAGTGTCACAGTGTCCACTTAGTCCTAATCCTATAGACTATGAGAGCAACAGTGATGAAGATCATGATGATTAATTTCAAAAGAATGGAGTCTAACAGTGTCCACTTAGTCCTATTCCTATGGACCATGAGAGCAACAATGATGAAGAGCCCAATGAAGAATTTCAAAAGAAAGGAGTGTCACAGTGTCCACTTAGTCCTAATCCTATGGAATATGAGAGCAGCGATGATGAAGAGCATGATGAAGAATTTCAAAAGAATGGAGTGTCACGGTGTCCACTTAGTCCTAATATTATGGACTATGAGAGCAGCAGTGATGAAGAATTTCAATTGAATAGAGTGTCACAATGTCCACTTAGTCCTAATCCTATGGACTATGAAAGTAGTAGTGATGAAGAACATGATGAAGAATTTCAAAAGAATGAAGTGTCACGGTGTCCACTTAGTCCTAATCCTATGGACTATGAGAGAAGCAGTGATGAAGAGCATGATGAGGAATTTCAAATGAACAGAGTGTCACAGTGTCCACTTAGTTCTAATCCTATGGACTATGAAAGCAGTAGTGATGAAGAACGTGATGAATATTTTCAAATGAATAGAGTGTAACGATGTCCACTTAGTCCTAAATCTATGGAATATGAGAGTAGCAGTGATGAATAACATGATGAATATTTTCAAATAAATAAAGAGTCACAATTTCCACTTCGTCCTAATTCTAAGGACTATGAGAGCAATAGTGACGAAGGACAGGATGAATCACTTAGTCCTAATCCTAAGGACTAGGAGATTAGTAGTGACAAAGGACAAGACGTAGAATTTTTAGTAAGTAAACAATCACATTTTCTACGTAGTCCTAATCCTATGGACTATGAGAGAAGCACTGGCAATGCACATGAGGAAGAATATCCAATAAAAATCGAGTCAAAGTTTCCATTTATTCCTAATTCTAAGGACTATGACAGTAGCATTGAAGAAGGGGAAGATGAAGAATATCCTCCAAGTCAGTATTTCAAAAGAACAAATGATCATAGTGAGGATAACATTCCACAAAATAATGATGAAAATTCTTATACAAATCATGATCCAATGATGGAGATGTTGCCTGGAAATATTATATCGACAAGTAGGAGTAGACCTTTTCGTATCAATCCAATATGTTCTAGTTATACAAGGGGTAGATAAAAATATCTATTGAGCATAAGTTCTATCAGCGCTCTCATTTCAAGTGAATGTTGTCAAAAATATTGCTTGAAACATATGGATCTCAAGTTTTCATTAGAGAAAAGGAAGAGATATTTGTCAATGAATAAAAGCATGCAAAATTCATATTTAGTTGGGTGAATGCAATCTACATTGTCAGGTTATGATTATCATATTGGGTCTTTATTTATCTGTAGAAAGGCTTTCAAAATGTTTCATTTGATGGGTAATTTTCATCTCTCAAGAATCCAAGAAAAATTGGAAAAGGATCCCACATTTTATTCAGAAGTACGTCATAAACGACAATTTGGGCCATTATCAAAACTACAATGTCATGGATGAAATATTTCTTTTCAATGCATGGAGAGTGTATGCCAAATAGAGAGACAATACATATTCCAAATAATTTTTCAAAATGAGAAATCTACAACTTATACAAAGAATATGCAGAAGGTGCTGAGGGACATGGTCGGTTTATTACATATCAATATTTTGTGAAGGTATGGAAGAAATAATTCAACAATGTCCGTATTCCTAAGAAGACAAGGATGGGGATTTGTAGTACATGTGCTTCTCTTAAATAAAAAAGGGATAAATGTTAAGGGTCAGAAAGAGGTAAGCATTCATAACTTTAACTTTTAAAATTGTATAGTCATCAACTATGAAAACGTATTTCTTAATGACTTTTTTTATGTTATGTAGACTCCATTGTTAAAGAACTTTAGGAGCATCACAAACAATAAACAAGTGAAACGAAAAATTTATACAAGCATTGAAAGAAGGGTTATGATAATCTGAATAAATATTTGGGTTTGATAATTGATGGTATGGACCATAAGAAAACACTTTTACCACATTTTGTTTGCACACCCAAAAATTTATAGGAGTAAACTTTTATTCAGTATCACTTGGTCGGTTGTATGGTCTTCAATAGGAAAATGTTTCCAAGGGTGTAATTCACAACTCCAATTATTCATAATGATGAAAATTTGGAAATAACCATAATTCATGATGTGCTTTCTCATTGTTCTGGTAATCTTCTTGAAGTTTTTTATCTACAATTGGAAAACACTTGCCGTGAAAACAAAAATCAGGTTGTTTTTGGATATTTAAACATGCTTGTTGAAGTGAGAATTTTTCAGAAGGTAAAGGTTGGTTTCCTTCTTGTTGGGCACACTCATGACCATATTGATTAGATGTTCAGTCATTTTTTAGTTACATTGAGGAGAAAGGAAGTTGGGAGCTTGCCATCATTAATTGAATGTATTAAGAAATCATACATGCCAAAGCCTACTTTTGATGTGTTGGAAGAAATTCTTGGCATGCAAAGGTTTATTCTGGGATCGCATGGTGAGGAGAAATGCATTGAACAAATTAATGACATTAGCTTCCAACATCAATTTTGTATCAAAAAAATTGATGGGAAAACAGTAATATGGGGGAAGAAGTATTCAACTACCGCAGAATGGGCACTGTCATTAGGTTTGGAATTTTTGAAGTTCATTCCAGATCATTCAATATTTGCATCAAATATATTGTTATTACAATCAGTTGCTGAAGTTCATAATGCACACAGACAGAACAGAGATATAAATTATTTTGATTGCCTAGAAGAAATGAAAAAATGTACTAGATATACATGTGAGTACTTTGACATTGTTGATTTAGTTTGGTGGGAGTCATTTTTCAATAATCAAAGTGATATCATTTCAAGAACAACAAATGAAGATATACCTTTGAAAAATCTGCTTATTTGGCCACAAAATGTATCAAATGAAGATGAGGAAAGAAACATTGTTGAACAACAACAATCTCAAGGTATTTTTAATTCTTCACAGGCAGAGGAAAAAAAGATGTCTATTGGTTCCAGAAGGTCTCGTGCACAATGTGAAGCCATGGAAGACCTTTACAGGGGTTCAGTATAGGACATTAAGGAGGGTTGCATGATTGGAGTGCTAGTAAATGGAGATCCCAATGGCTATCCATTCTGGGTTGCTAAGGTTATAAAGGTTTTTACAAAAAATGAAGATGTTACAGGAGTTGAAGTACATTGGTATGCTACAAATACACACCCATTCAATGGTGTGTATAAGCCAAAGATGGTAGTTGATAAAAAAATTAGTGGAAAGAGAAAAATAAAGGGTACAAATCTAAATCGTCGCCGTACATACCTCTTAAAATTGGAGGATGTTGACATACTTTTTTATGACTTCAATTTAACAAAGAGAGGAACTCTTCACTTTAAGACAATAGAGATTCTGAAAAGGTTGTTACCAAAAGGAACTATGTTGATATGGGAGTCTGCTAAAACTAGGCGTAGATCCAAAAGGATTTTGAAATCTGAAACAATGGGCATGCATGTGGAATCAGATGGGGCACTAATTGATGAAAGAGAAGAATATGGAACATCTTCATCTGCATCTAGTCATTCATCTGAAGATGTGAATTCTGATGGTGTGCAAGAAAATATGTGTGATTTTGAATATTGTCTAAGCCAGTTTATATAACTGATGTTTGCATCGTATCTTGAAATAAAAATTTTGATTTCCATATGGTGTTAAATCAAAAGTTATGAGTCATTTTTATGTTGTTGGATTATATGTTTTAATTATGATGATTTTTATTGTTTAACATATCTACAATGCAACAATAAATTAGAGATATAATGTATGTTTCATTCAATCTACAAATAATGACATTTTGATTAATTTAGTCATGTAATTTGTTCATAATGTCATGGGTTTTTAATTTTATGGTTAAAAATTTTCCAATTTTTGTATCTTTAATGTCATGGTTGAAAAAAATTAGAATTTTAGCGATCTTTAGTGTGATATTATTATATGTTTAACAACATGGATGAAAACTAATAGAATTTTAATGTGTTTCAGATCCCATTATTTTATCTTTATTGCCATTACTAAAACATGTTGAAATTATACTTAGGACAGAAAAATGTTATTCTACCAGAAACATTAGTGTGTTTTTTTCCTTAAAAAACTATTTTTTTGCACATAAAAATTCGGTTTTACTAGATTTTTTTAAAAATGTTGAAAATCGACCCTAAAAAAAACCATCATTCCAGTATCAACAATTTTCGTTTTCAGGGTGTTTTTTGAACAAAAAATTTGTTTTCACTGCCATTTTTAAAACATGTTCAAAATTGACCCTAAAAAAAAACCATCGTTCCAGTATACACACTTTTCGTTTATATCACTGTTTTTCATGTTTTTTTGGGGTTTCTTGGCTAGAGTTCCCATTTTGAGTTTATAGTTCTCGTTTCAAAGTTTACAATGTTCATAACAAATCATTTTTCCATGTAATTTTTTCTACTGCATCAAGATCATCCTGAAGCTACTGGATGATCTTGTATATCTTCTCATCTTTCTGCCATTTTATACTTGCTTCTTCCACCCAGTCATATTATAGAATGAAAATAGCACATAGTAAACCACTTGTGTCTTCCTCTTTCCTTGAGAGGGCATCTACCAATTTTTTTTCTTTCCTTTTGTAGATAATTTTAGTCATAACCCAAATATTTGTGACCCATTTTTGTTTCTCTTATGATGATAGGCTCCAAGAAGTAATTTAGACTATCATGATCTATTTTTACTTTGAAGTGTCTTCCTATTAGGAATGTACACCATATATTAAATGCATGTAGTATGACCAAAAATTATTTTTCATAGACAAGTATTTTCTTTCCTTTAAATTTGTTTCTTTTAAAGGAAACGGGGCTTCATTCTTCCATAAAAACTGTACCAATGCCATGGCTTAAGGCATCACAAACCATAATGAATATTTATGTGAAGTCAAGTGTTACCGTGATCCAAGTGGATATTGGTGGCCACCTACCTATTTCACTTAGACCCCCAACATTGTTTCCTTTCAGTTTCCTGATTTCCATCACAGTTTCCTATTTCAACAATTTTCTAATTTGGGTAGTTCTTTAGGTCCTTAACTTTCGGAGCCATTTTGAGGCCGTAAACAATGTTTTTTGGGGAAATGGGCTTAGGTAGGATTATAAATTCTACAGTTGAAAGTTGTTTTCCTTGGATAGATCTAAAGTTGAAAGGTTTGCTTGTGCATCTCTCTTCCTTGAAAAGTCATTTGAACAATACCATAAGGGAAGGTTCTGTGTATTGGTTGGGCATGGCCAATGTTCCTATGGATTTCAACCAAGGGAACCCTCCAAAAGGGGATCCTTGTGCTTTTCCTTTCTTTGGAAACGTTGGTACCCCTTTGATGGCCACTTTTAATATTCCTTGATTGAATGTTTCACTTCCAGTGTGGTTGTGGTCTACTCCAAATATTCCAAGTGTTCTTGAAGCTTCTCAGATGAACGCTTTATTTCAAGGGCATCAAATGGGTGTTAATTGTTCGTCTTCTTTACCAAATAAATATAGGCTTCCTCTTTCTCCTTCATCTTGTAATAAGAAATATAAAAAGAAGAGAAAGAGGAGGAATAAGAAGAAGAAGAATTCTCTCCATGAATCATCACCAACCTCTGCTAGTCATGTTGGAGATGAGCCTTCATCCACTGAAAGTCATGTTGGGGGCATAAGTCTAGTCACTACAAGTCATACTAGCAATGGGTCACCTACCTCTATGAGTCATGTTGTTGATGACTCACCTGCTTCTGTGAGTCGGGTTGGGGGAACAAGTCCTATCTCTCTTGGGAAAGAGTCACTAACCTTTGCAAGTCATGTTGGAGACCCTCCATTAGCCACTGTTAGTCCTATTGAGGGCATTAAGGTTGATCATAAACCTAGGTGTAGAAGATTTAAACCTTAGTTCCCTTGTAAGATATGTAAGGGAGATCATATTATTCATTTGTGCCCTGATATTATGGTGGTACAAAGGTTGTGGTCCAAGTCTGAAGGTTCTTCTATTCCTGATTCTGTTATGGTTTCTCAACAATATACTCAGCCATTGGTTGATGAAGTGGTCAAGCTAGTGCAATCTTTGGCTAATCCCACTCCTCTTTTGGGGGATGAAATTCCTAACAACAGAGTCTTCTTGATTTCTAGTTCAGAGTCTTCTCATTTAGGGGGAATGTCCGTCTCTTTGAGTGTAACCCCTTCAAGTTATAAAAGTGTTTCCTTTTATTGGGATAATATTGTTGAGCCTTGTCTTCCTTTTGATTCCCCTTTCCAAATAAGAGTTAGAGTTAATTCCACAAATTTCTATCGATTTATGGTGGATGAAGGATCCTTTGCCAGTATTATATCCTCCTCATCTTGGAAAGCTTTGGGTTCTCCAAAGTTTTTGGTAGCTAATAGTCATTTATTAGCCTATCATAAAAGACCTAGTGAATTTATGGGTGTTCTTTCTCAATTGCCTATACTTTAGATGGGAATATTGCCTTAATCAATATGGTGGTGGTTGATTGCCCTTTTGACTTTAATATGCTACTTGGGTGTGATTATGTCTATGCTTAGAATGTTGTTGTGTCTTCGCTCTTTCGAGTGATGTATTTTCCACACAATGGAAGTATTGTCACTATTGATCATCTTGCATTTGATAATCACCATCATAATTTTAACTTAGTTTAGAATACCAATTGGTATGTTCCAAGTGTTCAAGTAGACTCTGCCCCACCACGTGTGAACTATGTGGCATTATATCCTCAATAATCAATTTCTTTTGAGAAGGATCCTTTGAAATATTATTTTCCTTCTCGGGACTTGGTCCCAACAATTGATCGTATGGTTTCTCCTATGGGGGTATGTGACCCCTTACTTCACTCTTTTTATCCTTCTAGTTATCATGATTTCTTGGATGTTGAGTTGCCTTCGCAGGAGGAGCTTTTTGAAGTAATGAGATTTAGCTACCAAAGGAGTCCTTAGCTTGAGTCCCGCAAGGGGCTTGTCCTAAATAACTATTATATATAAGTCACGAGGCTGTGTGGTTCCCTATACCATATTGTATATATAAGGTACACATTTTCAAGTTTTGTAATCTATAATGCAAGCTTTTATCTAAAGTTTATATACGGATGTATTAACTTCTTGTCTAGTGTTCCTAATTATGTCTATAGAACTTTGGAGACTTCTCCTTAGGGTATTTTCATGGTTGATCCGCTCTAACATGTATTTTTTATCGAAGCTATCATATAGATTAGGTTATCCACCTGCATTATGCATTATCAGTTTCCTTTTCCATTTTGGCCTTAGGATCGACCCGCCAAGATGTAACATGGAACCTTCTCACTGCTTAGAAGTGCCATAACTTGTGTGGTAGGAGCCTACATTATCATGGGTGCCTTAGATAGTACCCTATTGCCACTTGGAACCCATGTTGAAGTTTTGTTCTTAGGCTTGTGATTCCTCTTTAGTCTCACCATGAATTTACATTGAAGCCTCATTCTTCTTCTTCTTCGCTATTATTATGGAATTATACCCTAGAGGATCCCATGTGTTAAGTTGTACTATTGTATTGCATATTGACCACTTGAACCCATTTTGGCCTTAAGCCAGCTTCATTTGGACTCATATATAAGCCACTTTCAACCATGACTTTTATGCAAGTTTAGACCATGCATTCATTAGCCTTTGTGACTTGACACACTTTTTGTGAAGGGAATGTCCCCTGAGTGTCAATGATCGGCATCCACCACCTTGCATTGAGCATAGGAATTTTCCAATCCCAGGAACTAGTGCACTTGCCCTTGACACTCATTCTCTCCATTGTAATATAGGAATTTTTTAATTCCTTTTCAAGCTTTAAATATGAAAAAGACAAAAAAATTAAATATTCCAAAAAAAGAGCGGGAATGGGACAATTTCTTCATCATTTGATGGCAGCAAGAGTAAGTCGTTTCACCCTTGAATAAAGCACTTATAATGAGTATTTACTCCATCGGTATGGGAGTTAGTTTGAATTTAGGGAAGCCATAACCTTGTTCTTGAGTCAGTCCTCCACTGGTTGGTTATCTCTTCCAATCATATGGAGAGTTTGTTAATGCCTCCTGCATTGAAAACTTATACAAAGTTATTTTATGCTGCCATAAAGTCACATTGAGTCATGCTTTTGTTCAAGGGAAGTAAACCTATTGTTGACTATTCTGCGGTGTCTCTTGACTCATTTTTGTCGGCCATACTCGGTCTTTTAAGTTATTCTCAACATCACATCATTGACATGGTCCTTTACTCATGTTGGTTAAGAAGGTCCACATTTAATTCTTACTGGTGAGTCTTCTCTTATCAACTCTGAAAATTTTCTCTGAGAGTAGACCTAGAGTTGCACACTGGCCCTATTTACATCATTGATAGGTGACCTTGTGCTCAACATCAATCAACATTATGGGTTTTTGACTAAGTGGCTTCCCTTATGTTCAAAATCACCTTACATTATCACACATTGGGATTCATGTAGTACCTTGGTTTCCATTTGACCCTATTGGTGGATTCCTCACCTTTGTGTCAGCTTTCATTATTGGTTAGTTTAGAGGACTTATGTTGTAAGCTAGCTACATCTTTTTTACACCATAAATGTACTTAAGAATGGTTAATTTATCTCTTTTTTTCTTCCAAATTATTGACCTTTGGGTTACACTCACGTTCGTTGATGTGGGATACCTTAATGGCTTCCTTCCAACAGATCATTTCCCATCGACTCCAACTAATTTCTCTGGGAACAAGGTCTAGAGTTAATTTTTTCAGTACCTTAGGGTTTGCAGTCATCAGTGGCAGACTCCTTCGCTGTTGACAATGAGAATACATCAATGTTTCATGATTGATATATTATTTCAAGTGTTGGCCTGGATCAATTTGTATCTTTCCTGTACATATTGTTATTAATCAATAAAGAAGCTCATGTATTATTCCTGATATATGTTTTCATCTTATCATTGATAGTTTATATGTTTATATATTATGATCTAACATATTAATATGTATGCACATTAAATTATCTATTATATATATGCTTTTTTTATTGTTTTGTAGGTATGCACACCTTGGAGGAAGTAGAAGGTTTGGACCCTACGGGAACATATTCAAATGTAGGACCTCCAGGTATGTCTCCAAATCCATGTTTGATAATTCGTATGTTTGGCATGCTTATCTGAGTGCTCTTTTTTTATTATCTTATTGTGCTCAGTTGAGGGTTTCAACCCTCGCCTAAGGGAAATTTTCTTGCCAACAATCTCACAACTAAAATGTGATTCACATGTACTCTCATATTGAGTGCATCCACAACACGGTTCTCTTTGACTTTGATGTACCTGATTTCAAATTCAAACTCATTGAGAGTAGCCAACCATATAGATTTCCTTGCATTCAGCTTGGGTTGGTCAAACAAATACCTTAGTTCACTATGATCACTCATCAAAATGAATTTCTTGCCAAGGATACAATGTCTCCACATCTTCAATGCATAAATGATAGCTGGAAACTCAAGTTTGCGAGTCACATAATTCTACTCATGTTCATCAACTTTAGTGATTCATCAAAACCATATGCCCTTCCTGCATCATTTCTACACCAAGTCCCTCCTTGGAGGCATCTGTAAAAACCACAAAGTCTTTATCAGGATTTGTAATCCTCAAAAATGGAGCATTGGTTAGCAATTTCTTCAATTGATCAAAGTTGGTTTCACAGTCAACAGTCCATTCAAACTTCTTTCCTTTCCTCTGCAAAGATGTAATAGGATAGTCAATTTTGGAGAAGTTCTTGATGAATCTTCTATAATAACCTGATAATCCCATGAATGATCTAACCTCATTCAAATTCTTTGGAGTTGGCCACTCCATGCTAGCCTTAATCTTTTCTGGATCCACTGCTATCCCCTCCTTGGAAACAATATGTCTCAAGTAATAAATCTAAGTCAGAAATAAGATACACCTGTGGAGCTTGGCATACAACTTATGCTCTCTCAACAATATCAATATTGTTTCTAGATGCTTTACATGTTCTTTCTCATTCTTTGAATAGACCAATATATCATCAATGAGGATTATCACATAATTATTCAAGTAAGGGTGCATCACATTGTTCATCATGCATATGAAGGTGGTTGGATCATTGGTGTTGTGGGGAAAAATGCCTATGCAGGACGATCCTATCCACCTAAGGTGTGACAGTGCCTTAGCAACAAACAGAGACAGCTATTCTGGTTTCTTCCTTTATGAAATGTGAAAGAAGAGAGATCAATAGACTTACCGGTGTCTTCCGTTTGTCCCTCGATCCGGTCTCTCTTCTCTTTGGGAGTTCACAACTACTTGCCTTCTCACTCGCCCAGCTTCAACAGGTTCCTGCGAGATCACAAGAGAACAACTACTTGCGACAAGAGAACAACTACTTGAGACAAGAGAAGAACACTACACAAAGACAGATATTCACATTCATAACTAGTTTAGGATTAGAAATAAACCAAATACACTAATGCAATCATACATCAAGAATACATCAGCATATAGGAGAAACCAAGATAGCTTTATTGATGAATAACAAGGTTCAGGAAGAGATACAACCCAGAGGGCTCCAATCCAGCATCTCCTTCCCAGCAAATGGAATTCCTATCTTCACCCCCTTCAAAGCATTAAGCACCCAATAGTTCCAGTCTCAAACCAACAGCAATTCTTTGCAATAACAAAATTCCAGCCTCTAGATCTCATGGAGGAGAGATCCATATATAGATGTTTGGAGAGAGGATGAGTCAGCTTGAGATCTGACTAGTGTCCTCTCCCTCTATTAGTTCTTGAGTCCAATTGGAGGTTCTTGCTTCCACTTGGAGATTTGGAACCTCTTACTCATCACCAGTCAAATTCCCTGAGGCAAGTTTCATTTTGGAAGCTTCCTGGGTTTTGACACCTTGAGAAATGAGCCTGCCACATGTCCACTCTCGTTTAGCGCAGGTAGCCAGTGTTCCATTTGACATTCAACGCAGGTAGCCAGTGTTGGCTTTGACATTCAGCGCAAACAGCTAGTGTAGCCACTAAAATGATCCTGAATTGACTTGTTTTTGAGCAGTTTCTGATGGAGAACTTCTGTGAATTGCTGTGGTTTGTTAGCCTTGTTCCTCTAGGGGTAGGAACAACATGTTTAGGGACTTTGGATCCCTTAGATTATGGACATTTCATGCTCAATGTTGTAAGGCACAAAAATTTCTATAACAGTTGCCCCCTAAAGTATGAGGCTGTTTATCGGGTGAAATGCTTTATTAGGGGGATCCGAAGTTCATCCAATGCTAGGAGGAGACCTGTAATAAGATACAATACAATACATTATTTTTCATACTGCTTTCATGATCTAGCTGAGGCAGGCATTCCCATGCTCAGCTTTATAAATTCATTTTTTTGTACATAGAACAGACAATCGTCTGGTGGTAGACTGATAATTTTGATGAAATTATCATCCTTTGAGGAGGATGATTATTAGCTGCAATGATGTACATGTCAATGTCTTTATCTTTCCTGAATATATATCGCAGCCCGGATGGATGAAACTAGATCCGGGGTCTTCAAACGCGTTCGATCTTCACTCTAAGTACAAGTCGATCCATGTGAGAAATGTTCTGAAGTCGAACACAGAAAGACATCGCTTGATTACCGGCAAATGATGTAAACCGTTAACAAGCGCGAGAGGAATCACCGATAATGATAATGACCCTCAAGGTACTGCAGTACAATTCACGTGGTGTGAATAAAGGACTTGGCGTCGAACACCACGCAAAATCTTTTGGTCGAAGGTCATTGATGTATACCTGTCGCCGGAAGTGAGAAACTTGCCATTGAGGCATGCAAGCTTCAAAGTACTGAAGGGGTTGTTCCTAGATCAACTTCTTGGATAATGAGCTAATGTCGACAAGAAGCGATCCGTCAAAGGAGGGCCTTAATGAATCCCACATCAGTGACACGGAACGGAGCTAATGATTTTAATGGAGGTGAAAACGATCTGTGATATATGATTCAGGGTGGCGGTCATGAAAGGATGAAGGATAATGTATGGCAGTGGATGGGACATGGTTGAATTTTCTGAACGACTTCTCTTGAACATATGGCGACACTGATGCGATGGATCGGTAGCATTATCCCAAATATGGATGGTATGGCGAGACCATGGGATTGACCGGTGAATGAAACAACCCAACCCGATTTTGGTACGGAGGAAAAGTGTCATGTTCAAGAGCGACTTGCTACCATCAAAGTTTTCTTTAGTTTCTCCCAATTTTTCCCCAGTCATTGCTGACCAGTACCTCTTTATTTTTGTCAAGCTTGAGGAGGATAACATATGCTTGTTCTATAACCTGCCCTTCGGGCAAGCCCATCGCTATGTTTTAACGATCCTAGCGATAGTGAAACTCGTTCTCGTCTAAAGACAAGTTTGTCGCTATTTAATGATTTTAACGAGTTTAACGACAAGGATAACTCGGTCCTTTTCATTTTTAGAGAGTATGAAAAGGTACATAAAGTTAGCTCCAAAAGTCCTTTTTCGTCATCTAATCCCTTAAGTCCGAAAAGTATAAAACAATACATAAGGGATGAGTCTTCGATAGTTTTAACGAGCCAAATAAAACAAGCGCTCGATCTTTTTGTGCAATAATCCCTCAGGTCCAAAAAGATTAAAATCTAGAGGAGGGATAGCTCTTCCTGTCCCTTTAACGAGCTGGAAGGCCAAGGACTCGACAATCTTTTCATATTTTACGAGTCAATTGAAAAGAGCTTAAAGAAGACTCGTCTTTTGAGGAACGAGTGATAAACAGGGTTAGCAGCTGATTCCAGGTACAGGTTGGAATTTTCCAATCACGGCAGTGTCACAAGGATGGCTAGGTGAAATCACTCTTCGCAGTTGTTCCTAAAAAAGGGTAAACAATCATATGGAGGTGAAAGATTGGCCAAATGAAAAATGGAGGTGACGTTGCAAACACAACCAAGGCTTTAATGGCTGATGATATTACATTCACAGTGGTTATTTACCGAGTAGGTTCATTTTTTATTTTAAAATGAGCTTAAACGCGGGTGGAAACATTTGCTCGATCTTATGTTTATTTTTTAACGAGCATGAACTATGCGCTAAAACTTCTCGGATCTTGCATTTATTTTTTAACGAGCATGAACTTTGTGCTAAAACTGCTCGATATACCAGTCATATGATAAGAGTGTCTCATTGAGATTCTATTTTTTATGGAGCTTCATCTCACAAAGCTTTGCCCCGCATCCTTTCGTTATGCAAGTTCGGAAACGACTAATCCTACGAGTTTAAAGGGTTAAAGGTCCTAAAAAATTTAAAAAATAAATAGTTGCCCCTTGCTTGCACTCCAAAAGGTTTGCATGCCCCCAGGTATAAAACAGAGTTTCAAGGTTACCTCTACTTCACTTCCGACAAAACATTTGTTTTAACGAGAGAGGCTTACCTCTTTCAGGTTACCCAAAGATTGTCTCGTTAATCTTTCAAACAAAACACTTCCTCGGCAATGTCTACCAAAATAGACAAAGGTGGGCGACATGCCTGCCAACTCACATAACTTTGACAAAAGAATCTTATTCTAGAATAACCCTCTTCCTAGACGGACGGGGTACAGACTAGTCATATTCTCCCGCGGAAACCTACTTTATACCCAAAGTTTCCCTGCCGAAGCAGACCAGGACGCATGCCCCCTGGGTTCCAGTCATATCCTCCCGGATTAATCGTGCTCATCAGGAGGACGGACCGTGGGTTGAGACACTACTTGCGTGAAGAGACCATTTAGGGATGGTATATGACTATTTGCGATGCGTGATCCGGGAAATGAAAGTTGGTCCACGAGCTTGACCATTCTTCCTTCGTGCGGAAAACACATTACTCTAAAGAGTGAGGAGACGAGGGCCCCCATGCAATATATATAGTCTCGTCCAAGGAGTAGGTTATAATCCAAGGGTCCTTGAACGACCATCACATTTATTTGAACGGTCTTCCCTTTCAATGTTATAGGCACATTGGGGAGGATCCCTAAAGGTCGACTGGTTCCTTTATCAAAGCCTGATAGATTTCTCATTTCAGGCAAAAGCGCCGGCGAAACAAGTGCTTTCCAAGCAATAGAGGAAAGGATACTCACAGATGCCCCCTCATCAATGATAGTGCCAGCCATTACCATTCTGTATATTTGAACGATAATTCTGAATGGTATGCTTGCTGGCAACCGGGGTCTGCCTAGTTGCTTCCAGTCAAAGGACACAACTAGGTTGCTTGGTGGTGGGACCGAATAGACGGCCGGAAATCGCTCTGACGAACTTCCTTCCTGCAATAAAGGAATGGGTGCATTGCCCCCGTGTTCATCGGAGTCTGTGTTGATGAAGAGAATTTGGACGGTGTCGTCTTTATTCTCCTCTGTGATGGTATCATTCGAAGATAGAGCCTCTGAAAGCAAAACCGGGTGAACTGCCGTCTCAACCTTTTGAATTTCGTCAGGCATGGATCCAGACGGTTCATCTTCAATGATAGGTGCTTCGGCTGACCACCTAGGCGGGCCAGCCGGGTTTTCAACTAGTGAAGGACTTGGCAGGAGTTTTTGATATCCAGGAGGAAGTTGCGCTCGTAAAATCGGACGATCTTCCAGAACTCTTTTAGCCTCGTCTAAGAAGGGACAACGGTGGATGGCGTGGTCACCTTCACACAGTTTGCAGGGAAATCTAGCTTTCCCTCTCTGTCCTGGGACTTCACTTTCACTAGTCGACGGTGAGCTGTCAACATGGCTATCAGAGGTTGATGCTACTGAATTGTGCAAACGGGGATACCAGTCCCTTAGTATTCGAGGGATGCAGGGACA
Organism: Pinus tabuliformis; assembly: GCA_031772625.1. Classification (NCBI taxonomy): domain Eukaryota; kingdom Viridiplantae; phylum Streptophyta; class Pinopsida; order Pinales; family Pinaceae; genus Pinus; species Pinus tabuliformis. The sequence continues at coordinate 1,064,244,028 of CM062815.1, forward strand.
GTCTCTGTGGAGGTGGTCTCCCTTGCATATGACACATGGCGATTTAGGCCTTGTCAGTGCTGTGTGTGGATTTTTGTCAGACGACACTTGTTTGCCCCCAGTCGCCTTTGGCTCCTTCTTCTTCTTTTCTTTCTTCTTCTTTTCCTTCTTCTCCTTAGGAACTTGGTTTTTTGTTTTACCAGTTCTGTCAAGCGAAGAGGAAGGAGGAGAGGAAAAGTTAGATGAAGTAGAAGGCTGGTTGGCAACTCTGGTCTGGTCTAACTGTTGACTCGACTGTTCAGGAATGGTGGTGTTCTGAATGACATTGGTTGAAAAGAGCCAGACTGGCAGGCCAATTGTTAGTCCTGGAAGTGACAATGTGGCCATATGGGGTGCACCAACATCTCCCCAAGAGGAGAAGGGACTAGGATTTCCACCAAGGGGAATTCCTTGGTTGGTGTGCTCCATTTTTTCAACCTAAATATCAACGCAGGAATAAAGGGTGATTGTTCCGTTTAAAATAAATTTTTAACGACGCTTAGACACAACTTGCTTTTTTAGTTTTAAAGAGTCGAGAAAAAGCTAAACATGACTCTAGTCTCCTTCGATGTTTTAACGAGCCCGAAGTGACAAATGCTCGGATGGACTTTTTCCGTTATAGAGTCTGAAAAAGGCCAAAAGGAACTGCTCTGGAGTTCTAGGCAGTGGGTGTGCCAAACTTTTCGCAAAACCGCAGAATACTTTTTAGGGTACGGGCAGTCGATCTTCCTGAATGTTGTGTTCAGTGCATTGCGATCAGTAAGGCGGCCGACACGGCTTCCTAAGGATAAAGGTTTTATGCCTATAGGGGTCTCCCAATATATACGCGACGGTACGTGGGAGCACAATCCATACTGGCGCTATCGTCCCTCAGGAGGAATCACCCACCATCCACGAGATCGACAGTCACCAGGCTTAATGACGCCGGAACACGTCTCTAGCCTAGACCTCTATGTTGTGCGTTATGTTGCAAAGCGTTGTTAAGTTCATTCAATTTATTTTAGGTTGATCTTTTTAGAATTTTGCCTTTCAAGGTTCACCACGAGATGTATGATACAATTCCTAAATGCAGTCTAAAGATGATAAGCAAGCTTTATATCTTTTTCAACTTTGAAAATCCTAGCTACTAAGGGAAAAGAAAGACACCATCTTTTCTCAAAGAGCAATCAGCACACTCTAATGCACTTTTCCTAAATCCAACATGCAAACTATCAAATGCAAATGCACAATGCAGGTGTTTGTTTTCCGCTTTCTTAGTATTGATGCCTACAAAGAAAGCTTTTTGTACAACTTTGAATTTGCTTTTAAATGATCAATACAAACAAGTTTACTTTTTCGAAATCAGAGAGGGTAGAAGAGATTACAACACTTAACGATTTTCGAAATGAAGACTTGTTTCGACACTTAAAAGAGACAAATTCAAACCAATAAGCAAAAGTAAATGTATAATCAATCTACAAACAACCAATGAACTCTCTTCTAAGATCACAATCAATAGATCTGAATCAAGGGCTACAGGATGACTATTTCACTCATGCAAAGGAAAACTGTAAATGACGCCACAAACACATAAAAACACTCACAGTCTTTTTGTACAAAAGGAGGCGGAATGTAAGTAGAGAAAAGGAGTTATCAGACTGGTACCTATGCTGGTTACAGGATGCAAAAATCAGAGATCAAAACAAGGCAAAACAGAGCAGAGAACCCCAGCTGCACAAGGGCAAACTGGTTCAGCGCAACCTCAACACAGGGGTTTTGAAATTCAGCGCAGGTAGCCTTCACGGGAACTGCGTTGAAATGCAGAATCCCTTCACTGGGTCTGTGCTGAAGGAGAAACTCTCGTTTCTCACAGGTTCTGGGTCACAGATTGCTATTTAATTCACTGTTTCAGGCCAAATAAAAGCAACAAGCAAGGTGTAATCAAAGGGATGCTTTGAGGGGGTACTAAGGTCTATCACAAAGGATCATCAAATCATTTGTGAGTCCATTGTTCAGATCATAGACAAGTCCAGTGATTGGATCAAGGCAGCAACTGTCTACTTTGCATCCGGGAAAAGCAGATGCAGTTCGATTGTTGTTGTCAAGTCTATGAAACAAACAATGATGGAAACACAAATAAAATGACTAACAGATCTCCCCAGCAGAGTCACCAATTTGTTGTGGGGAAAAATGCCTATGTAGGACGATCCTATCCACCTCAGGTGTGACAGTGCCTTAGCAACAAACAGAGATAGCTATTCTGGTTTCTTCCTTTATGAAATGTGAAAGAAGAGAGATCAATAGACTTACCGGTGTCTTCCGTTTTTCCCTCGATCTGGTCTCTCTTCTCTTTGGGAGTTCACAGCTACTTGCCTTCTCACTCGTCCAGCTTCAACAGGTTCCTGCGAGATCACAAGAGAACAACTACTTGCGACAAGAGAACAACTACTTGAGACAAGAGAAGAACACTACACAAAGACAGATATTCACATTCATAGCTAGTTTAGGATTAGAAATAAACCAAATACACTAATGCAATCATACATCAAGAATACATCAGCATATAGGAGAAACCAAGATAGCTTTATTGATGAATAACAAGGTTCAGGAAGAGATACAACCGAGAGGGCTCCAATCCAGCATCTCCTTCCCAGCAAATGGAATTCCTATCTTCACCCCCTTCAAAGCATTAAGCACCCAATAGTTCCAGTCTCAAACCAACAACAATTCTTTGCAATAACAAAATTCCAGCCTCTAGATCTCATGGAGGAGAGATCCATATATAGATGTTTGGAGAGAGGATGAGTCAGCTTGAGATCTGACTAGTGTCCTCTCCCTCTGTTAGTTCTTGAGTCCACTTGGAGGTTCTTGCTTCCAATTAGAGATTTGGAACCTCTTACTCATCACCAGTCGAATTCCCTGAGGCAAGTGTCATTTTGGAAGCTTCCTAGGTTTTGACACCTTGATAAATGAGCCTGCCACATGTCCACTCTCGTTCAGTGCAGGTAGCCAGTGTTCCATTTGACATTCAACGCAGGTAGCTAGTGTTGGCTTTGACATTCAACGCAAACAGCTAGTGTAGCCACTGAAATGATCGTGAATTGACTTGTTTTTGAGCAGTTTCTGGTGGAGAACTTCTGTGGTTTGTTAGCCTTGTTCCTCTAGGGGTAGGAACAACATGTTTAAGGACTTTGGATCCCTTAGATTATGGACATTTCATGCTCAATGATGTAAGGCACAAAAATGTCTATAACAATTGGTAAGACCATAATGCACCACCGCAAAGTCATCGTGCCCATAACTTGTACAAAATGTAGTCTTATGTATGTATTCTTCTTTGACGTGCACTTGATGATATCCTGATCTCAAATCAATTTTTGAAAACAATACATCTCCCTTCAACTGATCAAACAAATTTTCAATCTAAGGCAATGGATACCTATTCTTAATGGTCACCTTGTTCAACTACTTGTAATCCATACACAAACTGACAATATCATCTTTTTTACAAACAAAATTGATGCTCCCAAAGGAGATACACTTGGCCTTATGTATCCCTTATCAAAGATATCTTTAAGCTACAACTTCAATTCCACCAACTTAGGAGTTCTCATCCTATATGGTGCCTTAGATGTTGGTGTTGCTCCAGGAATCAACTCAATAGAGAAGTCCACCTCCCTATGATGAGGAATCTCTGGAATCTCTACAAGAAACACATCCTAAAACTGATGTAAATATGATACCTCCTCAGGACTTCACCACCCTCATCATCCAACCCTTTTTCACTAGAGACATGAACTATGAACAATAAACATCCTTTTTTGTGGTTCCGCTTAGATTGCATGATTGTAACCATTCTCACTGATTTAGGCTTCTTATTTCCCTATAAGAATCTCTTTTCTCCATCATCATCTAGGCACTCAATGACCTTCTCATAGAAATATACCTTGGTCATGTGACTAAACAACCAATCCATGCCCAAAAGCATGCTATATGCACCTAAATGAAGAAAATTGAGGTTTCCAGATGTAGGCATGCCATTAAGCTCAAATGCACCTTGTTCAACTACCTATAATCAATACACAATCTGACATTATCATCCTTCTTACAAACGACACCAATGCTCCCAAAGGAGATACACTTGGCCTTATGTATCCCTTATCAAGCATCTCTTTAAGCTGCAAATTCAATTGCACCAACTTAGGAGTGCTCAAACTGTATGGTGCCTTAGATGTTGGTGTTGCTCCAAGAATCGACTCAATAGAGAAGTCCACCTCCCTATGATGAGGAAGCTATGGAATCTCTACAAGAAACACATCCTAAAACTGATGTAAATAGGATACCTCCTCAGGACTTCACCATCCTTATCATCCAACCCTTTGTCACTACATACATGAACTATGAACAATAAAAATCCTTTTCTGTGGTTTTGCTTATCTTACATGGTTGTAACCATTCTCACTGATTGTAGGTTTTAATCCCATATAGAAATTACCTACATACAAATTCTAAAACACAGAAAATAAACAATGCAAGATCATAACACATAAAACACATATACACAGAGATTTTCCCCTGTATCAAAAAACTGGGACTACCAACTTGATTTTTCATTATGTTCCTTTCAATGTTATAATACGTACTTATACATGCCAAAGTATCCAATACCATGGATCAAAAACCATCGCGTCCAAAAAACATGTGTGAAAATTATGCACAAAACCATAGGTGGGTCCGCCCAACCTAACATAGGGTCCAAAACCAAAATTTTCCAGGGCGCTACCCCGAACCCCATAAAGTGGGGTTACGGGTGCCCCTCAAACCCCTTGTTAACTACATGGAAAGAATATAACACAACCCAACATTCTCCCACTTGTTGTTTTCTTTCCATAGGGGGCCACAAGAGAGCTTAGTCATTTTTCCAGCCTTGAAATGCCCATTGTCTCTCTACACCAAGAGAACTTCTTAGAGCTCACAGATTTTGTCAATGCATCTGCAGTATTCTTTGAAGTGTCCACCTTTACCAGCAACACCTTTTTGTCTTCTATCATATCCCTCACAAAGTGATACTAAACATCAATGTGCTTTGTCTTTGAATGATATGCGGGGTTCTTTGCCAAGAAAATTGCACTTTGGCTGTCACAGTCTATCCTTATAGCTTCTTGTACTAACCCCATACTTGAACACAATCTCTGCAACCAAAATGCTTCCTTGCTTACATGAGTGGTTGCCATGTATTCTGCCTCTGTAGTTGACAATGCCACTACAGATTGTTTCTTACTCATCCAACTGACTGCACCTCCAAATAGGTTAAATACATACCCACTTGTAGATCTTCTCTGATCCAGATCTCCAGCCCAGTTTGCATTAACAAAGCCATGAATATCCAACACTCTGTCCAATCCTGGTCTTCCTTGGTAGCACAAACCATAATCACTAGTGCCATGCAAATACCTGAAAACCCGCGTCACTTCTATCTAGTGCTCCTTCCCTGGTTTTGACATAAACCTACTTAATACTCCTACTGCATGTGCAATATCTGGTCTAGTACAGACACTTGCATACATCAGGCTACCGACTGCACTTGCATATGGAACACGGGACATGTCCTCTTCCTCTTCTTGTGTCTTGGGACACTGTTCAGCAGATAACCTCACACCTACAGGAATAGGAACCTTCACCGATTTACTATCCTACATATTAAACCTCTGCAATATTGTCTCAACATACTTGCTCTAGTTTAACCAGATCTTCCTCTTTTCCCGATCTCTTTTAATTTCCATGCCTAAAATATAGTTTGCAGCACCAAGATCTTTCATGTCAAATTTGGAGGACAATTGGGTCTTCAAATCCTGGATAACTTCTTTGTCATTTCCAAATAACAACATATCATCCACATACAAGACCAGATAAATAACACGGTCACCAATTAATTTAAAATACACACAGTGATCTGCTTTACTTCTGGTGAAGCCAAGTCCCTGTATAAATGTATCAAATTTCTGATACCACATCCTTGGTGACTGTTTTAACCCATATAGAGATTTCTTTAACTTACATACTAGTTCTTTCTTACCCTTCACCGCAAAGCCTTCAAGTTGCTTCATGTAGATCTCCTCTTCTAGATCCCCATGAAGAAATGTTGTCTTCACATCCATCTATTCTACCTCAAAATCAAAAGCAGCAGCAACAAATAAAAGTAATCTAATAGAAGTTACCTTGGCAACAGGAGAAAAAATATCAGCAAAATCAATTCCTAGCACCTGGGAATAACCTTTTGCTACCAACCGAGCTTTGTATTTCTCCACTTTTCCTTCTGCATTTATCTTCTTTTTAAACACCCATTTGTTGCCAATGGGTTTCCTTCCAGCCGGAAACTCCACCAGATCCCAAACCTCATTTTTGTGCAAAGATTCCATTTCATCAACCATGGCATCTTTCTAGAGTTTTCCATCCTCTGAATCCATTGCTTCCTTCACAGTTCTGGGATCATCATCAGTAACAAACAAAGAAAAATTTTAACAGAAAGTAGATTGACTATACCTTTCTGGCTGCCTTCTTTCTCGAACTAATCTTCTCACAACTGGAGTTTGTGGCTCTTCATCTTTTGATTCCTCCTCTGTTGTAGAGTCTAATTCTTCCTCCTTTAGCTCAAACTCTATCTTATCAGGTTCCTTTGGTTGGAATTCATGTTTAATAACATCTCTCACCTCTCTAAACACCACATCTCAGCTGTACATAACCTTCCTTGTTACTGGGTTCCAAAGCTTATAACCCTTTAAACCATCCTTATACCCAATAAAGATGCACTTTTCTCCTTTGGAACATGTACATATGCATCACATCCAAATACCCTTAGATGTGAAAGAGAGGGTTTCTTACCAATCCATACCTCATGTGGAGTCTTATCCTCCAATGCTAATGGAGTTGACATGTTGACTAGGTAACATGCAGTATCCACCGCCTCTACCCAGAATTCTTGTCCTAACACAACACCACTGAGCATGCTTCTTGCCCTTTCCATCAACTTCTTGTTCATTCTTTCTGCAACTCCATTTTGCTGAGGTATATATGGAGTAGTCTTCTGCCATGCTATACCACACTTCTTGCAGAATTCTTCAAATTCCTTACTACAAAACTCTCCACCATTATCTGTCCTCGGCACCTTTATCTTCTTCTCTGTCTGGTTTTCCACCACAGCCTTAAATTCTTTAAACCTATCAAATACTTCAGATTTCTTCTTAAGGAAATATATCCATGTATTCCTTGATAAGTCATCTATAAATGATACATAGTACACAGACTTACCCAGTGATGGAACCTTCACAGGTCCAAACACATCACTATGCACAAGCTCTAATATATGTTTCACCCTCTTACCACTAGAGGGGAAACTCACCCAATTCTGCTTCCTGTATACACAATTTTCACAGAAATCAAAATCCAGAGAGCTATTACTCATACCTTCTACCATACCTTTACCATGAAGTATTCAAAGGCCCTTCTCTCCAATATGTCCAAGCCTTTGATGCCATAGCATGGTCTTTTCTCCAGAGACCACTAGATTTTCTGCTCCACTTTTAGGAACCATGGAATTTTTGCACCCATCAACAATAGTGCTACCTTGTAGCTTGTACAAAGTTCCAATATGAACTCCCTGCATCATCCAACTTACTAATAGAAATCAAATTTCTGGCTAATGTAGCAATATGCAGAACACCTGGAAGTGTTCTAACCCTTCCACCTTGCAGCTTCAACTTTACTTTTCGCGACCAACGATTCTAGCCTTCCTGTCATCCCCCAAGAAGACATCACCACCATCATATTTCTCATACTCGCAGAACCACTCTCTAAGGGGAGTGAAGTGAAAGGAGGCACCTGAGTCAATCAACCATGCCTCATGATCTACATGTGTACTTGAAGAAGCCAAGTACACATCCCCACCTTCATCTGAGGTGGTTTCGCCTCTGCAGAAGGAGCCTCATCAGATCCCTTTCCTTTGTCTGGAGCTTTAGATTTACAGTCCCTTTTGAAGTGGCCTTCCTTTCCGCATTTCTAGCACACCACCTTTACAGGTTTTCCTGAAGATTTAGATCTCCCTCTAGATTTAGATCTCCCACTCGATGACTTATTTTTGTTTATGTTCTAGGACCATCCTCATACAGACAAGGCATCACCATTTTGGGTCTCCATATTTTTCCGTCTCATCTCCTCCGTCAGCAAGGCTGAGACTATTTCATCAAATTGCAAGGCAGTTGCATTGCTACCTATTGCAATAACCAGACTATCCCACGAATCTGGTAGAGAACACAAAAAATTGATGCACTTATCTTCATCTAAAATTTTAATATCAACAGATGCTAACTGACTTACCATAATATTAAATGTGTTCATATGCTCTGTCACCGAGTCTCCATCTTTCATCCTCATGTTATACAGCTTTTTCTGCAAGAACAGTTTATTCACCAGAGACTTAGATTGGTACAAAGTCCCTAACTTGTCCCACAAAGCCTTTGCTGTAGCTTCCCCTGATACATTCAGCCATAGAAAATTTTAGGGGCGAATGTTCGCCCTTTGGCGAAATTAAGGGGTTTTAAATTTTTAGTGGGCGAATATTTTGTATCATAGTACATTTTTACAAATCACCTCAAACAAACCACCTTATTTTAAGGGAGAGGGTAAAAAAGGTAAATTTAGCCCTTGAAATTAGGAGTTACAACCTTCCATTCGCCCATTTTCAAGAATAGGTTTTATTTAAGTGAATCCCTTCGCCAATTTTCAAGAATAGGTTTTATTTAAGTGAATCCTATGGGCCAAAGGCCCAAATACCATATTTATAAAAGAGGTATGGTAAATTAATAAAAATATAAATAAATGAGAGGTATGGTAAATAAATAAAACATTTTTCATATTTACTCCATAAGTCACCTTATATACATGCAAGGGTGTAAACAAATAAAAATATAAGTAAAGTGGAGGTATGGTAAATAAATAAAACGTCTTTTTATACATACTCAAAAGGTATGGTAAATAAATAAAAATATAAATAAACTAGACGCATGGTAAATAAATAAAACCTCTTTTTATATTTATTCCATAAACCTCATTCTATTTATGAAGGCTCAAGAAAGAGGTTTTATTTAAGTGAATCCTATGGGCCAAATACCATATTTGTAAAAGAGGTATGGTTAATTAATAAAAATATAAATAAACGGTAGGTATGGTAAACAAATAAAACATTTTTTTTATATTCACTCCATAAGTCACCTTATATTTACGAACACTCAAAAAATGCGTTATATTTAGGTAAAACCTATGGGAAAAATACTATGGGACAAATACCATGGACTAGATTGTTATTAATACCATGCAAAAAAACATTATTAACCCTAATATTAGTATTAATAAAAATAAAAATGGCACATGGTATTGACCCATGGTATTCACCTGGAATGTAGCCTATTTAAATGGGGTAATTAAACCAGCATAGATCCATCTTTAGTCTGGATCTACTAACCCCCGAGAGGTATCAAATATTGTGATATGCAAACTAGCATAGAGTGAAAAAATATTTGATCCAATCAAGAGTAAAAATGGATGTTGTAATTTAATGTATGTTAAACATTTTAGCTTGGTTAAAATAAAAAATAAAATAAAAATCAACTATTAATTTTATTAATTTTTATAAATTACTAATAGTAATTTTTAAGCTCCAGGTTTATGATAACCCATTGTATTGACCCATGGTAATACCATGGTATTCATGTGAGCATAGACTATTTAAATGGGAAATTCTATCATCTTAGATCCATCTTAATTCTGGGTCTACCAAGTGCTCAGAGGGATAAATAGATTTCATCCCCCTAAGAGTGGTAGATGTGGAGTTAAGATGGATATAGGTTGGTTTTTATGATAATGAAGATATTAAATAGACTTAGGAAATTATATTGTAAAAACATCCTAAGGTGAATGGTTAAAGCATAGACAATGGACAAGTATATTTGTATACTTTTGTTTTAAACTGAAACAAATCGAGGGCTAAAAGGAATGGATTGATTGCACTAGTCATCCTTCTATAACTTTCCAACATATGTTGGAGTAAACAGATTGTAATTTGGGTAATTTTTCTAATTGCAAACAGGAACATACTTGTGTATTGGCAAGGTGGTTACGAGGTCCCTACAAGTGATGAATTTGAATTTTTCTTGGTTTTATATATAGTATTAGGTTTTTTCTCATGCTTTCTTTGAATGGCATGGGTGAATTTTATCCTACACCCACTAGGTTATTAATATTAATTTCGGTAATTTTGATTTCAAAATATATTTTAAAGAAATGCAATGGTTTCATTTGTGTATTCAATAAACACAAGATTTTATAATTGAGTAAAATATTCGCCATGCCTGGTGAGAGATCCGCCAAAAAATTATATATACATGTCATATTATTGATAAAAATCGCCTTCCATTTTTCCTATATACCATGGAGATTCGCCCATTTATTCTACCTGTAAATTTAGGGGGGGTTCTTAAAATTTTCCCTGCATTTAGCAATACTGAATCTGAGACACACAATCATATTGTTCTCTTGGCCTTCTGATCCAACTTCTTCCATTCTTCATCGGACACTCCCGTTGGTTTAGTACCCAGATCTACCGTGATCCACTAATCTTTATCCACCAACAGATCCTCCATCTTGAGTTTTCATAACTCAAAACTCTGACCATTAAATTTCTCGATCTCTATCTTTCCACTGCTCGCCATCTTCTTTCACCATAAGAATTGATCTCGCAGATCTCTCAGTGAACAGGATCTACCACAGGCCCAAGAGAAACCCCTCAACAATAAAGGTGTCCCCTTGAAGCCAAATCTGCTCTAATACCAAATGTAGGTTTTAACCCCGTACAGAAATTACCTGCATACGAATTCTAAAACATAGAAAATAAACAATGAGAGATAATAACAGATAAAACACATATACACAGATATTTTCCCCTGGATCCCAAAATCGGGACTACCAGCTTGATTTTTCATTATGTTCCTTTCAATGTTATAATAAATATTTGTACATGCCGAAGCATCCAATACCATGGACCGAAAACCATCGCGTCCAAAAAACATGTGCGAAAATTATGCATAAAACCATAGGTGGGTTCGCCCAACCTAACATAGGGTCCAAAACCAAAATTTTTCGGGGCGTTGCCCTGGACCCCATAAAGTGGGGTTACGGGTGCCCCTCAAACCCCCTGTTAACTACGTGGAAAGAATATAACACCACCCAACACTGATGTAGGCTTATTCTTTCCCTATAAGACTCTCTTTTCTCCATCATCATCCAGGCACCCAATGACCTTCTCATATAAATCTACCTTGGTCATGTGAATAAACAACCAATCCATGCCCAAAAGCATGCTACATGCACCCAAAGGAAGAAAATTCAGGTTCACAGTTATAGGCATGCCATTAAGCTCAAATGCACCTTGTTCAACTACCTGTAATCAATACACAATTTGACAATATCATCCTTTTTACAAACAACACTGATGCTCCCAAAGGAGATACACTTGGCCTTATGTATCCCTTGACAAGCAACTCTTTAAGTTGCAACGTCAATTCCACCAACTTAGGAGTGCTCATCATGTATGGTGCCTTAGATGTTGGTGTTGCTCCAAGAATCAACTCAATCAAGAAGCCCACCTCCTTATGATGAGGAAGCTCTGGAATCTCTACAAGAAACACATCCTAAAATTGATGTAAATAGGATACCTCGTCAGGACTTCACTATCCTCATCATCCAACCCTTTGTCACTAGAGTCTTGAACTATGAACAATAAACATCTTTTTTTGTGGTTCCGCTTAGCTTTCATGGTTGTAACCATTCTCACTGATGTAGGCTTGTTCTTTCCCTATAAGACTCTCTTTTCTCCATCATCATCTAGGAACTCAATGGCCTTCTCATAGAGATTTACCTTGGTCATGTGAATAAACAACCAATCCATGCCCAAAAGCATGCTATATGCACCCAAAGGAAGAAAATTTAGGTTCACAGATGTAGGCATGCCATTAAGCTCAAATGCACAAGATTTCACCCAATGTTAAAACCGTCTCTTCATCCCTATAGATAATGACACCAACTAAGATTCCGCATGCACTTCCTTGTCCAAACGACATTGATCCACCATTTCAAGGCTAATATAGCTATAATTTGATCCATGATCAATCAAAATAGAAACAACTTGATCAAAAATCTTTCCTTCCATCTTGATGATGGATGCCTGGTGGTCTACCTATCTATTATCAACTACTGCATAAACCGAGGAATGCTTTGAGCTACATCCCCAACTATTTGCTCCTCCTGAGCATTTAAATATGAGGCCTTGCACCCTGATATAATGGACAATCCCTCTTGCGATGGTCTCCACCACAAGTCCAACACTTCAATGGTATGTCTTCCACTACCTTTATTCTGCTACTCCATAGGCTGAGACCCGTGTTCTTTCTTAGTTGCATTAAATTTCTTATGAGGAGCCATATTTTCCTTCTCACCTGCATCCCAAGGTCTTCCTCACTACCCTTCCAATCATGCTTGAACTCAGGATTGCATTCTGACTGAACATAGCAATGCTTCAACTTTCTGATGGATTCCTTCAATGATCAAGGCTCACCAAATTCAATATGGTCCTTGAATGATAATGGCAATCCACTGATGAACCTTTGGATCTTTTCTTTTTCATCCTTGATATATGGCACATATCTCAATAGCTCTAGAAATTTGGTTGTATATTCTTCATTTGTCATGAACCCATCCTAAGATCATAGAATTCCTTTGTATTTCCATCATAATACCTCTCAGATAGGTACTTTTTTATGAAGAGTCTTTCAAATTCTTCCCAAGTTAGCTTTTCTTCCTTGATTCACTTGACATGCTTGACATATTTCCACTAGATATCTTCTTTTCCTTTGAGACTAAAAGTAGATATATTGGCCTTCATATTCTCTGAGTAATCTTGAAGTCTGAAAAAAAATATCATTCTAAGTATCTATGCTTGTGCATCTTTTGATTTGGTCATCTCACCATCAAAAGTAGGAGGCTTGCTTTTCTTGAATTCCTCTGGAAAATAATTTCTCACTCCTCCTATGATGATGTTGGTGGTGATAGAAATGATGTCTCCTAGAATTAGAGCTAGAATAAAATCCATGGGTACTAGCCCTCTTCTCAGGTGTCCTCAAGGATCTGCAACTCTTTACTGTATCATCATGGTCCATCCTATACCTTTTCTGAGACCAACTTCCATCTCCTCCATTAGTCTTGTCTTCCTATCTGTCTCCATGACTGGTCCCTATTTGTCCATGTTTCTATAATTTTGATAGGATTTGAAGAATGACCTCATTAACCTCAACTTTATTTTCTTTACCTTTTGCAAGCTTTTCATGAGCTTCAATCAACCACTCATTATCAACTTTACAACTTCTAATATCTTCCCTCAAACTTCTTAATGTATCTGCTAGATTAAGAGAGTATCCCTCTCCCTACTACTCAATTGATTTCTCTTTTGGCCAATATGGAGAATCATATGAAAAATACTCAACCATTCTACTCTTTATCTCTTGGCTTTCTATTTTCCTGCAACATATCATTTTTAAATAGATAAAATCAAAGGCATAATAAAAAGCATTACCTTAATTTACTTATGGTGATGTTATTACATCTACAGATATCAATCCATATGAGCACGATACATAATAATATCAAAGATCATATATGTTTATACATGAAACAAGATAATAACACCAAATTGTAACAACATCATGTACATGGATATAACAACAATAACAATAAACTACCTGAAACACATGCATGATAAGCATATAGACATATGTAGATCTATATGCATAACAATATGCATTTACGCTAAGGGCCAGTGCTATGAACCTTCTCTAATACCACTCTGTAACACCCCACACCAAATTTACCCACTTTTCAAAATTACCAGGGTAAACATGAGCTAAGAGTTACTATGCGTGACCCAACTTCCATGATCCAATTACAAAAGTGGGGTCCACTTGTCCAGAACTTACTGCAACAACTTAGAGACACATTATCGCACTACTATTATTTCAACTTCTCTTGAAAATCATTTCCCTGATCTCAACCTATATTTACTTCCTAGTCGCATGCATGTAGGCCTTCCAGCGCAACCAGAGGCCTCCAACTACAAGGATAACCCATCCTCAGTGTGGCCAGAGCTGAGAATTACCAACTCTGATAGTGCAGCCACAAACATTGTTCTATAATTTTAGCACCATCCTACAAGCCAACTGCCCAAAATTTTCCAAAACTTAGTCAACAAGTTCTCTATTTCTAAATTTTGTTCTTGCTCAAGCTTGCCCAGTAAAAGTCATTCATTTTTACAAACATATTGTGACCAAGTGCATGTAGGTTTGGATGCATAGTTTGTTCATGATTTTCATTAGCTTCATCATATGTTCATTAAGAAGGCTTACTTTCCTCTCATATTAGTTGCACATATTAGCTCATACATCCATATAAAACATTCAAGAGTCTCTAAACCATGAGAAAGTTCAATAACAAGAGCACTCCATATAATAAGAAATATTTTATGCATGTAACAAGCATTTAACTAGAATGAAACCATGACAAATTAGTCACATAATCAACACATTAAACCAAAACTTATTCTCATTGATCTCATTAAAGCATAACAAATAATAACATATGCATAGTTCCAACGAATTCAAGGACTTCCACGTACCACCTAACTATAAGTAGGGTTGGACCAAATATTTCTTCCACCCTAATCACCCCCATGCCATATTCTAAGCCTAAATGTATGACTACATGGGATAAACAAAAACAAAACCAAACATGGAATCCAAAGGAAACCACCTCCACCCTCAAGCCACAATGATTTCACCTAATACCAAGTCCATAAATCACCAAAACCAATACAAGCTAGGATGCCTCGGAATTTCTTCACCATGCCCAGAGGAATTTTCCTATCTCCACCCACATGTCAAGAGCTTCTCGGAGAAAACATCTCCACCCTCAACCCTTGGGATTTTTCTTATACCACCTCAACTAAGATCCAAAATCTATTGGAATCTAAATCTCAACCAAAATAGGGAACCCACTACATCATGGCTATCTAAGAAATGGCATAAGCCAAGGTTGTACATGACTACCAATCCAAGAAACTATCCATGCCAATGACAGTAAAAATTACCAGAAAACCATTACATAAACTAAGCATTCGAATCCCATCAAGATAATCAACATGCACATTGTTACCTACAAAATCCAAAACTATTTTATGCCATTTCTTGTTGTTGTCCAAACCTTCTTCTTGGCTGCCACATGAATTGCTCTTGCACTCCTTTCTCTCCTTATGTGTTGCTTGTCTTCCTTGTGCTTCCAATGTTCTAGTGTTCTCCCCCTTTTTCCCTCTCTTTTTCCCAAAAAAATTCTAGAATGTTCTCTCCAATTTTCTTTTCTTTTCCTTTTTCTTCATTTTCCTTTGCATGCATATTCTTTTACTATTTTTCCTTTCTTGTCTCTTCCTCTTCCCCACCTACTAAAGTGGAATTTCTTTAATTTTCTTGGATTCCTTTTACATTTTTGTCTCATGTCCTTGTTGACCTCTAATAATTAATTGTCATTTATTGCCTTTTGCCTCTTGTCAATGCCAATTTCCATAGCCAATAAATAAGTAACCACAAGTGAATCCAAATCTAATGTTTTTCCCCTCCCATGACCTTGATTTTATTTTTTCTTTTATAATGTCCACACATTATTTATTTACATGGAAATTTAACCCGAGGATGTTACATCACCCAAAAGGGTTTTGAATCAACAATATCATAGTTCCATAGCAACAATAAGGTGAATTAGCCATGGTAAAGGATTCAAGAGGCATAAAGAGATCCCATGTATTTAAGGTCTCATACTCAAACAAGGAAACTCCCTTGTAGATAGAGGGAAATCAACTAGAAACAGTAACAATCGCTCCCAATCAAGGAGTTTGGTGAACGATGGAGACAAAGAAAGGAAAAAAAGGGAAATTAAGTGATTTGTATCACACTTAACCCTGTAAATTTTTATGTATTTTTTATCTAGTGTCTTTCTTTAATGTGTGCATCATCTGCAATGCCAAGATTATTGAATGTTTTCAGATATATGTCAAAATTAATTTTGTCCCTATTCTCAAGTTGAATAAAATTATTATTTTTTTTAACGAAAAAAAAAATAAATAAATAAAAAATAAAAAAAATAAATCAAAGAAATAAAACAAAAACAAACAAACAAACAAAAGAAAACAAACAAACAGGAAAAAAAAATACAAACAAACAAACAAAACAAAAAAAACAAAAACAAAAAAAAAACAAAAACAAACAAAACAAAAACAAACAAACGAAAACAAACAAACAAACAAACAAACAAAAGAAAAAAAACAAAAACAAACAAACAAACAAATAAACAAAAGAAGAAAACAAAAAAAAAAACTAGAGTAAGCAACAAATGTACTTATTCTAATTTTAACCATAACAAGGAGTAAAATTTCACTAATGTTTTTCATTAGAACTCAAAAAAGAGAATAGAGAACAATAATGCAGCACCTATTCATTAGCATCCAAGTCTAATATTCCATAGAAGTGACTATGAGACTAAATTCTTACCTCCTTGATTTCGTTGTTGCCCCACTTCTTCAATTTCACGTATAAGTTTTTACCAAGGCATCATGTTTTTATCTAGGAAGACCAACTTCTCAAGATTAGATTTTTGGAAGGTCCCCTATTCCTTGATGACGTAAGCCATAATGGATTTGGTCTACCCATGCACATTTATTTGCAAAACTGTTTTTTGTCCTAAATTGTAGAAAAATAAAATATCAAGTATCTAATAGATAAGTTATATGTCAGTATCCTTAAAAGAGGTAATTTTCTTTTTCTCCAATCTGTCAACCTTGGATTTGATTAGCTATTGAATATTAGGTATGCTTCCCTTGTCTCCAATTCAACCTTGGTTGTCTTACTGCAGGAATCGTCCATGTTGGAATTGCTATAATTCCTAGGTATGCTTCTTCTAGTTGGTCTAGGTACCTTTTCCTCCCCCAATTCCACTTTCCCTTTGTCCATCATGTTATCACTCGAGGAAACTCTCCTAGGTTGTAGCTCGGATATGCCTGGTAACATATAGTCTTCAATATTGTTCTCTGAACTATTGGAATAAATGAGGGTTTGGATCAAGTTAGATAACCATTTCAGCTCTATTTTTACTCAAGACGTGCATGAACACTCTCACCAATACAAGGTTGTAGACCACTAATGCTCAATAATTTATAGATTCAGTAGATAGATGGAGAACACTGACTATACCAGCAGATTGCATACATAAACATAAATGAATTGCTAGCTATAGGTAGGAAAACAGAATACTGACTGTACTAGCAGATGTATATATGACCACACATGGATGGCTAGCTACAGGCAACAAAGAAGCTTGCAAATATAATATATCAAAGAAGAGATAAGATGATAGTTATCTGGCCTTAGACACAAAGAGAACATGAACAACCTATTCAAGTGCAAGCATAGAACAACAAAGAGAATGGAAATTGAACATATAATGGCAAAAGAAGCTTATATTTCTAGAATGAAGATGAGAAGCTTGAATGAACAAAGGAGGAATAATCTCCAAAAGTTGAACCTCTGTCACATCTAGTTTTCAACCTTTTATAAGCCTTTACAATGCTCCTGAGCTCTCAAAGGCTCTGAGTGTCTTAATCCATCCTCCCAGTATCCTTAACAACTTTGATGCCCTCTAGACAAGCATGGCTTTGGAACTTTCTTCTTCTGGTAGAAGAGTAACCACTTTATGATATTTTGGTTGCACTGGCAGGGAGCTCTCCCTTGACAGAGATGCCCACAATCTCTTCTGTTCTTTTCAACTGTGTTGCACTGTGCTTCTCCATGATGTATTTGATTTGGGTTGTGTTGTGCTATATATGCCTCTCGGCCTCGGTTTCTCTTCAAAATGTTTAATATTGAGTGTTTTTTGTTTTACATAGAAAACATCGTATTGTTGTAAACTCCCGCCAATGTTTGTTCCTTTCGGACTTTAAAAGTCCTCAAAAATGGTTTATTTACCCATCGGTTCTGCCCTTAGGGTTATCGTAAGTTGCATTCAGCCCTGTTCCTGTGTTTTTTGTTAAACCATAAAAATAAACAAAATACATTGAAAACGACCCTCTTGCGGATCTCAAATTTCGTATATTTCACTTCCCGGACCCTTTCGGGTCCGGGCTTCATCGCTATCGCAAGTAGGAAAAAGGCCTATCCACAGTCTTCCCTTTGTATTTTGAAATGTGTTAAAAAAACAAAAATACATGCAAAATAGCTTTGTTTCGGACCTCAAATATTACATATTTCGCTTCCCGGACCCTTTCGGGTCCGGGTCATATCACATATTGCCAATCCAAGCCTCCCTTTGTATTTCATTAAATAATGAAAATACATGAAATACATTAAAATTTGCTTGGGCGCGGACTTAAAAATTAATGAACTCCCAACTATAATGCCATCAGGTCCGGGTTATTGGGTCGTCCATATGTATGTGCATAGGCCCCACCCCTTGGTTGGCACCGATAGTGATATTGCGATGCGATCTGATCGCAATCACGTGTCGCTCGCTCCCTGGTCCTTTATATAACAGAACGTATGCTTCCCACCGATGCGACCCGCCGATCCGATCATCGGCGATCGTTGTTCGACAGTGTCATGCACGCAACTTCAAACTGTCCTCTCTGCTCAGCTGATTGCGATTAGCCACTTAGATCTGGGTCGTTGATTGACCAGATCTAACGGAAACTGTGCGTTACCCTGTTTATGCTTATAATACTTTGCTTTTTTCACTGTTTTGGAGTTTTTTATCCTCCCGATAATGTATTTCTACCCTTCAAAGGGCTCTCTTCTTGTGCCGATTTTGACCCTTGGATGATTTTTTAGCAAATGCTGAAGATTTCAAGATCATACATGGATCCCATGGGATGATTTTAAGCAATCTTGGAAACTTTAAGAGCATATATGGATCAAATTTTGGGCCTAGTGCTAGCTAGGCAAACACTGGTTCCTTCTGGGGATGAAATCCTCCCTGTGAGGTTTCAAGGATCACAGATCAATGCCTTTCCTGAAAAAACAAAATCAAATCTTCCTCCTAGTGTTCCATTGGGCATGGAGTATATTTAGCATGAAATTAAAAATGAAATAAAAACATATTTACAATACAAGTCTTTAAAGCCTTAAACGAAATAAAGTTTTAAAAACCGCCCATTTACTGGGCTACCAAAAGTATCTCCTCCTTCTAGATTGTGCAGAATGAATGTATTGTTCTGCTGAACTTGAGAAATGACAAAAGGACTTGCCCATAAGGATTCAAACTTGCCATCATTACCTTTCTTTTCCTTAAATGCATCCTATTTAAGCACCCAATCACCAACATGGAAATTGTCCACTTTTTCCTTTCTGTCAAAGGTTTCTTTGATTTTCTTCTGATGAGCCTTTGACTTCTCAACTAGCTGCTCTTTGATCTGCTGTAGTTTAACCAGGTTATTCATTCTTCTTACCATGTCATTTTCTTCATCTTGTTCTTATTGCAAGAACTTAGCCACAGGGAGAATCAGTTGGATGGAGAAAACATCATCAGCACCATAAACCAGTTTAAATGGAGAATACCCTATGGATTTTTTGATGGTAACTCAGTCAGCCCATAGTGCAAACTTCAGCTTGGAATCCTAACTCTTTTTTTGGTCCTCTAATAGCTTTTTGATTACCCTTACCAGGCTCTTGTTAGATGATTCTGCCTGACCATTTCCTTGAGGATAATATGAGGTAGAATGCACCACTTGAATGCCCATGGATTTTGTCATGTCCGTCAATTCTTTTTCCTTGAAAGTTGTTGTATTATCAATGAGTAGTTTGGTTGGGCAACCAAATCTAGTGAAAATGTTCTCATTCAAGAACTTTATGACAACTTGATGCTTGGAATTCTTAGTGGGTATAGCCTCAATCCACTTGGTGAAATAATCAGTGGCTACTAAGATCCATTTGTGTTGGCCACTGGAATGTGGGTTGATCTCACCTATAAAGTCCAAGCCCCACTGCTGGAAGGGACCATTGATATGTATTGGCTTCAAGGGAAAATATTTTAGTTGCTGTCTTCCTGCAAACCTCTGGCACTTGTCACAAGATTTTACAAACCAAAACACATCAGAGAACAGAGTAAGCCAATAATATCCAACCCTCAAGATTTTGTGAGCTGTGGTTTTTAATAATGATGCCCTCCACAGATGCTAGAATGGAATTGGTGTATGACTTCCACATATTTTTCTTTATCTAAACACCTCAAGAGGATTCTTGATGGGTCTTTCAAATAAATAAGATTTTTATCAATATTGAATTTGGCTGATTTGAGTTTAATGGCACAAGCTTGACTTGAGCTAAGCCCTCGAGGGACTTCTAGCTTTTGCAAAAAATGAACTATGTTGTAGTGCCATTCACATGTGGCTAGATTTTCAGCCAAAGACTGATTCTGCTTTTGCTCTTCTGATGCCCCCTCTGCCTGCTCATAATCTAAATTTAGACCTATGGAATTTATATCTAAGCAGCTGCAATTTTCTTCAGCCATAAGTTTAGCCAAACCCTGGCCTTTGACAAGCTTAGTAGGCTTCACCTCTATGTTAAATTCTATGAATTTTGCAATCCATTTAGCTCTCTTCACATCAATATTTGGCTGTGTTAAGACAATCTTTTATTGAGGCTGAAGGTACATATGCAACCACTTTGGAATGCAGAATATAAATTATGAATGCTTTTAAAGATTTTATGAGAGCATAAGCTGTTTTTCAATAAGGTCATACCTTAGTTCGAAATTCCTTAAAGTTTTGTTGAAAATGGTCACGGGGCGCTCTATGCCTTCATCACTTTTCTGCAACAGAACTGCTGCAAGTGTATCATAAGAGGAAAAAGAGAAGATGAAAAACTCCTTGGTGTAATTTGGGCTGATTAGAGTGGGGGGTTCCATGATAGCTTGCTTGATGGCTTCAAAAGAGCTTCTTGAAGCATCTGTCCATTTTATTTCTACTCCTTTCTTCAACATGAAAGTGATGTGCTTTACAAGTTCTGCAAAGTTTGGAATGAACTTCCTTACAAAGTTAATCTTACCCAGGAAGGATTGAATGTCCCTTTTTGACCTTGAGATGGACAATTTCTGAATGGCTTGAACCCTTGCTAGATCAATTTTTACACCTTCAGCAAAAACAATATGTCCCAGGAGTTTGCCTTCTTCTAGAGCAAACAGTGACTTCTTTGGGTTCACTGAAATTCCAAACTGTCTGCACTTTAGGAAGACCTTCTTAAAATGATGTAAATGGTCTTTGTGGCTGCTAGAGAAGATTGTTATGTCATCAAGATAAATAAGGACACATTTGTCCTTCTCTCCCACAAAAGCTATGTCCATGGCCCTCTGGAAAGTAGCCCCAACATTCATCAGTCCGAAAGGCATCTTGGAGTACATGAAAGTGCCCCAAGGAGTAGTGAAGGTGGTATTTTCTTGATCTTCAGGATGTACAACAATGTGATTGTAACCTGAAAATCCATATAAGAAAGACATGACTCTAGCCCCTGAAACTCTTTGTAGCAAGTGTTCCATCTTAGACAAGGGATAATTATCTTTTTTAGAGCACTTGTTTAGATTTTTGAAGTCAACACAAAGCCTGATTTCTCCATTTTTCTTTCTCACTACCAAAAGGTTAGTTATCCATTTTGAATACCTTAGGGGCACTATAATTTTGGCATCCAACAACTTCTTGATCTCTTTCTCAATCAAAGGCAATAAGAGAGGGCTGATAGGTCTTAGCTTTTGCTTAAAAGGGGTGGTATTCTTTTCCAGTGGAATCTTATGTTGTATGACGTCTGCATCATAAGTTTTAAGATCATTGTATTCCCAGGCAAAAATATCAGCGAATTGCTTCATGAGGGCGCAATTCTCAGAATTCTGGGTAGAAGACAAATGAGGTGATAGATTGATAAATTTTGGATGGGTTGGGCTCCCTATGTTATGTTTACGGACAACAGACTCATTCTCTGTTTTGGCCGGCTTATAGGGCACGTCATTATGATCGAAAAGCTTCTCCAGAGGCACCAATCCTTTTGGTATGTGATTACTGGGCAGCCGGATGATGCTTCCTAGGCCAATCTCACTTTTTAGCTTGGGCTGGCCACATTCTCCCATGGCTTCATTTTCCTGATCAATGTGTGTTTCAAAAAATTCCTCCACGACTTGCAAAAACCTATTAATTTCCTCATCTTCTTCAAAAACCCTCCAATATTTGACATTGTCACGCAGAGAAGGTTTGTATTTTACTTGAACTTCATATGCCAATTTAGGAGGCAAAGGAGGAATAAACATACTAGCAGAGACAGTAAGGGAGTCGGCAAGATGGTTCTTAATTCTTGGAATATAAGAAATGCTGAAATCATTAAAAGAATCCTTGAGCCTCCATACCTCATCTCTATATTCCTTCAGCCTTGGATTCTTAGCTTGGAAATTTTTATTTACCTGTTGAATAATGAGGTCTGCGTCTCCAAACACTTTCAGGTCTTTGATACCCATTTTTTAGCATCGCTTAAGCCCAGAATCAAAGCTTCGTACTCTGCGATGTTGTTTGTGACCTGAAAGGTTAATTTGAAAGATAAATGAATGTATTCTTGCATTAGGCACACAAGACTACACCTGCCCCTGCAGCTTCTTTAGAGCAAGCCCCATCAAAAAACATATCCCAAATCTGTGGGTTTTCTTCCTCAATGATCTAGCAAACTGGTTTCCTGAGCTGCATGGAGGCCAACTAAGATTCTTCAATATGAAGGATACAAGCTCCAAAATCAGTTTCGATAGCATATATGGGATGATTGGTGGGATTCTTTTCATCATTGATTATGTAAGCCAATTGCGCCTCTCTGTATAATCTCTTGCTCTCACCTCCGAAAAATGGGACAGTAGCATAGGACAGATCATTTTTTAATGACCCACCTAATCTCTTGATCCAACCTCCAGAAAGCAACATGCCAAACTTGGGAGGTACATCTGCTACCACAATGTCCATCATCATGCTTTTCATAGGCAGCTGAGACAAAGTGATGGCTAGGTCCTTGATTAATCCTAGACATTTCACTTTTCTAGAGTCAAAAGAAAACAGGTCGTGATAAGGCTTAGTGATGTCAAGACCCAACTCATCCATGACAGCCTTGGGCATTAGATTATGGCTAGCTCCAGTGTTCAGAAGGCAATTGTGAAGGATTTTATCATGAATAGTCAGGGAGACATAGAATGATGGGGAGATATCTTCACAGTTTTCAATCATTGGGCTGAGGATAACAACTGGCTTATCATCTTGCAAATTTACATAGTCAGTGGAGGCTTGGATGGCTTTAGGCTCAAGGGCCTCGAGGATGAATCTTTTGAAGGACTCATTCTTCACTAGTTCAATCAAAGGCATAGGTTTTCTTAACTTCTAAATTTCTGATTGAAAACTGAAAGGAGAAGGAGACTTGTCGAGGCCTCTTACCTCATGAGCTGGAGGTTTAAGGATGATAGGATCAACTGCCAGTTGTTTTTGCTTATTAGCTTGCGGGACTATAGGGACAAAAGCTCTTTGAACAGGAGTTTCCTTGGAATTATTTGTCTTTGACCTCAAATTATATCTTTAATGATCTACAGTTTGTAGAATAGCTTTACCATCCCATTCTTGGCTGGTCTGGTCATTGCATAATGACTTTTCATAGGTAATTGAGGTCAAAAAGGAAGCATTGCCTTTGTCTTCTAGACAATGGATCTCATCATCTTCTTCAAACTGCTCTTCTTCCATGATCGCATTTTGAAAAGCAGCCTTCACCCTTTGGTCTTCATTAGCATCTTTGTTTCTTTGCAAAATCTGCAACTGCTCACTTTTTCTTCTATACGGATCTGGATTTGGATTTCTTGGGGCAAAGGTATTAGGCATTCTTCCCTTCCCTGGGTGCTACTCAACCTTCAATTTTGGAGATTCGGAGGCTAATGACTCGATCATTTTGGTCATCTTATCTATTTTAGGATCAAAGAATGGTGAAGACTCACCTCTCTGTCTTCTTCTATCAACATTTCCCTTGAGCTTCTCTGTAGCCATGATGTTTTATTCTACTTCCAAGTCTGCATCCTACATGTCAGCCAAAGTAGCACATCACCTCTCTCTCAACAGTAGGCAGAAGTCAGAATCAAAAGCACTGGCATAGGTGAGTTTAGTAGAGGTAGTAGTGGGTTTTACTTCAGCTAGTATCTTGTTGTACATGTGGTTAAACCTCTTATTAAAATTAGACAACAACTCACCATTTTCCCTCTTTAAGTTACCAAACTCAGTGTGGTAGTAGAGGAGATCCGTCTTATCCCCCCAATGCTTTAGGAATGCATCATCTAAGGCTTCAATATCTGCTATAAATCTTGTGGTTAGTTCTCTGAACCATTTTCTAGCAAATCCATCTAGGCTTTGGACAAAGACTCTCATCCACACATCATCTTCACTAATGTCTAGATTATCAACATAGCTATAGAATGACTCAAGGTGTTTTTCAGCATAAAACCTTCAATGCCAGTGAACTTATGCCTATATTTCTGATATTCCCCAGTAGGCATGGCATTCAAAGGAGTGGGCAGTATTAGAGGTCCATACCTAGCAGCTATGATTCTTTCCAGTTTAGTAGGTGCTTGTGGGCCCGCCATAGCTATGGTGGCTAAAAGAGTATTGGAAGTCCAAATGATAGAGGGCTGAGGAGTGACTGATAGGACTAAAGGAGTATGATGGATAGGAGGTGAGGTTTCCTTTGGGCTTAAATCAAAATGAAAACCTAAATAATAAGGAGCTTTATGAATCTCTGAGAGTTTTTCTTCACTGCTAGTATTAGATGCTATAATCTCAACATGTATTTGTTCTATTACAAGCCTTTCTTGAAGAGATATGGGAGATTGTTTAGGTTTATGTTGGCTTATATGGGCGTGACCCAGGTTCTGAAGAATTATTTAGCTAAGAAAATCCCGCAACTACCGGCCCTTTCAGCAGCAGTCCGCAGAGCGTGGACTGAGGTCTCACCCGAGGTAGCAGGGGAGGGTGCTGGAACCAAGTTTTTGCACCCTTGGGATGTCTAGATGTGGTTTGTAGGTATTTCGCATCGTTCTGCATCCTCACGCTGCTCTATATTCGTGCAGATTTGGAACTAGAAGGATTTTAACTTACTATGATTGTGCGGTTTATAGATCTAATCTATTTGATGAAGTACTGTAACTCAGATCTACTTAGAAGGGTCTTTAAGAAAACATTTAACAGATTTAACCAGTTCACGTACTTAGAATAAACTTAGATTCACATATATTTTTAACATAAGCATATGTGCATAGATTAAACAGTTATATCAACCATTCATACAGTCAGATTCGTGATAACTCAGATTGTAACACAGAATTTGCAGAAGAAACTTATCTTTATTTTCACTTATCACCAATACATCCAGATCTGCCTTGCGCACTCAGCTGCAGGGGTCTGCGCACACAGTGGCGAACTCTTCTGGGCCTCTGTGCACCCAGCTGCAGAGCCTCTATCCACTACCTAATCCCCCGACTTGGACTTACAAGACGCTTTCAGAGTGCTTCCCTCAAAAACCCATTACAATTCAGATCCAAGATCATACTAAAAAAGAACTTCCTTTCCCTTATAGAGTTGTGCTCTATTTATACCTTCCTATGGTCCGCGGACCAACTTACTTCCTATTATTTTATATTATTTCTTGGAATGGACAACCCTTTGACTGGATATTTCACATTTCACGCTCCACATATTTTGGAGGTTTACAATATTTTGATCCTATTTTCTAGGTTATCAGTCTCAAAACTATTACGTTGGACCTTCGCTACGCAACAATCCCCCAACACAATCATCGTGACTCATCCCGAGTCACTCGTTGGTGCGGCAAGATGCGCTGCCCTGGCTTTGTGGTTCACCTACCTCTTAGTGATGCTCGTCATCCTACTGCTTCTTTGTTGCCTCCTACAATGCTTCGTTCGGCTCCAGCTTCGTTGTTTCTACCACTTCTTATGACCGATAATGCTCATTTTGCTCTGCTCAGTTAACACAGAACACCCCCTCCTAGGATTTTAGCTCTAGCTGGGGAACTGCAATACAAGACCGCCTTCTACCACCACAACCATTTTTTACCTTCGTATCTACTTTTTGTACT
Source organism: Pinus tabuliformis (assembly GCA_031772625.1). Classification (NCBI taxonomy): domain Eukaryota; kingdom Viridiplantae; phylum Streptophyta; class Pinopsida; order Pinales; family Pinaceae; genus Pinus; species Pinus tabuliformis. The sequence goes on from CM062815.1 coordinate 1,064,270,358, forward strand.
GTCTACTGCAGCTTGTGTTGCAATTTTGCAAGACCAGTGCTGTTGTCCGCGAGATCCCAATCCTCAAGGTCCTTCAGAGATGACTTAGTAACTCTGTTTTGACCTGTGGTCTCTGTTTGTCCATCCTTTCATCTTTCTATTGTGTTTCACCGACCTGCCCCTGGGCGGGGTGACGACATCTAGACTAGTTCTGCTGCATGTCTCCCCTATTCCAATACATTCCCTATTGTTGATGTTGTCTTTTTCGAAACACAACAACTGTCAACACCATGCGCGTTAGAGAGTCCTGCTTCTCCATCAGCCATATCACCACCCTCAGGCTTACTCCTTGTGCAGAGATAATGAACAACTCCATATCGAGAACTGATCTGAATTTGAAACTACTTGAAATTTGTTTGCAAGGTATTCAATTCAGAATTAAACATGTTTAAAAGATTTCCATGTCTTGCATAGAGAAAACACATGAAATTTTCAGCTGTTCATGACCCATTTAAGCATAGCAGAGTTATTTCCTTTTACTGTTTAACACATTAAAATGAATTTGATCTGCAAAATAAATCAACCACAAATGCAAAAGAAGTTGATAAAGTAGTTCACCCCCTCCAGGGCTACGTCTGTTGGGTCCAAAGCTCCCAACCGGGCTTGTCCTTGTTTTTATTAAATGCTCAAATTGAAAATACAGCTGAATAGAAGCATCTACAGGAGAAATAGATGGTAAAAATGGATTCAGAACACTTGAATCCTTCAGGATTGACTATTGGATCACCTCCAATGGATACCTGCAACCCTATACAGTCTTCACAAAACTGGGCCCTGGTGGCTCCTAGAACTTTCATGGCTCCAAAACCTCTGCAAATGACCTCAGATGGCTGTAATACCTGCACCAATGGCTTCAGAAGGTCGAAAATACCCAAAATCAAAAAAAAAATCGTCCAAAACCGACTTTCCTAGCCAAAGTTATGGCCATTTAAAGTTTCTCCAGTTTTTCCCTAGAAAAACTCCAGCTAACTTTAGTTAACTTAGATAGCTCCGCCAATTATGGCGGGTCCGCCAAATTTGGTGCTCCTGCCAAAATTCCGGCAACTTAACTGTAGTTACATTTAATGTTTGGTGGTTGCCTCGAATTTCGTGCCGGGCAGAATATTCCTTTTTTAATTATTTTTTTTTAAATTAAAATTTCTAATGTTATGGACAAATTCTTCTTTTTACCATAACTTCCTCATACGGTGACCATTTTTTGAACCGTTTGCAACGCCGACATCGGGAAGAGGAGCACTTTCCAGTCATTCAACTTTGAACCAGTTCTAAGCACTTTAAATTTTGAGCATTTTACGACACTTAGGACATGAACACCCGATCACGCCTCCCCATTGGGAAGCTTTTGGACCCCAAAAGCCTTCAACTACCTGTTAAAGAGGTGATGGTACAACTCCCTCACTCTTTCCACCTCCATCCACTTTGCCTTGTTCGGTTTGCTGCCTTTGAAACCAACCCAAACATAATCTACACTGCCCCTTCTTGAAGTGCGTGTCCTTCTGTCAAGGATTGTATCTTCTTTCAGCTCATCTAAGAATTCTGGCGAGAAATCTTCTATAGATGGCAGCTGAACAACACTTTCATGATCAACAATCAAAGGAGGTTCATACAAACGTAAGTTCTCCACATTGAAAACATAATACATTTGCATGTAGGAAGGCAAATCTAATTGAAAAGCATTATTTCCAACCTTCTTGAGGATTTTGAATGGACCATAACGAATAGGCTTCAGGGTTTTACCTTCTCCTTGCATCCTTTCCTTACTAATGTACAGCCATACCTCATCTCCTTCTTGAAACTTGTGATTGACTCTATGCTTGTCATGTCTTTCCTTGTACTTGCCTTGACTCTTCTCAAGTTGTTCTTGAATTTGCTGATGTATTTGCTGAATTCTTTCAATGAATGAATGAGCTTTGTCAATGTCACTATGTCCCTCAATGGCGACATCTTTCTCAAGAATGAAATCAAGAGGTGATTTTGGCAAGTAACCAAAACAAGCTTCAAACGGTGAGGTGTTTGTGGAAGAGTGCTTGGCACGATTGTAAGCATGTTGTATGTAGTGCAAATGTTCATCCCAAAGCTTGGGATGCTTGCTGCAATAACCTCTCAAGAGGTGCACAATGGTTTTGTTCACAACTTCGATTTTTCCATCTGTTTGCGGATGGAAAGCAGTACTTTTCTTCAACTTTGTGTCCATCATCTCCCATAGGTTGGACTAAAAATTCCCCACAAATCTGGAATCCCTGTCACTAATAATGGAAGTAGGCAAACCAAAGTGAATCCATACATGATGAAAAAATAATTCAGCAGTTTGTTCAGTAGTTATAGTTTTCTTACAAGGCATAAGTATACACATTTTGCTGAAACGATCAACTACTACATATAAATAATCATGCTGCTTTCGAGATTTTGGCAAACCTCCTACAAAATCCATAGAGATGCTCTCCCATGGTCTAGAAGGTACCGACAAAGGAGTATACAAATCAAGCTTCCTGTTGCTAGGCTTGCTTGTAGCACATAATGAACAACCTCTTATGAACCTTGAAACAGAATCTACCATGCGAGGCCAATAGAAATACCTCTGTAGATGTGAAACTATTTTGCTCACACCAAAATGGCCAACAATAAGAGAAGAATGAGCTTCTCTTATGACATTTATCCTCTCCCCCTGTGGTATACACAACTTGCCCAAATGAAACAACAAATTGTTATGCACGTGATAGTCATTTTCCTCTACATGATTTCCTTTACACAAGTTAGCATACACATCTTTAAAGTCATCATCAGATGCATATTGTTCTATGTAACTATCATGTACAATGGAATCATTCTTAAGTAAAGTAACAACACCAATAATAGGCCTTGAAAGCATATCAGCAACCTTATTCAAAGTACCTTTCTTATACCTTATTATCAAATGGAACTGTTGCAAGAAGCCCATCCATCTGAAGTGTCCTGACTGTTGTAACTTGCTTTGTGATTGCAAGTACTGTAAGGGCTGATGGTCGGTATGTATAACAGTTTCTTTGCCCATCAAGTAGTGTTTCCACTTTTTGACGCTTTGTACCAACGCATACAACTCCTTATCATATGTAGGATAATTTACAACAGCACCATTAAAAGTTTCAGAATGAAAAGCAATAGGCTTACCATGCTGTAGAAGAACTGCACCCATAGCATAATCACTAGCATCAGTTTGTATCTCAAATGGCTGTCTCAAATCCGGTAATGCAAGGACTGGAGCTGAACTAATCTTCTCTTTCAAAGATTCGAAAGCTTTTTGCTGCTTGCCTCCCCATTGGAAAGCATGCTTCACACTTGTCACTGCATGCATAGGAGATGCTATAGAAGAGAAGTTAGAGATAAACTTCCTCCAATATTGAGATGCACCCAAAAAACTTCTTACCTCTGTTATGGATTTGGGAGTAGGCCACTTCACAATAGCCTCAATCTTAGCAGGATCAATTCTCAAAGCACCTCCTCCTACTATGTGTCCCAAATAAACCAAAGAAGTCTTTCCAAATTCACACTTTGACATTTTAAGAAATAACTGATTCTTCTTCAAAACATCAAGTATTTTTCTAACATGGATGACATGATCTTCTCTAGACTTGCTGAAAATTAAGATGTCATCTAAGTAGACAATAACGAAATCATCAAGAAAAGGACGCAAGACATCATCCATTACCCGCATGAAAGTTGCAGGTGCATTGCACAAACCAAATGGCATCACAAGCCACTCAAAGAGTCCTTGTTTGGTTTTAAAGGCTGTCTTCCAAATGTCACTTTCTTCAATTCTTACTTGATGATATCCACTGCACAAGTCTAGCTTAGTGAAATATCGAGCATCTTTCAGCTGGTCTAGCAAATCATCTATCCTTGGGAGTGGGTAACGATTCTTTACCGTTATCTTGTTCAAGGCCCTGAAATCAACACACATACGCCAAGTGCCATCTTTCTTTGGAATCAATACAATCGGTGACCCACATGGCGAAGTACTTGGCCTTATGAAACCCTTGTCCAACAAGTCCTTGATTTGCTTCTTTATTTCAGCATTCTCCATAATAGACATGCGTTACATGCCTATGTTTGGAAGAGGACAATCTGGATGCAAATGGATTTCATGTTGAATCTCCCTCTTAGGAGGCAAACCTGTTGGCTCCTGAAACATCTCATGATATGCATCAACTACATCATACAGATCTGATTTAAGTTCTGAATCACAATTGTCAAATGACTCATGATTCACATCAACCTTGGGCTTAATCATAAGAAGAACAAAATTCTTACTTGAATTGACCAGCCTTTTTACCTGTCCTGCATTCACCATCGCTATATTTGTCTTCTTGCGATGAGCTCTAACAATGAACTCCTTGCCATCTTTGAAAAGATGATATTTGTTTTCATGGCGATGAAAGATAGCTTTCCTGTCAAACAAGTAAGGACTTCCCAAAACAATTCCTGCTATATCAAAAGGTACCACATCAAGTTCAACTGTGTCAATAAAATGTGCAGTAATTGCAAAGCGCAATGTGCACTTTCTTGAAACTTGTAAATTTGCATCCTTGCAAATCCATCCAAGTGGATATGGCTTCGGATGTGGAACGGTCTCAAGTTTAAGCTGCTTGACCAAGTTCTCTGATATAAGGTTTGCTTGTGACCCACTATCAAAAAGTGTGTCAATTTTAGTATGTTTTGAAATCACCCTCACATGAAACAGTTCAATTCTTTCTTCCTCATTAGGAGCTTGTACATGGCAGTTTGAGGTGCTAGTGCTGGCTTGAGTTTCAAATTCTTTTCCCTTCAAGTTTTTCAAACCCATGGCTGTAATTTTGGTTTCATCACCTGAATCTTCCCCTAAATCTTGTGGTGTAGATGTAGTAGCAGCAGTTTTTTGTTTCCCTTTGGATTTGTTAAATTGAGGTCTTTTTTCAGGATATAATTTCCAACAGTTTTTCTCCTCATGGCGTGGTTTAGAACAGTGTTTATAGATCACTTTCTCACTCTCCTGTTTGACAGATGCATTCTTTTTGCTCTTTCCCTTGGAGGTTTTCTCTTTGTTTTTCCCCTTGGGGGGCTTGTTTCTACCCTCTTCAAATGTGTTTTTTCCCCTTGCCTCTAAATGGGTAGCTTGGACACAAACCTCGTCCAGGCTAGTAGGGTTAAACATCAAGATGGTGTGTCTAAGGTAGCTATGCAAGCCACCGATGTATTTCAGCAAGGTTTCTTGGGTCTGTAAATCTACCCCTAACAAGAGAGCTCTTCTCCTGAATTCTTGGGTGTAGTCTTGGAAACTCTGGCCCTTAAGTTGTCTGAAATTTTGCCAATTCATAATGGATTTCTGCATGTGAGCAAGAGGATAAAACTGTTTTTTAATGGCTAACAGAAATTCAGGCCATTTTAAGGTGACCTTACCAAATTTCTTGATCTCCTCTTTAGTCTTAGCCTCCCACCAGACCAATGCTGCTCCATCCATTCTCAAAGAATCCAACTGAATCTTTGTGGCATCATCATGCATATTCTAGATCCTCAAGTAAACTTCCAACTTCCTAATCCAGTTGTCAAGCTTTTCTGCATTCACTTCGCCATTAAACATAGGTAATTCGAATTTTACATCAAGCTTCAAAAAAGGACTTTTTCCAGAGGATCTATGCTTATGAACAGAAGAAAATGAAGATGAAAAGGAAGAAGGTGAAGATGGGGGTGGTGGATCACCATTTCCTCCATGTCCTTTCTTGGAATGATCATCATCCTTCTTACCTCCTGAATAGCCCTCTCCTTCATGTGGATGTTTGGACCCTTCTCCAACCAATTTCTCATTTCTTTCTTGGAACAATATCCTCACCATTTCAGTGAGGTCCAAGAAAGCCTTTCGGAAGACTCTTCTTCTCTTGGATCTGTCTCTGTAGGAATTTCTCCTTCATGTTCAGACATCCTTGAAGCTTTCGCTGAGACTCTTGAGGGTGAAATTGAAGGTGGAGGTGATGGCTCTCTGGCCTTCCTCGACTGAGGATTCTCTCGTTCTCTAGTCAACTGTCCTTCCCCTCTTTTAAGTTTCAACCTCGTAAGCATCAATACTTTGCAAGACAGTTAGAAGATCTTTGCACAAAACCTTGAGCTCTAATACCAACTTGATCTGAACTTGAAACTACTTGAAATTTGTTTGCAAGGTATTCAATTCAGAATTAAACATGTTGAAAAGATTTCCATGTCTTGCAGAAAGAAAACACATGAAATTTTCAGTTGTTCATGACCCATTTAAGCATAGCAGAGTTATTTCCTTTTACTGTTTAACACATTAAAATGAATTTGATCTGCAAAATAAATCAACCACAAATGCAAAAGAAGTTGATAAAGCAGTTCACCCCCTCTAGAGCTACGTCTGCTGGGTCCAAAGCTCCCAACCGAGCTTGTCCTTGTTTTTATTAAATGCTCAAATTGAAAATACATCTGAATAGAAGCATATACAGGAGAAATAGATGGTAAAAGTGGATTCAGAACACTTGAATCTTTCAGGATTGACTATTGGATCACCTCCAATGGATACCTGCAACCCTATACAGTCTTCACAAAACTGGGCCTTAGTGACTCCTAGAACTTTCACGGCTCCAAAACCTCTGAAAATGACCTCAGATGGATTTAAGACCTGCACCAATGGCTTTAGAAGGTCAAAAATACCAAAAAAAAAAAAAAAAATCGTCCAAAACCAACTTTCCTAGCCAAAGTTATGGCCATTTAAAGTTTCTCCAGTTTTTCCCTAGAAAAACTCCAGCTAACTTTAGTTAACTCCAGATAGCTCCGCCAATTATGGCGTCCGCCAAATTTGGCACTCCTGCCAAAATTCCGCCAAATTAACTGCAGTTACATTTAATGTTTGGTGGTTTCCTCGAATTTCGTGCCAGGCGGAATATTCCTTTTTTAATTTTTTTTTTGAAAAATTAAAAGTTCTAATGTTATGCACAAATTCTTATTTTTGCCATAACTTCCTCATACGGCGACCGTTTTTCGAACTGTTTGCGGCGCCAGAATAGGGAACACAAGCACTTTCCAGTCATTCAACTTTGAACCAGTTCTAAGCACTTTAAATTTTGAGCATTTTACGACACTTAGGACATGAGCACCTGATCAAGAACTAGCATGTATTTTCCCGCTTGTTCTAGCATCCTTGTGTAAAATATGAGGCAGCTCGTTCCATATCTGACTCGTACTTCCTCTCTTAATTACCCGTCGCCTGCTCCCTTTTGCCATAATGCAGACATCGTGTCATGAATAGTGACAGAACGGTCACCTCTCTTCTTAGGAATGCATTGGCGCACTTTTTGTCGCGTAACTGCGATCTTGTTGATGAGCCAAATCGACGCATAGCTTGGTACTCATGCCTCTTTCCCCCAGACTGCTTTACCATCCCGCGCTCTCTTTCAACTAGCTGGAGCGGTGAGATTGTCCCTCGAACGGTTAGTCAGGCAACCGGCCCACCCGTGTAGAGCTTCAGGCGACTGCCATTCACTCGGCCCGGGAAGGGGTCTCCATTGAGTTTGGCAAGCTGAATCGTGCCCCCATCAGTAACTTCTCTGATGACATAGGGTCCCAACCAATGCATTTGGAGTTTGCCATGGAATTTCTCGAACTTACTATCATATAGCAATACTAGATCATTTTCCTTGAAGGTGTGCACCTTGATATGGTGATCATGCCACGCTTTCTAACACTGCTTCTATACTTGTTGATGGAATCCAGCCAAAAATCGTTCCTCCTCTAGTTCCGTTAGCTGCGCGAGCCTCTGCTCCAAAGCCTCGTGGTCTACCATACCTGTGATTGCCACGATCTGTAGACTAGGCACAATATATTCCATAGGCATCACAGCCTCCTTGCCATAGACTAACCGAAAAGGTGCTTGGCCTGTCAACTTCTTGCACATGGTTTAGTATGCCCATAGCACAACAGGGATGCGTAAGGCCATGTTATTTCGTTGCGCATTACAGACCTTGGTCAATGCAGTCTCCAAGATTTTGTTGAATGCCTCAACAGTCCCATTTTCTTGCGGGTGGTATGGCGTACTCTGTTGGTGATGTATTTGGAATTCCTCATTGAGTGTGCTAATTGTTTCATTCAGGAAATGCGTACTCTGTTGTTCATGAGAATTTTGGGACAGCCAAACCTTGTCAGTACGTTATTGAACAAAAACTTCGCAGCTGTTGCAATTGTGAAATCCTTAACCGACTATGCCTCTGCCCATCAGGTCAAATAATCTGTCGTGGTGATGATATAGTGCACACATTTCTTCCCTCGCGGCTCGATAGGTCCTACAAAATCGATTGCCCATTTCTTGAATGCCTGTAGCGTCATCTATGGCTAAAGCGGCATTTCATCTCTCCGCGATGGTTTCCCTGTCCATTGACATACATCGTAGGCTCAGCAGTACGCTTTCGAATCCTGGTGCAAAGTGGGCCACCATAATCCTGCACTAAGAATCTTTTGGGCTGTGGCGCGACCTGCATAATGTCTGCCAGCAACCCCCCCATGTGCTTTGGTCAAGATCTGTCCTCGCTCGAACTCCGGGACATACCTACGCAATATTTCATCGTTGCCCATTTTGTAGAGGTGTCCTGCATTCACGGTGAATTCTGTTGCGCGTATCACCAATTCCTTCTTCTGTTGAAAAAAATACCCCTATGGCGCAGTTCTAGTAGTTAAGAAATGGATTATATCCTCAAAGTGACCATCTGCTATGTGCATCGCATATAGCTGAGCATTTGGGAGTCTGTCCTCTAGATTTGTGGGTTCTTCGCCAGTCTCAATTCGGGATAGGTGATCTAGGCCTACGTTTAGATGTCCTAGCTTTACGACGACCTCAAAGTCATACTCCTGGAATAACAGTAACCATCTACAAATGCGCCCCCCCAACACAGGCTTGTTCACTAGGTATTTTAACGCCAAGTGACTGGTATACATCTTAAAGTGGCTTCCAAGTAGATAGTGGCAGAATTTTTGAAGCGCGTATACCATCGCTAATCCCTCACACTCGGTAGTGAACTAATTCTTCTCAACTTTTGACAATCGACGACTTGCAAACGCAATCGGTGGTCAATTCCCTCCAATCCTGGTTGAGTAAGTACCACCCCCAGCGCGATACATGACCTGTCAACATGCACATGAAACTCGATGTCCCATTTCGGAAAGACCAATATAAGGGTTGATGCCATCTTTTCCTTGAGTGTCTCCAAAATTTTGTTGCATTCCTCATTCCAGCAATAAGTAGCATCCTTCTTCAGCAATTGTTCCATCGGAGCTGTGATCTAGGCGTAGCTTTTGATGAACTTCTGATAGTAGCCCGTGTGTCCGAGTGTGGCGCGTAGTTGTTTGAAACTTTGTGGCGCTTGTAAATTGAGTATGTTGGTGATCTTTGTTGGATCCACCATCAGACCTTGCTTATAGACCACATGGCCCAGCAGGTTCCTAAAAGGGACAAGGAAAGTACACTTCTTTAAGTTTAGCACAATCTGGTGTTGGCGGCAAGTATCCAGCAAGTATGACGTCTATCTTTGTTAGATCCACCATTAGGCCTTGCTTACAGACCACATGGCCCAGTAGGTTCCCGAAAGGGACAAGGAAAGTACACTTCTTTAAGTTTAGCATAATCTGGTGTCGGCGGCAAGTATCTAGCATCAACCATAAGCTCGCTACATGCTTCTTAACCAATCCAAACATGGTCCAATCATCAAGATAAACCTCGAAGAACTTGTGTATAAATTATTTGAATGCCACTACCATTATTCATGAAAATATCGCCGACGCATTCTTCAGTCCAAAGGGCATCACCATGTACTGAAAGCAACCCCATTCAGTGGCGAACGTCGTTTTACTCCTATCCTCTAGCGTGATCTTGATCTGGTGGTATCCTGAGAATCCATCCGTGAAGGAGTAGGCTTCTTGCCCCCCCACATTTTCCAGTACCTCATCTGTAAACGGAGTTGGAAATGGATCGTTAATGCAGGCATCATTAAGCTTCCTGAGATCTACGTAGATACGAGTCTCACCCTTCTATTTCTTATCCTACACAACCATCGGACTTACCCAATCAGACTCCTCGACTGGTTCAATGATTCCCACTGCCAGCATCTTGTCCAGTTCTTCACAGACCTTTGCTTTATATTTTGGCTTCAATCGGTAGGGTCGCTACTTAACTGGCTTCGCGTCTGGCTTCAATGTTATCTTCATCATTCCTAGGTCTCCTAGGATCCCTTTTAGCTCCGTGATTTTTGTTGGGAATAAATCTTGATATTCGCGAAGCAATTCGACAACCTTATCCACTGTGGCGTCATCCCAGTAGTCCCCAAGCATTGCATACTTCGGCTCATCTTCTGTTCCGATATTGACTCGTCTCGTTTTCAACGGTGCCGTGATATCTGGATCTTCGATTTCAGGTCCCGCACCTCACGGCTCCCCTCTGATTCCAGAATATTGATGTTTCATGGATCGTCCTCCTCATCTTCTGCCTGGACATTATAACATTCAAGAGCCTGGCTCAGTTGTTGCGACCAGTCGGACTACGCAGTTTCTTTTGGTTCTAGTGGCGTCTTGAAAATGGCGGCCTTTACCAGCTGTAACGCGTCATCCACGGGATCCAGCCATTGATCTTCAAAGAGGAATGTCGACAAAAACACTTCACGCAAGATATCCCACTCGCCTGTGTCGTGCTGGAGCTCTGCTTCAGTATACCATTTTCTGGAAATGACGTCTAGGGTGTGATAAAATAAGTGCACCCATTCTGGCTGAGGTTCTTCTCCGTAGGCTTTGATCCTTCTGGTTAGGTTCATGCACGGGTCATCACGTCCATCGTATTTCTCCGTTAGGCATAATTCTGACTTCCCAAATCTGATCTTCATCATACACCTGCAAGCGCGCCAATCTTTGAAAGTCCCTGCATATGTTCCCCACCATCGTGTAGGCGTCGCGCACAACGCCCACCTCATCGCATCAAACCGTTGGTGCTCTGGTATTGCGACTTCAAATTTGGTTAGGAATTCATCTATTATTATCAGCCCATCATATGTCAGCATTTCATGATCCTGGGCCTTCATGCAGTACAGAGATTTAGTCACCATGTTGCAATGTAGCGTGGTCACTCCGTTCAACCTGTTGCACCACTACTTGTCTTCCTCATCTGACTCGAAAGTGAAGGATTCTCCATAGCCTTGTGATATTCTTTTCTCCTCTACTGTCTTGAACCATTCTCACCTTTGTGCAGCCATTCTGTAACTACAATCTGCATCGTCGTCGCTTTCCCTGTCGCGCATAGGTTCAATGTAGCGTGGTCCTTCAGCCGGATTTAGTGGAATGACCATACGGAGCAACTTTCTTTCAAATACCATTGTCCACTTCTTTAAATTAATAATCCCATTCATGTTGGTGGCCCAGTCTATTCCTAACAACGCAGGATAGGGCGTACTTTCATCCATGATCTCAATAACTTCAAAGTCCGTCCAAGTACTTGCGTTGTCAAGGTCTACCGTAACTCCTTGCAGCCTTCCCATGGGCAGTACCTTCTACTAATTTTCCATCCACAGTTGGATAGGGGACCATTGTAGTGTAGGCTTACCCATGCACTCCCAAGTCTGTTTAGGCAATACATTGGAATCTGAGCCTAGATCCACAATGACCTGATCCATTTCATACTCACTGATCTACGCTGTTAGTCGCATTTCCCTCCCGGTCCGTGATGCATGTCTTCCCAACTTTCGAACGACGCAAGGTTCACTCCATCTTGCGCATCTATTTATCAACTCCTACAAGCCTTTAACTGCCCTGTTGTCACGAAGCAATTTTATACATGTCTCTAAAAAGGTAGTTATCATCATGGGATCCTTGTCTGCCTCCAGCTGATCCCTACTACCTGGGGTAGAGACCTCTATGAAGCTCCCTCGAGCTTCTAGATATGTCTCCTTACCGATCCCTAAGTTCCTTTCATCCGCTCCTATGGCCATGCCACTTCTCAGTACCATGTTGACTTTGGGATCTTCCTCGCGGGGTTCAGACCTCATCATCTACACATTTTGGGTCGTTGTTGGTTGCGCTGCCCTTTTTTCATGAATCTATGCTATCAGCGTAGGACAATCTATCAGCTCATGATCAAATTGCTCACAATAACTGCACGGAATTCTAGTTGGGTTGGTACAATCCCATGCATAATGTCCTGGTCTCCTACAGTTGTAGCAGATTAGCTTCCTGTGACCCCTTCCTGGCCCCATTCCGCCTTGTCCTTGTACTCGGCCCTGGAACCCACCACGTGCGATCGTCGCGACTAGATCTTAACCTCATGCCTCAGTCTGCGTTCTGTAAGCAGGTGACTAGTCTATTAACAATTGGTAGCTATGATAGTCTCTTTCCTCGTGGCCCACTGACCTGAAAAAGTTGCAAAATAGCTATTGGGGGGTCTGGTTGTATTTTGGTAATAGATGACAGTTATCAGTGTTGTGGTTTCCTCCCACCTGACAGATTGCACACCAGAGTGGGGTTGTGGTGCTCGGTCTTGCCTGTGCCTCTAGTCGCAATAGGGTGCGTGCCCCCGTTGCCACAAAATTCACTGAGACCAGGCAGTGATCTTTATCGTGTCCTTGGCTTCTGCACTTTATGCACCATACTTCCTCCTGGACTTCCGGTCACGGTACCTATTCTTGTTTTAACTTCTTCATTTCCAAACACAAATTTTGGATCTGTCCTTGGATTTGCTGAACTCCCAAACTCGAGTCTTGTAACGGAGTTTCGTGTAACCTCATTGTTTTCTCTAGCACTTCGGCCTGGGTTGAGATCTTCTGTTGTGATAAAGTCGTCCTGAGATGTGGTGTTAAGGATGTCATAAACCAAGCACAGTGTTGCGCATCCGTCAATGTCATGTTAGCCTCGTGAATAGTAATTTTCAGTCTTTGGTCCAAATCCCACGGGGTTTCACCAAGAATCATCGCAATCTCTTTGAACCCTATAATAGACTGTGTTTCTGACTTTGGCCAGCTAAACTCCTTCTTCAATTTGGTCTGGATTTCTGTTGTCCCCGCTGTTGGGTGATCACTCGAGTACTTTATGTACCATGTTAGTGCTCGGTCCTGCAGCGTGCTGACTAAGGTAGCCTTTTTGATATTATCATCCGCAATTCGCCGTGCATTCCATATTGATGTTAACATGAACCAGAATTGTTTCGGGTCTTCACATCCTGCTCCTTTGAATACCGGTAACTGGATCGCGCTCGTCATTGTTACCCTTGAACTACTATTGTTCCTGGTCCCTTCTCTCCTTTAATTCTTTTCTCTATAGAGTCCTCGCATTTCACACCAGAGACCCTTTAGGCAGATCCCAATCTCAGAAATCGAACCATTTTTTGGCTTATATGGGCCTGACCCAGGTTTGAAAGAATTACTTAGCCAAGCAAATCCCGCAGCGACCAGCCCTTTCGGCAACAGTCCGCGAAGTTCGGACGGAGGTCTCATGCGAGGTAGCAGGGGAGGGTGCTGGAACTAGGTTTCTGCACCCTTGTGATGTCTGGATGTGGTCTGTAGGTATCGCGTGTTGTTATGCAGCCTCACGCTACTATATATTCATGCAGATCCGGACCTAAAAGGATTTTAACTTACTATGATCGTCCAGTTTATATATCTAATCTATTTGATGAAATACTGTAACTCCGATCTACTTAGAAGGTTCTTTAAGCAAACATTTAACAAATTTAACCAATTCGTGTACTTAGAATAAACTTAGATTCACATATATTTTTAACATAATCATATGTGCATAGATTAAACAGTTATATCAACCATTCATGCAGTCATATTCGCAATAACTCAGATTGTAACACAGAATTTGCAAAAGAAACTTATCATTATTTTCACTTATCACGAATACATCCAAATTCGCCCTACGCACTCAACTGTAGGGGTCCGTGCACACAGCTGCAGACTCTTCTAGGCCTCTGCGCACCCAGCTGCAGAGCCTCTATCCACTACCCAAGCCCCTGACTCGGACTTACATATGCTTTCAGAGTGCTTCCCTCAAAAACCCTTTACAATTCAGATCCAAGATCATACCCAAAAAGAACTGTCTTTCCCTTATAGAGCCACGCTCTATTTATACCTTCCTATGGTCCGCAGGCTGACTTACTTCCTATTATTTTATATTATTTCTTGGGAAGACAAACCTTTGACTCGACCTTTTACATTTCGCGCTCTGCATATTTAAGAGGTTTACAATATTTTGATCCTATTTTCTAGCCTATCAGTCCCAAAACTGTTATGCGGGACCTATACTACCCAGCAATTTACCTGAACCTAACGCTCCTTTCTACAATACCTTTCTCTCTTTGATGATTTTTTCAGGGTTAGGTACTGGGTCAACTTGTAGCTTTTGAGGATTTCTCCAAGTATGCCTTGAAAACTGAGCCAGAACTATGAAGTGGAGTCACCAAGAGGTTCGACCTCCAGTAGAGTCACCAAATAAATGATTACAACAAAAAATGTGCCCAGACTTTGTCTATCATCAAAGCTGGATCTGTGTCGTTTTAGGGAAGCTGAGCTTCAGTTTCCTCTCCCGGCAGCAACGCCAATTATGTTATCACTCCAGGAAACTCTCCTAGGTTGCAGCTTGGAGATGCCTGGTAACATATAACCTTCAATATTGTTCTCTGAACTATTGGAATAAATGAGGATTTGGATCAAGTCAGATAACCATTTCAACTCTATTTTTACTCAAGACATGCATGAACACTCTCACCAATACAAGGTTGTAGACCAGTAATGCTCAATAATTTATAGATTCAATAGATAGATGGAGAAAGCTAACTGTATCAACAGATTGCATACATAAACATAAATGAATGGCTAGCTAGAGGCAGCAAAAGAGAATACTAACTGTACTGGCAGATTCATATATGACCACACATGGATGGCTAGCTATAGGCAACAAAGAAGCTTGCAAATCTAATATGTCAAAGCAGAGATAAGATGACAGTTATCTGGCCTTAGACACAAAGAGAACATGAACAAATTGTTCAAGTGCAAGCATAGAACAACAAAGAGAATGGACATTGAACATATAATGGAAAAAGAAGCTTATATTGCTAGAATGAAGATGAGAAGCTTGAATGAACAGAGGAGGAATAATCTCCAAAAGTTGAACCTCTGTTACATCTAGTTTTCAACCTTTTATAAGCCTTTACAATGCTCTTGAGCTCTCAAGGGCTCGGAGTGTCTTAATCCATCCTCCCTATCTCCTTAACAACTTTGATGCCCTCTAGGCAAGCATGGCTTCGAAGGTTTCTTCTTTTGACAGAAGAGTAACCGCTTTCTGATATTTTGGGTGCATTGCCAGGGAGCTCTCCCTTGACAGAGATGCCCACAATCTCTTATGTTGTTTTCGGTTGTGTTGCGTTGTACTGCTCCATGATGTATCTGCTTCGGGCTGTGTTGTGCTTTAGATGCCCATGGTATTTCTGTTTCAGGCTAGTTGGGCATGTTGTGTTTCACTGTAGATGCCTCTCGACCTCTGTTTCTCTTCAAAATGTTTAATAATGAGCGTTTCCTATTTTACACAGAAAACACTGTAATGTTGTAAACTCCCACCAATTTTGTTCCTTTCGAACTTTAAAAGTCCTCAAAAATGGTTTATTTACCCAACAGGTCCGCGCTTAGGGTTATCACAAGTCGCATTTGGCCATGTTCCTATGTTTTTCATTAAACCATAAAAATAAACGAAATACATTGAAAACGGCCCTCTTGCGGATCTCAAATTTCATATATTTCACTTCCCGAACCCTTTCGAGTCCGGGCTTCATCGCTATCGCAAGTCACAAAAAGGCCTGTCCACAGTCTTCCCTTTGTATTTTGAAATGTGTTAAAAACACAAAAATACATGCAAAATAACTTTGGCACAGACCTCAAATATTATATGTTTTGCTTCCCGAACCCTTCGGGTTCGGGTCATATCGCATATCGCCAATCCAAGCCTCCCTTTGTATTTCATTAAATAACGAAAATACATGAAATAAATTAAAATTTGCTTGGGCACGGACTTCAAAATTAATGAACTCCCAACTATAATATCGTCGGGTCTAGGTTATCGGGTCATCCATATGTATGTGCATAGGCCCCACCCCTTGGTTGGCGCTGGCAGCGATATTGCGATGTGATCTGATCGCAATCGCACGTCGCTCACTCCCTGGTCTTTTATATAACAGAACATATATTTCCCGCCGATGCAACCCGCCAATCTAATCATCGGCGATTGCTAATCGGCGATATCATGTGCGCAACTTCAAACTGTCCTCTCTACTCAGCCGATTGCATTTAGCCGCTTAGATTTGGGTCGTTGATCGGCCAGATCTAACAACAGCTGTGTGTTACCCTGTTTATGCTTATAATACTTTGTTTTTTCATTGTTTTGGAGTTTTTTAGCCTCCTGATAGTGTATTTCCACCCTTCCAAGGGCTCTCCTCTTGCACCGATTTTGACCCTTGGATGATTTTTTAGCAAATGCTGAAGATTTCAAGAGCATACATGGATCCCATGGGATTATTTTAAGCAATCTTGGAAACTTTAAGAGCATATATGGATCAAATTTTGGGCCTAGTGCTAGCTAGGCTAACACATCCTACCCCCCCACCTAGAAACAAATCTAAAGAATGAAATTTCCTCTATGTCCAACACCCTTATTTCCCTCTACCCACTGTACCTCATATGGTATATGAGTGTTCAGTTTCCTATACCATGAACCACCAAACATATTGACCCTCCTCAATATCAAATCCCTAACTTGACTAAACATGAGTGGGGTAATGGGAAGGGTTGTCCTAAAAACTAGAAGAACAAGTAACTTCATTTATAGGATTTTCGAAAGTATCCAGAAGCATAAACATAAGAAGCAAGTCGTGCAAACAAAAACCCAACTTGGCTCACATCTAATTTCATGAGCTCCTTGTAAAACTGTGGTGAAAACAAATGAGTAAATGTGATTGAATAGGTTCATCATTCATTTAGGGGACAAATTTAAAGGAATTCCACTCAAATAAATAAAGGAATGGGTTTAAGTAACCTTTCTTATTTGGTTCTCATCCCTTCCACGTGCCAACATCAATTCCCAGGAGCTCTAATTGACCCTGGGGAGACATGTGTGAGGGCTTCTTTGGCCTTTCCTCCCTTGCACCTAATTCAAGGTTACATGTACTTTATTTGTTAGCATAAACTATACTTACCATCATAGATCCATCTTAAACCTAAATCTATCAAGCACTGAGAAGGATCAAATTTCTTGAGGTATAAATTCTTTTATCACTTAAGTTTCTTGTCAAGTAGTAATTCCTTCATATTAAATGATAGAATAATTTACACCTTAATAAATTTGATCCCTCTCAATGCTTGATAAATTCAAGTTTAAGATGGGTATTTGTTGGTTTAATTTTTCTTAAGATACTCTCACATGCATACATGACAAAACCTATATCATACTAAGCTATAGAGCACCTCGCTACTCTAAACGTAACTATATATCCATCATGATTTCCAATTGATTAAACATTGAGAAAAAACAAATAAATAAACAAAATACAAATATCTCATAATTCAAATATCTAGGGATCCCTTATTCCTTGATTAGATTTTCGGAAGGTCCCTTATTCCTTGATGATGTAAGCCATAATGGATTTGGTCTACCCATGCACATTTATTTGCCAAAACTATTTTTTTGTCCTAAATTGTAGAAAAATATAATATCAAGTATCTAATTGATAAGTTATATGTCAGTATCCTCAAAAGAGATAATTTCATTTTTCTCCAATCTTTCAACCTTGGCTTTGATTGGCTATTAAATCTTAGGTATGCTTCCATTGTCTCCAATTCAACCTTGGTTGTCTTACTGCAGGAGTTGTCCATGTTGGAATGCCTATAATTCCTAGGCATGCTTCTTCTAGTTGGTCTAAGTACCTTGTCCTCCCCCAATTCCACTTTCCTTTTGTCCATCCTATCCCCCCACCTAGAAACAAATCTAGAGAATGAAATTTTCCTCTATGTCCAACATCCTTATTTCCCTCTACACACTGTACCTCATATGGTATATGAGTGTTTAGTTTCCTAGACCATCAACCACCAAACATATTGACCCTCGTCAATATCAAATCCCTAACTTGACCAAACATGAGTGGGATAATGAGAAGGGATGTCTTAAAAAATAGAAGAACAACTAACCTAATTTATAGGATTGTCAAAAGTATATAGAAGCATTAACATAAGAAGTTAGTAATGAAAACAAAAACCCAACTTAGCTCACCATCTCATTTCATGAGCTTCTTGTAAAACTGTGGTGAAAACAAATGAGTAAATGTGATTGAATAGGTCCATCATTCACTTAGGGGACAAATTTAATGGAATTCCACTTAAATAACTAAAGGGATGGGTTTAAGTAACATTTCTTATTTGGTTCTCATCCCTTCCACGTGCCAACATCAATTCCCAGGAGCCCTAATTACCCTTGGGGAGACATGTGCGAGGGCTTCTCTAACCTTTCCTCCCTTGCACCTAATTCAAGGTTACATATACTTTATTTGTTAGCATAAACTATACTTACCATCATAGATCCATCTTAAACCTAGATCTATCAAGCACTGAGAAGGATCAAATTTCTTGAGGTATAAATTCTTTTATCACTTAAGTTTCCTGTCAAGTACTAATTCCTTCATATTAAATGATAGAATAATTTACACCTTAATAAATTTGATCCCTCTCGATGCTTGATAAATTCAAGTTTAAGATGGGTATTTGTTGGTTTAATTTTTCTTAAGATACTCTCACATGCATACATGACAAAAACTATATCATACTAAGCTTTAGAGCACCTCACTACTCTAAATGTAACTATATATCCATCATGATTTCCAATTGATTAAACATTGAGAAAAAACAAATAAATAAACAAAATACAAATATCTCATAATTCAAATATCTAGGGATCAAGAAAGATTGAGCATTGATAGAAAGAAATCAATTGCAATATAGGGGTCAAGCAAGTTTGTCCCTTGTCCCCTACCCTTTTTGGCACATACATGACAATTTGGATTATTGTTTTGAAGAAGCAAGTTGCATCAACCCAACCCTCGCTGGTATTCATCATCATTCTTCTTTTTGTCTATGATATTATTTTTATTGTGAGGATTCCTTATGATCTTGGCAAGCAGATAATAACCTCAAGGATTTCTACTCCAGTATAGTTATGATTTTTAACACTAACCAAATGAAGGTTATGATAATTAAATCCAAATATATCACTTATGATACTTTAGTATATGACAAAAACAACTGAAGGAAGTTCCTTCATACAAATATGTTGGAATCAATATTCATCATAAGCTCAATTGTAACTATAACATTGAGAAAATGATAAATAGAGGGTGACATGCTTATTTTGGGTTTGGAAACAATAGTAGATTAGCATACCTCTAGATATGGGAGGGAAAAAAAACTCCTCTTTGAGACTCTCCTTACTCCTGTTATCTTATACAAAGGTGAAGTTTGGGGATGTAGTATCTCTAGATAACCATTGAGAAACATAGACAGAATCCAAAATAATTTATAACTTTATAATCTCAAAATTAAAGGCAATGGGTCCTATCCTATCATTTTCATACGAGCAAGTCTTTCCCCCTTTGAGAGCATTGCTATGGATATGTATCTAATGTATAAGAACAAGTTTAACAACATGGAAGACAAGAGGCTTCCCAATATTGCTTCAAACTCTAGCTATAACACCATACAAGTCAAGAAGGGGTGACATAAAGATGCACAATGTTTCCTAAATCATTGGGTAATAAAGGAAGATATTGTTTTATATGATAAAAATAATGTTAAAATTATTATTACATCTAAATTTCAAACCAAATTGTGGTGTGATAAAGGATTAGAAAATAAAATAAAATTAAGATACTATAAGGAGATGATCAACCATAGTTTAGAAGATCAAAAGTATCTCTATAAAGATGGAAATGAACATCTCTCAAATAAGAACAAAGACTCATGACCTTCATAGTGAAACAAATTGGCTATTGCTCAAAATAATGTGGGATGAAAGAATTTGTTATCTTTATAACACTAAAATGATTAAAAAACACTTTCTTTTAAAATATGCTCTTTATACCTAACTAAATTTCAATTTCAATAATTTTATCATAATACATGTCTTCCTAACCTTCTAACTCATCAAATCTATACGGATCTTGTAGTACTTTTCTTAATATTTTTTAATAGAAAAATTTTGAAAATTCTAATAATCTATTTTTATTAAATTATAATAAACTTTTATTAAATTATAATAAACTAAATTTGATTAAAGTAAATGTAATGATCACCATTACCATTGTCAATTTTTTTCAATATAAAAATATAACATTAAAAAAAAATTAATACTTTATATTTGGATATTAAAAAATTTCCACTGACTACACATATATGTACACACCTCAAGCCATTCAATGGGTATGGTATAATTGTTGTAGAAGTCAAGGAGACAGTAAAGGAGGAGGCAAAGAGATTAAAGCAAAAGGGATTGATGAGACCTACACGTTAATGTTGATATCTTTTCATAATACACGTGTTGCCACATGACTCTCCTACCCTCTTCACCTCATTCTTTCTAATCTCTTTTCTGTGATTGTTAAACTGGTTTGGTAGAGCTTTCCCCTATACTTTTTTAAATGTGAATTAAAGTTGTAATTAGTGCCTCCACTAAATGTTAATGTCTTATAAGGGCTTCCCCACCCCATGGAAGATTAGAGTGAAAACTTGTGGCGTGCATCTCAAGCATCCAACTTTCAGAAGAAATTATATTCTTATATATTATATTTTTCAATGGAGTTATTTTTTAGTGTGATTTTTTGAAAGTTTTTTCAGTCTGATCAAATTTCTTTAAAATTTAGCAGTAATTTATTGAAATTATAAGCTTATGGGTAATCTTTGCACAATCGAAATGTCGTAAAAGTTTTTCAAGATGCTAAATCCAAATATACAATTAAAAAACCAATTTAAATAACACAAATCAAAATTTCACCTCAAAATTTTCCACCAAATTCCAACATCAAAAAATCTAAAAAATTACAAAAAAAACAATTTTTTTGATTTTCCCAAAATAATATAACCATAACATACATTCCAAAATAATGTAACCATAACATACATTCCACATTGTTATTGGAATATAAAAAAAACAAATCGTTATTTGCACAAAAATTTATCATGCAAGTGTAAATCCTCATGAGATGAGTGGATAAATTCCATTTAATATCTAAATTGTCTTTATGTATAAAGACAATGTAAGGCCTCGTGAGGTAAGTAAAGTCCACTTAATATCTATCTTTATATCATTTAAAATATTTTTTTGGGAACATTTTAGAGTAAGTATTAAATTATTTAAAAGTTTATATTTATTATAATAATTTGATTTGAAGTCCTATCAAATTGATAAATAAGACTTTTTTTGATCAGATAAGGATCTTCTTTGTGTAATTCTATATATATAAAATTAGACTTATAATTAAGAAAATTATATGTTTTTAATTATTAGATTCGGATGTTCGTCTTTACTTATTAAAAATTAATTCATGACCTTTTCAATATTTTAACTATTACTGAATTTTGGTTGATATAAATGAATATAAAAAATTTATATATATATAAATTAGATATAGAAAATACTATTAAATTGGAGTAATTTATAAACAAAATATTTACAAATATTTGAGAAACTAACATTTAGTTTAATAATAAATGAGATCAATTATAATAAACATATATATAATAGAATTGGTTAACCGCGTATTTTTATAAAGAAAAATTAATAGGTAAGTTGTTTTCTAATTCATAACCTGATAGCCTACGAGTTCACTCTGTATTAAGGATGATAGTTTTCTTTCCATCTCTACAAGTAAAATAAGTTTAAAATATGTAAAAATATTTAAATTGAATATCAAATTTCAACATTGGACCTTGGTTTCGTTTATTCCAAAACCTTTTAAGTACTTCCTCATTATCCATGAATGGTAAACATGGTAAACTTACAACCTTGCTTATAGACCCTAACCCAAAGGGGATCAAGAGACTCAAACTCATGACTTCTCCAACTCCGAGGGAGGGACCCCATGTTTGGCTCATAAGTACTTGAGGGTAATGGGGGACCTTGGTATAAAATGTCTCACACCATATTTGATGTAGAAGGTGAGACATTCAATATTTATGGGCATTTTACTAATTAAGTTATATGATTTTTCTCCTTTTGTAAAAGAGACCCAATAAACTATGAATATGATAAGCAACTTAGTAGTTATTGATGATGATGATAATGATTAATGTCCATGGAGACTAGAGTTGTTCTATTATACCTTAAGATAGGTAAGCTGATTACTTATATTTCTCTATAAATTCAATTATGTGTTCATAAAGCATTAAGAGAAGTGTTCCAAGGTCACCATAGGTTGATGACTTAGGAGGTTAGGAAGGTTTGTATTGTAACATCTATTTTGAAATTGTGATCTAATTTGAGTAGAGGTCAGGCACTTTAGGAAAAAATGTTTTGTTTTTACCTCTATCCTTGTCTTCATTATGGGAAGACAAATCACATATCAGAGAAATGTCGAAAGCAGAAGAAAACTAGCAAAATAATCCATTATGGATGGATAAATCCTTGGACATGGAATATAGAAATAAAGAAGTTGCACAATTCCTATAGTTTGGTCAAGACAAAGGTAAAGATAAAGGTTCCTGAAGAAATGAAGAAAGAAAAAAAAATTGACTAGGAATTCTAAAGAAATATCGTACTCTCCAAACCTAGGGGGAGCACACTAATAAAAGAAACTCTCCTACACCTTAAAGGTGAAAGTAAATTGATGAATTGAAGGTGGTTAGTGGTAAACCATAAACCACCATGGTATTCAAACCAAAGAAGACAGTTAGTGGTACACCAAAAACACCATATTAATCAAGTGAAGAATGGTTCATGGTCATCCAGAAACCACCATATCATTCAAAGCAAATTGGTTATTGGTCATCCAAAAACCGCCATATCATTCAAAACAAATTGGTTAGCAGTAAACGTTAAACCACTATTTTCCATGGAAGATGGTTAGTGGTCAACCAGAAAAACCACCACCTAAAGTATTCAAAGCCCTAGCTTGGATTCTTTCAAGAATCAACTATTGAAATTCAAATCAGTCAAATAAATCAACGTTCAGTCTACAGTGGAGAATTCCATAATAGCAACTAGTCTCCTCAACAATCATTTCAATAGATATGTTCAAACATTGTAGCTTATCACTTTCAATATTCAAGATTAGCGGTTTTTTAGGCATATCTTCATCGAAGCTCAATTCAACAGTTTCATATTGAAGATAAAAAAAAATATTGGTAAAATTATTCATACTTGTGATTGGGGGGGAAATTAGATTGTGAGTCCCTAGACAATAAGATTTTCTCAATCTGGAACTGCTCCTACATATCTAGTAGCAGCTACCCTGGCTCTTGGGTCTACTAGGGAATTTCCTTAACCTACGATGCTACTTGTAATTCTTATCTTGATGAGGTGTCATGATGATTCATTGATGAGTTGTCAGTGTGATCTAGATCTCAATCTAGAAGATCTAGAAGGCTCGTTGATGTATTGTAAATTCGGATTTTGACATCAATACTATATAACAAATGGTCTTATGTCTTTTTTTGTCATCTTGCTTGTCTCGTCTCACCCATATTAATTCTTAACATCTTCAACCTTCTTAGGATCACAAAGATGATAGATTCTCTCATACCATGGTGATTTGAGAAAATTTGAATGCTAGTTTCACTATGCAGCTCATGACCCTACTAATGCTATGTAATTAATTGTAATGTTAATTTCATCCTTTTACTTAAAATTTTAACATTAACATTAATTGTTTAAGGATGTTTGATAATGGTTCCAACCTCATTGGATTCATATGGAGAAACTAGAATTTTACATCCCACTCAAAATCCAACAGACTTAATAGTTTTCAAGATTTTGGGATTTGGGGTATTGCAACATTTCCATTCAATTTTGTCATGTATGTGTATGGAACTAGCATTTAATAAAGAGCATGAAGCCCTCTAAATATCTCGATGCTGATGGAAATAATTTGTTGAACTCATCTATCATGACCCTAGAAAAATGTACCCATCACTCAAACAAAATCTCGATTTGGCATGTTAAGCTTTTTGTATCTTATTTTAATGCTTTAAGGGTGATATTAATGATGATAATCCCAATATAGGAAATGATTTTGATGATATGTAGTACTAGTTATTTGTTGTAGTATGATTTTTTTTGGACTCTAGAAGCTATTCAGAGCCTCTTTGTTGATGCACTTTTGGTTCAGATACGGATTGCACTTGGTGCTATTTTGGTTATATGCATTAGTTGTATGATTTAATTTGTGTCATCACGATATAAATTTTCTAAATTGAATCTTTGTCAATATTTATTTTTTATGTGTAATTCACTAGTTTGTTACATACATACATAGTGTCGTCGTGTCATGTGACTTAGTATTTTAGTAATGCTTATTTTCTTTTTTACATTAGTCAAAGCAAAGATATGTGTGTGTGTGTGTGTGTGTGTGTGTGTGTGTGTGTATGCATTTCAATATTGGGGTTGATCACTTCCTTAAATTATCTTAGTTTCCTTTTCCCCTTTATCTTTTAATCACTCCACCATTTCCCCTTAAATTTTGATGTAATAATATTTTTAATATAATCCTTATTTTGCAAAATGGTGTCCTCCTTTATCCCCCCAATGATCTAGCCAATATTGAGCATCCTTGTCCCATCCCCACTTTAGCTAAAGTTGGTGGTTTTTCTAGAGTTAGAAGCAATTTTAGGAAACCTCCCATCATATATGTTCTTTGAATTGATGTTATACATAAGATACCTAGTCATAACCATGGTTTTAGTGGGGGGGGGATAGAGAATATTTCCTTTAATCTTCAGATTGCAACTTATAAACTGCTTTTGGATCTATTCCATCTTCCTCTATGACTCTCTGAAGACATTGTAGACCCAAACCTCACATTCATATGAAATAATAGGAGTGGTGAGAGACTCAGAGAGGAGTTTTTCTAAACCTATATTCAAATATCTATTGACTTGTAATTATTTTCAATCCCATCATAAACTTTTCATCCCCCATTTATCCTTTTCTTAATGCTATAATTTTAGTTGTGCTTGCGATGTATATTGATTTAAATACTTATATGAAGGAACTTCCCCCAAATTGTCATTATCATATATGAAATTATTAGATGTGATCTTTTTAGATTTAATTATCATGACTTTTGTTTGTTAGTATTAATAGTCATACTCATCTTGGAACATAAATCATGGGGGATTCTTAGTTGCTTTCCAACTTAGATCATAATGACTCCTCGCCAAAAGAACAGTATCATTGGCATAATGAAGAAGATTGAATACTATACTAGTGAGTGTGGGACCACACAACCTGCATATTCCAAACACTCTTTTGGCTTTTTATATCATTGTATATGTCAAAAAGGCTCAGTCATAGTGGGCACCCTTGCTTAAGTCTAGTACTATAGTTAATTTCTTTCGACCAAACCTTAGTGATCCTAAACTTTGCAATAACATTGTCATACAAACTTGTTACAACAACCCCTAGATCAAGAGGAACCATTATCGTGCATAGCCTCTTCCATAATTTTGTCCTAGGAACAATGTCAAAAGCTTCTCTAAAGTCAACAAAATCATTGAAGAGCTCACTTATATTATTGTGATATTCCTCTGCAATGATCTTGAGAGTAACAAGGTGGTCCACGGTTGAATGATATCTCTTAAACCCCGCTTGGACTTTAGCTCTTTTATCATGACTTTCTAGCCATAGGTTAATCTTCTTTTCCAAAAGAATTCCATATCGCTTGGCTAAGATGTGTCTAATCATAATGGTCCTATAATTAGAGGGAATGCTTTTATTTCCACTTTTAAAATTAGGTACAATGAAACTCTACGTGCAAAGCTTAGAGAAGCCTTGGTTCATTGCCAAATTAAAAAGCTTATATCTGTGAGGAATGAGGACAGATCCTTTCATTTTAAAAATCTATTCTCCGTAGCCTTTAATATCCTTAACTTTCCTAATCATAAGTTACTTAACTCCAAACTTGATTTTTTCAAAAGAAAAAATTTCACCTTCTATAAAAATAAATTATGTCCATTACATTCAAAATGATATACAATATTATTTTTACAACTGTACAAAATTATATATATATATCGCACCATGATATTTTTTTTTTCCCGTATTACATTGATTGAGTTAAACTGATAATTAAAATGAATTGGAATCAATAGGTGAATTTCACAATTATAAATGAACATGTTTGTTTGGGATAGTTCAAATGACAATGACCATGGAAATGAAGTTTGACTGAACCAGACGTTTTAGATTCAAATGAACCTAATTATTAAAGAAACAATAAAAGAGATGCCAAAGACAATAAAGTAAAAGAGATGACACACCTAATTTAAGTGGGCCCAGGAGGCATCGAACGTTGAGTATCAGTATGGAACGTTATTGTCGCCAAAATAAAAGATATTTTATAATCCACGTGTTAATGTCTTAATAGTTATGTCAAGCGGAAGATGCTCGTGAATATCTTACCAGTT
Source organism: Pinus tabuliformis (assembly GCA_031772625.1). Taxonomy (NCBI): domain Eukaryota; kingdom Viridiplantae; phylum Streptophyta; class Pinopsida; order Pinales; family Pinaceae; genus Pinus; species Pinus tabuliformis. Next base: position 1,064,297,093 of record CM062815.1, read on the forward strand.
GTCTTATACGATGCTGAATATGTGGTCACAAGACACGTGGCAAAACCCAAAATTAGAGGGTGGCCACTCCATTCTTAGTGTACACATCATTATGTTCTCATCGTAGGTGGCACACATCCATTTCCCTAAAATTTGATGTAACACCATTGGAATTGAAGGGTAAAGGATAAGGCGTAGTTACTAGTAAAAGATGTGTACGTGGCAAACTCCATTTCTAACTCAACAATATGCGGCGAATGTATGTATCGCACATTCTAATTATCAACCAACCAAATAAATAAATAAATGTTTTCTCTTTTTCAATGTTTGCCATTATTATCTCATGGAAACATGGTTCCATGACATATGACATGCCCAGTGCAAACAATACATGGACTCTCATGGCGTAGGATTTTTAACGATATTTTTTATTTTTAAGTGAAGATATGAATTTTTCTTTTAAATAAAAAATGCGCATAAATTGAGATGAGAAGGTTTGGTGATCTTCATGATCTCATATTTTGAGATTATTAAATGGAGCTTATTTTCCATTATTAAATCACTTACAAGTTGTTATCTATTTGCATATTTTAATTAAATAATTTTAGTGGTTGTTTTTGTAGTTACAAAATGTATGCACAAGATAATAAGAAACAAAGATAGATTATCATTATATTTCTTAAATCCAAATGAAGGGACCAAACTCTATGAAGTGTCTCTATCTTTGTAGTTTATAAAAAATTTCATCACATTTTCTCTATGTGTTCATGAAAAGTGGTTAATTTTAATTTGAAAGTATAAATGTAGTGCAAAATTTAAAGTTCGTCTTTCCAGTTGGACTTTTCATCTCTTAAATCTGGCAGGTTGCTTTACTCTTCTTAAATATGTCCTCTAATCCCTCCCCAATTATCTTCTTTTTGCTTTCGTTTCCTCTAAAGCCATTTTCAACAAAATCAAAACTATTCAAAGAAACTTCATATGGGGAGATGCTAAAAGGGAAAAAAATGGGCAATAGTTTCTTAGTATAAGGTTTTCCAATAGGAGAGAGTGGGAGGTATAGGACTCAAAGATCCTAAAACTCTCAGGTGACTCTTAGTAAGGCTCTCTATGCCAAAACATGGTGGAGGTTGCTCAAATATCCTGAAACCCCTTGGTGTAAAACGTGGAGACACAAATATACTCCCAACATTCAAGGATCTCAACTCATCCGACTAACAGGGGATTTATAAAGGATCACACATATGGAATGTTGCATGGGAACACAAGAAACTCCTTAAAGATCACTTCTTCTAGGAGATACAAAATTGCCAGAGTGCACTATTCTAGGAAGACACAAGGCATCAATGGCCCAAATTATCTCAACAAAATCAATTAAATTCCATTAAGAATTCTCTGCAAGCTCAAGGCCTCAATTATGTGGCATAGTACTAGACCTCCTCCTCCTACAACCTCTCTCAATGACATACTTGGATTCATTGGAAGCAAGGAGATGACCAAGAACATTTCACAAAAAGAATTGTTTTACAACAAACACTTGCAAACCAGAAAATTACAATTCAAGGAGTCGATATCCTTCATTGGGGATACCACAAGGTAATTTCAATCTCAAAGTATCTTGCATCCTCCTCTCCTCTCACTCCTTTATGAATATTGTCAGATTTGGGAAAAAATTTGGTAGCTCATACAACAACCTCAAATCTCTCTCTTTCTATGGCTCTTATTCTAGAGCAAAGCACTCACATGGGACAAGCTTCAAAGCAGAGGATTTCTTGGACCCTCCATCTACTTCATTTTCCTCTCTAAATCGGAATCCAATAATCATATCTTCATCAATTGCATCTAAACGACCTCCCTATGAAATGATATTACAATTCTATTCCGCCAATTAGACTGTAACCCCACTAACATCACCTCCACTTTCCTCTCTTGGCGAACCTCTTTGTTTACCAACCCCATCATCAATAAATCTTGGAATTCGCTACCTAGATTCCTCCTCTAAAATACATGGAAGGAAAGGAATCAGCAAATCTTTATAAATATACCCTCCCCCACTGATGATCTATTGCATCTCACTCTCAGCAACCTGAGGGAATTCTTCCTTTCTCTCTCTTGGACTGACAAAGACTGGGAATGTAAAAGAACAAAATAACTCATTCTTTCCTCCCCTGGGTGTTGATACCAATTTTGATTATTTTTTACTTTTGCATTAAGGCTACAAAAGTTCCCTGCATTGCTTGTCAAATATGTCAAAATTTGACATCCAAAAAATTGTTACCCTCTACCATGACCATAGGTTAGGGAGGATGCCACATGAGAAATTATAAGCATATTCAAAATTTAAATAACCCATGTAACTACAAGAATGAATGAAATGCTTTAAAATGTTGCTTCAGCTCTCAAGATCAGTGGTTTGTTCTAAGCTATTAATGCATATGCCAATATATCATATGCTACAAGTTCATATGGCATCATTGCAAATTAAATGATATGTTTGGTATCATGTCGATTATTGGTGGAAGAATTTCTCATTGTGTTGTACTACGTAACAAAACCCCCATTTATATGAGTAATAGTTAATATTTGACATATAAATGGGGACCCTTTTAAGTTTTTAGCCTTTGAAAATAAACACTAACTCTAAAAATTTGCCTCAAAAACCTTCAAAAAGGAACTCATGCCTAAAGCTCTCATCGCAAATTGCAGTTTTCCATGTAACAATTGTTAACATTCCATCGAAAATCCCGAAATGCGATATGTGATGAGGTCCCCGATGTGATTTTCCGATCACGACACTTTAATAACACGCAATCACACTTCGCAAATCATAAATTGATAAAGCATGCCATTGTGTCACCCCTTAAGAATTTGTGAAATGCGATATTTCGATTCTCACAATTGCATTTCACATTAAATCTGAATAACGTTATATGGCAACATTTGAAAACTGCGATGCGCAAATAAAGCGTGAAGTGTGGAGAAGTTATTGAGTTTTAATGTAATAATGAGTGGTTTGATAGAGTAATTAATTTTTAGCATCTCGAGGAGAGGAATTGATGTTTTCAAGTTATGGCTAGTTAACACTGAAATCTCATGTAAAATCTTCCCATGATTGAAAGTCATTTCAAAGAACTATCTGCCTTAATTTCCCTCCATTGTGTGCGCTGATATATCTCTTTCGTTTAAGGCAAGCTTCAAAAGAGATGTCACTGCAAAAGGTAATGCAAAAGTAGAAGAAGCAGAACATTACAGAGTTTGAGGTATTAGAAATGTCGCTTATATTTGATGATATAGTTTGTAGCACTGATGGAGGAGTGATGACATGGGAAGTCATATACAACAGACTTGAAGATGAGCGTCCTAAAATTACTGTCATAAAGGAAATGATTGACTCAATAAAACCTTCAGGGGTCCAATTCAAAGATGTTGCATGTTCCTTCCTTCACAGAATAGGAGCAAGAGAGAAAATACTCCCATACACTGATATGATTAGATGGGAGGTGGAAAATCTCAGTATTGAAGACATGTAATTCAGGAACTCGAAGATGGAGCTAATGGGGTTATTCAAAGCTGAGGACCTGAAACAAATGTATCATATATGTGACCCTCAGGACATATATGACAAATCATACCTGGCCAACTTTGCAAAGAAAAATGAAGAACCTTTCAAGATGATCCAGGGCTGGAGGGTCCTAGAGAACAAGTTCAAATATGACAAAACGGGTATGTATCGCATAGATTCTTTGGTAACCCCTATAACTATGCAACTTCTATGTTATGTAGGTTATATGGATTACCTAATAATACCAAGTTTTCCATAGAATGGATTCCTTTAATTGATGCTTGTGTCAATTCCCACATAATGAATTGGGAAACTATCCTATCTGATAACCTAGCCACTGCCATCTCCGAGTATCGTCAGAAGAGATCCTCCTCCACATAGAACCTTCCTCCATTTTATTTCAGTGCCTATATCATGGATGCCATCTGTTTCTGTACTAAATTTCCAATCATGGGTTGGAAATGGACTTTGCAAAACCCCTACCCCATCCATCTCATCCATAAACAGATTTGGGAATCCCATTATATACCCAATTTTTATAAAATATGCCACGATGTTATTTTACCATTGAATCAATTTGTTTTTAATAAGAAAGCCCCCAGGTTTTCTAAAGAAGTCGCTACAAACCTTCTTGTAGTAGGCAAGTATTTTGTTGAAGAATGGTTTACATATATAAGAGTTTTTGGCAGTACAACAGACCCGCATGTACTTCCTTTGTATGTCTTCGATAATGTACTAGAAAGAGAAATAACTCACAATACTGTGGGTAAAGGCTTAACCAAGACCCTAAAAGATAATAAGAATTCTTTGCGGCCATCCTTTCCCATTTGGTGTGGTTCCTTTTCATTGGAAAATTTCAACCATGCAACCAAGGAATAACTAAGCCTAGAGAGCCTTAGGCTCCATACTCTGCCCAAGAGGCAATTCAACCTAGACATGATAACACACAATATTACTATTGTAGTAAAGATCAAGCCCTTCAACCATGAAGCTAATAATTTTGAAGATCTTTTAGAATCGGCTGAATCATTCAAACAAGCATTCAATTGTGCGAAGGCCAATTTGAGTCCTAAAGATTTTGAAAAGTTTCAGGAATTCAGAAATCAAAGGCTTGAAATAATTCCATTGCATTTGTTAATAGCTAGTGACAAGGCCACGCACATTGTAACTATCAATAGTGAGGGACCAAATTCTCGCATAGAGTCTTAAGTGGACACAGGGAAAACACAGGATATAGGGAAAGCCCAGGACACCAAGAATACATCGGAATCCAACAAGAGGTTAGCTGAAAAGCAGGTCATAAGTGGCCTAACTAAAGATATCAGTTCCTAGGTCAAAAGCAACAATTTAGAGCATGAGTGGAACCAATTCAATAAAAAACTACAAGACACTCCTTAGACAAAAAATGCCCAAGAAATAACGGAATATCACACTCTTCTGCAAACTCGGAAAACTTCAAAGTCTGAGCCGATGGATGAACAAGGAACAAGTTCACAGCATATAGAAATCATTCTTGCATTGCCAACATTGGAAATTATCCTAAAGTTGAATGAAATTCCTCCTTTATATGTGTTCAACAGCCCATTGCACAAGGATTTAGTGAGAAGACAGAAAAAAAGGAGGGTGGAAACACCTGATATCCCAGCCGGGAATGAGCCGATGGACATAGTCTGGAAGGATATCCCTTCTAATCCTGCTGAAAATTTAACAAGATTGTTGCAGTTTATAGGGGCATATGCTACTGCCACCATGTATAAAGCTACAAAGGTATCAATTTTGTTAAGGAAGAGGGAATAAAAGATAGCGCAGCTCGAGCAACAACTGCCAATTGAAAAAGCAAATGTGAACCAGCAAGTTGCTGAACAAATCACCCAATTACAGCAGAATATGGAAGTGTTAAAGATAAGCCATGATGTAGACATTTCTACGAAGAAAATGCAAATTCAAGAGTTGCAAGAAGCCATGGAAAAAATATAATATGTCCTGACTGTCGATGAATTCATCAAAGAAGAATTAGAGCTGAATTCCCTTCTATCAAAACAACAAGATTTATTTTGCCAGAGAATGTCTCATATCATCCCTTATCTAATTACCAGTGATCAATTAACAGATAAGGCGATTGACCAGAGAACTGCATTTAATGATTTAAATACAAAAATCTCTGATACATTGAATGGAAAGAAACTGAAGAGGGAAGAAGCGCTAATCTTCCCGAGATTGAAGAGACACATAAGGACATTTTATTCACAGATTGGGATGCGCAGATCAAGCAGGCTGAATTAGCAATGACAAGAGTAGTAGGGATGTCAAAGAACATAGTAAAAGCAGTGAATCATACTTTTCACACCACCAACCTAGTAAAAGAAGGTAACCCGAAATCACTTCCAGATTTAAATGACTTGGATAAAAAATGGAAGGTAAAAGCGAAAATGCAAAGGGAGGTGATCGCAAAGTTATCAAAGACTGACTGGGAGGCACATTGGGAATACTTTGTCAAACCTCATAGCCAAATCATGGTGATCAATTGCTCACTCCATTCAACTCAAAGGATGTTGCCACCTCTCACAGATGTTATCTTCGCAGGACAGGTCAGAACGCAGTTTGGGGCACCTCCTCAAGTGAAACTGATGTCCGATATATGCGATCTAAAGGAGAAGCTAGCAAACAACAAGTCATCTTTATAACCTCTGCTCATCAAGTCACTATTATTTTTAGAGTTAGTTGCTAGTTAGGAGGAAGGTTGTTTGAAACCTCCTCAATTTTTTGTATAATCTATTTTTGAACATTAGTTCGATAATATTTATACCCTTCTCATGCATTTAGAGAAGGGTCCAGAATTTTATCAAAAACATTTGCAAAGAATTCACTTTTGTAATTTTGTGAATTCCTTGATGAAATTATGGAGCATGGTCGTTTCTTTTAAATATAAGAGTACTTTCCTTTGTTGATGCATTATTGTATACTTGGAGAATAATTTGATCTAAATAAAGGATCTAATCTATGTCATTAGTCAAATGATCAGAACCTCACACATACAGTACTTTTATCTTTTATGATTAGTTCTGTTTTTGTTTAATTAGTGATAACATTTTGTTTTCATGAATTGTATATGGAATATATTATTTCTGTTATGCGTTAATTGCACTACTGTATGATGCCTAGCTGAAAGTGTTTATTTTCATACATAATCATCAGATATATGCTATATAGTTTATACATTTCTTTGACTAACTATTTAGTCAAAGAAATTATCTTTACACGTTATCATCTTTGTTTAATGCGTGAATGATCTTTATTATCACATGTCAAACATATCACTTTTTAGATCACATATCACACAGAATACCCATGTTTATATTAGATTAAGTTAGCTAGAGATTTACATGATAGAATAGGCCATTTAGTTATCATTATTCTTACTGCAATCGCTTGAAAACCACCCGCTCTCAATTTAAAACCAACATTGGGAAACTAGTCCCATCATCCCCAGTCGGAGCTACCACTTCAAATGGAAAAGGAGTTGTCTTTAAGGTCCGGACTGGGTGGTTATCCCCCATGTTGGAGAAATATGAGGCTTCAACATTTTAGCACTAGAAGGAGGGGCATCCGAATATGAATCACATATAAACCTAAATATCAATTAAAAAATGTTCATGAGAGTCAAAGCCCCTCCACAACTTCTACTTCTTCCAGATCTCGTTCAAAATCTTTGGATCAGGAATTTGAAGTTGTAGAAGCATCTCCCTCGTCTCTTGAACTATTAAGACAACCACCTTCTTTATATTATACTCCCAAGTCTCCTGAAGTTCACTCATTGATACAAAAATTAGAACAGATATCCATTTTTTTCGAGAGACCCGAAGCCTCTGAAGAAAGTTTCACTTCCTTATTACGAGAAACTATTGTATTAACTCGATTATAAAGTGAAAGGCTCAGAGTAATGCCTTTTGAGTTTCCCATTCATTGGCGACGTAAGAAAGTTTCCAAATCAAGATCTGAATCAGATACCAGTGAGATCACTTCACCTTCCCATCCATTCACTTCCCCATTCACTTCTACTCAATCCACCTCCTCTCAACAATCCACTTCTTCAACCAGTACTGCTACTATCCAGTAGTAAGTTCTTCACCATCTATACCTACTTTTGGACCGACCTTCCCATTTTCCGAGTCTCCAACTCAAGTTATGGCCAATCATTCCGCTTAACCTTGGACAAGTCCTGGTGATGTATTGGTTGCTAATCCAAATGCTCTCCCAGCAAACCCAGAAAAATGGTTACCTAAGTGTTATCGGGAAATCTAGTGTCCACTCGGAGCTGCTAGTCCCACTAAGATTGGTAGCTATCTTAGAAACAAACAAACTAAAACTACTTTTGTTTTCCTTTATGAGAAGTAGATAAGAGAGGAATGAAGGACACCAACCTCAGTTTTGCGCTTGGTTCCTTGCTCGGTTCCTCTCCCTTCTGACAGATCCTTGTCGCTTCTCCTTCGTCTACCCAGCTTCAAAGAGCACCTGTGGGATCAAAGCAGCATAATACTATTGAAGAACAGAGATCTATAATCATAAACAATATAGGACCAGATATATATTGAACACACAAATGCATATATCATCAAACATACAAGAATGTGGAGGAAAACTTAAATAGCTTTATTAATATCAAGAATAGCAAAGAGGATTACAACCAATTTCTCTGACCCAACGTCATCCTCCAGCATGAAATCCCTTCTTTCACCTCATGAAAAGCTCAGATCATCCAACACTATGATATTCCAATAGGAAACCAACATCACTTCCTTACAAGATACAAAATTCCAACCTCTGGATCTCTGGGATGAGGGATCCATATATAGATGATTTTAGGGGGGTGAGTCAGCTTCTGGGATTTTGATTAGTGTCCTCTCTCTGATAGTCCTTGATTCCACTTGGAGATTGATGATCTCTTACTCATCCCTGGGCGAATTCAGAGAGGCAAGTGTCACAGGAGAAGTTTCTGGAAGATTCCATGATCATCCACCTCGCAAACTGTCTCTGCCATTTGTCCACTCTCGCCCATCGCACCCTACAGAAGGGATTTTCAGTATGCATCACACCCTTTTCACTGGGCAGGTGGGATGCATCGCACCCTTAGCACTGAGCAACCTGTATGGTCCAGTTTTGACCAGTTCTGAGCAGTTTCCTATGGAGAACTTCTGGGAGATGATGTAATCAGCTGACCTTGTTCCTTTAGGGTATGAAACAACACTTTTAGGGACTTAGGATCCCTTGGTTTATGGACATGTATGATTGGGGTTGGAGCCCAAAAATGTCTATAATAGTTGCCCCCTAAAGCATGAGGTCGTTAATCTTTTGATGTCGGGTGAAATGCTTTATCATGAGGATCCGAAGTTTTTTCGAGATGGGAGGCGACCTGTATTAAGATACAATACAATACATTATCTTCATAATATTTTTCATGATCTAGCTAAGGCGGGCATTCCCATGCTCAACTTTATAAATTCATTTTCATGTACATAAGACAGACAATCGTTTGTGTGGAAGACTGATGATTTTGATAGAGTCATCATCCTTTGATTTGGATGATCATCTGTGCAGCAACAATGTACATTTGATGTCTTTATTTTCTTGAATATATCGCAGCCCGGTTGGATGAAACTAGATTCGGGGTCTTCAAACTCGTTCAATCTTTACTCGGAGTACAAGTCGATCCATGTGAAAGATGTTTTGCAGTCGAACATGGAAAGACATTGCCTGATTACCAGCCAATGTTGTAAGTTGTTAACAGGCACGAGAGGAATCACCGATAAGGATGATGACCCTTGAGGTACTACAGTACAATTCGCGTGGTCTGAATAAGGGACTTGGCATCGAACACCACGCAAAATATTTCGGTCAAAGGCCATTGATGTAAACCTGTCACCGGAAGTGAGAAACTTGCCATTGAGGCATGCAAGCTTCAAAGTACTGAAAGGGTTGTTCCTAAGTCGACTTCTTGGATAATGAGTTGATGTCGAAAAGAAGCGACCTGTCGTAGGAGGGCCTTAATGAATCCCACATCTACGACATGGAATGGAGTTAATGATTTTGGAGGTGAAAACGATCTGATGATACAGGGTTCAGGGTGGCGGTCATGAAAGAATGGAGCGTGAATGTATTGCAGCGGATGAGACATAGGTGAATTCTCTGAGTGACTTCTCTTGAACATACCGGCGACACTGACATGTATTTGTAGCGTTAACCCCAAATATGGATGGTGTGGTGGACCAATGGTGATATGACCAGTGAATGGAACAACCTAACCCGACTCGGATGTGGAGTGAAAGTGTCATGTTCAAGAGCGACTTGCTACCAATAAAGTTTCTTCAAGTTTTCTTCCCAATTTTTCCCCAGTCATTGCTGACCAGTACCTCTTTATTTTTGTCAAGCTTGAGGTGGATAACATATGCTTGTTCTATAATTCACCCTTCGGGCAAACCCATCGCTATGTTTTAACGAGCCTAACGATAGTGAAACTCGTTCTTGTCTGTATGGACAAGTTTGTCGCTATTCGGTTTTAACGAGTTTAATGACAAAGATAACTCGGTCCTTTTCAACTTTAGAGAGTCTGAAAGGGACGTAAAGGAAACTTCAATAATCCTTTTTCGTCATATAATCTGTTAAGTCCGAAAAAGTATAAAATAATACAAAAGGGATGAAATTTCGGTAATTTTAACGAGCCGAACAAAACAAGCGCTCGATCTTTTTGTGTAATAATCCCTCAGGTCCAAAAAGATTAAAATATAGAGGAGGGATAGCACTTTCAGTAGCTTTAATGAGCTGGAGAGGCCAATTTCTCAACAATCTTTTCATATTTTACAAGTCAGATGAAAAGAGCTTAAAGGAGACTCGTCTTTTGAGGAATGAGTGATAATTTTAGGTAGCAGTTGATTCCAGGTAAGGTTTGGAATTTTCCAATCACGACAGTGTCACAAGGATGGCTAACAAGATCACTCTTCGCAGCTTTTCCTCAAAAGGGGTAAATAATCAAATGGAGGTGAATGATCGGCTAAAACAGAGTGGAGGTGATGGTAAGAACACGACAGGGCTCAAAAAGCTGATGATAATGCATTCACTATGGTTATTTACTGGAGATTGGTTCATTTTTTAATGAGCTTAAACTCTGGGGGAACGTTTGCTCATTGCTAAGGTTTAATTTTTAATGAGCTTGAACTTTGCATAAAAACTGCTCGTGGCGGGTTTATTTTTTAACGAGCTTGAACACTGTGGTAACACTGCTCGTGATAAGTTTGCATGCCCCCAACATAATGACGCAAATCGAGGTGCATGCCCCCCAAGATTCATTGCATTCAACATGGTGGTTGGAATGAAGGTTTACCTTTGAGATCTTTGAAAGTCTCGACTTGGATTTTACGATATCATAATCAAAGACTCGATTTGGAAAGGGAGTTGTTTCATTTTTTAATGAGTTTGGCACAGTAAAAGAACTATCCTCATGACTCCTTGTTTAATTTTTTAACAAGGTCGACACGAGATAAGAACTATCCTCGGAATCCATCGTATTTACAGTATTTGATAGAAAATAAAAAACTGAAGGATGATTAAGGCCGCTGGAATTATCTTCGTGGTAATCCGGAAGACAGGAACGATGGTGGTGATCTTCCCATAGTGCCTCTCCTATCATCATTGACTGAATGATTCCTTTGTCTGTAGAATGTACATGTGACCAAGGATCTGAAGAGGTACCATATTCCTTAGAACCATCTATCCAAACACTCGATGAGCGTTGATTTGGGCTTGCCCCCCAGGTCAAGAAAATTGATTGCTACAATATTTCTAAAATGGCGATGATCCATGCTGTCAAAATGTTCAGGAATCTTCCGAATCTAGAAGATATCATATTGCAGGTTCCCACTGTGGCCACTTCCGCCAGATTGTTTGGAGGCGGTAGGGAAAAAGTACCCATCATTGTAGGGTCTTTTAGTAGGCCTACTCCGATATTTTGAAGTGAATGAGGGCTTCTGTGGATCATCGAAATGCTTCCCGTAACTTGTGAAAAGTTTTGTTGGTCAACGATTGTAATTCCTCCTTGGAAAGGAAATGCAATCTTTCTGAAATAGGTCGACACAACGGCTGCCATAGCATATATCCAGGGCCTTCCCAGTAGGATGTTGTAATCGAGGTTTCCGTCAATTACTTCAACATCTATTTCTACTGTTTTTCCCCCTAGTTCGACTTGCAAGTTACTTAAAATCCCGTATGGGGTGTATGTTCGTCCATCAAATGCTTTTAATGTTGTCGAAGATCGCGACAAGGGTGGAGATCCTAGAGTTTTCCAGCAACTCATCGACATAATGCATGTAGATGCCCCCTCATCAATAATTGTTCGATGAACAGTTTTGTTGAGGGATTTCACTTGAATAAGGAAAGCTAGTTGAGCTGGTAACTGAGGGTCATATCCTTTGTGATTAAAGGACATAAGATTGGAATCCGTTGGGTCAATCCCACCTATCGTTGATAATAAAGCTTGCTTTTGAGAGGGAAAATTTTGCAGTACCTCAAGTGTCGACATAGTGGATGCGATTGGGCCAGATCCTCCACTATATTATAATGCTGTGCTGCTCTAGCACGAGGATTAAATGTCGATTTGTGTACTACTCCCTTTGGTGGCTTTATCGTTAGTTCAGGAATGATGGGTGGCGCAACTTCGGTCGAAGTTGTTTTCAAACTACTCGGTTGATCATTGGCCTTGTTGTCCGACAGTTGTGGATTCATGTAATCTTTATTCCTTGTCAATATCAAAGCATCATTTTTTTTCTTCGAAACCGAAAAAATTAGCACTTGGGACAGGGAAGCATTGTCAATAGCAACCATATTGGTTCCTGGATTTGGAAATGGATCAATCAATACTGCCGAGGTTTTTGAATTCTTGAAGAATTTTCTAATCTCAATTTTATACGGACACTCTCTTGTCCAATGATCCTCATCACATATAAGGCATGGATGATTTGGTTTCCTATCTCCAGAAGGGTTTGTAGAAGATTTTTCAGGGGACGACTCCTCCTGTTTCTTCTTTTTCCTTTCTTTTTCTTCTTGCCTCCTGGTTGCTTGGTTTCTTTGCCTTTGTTAGTCGATACGACATTTACTTCCGAGGCGAGAAGTTCTTCATTTGCATTTTGACCTAAAACTGTACGGTCCTTCTTCGATTTAGCCTTTACGGTTTTCGTGCTGGTCGTTCCTATCACGCCATCCTTAACATGAGAGTCTTTGTTTGATTTAGGAGAGGGAGGAACAAAAAATTCTGGTCTAGGAGCATCAGGAATTTTATCATAGAGCGTGCGAGACTGAGTATAAATCAAGTCTAAATATTGCGCACGAGCAATTACTTGCTCTTCAGTAACGACTCCTCCCTTTGCCACATATTCCGTAATAGAAGGTAACAACGACTTAATAAACCATTCAGCCAACAACTGATCAGGAACATATGTTTTTACCATTCTATGATGACATCGCTACTCATGAATATGATCGGATATGTGAGTGGCCGTCATTTGCTTGAAATTGGTAAGAAGCTCTGTTCCCGTTACATACCTTATGGGTAACTAAAAATGGGTTAAAAAGGTTGTGGCTAGGGTACTGAAGTTATCAAACGAAGCTCTAGAAAATTCGATATACCATTTTGCTGCCGGACCAGTTAACGTTCGCTGAAAAAGGCGAAGTCTGATCGAATCATTATTTAGAGTGTTAGATGAACACCATAGATGAAAGGTCATCACATGATTCGACGGATCTTCACCCAGATTTCCATTAAATTTAGGAATATCTGTTGGAAGTTTATGAGGAATTGTTGGCCACCAAGGGGTGTAAGCGATTGGATCATTTGTTAGCTGGTTTAGATCTGGTAACTCTAAAGTTTCCACGAATGGAAACTGTTGATTCAGGTTCGGCGAAGTGTACCCAGGATAAGATGGGATTGCCTGAGCAATGGGTCTTTGCATACCAGCATAGTGCATTTGATGCTGATAACTTTAATAAGGTTGATGGGCATAACCATTATGAAATGGTTGATTTTGTCCGTTTTGAATATACAACTGCCCATTACTTGCAAAGACTTGGTGCTCAGCTCCTTGGTAAACTTGTTGGAATTGCGGTTGTTGATATTGCACCAGCCATTGTTGTGAGACCATGTGCTGTTGTCCAATACTGGCTGTTTGACCAAGATGAGGGGTAATGGTACCTGTTTGAGCCTGGGTCACTCCAGTTCAGGAGCCACTAATCGATGATTGTGGTGGTGTCGCAGGGACAAGGGGCTGTTGGATTGCGACCTGAGAGACTTGAGGTTGGCATACAACAAGTAACGCTTGTACTTGCGGCACCGTCACAATAGCCAGTGTAGTGGGGATATTTGACATAGGCATACTTTGTTGCATTGAGTATACAACTCTTGGTTGTTGAGGCAGTATTGGTATCCAACCACTGGATGTAATTCCAGCATAACCTGAATTCTGTTGCGAACTCTCGTATGTTTGACCTCCCGGAGGCGACAATGAAAGGGCATATTGCCCCCCATACGGCGGTAATCCGATGCTTAAGGGAATTATTTGCCTTTGAGGACTGGACTGTCCAAATTGACATTGTGAAGGATCAATTTGCTGAGACTAAACATAAGAGATTCCATATATTATTCCGGACGAACAAACGGGATTCCATTCAGCGATTGAGATCTAGTTGTGACAGACGGTACGCCGGAAAACATTGTCGGAGTGGCAACAGGAAGTTCTGCCGTTGCTGTGTCAAATGACACAGTCCTAGATGTTGACGGTTGTTCAGACATATCTAGTCTATCCAAAAGGTTTCCTAGCGATTCTACAGGAACTTCCGATAACAGTAGACTAATTTTTGATGAAGAAGGATATAGAGTGATCCCAACTCCAAATTGCGATGGAGTACTAGATGGTGGATCCTCCACAATCTCTTCTATAATAATCAAACTAGGTGGAAGAGGTAGACCGTCAGGTCCGTAAAATATTTCCTGTGTCGAAGAAGGTATAGATTCTACAACGACTGATGTTTAGGGAACAACACCTTCCGAATCGGCTATAGATTGAGCCGGTTCAGGTATACTAGGATCACTTCTACTGTCCTCTAGTGGCTGCGGAACTTCTTCTGTAAAGGCAGGGGTACCAGAAATGTTTGGAGTAACCAGAGTCTCCAAGGGTGTCGGAACACTTGTTCCAACCCGACCAAGGGACTTTGATCTGGTTAAATGAGTTTGCTTTGTCCGTAATAGTTTTGATTCTGGAGACAAAGACGGTTGACTCGTAAGTCTCTGCGAATGACAGGGTTTCAATTGACTTTCTTCCATGATTGTGGATTACTCAATCAACTAAAAATAAAGGGGAAAATGTTTCTGAATTAAATGAATTTTAGACGCTTTGACACAACTTGTTTTTCCAATTTTTAAGAGTCGAGAAAAAACAAAAGATGACTTTAGTCGCCTTCGATTTTTAATGAGCCTGAAGTGACAAGTGCTCAGATGGACCTTTTCCTTTAAGGAGTCTGAAAAGGAATGAAAGAGACTACTCTAGAAATCTAGACAGAGGGATTACCAAACCAATCACAAAACTGCAGAATACTTTTTACGGTACGGCAGTCAATCTTCCCGAATGCTGTGTTCAGTGCATTGCGATCGATAGGGCGGCAGACATGGCTTCCTATGGATAAAGGATATAGCCTATTGTGGTCTCCCAATATATACTCGATGGTACGTGGGAGCACAAGTCCGTACTGGCACTTGTCGTCTCAAAGTGGAGGAATCACCCAACTAACAATGAAAGCGATAGTTACCAGGCTTTACGACGCTGGAATACATCTCTAGCCTAGACATCTAGATGTTGTGCGTTAGTTTCCAAAGCGTTTTTATGTTCATTGAATTTATTTTACAGTTGATCTTTCTTAAGAAATTTTCCTTTCAGGTTCACCACGTGATGTAGATATAATTCCTAAAATGCAATCTAAGATGATAAACAATCATTTAATCTTCTTTTTGCAATGAAAATCCTAGCTACTAAAGAAAGAGAGATGTTATTCTTTCAACATAGAGCAGAGAGCACACACTAGATGCACTGTCCTAAATTAAACCAACAAGAAGTCTAAATGCAAATGCGTATGCATGTATTTGTTTTCAACTTTCTTAATGTGTGAATGACAAGAAGAATTCTAAGTACAAATCTGAATTATCTTTTCGAAGCAACAGTACTAACAAATTTCTCTTGAAAAACGAAAGGAGGATAATGATGACACTTTGCTATTTTGAATTGAAAACTTCTTTTGACACTTGAAAAACTACTAATTCAAATAAAATACAAGAGTAGCTGTATAATCGACCATCAAGAACAATAAAGTTCTTTTCCTTGACTGAAAATGACACTTGCGACACTTTCAAATCAAAAGACGACAACTTGATTATGCTACTTCTTTGTAAAAGAGAACTGAAAATGGCGCAAAATACACAAAAACATTCACAGTTCTTTGCAAAATGGAGGCGGAATAATGGAAAGCAAGAGGGTTTCCACAGTGGTATACTGATCACAGACAACAAAACTCCTGAATAGAGCTAAAAAGAGTGAACACAGAAACCAAAAAACTGAGAGCAGAAGAGGTCTTGTCTGACCAGCGCACCTGCAACACAGGGAAAGTGCGATGCAGCGCACCTACTGCACACGGGAAGTGCGATGCATCCAGATTCCCAAGAGTAGAAGGTGTGATGGTCCAGGGACGAGACTTCAACTGGGTTCCGGGTCACAGTTTGCAGCTCAGTTCAGGGATTTAGGCCGAGCAAGTGATGTACAGTAAATAGAAATCATAGGGGCTGATCTAATGAGGTTACTAGAGCCACCACTAGGGCAATTAGAAGGTTTGCAAATCGATTGTTCAGTTTATAAACAAAACCCGGAGATAGACTGAAGCAGCATTGATATACTTTGCACTTGCATAGCAAATGCAGTTCGAAGGCTAGCTGGCTTGACTTCAGGCTCCGTCTGTAAGTTTATAAAACAAACAAATATAGACAAACAAACAATCTATTCGCTCCCCAGTGGAGTCGCCATTTTGTTATTGGGAAATCTAGTGTCCACTCGGAGCTGCTAGTCCCACTAAGACTGGTAGCTATCTTAGAAACAAACAAACTAAAACTACTTTCGTTTTCCTTTATGAGAAGTAGATAAGAGAGGAATGAAGGACACCAACCTCAGTTTTGCGCTTGGTTCCTTGCTCGGTTCCTCTCCCTTTTGATAGATCCTTGCCGCTTCTCCTTCGTCTACCCAGCTTCAAAGAGCACCTGTGGGATCAAAGCAGCATAATACTATCGAAGAACAGAGATCTACAATCATAAACAATATAGGACCAGATATATATTGACCACACAAATGCATATATCATAAAACATACAAGAATGTGGAGGAAAACTTGAATAGCTTTATTAATATCAAGAATAACAAAGAGGATTACAACCAATTTCTCTGACCCACTGTCATCCTCCAGCATGAAAGCCCTTCTTTCACCTCATGAAAAGCTTAGATCACCCAACACTATGATATTCCAACAGGAAACCAACAACACTTCCTTACAAGATACAAAATTCCAGCCTCCGGATCTCTGGGATGAGGGATCCATATATAGATGATTGTAGGGGGGGTGAGTCAGCATTTTGATTAGTGTCCTCTCTCTGATAGTCCTTGATTCCACTTGGAGATTGATGATCTCTTACTCATCCCTGGGTGAATTCAGAGAGGCAAGTGTCACAGGAGAAGTTTTTGGAAGATTCCATGATCATCCACCTCGCAAACTGTCTCTGCCATTTGTCCACTCTCACCCATCGCACCCTACAGAAGGGATTTTCAGTATGCATCACACCCTTTTCACTGGGCAGGTGGGATGCATCACACCCTTAGCACTGAGAAACCTATATGGTCTAGTTGTGACCAGTTCTGAGCAGTTTCCTGTGGAGGACTTCTAGGAGATGATGTAATCAGCTAACCTTGTTCCTTTAGGGTATGAAACAACACTTTTAGGGACTTATGAGCCCTTGGTTTATGGACATGTATGATTGGGGTTGCAGATCCCAAAAATGTCTATAACATTAAGTATAATCCTGTTGATGGTCTTCCTGCTAAAGCACATCTAAATAACTTTATGTTAGCCATGAATCTTAATGGAGTTGCACATGAGGATGTTGTGATCAAACTATTTCCTTATAATTTCCATGGATCTGTAGGATCTTGGTATTTTTCCCTTCCAACAGGCTCAATAAGAAACTGGGATACTTTTCAAGAAATATTTCTTGCAAAGTTTGGTGATGACAGGACTATAACATCCTTAATAAATGATCTTTCCAAATTAAAAGAAAATTCAAATGAAAGGATCAAAGACTTCAACTCCAGATTTAACAAGCTACTGAACAAAATCCCAACTGCCTCTAAACCTCCAGTAGATGTACAAATAGAGTGGTACATATCCTCCCTTCCCTCTAATATTGATTTTTTTGTAGATAGAGGCAATAAGGCTACCCTCATAGAAAACATGAACGAAGCTCTATCTGTAGAAAGAAGAATTTTTTCCTTAGAAAAGAGGTCACAGAGAGACAAAAGGAAATCAAAGAAAGTAGTATTCAAGGATGATTCAAAAAGAAAGCTCCAAAGGACCCTTTCGACCTTGAAGGCCTTCAAAAGGTGTTAAGGGCCATGTCAAATGAAATGGTCAAAATCAAGAAACAAGTTGTAGAATCATCTGCTCCCAAGAAACCTTTTCACTCATTTAAAAGAAATCCTTCTTCTACATCTCTACCACTGAATACTATTTCAAACACTGAATCTGATCAAGAGCTGGAAGAAGACTCACCAACCAAAGAAGAAGCCGAAATTGAAGAAGAGGTTGAGTTAAATGGAATGTGGGACTTCATTCTTCAAAATGAAGAGGAAGCACAAGCTATGCCAGTAACTACGAGAAGTAAAACTCTCCTGATACATCCAAAAAAATTCATAAACAGAAAGTTGCTACTCATGTAAAGGAGAAGACAGTAAGTAAGAAATCTAAGACTACTCAAACTAATTCCATTCCACTAGATCCTCCAATTGCTTCCAAAACTTTAGTAATCTCGGATATAGTAGAATATAACATAGAAAAGATATGAAAAAGACGAGAGCACATATTTCATTACATAAATTGACTAAACTCAAACAAGAACATAAAATCTTACTCAGAGAGTTAAAAGTAGTTCCTGTAGCTCCTTTACCATCTGCTGTAGTCACTCAAGCTACTTATGATATGGGAAAACCTCCTTCATCTTCAAACAAAGTAAATCCCACAGATCTAGTTCTGATATGTGATAGATCTATTTATCATACACCTCCATTTCTTGTTACTTATGAGATTTTCAATAGAAACATCCATAATTTCCGTTTTGATTCAAGGGCCTCTTTAAACATCATGCCAAAGACTATGTGCACCAAATTGAATATTACACCTCAAAAATCTGTTGTACACATAGTTCAACTGGACAGGACAAAAGTAGATGTTCTTAGAGAAATAACATCAGTTTCAATTGGGCTTTCCTCTAATCCAAAAGTTTCGTAGATAATCGATATTCTAGTGGCTAATATCCCTGAATTTTATGGTTTAATTCTAAGTAGGGATTGGTCTGAAAAGTTACACTGATACTTTGCAACTGATTGGTCTCACATGTGGTTGCCACACAATGGTAAACCTAACCAAATCAGAGTAGACCGTGAGAAATTCATGAAGTACATAGTCACTGATCTCGAGGGAAGCAATGAACCTGTAGCTTTCACCAATAACATCATTGGAAATTACTCGGCTGAGTCATTCTTGGGATCCTTTAATGCTCAAAGATCTCCCTTTCCAGATAATGTTGTAGTATCTCAGATAGAAATTTTTTCACAAATAGATGCTTCTAAGTGTGTAGATGTAGTTGATAAAATTGTAGATAATTCACTATTTTGGACTCTTTATTTTGATGGTTCCAAGTTTGAGGATGGTGCAGGTGCAGGATGTATCTTAATCAATGTGCAAGGAGCGAAACCCATGTTATCCTGCAGGCTTGAATTTCAATGCACTAACAATACTGCAGAATATGAAGCATTGATTCAAGGGCTGTACAAAGCCATTGGCCTCGATGTCAAGTATTTGCAAGTATATGGAGACTCTGAAATAGTTATTAAACATGTAAGAAACACAATCCATTATATTTTTAGGCATCTCAAACGTTATCAATCCCTAGCCCGGAATCTTACTTCTCACTTCACTGCTTTTAACATTTCTTCAGTCCCCAGATCACAAAATGCAAGTGCTGACTTACTTGCCAATGTAGCATCTAGGCTTATACCTTCAGAGGAATTTAGTCCAGATAGATTTTCCATAGAGTTAGTTTTCAGACCATCCATTCCTGATAATGTAACAAATTGGAGAGTGTTTAATAATGATGCTGATATAATCGATTTCCTTACATCAAAAGGATCTTAGGAGGAAAAAATCATAGACGAACATGAACATGACTTACAAATCAATTATAAACAAGATCTAAACCCAATTTTGAAGTCTGTAGTCAAAATGGAAGATCTCTATGACTTGAAAGATAGATTTAAAAAGATTACCAACTTCGAGACGCACAGTTCTACTTTGAGATTTGAAGTGGTAAACCTAGGTACAACTAGAAAACCTCAAAATGTCAACCTAGGTCTTGCTTTATCATCTGAAGAAAGGATATCATTCATTAAGTCGTTGAAAACATATAAATGTTTCTTTTCCTGGGATTATTTAGATCTCAAGATATATGATACCTCTTTAATTCAACATACTATACCGATGGCCTCTAATGAGAAACCAATTCAATAGAAGCTCAAAAGGATTCATCCAAACCTTGAAAGTCAAATCAAATCTGAGTTGAACAAAATTTTGAAAGAAAAGATAATCTTTCCCATTAGACATTCAAAATGGGTATCAAATATGGTTCCTGTCAGAAAAAAGAATGGAGACATTAGGATTTGTATTGATTTTAGAAACTTAAATAGAGCTTGTCAAAAGGATAACTTTCCTTTACCTACCATGGAGCAAATATTGCAATCAGTTATAGGTTCTGAGCTAATGTCTTTTCTAGATGGATTTTCAGGATACAATCAGATTCTTGTACATCTACATGATATATTAAAGACAACATTTAGGACCAAGTGGGGGACATACACTTATCAGAAGATGCCTTTTGAACTCATCAATGCAGGTGCTACATTTCAACGTGCAATGGATATTGATTTTAAAGGTCTAATTAATAAATCAATTGTTATTTACCTAGATGACATTATAGTCTACTCTAGGAATAGAAACAATCATTTAAATGATCTAAAGCATATCTTTTAAAGATGCAAGAAATATGGCATTTTTTTGAATCCCAAAAAGTCATACTTTGCTTTAGCAGAAGGAAAGCTTCTCGGATTCATAGTATCCAAGAAAGGAATTTATAGTGATCCTGATAGGATCCAAGAAATTGAAAAGATTCCTTTCCCACATAACAAAAAGACTATGTAATCATTCTTAGGCCAGATCAATTTTGTAAAACGATTTATTCCATATTTCTCACAAATTGTTTTACCCCTTCAATCAATGATAAGAAATAATGCAACCATTTCCTCCTGTGGTTTTCAACCTTCCCTCCTATGGTTTTCCTAGTTCCCTCCGTCCTCGTGATCTTCCCATTTCTTCTCGCCAACCGTTACTATCACTGACTGTTTACTGTCAGTAACAATGGAATTGGATGATGTGGACTATGAGGAGGACCCTCATCCCCAGGAGGTCATTTGATCTCACCAACGCTTCGTGTCGAGTTCTGGTCCTTTCAATACAACACTATGACCTCTGTCAGCTGCTCACACTGCCCAGGTCCGACCAGGTCCATCTATGCCCCATTCCTCGCCCTCTGTTAACATTGATGATGCCCCTGGTCTGGACTATCCTCCTCTTTCCCCGGCTACCCTGAAACTTCGTTGAGCCACTCCCCCACATCTCCGCTCCGCACTGTACCTTTTCCTCCTCAGGCATCCCCCCACCTGAGCCTTCCTCCTTCACTAAACCTGCACTCTCCAGCGCCACCTTAAACCTTGGTGGCCCTAACCCTAACACACATATCCACTCTGGTTTCTTTAGCTCCCCGATCCCTGACCCTAAATCCAACCCATCCACCCTCTAGACTATAAATCAGGGCATCCGTGGCCTTCTTAGGGACTATCCGATAGCTCGTCGTTCTGAAAAACTCAAAAAAGGCAGGTGCCTTAAAGCTATGGATAAGGACATCAACCTCGCTTTGGGCAAAGACATATCGATGGGTGAAGTTGTAGAGATAGCTAAGAAGGTCCTGGTAGTCCATTTTCATGGGAGGAACTACTTAGTTGACAGGCTTCGTCTTTGGACCACAGAGATTTGGGGTTCCTTGCTTAAAGAACTGCCCATCATTCGGGTGTTGGCTCATGGGTGGTTTTCCCTACGCTTTCACAGGGAGGAGTACATGGATTGGATTTTATCTTGGTTATGGCACATTGAATTAGCACCGGTTCTATTGAAGAGATGGGATCCACTCTTCTACCCTGAGATGGAAGAAATTGGAGCAGGGCCATTTTAAGTCCATTTTTCAGGCCTTCCGATGCAATTCTGGACTCCTGTAATTTTCAAGCGCATTGGAGACATGTTGGGTACATACCTGGATCATTATCAATCCTTTGAGAAGAAAAGAATCATGACAATGGCTCGCATCTTGGTTCATTTGGACACGAGGGAATGGATGGAGGAAAAGATAGCCCTCCATTGGCGACATTTCTCTCGTTGTCAAAACCTCGACTATGAAGGAGTTCCATTTAGGTGCAGATGATGTCATAAGGTCGGTCACCTCTACAAGGATTGCCCACTGATCTCACCTACTACTCCGACTACTACAAAGGGAACGAAGCATCATCAGGAAGAAGACCCGATTGTGGACGAGCAACCCTCAGGTTCGGATTGTCTAAAGGATGCAGATGGGGTCACTGCTCTGCCATCTAGTGCTCCGCAGATATATCCTATATCCCCTTCACTGACTAGAGCCCGGTCCACTGTGGAGGCTACTCCTACATTGGGTTCTATTTCTTCTTCCTTACCCTTTGCTCTATTTTTTAATCATTTTATTGTCTCTCTGGCACCATCTGCATCTACTACATGTTTGGTAACTTCCCCATCAATTGTTCTCTAGATCTTCCCTCTCCTATCTTCTCCATCACCCTGCCAACTGTCCTTGGACAGGGTCACCAACACCATCCTTAATCCCCTACAGATTCGGGCTAACACTCCTTCAACCTCTGATCCCATCATCAGAAAAAACCTAACATGCTGGGTCTGGGCATCCCATCCTCTACCATAGAGCATAAACCCTCTCGGGGCAAACCTTCCAAGATGTCCAAAGCCATCAATATTGCTGGGGAAGATGTTGTCCAAGGGCGCTAGGACACCATAGAAAGGGTACTTAGAGCACTAGACACCCTTGACTTTGTTCCCTGATGAAGTGGCTATCTTACAACTGCAAGGGTTTGGCTAGCCCCAAAAAAAAAATTAGACCTAAAGAGACTTTTGTGCTGTGAACCCTGTGATATTATTTTCCTTCAGGAAACTCTAGGTCTATCTGAGTAGATTGTTAAGACCTTACAAGCCATCATGCCTGGCTGGCACTTCCAAGCTCTGGATGTTGCAGGGCGATCTGGGGGTCTTGCTATTGGGATCAACCCTCGATCCATCAAGGTGACTTCATCATGGGGAGGTCAGGGATTCCTTGGAATGGATATTTTCTCAGTTGAATTGGGCAAATAGCTCCATATTATAAACATTTATGCCCCCAATCAAAACAGACTGGCCTTCTAGCAATAGATCTTGGATAATCCCATGAACAATCATATATCTATTCTAGGGGGTGATCTAAATTTCTCCATCATACATGAGGAATCATGGGGACACCAATCATAGATGGATACTCTCTCAGATTAGCTGAGCACCCTCTTGGAGAAATATGGTCTCATTGATTTTTATGAACAAGAAGATGCCAACATGGCATAATAGATGGACAGGAGAGGCAGCTCTAGGGAGAAGACTAGATAGATACCTCATTAATGAAGACCTCCTATATTCCCTCACTAACTACAGACAATGGGTGGGTTCTGGGAAATTTCAGATCACTCCCCTATATATCTGGAAGTGGTTGGCTCCTTCAGAAAACCAAGGGTGCCTTACAAGTTTAACTCAACTTGGCTAAAGGACCTTGACTATCTCAGGATGGTCTTAGATTTTTGGAAATCTCAACCCCCACCTATTGATCAGAGGAAGGCTGAAGGATTCTGTAGTAAATTGAATAAGCTTAAATGATTATCATTGAGCGTGGAAAAAGGAAAAATATCTAGGGATGAGCACACCCTAGCTGACATAGAAAATCAGTTGGCCTCCTTAACAGATGAACTAGGAAGATGCTTCTTATCCATAGAAGAAAAACTACATCTAGTGGAATTGGAAGCCCAGAGATCAAATATTCTACTGGAACGAGAAGAAACATGGAGACTCAGAAGCAGGTCTATCTAGTTACAAGCAGGGGATGGTAATACAAATTCTTTCCTAAATATGCGAATGGAAGGAAAGCTGGCAATACCATCTGGAAGATGCCCTCAGAACAACGTTAGATTGCAAATACACACTTGTAGCTTGCCCAATTTGGTAACACACACTTCAAGTAGCTTTTCAAAGCATCCCAGGCTCACACTTGCAGAAATCATCTCTATTGCTAGACATTTCACCAGATTTGTGGTACCTGACATGATGGAGGATCTCATTAAACCTATTACCATGGGGGAACTAGAGAGAACCCTCAAGTGGTTCAAGAAGGACAAAATTCTGGGACTGGATGGCTAGTCTGTGGAATTCTACCTTGCATTTTTTGACATCATTGGACAAGACCTACTAGGTGTGGTCAAAGAAAACCGATTACCAGGTTGAATTTTTAATCCTATCAATTCCTCCTGTATAGTCCTCATCCCCAAGTCAAACTCCCTGCTATCTTTCAATGACTTCAGGCCTATATCCCTTTGTAACGCCTTTATAAAATTATTGCGAAGATTATTTCAAATCGCATTAAACCGATCCTTTTAGATCACATCTCTCAGGAACAGTTTGCCTTCCTTCAAAACCGACAAATCCATGAGGTCATAAGCTCGGCAGAAGAGGCCCTTCACTCCATCAAACTGAATAATCTCAAAGGGGTTTTGCTTAAAATTGACCTCTCAAAGGCATTTGACAGGGTCAGTTGGTTATACTTAAGGAAGATACTTACCCATATGGGGTTCACATTGGTTTTTATCAGATGGATTATGGGGTGCACTACTTTTGTATCATTTGTAATCTTAATCAATGGATATGCCTCCCACTCTTTCCGGGCAGAGTGGGGAACCAGGCAGGGATGTCCACTATCCCCTCTTCTATTCCTCATGGTCATGGAAGGACTAAGTAGACTGATTGCGACGGAGAAGAGAGCAGGGCGGTTCAGGGGCCTCAAGATTATGGATCAATACCTTCTATCTCATCTACTCTTTGTTGATGACATACTCATTTTCCTAGATGGGGGAATACAGTACATCATCATACTTTTTGAAGTGCTGAAACTATTTAGTGCTACTACAGGGATGGAAATAAATGGGGACAAATCTACTATATCATTCTCTGACTGTACTCCACAAGAAACCCACCTAGCACTACAAAACTTCCCCTATCAAATCTTGGCATTGAAGGATGGATTGAAGTACTTAGGCTTCAGGATAAAATAATATGGATATAAAATTACAGACTGGACATGGTTGATTGCCAAGGTGGAAAAAGGATTAAACATTTGGATCCATCGACTACGCTCCAGAGCCGGAAGACTGGTGCTCATTAAAGCAGTTCTAGAAGCCACACTGGTCTTTTGGATGTCTCTGGCCTGGATTCCCCAAGGTATACTACAAAGGATACAACGAGTCTACTGTCATTTCTTATGGAAGGGCCACAAGGAAGGAAAACCCTATGCATGGGTCAAATGGAGTAGAATTACAACTCCAAAAAAATGGGGAGGTTGGGCTTAAAAAATCTCCTTTCTTTTGCACAAGCACTTGTGGAAAAACTAAGTTGGCTATTCCTGAAACATAAGAGCCTTTGGTCGGAGGTGGTCACCTACAAATACATATGGCCGAGAACTGCCCTGGATTGGTTAATATTACCCACATGGAACAGGAAAGGTATATTAGTGATCTGGAGGGCTGTATTAAATACCCTTCCCATCATAAGAAGGGTTCTCACATGGAGGATTGGTAATGGTGGGTCTGTCCACATTGGGATCGATCCATGGATAGGCAGTGGAAACTTCTACCAAATTCCACCAGATATGATTACTTTCCTCAATCACAATGGAGTGCACAACGTTGCTCAACTTGGGGACCCTCACAATACAACTATTTATCAGCAAGCATGGAAAACATGGGAGGCTTGGGATATCCCATTTCAATGAAAAATGGTGTGGAGGACTTACTTGTAGGAATTAATCGAATCCCATGTGCGATTAAGGGACAAGGATGATGACCTGATCTGGGGATTTTCAAAGAAAGGTAACTATGCCCCCAAGGATGGATATGCTATCATTCATGCTGACCATAAGCCAATTTCCTGGAAAGTTGGTGGAGAAATATATGGACGTTAAAAGGTCCACCATGCACTCAATTACTAATGTGGAACATCATCATGGAAAAAACACCAACTAGAACCAATCTTAGAAAACGAGCATTTTAAGGACCAACATGGTGTGTTTTATGCTGCGCAAAGGAGGAACCAAATCAACACCTCTTCCTCTCATGTATCACTACACAATAGGTCTGGGTGTAGGTCTTACTCACTCTAAACATACCATATACATGGAATGGCGATGATATACCATCTGCCTGGAATAAGTGGTGGGAAACAAAAATAATCCCAAGAGCGCGAAACATGCCTTTATTGGTTTGCTGGTACATATGGATGTGCTGGAATAACATTATCTTTCGAGGAAAAAACATAGTCTGGGAACAGATTATACCAAAGATCTGTATGAGCTATATGGAAATCCCAGTTGAAGAACAGATAACCAAGACACAGAACATCACACTGGAAGTCATTAACAAAGAGCATCCCTGGGCCTATTTTGACGGAGCAACACAAGAATAGGGTTGTGGAGGAGGCATAATCCTACATTTGACTGAAACACATTTTTTTCACATCTGTTTGGGGTTGGGAGATGGCACAAATAATTTTTCAGAGCTTCTCACACTCCGTCATCTCTTATACTTTGCTTTATACAAAAATTGCAGACGGATACAAATATATGGAGACTCAAAGATAGTTATAAACTAGTTCAAATGCATATCAACATGCCATGCATATACAC
Source organism: Pinus tabuliformis (assembly GCA_031772625.1). Taxonomy (NCBI): domain Eukaryota; kingdom Viridiplantae; phylum Streptophyta; class Pinopsida; order Pinales; family Pinaceae; genus Pinus; species Pinus tabuliformis. The sequence goes on from CM062815.1 coordinate 1,064,324,146, forward strand.
TTAGAACCATATTGGATGATATTTTATTTCTAAAAACAAATTTTGTTTTTGTTTCATGTACTCATATCTATAGGGAGCGTAATGAATCTATCAATCAGCTATCAAAAGAGGCAACGCATCATCCTCGAGGCGAATGGCTGATCACAGAGAATACATCTGAGCAGATCTATCAGTTCTTCCACAGACCTTACATAGAATAGGATCTACAGAGGGATTACAGGCCCTAACTTATCATTATTTTGTGTTTATTATTTTTTCTACAGAACAGTAATCACCATTGGTGAAATTTTGAATTATGTAATTAAAATGTATATGATCAGTTAGTCTCAATATACCCTTCACAGGGTCATTTTGTAGTTCTCTTTATAGTTAAAAACAATCCACAGTTGACCACGGTCATGGTTCATGCATATGCCTATGGAATTTACAACATGTAATTTTCTCTAATTAACGGAAATTACGATATTTTCTCCTCGGGAATAAAAATGATAAGAAAGAACATAGTCTTCAAATGGGGTAAAGATGAAAGAGAGTCATTTGAGTTAATGAAAAAACCAATCATCAATGCTCCTTCTTTAACAAATTCAGACTTTCTCAAACCTTTTGTGTTGTATATGTTTTCATCTGATACATCATATGTAGCAATTTTAACACAACTAAACGATCAAAACATAGAGGCACCTATTTCCTTTTTTAGTTCCAATTTACAGGGTGCCGAGTTAAACTACTCAGCTATTGAGAAACAATCTTTTTTTGTCCTTAAAACCTTGAAACATTTCAAACCTTTTCTCCTCAAAAATAATACAAAAATAGTAGTACCTTACCCTGTAGTAAGGCAATTAATGATTCAAAGAGAAGTGGGGGAGGAAAGAGCCAATTGGGTCACTGCACTTCAAGAGTATGATGTAGAAATCCGACCAACTAAAATTGTTAGGGGCCAAGGTTTTTGCAGGATGATAACTGGAGCTTCCCACTTATCAACAGAAGAAGACCAAGGTAATGAAGTGAAAATATCAGAGGTAAACCTCAACGATGCACAATCACAGTATGCTGATTTGAAGTTTTATTTAAAGAATGGATATGCTCCTATGCATCTCAATTACAAAACAAAATGTGCTTTAAGGTCAAAACAAATTAGTACGAATTAATTGATGATGTATTATTTATAAAAAATTATGATTCAATATTATTAAGATGCCTAGAAAAACCTGAAGCTGAAAAGGTTATGCAGGAGTTACATGATGGACCAACTGGAGGTCATTTCGGAGGAAACACCACAGCTCACAAAATCCTACATGCAGGTTATTATTGGCCAACACTATTTAAGGATGCACATGACTATGCAAGAAAATGAAAAACTTGTCAAACTGCAAATGGAAGAGAAAAGAAACCAACACTCCCTTTGCAGCTAGTGAATACCCAACAACCATTTGAAAAATGGGGATTAGATATAATTGGTGACATTGTTCCTAACTCTTCCAAGAAGCACAAGTACATCCTTACAACTACTGATTATTTCACTAAATCGGTAGAGGCTATCCCACTAAAGGTAGCTAATACATAAAGTATTACAAACTTTATTGATCAATACATAATCACCAGGTTTGGCCTACCCACAACTTTAATGTTTGATAATGTATTTTATTTTTATGGAAATACTATGGTAGAATTTGCTTTAAAAAGAGGTTTCAAATTGAAGTATTCAGCCAACTATTATCCACAAGGTAATGGATTAGCCAAATCAACAAACAAAAACCTTATCAGAATCATCAAGAGGACTATAGACCAAAATCATAGGAATTGGCACAAAGCATTGACATTTTCTCTTTGGGCAGATAGAATAACACAGAAGGCCTCAATCAATTCTTCTCCTTTTGCTTTATTTTATGAAAAATAAGTAGTTCTCCCCACAAAAATAACAGTCCCATCTCTCGCCCTAGTGCAATTTATCAATGAAAATCCTTCCTCTTCTCTTCAAGCAAGACAATTTCAGATCCTTAAGCTTGAAGAAGAAAGAGAAAAGGCTAAAGCTACCCATTCCCATCATCAGTAGTTAGTCAAAGCTTCTTTTGATACAACCTCTTCCAGTCATAAAACCTTTGAAGTAGGTGATATTGTTTTGAAATGGGACAAATCACATGAAGAAAAAGGTAAGCATACCAAGTTCCAAATATTGTGGCTTGGACCATTCCATATCATTGAGAAAATTGGTCAATCAACATTTCTTTTACAAGACTTGTCACGTAATATGGATTCCTTGCCTGTTAATGGGCAAATTAGGAAAAAATAATTTTCCTAGAAAGCAACCTCTTCTAATTTTGTATCATATTGTCTTTAAGATTCTTAAGAAAATAAAGGTTATGGTAGTATTTACTTTTTGGCTTCTCAAAATAAAGTCTCTAATAATATTTTGATTTTTCGCTTCTATAAGTAGGAAAAGTTAAAGAAATAATTAAAGCATTTGAGTAACAAAATGAACCTTATTTCTTTGGAAAAACTTGACCTCGCAAAAAATACTTATTCTATGAACAAGCTCTTATCTTTATAAGTACAGATGTTTTGTTACCAGTCAAGAAAAGAAACTTTAACCTATTAAGGAATTTCTATAGATTAGTATCTCAAAACTATATTATTATCATCCAAAACTCTTTAAAAGGGCCAATGATTCACCCATCTGATAAAATTTTATTTTTTCACAGTGTAATTCTAAAATATACAAAACTTAAAAGATAATAATTCTCATTACGAGCTTGTTTACCATGATGATATGGGAATAATTAAACTGATATTACCAAAACTTCATATCAAAACAGGGTAATAGCCATTGATCTAATCAATAAAAGGACAAGGGGTCTCATCAAGAGCCATCTTGTTCAGTTTAGTTACAACTGGTGAATGTCATTTTCATTATTAGGTTACCAAGCCTAGATAAAGTCTTTTAACAAACTTGAAAAGAAAAACAAGGTCCAAATGAGAAAAAAACAAAAGAATACCATTTTTGAATTTTGAAAATTGCTTCGGATGGGACAATGAATCATTGTTGGTTAAAAGATAACCCTACCGAGGCTATGAACACCTGCTAGTAGCAGAGGCTCTATCTATGATAAATGAGTAAACAAAAAAAAACTAATCTGTAGAAGACACTTGCTATATCTCTTTAAATCTTAGTATTGACTGATGCAAACATTTGTATTTTTATCACTATAAGAGTAAGCTAGTTGAATAAATAGATTGAGTGAGTGATTATGATTTCAGAGAAATGTTGTTTAGTTTGTAACTCATGTAATTATTACCCCTATAACTTTTCTTATTTTGAAAGTTTTAGAAATTTCAAAATATTAATCAAAGATAGTTGGTTCTTCCAAGTGAATCACCAATTGTTGTACTATGAAACAACCCCCCCATTTATACAAGTAATAGTTAATATTTGACATAGAAATGGGGACCCTTTTAAATTTTTAGCATTTTAAAATAAACACTAACTCTAAAACATTGCCTCTAAAACCTTCAAAAAGGAACTCATGCCTAGAGCTCTTATCGCAAATCGCATCTCGTAGTTTTCCATGTAACAATTTTTAACATTCCATCGAAAATCCCGAAATTCTATATGCGATGAGGTCCTCGTTGCAATTTTCTAATCACCATACTTCAATAACACGCAATCGCACTTCGCAAATCGCAAATTGGTAAAGAATGTGATTGTGTCACCCCTTAAGAATTTGCGAAATGCGATATTGCGATTCTCGCAATAACATTTCGCATTAACTCCAAATAACGTTATATGGCAATGTTTGAAAGCTGCGATGCGCGAATAAAGCGTGAAGCATGGAGAAGTTATTGAGTTTTAATGTAATAATGAGTGGTTTGACAGAGTAATTAATGTTTAGCAGCTCGAGGAGAGGAATTGATGTTTTCAAGTTATGGCTAGTTAACACTGAAATCTCATGTAAAATCTTCCCACGATTCAAAGTCATTTCAAAGAACTCTCTGCCATAATTTCCCTCCATTGTGTGCACTGATATATCTCTTTCATCTCACGCAAGCTTCAAAAGAGATGTCGTTGCGAAAGGTAATGCAAAAGTAGAAGAAGCAGAGCATTATAGAGCCTGAGGTATCATAAACGTCACCTATATTCGTTGATACAATTTTCATCGCCGATGGAGGAGCGATGGAATGGGAGGTCATATACAATAGACTTGAAGATGAGCATCCTCAAATTAATGTCATAAAGGCAATGAATGGCTCAATAAAACCTTCAGGGGTCCAATTCAAATATTTTGCATGTTCCTTCCTTCACAGAATAGGATTAAGAGTGAAAATACTCCCATACACTGATATGATTAGAAGGGTGGTGGAAAATATCAGTATTGAAGATAGGCAATTCAGGGACTCGAAGATGGAGCTAATGGGGTTATTAAAAGTTGAGGGCCTAAAACAAATGTATCATATACCTGACGCTCAGGGCATATATGACAAATCATACCTGGCCAAATTTGTAAAGAAAAATGAAGAACCTTTCATGATGATCCAGGGCTGGAGGGTCCTAGAGAATAAGTTCAAATATGAAAAAATGGGTATGTATCCCGTAGCTTCTCTAGAAAACCCATATAACTATGCAGATTCTGTGTTATATAGGTTATATGGAATACCTAATAATACCAAGTTTTCCATAGAATGGATTCTTTTAATTGATGCTTGTGTCAATTCCCACATAATGAATTGGGCCACTATCCTATCTGATAACCTAGCCACTGCCATCTTCGAGTATCGTCAAAAGAGATCCTCCTCCACAGAGAACCTTCCTCCATTTTATTTCAATGCCTATATCATGGATGCTATCTGTTTCTGTACTAAATTTCCAATCATGGGTTGGAAATGGAATTTGAAAAACCCCTACCCCATCCATCTCATCCATAAACAGATTTGGGAATCCCATTATATACCCAATTTTTATAAAGTATTCGATGGTGTTATTTTACCATTGCATCAATTTATTTTTAATAAGAAAGCTGCTAGGTTTTCTAAAGAAGCCTCTACAAACTTTCTCGTAGTAGGAAAGTATTTTGTTGAAGAATGGTTTACATATATCAGAGTTTTTGGCAGTACAATGGACCCACATGTACTCCCTTTGTATGTCTCCGATAAGCTACTAGAAAGAGAAATATCTCACCAGACTATGGGTAAAGGCTTAACCAAGACCCTAAAAGATAGCAAGAAGTCTTTGTGGCCATCCTTTCCCATTCGGTGTGGTTAATTTTCATTGGAAAATTTCAACCATGCAATCAAGGAATCACTAAGCCTAGAGAGCCTCAGGCTCGATACTCTTCCAAAGAGACAATTCGACCGAGACAAGATAATACACGATATTACTATTGCAGTAAAGATAAAGCCCTTCAACCATGAATCTAATAATTATGAATATCTTTTACAATCGGTTGAATCATTCAAACAAGCATTCGATTGGGAAAAGGCCAATTTGAGTCCTAAAGATTTTGAAAAGTTTCAGGAATTCAAAAATCAAAGGCTCGAAATAATTCCATTGTATTTGTTAAGAGCTGATGACAAGCCCACGCCCAGTGTAAGTATCAACAACAAGGGTTCTAATTCTTGCATAGAGTCTCAAGTGGACACAAGGAAATCACAGGATACAGGGAAAGCCCTGGACACAGAGAATACAATGGAATCCAGTAGGAGGTCAGCCGAAAAGCAAGTCATAAGTGACCTAACTAAATATACCGGTTCTGAGATCAAAAGTAGCAATTTAGGAAAGGAGTGGGACCAATTCAATAAAAAACTACAAGAAACTCCTAAGACAACAGATGCCCAGGAAATAATAGAATATCACTTTCCTCTGCAAGCTCAGAAAACTTCAGAGTCTAAGTTGATGGATGACTAAGGAACAAGTTCGCAACATACATAAATCAATCCTGCATTGCCAGCATCGGAAATTATCCTAAAGGTGACTGAAATTCCTCCTTTAGATGTGTTCTACAGCCCACTGCACAAGGCTATAGTGAGAAGATAGAGAAAAGGAAGGAGGGTTGAAACACCCGAGATCCCAACAGGGAATGAGCTGATGGACATAGTCTAGAAGGACATCCCTTCTAATCTTCCTGAAAATTTAACAAGACTGTCACAGTTTACAGGGGAATATGCTACTACTACCATGGATAAAACTATGAAGGTATCTATTTTTTAAGGGAGAGGGAAGAAAAGATAGCATAGCTCGAGCAACAACTGCAAATTGAAAAAGCAAATGTGAACCAGCAAGTTGCTGAACAAATCACCCAATTGCAGCAGAATATGGAAGTGTTAAAGATAAGCCATGATGTAGACATTTCTGCGAAGAACATGAAAATTCAAGAGTTGCAAAAAGTCATGGAAAAATATAAATATGTCCCTACTATCGATGAATTCATCAAAGAATCATTAGAGTTGAATTCCCTTCTATCAAAGCAACAAGATTTATTTTGCCAGAGAATGTCTCATATCACCCCTTATCTAACCACTAATGATCAGTTAACAAATAAGGTGATTAACCAGAGAACTGAATTTAATGATTTAAATACAAAAATATCTGAATACATTTAATGGTAAGAAACTAAAGAGGGAATAAGCGTTAATCTGCCCGAGATTGAAGAGACACATAAGGACATTTTATTCACAAATTAGGATGCGCATATCAAGTAGGTTGAATTAGCAGTGGCAAGAGCAGCATGTGTGTCAAAGAACATAGTAAAAGCAGTAAATCACACTTTGCACACCACCAACCTGGTAAAAGAAGGTAACCTAAAATCACTTCCAGATTCAAATGACTTGGATAAAAACTAGAAGGCAAAAGAAGAAATCCAAAGGGAGGCGATTGCAGAGTTATCAAAGACTGACTGGGAGGCATATTGGCAATACCTTATCAAACCTCACAGCCAAATCATGATGCTCAATTTGTCACTCCATTCAACTCAAGGGATGCCGCCACCTCTCATAGATGCTATCTTCGCAGGACATGTCAGAACATAGTTTGGGGCATGTCCTCAAGTGAAACCGATGTCTGATATATGTGATCTAAAGGAGAACCTAGCAGACAACAAGTCATCTGTATAACCTATGCTCATCAAGTCACTTTTATTTTTAGAGTTAGTTGCTAGTTAGGAGAAGGTTGTTTGAAACCTCTTCAAATTTTTGTATAATCTATTTTTGAACATTAGTTAGATAGTATTTATACCCTTCTAATGAATTTAGATAAGGGTCCATAATTTTATCAAATTTTTTTGCAAAAAATGAACTTCTGTAAGTTTGTGAATGCCTTGATGAAATATGGAACATGGTCGTTTCTTTCAAATATCAAACTACTTTACTTTGTTGATGCACTATTGTATACTTGGAGAATAATTTGATCTCAAGAAAGGTGTTGGCTTGATGGTGCCTAACCCAGGTTCGGAGTTAATTAGCTAAACAAATCCTTGTACTACTGGTCCTTTTGGCAACAGTCTGCAGAGCGCGGACTGAGGTCTCACTCGAAGTTCTATGGAAGGGTGCTAGAACCAGGTTTCCGCACCCTTGAGATGTTTGAGAGGTTCAATTGGTCCCACTATTTGTCCCTGCGCGTAGGTTACTTTTCACACTTCTTTTTTCCTCATGCCCTAATACAGTACCTTCGCACAACCCTAACTACGGGTTGTGGAGCTTCCGCGTTACTAGAGCCGTGCTCTGCACTATTACTCGGGACCTTAGTTATCTTCCTATACCGTTAATTACCTTTGCACACTTGGATGTCTTATGTTATAATTAGTTATACATAACATTCATATAAGTTCGCGCAACAAATAAACAATGTACTTGAAAATTATACCCGATCATCTATTAAAGCAGGAAAAGATGCACAGAAATATGGTAAACTTCTCTTTATTAATTTTTCCAATGGTTACAAACTGACCTACCTGCACACTCAGCTGCGGACTACTAGGCCTCTACACACTCAGCTGTAGAGCCTTCCCCTACCCTATGACCCAAAGACACACTTTTCGCTTCTTCTTAATCACTTAGACATCTCATGCTCTTCTACTCTCTATTGGTTGTCTCATACACTTAGAGCCTTGCTCTATTTATACAATCCCATGGTTCGTGGACCATGGGTAGGTCTGTCCGGACGACATTACATTACAAAAACTAGGGCAGACAACCTTGTGACTCTATTATGATTTTTTGCTCTGCGCCCACAATTCACGGAGAATTTATAAAAGGATTTGGTCAAAACTTGGGCTTTAAGCCCCAAGACATGCCTTGAGGGGATTCCATGCCCAATAGGCCCCCAACACAAACGTCGTGACTCGCCCTTGAGTCATTCTATCGACGTGGAGATCTTCGCACAGAGTCCTTCCAACTCTGCTCGAACTGCTGCAAGGTCGGTAGTGCATTGAGTTGCTGCTTGCTGGATCTGCTGGATGCGTTGCTTCGAGACCGCGGTGTCGAAAGTGCTTCTCTACATCTGTGCCTATATCCCTTGCATGTGTGTGAGCTTGCCTTCAATTTCTATTGTGATGGTGAAGGCCTCGTTGATCCAAGGCTGAACGCATGCCTTTAGGATTGCTTCCTTGTGTCATGCCATGTCCACCTATTCTTTCAGCGCTTGGCCTGCTGCATCCACATGAGCCTCTGAGTGAGGGCCACTGTCTGTGCAGTTCCTTTGATGCTGTCATACTACTGTTGGAGTTCTCATGCCTCTATCTCTAAGTGCTGTATGTTGGGGTCCTCCTGTAGATTTGTGAGTACCTCAAATGATTCTTCCAACATGTTGGTCCAATCTCGCACTCCACTGCCAATCTCATCTAGTCCTGCTGTAATAGTGCTAGCGCACTGTTCTCTAACTTCCAGAGGGGTGGAAAGTTGCACCTTTAACGACAGCTCGACGATCTGAAGGTTCAGCTCCAGGTGAACCTTTGTCATTTCCTCCGCACCTCAGGCACCCCTGCTACTAACCTATGGATATGCGCCTCTGCTGGTGTGTTTGCTGGGATGTTCAGCTCCGGGACATTTTGACAAGATTCATCTATTACCTGTGCCAGCTGTCAATTCTGCACACCACCTTGTCGTGCTGTAAGCTCAACTGTGCCATACTGATTTTCTACTCACTGAGGACTTGTAGTGCATAGCTCTCCCTAGCCTGCAGTTCTGCAGTTATCCCATCCTATAGAATGTATAAGGTCTCCTACAGGAGTGCAGTCATGTTGATGTCGAGACCCTTCAGCATGCTAATTGTAGGCCTATCGGACCTCATTTGTTGTCATTAGTGCCCCTTCTAGCAGGACTACAATATTCGTCACTCGAGCACGCAACATCTGTTTTATTGTTGTTGCTCCGACTATGAGTCTGGTCGAAAGGGTACTAGCCAGAGAAGGGTACACCTGCAACTACGGCAGTTGCGCTTTGAGGGACCCCAACACAATCTGCTTCTCCTGCATGAAATTTTGGAGGGCCTTGGAGGTGACATTGTGAATTATCTCGCCAATGCCATGTAGATCACCCTCGGTTAGGGTGATTGGGTTAATAGACAACTTCGATGCCTTGAAATTTTTGCGTGGCCCTGTCCACTCGGTTGGGTGTTGGCACTTCAACTGTGTTGACGTAGTTTGTGGGTCTATGCCTCCCTCTTCTTTCTCTGCTTCCTGCCATGCGAAGGCGACGTTTGGCCCTCATGCGCCTTCACGACTGCCTCCTGCGTTGCTGCAGCCTTTTCTTGTTCAATTGCTGTCTGTGGAATGTCCCGCGCCACTCGCGCTTCTGTTGCTGCTGCCTCCTTCTTTCTCTTTTTTGCCAACTGTGCAATGTGTAGTTTGGCCTCTTCTTTCTTCCTCTGTGCCACCGACTTCTCTATCTTCGTGATGTCTATAACATGCCACTCCGGCGGCCATGTCTCCAGTACGTTAAAGATGACATCTTCTGTGGCTACAAAGGGTAGCTTCTCCATTGTTTGGCTGGGTCCTTGTGCACTCTGATGTATATGCTATGGATGTCCGCTTTAAATTCCGCAAAACTTTGCAAGTTGTTGTAGAAAATGGGTGACAACCGCGACTTGTGGTTGATCCCCATTCTGAGGTTCATCTCCACGAACACCCAGAATATTTTACTGTCACAGATCCTATTGGCATCCTTTGTGACCTAGAGCGAAGCGTACTTTGCAGTCTCCGATAGATCCCTGTCAATTGTGGGGAATTGACTAGCTTCCGGAAATTCCCTTGCCACGAGCACCTGGATAGTAGAAGCCATGCATAGTGGAACATTTTTCCATGTTCATGAGCTTCGCGGCAATTCTCCAAGAATTCCTTGCAGAGGAACTCAGACCTGTTAAACTATACCCCCTCCGCACACTATTCAGCAAGTGCTATCAGCGGTGCAGGTACCTTGACCGCATGGCACTTGCGCATAACCTTACCAGCCAGTATTTGGGTTTCCACTCTCATGACTTTATCGTTGATGCTGGATATGGTGTAACCCCTTTTCTTCTTTGCCAGCTTGTATTTCTTCTTCATGGCCTCTGTGATGGCCAAGTCACTACTCTTCCCTTCGAGATGTCTACGAGGTCCTCTCCTTTGTATGGAAGCCGAGAAATGTGGTGAATCAAGTCTGTCGTGATGGGGATGGGCTCCTCCCGCCACAAACACACATCATGCACCAGGCAGAGCAGCTGCCTGATGATGAAAATTGTTATTGGGGCACGGTGGAAATGTGGCACCTAGAGCAGGTTAAGTAGCCTGGCCTTTTCCACTTCACGCAACGACTTTCGCGGCTCTAATTCTGTAATCACCGCCACAATGTTCTGCTTGGGCTTCATGAGGTGTGATGTCTGAAGGTGAGGGAACTTCTCGTGGTCAGTGAGGTCCCAATATGAAAATTTTAAGCTCGGCACCTGTCCTTGGTGCGTGTCCTAAAAAATAATGTTGTCTGGGAGGAGAGGGTTCTGGAGTGAGCTCTTGGTCTCGTCAAGGTCCTTAGGTACTTTAGCCTTCCATTTCCACAGGGGGACATAGGTGGGAAGCTTTGCCGGGGGGTTGTGCAGGCTCAGTTTCCTCCTCCATGCCTTCATCCTCATCCTCTTCGATGATAAGGTCCTCCAAGTCTTCTTCTTCTTCATCGGTCTCTATGGTGACGATTTTCCCTTGTCCTCTATTGACATCTTGGTGCGCAGCGGGTTCCGTGGGGACACACGTGTGAGAACCATCGCTTGTTTGTCCTTCTTTGGTCTTGGCGTGCACGGTGATTTTGGGAGTTCTTCCACAATCCCGACGCCTTCCGGAGCATCCCCCATAGTCAGGGCTTGTGTAACCTCTTTGATGGTCATTTTTGTTATTTCCATAACTTCCTAAGTTGCTCCTATCGTGTCTGTCTAGGAATCTATCACTCGTGAACTCAGGGGCTCAATCAACGCTCAACACAAAACACATAGGGCTCTACTCAATAGTTCAGTTCGCAAATGAATAAGTGTTGTTTGTTGGGTAGCCCTTTGTAATTTATACCACTTTTTGAATTTGAATTCGACCGTTCCCCCACATTCAGTTCATTAATGCTCCCTTGGCGGCAAATTTTCCCAAATCTTGCCCATAAATCACATCTTAAATGCCTGTCATTCACTCCATTTAGTCTCAAGTCGAGCTTCCCATCGTGAATAGTGACTTCAACAATCACTTTTTGGCCAACCTGCATGGTAGCGCAGCCCCCCGTGCGTGGTCGTGGACCTTGTGACTCTTTGCTTCTGCGTGCAGCTCCAACATTGCGCAACTCTCGGGCATAATAGTTTATAGTCCTGCGCTTCCTTTCCATTTCCTGGAGCACTAAGATTGTACTTCCCTCGGCTAGTCAGGTGGTTGCACCACCTGTGTAAAGTTTCATCCTGTCATCCATCATGTTTCCTGGAAAATACCCACCTTTTATTGTTACAGGCCGCATCACACACTTTGTCATATGCAACGTGCTACCCTAGTTGATTCACTTAGTAATGTGCGGTCCAAGCCAAGGCATCAGACTGATAAATTCGCGGCGATAGGCCTTAAACCTATCATCGTGATCGTGCACATCCTGCCTTGTCACCCTGGTCTTTTTACCGAGAAAATATTCCTTTACCTTGTCGTCCAGCTTCTTGACTTCCACATCCACCAGAGTGCTTTTGTTCCTTAATCGTACCCTTTCTTCTTCAATTTCTTGGAGCCTAGAATTTCCTTGTTGGATTTCTTCTTCCAAGGTTTCGCGAGTCGTCATATCTACCGGTGTTATCATGCGCAGTCTAGGATTTTCATGTACTATAGGGCTTACAACATTTGCTTTATACTCCAGCCTTGGTGGTGCCTGCACGGTCAGGTTCTTGCTCGCAGTCCAATAAGCCCATAGAACCGCTGGTACGCGTAGGTCCCAGTCAGTCTGCTTCGCATTGTGGACCTTGTTCAGTGCTTCGCGTTCTTTGGTAAAGGCTTCTGCGAACTTGGTCTTTCCATACTTCGTGGTCCCAACCAGAGGGGTCATTCATGCCATTGCCTTACCCTCACCTGCTTATTGATCATATCTCCTATAGTGAGGACTTTGTGCATTCGTGCAGAATTCACACCATATGCCTGTATCCACCTGGATAGGTGGGTGCACCAGCCATTTCATCTGACAACCTTATCTATTAATCACATCGGAGGTTTCCCAAACTGTGTGCGCATCATTCTTCTACAGTCACGCCAGTCCTCAAATCTTCTTTGGTGCGTATCCCACCATCTTGTGGACGTAGATTGTAGTACCCACTTTAGAGCATCGAAGCGCTACTATTCTAGTACCTCTCTTTCAAATTTGTTCAGGAAGACATCCACCTCGCTTAACCCATCATACATAGGCAAATCTCTTACCTCTGTTGCTATGCAACACAGTGACCTCGTCATCATGTCACAATTAAGCATGGTTACCTCGTGTAACCGATTTTTCCACCATTCTATCTCCTTGTCGTAATCTAATGTGCAGGAGCTTTCATGCTCCCATGAGATTCGTCCATCCGCAGTTGGATTTACCCAGTCTTGCTCCTGCGCAGTTATCTTGTAGATGCAGTCCAGATCATCTTCGTTGTTGTAGTTGCACACTGGCTCTGTGTAGTGCGATCCTTCTGTAGGGTCTAAAGGTACTACTACGCACAGAGACTTTTTCTCAAAGATCATCTTGCGCTTCTTTAGATTGATCACTCCATTCATGTCAGTGGCCCAATCTTTTCCCAATAATGCGGGGTAGGGGTTGTTGTCATCAACAATCTCTATTACTTCAAAATATGCTAGTGCGCTTGCTCCTTTGATATCTACTGTGATTCCCTGCAATCTCCCCATAGGTAGGATCTTTTGTTGGTTCACAATTTGCAATTGGATAGGAGACCATTGTAATGTACGCCTACCCACGCGCTCCCATATCTGCTTTGGCAGGATGTCCGTGGTCGATCCTAGATCTAGAATCACTTGGTCCATCTCATATTCCCAAATCTGTGCAATTAATCTCATCTCCCTTCCTATTCACGTCGTGTGCTTCCCGAGCTTCTGGACTATGCACGGTTCTCCTAGTGCGGTCCCAACGTATCTAGTTATGAGTTCTTGTAGCCCCTTTACAACCTTTCTGGTTGCGCAGTAGCTTCATGCATGTCTCCAAGAACGTAGTGAGCATTGATGGGTCCACTTCTGACTCCATTCTATCTTTACTTCCTGAGGTTGAGGCATCAGAAAAGCTCCTCTTAGCTTCCATGACGGTCTCCTTAGCGTGCTCCAAATCAAATTCTAGTTCCTTCGTTGGAGCCTTGCGAACCCAGGTGCTTTCTTCAGGTTGCTTGCCTTTGTCATCCCTTGTCGTAATTCCACTCCAGAGCACGATATTTACGTTAGGGTCTTCCTTGCACAACTCAGACCTCATAAATTGCAGGTTCTGAGTTGGGGGAGGTTGGAGTGATCCTTTATCACACAACCTCTCTATCAATGTGGGACAATCCTCCATCTTATGATCAAACAACGTACAATACAAGCATGATGGTTGCGTTGGATTCATACAATCATGGGCATAATGCCCTGGCCCTCCGCAATTGTAACATATTAGCAGTCCGCGACCTCTTCCTGGTTCCCCTCCACCTCGGCCTCATCCACGCCCCTGAAATCCGGTGCACGACATTCCTACGTTTTGATCGAGGGGCCATGTTACGGCCTGAACTCTGTAGGTAGGAGTTCAATCGATCATTAGCTCATAACTTCTACAGGTGTGCTCATCATGTCCTACTGACCTACAGAAATTACAAAACAACCGTTGTGAATTCTGCGTATGCTTCTGTAATAGATGGCAGTTATCTGTAGCATGCTTTCCTCCTATCTGACAAATCACGCACCATATTGTAGGCACCGTGCTTGGTCCTGCTGGTGCCTTCGATCTTAGTGGAATTGGCCCTCCTCCCATCAGGTAATTTGCGAACTCCAGGTAGTGTTCCTTGTCGTGCCCTTGGCCCTTGCATTTTACGCACCATACCTCATCACACATCTTTGGGCGAGTTGTCCTGTCTTCTTTCAAACTTTGCATCTCAAGGCACAGTTTTTTCAACTGCGCATGAATCTGCTAAACTCCTAAGTTGGGATCTTGTATCGGGGTCTTGTGCAATCTCATCATGGCCTCCAAGGCCTTGGCCTGAGTGCTTAGCCTCTATTGCGACAACACGTTCCATAGATGCGGCATTAACAATGCTACAAACCATTTGTGGTGTTGCCCATTTGTTAATGTCGTGTTCACTTCATGAATTGTTCACTTTAATCTTTGATCCAACTCCCATGGGGTCTCGCCTGATAGCATTGTGATTTCCTTGAATCTAATGATTGACTATGCCTCTGACTTTGGCCTACTAAATTCTTTGTTTAACACAGCTTGGATGTCAGTGATCCTTGCATTCAGATTGTCATTGGAATGCTTAATGTACCAGGTCAGCGTGCAATCCTGCAGAGCACTGGCCAACGCTGCCTTCTTTATATTGTCATCCGTGACTCCCTGTGCTTCCCATAAAGCTTTTATCATGAACCAAAACTGGTCCGGATATTCATTCCCTACTCCATTGAACACTGGTATCTTTATCGCGCTTGCCATATTGCTTCGCTGTGGTGGCGAAGGTGGTATGGGAAAAGATGGGGGTGAAGATGGTGAAACTGGTGGTGGTGTGGGTGGGGGTGGTATGCACGAAATTCTCTGCTTTATCAGATTGATCACACTTCTTGGCGAGACCTTCGTGAGCTCTTCCTCGCCCCCTCACAAAGGTGAAATCAAGGGGCTAGTTTCTAGTTTTTTGCTACCTTCGTTTCTATAGATTCTCCCACTTCACATAGCCCCAAACATCAATTTATTCACATAACCCATTTTTGACACAGTAGCATTTTAATCCAAGTGTTCAAAGATTTAACGTACTTACCTCACGGTCCTTTGAGGAAGCATCGTTCTGCCTCACTATAACTGACTGAAGTATCTACCGCGAATTCGGTGATGAATCCTCCTATGATTCGATCGAGCCAGTGATCGAAAATGCGCACGATCTTATCTTCCAATGCTTCCAGTATGCACGCCAATTCTGGAGTCCACACAATAGGTTTGTCGAGTTTACACCTTCCTTGGATATCTGCTAGCTTCGCTATCCACTCGTACAACTCAGTGGGGAAGGATGCAAAGAAAATTTCGTGGATCTCTGTATATAAGTAGCAGTCTAACCACTCTTCCTTTGATAGTCACAGATTTCTATTTTCCTACCCCATGAACTCATGAATCTTCCTGTCCAACCAATATTCAATTCCTTTCTTTGTCGGATTCCAGTGATACGACATCAGACATCTCTATGCAGATCCCAGTCCTGGCAACGAAACCATTTGTTGGCTTGATGGGGCCTGACTCAGGTTCAGAGTTAATTAGTTAAATAAATCCTTGTACTACTGTACCTTTCGTCAACAGTCTGTGGATCACAGACTGAGGTCTCACCCGAAGTAGTATGGGAGGGTGCTAGAACCAGGTTTTCCGCACCCTTGAGATGTCTGAGAAGTTCGACTAGTCCATTGTTTGTCCCTGCACGCAGATTACTTTGTGCACTTCCTTGTTCCTCACACCTGATACACTACCTTCACGTAGCCCTAACCAGGGGTTTTGCTGCAGCTTCCACGCTGCTAGAGTTGCGCTCTGCGCTATTCCCGGGGACCTTACTTATCTTCCTTTACTAGTTAATTACCTTTGTGCACTTGGATGTCTTACG